>OU342792.1:22264629-23652129 GCA_910591515.1 Cerceris rybyensis | reverse complement strand
GTATTGTACTCTTTTTAGTGGGAATAGAGTGATATAATTTTTGGAAGTTCTGAGGTTCTTTTAGGTGAGGCTATAGATAGCTTTGCTAAGGGATGTAGAAATTTAGTATATGCAATTTGTAGAATTATAGTTGAATGTAGTTCATGGGAAAAATTGTTTATGTTACAAGTTTAATCGGAAAGATGTTTTATTAAAAAAGTGTAATACTTTTGTAGAATAAATTTCACGCAAATTGCCCAACGCCTTTTCGTAATCTCACTCGCGAAATGAGGTAATTATCCGACACGGCATCGTTTAATTGCCGAAAGATGCTAATACACCCTTTTCTCGCGGAAGCGTTAATTCTAAGAAATATCCGCAATTAATCCGTCAGAGTTTTACTTCACACTTTTTCTTCTCTTCCGGACCATCTCTTTTAAAAATTCAACTTCCGCTCTTTAACATTCAAACTACCAGCGCAGTCAAAATGGCTGATGCCTCATTTTGGATAAACGTTCTCCAAGTTTGTATGGTAGTCGTAAAATAAATATCCATCTTGTGAAACATAAATGACTGAATCAATTATCTTTTTCACCTTTCAATTAACCTTTCTCTAAACTGCTTATATAATATACTTAAATATAATAGATATAAAACTGGTACTTTTACTGTTCAATTTTCAGACGTCACAGTTGCACCATAACGTATCTCGTTCGCCTACGATTACATCTTTATGGTTCTATAACTCGATCCTCGCGCGGGAGACTTATTTTTTATCCCACTATTCGATTGAACAAGGAATCGTGTTTCGAGAACGAAGAGAATCCCTTCTCCCTTCGCCTGTTTCCCCTCAAATTCGCTTTATCGTCGCGAACCTCGCTCTCCCTTTCTCGCCATGGGGGATTTCGTGTGTACACTTATTTCATGCTTCGCGGAACATCGGGACTTGGAAGGAAACCACCTTTCTTACTCGATAAGAAGCACGGAAATTCTTACAAAATTCACCGACAGAACCGTCGAGAGGATAAGGCAAAATATAAGCGTAGGCAAATATCGAGCATTGATTTCGAGCTATAATTTCCGCTTCGTGGAGATTTCCTTGCTTTCTTTATCTCCTCTTCTCAATTGGAGTCAATGCATCCACTGAACTGTATAAAACGTGCTTTATTCGTGCTTTCGTGCATCAATATTAAGAATTTTATTTGACCTATTGTTGTCTGGTGGAATTACTCCAATATTGAAAATTCTTTTTCTGATTTTGCACAACGGCTTAAATTTTTATTCTCATTCCTTCATATTCAACTTTTATACTTCATAAGTTTATTAAATATATTTTTCAGCGATATTAAGATTTGACTAATCATCAATTAACACTTTGAACGCCATCGGTATTTCACTAGATTCACCATTTCTACCGAAGTGGAACTTTTACTATTAAATTCGTATTTTTGCAAAGCAGAAATTTTAAAGATACAGATAGATAGATATTCGGTAGACCTTTATCTTCTTAATGTCGATATTTAAATATTTAATACATCCGAAAATTCGTAAATATTACAATTTCAAAGTTACACGGAAATTTAATGAATTCAATAGCGCCGGTCATCGGTGACCTCCATGGCAGTCAAAGTGTTAAAGTAAAAACCACTGATAAATTCCTATTATTTTCACCCAACAAAAATGCACGACAAATATTATTATCATTTTCATCAGTATTTGTAAATTTCGTCTTCAAAATCCCAGAAAATCGTCCAGCATCGATTTCTTTTCTTTTCGTAATAAAATATTCCTCCCCCGTAGGTCGGTCACCCCGTTGCACACCGCGGCATCCCCAAAGTACAATGCAGGAAGTGCTCACCAGCGAGACTTGCATCGTGGCGCACAAAAGGCGCGTGCAGCCGGTGCAGTTGCTCGAGAGATGCCCCACCGGCGCGTTTCTCCCGCTAATGAATTCCTCTTTATACCGGGGAGTAATTGGTACCTCGCATTATTCTCAATCAGCGCGACTGTCCTCGCCTGCGTAGGAAGGACCACGGGGATATTCAGAGAGAAACCGAGAGAGGGAGGATGAGGAAGAACGAAGAAGGGCGAGAGAGAAAGAGTTAACGTGGTGAAAGAGGGAAATGGAATAGGACAGAAGAAGAGAGCGCGAAAGTGACAAAGAGAGGAGAAAAAGTAACTACGATGCAAGATAGGAAACGGAAAAAGGGTGAGAAGGTGGAGGATGAGAGATAACGAAGAAAAAAAGGGTAAGAGAGACGAATTAACGTGGTGAAAGAGGAAAATGGAATAGGAGAGAGGAAGAGACAGAAAGTGACAAAGAGAGAAGAAAAACTAACTACGATGCAAGATAGGAAACGGAAAAAGGGCGAGAAGGTGGAGGATGAGAGATAACGAAGAAAAAAAAGGGTAAGAGAGACGAATTAACGTGGTGAAAGAGGAAAATAGAGTAGGAGAGAGGAAGAGACAGAAAGTGACAAAGAGAGGGGAAAAAGTAACTGCGATGCAAGAAGGGAAACGGAAAAAGGGAGAGGAGTAGGAGGATGAGAGACAACGAAGAAAAAAAAAGTGTGACGAGCTAACGTGGCGAAGGAGGAAAATGGAATAGGATAGAAGAAGAGAGAAGAAAAAGTAACTACGATGGAAAATGGGAAACGGAAAAAAAGAGACAGGAGTTAACATGGTGCAAGAGGAAAATGTAGTGGGAGAGGAAAAGAGGGAACGAAAGAAAGAGGAAAGCATGAGCTGAGCAAAGAGGAAGACAGCGAAAAAGAGGAGAAAGTGGAAGTGGGATGAAATAGAGGAAACGGAAAGAGGAAGAGAGAATGAAGAGGTAAAGAGAGGCTGAAGAGCAAGCGCGGAGAAACCGCAGCGAAAAGTGCATCAGCGGAGGAGGCTTTGCTGATTTACGAGGAGCAGTTGCTAGGAGGGCATTAATATTCGTGACGGAATATTAAACCGCGAGCGTCAATGGGCAGAGCTTCAAAGGGATTTTCCGGATACCCCGAAGGGGGTGGAAAAAGAGAGAAAAAGTGAGGAAAGGGGAATGACGAAGAAAACGATAAAGGGAGAACGAGAGAAAAGAAGAAAGATAGATCGACGTTCCCCGCAAGATTATGAGATTCTCGTTAAGTGTCACGTGTAAAGAGTTCTTTCATATACGACCGACCCCACTGCCGTCGTCGACGTCGAAAGCCACGAAGACGACGACGACGTTGTCGTTTATAAAATACTGGCGGATAAAGAGACACGAGGATTTATCGAACGCTCCTGGGGTTTCTTAGAAATTCGATTTAAACTCACTCACCCCCCAAACTCAACGGTATCTCGATACATGTGTATCCACGAGTTAAGGACTTCGTTCGACTTTCTACGAGCGACGTTGCAAAACTTCCAACGGACAGACTCTCGTTCTTCAACCCAATCCGATAATTGCCAAGTGAAACGATGCGATAAATCTAACAATTCCGTTTGCACGATTTCTTCCAAAGCTACTGTAATTATTAATACCCACCGATTCGAAATATAAAGTCAATTTAACGATGAACGAGTAAAAATGAGAAGTTACGCAAACGATTACTATTATCGAATAACGGGATCGTTAAAACCACCCCTAGAATGAAGCAGCGAAGAAAAACTGCTCCCTAAGTATTAATTCGAGGTTAAATATCAATTCCAAGTCAGTAAGAGATCAGGCCCGTGGGCTCTGTCCGCTCGGTGCAGCGGCACGATTCGAGCAAGGACATTAATGAGATAAGACCCACGAGAGGAGGGTGACCGAAGGGTGAAACAGGCGGAGGGATGGTTCTGGCAATAACGAGAAGCATTTTTATAACGAGGATTACCACCGCGAACCTATCTCCTTGGGGGATAAGGAAGAGAAAAGAGAGAAAGTGAAAGAGACGAAGAAGAAGATGGAGAAAGAGAGAGAGAGATAGAGTGATTGCCGCAACGTCGGCGTCGCGGGTAGACTTAATTATCTAATTAATTAACCTCAATCAGAACGATGAGTAATTTCTCGGTTCGCTGGCGCCTTTGCCGGCGTCGAGACTTTCTTGTCACGGGAAGAGCGAGGCCCCCGAATCCACGGATGAGTTCACGGCAAATCGATTATGTCCCGATGGCATTGCTCGCCTCTATTTCGTATACCCAGGACGAAAGGATCCACGGATTCTCCTCCGGCGTGATCCTGTTTTCGCTGCCCGACCAATTTGCTCTTACGCGTATTCCGTTACTGGCTCTTTCTCTCTTGTGTTCTCTTTGGTACTGTCTTTCTGGTAGAATCTCTCCTTCTATCTTTCCGCGCCCTTTCGCCCTTTATCGTCGGCCCTTTCGCCGATCGCGCGATAACTCGCTCGTGAAACGCGCAGACACCGGCTTGTTTTACACGAATCTCTCGGCTGGAAATTCTCCTCGAGCTTGCCGCGACGGTGTTTGAAGAGGGAATTCGAGGAATAATTGTTTAGGTTGTTTTTTTGAAATTGAAAATTTTGTATGTTTTTTTTATGGTATGTTTGTTTGGGAGATGGGGTTGTTGTTGAAGATTTCTACGTATTAACCCTTTGCGGACTAGCGACGCATGTATGCGGCCTGAGAAAAAATGTTGTTATAGATTATCGCCGTATGTATACACGATTCAAATTGAAAAATTGAAGTAAAACCGGTGAGATACGATTAAAAGTGGACTAATTTATTAATTCATATACATTAACAGCCCAAATTTCTAATAAAATGGTGGTTTTGGAACGCCGAATAAATGATTATCTATCAATATTCAAAAATGTCTCCGACCGGAAAGGGTTAAAATTAAAAAGAAGATTGGAAGATTAAAATTTGTGCGTATAGGGAAGCAGAATTGGGAGAAAATCATTTGTGGTTACGTGGGTATTGAATAGAGAGTGACAAAACAACCGGATTTCGGATGACAGTGGAGGAACGGAACGATAAATTATGGCGATGCCTCGAGGGAAAAGTGTGGGAAGAGGGTGAAAAGATTTTTCCATTTTCCTTTTGGCACGTTCGCGCGGATCTTTTCTGAAATTGCGATTACGATTGAATTGTAGTTTACAAGTTGGCTACAAGCTGTCTCCCTGAAATATAAATGATTATGTAAAAATATCAAACGCTCCATTAACAAAACGACTAATCAACAATCCTTCTTCCCCTTTCAATCAAATATCACAATTTCTTCTCAACACCTTCCGTTCAATCGTCCATACAGATACTCTTCAACGCATCCCATAAACAATGGCATTTACACCCGTGGATTATATCAAAACTAACTAAAACTCACCCCCTAACTCCTCTTCACCCAGCATCTACTCTTAGTTTACACAAAACGCCCGAACACTTCGTAATAATTCTGCATACCCCACCCCGAAAATAATTTATCCCGGTCTATCAGTCTCGTCCTTTAAAAATAATAATACCCTATTCCCATCCCCTTGGAAGCTCTCGAATTCCAACTCCCAATATCCAAGCTCTCTCCTCAATCTCGCCTCAATCCAACAAAAGCGATCTTCCCCACGATCTGCCCTTCACCGTCCCTTCGTCCCGCCCCTACGAAACCACCCCCTATGTGTAACTGACGTTTTTGACGCGTCAAGTGGATCCAACTTCTCTCCTCGCATCAGCATTTTCCGAGAGGGATGCAAAGGGCAGAGAAGAAAGAGAGAGAGAAGGAGAAAGAGAGAATACAGGAAAGGCCGTCGGTGTTATCGGCTACTGTTTTACATAAACATCCCCCTCCGATGGCGTTCGGAATAGGGGTGAGTTCGTACCGACTGGAAATCGCACGATAGGGTGGCACGACGGTGATTCCTCTAAGTGATCTCAAGTGTTTTCGCAGTTGATTCGCTGTTTGCTCGTCGCGGTGTATTTCAGTTTGCGTTTGCCAGAGTCCTGCTTTTTAAGCTTGGTTTAACCCTGGCCCCGGGGCCCATTTCGTGGGCTAACTTTCGGTATTTAGTTAGCCGAGACCTGGCCGCGATGGGAAACGACAAGTGCCATCCTCTCACCGACATCCCCTTTAGACACGGTTATGCACCGATGGATGCACGATGCATCCTTGCCTAGGAAGGCCTTTCATGTGCTAATTCCTGTTTATTTAATCGAATGCTGATGCGAATGCGCCTATGTCCTCGGCGACGATGGAGAATCAGCCATCCTCGCGAAAGGGCAAACGATCGACGGGGGATTAGGCGGTTAATATCGTTTGTCCTGAATATGTCGGTTGATTTAAGGACGGATTGGGAGCATAATCGAGCATGTCGAGGGCGACACTTCTTTCGGTGGGATATTTTTATTGGGGTATTAATACGTTTGGTATGAGAAATGGAATAAAATTGGGTGGTTGATGCAAAGTAGTAGTCGTGCATATTTAAGGTATGGTGTTATAAGTACTCAGTAGGCATGAAATATTTTCTGTATTCTCCTTAATGTTGACTATTAACCCTTTGCGGTCCGATGTCGAGCAGTACTCGACATAGATTTTCACTTAATTATATTTTCTGACAATTTAATATCGAGTTTCTAATTTCCCAATGATTTAGTAATGTCACCTAAATGTCCGTCAATACCTATAGTTATTGATATCGTTTAAAAAAATGGATAAACAACAATAGAAAATATTGCAGAATTAATTTTATTTAGCTCACTAGCAAAAGTAACGAAGTAATTCGGACCGCAAAGGGTTAATATTTCTGGCACAAAGTATAGAAACACACATATTTTGGAGAAAATTGGAAATTTTGTCAAAAATCGAATGTCGTTGTTCAAACTGAAAGCGCATCGTCTAATCGAATGCGAATGTGCTGTATTTGCATATTTTTTTATTAAACAACAAAATTGTGTACATTACAGGAAATATCCTGGCATTATTACCGTGAATTCTCTTCAAGTAATAATTTCGTTGGCGTTGCTCGCGCAACATTACCATGCTTTCCGGATCGAAAGCCCATAAAATTATAAAGCCCGACCCGCTGAAAGCCTCGTCGCCATGAGCCAATTAACATCTAACGTAAATCAACCGCGAATTACTTTACGAGCGTGGAGCGATAAAATTGCAGCATGTCTCATCTCGCGGAGTCGCTTAACGAAGAATAATAATGAATCACCCCTTTTCTACGGCGTAAATCTGTATTTGCGTAAATTCGTCCATTGTCATCCTTCCTGATCACAATCTCTCATTAATCATAGTTTAATTTCAAAAGACTTTCAACCAGCAAAATTCAAAGGGAGATATCAATAACAGGTAACATTTTCTATTTAATTATCAAAGAAGCTTCTCTCCATTCCTGCAACGAGTATTCTCCGAAACAGAATAATTCCCATTAATTTCCCGCTTCAATTCTGTGTATTAAAAAAATGGAAATTTCGTGAAAGCAATGTAAAAGAAATAAAATGAAATTCTATCATAAGATTCCAATGAAATACGTTTCCCCCGTAACTCGGTATCCCTCGTAAATCCTCCTCGGTCAATTCATATTAATATAATCAAAATTCAGAATAATCCTGGGAAATTCGATTCTTCGATAGTCGATTATTCGACCCCGTCCACCGAGTGTCAGACAATGATGAAGCGGATTCACGATGTCGTAGCATCGTCCGATAAATTTTCGTCTCTCGTTTATCAGAGAGACATATTGCCAGAGTATTTTTTATCGTTGATATATAATACATACATTCGTATAGAGTTCTCCATTTCCTCCATCTTTCAGTTTCCACGACTCTGGCAACTCTCTTTACTCGGCTAATGGATTGCTCCTACGAAGATGTTCTCGCAAAAGAGGCAACGCTATTTGTCCCAACTGTCGAGATCGTATCCGATTTTGAGGTTGTTTGACATTTACGATCGTCAGGTAAACATCATTTGAGTTGGAGACTTCGATTTGTCACGTAATACTATACTATTTCGTTGACTCTTTCACATTCCTTCGTCCGGTTTCTTTTCATCGCTTTATTTTCTGTGTTTCCACAGTCATTTATACGGGCTTACATTCTGGACAATGTCTACGTTTGTATATTGATGTATATATTTTTCTACGTGGCCTTATGGTATGCTAATACGGTAAGTTTGACATTGTAATGTTAATATTATATTATTGAAATTGCGATCATACGGTTAACGGGACAGTTTGTTAGCGATTTTATGGTCAAACATCCAATACGAACTGCAATATGAATATTGGAATGCTATTAGCGATGCATCGTATAACAAGTAGAGTAATTACAACACTGATTACTGTATTGAATTTATAATGTTGATTAACGTTGAATCGAAGGTGATCAAACGAATCGAGAAGTCAAACAGGGAAATGCTAAAAGTCGTGGAGGAAAACAGAACGGTGAATGCTAAATTGTATTTAATTATTCATCAATTATATCCAATATTGCATTGTTATATTAATTAATGTCACTGTTGACATTCTACGTTGTAGAAATTGAACGACGTGATTCTGTTGAAAAATAAAAAAACAGAGTACGAGGAAGTCGTGCTGAAAGCGGTTAGTCATTGCTTAAATTGTCTCTTTTATTAATCTTTTATTAACATTTATAGTTGATACTAATAAATGGAATTAAATGATTGAAAAAGAAATTAATTTACACATTTACCTGTGGCAGAAATATCAAAATAATTGATTATTTATAGAGAGAAGCGCAGAAAGCAACCTCAAAGTATCTGGAGAACGAAGTAAGCAGAGATTTAAACGAAATCACAGAATTTCTTTCACTTGAGTCTTTAAAAAAAGTATTTCCAGTAATTAAATATCCGTAGATGCAGCGTCTAAGCAATGACCTAACAATCACGACGAATAAAATGAGCGAACTGGAAGAAATCATTCGGAAGGTATCACTCCCACTTTCCCTCTCTTTTAATTTTAATCGTTACTCTGTAAATTCACCGATTATCATTTAATCGCAGATGATTTTCAGTACAAAGCCTCCGGAAGATGCACGGAAAATTCTGGAGGTGATAGCCCCAACGAAAATGGAATCAAAGATCCAGAAGGACTCGACGATGGAACGACCAACCCGCTCAAGGAGTGGAAGGTGAATTTCAATTATTAAAATTAAAATTTCTCTCTAAAATAATACCAAGAAGTAACACTTCATCATCATTTTTTAATTTCATATTTTTGGAGTTCAATTCATTTTTTAACATCAACATTTATTAACACTAGAACTACCAAACCAGTCAAAATGACTGGTACACGATTTTTTCAAAAAATTCTCTAAGTTTATGTAAGAGTCATGGAATAAATATTCTACGTCTATGTCAATAAACATAAATCACCCAATCGATCAAGTCTTTCACCGCTTGATTCCCCCGTTCTCAAAGTACGTAATTAATTTATTAAAATATGTTAGATTTGAGGCCGGTAGTTCTAGTGTTAATGTCAGTCATCTTCAACACTATCCACCCTATAATAAAAATCGCCCAAGGACATCATTCAACAAGACAACTTCTGCCAAACGAGAAGCAACAATTTACATCCCCCACGACTCGCAACCTGTTAAACCGACAAAACAACGCGTGCACCCTCTCTTCGAACGCTTTCCCAGCGTCTGACGCGTTGTAATTGTCGAGAAGACCGGTCCGAGTGGTTTACCACTCTCTACTGCAAGGGAAAACAGTGTGTTACAACTGAAGCGACGTTACAACCACAAACCAAGCCAGACGAACGGAGACAAACAAGGCGGACAGATTGGTAGGGAATTCCATTAGAGTCCGGGGCTGGGAGGTACGCGACATGTAAAGTTATTTTGGTCGCCGTCTGTTCGCGAAATCGACGAGAACCGGGAAATTTGCTTAGTTAAGACGCATTCAAGAGAACGGTGCTGTTGCGATTTAATGATGACTGGATGGATAGTTGCGATTGTTGCAATTTATGATTAACTACTTGATAATAGAGTATGTGAATCTTTGGTGTTTTGTTTGCCTATTCTTACAGGCCTTCGGTTTCGTAGATGAAGGTGGAATTTTTAGGGGTTGAGGAAGGATGAAGTGGTGTGAAATTATGCTTTTGAAATTTTGTAGGCTTCGTGTTTGTTTATGTAAATTTGAGTGAAAGTGATTTCTGTGATTTTGAAGATTCTGGAACCGTCTTTCCCGCCGCCGATCCAACAGGAACCACCGAGAAAATATGGAGTTTTTGTCACTCGACCGCCTGGCTTACGTCGACCGAATCCTGCGTCTTCACCCCCAAAACTCGGATTCAAGTAACTGTACGTCATTATTTATCTATTATTTTTCTTTGCATGTGTTTTATACTTTGTATTTCGTAATTTAATCGTCCGTTTTCTAAACTCAATTTAATTCGTTCTACGTGAAGTAGCAAGACACTCAACGTATTAATTCACTGTGAGAGAGGAAAAGTAAACACTCTCACCTATAATTATATCCATACACTCAGCAGGAACGTAGACATATTATTACAGAGAAATTTTAATTCTCGCGAGGACACGTCCCTGATTGCTTCTGAAATGAAGCAATTCAAGTGCGAATAAAATGCAAAACTATCTCGTCCTCGGAGAAGTCGGTGAAATCGAACGTCCTCACGCGACATGCTATTCATTTGTCACGTAAGGCTAGAAGAATCATTAATCTAATTATTTATCATCACGAGAATGTCTACGACAGTAAATGTCCAACATGATATGTCGGTCACTATTAACTATATATCATTGGAAAATTTGACAACCTATCGTCCTTTCAATGTGAAAGTTTCCTCCTCATCATTTACAATATTTTCTCGAACTTCTGGTGAACGTAGAATTAAATATTTTTAACCAGTGAGTTTTTAAACTTGTGTATTTTCTCGTTGAATATTTTACTCTTTCGTGAATTCCATTAACACGTTGACTGAAATGATGACTTTTAAATTTTAACACTAAAACTACCGGCATTGCATCCATTATATTTAAATATACTGAATGAATACTTTCGAAAAATGGAAGTGAATGACATGAATTAAGTAATTTAAGATTTGCATAATAAAAGTGGAACATTTGCTGCATGTCTCCGTGACAATTTTGGAGGACTTTTAGAAAATATTATACTTGGAACCGATTATTTTCACTTGATAGTTTTAGTGTTGAGATAAGAGATAGAAACATTAAACCATAACAAAATTTATGGCATTTAATACAACGGGTACCACCATAGGAGAGGAGTGAAATTACCGAACTGCCATTAAACCAATTGCTTTTTCTCCTGGCATGAATTACTGCCGGTGAGAACACGAGATCCGCTACATTCTAAACGCTTTCTCCTCGAGTACTCGCGAACCAATAAAATTAGATCGAAGATTATGGTCCATGTAACTTTCCTTGATTCGCATGAATACGTCCACGGAGATCTTACGAAAGTCAATTACGCGAGTGGAATTTGTAACGGAGTGCCATCCTGATAAATGTACTGCAATTTATTTATGGTATTTTCAAACTCCTGGATCTTCTTCTTCGAAGATCTTTTGAAGTGGATGTAAGATAATTGTATAATTTTAGTCGTTCTATTTTTAAATTGCCACTTTGCATATAAATAGCCATTTAAAAGAATGTTTGATATTACATGCTTTTTATTTGCACTTTTACATAGTGCAATGAGGCATTTCAAGATAGGATTAAAGATCTATGTTAGTGTAAATTAATTTAAATCAAGATTAAAGTTTTTAGTTTAAAGCAGTGCTGTTTGATGGTGCAATTTCGACATTAAACTGAATAAATTTGGCGTAGCTCTAAATTTCCGGTTATACTGCTGCGTAATTTAGGACAATAATTGATGTTAAATTATTCTTATTTGTTACTGTGCATTATGCAATGATGTATTTTAAACTTTTACGTTTTCAATTTACGTCAATGCTGATTGAGGCCGTTCATCTCTTTGTTAAGTCGAATAAACTTAGCACAAAAATAAAAGAATACGAGATTTGCGTACTTTGAACATTGCACACAATAACACACTTGCTATTACAATTTTAAAATAATTTTTTCAGGCACGAATACCATGAATTTCGAGGATCACCGTGTGAAAAAGAAGCGCACGAAATTTTCCAAGAAGACCGACAAACCTGTTCCACATTATGAGAAAAGAAAACTCCGTGTGAATTCTGCAACTGATATCACACCTTTCACCAAATCTGTCCTCAGTCTTGCTACCATTTTCTTAAGAACGAAAGAATAAATTCGTATGAACTCCTATCATCGTTAAATTTCTGATTTTAGATGAAATTTCAACCCAATAACTACATATTTATTTACAATTATAATTATAATCAGATACATAATTAATTTATCTCATTTATCATTACAGAAATTATTCCCTCACTGTCGTATATCATTGCATTTCAATTAATTAAATCCCCCAAAGTTCGATGAATCACGAATAATTTATCGACGAGTAAGATTACAAATAAATCGAAATAATATCATTTCCATTTTCTCACGGAATTTTATATGGACTTTTGTGAGTCTGTCCGCATTTCAGCGAAATATTTGCGTGAAAGTTGTTAATCATATTTCACGATGATTATGCGCGATAGTATCAGACGGTGTTTCTCAGACACAACGGCGTGGCAGTCTAGTGCGCCATTATGCGATGCCATCGGGTCGTTAATTATTGAATTACTGGACCTGCAGCTATTAGACGCGCTCAAACAGGAGTAGGCTTGCTCTTAACGAAAAGGAAGGGGCTTTCAAAGGAGGCAAACTGTAACAGCGGTATTACCAAACTGACTTCCATTAAATTTAACGTGCACAGCTTTCTCAAGGTTCGACAGTTACTTCTGGAAATAAAATAGATCTACCGTACTTCCTATCTTGATACCTAAAGCAAAGAAATTATTCAATAACTGAATTTTCATTCAATTAGAGAACCGTGACATTTCATTAGAAATTCTCAATTGTAAGGAGACGAATAAAAGTAGAAAATTGATGCAAATATGTAGACGCGAGATTATATTTCATTGTAGCAGTAGGAAAAATTTATCACGTTTTATTTGCGACACTTTTACGACCTAATATAATCAGAGAGAACGTATAGTCTTGGCTGTTTATGAATACTTCGCTAATGGCAATTTCAAAGTGTCTACCGTTATGTTCTCCATAGAATAAAATCTCGTTTCATGATGAACGAAAAAGTCTCAGCTCTTTCGCTAGACGTTTCACTTATCCGGCGATGTTTTGCGGGTCGTTTGCTTTTTCGTGACTCGTTCGAAACTTGTTTCTACCCGCGTAAATCTATCGGCGATTAATTCAATGTCTGTGGACGTTGCTTCTCAACCGTTCGTAGAAATAGAGAAGTAAGAGAGAAACTTTCATGAACATGTTGCATGGTAGAGATAGCCTTACCTGTCGTTGAATGCACTTCTTTACTTTATCACATGGTTGCAGTGATATATTTCATCGGTATCTTCTTCACTCGGAACAAGTTACTTTTGTCTACAGCCTCCGTAAATCTTGTTGATCGAAATCGAAGGAAAAATCACATTTGTCATCAATTCATATCTTTTATTTGATGTTTACGCACATTTTTCATTTTTAAATATTTTTTTTGGCACTCGAATTCGAAGATTTTCTAATTCGAATAATTTTAGAATACTGACAGGGAAAGAAGAAAGTGTTTCTGTAGTTTCGATAGTTTTTATTAATTCAAGAAAAATGTTGCCAGTATAAAATTAATTTGACTTGGTGTATTAACACTAGAACTACCGGCGTTAAATCTATCATATTTCAATATATTAAATAAATACTTTTAAAAAGAAGAAATCAAGTAACAGAAAGGATGATCAATTCAATGATTTATGTATTTTGTGACGCAGAATTTTCGTTCTATGACTCTTCTATGAACTTGGAAAATTTTTGGAAAAAATTGTGTACCAGTCATTTTGACTGGTTTGGTAGTTCTAGTGTTAACATAGATGCTAGTAAAATGCAATATTATCGTCAGAAGTGTAGGAGGTATCAGTGTACAATTACACAGTTGAAAATTTAGAAAGCTGAACTGAATTTCTAACTCCCATTTCATTTGGAAGTCGTATTGCAACACGTTCGAATGTAATGGAATACAACGAATTTCAAGATCTAATCTTCTCTCGCTGCGCACATCAAGATGCGAGACTTTCAAGGCAAACAACTAATTGTGTCTCGCTTAACCAGCGCTCAAAGAATTTTGAAAAATGAGACAGATGCACATTTCGAGCGCACGGTGATCCGGATGCATTTGTATCGGTGTCCTTGAAGAAACTGGTCGGAGGAAAAAAACATTCCTCCTTGTATCTCCAATGCTCGAAGAAAATTGCATCTGCCTTCCTCCAAGAAAACGTAAGAAGAATCTTCCATAATGATGTAAAAAATATTCCTTATTAATATTAAAATTCAAGTTATAAATTACGAAAACAATCTATCTTTTTTTTTCAACCCAACCCAGACTTTACCTACCGTTTTGTTCGACGTATCAAACAATCCAGAAATTTTCTCCAAGAAAGAATAAATTTGAAAAAAAGTACCTCGTTCTCCGTCGCCAAGTCACGCACCGATTTCGCTCGAGCAAGATTCTCGCAAATGAATAAGGCGGCGGCGCTGGATCGGCCGATCGAATCGCGTAGAGTTGCGGTCGAGTGTCCAACTTTCACTGACAACTCGTTAGGTTCGCTGCCGTGGTTTCGAATCATTCACAGTCATTCCGCGACTTCGGTACACCGCGGTACTCCCGGCACATTCCTCCGTCGAGGCGTTCTCGCGACATTCTACCAACAGTTGGAACGTACGTTCTTCTTCACCCTTATTTTTTTTTTCATTCCTTCAATTTATTGCACTTCTAACATCAAAGTCCGAAATCACCTATATTCCTTTTATACGTCATGACAAACAATTCTAAAAGGAAAATACTTGGGTGAAGTTTAAAAAGGTTCAGTTTTCAACTCTGGTGCTCCACTTTAAAGACTCGAGTGGATCTTTGCCTTCGAAGAACGAGTCTCAAGTTTTGACCTCGAAAAGCGCAATCGTTTTTCTTCACAGTGGAACTTCTAACGATAAAATCTCTGGCAGGTGTTCAGCTCGGAATTCAATCGAAAGAAAAATCTCTCGTTTCCTTTGGAACGAGCGATATCCACAAAGTGAAAGAAGATCCTACGTTTGACGATCGTCGAGCAAAAGTGAATTCGTTCGTGTTCCAGTCCGAGAAAAGTAGAAGTCAACGGAGAGCGAGAGTTTAACTGCGAACGAGCTCCCCTTCCGAGAAAGAACGTGCACTCTCCTTACTGAGTGCAACTCGATGCACCTTCTCTTACGAGCAAGTACGTATTGTCTTTCTCCCTTGTATGCAAGCTACGGAGAGAAGTTTGCTGTTGCGTGGACGTAGGAAAAGAAAAATGGGTTAAGGCGATATCGTTGAGTATTGTGTAACGTGATTCTTATACATTGCAAATCTTTGCGTAACGTGCAGACGTTTTTGCGATAACGAGCCAAGTGCAGTGGGATAGAATCGATGGAGAGACTTCTTGAACTTTGTTGACGATCATTGAAGATCGGATGTACCTTGTTTGAAAGTCTATCGTTCGGTGACTTTGTTCTTTGCATTTTGTTACGATTGACCCGTTTACATATTTCTTTTCTCTGATGTCATGATTTCATAATGAGAGGTTAATTTAGTTATTTAAGCGGACGATGGTCAGTCGGTTAATGTGTTGATTACTTAGACGTAATAGGAGTGTCTAGTTGTGAATTGATTACGATGGAAAAAATTCAAGGATTGGTCGCACAGTGTGCATTAAAATACTTATGTAATATTAATGCTAGATTTTCTTTGTTCTCGTGTAACGAAGTGTAGAAAGATTTCTAATAAGTTCTCTTGCAAGGAGGTATTATAGCTGAAATGGGTAGCCAATCTTCGATAGTGTACCGTGTCAAACAATAAGTATACCTATTAATACTTCAATGTTGACGGAGTTGACAGATAATAGAAACTTCAGGGAAGCAAGGGTAAAGACAACTTTGATCCCTATGATAATCAAGATTCCTTGTAAAAGTTACGGGAAGTTATGCACCGATTCAAAATTCAAAGGAAACTTTATCGCATATTTTAGGAAATCTTGATGAGAAAGAATCATTGAATTCTTTAATTAGAGAGATAGAAATCATATTTTTATTCGCACTTAGGTGTAATTCCATGTTCTCCAAATAAAACTCATCAGACAGATCGAAGATCAAGGATCTGTCCTTGAATCTGGACAGCGAGGATTGATTCTCTTCGAACTTGACCATCCACAAGGTTTCAAGGACAACCATGGTGATGGACACGAGCACGGTTCGCCTGGTGATATTTCTAGGAATGCTTCTCGTATTTGCGGGCGATTATACTTATCTTCTGCCAACGATTTTTGGAAGATCGATGGAGAAGAATCTTACGGACACGATAAAAGCACCGGAAGGACCACCTAGAGTATCCTCCAGCGACAGGACACCTTCCATGGTGTCGAAGAAGGATAACGAGAAAGAAACTGGTAAGAGTTGCACGTCGCAGTAAAAAGTTTCTTCACAGAAATTTACGCGGCAAATTAAGTTATAAAAAAATAAAAAAGTAAACTGATATCACGTAATCCGGTAGAATTCCAGATAATAAAATGAAAATATTTAATGGTCATTAAATAATGCGATTCAACTGTTGCTAATTCAGAGGCGATTTTGTTAATTAATCCATTGGGATTATTGAAAATATGACTGTAGATGCTGATGAATAATATTCTGTGTGTTCAAAGGATAACGAGACTTTTATATTTCTTTTTTTTTTTGGAGAGAGGAAAAATTTATGGAATTTATTAAAGCTGGCAGTGTGCAAAGAATTAATGGAATGCATTTTGCGAGGTTGGGTGATTTATTCACGCCAATTTTTAGAGGATTCAATTGACTTTTCGATGGATCATACTATGCTAGTAATCATAACGATTTGTGAAAGTCGAGCGAATATGAAAAAAGGAGAGGTGAAATTTTTGTTGCACTTTTTTTACCTCGTGCAAAAAAATTCCGACGTCGCGAGTGATTTCACTTTAAAAATGGGAACTACAATGAATCCAATTATCCGTACTTTCCGCTATCATCGATAACAGCTTCCTGTATCTGATTGCGATGGATGAATCCTTTCACGTGTTCTCAATTGCCGAGTTTATATTAGGATATTGCAGTTTGTGCATCGAGCAAACCATCACGGAATATTTTACTTTCTCCGCTTGAAAACTTAAAGGTTTTACTTCGTTATTTGTTTCAATATTAATTGCAGCTCACCCGTGAAAGATGAAATATCTCTAAAGTCTCATCATTCTCAGAGAATATCATTTCGTCTCGATCTTGGCTACTTTCATTACCTTCACACTCTATTGGATCTTCGAAATTATTTTTTGTGAATTTAGAAAGTATAAACATTAAAATTTCTTCATCCACACAATTATCGTACCATGTCAAATAATTCTGTCTTTGTATAAAACTGCAGAATCGTTAGACTTTCTCTATTTTACAAAATCATTCATTACTGTTTCATGCACCTTAAATAAATCTTACACAATTTTGTTTTATAAAGAATCGTAACGTGGTCATCGCCTCGTGTTTCTTTCAATTATCGTGCAACGTTTATGCGATTTCTTGAAGGAAAACTCACGATCCGTGATCCACTTTGCACATTTACCTCGTTGCACCTTACGCAATCACTCTCCAGGAATCTTCCGAACGATGCAAATCGTCGATTCAGCCATTCGCGATGATTTAATGACGAAAAATTGCACGATGCGAGCAGTCTAATTCAAATAACGCAGTCTAACTTAACGAGTTACACGCACAACACTAACTCCATTGGTTGAGAATTGGCCAAGAATAGTCGTGAACAGAGTAGAGGGAACTCCAGGGTATAAAATTAATCGCATATCAACTTTCGTCATAGAAACCTGTTTCCCCGAGTGGAAAATGCATTTCGAAAGTCAATCGCTGTGACTTACAAGTCTTGCGACTTGTAAAAATCAGCTTGGCGGCTGTGAGATATTTACATATTCCTGTTTGCGAATCGAGGTTTCCATGTTTTTTACTGTCTCTCACGAAGGACTGTTCCACTAACACTAGATCTACAGCATCCGACAAATTGACAGATCCCGACTTATTTAAAAACGTTTTCATCAAAACTGAAGTGTATCAGTTTACAAACTTTAGTTCGTAGTCTTAGAATAAGTTTCTTAATGCTCTTAATACCAGTCCTGCCTGTCCCTTTCAAACCTGACCGTCCCTTCCAGCCCTGACTGTCCCATACAGTCCCTTCTAGCCTTTCCAGACTTACCAATCCTTTAAGACCTACCCATCTCATACAATCCTTCCTAGCCCTTCCTGCCCTATCCGAACACTCCAGCTCTGCCCCTCTCAGTCGTTCCTAACCTTCCCAGACCTGCCCATCCCTTAAAACCTGTCCGTCCATTCCAGTCTTGCCCATTCCTTCCTGTCCTGCCCATCCCTTCCAGCTCTGCCCGTCCCATCCAGTTATTCCCGTCCCATACAACCCTTCCAGCCCTGAATGTTGCAAGCACACAACAGATTGCTCAAACTCTAAAGTAAGACGGAGCTAAAAGTCGGTCTGAGAAATTTCGGGTTATACTACTTGTTGGGTTTGCAAATTTTTCGGAAAAATTTGAAAGTGAGCAAGTAGTACAAGTCAGTGATAAGTCAGACGGAGCTAAATGTCGGTCTGAGATATTTCGGGTTATACTACTTGCTGGGTTTGCAAATTTTTCCGAAAAATCGCAAAGTGAGCAAGTAGTACGAGTCAGTGATAAGTCAGACGGAGCTAAATGTCGGTCTGAGATATTTCGGGTTATACTACTTGCTGGGTTTGCAAATTTTTCCGAAAAATCGCAAAGTGAGCAAGTAGTACGAGTCAGTGATAAGTCAGACGGAGCTAAATGTCGGTCTGAGATATTTCGGGTTATACTACTTGCTGGGTTTGCAAATTTTTCGGAAAAATTGCAAAGTGAGCAAGTAGTACAAGTCAGTGATAAGTCAGACGGAGCTAAAAGTCGGTCTGAGAAATTTCGGGTTATACTACTTGCTGGGTTTGCAAATTTTTCGGAAATATCGCAAAGTGAGTAAGTAGTACAAGTCAGTGATAAGTCAGACGGGGCTAAAAGTCGGTCTGAGAAATTTCGGGTTATACTACTTGCTGGGTTTGCAAATTTTTCGGAAAAATTGCAAAGTGAGCAAGTAGTACAGTCAACGATAAGTCAAACGCAAAAGTAGGGCTGACTTATCCTAGTTTATACTACTTGCTGGATTCGGAAATTTTTCGGAAAAATTGCAAAGTGAGCAAGTAGTACAGTCGACGATAAGTCAAACGCAAAAGTAGGGCTGACTTATCCTAGTTTATACTACTTGCTGGATTCAGAAATTTTTCGGAAAAATCGCAAAGTGAGCAAGTAGTACAAGTCAGTGATAAGTCAGACGGAGTTAAAATCGTTCTGAGTAATTACGAGTTCGGCGAACATTTGCAAGGTGAGCAAGTAGTACGAGTCAGTGATAAGTCAGACGGAGTTAAAATCGTTCTGAGTAATTACGAGTTATACTATTAAATTAGCCTTATACATTTTTCGGCGAACATTTGCAAAGTGAGCAAGTAGTACGAGTCAGTGATAAGTCAGACGAAGCTAAAAGTAATACACAAATTACTTACCTAATAGTCTCACGAAAACCAAAGTGATAACGACGATTTCTTGCACATTGCACGAATCGAATTTCCATAATAATCGATACACTTACATTAAACTAGAACTGTTCTGCAATTCACCAAGTTTCTAGTATACTTACGTGTCAAATGATGGGAATAACTTTACATTTTTAATCGATCATGCCGTGCAATTCGCTCAAAGATGAAATCGATTGTTATTTAACGCGCGCACAAATAGTTCAATGTTGGAATGCGAATTGACGATTCTGAACAGCGATAAATACTATGTGCGAAATGACGACGAGTCAAGGAGTTATTGGACTCAATGACACACTTATCGATTATTTCACAGCGATGTCACGTCGAGCGAAGATGATGACGACGATCAAAACTGCCTGTTTGCCGAAGCTGATATGCGAACTGACGTCTTCCGTTCATCAAGATCAACTGAGCGAGATGGAAAGATCTCTGCTCAATTTAATCAGGTAAGCTTTGACTCCGACTTATAATTAAATCTGCATCCATTGCTCAAAAGCCTACGGTACTTATTCTTTCTCGATACCGATCGAATAATAATTATTAGAGCTTGTTTGTATAAATAAAATACACAAATGAGTATAATTGAATCACTCTTTATTTATCTTAATAGAAAAAGTACAATTACAAAATAAGATTCTTCATTGATAGTAAAACGACACCACTTTCCAAGCTGTTGAAGGCTTTCCTCTTTCCATTTGCTTCTTCCTCGAGCGAACAAAGAAACCGTACGTCTTCCAGTCGAGGAAGTGGAATAGCTCGTAATAGACAGACACGATGACCGTCTCGTAAAAATGTTTGCGAGCCCCTAAGAAGGGTTGATTTATATAGACATTTAGAACTTCGCGATGATTGAGCAATTTGAGCCACCGCATAGAATCACCAGGATGAAAGAAGAACGGAAGGTACTCGTAGACCATCTACTTTCATTACTCGACCGTCTGCAGTCTGTCACTTTCACGACTTTCGATCGGCAATGCCAGTAATGTGGACGAACTTGTTGATTTCTTAGAAGCACGATCATTTATCGACATCGAAATTGAGTTATCACTTTTCCAAGACTTTTTGCCAATAACATTGCAATTCTTCCTTTATCAGAATTCCATCAAACATTTCTCCACAATCATAATTAACTCATATAGTCACATCAGTTCACATCGAACCTGTAACGAAAAATTCATACTTTTAATATTAAACATTCAAGAATGTTACACCGAAAGTAGAAACAAAGTCACCTGATAAAATTCCATCGTGTGGCACGCGATTCTTGAATACAGTATGCAGTTAAAATTGAAGCACGCGATTAGGTAACTCCGAGTCGTGCATTATTACGAGGATCAAAGTATGTGTACGTTGTGACCCGTTTAAAAAGCATTCCTCGTTGTATTGTACGGACGCTTAATTGAGTCGTAAATTACCGTAATTCAATTACAAATCGTTCGCGTAGTATCGTTGACCAGCTCTATAATTAACGGGCATTAAATGTGCATAATATCCGAGCATTATATCCGAAGGGAAATCACGATGCGTTGTCATCGTTCGATTATTATTTGTCGGTTCGCAAGCCGGAAATATATGTACGTGAAATCCACAGAATTCTATCGTACTAAAGCACAATTCGTGTAGAACAACAAAAGTGCAATGGCAAACAAACGTTACCGCGATCCTCTACGATACTTCGATAAATAGATGCGAATCGCAAAATCGTTTCTGGCAGATTCGATATCGAGGTCGATGGCATCCGGGTGTCATCGAAAATTGGATGGTACGCTAAGCGCATGAATTTTGCAATTTTCCACCTTGCGCTTTCTCCTCTGCTGTTTCGATTTTCTCATTGTTCAGGTGTTTATCTCTATCTTTCTGGGAGTAGCTCTTGCTGGTTCTCTTTGTTCGTGAGTTTATCTCTACCTTTCGATGAGCAGCCGTTTCTGTTGTGTTTCTCTTTGTTTCTACCTTCCTTTTTACTCTTGTACTTTGGCTTCTCTCTCTGTGTTTCTACCTTTGTCAGTCTTTACATTCCCGTCTGTCTCTCTTTTCCACCCTCCTGCTGTTCCTATATGTCTGTTTGTCTCTCTGTGTATTTTCACCTTTTCCTGCCATTGATTCTATCTTTCTCTCTCTCTCTCTCTCTTTCCTATTTACTTCCTCTCTCAACGATTGGCAAAATTGTTGACGGGAGCTGCCGACTGCAGCCGCGATGGGGTTTCGAAAAACGATGGCATCGCGAAGCGTCGCGACGCGCGATGCGCTCTGAAAGCCGCGCCGAAATTGGATGGCACAGAGGCAAATGCACGTGCCACGCGTATTTTGCAATTTTCGTTTACGATCGTAGCTGAAACACGGTGGACCAGAGCGCATCCACGGCCATCCGCTCGTTCCCGGTTTGCCCCCTATTATTCGGATAATGCCGAGAGTTATAATGCGCGCATCCCGCGTCAATTTGGCCTCTGATTAAAAGCAAAGTTATGTTAAAGCGGCCAAATATTGACTCGCGACTTCCTCGACCAAATTGGTTTTGTTTGCGGTGAGCGAAAATCAGTCGATGCGGCTCTTTTGGTTTCCAATTGATTTGCCTTTTCGTAAAATCCAACCAATTTCATTCGCTTCTATTGAACTGTTTTGCAAACAATAAATACCAAACGCTAATGTTCTATAAATTCGTTTGTTAAGTTGATCATTTTTGATTTTAATGAAATTATTCGATTTGTGTTTCTTCAATTAAAATGTCCTTGTTGAAAAATTTATTCTATTATTGTATTATAATCATAGAATATTATTTCGTTGATATTTTTGCTAAATCAGAATTTTAGTCACGTATATCTTTAATAAGCAACAGGTTGGTTGAGAAGTCAATTAAATACAAATAAATACAATTCATTGCAGTAGGAAATTTATGCAGCAATAGAGGCGAATTTATTTTCAACAGTTCTGGCAACAGGTTGGACTATTGTTTCGTTATCTTGATTTATTTAATATATATTCCCAGATTAAATGAAAACAAGAGATTAATTATATTGAATATATTGACTTGTATCTTGCTAATTTTTAAATTATTGCTGTCCGGATCTTTAAAGGAACGACCGAATTCCTTCCGGAGGTCGAAGTACGACGTGAAAGTTTGTCGGATCTTATGTAAGCGATGATTCTACCAAAAAGAGAACGGGCCACTATTTTCACATTACCTCTTGGTGAGATGTGCCGTCGTAACGTTTCTACCGACCACTTTCCTTTTCATGGATTATGCAAGCAAACTTTCTCCATTGACGTGGAATATTTGTGTTACGTGAAATCCAAAAACGTGCATACCTATGATCTCATTTTCACCGCTAATTGCAAATAATGACATTGAGGAATTCCAAGGTGATAAAACTAAGTAATTAGACTTTTGAAAATGAAGTCCAAAATTGGACTTGACTGTGTTGAAGTTTTATTTAGAATCGATTGAATTGTTGATTGTGGAAATAGAGTGTTTATGTTTCTAATTAGAGCAGATATTCTATGGAATTTAATGCGTTAAGAATTTTTTTGCAAAGTACCAACGTTGAAAAGGCATTGTAAAATTTAATTGTGCAAGATTAGCAATGTGTGAATAATTTGAAGGTCGGTTGAACTCTTTCGTTGCAATTATTTAACGTGAAATACTAGAATATTGAACTCTTTTGTTAAATATAATTCAGTATAAGAATGTAGTGCATTGAAAACCAACAGACGAGTTAAAAAGGTACTATCAGTTGCATCGTTTAAGTGAAAACAAATTAAATTAAAAATAATAAAATGAAATAGGTTTCGGAGTAATTTAGAGTAATAGGGAATTCAGTGCTTAATTGTCATTCGATTTAAACAGTTAAATTAATCGCGGCTAAAACAATTGACACTGAACTTAAGTCCATTAAACGAAGTCTACGTAGATGAACGTGAAATGTCTCAATGGCGACAAGTGATTCGCGTTAGCAAGTGTAATGAACTGAAACAGCAACCCTGAACAGGACGTTGAATTTAATTTTGTTTTCGTTTAAGTTTCTCAATGTTTTTTTTTTCTCACACATTTCCACGTTTCCTCTACAAATTACTGCGATTACGGGAGAACTCTGGAACCGGTTAAGCAATTGATTCGAACTTTTTCCATTCGATGTTATAAAAGTACTTTAGTTCTGCGAAATTGGAGGCCTTTCAAAGTCACAGGCGAATGTTCTCGAAATTACAGGCTTTAAATAGAAGTTAATTGAAAAAAACAAATGAAAAGAAAGGGAGAGAGAACAAAAATTAAAAGAAGAGACACATCGTAGAGAGTACTTAATTTGTACGAAAATTAATACAGTTATCCAGGGGGTTCGCTTTTAAAATTCATCCGACATTTCGTTGCAAATTGAACGTACACATAAATGTGCCAATTGAACCGATCGCTAACAAGGGGACCACGGGGTCTATGGGGGATTTTAATGAGCTTTTCACTCTGGAATGGGTGGAAGCGCATCGATTATCCGAAACTGAAAGGCCAAATGAAATTCGATAAAATCCTCCAACCCGATACAAATATTTCCCAATCGCCTCTGAAAATTCCAAATTTCTATACACTTTATACCTTTTCAAAACGTAAATGAACACCGTCCAAATATTAACAACCGTGCTACTTCGTACCAATCAAACTATTAAATTAAACAAAATTTCCAATTCAATAAAAAAATTTAACATTTCCGAATAGAGAATAACGTAATTCCACATTTTCAATTGAAATATCACAATACAATCCTTTCCAATTAATTAACGGCAATCAACTATTTCCAATTAAACGAAAGCTAAAATTTCAATCGTCCCAAATACAATAAATAACTTAGATAATTAAAACGATGGAATTATTACGTTAGGTTCGTTACGAAGTTGATTTAAAAAAAAAACTCAAAAACATTCCTCACAATTCGAAACGATGTCAGAAGGTCAGAAGTTCAAAGCAACAAATTTTAATCAGAACGAAACAATTTGAAACGACAAACGAACAAGAGGATAAGATGAGGAAGAGATACATGGTTTATCTCACAGAAAATCATCCTCCCAGCGCGTTTAATGTCCCGGAAGGATTCGAGCTTTATATTTACTTTTATGCCCGCGTAAACGCCGCTCTCGAGCGAGGCTGGTACCGATTTTTATTGGATCGCAGATCGCTTCAGGTTAAACCGATCAAGATGGAAAAGCTAAGAAGCCGTTTTGCGTTTACTCGTTATGTTCTCCTCGCCTACCGGAGGCAGGATGCGAGCCGGTGATCGTAAACCGAAGAAAGAGAGCTTTCCCTTTTGCGGGTGGAAGACATCTTCCTTGGGACTCATGCGTGACGAAACTGCTTCTTACTATAATATAACGCCGTTCTTACTGTCGAAACGACTCTCCCGTAGAATCGACGGGTTCCTACTTTTTTTTTTTTATTTCATCTCTACGTCTAAGAATGAGAGATCTTCCGCGTGAAAGCTTGACGATGATTGTCGAGAGAGAAATAAAAAGAGACAAGGAAATGATGAAGTTTGCACATTTTTGGGGATTTTTATTTGTTAATCTTTTAGAGATCTGATGTATCTATTAGGTTGTTCGGAAAGTAATTTCGTTTTTTCCCGACGGAGGATATAATTATATTTTTTTCACAATTAACTTCACACTTAATTCGCATTGCTATTATATATTTTGACAGTTGATATAGCAACGTTTGTTTGTGTAAAAATTTGTTTGATTCTACACAATAGTTTTTCTTTGGTGCTCTGTTAAAGATGGAAAGTCGAAAGCAGAATTTTCGCCGTATTTGACTTTTTTACTATCGAAACGGTAAAAATGCTGTTCAAGCAAGAAAAAATTATTTGATTTTTATGGGGAAGATGCATTAACATAACGCCAGTGCCAAAACTGGATTGCAAAATTTTTTGAACGAAAACCTTTAGTTCGAATGAGGACGTCAAAAAAGGCTTTGATTTTTTTGTGAGCAAAGATCAAAACTTTTATGAACGTCGAATCATACTACTGCCAGAAAGATGACAAAAGGTATTAGAACAAAATGGAGAATATATAATTCAGTGACATATTTATGAACTACAAAAAAATCGTCTTTCATTCTCACCGAAAAAAACGAAATTACTTTCCGAACAACCCAATATGATTTTTTAACTTGGCGCTTAGAAACTTTTTAATGGTTTAGAGATGAAAGAAAAGGGGGAGTGAATTTGAACAGTGTAAGTTTCCTGTATTTGGAAAATTTGTTAGTTTGAGACGGAACTAACGGCGTTAAGTGTATTGTACTTAAATGAATTAAATAAGTACTTTGAAAAAAGGAGAATTAAGCGGCAGAGAGGATGATTAGTTAAATAATTTGGGTCTTATAACGTAGATGTGGAGTTTTAGTGTATGGTTGCTATGTAAGATTGGTGAGTGTTTTAAAAATTAGGAACCAGTCATTTTAATTACTTTGGTAGTTTTAATATTAATGTATCTTCTTCTTGGTGATTCGGAGCCTGTATGAATCGGTAAATTGAAAGGGAGAAAGGGAAAAAATCTGCGCTATTTGAGGAGAGAGATTTTTCATAGAGTTAATGTGGTATTAAGTAGACGATTATTATAATATGGTAATAAAATAGATGATAAAAATAACAGAGTAAGAAGGAAAGTAATAATTTGTAGGTGAAACAGATAGTTTTTGATTACAGCTATCTCGATAATGTCGAATAGAATCTTAATAGAATCTAGATCCGAAAGTTAAGAAATTTCTGAGATAATCAGCCCCGGAAATTTCCATTCTTCCGGCACTCGCGGCCAACTTCGGCGGATATATGTGTATTCAAAGAGGAGAAAGGCACCGTACTTTTCCATTGGTTCCGCTTACTAGAAAATGTTACTTGGATGATCGTATTTTAACGAAAAAAATGCATAATAAAACTGTCAGAGTTCTTATGCCAATGAGCTCCCATGAAACGTTATTTAAATCGCCGAGAAATTCGTTGCCATGAAACTTCTGATCTTCCACTTGCCATTTGGAAGAAATAACGATACAAATAAGAAAGTAAAAGTGTACTCTTATGTTCATTTCTTCACTTACTTTCTTGGATTGAAGTAAAACAAAGTTGTCGATGGTCTTTTTCATTTACGAGTAGATACCAGTTTCTTCGACTTGTTCCAATTAACTCAAAGTCTCTGCTTCACGCCTTGAATTCGTTCCGTTGAATCTCACTTTACTTCGTCTGAATTCTCCGTTTCTCTTCCATTTCTGTCGACTTGTCGCGATAAATTCTAACGTGAGACGGATAATCTCGTCTCGTTTCAACTTTGACTTACTTTAACTTGACCCTGAAGTGGAGCAAGTTTTCCTTATTCGCATGAAATCACTTCAGTTTTCACAAAGTAGAACTCCTCGCGAGTATTTCTATTTATTTCCACTTTTCCTAACTCCCTCGAACTTCCTTCGACTTTTTTCGACACGCTTGAGATCTGATCAAAATTCACTAGCTTGAAATTTCGAAATAACAAAGGAAAAGCAAACACAAGACGTTGGTACCATGAGACTTCCGGTTTTCAAGGACTGCGGACGTATTTTATTTATTCACGTTGGGATGTTTGTTTCAGCAGTCAATTTTTAAAATCGTGGACAAACTTGTATTGATTATCAATACTCTTTTGTAGAAATGGCTTTATTTTCAAAGATTCTTACTGTTACTTTTGATTGTCATGAAAATCTGCGATACAATTCGCATTAATTCTTTCGTGAATGCAACCGGATTTTATGGCGCTTGTTCGCCAACAACAGACAACGATATCGAAAGTAAAAGGTGACTCGCCTTGTGCCTGTTCTTACGCGCCTTCCGTTCAACCAGTTTATCATGGTCAACCATTGCGAAAGATGGCTTGATTTTGTCCGTGTATACCAAGTGCTTATACTTTCTCGATATCGATTGTAAATTAGACAAACATTGTCATCAAATTAATTTTAATGTTTTCTAAAATACCTATGAAATCGTTTTACCACCTATTTAATATTTATATCAGAAAATCTACAAATTGTCATTACTTCAATTCAATTATGAAATAAGTTAACCCCCATAGGGTCTTATAACTTTAAGTAATACTACTATTTTGACTGAACGAATTGTTACAGCTCAATTCCAGAATTTTACAAAACTGTTTTTGCAATTCAACGCTCATAATGAAATTCTTTTTTTTTTTAATTTGAAACTCTATTGTTAATATTTGCAAGTTCGCAAAGTCCGAAATTGTTACATATTCCATACTAATTTAATTACTTTTTACTATTACTTCAGAATATATTGTAAAATTTGCAAATATTATCGTTTAAAAATCATCAAAAATTGCATTGACTTCCACGGAATTTAAAGTGTCGAGTAATAATGAATTACTAATATCTTCAATCTTCCATAACTTACAATCATTTTCACGCGAATGCCTCTCTCGTTCGTGTAGCAAGCCTTTGGGAGAACTTTACCCTATCAATGAATATTTCATGGAAATTTCCAGGGACACGAGTTTGAGCACGATGGCGGAAGTGCCCTCCAGATACCACTTCGCAGCTCACATGGGTCAATTGATATCCGGTCTGGAAGGTCAGGGCTGTCATAATTTCTACCCAACCTGTCCACTGCCAGGTTCCAGTGTCCTAAATATGATGAAGAAGATTCGACTTCGCTGATGCAACCAGGATCAACGACTTCTCGCAGTCGTCGCCCATGAAAGCCTGTGATAATGCGGATATTTCTTCGATCTCGAAGACTCGCAGGACTATTCAGATTTCCCCTCATTCTATGGGACTCATTTTGTTTTATTCATGTATCTATACTCACTGTTATTATCATCAGTCATCTATGAGAATCTATAGGCTTTGGGAAAGTCTGACAATATGTCGCTGAAATGCAATAATTAGGAATTAATCAAAGAAAATAGTACTTTTTTACTATAACTTTACATTGGAATTATAATGACAAAATTATGAAATGTGCAAATTTCCTGCGGCTTCAAATCTGAGATTAAAACGATGAGAAATCGTTTGATGTTAATAAGAAAGCGTCGACGGTGAATGAGATTGTAAATAATTCGTTGAGAATAATGAAAATTCTGTGGATTTATTTTCAGATACGATTTAGGTTAAGAATTTATTTGTGCCTGAAGCGATCAAGTGTTATTTAACATTAATACGTAGGAATATTCAAATAGATTTGTATGAAAAGATATAACAGGAAATAATTATTTGTCGACGGTATCGTTTTACCGATTGTACAAATAATTAATTTTCAGAGGAAGTGAAATCAACGTGTAATCGTATTACTACCGTTATATCACGAGTATATCGTACAAACTCATATTTATACATGAAAACTGTAAAATCCATGCCCTCTGTATTGTTATTCATCCACGAAAAATAAATGAATTAAACGTGCTTCGTTATCGTCGCATTTAATAAAGCCATTGCAATCAAACGTATCATAACAATTAATAAATTTATTTTCATCGTTCGTCACGCATCTCCAATAAAATACAATTTTAACATCACATTAAACTATCTCCTATTTACATCATAATTAAACTCCACTTAATTATTATCCTTTTCAATTTCATGCAAGAAAACACATAACAATTAAACCGGTAGCTATTTAATGTACAAACAAACAACATTGAATGCAAATTCACCGAGAAATTATCAATATTCCCAGTAAACAAAGCAAACCGACGAGCAAGAATAAAGACAAGCATCAAGAGAAATTCGTCCTTTTGCCATCTTTAGAAATTACCAACGATTACCGCATAATACGGCGAGCGTATCCTTAATAATTTCGCGGCAATTACGAGGACATTTACCGCGTCGCCTCCTAATGCTCTCTTTCTCGGAAATCGCAAGGCAGGATTTCACGAAGGCAGACTGATTTCAACGGGAGTATCCCTTATTTACCATCGGTGTATAATATTTAACGAGAGCATAACATTCACAGAGGCAGCCAGAGGCGGCCGCGGTAATGGCTCTTTCGACCGAGCTTCCTTCTTGCAATTATTCCTACCGAGTACGACCAAAAAGGAGGGCTAATTTGCCATACCAGTTTATTCCTTCCGCCGTGCCAGTCGTTCGTGCGTTTAATCCCCCAACGAGACTTGGTCTAGGGAATAATAGAATTTCAAGAACCACGAGAAATTACGACGACATAGCGACAGATCGTCGTTTGGTCGTTTTCCACGTTTTTTTTTCCGAGTATCGGATATCGTCCTCGTTGCTTTTAATGAATCCGTTGAAATCAATATTCCAGAGGGGAGTTAAGTAAACGGACATCTGGGATTCTCGTCGAGATGAAGATTTTATGGAGACCTTAGAAATAGTTCAGGTTGCTTTCGTCGGTTCTTTGAGATTTAATTATTATTTGTAGTTCTCACTTTTGACTGTGGTAAATATAGTTTTAAATTATACGGTAAGTTATTATTTAAACGATTTTTAAGGTACTTTTGTGTAGTGAAAAGGTACATTATTTTCTGGTCAGAGCAAGCTGTTAGGGATGCACCCCTTGCAAGTATTACCTGATGATAGTTTCTGATGGCATCTCTGGAGTGTATTGTATATTAAAACAGGGTTACCTGATTTGAGCCATACACAGAGGTCTTGGGTGTTGGAAGGATTTGAAGAAAGTCCAATTTGTCTTATCCTAAGTGTTTACACTTTGTACAATTGGTTATAGGTATATTTGGGTCTTAACCTCTCGGATGGAGCTTCTATTGAGAACGCTTGATGTTCTTCGGTGCTACACTTGTAGAAGACTAAAATCTGGGAAGCACGGTAAGTCGAGAGGCTCTGTAATTCGGAAATATTAATATTTCTAATTGGTGGACTAATGAAATGTCCCTTGCTCATAGGTCAAAAGACTCCAATGATTTGCGGAGGAACCGGAAGAACCTAACTCGCGTGGGGGAAGAAGTCCTCTGTCAATACTTCCAACAAACAAACAAACAAAAAGACTTTTCCTGAAGAAGTGTTGATGACAATGAGCCCGTGACGCGCATTGATCTTGGAATCACAAATGAAGTATTCTACAATGCGCGCCTGCTATTTAACCATTTCGCTACTGTGAGCGCCTATATGTGTTCATAGCAGTTTGACTTTCTGACACGGAGGACACTTTTAAATTTGTAATATTTATTGTAACTCAGTTCAGAGAAATAAATGATATTGTTTTAATGCAATGAAATGTCTTTTGATTATTGAAATATGTTTTATACCAAAATCCATCCCTATCCAAAAGTGCTCCTGCAATTCCTGTCGTCTCAAAGTCTATCGTAGTCAAGGTGTTAAACAAAAGAAACATCCGCGCGTTAATTAATAGTCTAAGACGAGTTTTAATCTCATCTGTGATCTCTAGGAGCGTATTTTTGCTCCACAGCGTAAATAAGCTCTCAGAAAGTGACTTTATTAATTATTTTCAACATACCTTGTCACAAAATATTCTAAACAATTTTCACAAATTTCCGACAACCTTCAACCCCCTTATTTCGTCTCGTTTCGCTAAAAGGGATACAATGGAAATTGCAATAATCTCCGTCGTCTTTATCGTCAAAAGTGCTCTGCCAGGTCTCGATTTCAGCGAATTCGTTTCGCAACGGCTCGTAAACGAGATCGTGCCAGGAGTTCCGGCAACGGGAGTTTAGGATTCGCGATGCTACCCTCGCAAAAATTATCGCGCGATATCCTTCGCGTTTCTCGATGCCGTTCACCATACACTGCCAACTTCATCCGACAATTGCCGCTTCGGGAAATTGCAAATTCGACTCTCCAACGTTTCCCTCTTCCTCTCCATTCCTCCTCAGACTTCTTCCTTCGATCGTTAGACAAACATCACGAACGGATATCCCGCTGTTTCTCTACGAGGTACGTCGCGACGTTGCGGGTTATACATTAGAAATAATTCTCGTTTGTTTCCACGATGTCGAAATAATCCCGTTGTAGAGAGGAATTCGCAAATGGTCCGAGCCATTTCGTGCTTTCCTGATAGACAATAGGTTTCGAGAATTTGGAGATTGCTGGTACGTGAGTGGAGTTTGTTTGAAGCGGAGATCCTCAAGGGGTTCAATTTCGACCTGAGAAAATCGTGGAGTTTCGAGACGATGGGGAATAGGAATGTTTTCGTCGATTGTTCCTCGGGTAATCTCTGAAATTGTCCGACTGCTTTCTCGCATTTTATACGATATTATTTGTGCTGTCGGTAGTTGAGAGAATTTTTAGCGGTTTCGAAGGAATTCTAGTTAAATGAAAGATTGAGGGTGTGGATACTTTGATGTTAGAAATTGAGAATTTTAGTGTTGAGATTGAAAGGAGGAAAGATTTGCAGTGGAATTTAGTATTGAAAAATAGTATTGATAAAGTGAGAAACGATTTGTAAGGTCGTTAACCGATGCAGTATTGAAGCGCATCGACGATGCAAATTTAGAGCGATGCGAACGAGGGCAAAGAAGAAAACGATGCCTGTTGAGCAACTCATCGGCATGTAATCGGTCTTGTTTTCTGTGTCTCAATATCGCGTAAGAAATGGAATATATTCTCATTGAGTCGCTTCTACGTGACCGCACTTAAGGAGCTCTTGGCACCATTTCCATGTATTACGAGAGAATCTTTTGAGACCGTTGCCTTCGAAAAGACAATAAATCGGGGAAAAACGATAATGGAAAAAATCAATTTAAACATTAGATACACATTTGTTCCAGTTAATAGTATATCAAGCTCTTTTTTTAATTTTTTTCACTCTAAAGAATAAAAACTTGTCCGAACGTCAAAGTTCTCTTTACATGGATAAGTATTTTGAAAAATCTACTAATGATTTCAATTCTAAGTCTGAGGCAATGTTTGTCGCATTTTCGTATTTCTTCATTCTTCGAGCAAGCCAACGATTTCGTACAGAATGCTTAATACGTGACGAGATGCCGCCTTTTTCTTACGTAATACCCCTTCTTTTTAACGAGCCTTTAAAACTTCAAAAAGTGCTTAAACCTTTATGAAATATCGCACGTCATCGATTTCCTAAAATTGGAATTTCAATCCTCCCTTATCACTTTCAATACATACGATATTTTATCCCCCATACATGATATTTCATCCACTTTCCCTTCACACTTTGATTAATATTATTTGTAACCAATTACATAATATTTCACAAAAATTAAATCAATTTACAACACATTAAAAATAAATCAAACATCATGTAGTATCTGGAAGCGGCGATGAATAAAATTTCATTCACAGAAGCCTTTGAGGTTTAATAAAATCGTCCAAAATTTTAATCTCTTACGCCTAAAAATTTAAACAATTTCACTTCTATTTCTTTACACTTACCCCCTCACAAGTGTCACACATCATTACATACTACGGGGTGAAATATCTCACGAAACATTGAATTTAATAGCATCACTTCCTGCTAACCCCATAGATTTCAACGTCTGAAAGGGGAAAAAAGACGAACGTCAATTTAAAAATAAACTTTCAACGTCTTAAGATTAACAAAATGAAGAAGAAACAGCGGTTTTGCCTGATCCATTCTCCATATCAAAATTACTCACCCCTCGTTTTCCTCACGTTTCTTCCTCTCGTCGCGCACTAGCTGCAATGACCTTGTCAAGGATGCATCCCCGAAGAAGGACTCATTCGAAGGACATCACGTACGGGTCCTCGTCGATCGTGGAAAATGTCGCAATCCGGCATTCACCGTTCGTTTGAATGCGACGGCCGGGAAGGGGCTATCACTTTCTCTTCGTCGGCGCGTACGACGGCTGCCTCCGGTTGCCCCGAGGAACACTCAGCAACGAGTTTTTACCAAAGAAACAACCACTGGCTGGTCCGTCGCGAAGTTTTTCGTATTTTACAGCCGTAAAACGCGAAAGAGAGTTTCCTGCAGGAGATTCAAGCGGTACGGAAAACCTAAGTTCTCAACGTCCACGTGGAAATCGCGACGACCGACGATTAAAGACGATGGATTGTAACGTTGACCGGAGATCAATGAAAATTGACGAGGGATGAAAGATTAAGTCGATGGAAATATGTAAATGTCAAAGTGGAAAGAGTTGATAGATGTGCTCGATGGGAAATTCGTGACTGGTGGATTATGGGGAAGTGAATGAAATGGGAGAATTTTTGGATATTTGTGCTGATCGTGTCTCGTGTTGGACATTGCGATTGAAATTGGAATGAAATAAACTACTGAAAAAAGAAATAGAAAACTGTGGGCTTAAATTTTGGGACATACAGTGTGTTAGAATTGTAATATACTTGTACATTATGAACTGCAAGGGTAGATTAATGCAATGGTGAACTATTTCGAAAATACAATTTCCATCGAATTCATCTTTTTCCTATAAATTCGGTTTGTTTAAAGAAGCATATAATTTACTATGACATTAAATCTGCCAGCAGTAACTAAGTTATATTTAACACTAGAACTACCGGCGTGAAATCTATCCTATTTCAATTTATTAAATAAGTACTTTGAAAAAGAAGAAATCGGGTAACAGAAAGGATGATCAATTCAGTGATTTATGTCTTTTGTGATGGACGCAGAATTTTTGGTCTATGGCTCTTCTGTGAACTTGGAACATTTTTTGAAAAAATTGTGTACCAGTCATTTTGACTGGTTTGGTAGTTCTAGTGTTAAATATAAGTTAAATGAGTTAGCACTTTGGCAAAAGATTTTTGTACTACTTCTGTAATAAACTTGAGAAATATTAATAAAAGTATAGGATAAATCATACTCTTGATTTTAGAACTTGCGCAGATTTAGTGTTAACGAAATAATTAATTCAACTTAACGAAACTAAACACATATCCTCGATTTGCGTAAAAGTAAACTCATGTCTAATGCGAAACATGGTAACTTAAAACCGCAAAAACAATTACAACTGGAACCGACGAGAGACTACAATGGGACATGTAATTATCTCGTAGGAAGTAACCCGAGGAAGTTCCGAGATGCGGCTTTCGCGCGCGTTCTTCCTCCTCGGCTGCTATTTCCTGGTCCTGACATTCGTGTCCGCGGCCCCAAGTCCGCAGGAGCCCAGTTTCGAGCTGCCCGTCCAATTAATCGGTTTTCCCGTGATAATTGCCGCCGTAAGGATATCAAATTTCGTGAAGAAGCTTGCCTACTCCTTAAATCCAGGTATTATCTCTCTATCTACAAATAAATCGACGAATTTTTTATTACAATCAAATCAACGAACCACCTCTCTATCATTTCATCCAGCAATAAAAGACCTTCTCTTTAACGATCTCTCATAATCATCATGAAACTTTGCGGTTTCAACTTGATCGCTGCTTTCGAACCGTTCACTTCTTCGCTCCATGAACTTTCGCCTATTTTACATTGTAAAAAATCGAGGATAATTTAAATCGACGGAAAATTGAAACGTTCGAGGGAAAATACGAGGTCGACAAGGAACCCTTCTTTCACGGACTATTTCCATCGTGAAGCGTACACTTGTATTTCGCTTTCTCTTTGTTCCTGTCCGCGAAATCGAAGCTTATAACAAATTAAATACAGATAACAAGTTAATTTCACGTGTCAGCGAGTACGAAGTGAAATAAAATAAGAATGAGCCGGAGGAAATCGTCGTTGGTTAATTACAAACTTGACGTGTTTCCGTTTGTTCGCAATTTTTCGCGAAATTGCGATAACTCGTTATGGTCCGTGGATTGAGAGGATAGAAGAGAAAAAGAGAAGAGAAAGAGAGGAAAAAAAAGAAAAGATCATATGACGCGGGCGGTAATCGACCTTTTTCTGCGGCTTACGCGGTGGAGCCGCGTGAATCGAATCGGCGAGCAGCGAAAGCGAAAGTGTTCCACTTGTTGCGAATTCTCTTCCTCTCTTTCTCTTTCTCTTGCCGTCTCTGTTCGAGCTGGGGAACTATGTAACTGCCGGGTTGTAACTCGGCTGCGATTCCTCGACGCTGGATACGCAAACGAGAGAAATGGAATGAAACGGAAAATAAAATTCTGCACGGTTTATTTTGTTTGCCAGAAAAGAAAATGAAACGTGGGGAAACCTGGTGAAATAACGCTGACAATTTGTCCCGTGAAACGTGCGACATATCTGATGGGACACGTTTCCCACTAATTGCCATGGGGTGAAGTAATTTATCGGTGAAAATTGAAAACGGTTTAATGATGTGTAATTTGCATCGTTTTCTTCCTAACAATTTCACATTCCTTGTATTCCAATTGTTGCCATTTTAATTGTTACAATTTTAACGAGTAAAATAGCACAGCAATAAACTGATAATAGCTAGCAGACAAAAGATGTAACTGATAATTTATTATTAACGACGACGGAAAGTTCATAAACATGTTGAATTAATTTGCAGAAACTTACGTTCGCCGAACGAGACGATCATTGCCTCTGGTCCACGACGAGGAGATTTTAGACGTCGGACGAGTGGAGAAAAAATTGATAACCGAACTCGGCAACAATGTCTGCGTCTACGAGAGAATCTGTGCCAAATATGCAACTCGAACCTCACAAAAACGTAGTCGAGAACGTGTTCTCGATTGGAACGTTGTCTTCAGGTATACTCCCTCGAAATTTTACCTCGTCTTTCGTAATCACCTCACGCCTCGCTTTCCGATCTTTCGTCATCCTTCGAAAAGTAATTTATCTTTCACGATAAATGACAAACACTTGCCTGTAATCATGCATGAAATTACCCTAATAGACAGTTACCTCACGCACCTATACTTGCAATTTCTCCTTAAAATATCAAGGTTCAATATCATTATCTAATCCTACCGCAGTCTTCGCAAATCTACACCCTACTTCTATCCACAGGAAGTGTATTTTCGCATAAACGATCATAATTGCTACTGCAAATTAATCTGTAAACTTTATTGCAACTGTAAGACAACCTCTGAAAGTGTCCTGAAGATCAAACATCGATAGAAATGTGTTGCATAATCGTTACGACCGTGATAACATGCAATCGTTGCACCTGTTAATCCATGATTATCCACTCTCGCTTCTAATGACGTTGCACAGCCTTCGATCGATCTATGGCAAAGTGTCATTAGCAAAACAAGAGGATACTTCAAACAGCACGTAGATCAACTCGTGCCATAGGGATTTAGTTAATGCAGACTCTTGGCATCGTTGCATTTGGTGCAATCAAGAGCATCTCGCTGGTAAGCGGCTTGCGTAACGACGACCCTGAAGTTCATGACCCGGGGCGGTCTCTCGACGATAGGATAGCTTTTCCACCTTCGTTTCTTTTGGTGTCTTAAAACACAGTCTCGACGAGAGACTTATTTAGTTGATATTAACGTAGAAAACTACCGTTCCATTTGCTCAACCGACCGTGAATCGTATCGGCGTGTTTCCCGTTTGCAATTTTCTTTCTCTTTATCGAGAATTCCTATAGTGGCATGTTATATCCGGTTTATTATGCTAATCGTGGAATATGCTAATTGTAATGGACACTTTCAGAACTTTTCCCTCGTTATCCCTTACTGCATGATTTCTTCTGGAGAAGAGAACAAAGTTTTGGAATGAACTAGGTCGTAGACTAAACCTAAGCAATGTTAGAGAATATATTATTTTTTTCAAGGTAAAACTTTGACAAAAAATAAAAAATTGACAAGGTACTACAACAGAAATTACATATTTTTGTCTTGTGAGACAGACTATTTGATCACGCATGGTACGGATAATATTTACGCGCATAAAGTGCATAAATTATAAGTGAAAACAGCAATGTCTCAATCAGCTGAGTCTCCGCTAGCCATTGCGCAAGTCCGACAAGTAAGAAAACAAAGTTAAACGTCCCATGTCACCAATAATAATAAATCATTGTCAAATATAACCGTCCACACAAAATTTAAATCGTCGCTTTATTTCATTGAATTTTACAAAATAAAAATATCAATCAAACCACATACGACTCACCATGCATTAAGGAGTTAAATCAGCGGAAAGACATTGAAAAACTATATTTCATGGTATTTGAACAAGTAGAGTTCAAAGTCCCAGTGATTCATACAAGAGAGACATTGTGCAACGGGAAGATCCGTTGAAAAGGTGACAAGACAAATTTCACGAACGTAACATTTCGACATGGAATAACATCGACTCTCGACTTTCACCCGTCGACGTTAACGGAATCCGACTTATCCCTTAAAAGTCTAATCGCCATAGCACCGGCACCCGCATAAATTCCGTGAATTCCCTCGACAATTCCGTGAGGATGATCGGACCGATAAATTCTTAAAAGGAAGTTGTGGCCTGAGGCACGTTACGTCCCTTCTAATGGCCCAGAAGCACTTTCTTCCACGGGCATGGGCAACGAGGAGGAAGCTAATAGAAATCCGTGCTACCGTTCGCCCGTTACACCCTTTCTCGGGACACCTTTCATGCGGTCTTACACACTAAATTCAGTTGTAAGTAACGCCGGGAGCAGATAGCCTTTAATGGCGGCTTCCACGAGCGCCCTAATGCATCCTGATAACTCTGTCCTCCACCCTTTCTCCCTCTCGGTGAGCTCCCGCGATGTCCCTTCGTGGAGAAAATAGAGAGGAGAGAAAGGGACCAGAAGGATGCAACCGAGAGAGTTAGACATTAGTGAAAAAGAAGAGGAGAGAAACAATGAGAGAAAGAACGAGACAGATGTGACGAAGAAAATGAAAGAGAACGGATTAAGGGGAGACAAAGAATGAGAGACAGAGTTGAAGAAAGAGAGGGTGAAAGAGACAGAGAGGGAGAGTGGAAAAATCAGAGAAATGTGCCAGAAGGGCTGACGGTGAGAGTAAAAGAGTGAAAAAGAGGAGAAAAACAGTGAGAGAAAGAACAAGAGACATGTGACGAAGAAAATGAGAGAATGGGTTAAGAAGAGACACAGAATGAAACACAGAGTTAAAGAAAGACAGGGTGAAAGAGGCACAGACAAAGAGGGAGAGTGGAAAAATCAGAGAAATATGCCAGAAGGGCTGTCGGTGAGAGTAAAAGAGTGAAAAAGAGGAGAAAGCACAAGAGAGATGCGACGAAGAAAATGAAGTGGAAGTGGAAATGGAGAAACAGAGTTAAGGAAAGAGAGGGTGAAAGAGTCGGAAACAGAGAGGGAGAGTGGTAGAATCAGAGAAATATACCATAAAGGCTGACAGCGAGAGTAAAGAAGAGTAGCTAACTGAGACAGAAGGTAAATGAGAAAGAGATAAAGAAAAAGGAAGATAGTATACGTCCAAGATCTCCTTTTACGATCACCACAGCTATCTCACTCGTTGGCTTTGAGGAGCTGTCAGCTTATCTACGATTTCCTAATGTCATTCGTGCCGAGATAGTCAGCACGTGTCGTCGAAGACGTCTCTCTCTCGATCTGTGTACCTACCCGTTGTACACCGAGGTCCGCGGTGACAGAGACGCACGAGGTAATCGCTTCTGTCACCTGGACACTGACAGGACAGATAAATTGAAGATTGTTACTGGCAGAAACTATAGTCCGAACGAACTTAACGGAGCGTGGATGAGAAACAGAGGTGTCTGCAGTCCTACGCAGGTCCTGGCTTCGGTGTTGTAGGGTTAATTTGTTGCGCTGATGTTTCGTAGGGTTAATTCGAGATGCTTCATTGAATCGTCTCTATTGTCTCTCGATGCATTGTCCACAATTCTTGATGACATAAATCAATTTTCAAGTTCTACGTGAACTGCATTTAAGTGGACAAACTTTGAGAAATTCTGGAATTCATTTGCAATGATTATGTGCCGATTATTCTCTCGTCTAAATGATCATTTCTGACAGTTTTGAAATAGCTTAGTTGCGGGAGATTTAATGGAAGAAATAATAATAGTGATGTTGATTTTTTCAGCGAATATAAATCATCGCCGGATCCGATGAAGGAGAATTATTTACTGAGCGTCTTCCTCGGCGACATTATAGGGAGCCCGAGGCTCTGTCATCAGCTGGCAAAGAGAGGAAGGAGCTGTAACGATGCTGCACTCTCCGATTAACTGTAAATCGTTCTTTAACTTGTACAAAACCCGAAGCCCTGTATAGATTGTAAATATGCCAGGATGAGGCGTGCGCGATGTTTGCCGTTAAGTTATTAATCTTTACGAGGATAAAAGTGGCTACGGTAGTCTGCCTCTGCTTTTATAATTTACGTGCTACAACCAACGATTTTCTATTTCTCTGTAAATCTACTAACACACATTTCCTCTCTGTGTAGCGATGGTCCATTAAAATTTCAATAACTTCGAAATTTAAAGCGTTCGGAGTTAGTTCTTAACCCCTTGCCCGACGATTTCTTGCGCGACTGGATGCACTATAATGCAGAATTAACCCTTTGAGGACTACAGACGCATATATGTGGACTGAGAAAAAAAACTTAATTATAGTTTATCGGAGTATGCATGAACGATTGGAATTGAAAAGTTGAAATATGATTTTGCAAATAGTCATTTATAATTTGTATACATTAATAATATAACTTTTTAATAAAAGAGTGGTTTTTGATCGCTAAATAACTGATTGTCTGTCAGTGTCCAAAAATAGTCTCCGTCTGCAAAGGGTTAAATTGAAACAAAATTTTAATTGAATCCGTATATATCGAACAATATAATATTAACACTTTACCGACCGGTATTTTTTAACATCCTACCCACTTCTGATCGGTCACTTGCACGGAAATATTTCTCTGATACTGATATCTTTTCGAAAATTGCAAAGTTTCTTCACTGAGGCCCGAAAAGCCGATTAATCGGCTACCGGTCGATAAAGTGTTAATAGCGTGAAAATAATCTGTTCGTTTTGTTTTCCACTGATACTTTCAACTTTACAATCATTCGCAAACTTCAAAATTTCCCATTTCATTTAATCTCCACGAGTATCAGTTGTTATGAGGGCAAGAGGTTAATAGAATATTCATCAATTAAAAATATACTAACTCCTAGAATTTTCAAATGCAAATTAAATCCAAAGCACGTAGAATAAATTTCCGCACAAATAAAAAAATTCCTTTCCTCGAAGCTCATAGATTATTCAACCTTAACCCTCTGCGGATGAAGACATTTTGAAATGTTGAGACATAATCATTTATTTGGCGATTCGAAGCCATCTTTTTATCACTTTTTGCTCACGAAGAGCACATCATAGCAATGACTCGTTTCGCTCACACATGTATTCGTACGTAGCGAAAACGAGGCAAACATGTAGGTCTCCGAGCACAAAGTGAGAGTAGCTTCGGGTGACGTTTCTTTCAACCTACGCTTCCTTACGGCTTGTATACAACGCGAAGAACAGTTTCGAAGAAAGTTTCAGTTGGTGCGGAACGACAGCGCGACACTTGCTGTTTAAAAGCGCGCAAAAATTCTGTACTCCGATTCTGTCGATTGTTAAAGTTTCCGTTAATAATTGAAACAGTGTCGTTGACGTCGAAGCAAATTCGTTAGTCGTTTGGTGAAAATTGTTGGGTTCAAATTGGGAGGCAAAAGGAAGCTCTTGGATAGAGTAAGTTCTGTGTATTTTCCTGCAGACTCGTGCACGAATAAATGTAACTAAATAAAATTGTTGTCTGTTATTGTATAAATGGAAAACCGTTTATAATAAAGTTTTGTAATAAGGATAAATAAACTTGACAAATTGACCGAAAACGTTTTCTGTGGATTGTAAAAATTGTGATGAAATATCAGACTAGTGTTAGTGATATTTGGAAAATTTTGTGAGTGTTTTCTAAGGATTTATAACACGTTGACTTTTATTAATTATCGGTATCAGGGAATTACTTGCGGCCAATAAGAAGTGGGTAGGATATTAAAAAAGTACCGATCAGAAAAGTGTTGAATATAGCAAAATAAAACGTTTGTCTATTATTATATAAAGTAAAAACCAATTATAAAGTAATTTGTACAAAAGCTAAATAAATAAAATTAAACTCTCGATTTGGGTTAAATTGGAATTCTTCACTGGAAGCAATAAATTCAAAGAATACTCGGTAAAGCTACGCATATATTTCAAGAGGTAAAATATATCTTTCGAAAATCAGTGTTTCCTTCCAGAGACTCCAGACGACTGGAAAGCCCTATTACGCAATGATAATCAAATTCACTCTCGTCTTTCTCCTCGCGTGCTTTGACGCACGAGCCGAGGAACCGTCTCGAGGGATACTTCAGGATGTTTTTCGTTATTGCCAATTCCGAATCGCGGAAAAGAGTTACAATGCCTCCGATTTGGCACAGTGAGTACGCGAATACAGAGGATAAGAGGGAAAAACTCGTGAATCGATGGATTGGATTTTCTCGCTTTTGAATTTCTTACGCAGGTGCATCGACAAATTGGCGGGCTTTGTCGTCGATCGAGAAAAGGGCAGATCTGCGTATGAAAAAAGTCAATGGACCGAGTCGTACAGAGATCTTCCGTTTGGAAATTTTATAACGACGTTGTTAAATGAAAATCCACTTCTGGTACGTTAACGTTTTATTAAAGACAATATCAATTGCATTATCCTTTCCGTTTGAAAAGTGCATTAAAAATGAGATCAATTTAACGCACTGTGGATGGTTAGATATTGTGAATTAACTTTCTAATCGATTTAAATAACAATTGTGAAAAAGAAGGTCACGGTATTACAGAAATATTTGGAGATAATTTTCTATAAATGTCTAATCATGATAAAAATTCCTATAAGTTAAAAATATTGTTGGATACTACGTAATTAATGTGAGAATAATTTTGAGAGTTTTGTAGACCGGTGAAATTTGGCTAAAAATTATATCAATCGATGATTGTAAGTATAATTAAGTTTATGTTATACTTACAATACAGTGCTCATATCACAATGTTAAATATATTTTCTTTGGCAAATATAAGGCTCTCAAATCTATGAAAGAAATTATTCAACATCCTGCTTCATTTTCCAACTACTTCTAATAACTTTCATGCAATGTTCTGCCTTGTAATTGAAGAAATTCAAGAACGCGAGAAGCCTGCAATAATACCGTCGCAAAACGATTTAATTTAAGAACCGCTCGAACTTTTAATTGCAACGAATCCCTCAGCACGAAAAAGAAATTAGTCGAGAAAGATAAAATCCAGAAGACAGTTCTCCTCTGGACGAAGTTTCTTCAAAGTTTTCTACTTGCAGGCACATCAAACCTCTTCCTTTCCGGCGGATACGACGTCCGGCTACTACCAATCGAATTTTCCGGTTATATCAGGTGGAACGTCCGATTTTCCAGGGGGAATCGGGTTAAACCTCTTTGATGCACTGTCCTCGATATCCCGTTACGATGACTACAAATGCGTACCAAGGATTCTCTGCGAAATGGCGAGCGGGAAATTACCCGGAAGATCGCTGGCCAAACAGTCATCCGGCTTCCTGGAGAATCTGGGAAGGAACACTTTTATGGAGTAGGTATTTCTTTGAGATCCGCACAACATTCTGTACAATACTAAAATTGTTTTATTTAACTGATATTTTATTACGTGTTTGTGATGAGAGTGTATTATTAAAATTGTAGAATTTTTGAATAGTGTTAATTGGGTTTAATGAAATCTAGATAAGACTTTATGAAGTGAGTTTTTGTTTAGAATTGCTTTGTTTTATTATTAAATGGATGTTTTGATTTGAATGGAAGTTTGGTATTTCTTCGTGTATTTTGAGAAATGTTCATTTATTGTCGTTTCTATTGTAGGTGGCTGGCTAAAATTGATATCGCGGGATCATCTCCATTGTTGAATTTCGCAAGGGCGATGGTTCTTGGTTATAATTACAAGGGAAATTCGGCCGCCTGTTATAGAGCGTTTCCGAAATGTCCGACGGATCCACAAGGACTGATTTACTATTTAAACAATTACAAAGGTGGATTCTTCCGATTTTTCAATAATATTCAAAATGGAAATGTTCGAGATTTTGAATCAAATTACAATCGAGGTAGGTCAATTTGGAAATACTCCTACATTAAAATTTTCTCACATCTCACCCTACTTTCAGAGCCGGCCAACTCGTACTACAAAAAGGAAGGAAAATTTGCAGAAAGTACAATTCTCAATTTCAAACAGGATAATTATAGAAACACTATTTTCCGAAGAAGTGAAAAAAATAAAAATCAAATAGTCTTCCCCGATCAAAAAGAAGAAATTGTCCAAACAAACTTCAGAAAAATCCCCGAAATTCTAGAAACTCCACAAACTAGAATACTGTACGAAAGAAAACCTCTTTCTTTTTTTTAAATAAGAACAAAAATAATTCATATCTCGTAAAAATAAAATTCCATCCTCTTACAAGTTCACGTGAGAGTAGTAGCCTTTTGTAAAACGCTAAAAAATCGTTTCACCATTTATGGAGTCTCCTCGTTTTGCCTTTTATTCCACCATGGATTTTCTATCCACCTGTACGCGTCGTGTTTCAAACAGGAAGTCCCGTGTCACCGACAAACGCGATGTTCGTGGCTCAAACACCATTTGTGGAAGCAGCATGGGGCGTCGTTCGAGCACCAACAAGTTGTCCAATGAATCTGCACCCGAGCATGAGCCACGTACCACTTTATGTCTTGGTTATGTGCAATAGTATCTTGTATTTTATCTCGCTTCGATTTCCTGCTTAGATACCGAGCGTGCAAGTAATAAACGATACGATCGAAAGAATCGCTGGCAATGCCGTGATACGTACGGGAGAAACGGGAACACGAGATATCGATGTCGTCGTTTATGGTGGATCGACCATTTTTTTCGCGATGGAGAACTTAAACTCTCCGTGTTTGGACTCTGTCCCGTTATTGTATGAATGGGAAGTACGTTATCTGTTTTGAATTTTAGAGTCTTATTTGAATAATTTATTCTTTGTAGATCCGTAGCACTTATTTTTTTCACCTTGTATAGAATTAAGTTGTAGTACTTAAAATTATAGAATACTATGAAGATCGAGGTTTATTGCAAGATGTTATTATCGATTTGTGATATTTCTTTATATTAAAAATATAGATTATCATACTCTATTGAAGTGTGTTTCATCTTATCTAAAGGATCTAGCTGGATGACAATGGAAAAAGTGTTCCCAAAGAAAATTAAATTTAATCCTGCCAAAGTGAAACGCATTTTACGAAGGATATGCAGGACAGACAGAAAAAATTCAGGACAGGCAGGACAGTAGCAGGGAGTGCATACGCAGGACAAGCGGTGCAAGAGTAGGACAGACCGAAGAGTTACAGAACAGGCAGGAAAGGGCTATGTCCTGGCTGTTCTGTGCATGTCCTGGCTATACTGTGCTCTCATGCTCTGTCCTGCGATGTCTCCGCTGCTTTGTCTTGTCTTATGCTATTGTGCGCTGTCTCCTGTCTGTCCAGCCTCTCTCCTGCCTATTCTGCCTGGTTTCTGTCTACCCTGTCTGTCTCCTATTAGTCCTACCTCTTTCCTGTCTGCTCTTAAAATCTTCTTGCTCTCCATTCCATATCCTACTTGTCCCATCTTTCTCTTGCCTGTCCTGTCAAAACTAATATCTCAGACGAATTTACAATCTCTCTGTCTTCTCACTGACTCACACCACTTGTCTAATTTTGACTATATTAAATAATAACCCAATAAACAAAAATTTGTCATAAACTAAATACCCAGCAGCACATTTCACTCTCTATCTTGCAAATCGCAACAAGTAACAGAATTAACCACCGAGCTCGTCTTTCACCCCTAATACAAACCACCCCATCCAAGACGGACGAAATTCGTGTGCAACGCTTGTGAAAGCCTCGTTCGAGCAAACAGACGAAACGAAAAAGAGCGTAGCTATCGCTTCGTCGGAAGAAAAACCAACGGAGAGGCTAACGTGTAATTATTTTATCCTTTCTGGCGTGTAATTTGGGGGCTTGCTCGCGGCCGTGAGCTCGCTGACGCGATACCATGGGGTGTCACGGGGGTTTGAGGAAGCCGCGGCGATGGCGTAGCCCGAAGGGGCGTGTGCCTTGGACAAGGCCAAGTAGGGTGCAACTGACAGCGGAAGACAATTAGCCTTCTGATACATCCAATGTCGCGTGATGCGCCCTGTAACACGGACCGATTCGCTCCGCGCCTCGAAACCCGTCGACGATGAGAGGACGAGAGGAAGAGATCCGCTCGGGGGGTTGATTCTAATTGTTCTCGCCAATTGAAACATCTGCCTTTCAATTCCGATTCCGACGGAGTGTGTAATCGAGTGACGTCATTTGATAATTAAATGACTTCTGTATTTTCACGCGATACAGCCTGCTTCGGGAAAAACTGTGGGGGTTGCTTGCAAGGGCTGCTGGTGTAGGCGGAGTAAATGGATTGTTTGAAACTCGACATTATATTGATTCTGCTGCAAAACCGACTAAATCCAAGAATATAGGGGAGGGTGGGGCAAAGTGGGCCCCTTCAGCAAAAAATAGTCATATCTTTATTCTTTTGGGCTCCAAAATTTTAAGGGGCCCACTTTGTCCCCAGGGGCCCACTTTGCCCCACCCTCCCCTACAGTTATCCTTAATATCTAAAAACAAGTAGAGAGACATAAAATAGTTCCAATTACTCTTCACGTTCTTTGTAAATTACATAAATGTTAACTATTGGTCTACAAATTCTCGTTTACTCACTCTTTTACCACAATTCTCTGGTACTCGCTCACCATTGCTCTCGAAGATGTGCAATGGATTAACTAAATATAATTAAGGACTCAAAACTACCCCTACACATTTTCCCGCCCTTCCTTCTCCACACCTTCAACGTTAATCCGTCGACAATGACGGAAAACAATCCGCAACGGAATAGCGCTTTTAACTCCCTCAAATAGAAGCCACAAATCAAGAATAAATGAGCAACAGACCGAGAATCGCGCGATCCGTTACCGCAAAGGACTCAGGCGACAAGTATGATTCCCGAGGATACCGGCTACCGCCGGGAGACAGTAATCTCACTCTATTAGGGCGGTATTATTTTCCACGGTAGACATCAAAGAGGATTTCCCGCGGGCTCATTGTATCGCGGCGATAATTCCTCGTTATTAGGAGCACGGCTGGAAGCGCCGGTCTCATGTCGGCTTACCACACCCCAAGTGCCGAAACAAATCCGCCGGAATTGGAGCCGATGCAAAGGACCTCCTTGGTTCACCATCGCCCGATCGTCCTGACAAAGAACGACGCCAAAGGACGGAAGACCACCGCGACGCCAGGGTGACGCGATTGTCGCGGCTAATCCCCGTGAAAAATGCGACGCAGGTGAATGAGATGCGACCACCACGACCAGGTGAGATTAGACGGGAGGGAAATCGAATTTTCCGGGGATAGACTCGATTGATGGTTGCGGAAAGCATTATTGGATAGGGGGATGAACAAGGGGTGGGTACAACCGTGTAGATACTGTTTGTGAATATCTGACGATGAATATATATTGAAAGGGTGTTTCTGAGAAGAAATTAATGAATGAGGTAAAGGATTGGAAGAGGAGATAGTTGTTGAAAGGTAATTGAGAATTTTTTATGACATTTTAGAATCTGGAAGCAACTCTTGATAGGTTTAAAGGAATTCTTTGGAGTTTAAATGGTGCAATCATTTCCTTCAGAACCCATAGTTTTAGGGGAATTTCAAATTACCGAGAATCACTGTGACATATGAAATGGTAATTGAGGAAAAAGTCTGTCTGAAGTAAAGGGGAGTTGAACTTTGGTCCACTAATTGGCCGCCGGAGCCTCTAACTCAATACCCATCGTGACCCCGGGAGTTCTTCGTTCGTCGGTGGATAATTGCTCTTTGGAGAGAATATAGAAGAATCAATATCTATTCCAGACTACCGTAAAGAAAGAATCTTATTCGAAAGAGGGAGTTAAAAAGTCCAACGTCTATCCAATGACAAATACGTGGTATATATTGGAAGGAACGAAAGGAATTCGCTTTGAACCGGGAAAATTAGGGAGATTCCGCCGACCGACTTAATCAGGGATCAATAACACGGGAGAACGAACTTCGTAGAGAAATAAGACATAAATTCTCAAGCGTTTCTACCCTCCGTTTAACCATAAAACACCGTCGAGGTCTTATTTAGCTATATATTTTTCTCCACGAGCGCTCCACAATGGTTCAATATCGTCGGATCGTAATATACCGGCGAACTATCCTTTTCTTCTCGATGGACTTTTCAATTTGGAGAATCTTTGTCACGGGAACGGGGACAGGAGCAATTCGACCGGACAAAAGAAGCCGACCGTACATCTTTCAGCTTGAAAACTGACTCTGCGACCACCACGGTCGCTTGATCGACGGAATAATTCGGCGAGAATGAAAATTCATGTCCCCCAAAGACTTCGCTTTACGATCGCGCCCTGGATACCGTGAAATCCTTCTGCAGTGGTCAGACCACAGGATAAGTGGATATCGTACGATAGGGAAGGAAAAATATTCCCTTTCATCGTGTCAGCAATCCTAGTCCCTTTTTGCGATATCGTCCGACGACCAGGCCGATGGGATTTTCTCCAAGCAAAACATCAAATTTAAATTCTCTGTCAAAAAATTCCCACATAATTCTCATTAAAGCTGTGATGTATTAGAATTTTGTAAAAGAATTTCCCTTCCCAGTCAAACTTCAAGCTTTCGATGGAATCGATTATAATTTCCTATAAATATTGAACAAGATATATTTGAAATCCTCTAAAAGCATGATTCTCTTCCACCCCTTTGTGAATGAACGAAATCTCGACGATCTTCTGTGATCGTTGAGCATTTTCAAACAGTATGCCCCTTTTTAAAAAAAGAACGGGAGACACATCTATCGGATAGGCTTTCAAATCGTTCATAAATAAAGCAACGAGCTGCGGGTTGTGTCTCGTGCAACGTCAGTCAGCCACGTTGATTGCGGCATTGACGACACGTGTCGCGGATCAATCCTCGGACGCGTGTCAGTATTTTCGTATCATCGCCCAAGGGTGCCTTCGAATCTCCTCTTTTTCTTTCATTCTTCTCTCTTTCTCCCTTTTCATCCCTCTTTCCGTCCCTATCCTCTTCGTTCCTTTCGCTGGCCTCCCTTTCTGGAAGCTTTCATTTTCTGGTAGCGACTTTCTCGTTTCTGAGACCGCGAGGAAACCCACGCGCCGTTAGAATTCTTTTCTTCCTTTTTCCTTTCTTTATTCTTTTCCTGTCCTTCTTTTTTTTTAAAGCGGCCAGACGATGCTTTAATGCGGCGGGATTATGCGGCCGGTCGAAAGCGTAGGATTTTCCTGGAGATTGTCACGGATAAAGGGCGTGCAAACAGGGGCCAAAGGACAGCCGCCGATTATCGACGCTTCCTTACTCCGTGGGGTTGGTTTTTTAATTAAAGTATCAAACCACCGAGTCGTTCGACGTTGCGTCCTTTCTGATTAAAACAACAACGGAGAGGACTACGATGTAATACATGGAATTAAAAAGAATCAAATATTGTCAAAGGGTTTTGTAAGCTTGTTTGCAGACTTTTACGTGAAGCGGAGAAGTCATATGGTGTATCTTCTACTGTAACAAGTCTCGTTTTTCTCTTATCTGGTAAACAGTGTAGTAAACGTGTATCTTTTAACCCTGCAAAACCGAAATATATTTATTTTAACGAGAAAATGGTGTCATTTATTTTATTTAATTTTAATAGTGAAAAATTAGCAGTAATGAGAGCACTGCATCTTTAACCCTTTGCGGACGGAGACATTTTTGAATATTGACAGATAATCATTTATTCGGCGTTCCAAAACCACCATTTTATCAGAAATTTGGGCTGTTACTGTATATGAATTATAAATTACTGCACTTTTAATCATATCTCACCGATTTTAGTTCAATTTTTCAATTTGAATCGTGTATATATACGGCGATAAACTATCACTACATTTTATTTCAAACCGCATATATGCGTCGCTAGTACCCAAAGGGTTAATCTCCATTTATGGACTTAATTATGACACGAAATCGCGTTAGTACTCTCGAAAAACAGACTTTCAGAGAAGATAAAGCTTTAAACAATTGCTATTTTTTTAAGGGACATACCTCCCCTTTCAAATTGCAAGAGGAGACAATATTTTCGAATCCGCTCTTCTTTATCTAGGTATCATCTGCAGCCTGAAACTGTAACGAGTTTTCAAGAGGAGTCGGTACAAATTCACGAAAATTCCGAGACGTCTCTTGACATTGATAAGAGGTTTAAATTACGGTCAGGGCAACCCCTTGCAAAACCACATCCACCGATCATCGACGGATCACCGCAAACCTCCGAGAGGAATCCTTGGTCGATGCAGAGAATACCAGTTCTCGGTGTTCTAGGAAGACGTGATACTAGGAAGTTCATCTTTGAAAAGAGAAAAACAGTATTATAGTAGCACGATGGAATATAAGCGAACGTTCGCCATTCAACCCCTTATGGGGTGCTTCGATGTCTTCATGGCAAAAGTAGTTTTCGCGCTTTTGGCTTCGCTCGATTAGAAAGAGCCGTTCCGCTTCGCCGAGGGCTGATTTCGTTGTCGAGGATGCTTGGTTGTAGAGGCATGGTTTTGTCGATTTTCTTGCGACCTTCTTTCTCGATAGTCGATCGTCTTTGCTCTTCTTCCATGTTGCGGTACTTCGCGACGCAGGAAAAAGCAGAGTTGTAGATGCTAGCGTTGGAAGAAACGCGATAAAATGCGTGCTGAAAATGCTCTTTTTTATATTCGGAGTCAGTGAATAAAGTGCCGATTGCCTCTTTCGAAATTACTTGTTAAACGTAAAAACCTAAATGCATGGATATTTTTGCGGACTCGCTGAATATTTCAGACGGTTACTTCCACCGTTTTTTGATCAGGTTTGTATTTCTTGCGTCGACGGGTAAACGTGTTTCGAGATATTCGATGTAACGTAAGTTACGGTACGTTTCAGAAAATAAATAGCACAGATTTTTCCTCTTACGGATGAGAGTTCGACCCTTTGCGGTTCGCCGATTCCATCCGAGTATCGTCTGAGCTTTTTGTTACAAAATGACGATCGCCGTGAAATCCTATCTAAAGAAAAATACAGTAGTCAAAAAAAGAATCTAACATATTTTGCTTTCAACACTATTAATTATTTTCAATTGTACTTCTCGCAGAACGCTTAAATTGGAAATATTAACACATTGCGTCACAAAAATTAAACAGAAATTGATATTCTTGCTATTTACTAAGGCAATGCAGCGTCCAATATTCTTATGACAAATACTTAGCGAAATAAATGTATATCTAATTTCCAAAAGAGTAGAAAATAATCGGATACATAAAATATACCAAATCTCTGGACAAATTAAAAACCTGTTGACCCTGCAAGCGCGTTGACGCAACAAAGTTCCGTAGGCAATGTGTTAAGCTCTCAGAGTATTAACCCTTTGACCTACGATTTTATTTTTGTCAGAGCGTGCAAAAACTCAGAATTATTCATATAAAACAAAATAAAAGTTTTCACTGATTTCCGATATTTCGTGTAACTGAATATAATATTAATAGTATAGTAATAATGAGACCGTTTCGTCACTGATATTCTCAATTTAATAGTTTTTGAAAGACTTCAAAATTTCCTATTCCATTTTCCGCCCTACAAGTCCCACACGTAGTTAAAGGCTATGAGATTAACAAATTATCTCACAGATAACCATGCAGTTAAGAAAATGCAGTTTCAAAGCTATCGAAAGCTCTCGCAACTTACGAAACAAATGCACGTCACCCCGATGCAACAGCATCGACCACGGTCAGATCGAAGTCACAAAAAAGCATGTAATTATCGAGTGACTTTCCGCCCCGCTTCATCCCCTTTCGTTCGAGCCGCGGTATTTGCTCGCTTTCCCAGTATTTGATATTCGTAATACGTATGAATCATGGCCAGAAGGTATGCCGAGATGTGATTACACGGTGTCAGTGACATGTAGGCACAAGGAGTACTGCACTTTGCGCGCCGGTATATTATTAAGCCTACAATACTGTCGGTTGGGGTTGCTGTGGCTGTTCGATGGGGGTCGAAATTCAACTCCCATGCATCATAATGGCGAGACGCGTGCGAGCTAGGACCTGCCTGTTTAAAAAGTTCTATAATTATAGGCTTCACCCTGTCGATTGCTCCACGAAATTCCGGCCTTCATGGCCGGAATTACCGCCTCGTTGGTCTCTCCTTGTCATCCGGTCTTTCGTGTACTTCACACGTTTAAATTTTCTTTCCCATCGAGGGGTGCAAGCGTAGATTTTAACTGGTATTTAACTTTTTCGGGACGACTTGATTTTGGAGGGATTTTTGGGTGTATTGGATTGAATGATTTTAATTAAATAATCGTTCAAGATGGGGTTATTTGATGTTCGAGGTTGAGGGAGTGTTGGATTGCAAATAGGGGCAGGAATATATTTTTTTGAGTAGAGAAAGTGCTAGTTGATAATGAGAGCGACGTGGAGAACAAGTGGTCCACTCGAATTTGCATCCAGTGGCATTAGCATACCGACAAGTCAGCATAGACTCGTCTTCGCAATGCGAAGTCCCGTGAGTTATTGCAGAAAGGGTTGAATTATGCTCGGCATTAGTCGACCGTCGAATTTATGCGTCGTGGTTACGACTTGGGATATAAAGTGATATTAATTGCCATGATAAAAAACGAAGGAGGGTCTATGGGGTGGGTGCGCGTTTGTCCTTTCGAAAACAATTACGCCTGACAATCGCAAATGCGGTGGACGGATTTGCTATCGAAAGAAATTACCTCGGACGATTAATCGAGTACATTTTTCTAACTTAATATAAAGATGAAAATCCAAACGATTCAACATATCAAATAGAAATATTAAGCTTTACCTCATCGAGTAAAATAATTCCAACCACTCAAGACTCCCCACGAAATTCTCGTCTGCGATTTTCCATTTTACTTTACTACTTTCATTTCACTTCTCGTAGAATCAAATGTATCATCGGAACGGTAACGTTAAACATCCCCAAACGTAGAAGGAGAACCGGAAGACATCCTGTTGCAGTTGAATCCCCCCACGAAACTGCTCGCAGTTCGGTGAAAGAATATTGGCGCAGATGTTAAATCTAACAATTTCTCCAGCGGCCGGAAGTTTTCTTGGCAACGTCCTTGGCGAACGACGAGCAAATACCGGGGAAAGAGAATGCACAAGGATTATTCATGCCTGTCGGGATCTTAACAGCTGCGCCAATAATACAATGTTTCTTCTGCTAGACCGTGAAGAGTTATGCCGATGGGTTATGCAACGATGATCGCAGCCGATGCGCATTGCGCTGCCCGATTATTGCAATTCTCCTCTTTTTCTTTCTCCTCCTTATCGCGAATAAGCCGGCACGTGCCAAAGGCATTAATTCAACGATTTTACGTGTTCTCAGAGGCTCCGTCGATTCGACGTGGCTATGGAACGATAATACTTTCCGCCGGAAGGAAATACAGCCATGCTTACGACGAAGACCTCGTAAAATTTACGACATCGAACGTCCAAAGGGAATTGCGATTTATCAGGTATTAATAACGCGACCACAAGGCTTCGTTATCGGTGATAATCACTATTCTGGAATTTCGACGAAGGAATTATCTTATCGAGAAAAATTTCACGCGAAAACAAACTCTCGGACGGGAAATCAACGGTTTTGATAAGAATTCAGATTGGTTAATCTCTGACATTGAGGGGATTTGTTGCTTCCACCGTCTGAAATATAAAAGACACTTGTACAGTGATCATCATTGGCAGGAAAAAATTTATAAAAATTTCTGATAAGGAACAATTGATGTTAAAGACATTGTAAACAGAAATTAAAATTGTTCGGCTATGACTAAAGGATAACCGTTGATCGAATGTGTCAATCTTTTTCACCGGATGCTTCATTTTTCAAACTGCATAGTTAAAACCCTTTGGCTGCTATGGGCGCATATATGCGCTCGGCGGAATCTATCGATGGAGACTATAGACGCCAATATGTGTCCAACAATCTTTGATTGTTTTTTATGGTCTTATATGTATGTTCGGCAATTATTTCTACCGTACATCCAGATTGCACGAAAAAGTATTCGGTCTCTAGTGACTGCATTTGCAAACTATATACCGCTCGCTCGAAATGCTTCAATTTAAAACAGTCCGCAGTCAAAGGGTTAACACTTTACCGACCGGTAGTCGATTAATCGACTTTTCGGGCCCAACACTTTTGGGCTTTTAACTTATTAATTGGTCGCTACGGAAATTAATAAATTGTTATTTTTCATTGCGGTTAACTGTGACAAGGACTCAATGAAGAAACTTTGCAATTTTCGAAGAGATATCAGTATCAGGAAAATATTTGCGTGCTAGTGATCGATCAGAAGTGGATAGGATGTTAAAAAAGGATGGTAAAGTGTTAACATTTTTGAATATGATAGATTTAGTGTGGTAGTTTTGGTGTTAAAATACAAGTTTACTTTAAAGTTTCACCCAGCTGGAAGACTCTAAGCGAGAAATGTTCAGGTTTACAGGTGCGAGTCGAGTACACCGATATGCCACGTAGGCGCACGGACACGTAAACAGGGTGCACATTCGCTCGGTATCGCTAGACCGCCTGTCGCCAGCGTAGCTTTATCGCCTTTTTCTCGTTCCCTGCTCCATCGCGAGGACTGTCGTCGCGGCAGCCAACCAGCCGATAATGTGATTCATTTCTCTCGGCACGCGGTAAATCAGGTGGCACTTGGAGGGTGGAATGCTGTTACGAGATGTGAGACAAAGTTTGTCAATCGGCCATCTTTCGTTGGGATAATTTTCCTGAATTTTTCAGAAGTCTGCCACTTTTCGATATTGAATTGCGCGGGGTTGCTGGGAATGATGTTTGGGATATGATCATTTGGAGTCTGCTGGGGAGGAATTTTTTGGTAGGTGTTTTGAGGGGATGTGAAGTTAAGATAAAAACTATAAGGGCAAGGAAAGTGAACGGTTCTTAGAGCTTTGTAAAAATTCCGCAAATTGATTGGAGAGTACTGTCAATATTTCGATTCTATCTTATAAAATATGAATTATCTAATTGATCGTATTTCTAACATGGTTGATTTCTCTTTGTCCATAGTACATGTTGAGTATGCTTAAATTGAGTAGAAAATTAAATTGATAGTCTTAACACTAGATCTACTAGGGTGGTTAAAATGACCAGAATATTTGAAAATTATGAGAAATTTTTGTGCAATTATTGCATGTGTCCTATTCTAGGTGAATTCTACCTACAGCAGCGAGCCCTAGCTGAAATGTCGGCAGAAGTGCAAACTGAAACATATAGGAGAAAGCTGAAGTTATTTAAAAACACTCAAATTACCGCCGTAATATCTAACATTCACAGGAAAACATCCTGTTCTATCTGAAAACTACCTAAAACATATTCAAAGTCTATGCAAACCTACACGAAAAATTTAAAAAATCTTCTACACCCTCTAACATTCCACCTTTTGCACCAAGTCACGCAAACTCAAGTCAGAATTTAATTCAGCAAAGCATAAAAAATTCTCCAACGGAAACACTATTTAATATCAACAAGAAACCGGAAACCGGCTCGTGTACCAAAACGCGGAAGAAATTATCAGCGCGGGAAAACGATAGCCTCGAAGATCGCAGCAGAAATCTCGTAAATCGTCGAACGATCTTTTAAGTGGATTTACAATCCGATGAATCATCGACGGCTTTTCAGACGGATTTCCCAGCAAAGGTTCCCCGGCGTTTCAGGTTCGGAGAGAGAGAAAGTCGATGCTTTATCGAAGCTCTTTCGATAAACGCACCCGATGCAACACGGCACTTTTCACTTCGGCATTGTTTGCGATCTCTGAGAGATACGTAGGTACGTACGTCTGTGCAACGTGGACTCGTTGAAAAACGGCATGACTCATAACTCGGCTTTATCGTGTTTACGGAAGCCGTTTGCACGTTCTTTCGCGCCTCGTACAACGTGACCTCTTAAAATCGCCATTTTCGATAATTACGCTGTACAAGTATTCTATTCTGGTCGTTTCTAGAACGAAAATCGTCAGCACAAGAGAAAGGAATACGTGTCATTTTAATTGCGACTTGTTGTCAGGAATGGAAATAATTAAGGCGCAATTAAAATGTAGAACATCGCGAAGAGGGAGACAAAACCATGCTACGATTGAAAAAAAAGGGGTATGTATGTATATGTATATATCTTTATCGATGAAATTAGTCATTATATTTTAATGTTACGGCACGATCGTCACGTTCTCTACCTTGAATCACTTGCGTTATCGTTCTGACCTAGTTCCCTTTCCCCGTTTCCTTGCTAAAACACCTGACGTTCGTGGAAAATAAATGACGATGCGCGGTACTACATTGTAGACCACCGATCCGTGTAATTTCACGTAAATAATAATAATTGTCATAAAAACAATAATAAATTTTGATATTTTATATATAGTATCCCGACTGCATCGAATATCGGAGAATATTTTTATTCTGTACACAAAAGTATATTTCAAACGGTAAATACAACTTTATACTGATATCACGAGATGGCTCAATATCCGGTCCAAATAACTGCAAACAATTGTTTCCATGAAAAATACCGTTTTATCGTCGAAAATTAATATCTCCGTCTCTCCCAAAGAGGCGATATCCTTCGCGTTTTATCGATGAACGTAAAAACAGATAAAACAAGGGGAATAAAAAGAAATAGAAAATATGAAAAATATAAAAGAATCATGACGCATCGAGGAACAAAAAGCGCATCTCCCACGCGAGGTAACCAAGCGCACAATCCTCGGCACGATTCAGAAGCGGGCGTGCTACGAACAATTAAACGGCGAGTCCATTCTTAAATTCCGGGCCGTCGAGCCGACCAGGACTCATTTTACGCGCGGTTCGTCAGCGCGATTCGCGTGCAAAATTCACTCTTCCATCGTCGATAATACGGATGGACATGTGTGTACGCATGTACATTGTATATTGCTGTTTAATATCCGCAGCGTGGTTATCCGCGAACAATGCAAACCCGCGTCCATAATTCACGGGCCAAAGGGCCGCCAATAAAGGGCTAACCGTTGCTTCTAACACCCGCCACGCGCCCTTTTGTCCACGATCTTCCATTGTTTCTTTCTTGCGCCAATATCAAGAAATCGTGGCTCGAGTTTCATTTTAAAAAATTCTCATCGTGAACGATGTAGTAACGAAGGTAAAGGGAGGAAGAGACGGAGAGATTGCAATAGGATTCTATACGCTCGATGAACTCACACGATTTCATTCCTCTCGGTGAATGATTTTCGCATCCGGATTATACGATATTATGCGTTCCATTTACAGCAATTATTATCCCCCGGTATTTAACACCGGGCGTACACGGTCGTTATAACGTTAAGTCTAACGAGACGATCGTGCGCGTGAATTTATCCGAAAATCGTGCAACGCTCGTTCTCTCTATTAGTCAATATCACGGGAAATTGAAACTCCAGGGAAATTGCGACTAGGCATGTCTCTCGTAATGTCGATTTGACATTTGCATTTTATCCTATCTAAGCCCTGTTTCCATTCTGTGCACACCTGAGATCCGAGATAATGATCAGACTGCGGATTTTTATGCATTTATGACAAATTAAATACGGCTAAAATATACAAAAAACACATAATATAAAAATATATCTAAAATATCCAAAGTATGGTATTTGTTGTAATATTTATTAAGTGCAATAAATCCCTAGATATGTTTTCCTGTCTCACCTGCATTTGTGAAACTCGAAATTTGCATAAACATCCGCAGTCTAATAATGATATATACTAAACTAAAATACCTGTTTCAGGAAAAATTAGAGATCCCTTTCAATTTTCATCCTCCACGTATTATTTTTATTTGAAGACACCAGGTTTCTTTCCCTGGTGCAATTGTCAACTCAAGTGTCTTCGCGGCAAATCGATGTTTCTACCCGTTAAAACGACCTTGCGAAAAAGATTCATCACCATCTAATCGTCACATCATTGCAATTCATCGCGATTCATCGACGTGAGTTTAGGGCCGCAGAAAAAATTCACGACGGGGGTGTAAAGAGCGTAACGAAGAGGAGGAAACCGTAGGAAAGGATGGAAAGGGGGAGGGAGGATCGCGGGGGATCAAACTCGTCCGCGAATGTATGCAAATAGAAATGTAATCTGGTGTCAGCGGCGCGACCAATAATGTCAATCAAACGCACTGGTGGCCGAAAGCCAACAATGGGGAATTGGCGAGCGAGTATATGGCCCAGAGCGAATATGCAGTATGTAAATGTTGTCATATCAATGGGGATCTGCATATGGATGCAGATATACGGCAGATATACCGGAGCTAGCAGGCTGACACGCGTTTTGGCGACATGTGCACTTGGTTCGACCCATCGCGAACCCTCTCTTCCTCTCTCTCTTTTCTGCAATGTCGCCTTCCTCATGCTCGTTCTCCGCCACCCACACTTCGTTGGCATTTCCACCCACTGTTATAACTGCGAACAGCGTGATTTTCGAGGCTGCTGGTAACCCGTCCTCGCGTAATAGAAGTTGATGCGAGATTTTTCGATCTGATCTCGCGATTTTATCCTCTTCCGGATTGCGAATTTCTTGGATTTCATTTTTATTAACTCTTTGACTTGGGAATTTCACGTTACGCAATTTTTTTATCACTTTGAATGCTAAGGGGATGACTGGTTGGTGATGTTGAACGATAATAATCATAATTTTGCTATTATGTTGAATTCTGCACCATAGTCATGGAATTCAATGGCCACGGTGGCATTTTAAAAATGGCTCCACTTCCGCCCAATTAATTAGTCTCCTTAGCGATAAGAGAGCACATTGAAAGCGTAAATCTAACCAATTGTATTTTTCTTCTCTTTCTGTTATTTTTCGCAATAAACGTGTGTGCACAGTATGGGGTGAACTCAATCACAAACACCCCTCACGATCCACGTCCCAACATATTTGATGTAAAAGTACTATTGTAAAATGAATAAAGGTATTCCATGTTACTTTAGTCTTTTGTGATGTGTTATTCTTTCGAATTTACCTTTTGACGATTATTCAAAATTTCTGTACAATGGTATAAAAAATTATTATTTCAATTCAGAACCGGTAAAGAATAATTATCGCCTTTAAATAACATTTCAATTCACGAAGCTACATCCGTAATTCAAGCTCCGCTGCACGGAGCGGCGATTATCGAAACGGGATCGTTTACTTTTCATTTGAATTCAGAATGCACCGGTTGTGATGCATTCGCATCGGGGATTTCGTTTTCCCATCGTTCGTCCCATGCTTCCTATTATTCTCGCATAATTTCGGTGACACGTCGAATTATTGAGATCATTTCATCGTTGCTATAAAATCATACAAAGCGGATGAAAATGCATTTCATATATATGTAGAAATTTTCCACTTACCTGTTCGCCCCAGCTCCTTTCCAATTTCCTTCTTTGACGCAAGACAGCCGTGTCTTCTCATCGATGAGACTAATTTGTTCTTACCAAAAGCACCGCAATATTCTGCTTCCGATTACAAAGCAATTGACGGGTTCTAATTTCCGGGGAGAGCAACCGGCCGTCTTACGTTCACCGCCGAGATTCGGGGTTGTATCGAGCAAAACGGCCATCGTGAGGGTGGATTGGTTTGCGGTTGCATCCCTCTGTAATGAGGTCCACAGATGGCACCTCTCAGGAAACCCATTAGGGCCATTCTAAACAGCAGAATCAATCCTGTTTCGATCGATGCAATTCAACCGACGGCCGTCTCTTTGCTTCTCGAGATGGTCAAATAACGTCTCAAGAAAATTCACTGACTAGTCATTGATGTGTCTCAAATTACCATTGTGAAAGATACTTCGTCGTGGGAAATTTTTGGAATGCTTCTACTTCTCTATGGTCCTTATATACGTAATAGAACAAAGGAAAAATTAAAAACTTGTTGATTGAATCGACTTGGTAGCTCTACTCTCTTAGATGGAACCAGTGGAATTTCACTGGTTCGCCAGTGGAAACTCACTTGTTGCCAACAGTGGCGGACTAAGGCTAAAGCGGGGCCCTAGGCAACATTGTAATTCCGGGCCCATTTTTCAGTCATGACACAGACTTTGCGTTTGGCAGTTTGGTTTTAAAAGAAACGGGCCCTAGGCACGTGCCTAGGTTGCTTAGGCCTTAGTCCGCCCTTGGTTGCCAATGACACTCACTGATTCCGCCAGTGATCTCGGCGGCCATCAAACTTCACTGGTTTACCAGTGAATCTCACTCGTCACCATATTCAAAAATAAAACACAGCGCATGGTGTTGCGGCAGCGGACACAAATTTCACTGGTTCCCCAGTGAGATTTGTATTCACTGGTTGAATCAGTGAAATCTCACTGGTTCGATCTAAGAGAGTAGTATTAACCCTTTGCACTTTGATGGTCCATTTGACATCTTAAATCTACCATATCACTCGGCTTCTCCCTCTGAGGGTCCTTCGAATTTATCAGTGATTACAGAGGGCGAACTTATTGCACCGCAACATTTTAACCCTCTATGGGTCCATGTAACTTCCAGGTAACACAAGACTCGTCTAAGCTTCTATTCTTCAAAGTTTTTAACATTGCTACACATTACAATTTAGTTCTTAAAAATCATGGAATTTCTTACAATTCAATGTTTAACACTAGATTTACGGATATTGATTTACCTATTTTTCTGAAGCGAGCCAATTCGAATCATACAAGAAAATTGAAATTTTTTGCGAAGAAAATAGTTCCAAATCAATTGAAATGAAAGATTTATTATTAAACAATTAACCAACCAATATATTATATATGTAGAAATCAAATTTCGAATGAGTCAAATTGACTCCGTAAATCTAGTGTTAAAAATCAGATTAAGTCTATCATTTATAACTCTATGTTCATAATTTTCTAATTGTACCATTGTGCAACTAATCTTCAAATACCACAAAATTTCGGATTATAGAAGGTTAAAAAATGTATGTCTACCTGAACTTTTCTATTAAAATATCACAAAATAGCAAGTAGTAAAGTGTCATAAAGTCGCTAATAGATAGAGTCAAAGATAGCTCCAAGTGCAAAGGGTTAAAACTGAAATTAATTGTAAGCAAACAAATTTACCACAAGAAAAATTCCTTGTAGTACTCAGCAATTTGTCGAAGCTTGCAACGAACATCGAAGAAGAAGAGGATGCAGGCAGGGTGACTGAAGAGACTGGTCCATTATGCTTTCGGCGTGTTCACATTTATTCGATAAAAAAAATCAAGTACAATAATGGTACGGCGACACATAATAACACCGCCGCAATCAACGTTGCATAACGTTACGATATATCGATAACTATATAAAAGTGAAAAAATCTGTACAATGAAAGACATGCGGGTAGCGAAGAGATGCCCCCGTCCCTTTGCGAACTCCCAATGGCCGACGTTACGCCTGGCGGATCGTCGACGTCATCGACGTCGTCGTCGTGTAATCGTGGATACGCGAATCGGTGAGAACGCACGACGGAAGGACAAAAAAAAAGAGTAGTAAGAGAAAACGTGATGAGATGAAGATGAATAAAATGCAATGGAGGAGAATAGGGCTTGAGAGGACGTCGAGACGACTTGGAGGCGCCACGTCGACCGACGGTCGGGCAGCGGACGCGAGAACAATTCGTAAAAGTAATCGACCATTGGGGAGTGATGATAATTACAGAATATTAAGATTACATAATAAGAATATTAATAATAATATTCAGATAATAATTCAATTATTAATAGATAATACATAATAATAATAATAGATAATAGATAATAATAATACACGTTCGCGTAGTACTTAAAATCATACTCAATAAAATTAATAACATGAAAAATTGTCATAAACTAAAATCAAAAGTAATCAATAACGTATGGTCTGTAGTGACTTAAATAACACAGCATCGTATGATCGGGCTCCGTTTTGCCAAGCACTCGTTGCAATCTCGACGACTTTCGATAATTCTCGTACGAGTACAATGTACAAATCGTCGCTGATTTTTCAAACGTCGACGACGATAGATAATTGCATCAACGTCGTCAAGATTGAAACGAACACCCGGCAAAGTACACGGCCGTACGTTCGTTTAAAAGTAAAACTTCGACGGATAGAAAAGAGAGAAGATTTTTGAAAAAAAAAGGATGAAGGGAGGAAAAAGGAAAGGGAAGCAGCATGATAGAAAAGAAACGCGATTAAGAGTGAAATCGATGAATGATGTCATTGCGTTCGCGTATCACACACACCCTGCGCAGGGAGTGTCGTAAGAGGTTCAGATAATACGGTGTTCCCTCTTTGCTCCCGTTTCTTTCGAAGAATTGGAAACAAAATGAAGTTGGAATTAGGTAAGTAGGATGAGTGTGACGGATTAGGAGAATTCACGACGATCGCGAAGGAGAGGAAGTACCTCGTGATTTCCTTTTCTCTTATCATCCTCGAGATGTTGTTCGAGCTCCTTGGAGCGGCTTAAAAGTCTCGAAGTCGAGACTTTGGGACGAGAAAAGGAAAAAAGTTGAGGAGGATCGAGGGATGTTTCAAAAGGGAAGGGAGAAACAATCGGGAAATCAATCCAGGGATGTTGGAACGAACGAGAAATAAAAAAAAGGGAGGTAAAAGGACGAAAAGTAGGAAACGGATGAAAAGTAAAAAAAAAAAAAAATCTCAAAGAAAAAACAAAATAAATTAACGGTACCACTCTGTTTCGCTTACATTAACTGATCTAAGGGGGGTGGCTGTTACACATAATACGATATAATTGTATTATTAATATATCACGTGACCGCCGTACATCTTCCGTCTAAGTCCACTCGCATCGGGACAGTAGTAGAGCGAAACGAAAAAGTTCGGAACTAAAGAGAGAAAGAAGTTTTATACATATACATACGAGTACAGTAGAAAAAGTAATAGTAGTAAGCACCTCAAGCAACGTCGTGCAAGGGCTCGCATCATTTCCCTCCTCATTTATTTGGTCGTTTCTTTGGATTGGTCAGCTGGACGAAATTTTGTTTCAAAATATATACTCTTTTCTCTCTCTTATTATTCTTTGTTTTTTTTTCTCTTAATAAGTTTCTTTTAAATTCTTTCCACAAAATTTTTTCCCTCTCAAATGCGCGCACTCGGGCGTATACCTTCGCTGGGTCTCTGTTCGTTAAATTCGCTATTATTTTCTTTCCTTTTTATGTTTTCTTAGTTGTTTTCCCCTTTATCAGCGATGTAATAGCCATCGGCTAATTACGACGCCGTGTGAAACTTTAACGAAAAGAATAAGTTCGTTCGTTAGTCCAGACTCTATCACAAGGTAGCTGCGAGCTTTACAAACGGCTTGAGAGACGCCACGCCTTGGGTTTCATAGTGGGGGATTAATAATATCGAGAATTTCATATTGGCTGTTCTCTCTCTTATTTTCTTCCCTTATCTCTCCCTTTCACGCACTCACACGGACACGTGCACGACCCTTTTCTTCGAAGGGACGTGCTATTCTCACATTTTTTTTTCTCTCCGTATCCTTTTTCGAGCAACGGTACATATATATACTTATGTATGCACACGCAGATATATGTATATAGATGCATACGCTATTATTCATTCTCATCCTTTCTCTCACAATCAGTAACGAACAGATCGCGGCGGTCTATATGGTCCACGGGACATTTGGCTACAGGTAACGCATTTTAATAGGCATTAAGGGTTTTATGAACACCTTCCTTTAAATGGAGCACAAAAGATTATATAGCGTCGAAGAGTTACAGGCGAATGCAGTCTCCCATTTGTGACTCGTGCCGGACGTGAATTATCGAATACTGATGGAATTATCGTTGCACTTTGCGAATTTTTGAACTCGAGTGTACGCTCTGTGCTTGATGATCTCAAAGATCATCTTGGGAGATGATTGTGAATTGGTAAAAAATGAATTGTATCGATGGAAACATCTTGTGGAGGATGTTATTTATTTCAAAGATCAGTCAATTGGTCAGATTTTTAACGACTTCCGATTGTCTCGGGTGATCTGATTAATTTGAATCGATGGTTTCATCGTTTACATTTTCATCGTTGAGACAGATGGATTGTCTCTTTTACCGTTTGTCTTGGAGCATCCAAGAGCAATTGGTTTTCTCAGGAGAAGACTACAAGTAGTCAGGTCCTTTTATGATCAGACATCATCCCAAACAGCGTTCGCGTGGTTTCATAGTATATTTGCAATCTCGATCGAAAGTCTGACGAAATAAATAAATAAATAAATATCAGTGCAACGATAAGATCAATTACTATTTTCATTTCATTATGATTTTTTTTCTGCACGATGAAAAATATACCCGCATGGAAGTAAATTCAACGATGGACTGAGTCACTCTGAGAGATCGTTCAAGAAGCGGAATCAAATGGAACGACGACACATTTACTTAAATTTATATCGCAGCACGAATATCGCTAATTCTGTTTTCAGCGTGCTCCGTTCTGAAGAACGAAATATCGGTGATACCGGTTGGCACCTGATTGTGGCTGCAGCGAAAAATCGCAGGATTATATTAACGTTACTCTAAACACGAATAATACACATCGAAGAAACATCACGTTCCTCGAAAGCTACGACTTCAACCTCCAGATAATCTCTGTGCAACTTCAAGTGCATCATTTCTCTCCTATCCTTTCACGAATCACCATAAACCTTTGTCCAGCCTAATGACTGAAATTTCAGCTCGATCTATGAGAAAGATCGAATATTATCCATCGTTCCAACTTTCAACAACGAGGTTCAAGTCGAATCTTTCGAGTAACGGTTAGCTTTAATATTGTTTTTTTTTTTATGGCAAACTTAGACAGTCTGAGCAAATGAAATTTTTCATACTTTGTCCCTTTTCAATGTAGGGGTTGTTTTACACGATTATTATACGCCATTTAACATTTAATTACGTTTTATTCAGTGTAATCCGTGTTGTATGATGTATGGTGTATACGTGTATAGAATACGCATGTAAGTGTTTACCATTTATCTGTGTTTTACGTTTCATTACGTTTTTTTTTTGTTAACTTTAAATACATTCAATACATTCAGATTTATACTATTTGAATCGAGGCTCACCCACTCGGAGATTTCAAAGGGGGTTGGGAAGTGTTTAAGTAGATAAATCACAAAAATTCAAGGGGGTTGGTTTTCAGAGGACGAGAGATCCTTGAATAAACATCGTCTTGGACGAGTCTCGATCGACCACCGAGTCGAGTAGCCCCGATTTAAATACTGGCGGAAAGATCAAGTATCGTTTATGATGTACTATATAATAATTTATTACTGGTAGAAGAAAAAACACGGGGGGAAAACACGAAGTATCTCTCAGCGAGGAGAGAAAGAGAGAGAGAAATACGTAAACAACATCAAGACGGTATGTAGTTATTTAATTTATTTTTTTTTTTTTGCTCGAGGTCGAAGATTCACGGGGGAAAGACTGAGTTTTCTCGCAGTTTCTGCGGGGGGAAAGTTTCATCTGAGAGACTCTCAACCTCGATTTTTTGCCTTGACGGCGCAGCTGCGGAAGAGGTAAAACTCCTCTGAATGAATTATCAACAAATTGTATACGTATATCTTAATAAAACCGGGGAATATCTCGGCATTCGAAAAATAGACAATTATTACGACAATAAAGAGTGTATAAAAATATAGAGAAATAAGAGAGTACAACCAGATCATAGAAAATATTCTTTGCTGAAAACAGAAAGAAAAGGAAACAGAGAGAGAGAGAAAGAGAGAGAGAGAGAGAGAGAGAGAGAGAGAGAGAGAGAGAGAGAGAAACGTAGAAATATTGGAGAAAGAAAAACGTGAAACACACGAATCTCAATGGTTGGTCCGATATAAAGACTAGTCGATTACCTCTTTACAGCGCAATGAGGGAAGAGAGTTTCGAGTGCCCCGAGATTACACGAGGTCACGTAGTTACGACGAGTATAATATTAATTAGTTATCGTAATAACAGATTTACGTAGACAGTTAATTGAGTGTAGAAACGTAGAGCGATAATCAATCTTCGTTGTCGTAAATCCAATCATACTTTGTGCGGATGAAACCAGCACGAAGAACAATCACAATTTTTCCTTTCTTATCAACATCGAACACTGATTACGCTTTCGTTTTACCATTTAAATTTAATTGAGGCACGATCGGCGAGCGCCAATGTCATTTGCTTCGTTATACCGCGAAAACGAAGAACGACATTAGAAGAGAGATACAAGAACGAAAAAGAATGAGAGAGGATGAAGAGTAGAGAGTGGAGAAATTGAAAAAAAAAAGAATTAGAAAACCCGATTGCGGATACTCGAAACAGAGAACATTGGCCATCGCACTCGCCCAACGATTCCTGCCTCTGAGAGATCATTTGAACGTTCCGTTGAAACTCACAACGTGTACGATATTACGAGCTAACGGTCGATTAGGAAAATAATAATAAAAAAAAATATATATATATATATACGGTATTGGGAGAAAAGGAAAGGGACGGGGGACAAAACAAAAAAACGTAGACGATAAAAAAAAATGAAACGCGAAGAGACTAATCGATTCCTTATACAAATCGAGGGTTGTCTCGGCGCGCAGGGGGGTCTTTTTTTTCTCCTGCCTTCGGAGGGAAAGATACCTTTACAATATTCATACGATTAATCGTTACGATAATCAAATATTTAATTAATAATTACGAGATCACAGTGACGCTTTGACGCGCGGGATCTCGGATGGGCGGGCTGTCCTTCGCACATTTCGATCCAATTCCATTTCCCTAAAATGCTTTCCCTTCTCGGACGCGTTTTCGCCGCGCCTCGAGAACCGTCGATCATTAAACAACTTGCGCAACGACTCAGCGATCTTTATGGGAAAACGAATCATCGTACACGCGCAACGTAAAAACGAACGAGCACGCGGGAAAGATCGCGACGCGATTCGACGATCTTACGAACGAGAGAATCTCAATTCCGGCTGCCCATTCTCGAAGGTGCCGGTGAAATCTCAAAGTTCCCATGGGATAAACGCTTAAATAGTTACGCTCCAGCCTGCCACCCACGATCCACATAGTCACAGTTACAGCTTATGTCCCATCTTCGCGGCTCACGTTCTCCGATCTTTCTCCGTCGAATCTCGAAATCAAAAGAAACACCGCGCCTCGAATCATAATCGGTGAAGAATTTCCAAGGGTTTTATACCTTCGAAATTGTGCGATTATAAATTCCATCGCACGTTACACGAAGAATCGAGATTATATTTCAATATATATCCAAATATACCATTTTTAAAATATATATATATATTTATATATATATGATTTTCATTTTATATATACATATATATATATATATATATATATATGTTTTTATATACTTTTACCTATCCATTCGTCGCTGTACTCAATACGGCTGACTACTAACCCAGACTACTAATGTACGCGATGTTCATACTGGATGTTTCCTGTTTCCTATCTCGGGAAATAAACCGAAAACAAACGGGGAGGATGATATTAAGAAACAAACAATAAAAAAAATATATAGAAGAAGAGAGAGGATCGAGAAACCGTAGATCGTAATAGCTATTTTACGGATCCAACAAGAAGCGGCTATATACATGCGGATGCTTTTCTATATCAATTTCCGCGCTTTTTTTAATAGCGGGCCGAAGTCTACGAATTTCAGGACACTCGGTGACTCTGTTCGAACTATCTATTTTGACAACGAGAGGAAAGAAGGGGATTTTTTTGTCTTTTTTTTTAAATTTTTTTTTATGTCGCGGTTTTTAGCCACCTCGGGCCTTTTATCTGAGCGCTGGTCCTACCGCACTTTTTTTTAGGAATAACACAGAGGGGTATTTTTATCTTTCTGATTTAAACTTTTACTTTGGTCGGAATGCTATACAACACCAATTAATACGTGTTTCACTTACCGGGCCTCTCGGTATGACCGATGAGGCACCGATTACTATCTTATTACATCACAATTGTACGACGATCTTACTCACTCTCGTGTTTACCCCCTCCTCGGGTAAAAAGAGAGGAGACAACAAAACTCGATTGAAAATTAGAGATTCTAATAATGAAAGCGGAGACAAGTTACTGCTGAATCCTCGGGGGTTGTCACCTTTGGAGGAAAGGAGGGAGGAATGGGGTGTGAAAGAAAAAGGGAAATGTTCGAATATTTTGTTTAATTTGAAAATTCTGCAAATGAAATGACGAATTTTTGTCTCGGTCTTGCGAATTTTTGTTAATAGCGTAAACTTCAAATGAAATGAGAAAGTAAAATCACGTATTGTCCTCAGTGTTTGTTTAGAATTTGTTAATAAATGGTGAAAAAATAATTTGGACTCAATGCAGAACTTGTACTCCCCAGAAATCCATTAGAATTTCTGGTGAGATATATTTCATAAAAATACGCTAATACGATTAATTACTATTTACGATGAGAACATCAAAACACTCTAATACCTCGTCCGTAGAACTTTCCGATCCACCGCGACGATCATGCAGCTATAACCTTTTCCCCTTTTTGTATCTCAGTGCTCTGTTCTTTTATAGTTATTCCATTAACTGTAAAATTGATAATGTATGACACCGATTTTTCCATTTAACTCTTTAATGTGAATATATAGTCGAACAACGTTAACTACTTTCTTTCATAATCCTTTTCTTCCATTATAATAGCGACACCGATACATTTATTGACTTTCCATACCATGATAGATAACCGCGGAGTAGTAGCCCGTATAGGAGAGGTGCTATAAAAGGGCAGATTTTGAATGGGATAAATCGAATTATTTTCAATTTACCTATTAAAATACCGTCATTTTTAAAAATTAATTTTGAAAAAATTGATTCATCTTTAAAGTATCGAAACGTTAAAAATACTGATAATTAAACGGTAAGAGAATATTAGTGGTCAGCTTCATTGCTTATTTTTGTAGTCCTGAAACTGTCCTTTGATCGTCTATCTCATTTCTATTTCTTACGAATGTCATACTTCCAATTTATTTCTCGAAATGTCAATTTTTGTCAAGATAAGAAAATTGTTAAAAATAATATTCGTTAAAAGAAAATGCAGCTGAAATTTCTGGAAAAAATTACATTAGTAATAGTCCCACAACTTTAATTAATTTTTAAAATCAAATTTCCCATTCAAAGTCACCCGATCACAAAAGTGAGATTCGCGAGTTGCCTAAATGTTGAAATTTTGTTAATTTCGTTTATACCAATATGTTTCGAACATGTTTTCGTTGACTTCCAGTACACGTACTTTCTATTAATGGCCTTCCAATTTATATAAATGACTTTAGAGAATTTTTCCATCGCGACACCTCTCCCCGCAATTTGTAGACTCTAATGTTGAATCTTTTTCTTTTATCGTCATTATTTCAAGTGTACTGGGACGAATGGTAGTAAATATGAGAAATTTAGCCACGGGAGAATATCTCGCGCGGCCATCTAGACATATAATAAACGCGTATCACCTATAAATAAATACTATACTTTCTACACACTGGAATACTGCGACGGAGTACGTCACAAATCTTATCCATATTTAAAGGGAGAGACAAATAAAGGATAAAAGTCTGTACTTAGCAGAAATAAAAAAAGGTAGAGAAACGAAAAGAATGGGACAAAGAAAGTTTAAAAAAAAAAACATCCACCGTAACAATTCCGATGTCAAATTTCTCGTCGAAACTGTCACCAATTTTTTGCCATTTCCTTAGTTATGCCCCAAACGAAAGCTGTACTCAAATAATAATAAGGACATCGATGATGCAATCAATGATGTAATGAACGTCACGTGTCCGGCAGTTATTAAACTTGAACGCAAACCCGAAAAAATCACGTCGCACCGTTTCTTTTCGGATTCGAAGAGAACACAGAATATCTCGAGACGTTCTGGCAGTGCGAAATTGAGCTTAATAAACTAAAGTAAAAAAAAAAAAAGAAGAATACAAAAATTGAGATCAAACGTTAAATCGTGAAACCTCAGTATCGACGAGGAGAAAGAATACCTTCGATGTAATTAAACGAGATTAAAAATGAAACGAGAAGAACGCTTGAGAAAAGGAAAAAAAAAATTGATAAAGAAAGAGAAGTGAAGAAAAACAGAGAAATTAAGAGCGACACTGAGGGAAGAGGGGCAATTCCCAATCCAACATGCCAAAGAGGCGTCCATCATGGATCAGGACGCCACTAACAGCTAAGCTACCGGAGATCATTCGAAAACTGTCCACGGGAAACGCAGCTAGCCAATTAAGATGCTGCGTTCCTCAACCTATCGATTATCTACTTTAATTATAAAACGTCGACTTACTACCGAATTTAAACTTTAGTTAAATCCTCTATACAATTACGCACGTGTTTCCTCGCCTCTCACGAGACGCATATCCTCACCCGTTTCCCTAACTTCTCAATTTTTTTTGGAATACACTGTTCGACTCCCCGCGTGAACTCTTTCCATATATACAGATAATTCGGTCATCGCCATGGACGTCTAGCGACGCAACAAATTAATTTCCTCTAAGATTATATTATCCTGAAACTCCTGATAGATCCATCGAAAGATACTTCTCTCGAATTCTCGTCTTCTTTCTCTATCCTCGCCCTTTTTTTTTAACTTCACTACCCTCTATCCTTCCTTCAACGACGAGAATTCGAGGTAATTACAAACACGAACGAGTACAATTCCTCTAATCACGTCACTTTTTTGCATTCTCTTTCCATGCTGGAAGAATGAATTTTTCTTTTTGAAAATTTGCACGATTTCGCGAGACGACATGGCGGGAATATTCTCTAAAATACCGGACATGTTCAGCCAGCCAAAATCGGCCAGGTAACCGCGTTATCTACAAGCCACGTCAAAATACTTCCTACCGACGGGAACGAGACAGACGAGAGACTGACTTTTTCAGAGAATAATAGTGAAAGGCAGAGAGACAGAGAAAATGAGAAAGGGTTGACAGATAGAGAGACAACTCAAAACAAAATAAAATCCCGTCTATCTCGTTCCCGTAATCACACTACTTTTTTTTTATTTAATTCTCTTTATTTATATCAATAATGAGATCATCATTTGATTATTGGGTAATCCTCTTTGGATCTCGTTCTTACCTCCCCCAACTTCATCGCCTTCCCCCCGTCTACCAATTGAATTATACCTTCCCGATGACTTCCCATTCGAAAAATATCCCCTTGGTAATACAATTACCACTCTTTCCACACGAAAGGAAGGCGTAACACGGTCGACACAGTCGAACGAGTAAATTGATACATACAACAAGTTATATACGTTTCTACCCGAACGAACGAGAATGCACCTGGTATCGTTTGAAAAATCTCGCGACTACGTTTTCTCATAATTCGAACGTTTCGCGTTTCCGTGGAAGAGAGATCTATCTATCCGATCCAACATCAAATGACAACGACGATTTCTCAATCACGGAATTAGAGTTGCCGATGGATTGTCGATCATGAAAAATTACTTACGTAATTGATAACGAAGCTGCGACTCTAACTCTTCCGTGACGAAGAAATCAAACTTTTATTCTGATCGTCATCATCATCATTGTCATCTATACCACTATCTGTACCTTCCAATTTATCAGCATCACCTTCCACGAAACCTTCGTCCTGATCTTCGACCTGAGCGTTTTCTTCACCGCCACCTTCCTCCAACGAAGAAGGCTCCTCGTCAACGCAGGTGAAACGAACCCCATCAAGTGCATTCTCGTCGATGGAGCAAAATATCCATACAGACACGGATAGTACTGTAGCATCGTCGTCGCCGTCCTTATCGAACTTTTCTCTGGCATCGTCGAAGCGAGCCTGAGAAAAGCTCCCCTTGCTTTCGCTCTTCCTCTTCACCCCTCTGGTGTTGATGACAGGTCCAGAGGATGGACGGTGGACGTGGATTCTTCTACCAAGAGTTCGTCTCCTGGACGCATGCATGATCCTCGAAGAACGTCCAAAACGTGTACGACCTTGAGAAGCATTCTTCGAGGTCTTGGTAAGACCGGATGCCACTGGGTTGTTGAAGACCTTGCGTTTCCCGCAAATGTCGCGGTTGACGTTGCGACGGCATCTGCCGTTTCTCCATGCGTCAATCATCGCGCGTGTTCTGCTATCGCCGCCGTTGTCAAAGTCGAAAACGGCAGAGCGAGACCGAACTATCTATCGAAGACGAGATACAAGTCTCCAGCCGAGGTAAAGAGCGACAGTCGTCCACAAAGTTTCACGGAGAGGAGCAGGAATCAGCAGGGAAAGAAGACTGTCCGTTGAGCCATTCGCATTGTTGTTGACTGCGAAACCTGGATTCATCACTGGCAGTCTTGATTTCTCGATCTCGGCGTCCTGGAACATCAAGCAACGGGAAACCATGTTTTGAGCAATGGTTGAGGAGACCTTGAAATATCGTGGGTTTGTTGGGTTCTATGGGAATGATAATATAATTTGGTTTCTGAGACAGCTTTTGTCGAAAGTGGCACTTATGTTTGATAGAAAAAGAACCTGGAGATGATCAAATATTTTTATCACGTTGATCGCCATGGTCACTGGTGACTGGCGCTATTGAATTCGATGGAAAATCATGTAACTTTGAAATTGCGATATGTATGAATTTTTGGAGATATTGGATATTTCAATATTGACCTTAAAATCGATCTATTTGTATTTTTTAAGTTTCTACTTCATAAAAATATGAATTTAATAGAAGAACTTTCACTTCGATAGAAATTATAAAACTAGCGAAATGTCGGTGGCATTCAACGTGTTAATGTTTCTGCGATATTGTTTTAACTCCTTGCCGAATAACAGTGAGTAACACTCGTGACGCGAAAAATGGAATAGAAAATTTGAAAATTTTCCAAAGTATGGGCCGCGATGCGATAAAATTATTTGGAAATTAATATTGCATGAAGTTATACACTATATCAGAAATCAGAGATAAATTATTATGTCATCAATTACTTATCGTCCACTCAGTCTCAAATAACTGGCACGGTAAGGCGTTGAATCCAATAATCATTTTAAAATATAAATTGTTTTTCCTAAATATCTTTTCTTATTCAATATACTAGGATACTGAAATTCCAAATTATCAAGCGAACAAGCTTAAAGAGTAAAATAAAATACACCAGTATCGTAGCCTCAAACACGAGCATTCGGTGTAAGCCCATTGTCATTAACTCGAGGCAAGGAAATCCCGTCGTTCCTTTGCCGAAGATTTGACGAAGGCAGCCGGTCGTAAGTCTTCGAGGAGGAGTTTGAGAGTCGAAGTGAAATGGAAAGAGAGAAATAAGGGAATGAGTCTAAGGCTCCTAATTGGGAGTGTCCTAATTGGACGGAATTACCGTCGATCTGGCACTCCTTGCGGCTAAGCCTCCGGCGTAGAAAAAGCACTAAGGTCTTTTTATCGAGTTCCCTTATCCCTTCGAATTTACACGAGAAGACGCTCGGGAGGGGAACAATCGCACGGTTAAAGTCCACGGGGTCTGCGATTTTCCCTCCTCGTTTCAAGAATCGTGCCACTTGCGCGAAATACAAATTAAAGCCCACTTATTAATGTCGTTAATTGTCAATTAATTTCCTCTTTTCATCAAATCCAAGATTATTACGACTCAATGATTAACATTAATTCTACCTCCAGATTCGCATCGATTGTTACAAACCGAGCATAATTGCTCCCCAAAATCCAATTGATTCTACGCTCGAGTAATTTTTCCATTCTCCAGTTCCCACGTTAAAAAACTTTACAATCGAATGACTTTATTCAAACAGAATCGCTCTACAATTTGCAACGTGAAACCGGAATAAATTTGTTACATAACTCAAATCCCTTCCACCCTCTTTGCACGCGAGCATCAACCGTGAACACAGAGGAAACTGAATCGAGAGAGAGTGTGATTACAATATTAATTGCTCCGTCCATCAGAAACCAGAGATACATGTTACATCTATCCCCATATTCTCCGGACGATAATCTCCCCCGTAATATATCACCCCCGCGAGTAATTATTTCGTTCTTTCCATCCATTCTCCACCACGACGAATCAACTGTTCGTGTCGAAAAAGGGTCCTCTTTGTTTCTCGACTCGTAGCTCAATCACCGTCGACGAACCCGCACGTTTTCACCCCCTAACCACCCTCTATGCGAGAGTCCGCGACTTCCGATCCTCGTTTCGTCTTAATCCACTCGTCGTGCCCGGACGTGCAATAATAAACGCCGAAACGGGGAGAGGAGCCAATCTCGGAGGGTTTTATGGGGTGGCCATAATATCTGGTCATCGTCGTTTCTATCGATGGCCGTCTCGACGATACACCCTCGCGCCTCTGCCGTCTCGGAGGTCGTACGTGGGTGAAACTAGAGTTGTTGGAAGAGAGAAAAACACTTGGACGGGGGTAGGAAAGGTGGTAGGGGTGTATAGCGCGAAAGAAGAGATTACGTCGGGCGTGGAACAAGCTCGAGGGTGGAAGTAAGAAAAGTAGAGGAAAACGTCACATTAAGAAAGAATTATGGGACTATGGAGTCTCCTCGTGGGAGTCCACCTCGTCAATTAATACTGTCCCTTCTTCTCTTCTCTCGCTTTTGTTCCCAGTTCCTCCATTCTCTTTGCTTTGCCACGTTGGATTTTCCGATCGACGAGATAGAGGGTTCATTAATGTTTAACGCGTCTCGGATGCTATCGAGCCACCTGCGCCTTTTGCCAGTACACTTTCTCTCTCGAGAGACGAATAAAGAGAGTCAGAATGAAAGAGAGAGATACTCGTGCAAACTCCGCTTACTCGGAAAGACATATCGCAATTGAGTTTATCGCTCGCGGCCCGGAAGAGAACGTTAACTCCGTTCGAACTACAACCGAGTAAGCCTAATCGTGAGACGAAAGCTGGCAAGATTCAAATTTATATCCAAACGATGAAGGATTATGTTATTAGGATTCAATGTTCTCGTGATAATAAATTAAAACGGCACGAGACACCGAATCGCCATGAGGAACCGTGGCAAAAGAGACTTCGATATTTTCCCAGCGTAATACGCAGAGGTGATTAATGCGAAGGATTATCCGACCATCCTGCTCACCCGCCAATCCCGATGCCCTATACCTTTCCTACCTCGCGATTCTTCGATTTAACCTCGAACAGCGGTAGCCAATAATTTAGTCGATAACGAACGAGAAAAGCGGCTTATTTAGATTTAATACGGCATCTACCACGCGCACGATACTACCTGTTTCTTCGCTGGTAAGACGTTATAAATCTCAAGCTAGAAAACCGCGCCAAGAGGATCAGACTTGAAGTCATGCTAGTGCAACACGTATCGTGTCCTTAAGGTTGCGAAAAAAACATCAAATTCCAAATCGAAAAATACAGTATTCAGTGAGAAGAGAGGGTACGCACCTGTGCTAGCTTATCGGAAGGCACCGATCTCCTGAAAAGTCTCAACGACAATTACGTATGCCTCTCGATAACTATTAACCGCGGACTACTGCGTCTACCGTTGCAAACCGATGCGGACGATAAATAAATGTCTCTCGGTCGGCCGTACATTGCCTGTCCTTATCTTGCACATACGGCGAAGAGAACTCGGCGGGCAACTCGCGGTACTACTGGCGGGATAGATTATTGTGCAACGTAATTGCGCGGTTCGCCGTGGAAACGGCCAATCGCCCCGGCGTTTTGCCGAGGGACGTAAGAAAAAGCCAATGGAAAACAGAAGTTTGCGGTCGGCCGTTGAGTTAAGCTAGGTTGCAATACGCAATGCACCGTGCAATGGCACTGCGAGAGAAGCTGAGAAGAGTGAAAGAGATGAAGAGAGAGATGGAGAAAATAAAAGAGAGGGCAGGTAAACTACAGTGGCAACGGTAGCAAGGTATCTTGCCGAAGATGAAAATAAGGAGAGACTGAGGGTTGCGTGCAGCCTCGGCAGTTCTTTGCGAGCGATCGGATATCGCGAATTTCTTGCCACCGATTCTACTCGCTGATGAGACAACGTTCTTGCAGCAAACTACGGATAGAGCCGTTATCCTGTGGATGGGATTAATGTATTAATTTGCTCGTTTGCTGGATGTTTTAACACGTTGACTGCCGTGGGGGTCACCGGTGACCGGCGCTATTGAATTCAATGAAATTTTATGTTGCTTTAAAATTGCAATATTTATGAATTTTCAGACATATTGTATATTTAAATATTGGTGTTTAAAAGATAAAGGTCTGCCGAATACCTATCTATCTGTAACTTTAAAGTTTCTTTTTTATAAAGATGTGAATTTAATAGAAAAAATTTCGATTCAGTAGAAACAATGAAACTAACGATTTACGGTTGGCATTCAACGTGTTAATAACTGGTAAATCTACGATGTAACGTTTCGTTAGGTTTCGAGCGAATGGAGTTTTCTGGAACTTGATCTCGTAGAAGATGATTCTAACCCTTTGCAATTCGATGTCCCGACTGAGGTATCGTAAGTCTACCGTATTACTCAGTTGCCGCCTCTAAATGGACCTTCGAATTTATTAGTGATTACAGAAGGTCAACTTATTGCAGTGCAATATTTTAAGAAATGTATATCCACCTGAATTTTTCCACTGAAATGGCATTGGATAGTAAAGTGACACCAACTTTCTAATAGATAACGTCAAAAGTGGCTCCGAATCCAAAAAATTAAGAATCAACTTGGACATGAAAGATATTTCAAATATAACATCTTCCAAGTAACTTTGGAAGTAGCAGAATAAAAGAGGAAACGTAAAATCACCGTAGGCAATCGGAGCAACTAGAATTTCAAGTTAACCTCGCGTCTAACGACGAAGAGCACGAAGACTAGCTCGAAAGAAGGGACAAAAGAAAGGTAGGTGGGGAGTCTCCGATTGCACGAGATAATTGAAGATAATTTTCTCGGCCCGTGGTCACGGCTCGTGCTGGCATGGCCACTTAACTTTCACGTAAGGGGATGTGGCCACTTAGCCGTTATATGCTCGCTTACTCTCCATGCATATGTAAAGCACCATGCCGTTGGTGGCTTCCCATGACGAATGGGGGAAAGACGAGGATTACGCTCGTAACTTACGCTCGTCGACGTGAAATCCAACGTAACGGCGCAATGCTCGCCTTCGGCTCAGCCTCCGTAAGGTTCAAGCCGGGAAATCCGCGCGAGGGAAGAGGAATAAATGACATCCGGTAAAAGCAGTTTACACCTGTGAGCTACATTGCCAGGTTGTGAGTATGTGGTACGTTTCTATGGGCGTGTTTGCAAGTACGAGACGAAAATCGAGAGAAACGGAGCCAGCTTGGTAGGCAAACACCTGTTGTCGCTACGAATGGGATACCCAGAGGGATCAAAGTTTTGCACGCGACTCACCGATGTTACGGGGGTTTGCGACAAAGTTGGAGTTTCGAGATGAATTCTCCGGGATAATTTCATGATGGAAATGCGAACAGTGAGATAAAGTACGTACTGTGCGCGGTTTCAGCAGACGGTGTTACGAGTTTTGCTATTTGCGGGTTTGGATGTTTGCACTTTGGAGAATATGTTGTCTGGGTAATTATACTTAAAATTGTATTGTTGTACGGTCCGACAACTCAAAGGTGAGTGGGAAAAACGATGCTGATTTGATTCGTGGAGGAGATTGTCGTGTTGAATTTGTTCGGTCGAAGAAGCAGAAACACGGGAATGTTTCGATTATGTGAACGTTGGATACGATGGGAGAGAGAATTTTGAAATTTGGTATTACGGAATTATTAGAAAGTAAGTCTAGATTTTATTAATTTTGTATATTGTTGCAGAGAATGGTAATTGAATTAGTTATTGTCAAAGTGTATTTATGTTTTGGTAGGAGGCTAAGTTTAGGAATTCTACAAATGAAATGGTAGAAATTCCACGGCTGCCTAGTCATCTTTGATCAATTTATAATCTTGGCTCATATAATAAAAAGAATTAAATCAATATCGTACGGAGATTTTGGATCATCGATAAAACACACTCGGTTACACGTTCTTTATCCGCTAAAAGGAATCATTTGCCCGACGAGTTGTAAGATTAATCCAACACTTGGATTCCCCAGGAGAACGAAAGAACAGAAGAAGCTCACGACGAGACAATTCCCTCGGAGAATTCGCCAAGATTCGTATTATCAACAAGACGTTCGTCGAATTACCGAACCGAAGAACCGATCGGCATCCGATCTTGTCTCACGAATCGGTAAGACGGAGAGGTTTCTTCAATTTCACGGCTCCGTTCGTCCCCCTTCAATTACCGGCACTTAACCAGCAATAATTAGACGTTCCGGGATTGGGTATCACGCTGGCGGACCTTTAAAGCGAATAAAGGCGAAAAGGGATAAAAGGAGGAACGCCCTTTCCACCTTGCTCCTCTTTTTCTTTCTTTATTCCACTTCCTTTTCTCCCCCATCCGTCGAAATCGGTTTCTTTCAATCGACCACGGCAAACGACTGGCAATGTCGTAAAACCGAAGGACTACTTTTATCAGCGACATAATATACGAAAATACGACCAACGATAATAATCCTCGCTGAAATGGGAGAAAGCTTTTTTCTTTCTCGGTCGTTGATTATTACTAATCGGATGGTTCATTATTACTTTAGAAGTTGGTCCAAAATTATCGATATACTTTTGCGTTACAGTGACGAAATACTAAGGAACTTTTTACACAAGCTTCTCTCTATCATTATCAAATACTCAGCACACGGTTGCTGGAAAGTTACTAAATCAAATAAATCTTCTATTTAACATATATTTCAATTTTTATATTAAATTTCGAACTCTTTGAAGTGGAACAATTACACGTTTCGTTAAACGGAATATATTAATATCTATTCCTAACATTGAAATATTAGGGGTACCGAAAAGTAATCAAAATTGTAGTAGTGAAAATATAATTGGTATCGTTTTTCAAGAAAAGATCGGAGGACTTTTTTAAAAAGGGAATCGGACAACTACTTTTACGCTAGCAAAAAGTTTTAGAAAATTATGGAAATTATTTTATTGATTAATATTTACGATTTATCTAATAAATAAGTGTTTTTCGCCAGCAAAAAGAAATTTTGATTACTTTTCGGTACCCCTAATATAATTATTGTAGGACAAAACATAATAAATCCTATTTATCCAAATGTAAAGCCCTTTAACAATTTCTGATACAATTACTATCCTCTATAATGTTGTAATGATATAGAAAATTAATAAAATACAAAATTTCACAGTTAATCTACAATAATATCGTGATATCGAATTTCAGAATTCTTTACCGTATCCGACGTTATCTCGGAAAGCAAACTGCCTGGTGAAATCAGCAAGGTATCGTTTCGGTCAGCGATACATATTTGATCGAGCATTCGTCGTTCGAGGGGGATAGAACGAAGCGGCGATGAAGTGGAAGTGGTACGGGGTCATACACACCAAGAGCAATACTAGACGTCTTAACGGTGGCGTGTAGATATTTATTGCTCTCATGGGACAACGGCCACTGACTCCGATACGTACAACTAAATTCGCGTTTATGGCGCCACCCTCTCGCCGTAGTTTCTCTTCTTGAGAAAAACTCACCTCGAAATGCGGCGACGAAACGAGAGGCTCTGAATCATTCGGGAGGCTATTAAATTGCGGATATTACGAGGGAATGGTGTTTTCGATTGGGAATGGATTTTTGCGAAAATCTGATCCGGCAAGGAGAAACATTCATTTTTATACGAAAAATAAAGGAATTTATTACCATAGAATCTTTTGTTATGAGTAAATATTTAAAGGACATTTAGCTGTTTTGTGAATGTAATGTTAGAGAATTTAATGGCATATAATTTTTAATGATCGGTAAATATTTGAAAGACTTTTTGCCATCTCTGCCGTGGGACGTTGGGGAAAGATAATATAGAAATTAAATGCGGAAAAATACTGGGAATATAAATTCCATATTACAGGGGTCTCTCCCCGTGCCATCTGCGTGTTTCGTAGTTTTTATAACGCCTATGACGCAAGGGCTGCTTTATGACGAATAAAAACCTTCGCGGGGAGGATGGAATTACGACAGCAGTGTAGAAACGTATGCGGTACAATTATTTTTATGCCACGTACCTTACACCTGCACTCTTCGCGTCGTAAACACTTTGCGTTATGCTGCCTGATAAACGACTTTACGAATAATAACCTTTGTCCCCCCCATTTCGTTGGTATTCCATTAAAAATTTCGTAACAATTTTAAACACGCTATCCATAATCACAAAATTCTCGCCAAAAATGAAATGAACAATTTCCCAATGATTTATATTTCAAGCAAAATGCATCACTTTAAAATTCCAATGTTGATCTTTGACCTCATAGGCCGCGGGTCAATTTTGCGGGGGGCTGTTTTTCTGTGTGGCAAAGTCTGACGCGAATTACTTGTAAATGATATCGCACAGTAAGGTGCGTCAATGCTATTTTAATTAGTTTAATAAATATTAATTTTAATATTTTAACTTTAACCCCCTTGCGACTTTGAAATAACACAAGAAACATCTAACCTTCCATTCTTCAGAATAGAATTTTAACTGGGCAAAAAAAATGTAATTCAGTTCGTGAAAATCATAAAATTGTTCACAATTCAGTATTTATGAATTTAGGTTTAGTCCTCTATTTAAAATAGTATTTCTATCATTTTCAAATTGTACTATTGTAAAACTGATCTTCGGATGTCACAAAAAATTCGGACTACAGAGGGTTAATCCGCGAAAGCCACTATAGTGGTGCATCGTGCCTAAGAGGTTAAATTTCGAAATTCTACCAAGTTAAAGAGACTATTTTCAATATTTCCAAAACTTCCGCCAGTCGTAATTCCAAGCACTTCCGGAAGATCGATAAAACATGTATAAAAGCTCACTAACCTTGGTCTTAGACGCGTGAAAGTCATCAGCGATGTTCCTCAAGTTGGCCCCCACGGTAGCCCACTGCCTCTCATTGAAATTCTGTGGAAGATGGGCGCAGCAACCGTTACAGATCGGTTCTGGAGTTTTCTTAGCGGTTACAGCGCCCTCGGAAGCAAGTCTACGTCTTCGAGGTCTAGGCCTCGGGCTCGGCACCGGTGCAGTCTCGTTGCTGCACTCTGGAAACTGAAAGGCAGCGTCTCTCGTCGGGCTGCTGGGAGCTGACACAGTTACTTGGGGTGCTGCACTCGGAAGATGTTCGACGACGGACAGTACCAGGTCCGGAAGTGGAATCCGCGATAGGTCCGGGTCCACCAAGATCACTGGCTGCTCCCGGGGTATATTCGGATCTCCAGTTCGACGATGAAGTCGATCTGCAAAACAGAGATATATTTTTCTTCAACATATGTTCGCACTCATTGAACACAGACTTATTTCTATTGTTACATCGTCGATGACGGGAATTGAGATACTATCATGCCAAGGTGCATATTTTTATAAGTCTTCTACATTATATTCCAATCGTATGCAGATTAAAGCAGCATTTAGAGTAATTTGCGTAGTCTGATTCATTCGAGATAATGATTCGTGGGTACGAGAATTTGATGGGAATGGAGTTAGAAGCTAAGATTCTCAATTAGAGGGATTGGGTTCACTTCTAGGAAATTTACGTGATGTATATATCATCGTCTAGGTAGTTTGGAATCCTCTTAAAACTATTACATCTTAGATGTAACGATCGTAGCCCGTACGTTAACACGTTGCAAGCCGGTCTCGTGATAAAGCAGGATTTCAAATAAATGATCTTAGATTTTACTGATTAATATCAGTGATATTATTCTGCCTTCAGGAAAAGAGTAAAGTGAAGCAAAAAAGAGGTGTTATTTCCTTTAAATTGTGTATTCCTTTATGTACTTGAATTTGATATTGAATTAAATATCAACATTATGAAATATAATAAAATTGATAGCTAATACTCAAGCCGGCGTGCAATGTGTTGATATGCAAAGCTACTAAATTGGAGTACTCAAAATGAGAAATAAATACGAATATTATATGAAATTGCAGTTGAGAACTTTCCACGCGCACTATGCCTACAAACTTTTGATCCATTCTGTACAGAGACTTTTCTGCGAATCAAAAAATGCGTCATTATCGTGATACGTCAGTGCGCTGAACTTATACCCGTGCAATTGACCAGGTATACTCGAGCAATTCGTATCCAGCGTATATCTAGGCCCGAGGATAATTAATCGTGATCGCGTTGCGTCACACAATGGAAATGCTAAGAGATCTACGCACACTCTCGGACGCCCGGTTAGCTTATAAGGTTTAATGCCACCAGGTAGACAACGGCAAGGCAAGCAATGTCCGCGAATGGTAAGAACGACATTGCTGGCTAATGATTGTCTTAAAATTTACAACGTCCAATCCGAGCATAGCCTTCGTGCGGCTGTTTCGACACGCGCGCAACGTGTCGCGCGATTTATTCGAAATTACCGTGTCGCGTTGTTCCGAGGTTCTTTAACCCCTCGAGTCTCGAGTGTTTGAGTTTCACTCGATAATGAACTGACGTTGCTCTCGATTGAGATAAATCAAAGGAATTGATGAAATTTTATCGCCGTTACTTAAAAGTACTCTCGAAATTTCTACTATAGTCCGACAGCTGCAAGATGGCAACGGAATCTCTCATTTTCAAGCGCCTATTCCCGCCATTTTGGTTTTGAAATTCAGTCCACTCGTCTGAAGTCAACACAGGGTAGTTTCCTTTAGTAGGGTGGATTTGAGGATTTAAAAAATGAAGTAGCAGGAATTCGCGAAAGAAAACGACAGACTCCGCAGTTAGCTAGCCATCTTTCAATTGTCGGACTATAGACCACTCTGATTTAATCGCACGTTAACCCTTTGCGGACGGAGACATTTTTAGATATTGACAAATAATCATTTATTTGGCGGCCCAAAATCACCTTTTTGTCAGAAATTTAGACTGGATATCTATATAAATTATAAATTACTTCCCAATTTAATATGATCTCACCGATTGTATGTGAATTCTTCAATTTTAACCGTGTGTACATACGGTGATACACTGTAATTACATTTTTTCTCAGACCGCATATATGCGTCGCTAGTCCGCAAAGGGTTAAATTACAATTTAGAACAAATTTTGCAAAGCTACCGCGAAATTTGAATTACACACCATAGTCTCCTATGTGGTCTAATCATTTCACCTGAAATTTACTTTTAACTCAGTTCTAAATTATCGAGCCTGTACATATCGCGTAAACAAATTTTCTCAGGGGTGATAAAAGAGGATTTGAAGACGCGCCCACTAATTGCGTGTCCAATGTAGATATTCTTAAAATATCCATTTGTAAGATATAAAAAAGAGAGGGAAAAACATGGAAAGTTTCTCAAACGAAAGGCTCGTCGATTATCTCAGCGGTCTGGATGAGGCGCGATATCAGCGGCCGCGGCAGACTGCCTGTCTCGTCTCAGGACACGCGCTTATATTTTTATCTCCCGCGGTTATTCCGAAGAAGCATTTTCAGTTGATAACTTCTGAGACAGCCTCGGGTTATTACGTCCCGTTACGCGTCGCCGTGAGATAAATCGCTTCGTAATTTCTGTCCGCGAAGGCGAACGAGAGTGGCTCGCTTACTTTCGTTTCAAAACGAAGAGCGTGCAGCTTGGAAAAGAGGCAATGTTTCAACTCAATTTCCATGGACATTTTTAACCTGCTATTCGTTTAAATCTTAAGCAATAAATTGGTTTCGCTATTTAAAAATAATACTACTGGCAACTTTCACATTTCTGACCTTTCGTAATCTTTGATAAAAATCCTTCGACCCTTTGTGACTAAGAACTTTTAAAATTACACCTATGTTTCTTCTACTTCTCCAATTTTTTTTCTCAGTTACACATCTCCATTAACCATTTGCGCTGCGAATTATATTTCAATTTTGTCACCAGCAGCTCCCAGCAATTTGAACCGTTTGTACTCCTATGTCGGGTGGGACTGAACAAAGTTGAGATATCTGATATTAAGTCACCGATAACTGATATCAAGTCACACTCGACATAGAAATGCAAAAGGTTAATATTCAAATTATTTTTAGCCACTTCAACCTCGACACGCGACCTAAGTACAAAACATGGCGACAATCAACCGCAAAAGGTCAACCTACATAAACTCCCGCAGGTCCCAAATATAAAAAATCTACCCCATCGACCAAGAAAAAATCAAATTCCAAAATGATCTTAAAAAAGAACCTTTAGGTTCCTTAACTGTCTCGAATGACTCATCCCCATGATCCAGCGCAATCTCGCTAAATCATCACCGTAGGAAAGGATACACCGCGCCGTGGGGTTCCAGAAACATTTAAGTCCCCGCTCGTTCGATTTTTCGCACGGCTCACGATCTCGGCCGATGCTCGATGCGTGACAAAATAACAATTCCTCCGCGCCTGCGGCCGCCATTGTCTCGTTGTCTAACTGGCTCGCGCGCGCGCACGCGCGATAGAGCACACGCGGTTGCATCCTTGACATTTCGAGTAAACGTCCGTAAAGCCAGCCTCTCTCGAGGCTCTCTACCACGGTGCTGGCACTCTTTCACTTGTGCAACTTCGAGCACCGCGTGCATCGGGCACACACGTCGTCGCCTACGTTCGATCGACGTCCCGAGATCGTTGGCGAATCGAGAGAATCGAGCGAATCCGCGAGTAGATACTCGAAGGATGCGCGAACGCTAGAACGCGCGGCCGCTTTTCACCGCTTGCAAAATAAGCGCGCGCACACACGTCGCTTATCCGAACGAATCGCCGCCCCGTTGCGCGCTTTCTACTTGCTTTTTCCTGCGAAATGTCACTATTGCTGCACCGTGAGAACGTTCGAGGAACCTTTTCCAAAAGAGATTTATAATAATCGATTTACGAAGATTTATCGTGCCGTTATGCCGGTAGATTAACTTTTATTGGTTCCCTATGGAATGTAAGATAGGTGAAAATTAGTTAGCAAGTTTGGAGGTGTTCAGAAACATTGCATAGGTGGAGTTTAACACTAGAACTACCGGCGTTAAATCTATCACATTTCAATATATTAAATAAGTACTTTAAAAAAGGACGAATCGAGTGACGGAAAGAATGATCATTTTGGTGATTTATGTCTTTTGTGGTGGACGTAGAATTTTTGTTCCATGGGTCTTCTATGAATTTGGAAAATTTTTGGGAAAAATTGTGTACCAGTCATTTTGACTGGTTTGGTAGTTCTAGTATTAACCTATTCACTGCCAACTACGAGATATCTCGTCTTTGCACTATAAGTTGGAATTAATAAGTTGGCAATAACAGCCGAATGTGTGTAGCATTTTTGGAACAAAAATTTTCTTAATATCACTACAAGTGTTGAGATTATATTTTTGAATTAAATTACTGTTTTGAAAACTTACTGTCATCTTCTCAAATTTTATCACGTAAGCTAATATTTGCTTAGTTTCTCTGGCAGTGAATGGGTTAAAAGTAGAAGTTGGTCACATTTTTTTCAAAAATTCCCTAAGTTTATAGGAGAGTCCTAGATTAAAAATTCTAAATTGATCTTATAAAATACAGATTACCAAATCGATCATATTTTCCACCCCTTGATTCCTCTTCTTCCAAAGTTTTTAATTAATATATTTAAATGTGATACATTTAACGTCAGTCTTTCTAGTGTTAATGACGATATGTTATTAGTTGTATTTAGCGATGGTCTTCGTGAATTATTGTTTGAAGTAAGACGACACGAGTCTTTGGAACCTCTTTAAATTCTATTTCCGTTTATCTCGAATCGATCTCCCTTTTTTGCCAGAGTAAAATGCAGATTCACGATGGCTCGTCGCCAGAGAGGATTAGAAAAGAGAGCGAGTAGAATAAAAGGCGCCGTTTCGACGAGCAAAAAGCGCATCGCGCACGTGGCCAACACCCGCATGCACTCTTTCGTGGCCTTCCATGTACGAGGAGCACTTCGAGCTCGAGTTCTGGTTGCCCTCCGACGAAAGACGGAGACAGAAGCGAGAAGAACCGCGAAGAAACAAGTCCAAGGAACGTTGAAAAGAATAAAACGAAAAACCACCTAAGCGAGAGAGCAGAAGAGATGAAAGAAGAAAGAAACTTCAAACAAACAAAAAGCACAAACTACGCGAAGAAAGAATTTTGAGGGAGCGCAAACTGAGTGAACCATTCTTCCAAGTACTCGCAAGATACGAAGACGTGATAGAAAAAAAAGCGGCTAAATAATAGATACGATCAACGTCAAGTAAAATTGCGAATTAAACCGGGAAGAAGAGCAGAAATAAAGAACTCCGTGAAGTAAGGAAAAAAAAAAGAGAGACACAGAACTCAAGCTGAGAGATCCAAAGGAAAGACAGAGACAGCGTGTACCACGGACGGGCACATATGCGAACACGTGACTCACATGGGCCGCCCTTTGTACGTAAGTGCAACGCAACTTGTTACAGTCCTATGTAACGTCACCCCCAAGAGAGTGAGCGTGCCTTTTTCATCTGTATTGGTCTCTCAGATAGATAGAAAGAGAAAGAGAACACGGCGACACGTTATCCACGCGAGTGTACGTGGATGCATGTGCAGAACTGCGTTCGCGAATCGCAGTGAGCGCTGAACTGCACAAAGAACCCCTCTCAAGGCCGCCGGAGCAGAGCGACACACACGCGCAACGCATGAAACTGCACGTGCGTGCGTAAATACCCGCTTTGCCGCTGCTGCGTTACGCTACCACCACCAGGACGACGAAGTCGTTTCGCCGCTCGTTTCACGATGCGAAATGCACCGTGTATGAGTGAGCGCATACAGAGAATAATCGAGCGAGCTGAGTTTTTATCGCTAGCCATGCTTTTGCCGCTTTTCCGGGACAATGAGACACCACGGAAGACGGATACGCGAGAAGTGAAACTGCGTCGTTCGCGCGCGCGCCTATCGCGAATCGACGATGATTGCCTATTTTTGGCGCCGCGCGTGCGCAGACGCGTCACGAAAGATTGCAAAAAGTCTCTTTTTCTTTTACGTTTTCACTAGGAGATGCGATTTGATTGGTCGACGAGGGTGTCGGATGATTCTGTCGGATGATTCTATTGGATGGAAGCTGAGACGGTTGTTAGCGATTAGGTGAAAGGGGGAGGTGAATGGTTAGCGGGAGATTTGAAATTTAGATGGGATTGATGACGAGATAATGCTTATCTTTGGACGAACGCGTGGCTCAGTTAACGTTTGTTTCACTTTGTTTTATTATTGGACCAGTTTGCGACTCGTGATTCTACTGAAGGATGTAATTGACATTCGTTTCATCCAGTGTCGCATGTGCGATGTTAATGAAGCAAACTTAAAAATTGTTATCTCTATTCATGAAAACATTAACAAGTAAAGATAAGCGGAAAGTTCTCGTATAAAGAATCTGCTTGTTGATCAAAAACCTACTCATCAGTCTCTCAATTTTCACGCTCTTGTTATTTTCACCTTGACCTAAAGTTTGAAAAGACTTTAAAAAAAAAGAAACACTTTTGCCCACCCGGGAGCAAGGCGGACGCATAAAAATTGCAAATTCGCCGATTGTTCTTTTTTTAACCCTCTACTTTACTTTCACGGCATTAAACTTCATAATGGAGTTGCGAGTAAACTTTCGCGTCTAAAGTGCGAATAATAAACAAGTCTCTACGATAGAAGGAAACACATACAAATACGTAACCGATAAGTTTTTCGATTTACGCGTATAAAGGTCCGTCGCATAATACGTTATAATTCAGTATGAAAATAACCCGTCTCGTTATGCCGATTCGATAAAACCAGGCTCATAAATACCGATACTTTCTCGCCGTGGCTCGTAGACGATCGCGTTCTCCGGCAAAACCGAGTCCACAGTGAGGTGCAACGCGGTAAACGCCTTCGGACAAAAGCCTCGGATTTTGCGTCTTAACTCGGTGCACCTCGATACAAAGAAACTACGCTCGTACGGTCAGGTAAAAGATCGTGCTTCGTGGAAATCACGATGGATAACTCTACCGGAGAGATTTCACCGCGTAAACGAATCCCAAGAACTCGACACTTATAAATTTCGTTTCGATTTTTACCGATTGCCATTCCGTGCTCTCTGGCAGTTCCACTAGTTAACGCAACAATGTAATAATAATTGTCACGCGATAGTCAACCGAGGGAGAAACGGATAGCTGAGGATCGATTATCGTGAACGAGAGACCAGTCGAAGGAAAAAAACGACGATAAAAGTAATACGATGTTGCGTCAGGCAACTAAGAAGCCGATTACGATTGTGGACAATGGCCATCGATTTTCTACGACTATATCTGATTAGCCAATAATTCTGTTCGGCAATAAAGTCAAGTTTGCCGCGCGAGGTAGCGTTAAATCGGATTCTGCGGCAAGAATATAGATATATATTGTATCGGGGAAACTCTACGAGGTACGGTCATGCAATTGATTACGGCTCTATGGACTACTCCGACCTACGATCGATTCTTTGTCAACAGTTTTATTCGCAATTCTGAGCTAAATTGCTCCCCGAAACGAGAGAATTGGTATTGTATTTGATATCGAGACCGAATGGGCTTGTACAATCGAAACACTTTTCTCCTTGTCTCGAATTCTACGCGGGTAAAATGTTAGGTAACTTGCCTATCGAACGGAGATCTCGTTTTCTCGATAGGGTTATACTTTGCGAAGAAACTCAGCGACTTTTCCCTCTCGCTTCTGCTGGAAGTGCAATTAACATGTTCCTCCAGAGCCTTCCTACTTTGCAGTTAAACCAATGAAACTTAACCCTTTACGAACAGAGACATTTTTGAATATTGAGAAAGAATCAATTATTTGGCGATGAAAATATTTTTTTATCGGTAAGACTGTCAATATATAGAAGTTGAGATTTACTCTTTGTAAAATAATATTTCAACGGTTATATTTTAATTTTTCAACTCTAACGTTTATAGATGCACCGACAAACTATAATCAATTTTTTCTTGGTCCGTATATATGCGCTCGTCGTCCTCAAAGGGTTAAAGCGGTGGTTGAAGATAATCGATTGTTTACATCGTTCCTAATTCGCTGTTCTCCAATAGTTTCGAGCATTACCCCGTTCTTTACAGAATTAACCCCTTGCCGTACGATTTCTTTTGTGACTCTAGTAGCAGCGATTCAATTAAATTGTTCAAATAAAAATTGATCAGTGATTCTCGGCATATCCCATAATTTAACGTAATGTAGATGTTAAAATGTGCCCCTCTTTCGAAACAACAGTTCAAAATTAAATTGGCAAAATAAAAATAAAAATTGACCGTAATATTAATGTGATAAAAATAATTTGACCGTGTTCCACCCCACTTATATTTTCAATTTTATAAGTTTTGCACTACTTGCAATTTTTCTATCCAATCTACCGCACCGGGAGCGATACTCGTTATTGTACGACAAAAGGGTTCCCGTATTCAAAGTTCAGGTAATTGCTCGTCCCACCACTCGACTCTACTTCCACAAACTTGGCTCCAAAATGAGAAAATAGCATACCGTAACTTCGAAGATCGTAACTGGATGTTAAAATGTGCCCGTCTTCCGCAGCAACGATTCCACTTTGCGTTTAGAAAGAGATTCATGCTCTCAGCCTCCAGCGTTACCAGCTAATCGCACCCGATAGAAACCATATCGTCAATTACATCGTTACCCGGCCCGTTCATTACGTTTTACAAGCCACGGCAAGTCGGTCACGTCGTCACCGTTATTCGACGATTATAATTACGAGCACGTTGTAGCTCTCTCTTTCTTTCTCCTCCTCCTTTTCCGTTCTCGGGTCTGCGACTAATAATCGGTCGGTGGAATATCGTAGCACGATGCCAGTGCACAACGGAAATCGATTCCTCGAAGCCGACCAAGCTCGATTCCGCGAAGAGGCAACGATCCCGAGGCCTCAGGCTTCGCGAGGGACACATGTGCCGCGAAAATGCACGTTTCGTTGCTCGCGAAAATTAAAGTTGTCTCTCGACTACTAACCCTTCCTCCCTTCTCCTTCGAACCGCAACGAGTTTGGCCTTTATTCCGTTGACTTTTCACCGATTCACCGATTAATTTCAAACGATTCCTCTTCCTCCTATCATCCCCTTCCAATGTTACTTTTCAATTTTAATTTCAACGTATTTCGAATCCTTGCAATCAAATAGCGATAAATTCGTGAAATCGTTTTTCGTATGCTATCTGCACGAGACTATCATCTCCCTCCTGGTTTCTCTTTTATATCGTCGCGATTTCGATCGTAAAATCCACGAATACCTGAATCGATAGGGTCGCGATATCGATCGTAAAATTCACGAATACCTGAATCGATAGGGTCACGATTTCGCGACAAGGTTTCTCGATATTCCGGGGAAAATCACTCGGACGTACGATACGAGATCTCGCCCACGAACGTGTATAGAGATAACGGCAATAATGGAGAAACGGATGAACGAATTTCGCCCTGGATGATAAAAGGACAATGGGGCCGAGTAGGAAATCACGATACAATTTATAGAGGATTCCACTCGATCTTTACGCACGATAAAGTCCTCGATGACGAGACGCGATAAACGGCTCGTCGGTGGAGGCAATCGAAGGAAAGGGGTGCCGATGCACGATAAAATCGCACGAATTTCATGTTCGAAGAGACTCGCGCGTGCTCTTATCTAACCGGTATACCAGAAATGCGCTCCCGAGAGCGTAAAAATGTTTAACGTCGACGACTACGAGCGAGCACGAATGCGAATCGAGCGAGTGGCTCGTTTCAATGAATATTAATGACGGTAGGTAGTTAAGCCTGTTCCAAAATCTGCAAAGAGTACGCGCGAGTCTTACAGGTAGTTCTACCTCTCTCACACCTTCGTTTCACTCTCTTTCTTTAATTCTCTCTCCTCCCTCTGGCATCTCTCTCTTTCTCCTACCTCTCATCTCCATCCACAATTAGAGTTTTAATTAAAAACACGGTAGCCGGAGGATAAGGATCGAGTTGGCAAGAAAATGTTAATTGGGCGGAACTGCGAGCAACCCTCTCGTTAGAGTGAAAAATCTGGCACAGAAATACGAAATGAAATTATTCCTCTTGTCGCCGCTCGTGTTAAAGAGTCGCATTACAATCGACGATTGTTGTTGACTTGCTGGAAATAACGATAACACCGTGTTTCGACTTTGATCGCGCAGAATCATTGTGCTATTCCAACGAAAGGTTGGAAAGAAGAAAAGTGGATAAGGTGTTTGAAGGTTAGGGGTGTTAAAAGTACTTTCTTTTAATCATGATTTTCGAGAATGAAGAAAGAGACGAAGTTGGATAACGGAGCGCTAATGAGAGGGGAAAGGGTGAAGAGTGAATCGAGAGAGAAGATATTCGAGAGATTCGATTAATATTTGAAGAAGTTCATCGTCAATAGAACTTGGTTTTGCCGATGAATGGAGAAAGGCGAAGAACCAAGAACGGAATATCCACGATGACGAACACCCTTCAATATTTTATAAGGTCTATAGAACTCCATTCTCGGTGTCCCGTTTCCTTCCCGATTCGATCGATCGTTTTCCACCTTCCGACGAGATAATCATGACGGAAGAGATTCGCAAATGGAGCTGATAAACGATGATAATCGAATCTGAACTGAATAAAAATCTAAATTTTCATAGAATAAAAACTGCCGTAGAATTCTTTCGAATTTCTAACTCCAACTCACACCAATCCTAAGACATATAATCCGGAAATATTCAAATAAAATTGCGCGAATGATGCACAATATTCGAGATCTTCCACGAATGACATTCGCTCCGTTTCGAGCACCATGCCCATTCCAAAATCCAAGGTATCGATACGAAACGAGGGTTTACGACAAAGTAACATAATACGAAGTTCAGTGTCACGAGGGATATCGTTTTACGGACGACACCCGATCTTTTTCGTACCGAGAAATTAAACTCCTCCGATTAGAACGATCCTAAAGAGTTCGATTCGTCTTATCGGCTCGAGGGTCGTGAGAAAAAGACAAGCTAGATTGCACAGAAGAAGGAAAATATTATCCCGTCATGGGATAGAAGATGAGATAAAAAAAAAAGGGTGAAGATGAAAGAAACAACTCGAAGAAACGATGTGCTGGACGTTATCGAGTAACACGCGTAATCGTTGTTGCCGCGTTTTGCGATGACGAGGGGGAAGTTTTCTGCAAATGTTACGAGAAGACTCCACACGGGGCTGCCCGCAGCTGTTTCTATAAATAACCACCCCCGATTCGATGCAACCGCGCGAGTTGCGGCTGCAATTCTGCATCTTCTCTCGCTCGCGAAACTCCTGCAACTATGGTTATTGACCCTCGACACACGCCTGCCCCGAACTATTTCCGTTCGCCGGGAAAATAATGAAGCGTATACATCGGACGAGAATTTAACATCGTAATGAGAAGATCTTGCAAACTTTCATTCAACAGAAAAACAAAAGATTAAAGAGGAAGAATGAGAAATAGAGAATTCCTTTTGGAATTATACCGTAGATCCGCCGGAAGGTGTATCCAGGGTGGAGGAAGATGTTTTGAATTCGTGAAGAAACGAAACAGCGAGGGTAGAATAGCTCAAAGTAAGAGATGAGGTAGATAGAGAAACAGAGAAAGGATTTCTTTGATAAGCGAGATGTTAAGAGGGATGTTTTCTACCTTCGCCGAAGGAAAATGCAACTGCTCCGTTTCTAATTAGAAAGAAAGATTTCCTTTTTTTGCAACGGCCCGAAGTCACTCCTCCAAATGGCAGCAACTCCACGACGACCGGACGTACTTGCGGTGAGTTTTACGATTCCTCCGCGTATGTCGGCAAGATGAAAGGATCCTTGATAACGTATTACTTTCATAGCGTTGTACAGTAGCCAAAGAACTCTATCTCTTTCGTTACGACCACAGGAATCGTACGTTATTTCCGAATATAAACCGTAATATTCCACCTTCGTACGAACCTCGATCCAATTACCCTCGCGGTTTTCCCGCTCTCAACGAATTTTCTCCAGTTCCATGAAAACTCTCGCGAGTTTGCCGTTGAAATATCCAACGATCGAGTCGTACATCGAACAGCAGGGAATCGTTTCGCGCTTGCAAATAGCGCAATTCCTTCGCTTGCACCGACACGATCGACGTTTCAGATTCAAAGAAGAACAGAGAAACGAATTGAGAGAAGAGAAAAGAAGAGGGACGAGGAGAGAAGAGGCAGAGGCCGTTGCATCGAGTTTTATAGGCGCGTTTTACTCCGGTGTGCCTGACCAGCGGTCTCTCCTCTCCTTTTCTCTCCTCGTCTCTCCTTCTACTCCTACTCTCCTGTCGATCCGACCGACCGCGCCGTCTCTTTTGCCGTAAAGGAGGCTCGACCAGTGGTGCAGGGTCATGGCCGGACATCGTCTGCCATACTCTCGCCTCTACACCCACGCTACATCTGTTATACTCGCCCCCTTTCGTTGCTCTGCACCCTCGTAAAGCCGCGTTTCATTATGCCCCGAATATAAGTTACCGCAATTTACGCCTCTCTCTTGACATCTTTCTCTTTCTCTCTTTCCGTGTCCTTGCCATTTTGCTCTGTAATTCTGTTATTCTCTTGGTCGTTTATGAAGTTACTGTATTACACTCTAATTCTCTTACTACCTTACTGTATTACGGTTTCTCTTGTATCTTTCTCTTGATTGTTGATCGTTCTAGCAAAGAGGTGGAGAATGAGAGAGACTTTAGCGGTGTTCTCCAAAAGGGGTGTGTTATGAAGCTCGAGTGGATATTAGATCACGCCAATCGGTCGCTCAGAGCCGAAACTTCTGGCAGGTGGTAATGAGGAAACTTTCGGTTAATGTAGTTTCCGAGGGTTATATCGTGCGCGTTTGAGTAATTAATTTGGATCGTTAAAAGCTACGATAGTGACTGGCATAGAGGACTCGCGATGTTTCGCGAGTTTGTCAGAGATTTCGACCGATTAGTTTTACGAACCTTTCGTGATACGGGGATGCTCAAGTTTCACGGCTGGTGAAATTTTGGTTGAGTCAAAGATCTCTGTGAATCTTATCTGGCAATATTTTGCGCGACTGTATTTTGAGAAGTACTTGAGATTTGAAAATAATTTTTGACTTTTTGGATAGAAAACTACACTTTGTAAAATTACTTATTTCAATTTTAGCAATATCGTCTAATGCAGGCATTTTTCTATCGAATCTGAGCTAAATTTGCTTGCAATTTGCTTTGGTAAAAGCTCAAAAGTAATACTTTTACTATTCATTCTCTTCTAATTTATGTAATTTCTAATTTAGTTTAAACGTTTGAGTGCCGATTTTGTGCCTCTTCTGTTTCGCTCCAAGTGTCAGCGCTCTAGGTTGCAAAGCAAACAATTCCAACACGATCGGTTTTTGTCGATCTACGATTTCACGACTACGCACATGAGAAAAAAAAACAGTGCAATAGCGCTCCTTGGAATTTTTAATCGCGTGATAAAACAAGTGGAAGAGATCTCCTTGGATCTTTTGGACAGAGAAACAGCAAAGGTCCGTGACACTCAAACGGTTAAGCTACAAACTTTGAAACTATGAACATAAGTCAAGTTGTTCGATGATATTTCACAACGCTGTATGCAATTACTGTCATCCAATGCAAATAGCTAGCAAGAAAAAAAAAAAGAGAAATAAAAAGTGCTGAATATTCGATAGATTATACGCGTCTAATGCTACAGATTTTCTATCTACATGCAAGTTTTCATTTTCAGGCTCGGAAGTTACTGATTAATATCATGCGGTTTACCTTATTGTCTGTAAATAATTTTTTTTTATTACTAAACAACTTATTCTATTCTATTAAGTACTATTTTCGGTATCGTAACCGACATACAGCGCAATACTTATTATTATCAATTATACAAATTCTTTCTTACAAAGCAACAAATTTCACTGCCAGGAAACTTTTAGCACGCCACTGGAAATAGAAAAGATTTCCGGACGATTTTTGACTAATTCTATCGTGAAATGTATACTTATCGATATTTCTGCACGATACAAGAATTATACTAATTTTTCACACTCTCTAAAGATTCCAACGTAAAATATAGACGCTTGCAAGTTTCTTTCTCTACGAGCATATCAGAAGTTGCAATAAATCAAAGATTCTATCCTTCAACTCGGGCATAGGCGAAAAATCGACGAACAATTTATGCACTGAGACTACTGAATTCACAATATTTACAACGCGACATCAAAATGACATTGTCACTCGAATACTCACTGAGAGAACACCGTGACGCAGACGTTTCGTATCTCGTGTCGATAGTTTCTGAAATAACGTTTAAGGTGATAGGAAAATCCGAGTTGCCGTGAATTTCTTTAACGAAGATACATCGAAATATCTCGCCGAATCGAAACAAACACTTTTTAGCAATTTGGAATATCTCGCCAATTGGAAAAGAAAAGAAAAATAGGAAGGAAAACTTTGTCGTCGAAGCTGTTAAAATATCTTGCCACTTCGAATGGACCGAAAGGAAATTTTTCGACGATGACTCACAGGACAACGACCGCCGTCAAATGTATCGAAATTTACGACGAAATCGTGCGATATCCTGGAACGTGTGTCAAGGACCTCCGCGGAATGATCTCGCAATTTTTACGTTTTTTTTTCCCCGTCTGACGCGTCGTACAATCTAAATGATACATTAGAAATTTCATCTCTCTCAACGTTTAAAAATATCTCTCTATTTTCACGTTTAAAACCGTTTTCACGTAACCGGTAGGAAGTTAATCTCGGTAAAATAATAATGATATTCCCTCCGGAGAAAGATTGTTTGAATTTTCCACGATTTAGTTGTAGATATTATGGAAATTCATTTTGAAGATAATTTCACGGATTTCACGGTCTCTCGTTCGACATGAAAATTGCCTGTTTCGCGTACAACTCGACGATAAAGCGCTCCGGATTGTTGCGCGCGACAACCACGTGTTGCATTTCCTCGGAATTCTGGTCGATCTACCGCGGCCAGCCGTTCGTGAGTGTTCTACTTTAAACCCGTTAAACTGGCGTTTTCCCGAGTGACTGGAAATCAATTTATCAACCGATGGAATTTTTGCACGTAAACTTAAACATTTATTAGAATAAATAAAATGAATCTTTAACTCTAACAAGATACATAAAGAGACAGAGAACATTATTCCCCGTATTTCCTCAATGCTTTTTAACGACATTGACGAAATTTACAAATCTTCCGGATAAAATGGAATTCACGCGATCATCGAAAGATCGCTTTATCTACATCCAACGGTAGTGTTTTTCCGATCGTTTCACAGCTTCCTCACGGAGGAGTAACGTATTATAATCTCGCGATTTCTGAGACTACTGTCATCGTGCAAAAGCAAGAAATGATTTTACTCGTTTCCTCTCGTCCCTTCTTCCTCACCGTTGCCCGTCAAGAGGATTTTTTTCGATTCAACAAATTCGTTCGTTCTCGTGTAAACGATAGATAGTAATTAGAACGCGGAAGATAATAGTAAGAAAAAGAAGACGAGCAAGAGAAGAAGAAAGTGACGAGAAGAATCTCAGCACGAGACGAATCACGAGACTGCCAATCTATTTTGATTCAACGAAAAGATTGACAGTTGTGCTCATCGAGACGGAAAATTCGATGTTCGTAAAAAGAAACGTAGGATAGCCTCGAGATAGAAGAGGACGAGTCTTAAAAAATCGGTGAACTCACGATTTCGTGATGGATGTTGTACACTCCTCGACCGAAGGACCTGTTGCAGTGCAGCATGCAGATCCATCATGAGTTGTTCCAACTCTTGCCCTTGAATCTCCGTGTCGTCTTCGTTCGGAAGAGCGAACGGAATCGCCATTTCTTCTGTCGTTCTCGTATGTACGGTGTCTTCGATTTCTTCCTCTCTTTCGTCGATGCCTTTGACGCTGTAAACGAATCAATGTTTCTTCTGACTTGCTCACTCTCCACGTCTGCCCCTTTCTATTCCTCCTATCCCCGTTCTCCGCCTCTTTCATGCACAAAGCAGAATCTACCGGAAGGATTTTGACGCTCTCTCCTTTCTCTCTGCGTGCAAGCACGGAGCAAATCGCCCGAATAATCGCGCGGTCGGAGATCCAACAATTGAACTGGAACTCTGTAACGATCTCACGCGGACGACGTATTTTCGTGGAGATCACACGTGACCTCGGAGAGGACAGTGTACGCACGATCCTCCTCGTCGAGAATGCTATGTTACTGCCGCGAAATGCTCGTGAGAACGCCAAGCTGCACGTGGTTCTCCTGCGTAAGCGCGTGCCAATGTTTACAGCAAGTCGGCCGGCTTGATTTCGTGCAGGTTGATCTTCCAGGACAGATTTAGACAGGATGATCTTGTTGGGATACGTCTTAAGCTCAACGTCTGAAGCGTTTATAGGGCAGATCGTCGGGTGGTTCACTACTTGTCATAGGTACTGGCTCGCCGTGAAATACCTCCGAATTCGTGAGGATCAAAAACACCAAGTGGAACGAACCTTCTTAGGATCGACCTCTAAGCTGGGATCGCTGGAACGCTGCTGTTAATTTGCGCTTTCGGGAAACTTCACCGTCAGCCACCGGGATGACAAGCGAGGACTCGTTGAACGTGAAATAATGGAGCACGTCACAGGAAACACACAAGAGTCAATGTGCAAGTGTCAATTTTGCCGTTCTGCGTTTTCGTAATTTCGCTATTTTCTATCTTCTCCCCTTCACTCTCCCCTAGCACACGGAACACCGAGAGAATCTGCGGCAAAAGGAGAGCCGAGAATCGAAAGGGATGAATCAAAGAACGAGAAAACGTAGTGTTCTACGGCACGCACAACGTTCGATATGATGCAGACACGCTGCGTCTCAAAAAGTCTTCTCTTTGGCGCGACTATCACACGCGTATACGATATTAATGTGTATATATATATATATGCGCGAGAGAAAGCAGAGCAACACGAGATCTCGACTGAGTTTAGGTAACGAGAAACGCGTCTACACTCCTCGAGGTCTGGCGTGGTAATGATTCTGTGCTTTCGTTTCGTAGCCACTCGGCCCGCACGTTCTGCCTTGCGGTGGCAACCGACTTCCCCCACCACTGCGCCAACCGGCCGCGCGAAGCGACAGTGGTGGGGGAATGTTGCGCGCGCACACGGATTCGAACCTAGAAAGGGCGGGAGGGGAGGAAAGAAATACAGCGTGGCAGTAGAGGGGTTGCGGAGGGCCGAGGAGGTACGGCGATGTATGTGTAACTCTTATATTTCTATATGTATTTGCTCGTGGTTGCAACGTTGTAAATCTACCAGTTAGGGTCAAGTGAAATAAAAAAAAAGAGAGAGAAGAATCAAAATTTTCAAAATCGTGCGCTAAAGCAATTTTTTTGCCGTTCGACGATGTCCTCGGGGAAGGAAGCCGTCGGACGTTTTCGACTCGTGTGCACTTCTTGGATGGTCGCTATCTTATTTTGTCAATGATTTTCAAAATTTTAGTGCTACGCACTTACGAAGGCAGAGATGGACGCGTGTAACACGTTGCAATGGGATGTCGACGGGTGTGAGAGCGAGAGGAAATTCACCCAGGCGAATGTACGCTCGCATACACTCTGGAATGGTTCGTAAAGGCGCGTATGACACGACGGAACGACACCCGAGCGTAACTGCGTAGTTTCTGCGACGGACTCGGGGGTAGTTGCGGAGACGGATCGTCGATAACGAGCGTTATGAGGCAGAAATGTCACCGAAAAGTAACGCGAGTCGTTCGTCTATGATTCCTAGATGATCTTGTTACTCGTGTTTTCCTCGCGATTGCGCTACAATTCGCTAACGATGATTAAATCGGGAAGTACCGATACGCAGAATGAAGTAGAAACGCGCGACGAAGATGTTTAATTTTCACGGTAATTCGGAAAGGAGCATTATGAAGCAGAAACGTCACCGAAAAGTAACGTGAATCGTTGAGCGACGATTTCAGGATGTTTGTATTTTGTTAGCGTCGACTATTCTGTGTTTCCGTCGCTTACGGTACGAGTCGCGAACGATGATCGAATCGAGAAGTATCGATACGTAGAATAAAGTAGAAACGCGCGACGGGGATGTTTAATTTTCACAGTAATTCGGAGTGCGAGAGAAGGAGCGATATTCATGGGACATCGCAATACTTGGCTAAGTGACAATTTTTTATGCACCCAATGAATGGGTAAACAGGGAGAGAAACAAGAATACAATGTGCTCCTACTGCGAGCGCTGATTCACAATGCATACGATGCACACCGTGGCGCACAAGCACACTGGATTCTACCGGGCAGCACAATGCAACTACATAAATAAGTATCGGCATATTACTCGCTGCGCTTACAATGGAATTAAAAAATTACAATTTATATATGCACGCAATACCTTAAATAAACAATCACCGCTATCATTGTGGTAAATTGTACGTTCTTACGTTTATTCTCCCTGCATCCATTTCGTAATTCTACGTGTACGTATTATCGGCGTTCAATGATTCCTATTCGCTCGACACTTCGATCGTTTTATCATCGGTGAAAAGATATCCTTTGGTAATAACTATTGTCCGCCAATTAATCGCTGTATACTACTGCTGAAAGTAGTACACTTTAAACGTATTGTTACGCGTTCAGCACGGAAATGTATTGCTCATTATAAACAAATCAGTCTGGTTGAAAAAATTATGGAAATTTAATTACGAGCTGAGGATTTGCAATACGTCTCCGAGAACGTCGAAGCGTAGAATCATTTGTCATGTTAATACATTAATTATTAACACTAGATCTACGGCTGCTGAATCTAATAGATTTAAATATATTAAGCCTTTTCCGTACAATAACGAGTGACACTGTAAATGGAATAGTCAATTTTATAGTGCTTCAAAAACTATTAAATTAAAAATATCAGTTGTTCAGGATAAAATGAAATTAATTCTACGCTATTTAATATCGCGTCAAGCCATGTGATATGTCCGAATATTTCAGCAATTAATTCAAAATTATTGAGCATCCAATCACAAAAGGGTTAAATAAGTCCCTTGCAGAAAGATGGATTAAGTGGTAAAAAATATGATTCGTTAAGTAATTTGTATATTATAAAAAGTACGTAAAATTATAACTGTACTACTTCTCTATCAATTTGAAAAGAATCTTTTTAAGAAGTAGGAAGCCGTGAATTTGGCTGCCGTAAATCTAATGTTAATATTAGTAACATTGATTCTATCAAGTGCTTCATACGTAACAATATATCTCTAACAAGTCAACTCTAACAAAATCAACTCTCAATTAAAACAATCAAAAAGAGAAATGTCTCGCACACATTCTCATCACGTCGTATTTACACTTCATTTTCATTCACACCCGCGCAAAGGATCAAATCGATGTACTTACAGCTCTCTTATAAATTCAATCGACGAAAACACTTCAGCAAAAGATTCGAGTAGGTGCAAATAAAGCACTTAATCGACGAGCGATCGTGGAACTATGTGCACTCACCGGAGCAGGTCGACGACAGGCAGGAGGAGAATACATAGATTAATGGCAGGAGTGGAGCGGAGAGGAGAGACATTGTCATCGGATATCAGATGAGGGAGTTAAAGGCCAGGTGAACCTCCGTGCATCGGGGATGACGTTACAGAGAGATGGCATTACCGCTATGGACGATAGAAACTAGAGTCGAGGAGGAGAAGACGCGGGTCCGTCGGCAGGAGAATGGCACGTCGACATCGACGGATCGATCCTAATATATTTGGTAAGATTAGCCGTCGACCGTGGCAATTATAAGGGCTATCCGAGTAGATGAAACCGATGGAACTCAAAGCGGTTAATCAAATTCGCGAAACTACCGTGGATAGGTGTATTAATCGAGCGAACGTGGAGAACGCTCCGATCCACTCGTGGCAAGACTACTTTTCCTCATCCGTGCAACCGTGATTTATGAGTCGAGTTAAGCTTCGATTTTACTACGATCTTAATTAACCGGTAATGAGACGTTACGGCTACCGGGGTTAATGTTGCAGTCGTTCAATTTTAATAACGCGCCAGAGTTTTGCGACCCTCGATGAATAAGTGATGCGACGTAACTGGGAAAATAATGGTACGATGTGAAAACTTGGAGACAAAAGAATAGATACATTTTAACGTGGACTTTTTAAGGTAAAGTACTTCAATGTTGCGAAGAATGATGAAATTCTTGGTATACCGTGATAAGATTAACGCACCGCGATAACGTCGTTACGAGGATATGTAATGTACTTTGAGAGAAATTTTAATTTTGATTGTTTAGAATATCATTCGGATAAGATCTCATTCGATTACGTACACTTTCACGTCGACGGTCAAACGTTAACAACGAATACACTGTCCTCGTCACGATTCGACGTAAATGTCTCTCTCGATACAGTCCGACGGTCGAGATATCTCGTCGTATCGACCTTAAAAAGTCAAAATGTTTATAAAGATCGATTCAGGCATCGATGACTTTAAAATTCCTCGGTAAGATTGCTCTTAATGGAACAAAAATCATCTTTATCCTCCAGGCGAACCTTCGCCGTTATCTTATCATTGAACGAAATGAATCGATGGAACGACGATTAAGAGGAACAAAATCGGAAAGATTATTGAATAAAAATTATCTCACCGACTGAACTCTGATCGTTTGTAGAGTAAATACAAATTCCTCCTGATACCGCTATTAATAAGTATGATCCCCTGCGAAAGGGGCGATCCGCTCGACTTCTTTTTCATGCACATCGCAAAACTTCTAACCGTTCACGGCGAAGACCCTTTAATCGCTGCCATCAACGAGTACCATTTTAACGAGCACCTTCAAGGACCGTTTCAACTTTCCATGGTGGTGATTCGTGCGAACATTTTAGCGCGAAGATTTTCGCGCAAATGCTTCCACGGTCGATCGACATTAACGATTCGAGAGCTAGTGCCTTCAACCCCCGTTCACCATTTCGTTTCTCTTTCGTTCGTTTCGCGGCCGTAGCCATTGGACCTCGTTTTATTTCGATGAAAAGCACTGAATCGTTCTGGCTGTCCGGTAGCACCGAGATTTAAAACCGGTAGCACCGTATGCTCCGACCGGATTGTGTATTTTTAGAACGACCACCGTCCTCGCGTGGGCGGATACGCTGGTCACCGGTCCAGGAACCTGCGCCACTTTGTTTCGAGCGTGTACGAGAGAGATCACGATGATCCCTCTTGTCGTAGGATGACGCGACGAGGATTTCTCGAGAGGGAGTTTCGTTTGTACGAAGATAACGAGTACACTGATATTAACCCTTTGCGATTACTCCTTGTAGGTATAGCGATGCAATTTCTATTGCAGCTTTCCGCTTGCCGCGATGAGGGGAGACAGATTTTTTAATATTATGTGAAAAGTTGATATGGCTTTGAAAGTAGCTTGAAAGGGGGTTGAAAGTGGCTTGATTTCATAGAATGCAGAAAGTTTTAGAGTTCTCGTGCAATAGGGTATTTTTAACTGTAGAATTATTAGTGGTAATTCTGTTACATTGAAATGTATTGACACTTTATACTTATGGTTAAATGCCATGGGAGTCACCAGTGACTGGGGAGCTATTGAAGTCGATAAAATTTCATATCATTTTTCAATTGTAATATTTATGAATTTTCTAAGACATTTAACCCTTTGCGGGCGGAGGCATTTTTGGATATCGAGAAACAATAAATTATTTAGCGATGAAAAAACACTTTTTCATCGGAAAGACAGTCTGTTAACACTAGAACTACCGGCGTTAAATCTAACATATTTTAATAAATTAAATAAGTACTTTGAAAAAGGGGGAATCAAGCTGCGGAAAATTTGATCGATTGGGTGATTTATGTTCATTGATATAGACGTAGAATATTTATTCTATGACTCTTATATAAACTTGGAGAATTTTTTGAAAAAATTGTGTACCAGTCATTTTGACTGGTTTGGTAGTTCTAGTGTTAATGTATAGAAGTTGAAATTTACTCTTTGTAAAATAATATTTCAACGATTATATTTTAATTTTTCAACTCTAACCATTTATATATGCACCGACAAACTATAACCAATTTTTTTCTCAGGGCGCAAATTGCGCCCGTCGTCCTCAAAGGGTTATTATGTAAATAGTAGCGTTTAAGAGATAAAACCCTGCTGAATATATATCTGTGTCTTTATAGTTACTGATTTGCGAAGATGGAATTTTAATAGGAAAAGTATCACTTCAGTAGAAAGGAACGAAATATCAGTAGCGTTCAATGTGTTAAGTAAGAAGATTGAAAAAGGAGTAATCAAGAGGTAAAGAATATACTGTTAATTAATTTATGTTTCATAATGTAGACGTGGAAAATTTACTATCTGGCTGGTTCATAGATACGGAGAAATTTCGGAAAACATTTGAAACCAGTCATTTTGAATGCCTTGATAGTTCTAGCGTTAAATTAACTTATGTCCAATTATAATTTCGTGCAGAACATTTTCCATAGAACGCTAGTTGATAAATTTAAACAATGTTCAAAAGGCAGGAAAGTTTCTTGCAATGCGGTTCTGACAGAACACGAAATTAATTAGCTGTGTTGGGGAAGAGACGACTGTATTGTAGATTAAAGTAATTGTATATTTATAGTTTGTTCGATAAAAATAAAATCCAAGTCGTTGATCTATGAAAAGTTCGTCAACCAAAGGAAGTAAGAAATGCTCGGTAAACCGAAGAAAACGACTCTTCTATAAATACTCTGTCACAAAGGAGCTCATTAAAGTTCTCTTTAATTCAATACAAATTAAAATCTCCGAATTACAATCGCAAATTTATCAATGAAACAAACATATACGCCGGATCATCACAGGACGAAGTTACAGGTGAAACGCCTCGATTGTCCAATACGCCATGCGAACAAATCAGAAACAATAATATACATTCGTAAATTCAACATATTCCTCGATGCATATTCAACGTTCTTCGATGAATTATCAAACAGCCAATTAGTGTGCTCTGGGACTGAGATACTTTTCCTAAATCACCGGTTAACAAAAATCAATTAACTAATTTATATCTGTTAACATAGAAATTAAATATTCACTGTACGTCTCCTCCATCAATTTGGAGAATTTAAGAAAAATATTTTGGGAAAATCATTGTCGGTATCGCCTTGGTAATTTTAATGTTAACAAATCGTCACTGATTCAGAAAATATTCACTGCTTATTCTCAGGATGCACAGTACACCCATTTCCGAGGACGTCCAACCGTTGACTCTTTGTTTTAGTATATAAAACAATTAATATTTCTGGCATTCCGTTAAAATAAATTTTATTGAACCTAACACGTAACCCTATACCAATCTAAGTGCTTCAAAGAAAACTTAACGCATTGCATACGGTACTCTGCTGTTTCAACGTGCTCGCAGATTTTTAAGCGCTCCAGAGATTTGGTATATTTTATAGAATTCCGATTATTTTGTACTCTTTTGGAAATTCGATATACATTTAATTCGCTAAATATTTCTCCTAAAAATATTCAAAGCTATGTTGCCTTAATAAAATAGTAAGAAGTCTCGAGTAGTCGGTTAGCCAAATACGAGATATCTCGTTACCCGTACGCGCTGCGTTAAAATTGTACGTCCCATTTAAACTGATCATAAAAGTAAAATTCAAAAACTACAGAAAACATACGTATACCTGTCTACCGTCAACGGAAACGACTCCGGAGAAAGGTCTAAAGTTTAAGGTCTTTCCCGATTAACGAAGCGCCTTAATTATCGGGGCAATTATCTCGGCGGGAAAGAGTGTTATCGCTCGTGTACGTCGTTGTGCGACACGCGTCCAATGTGGACAAGTTCGAACGGGTTTCTTGTCCCTTGCTGCATTACAGATACACTGTTGCCGTCGTTTACGAGGTTAACGGCAAGAGCAACGTTATTAAACGACGCTTACACAGAGTGTCCAAGAAGAACGCAGTAGACGAACAAGAAAATATTCGAAACGAATGGAGATCGGTGGATAAAGACGAATTGGAGTTAACCCAATGTCCAGGTGTGGTTTCATTGAATTCGAATAATGGTCGGGAGAACTGAGAAGTTGTTTCGTGCATGACAGACCCTCGTGTAAAGCGGAGGATATCTGTGTCACGTGCAGGATGAATTGTACGTGGCTGGTAGCTATTGTACTTTGTGGAATTAACAGAGACTGGAAATACTTGCGGGAAATGTTTTTGTCGAGAGAATCTGAAATTAAGTTAGTTGATGAGTTTGGATCGCGTTTACCCTTTGAGGACGAAGAGCTTTTTGAATATTGAGATATAATTCTTCATTTGGCGATGAAAAAAGACTTTTATTATCAGACAGTTAGAATGTTAATTTATAGAAGTTGAAAATGACTATTTGTAAAATAATATTTCAACGGTTATATTTTCATTTTTCAATTCTAATCGTGTATATGTGCACCGACAAATCGTAATCAAATTGTTTCGCAGACCGTATATATGCGTCCGTCGTCCTCAAAGGAGTGGGTAGAGTAGAAGTAATTGAGTACTATAAAAACATTGTAGTGTAGGAGTCGTGGAGTTTTACTGGATATTTTGAAGCCACGTCCTTGGCGCGTAGATTGGAGAACAGTGTTTACAGTGTCACTTAAAAAACAATGAAATTTGAAATTTCTGATGCAACTTCACACGATTTGTACAGATTGTACAGTACGATTAATAAAATGGAAGTTCAATTTTATCAAAGTGCGCAGTTTTAAGTGAAGAATTAAGTAAATGCAAATACCATTCGTAGATTTTCCCATCAGACGGGAAATGTAAAGTCTGAATTCAATTAGACCGAGGGGGGAAAAAAAAGTGGCGTATCGATTGAGAATCATAACCGAAAGGTGACTCAACTTATCGCGTTGATGTTACGAATTGCATTTCTTATCATTTTTATCGGGTCATTGGTGCGTTCACCCTTCTGACGGTTCGTCGAACCAGATTTTTTTTTCACTCTTTCCACGCAAACGTTAGGATAATCCGCGATCGAAACGATGTTATTAAAACGAGCCCGCGTTTTCGCGCTGACCTTAAGTGGATACCGAGGACAATGATAATGAGAGAGAGAAAAAAATAGGGAGTGAATAACAATAGCCGGAAAACTGTGGGCATGTATTCCAACGTTTAACGTAAACGCGTCGATGTTACTGCACGTTTTTATCGTCTTTTTATTGCGAACGCAGTCCGGGCTAACTCGTGGCAACGTCATTTATCAAGCGCATGTCATTCTTCGTCGAGCGAATAATACCTTGTGCAAATAACCGAGAAGGAAACGACAGACTCATCGATTTTTATTGATATCTTGATCAAACAGAAAACAATTCACCGATTTCCTGAGACGTCGTCGTACGTCGCCACTCCTAGAAATGGGAGAAACGCTTCAGACGTGAAACGGTAGAAACGTTTCAACGTGATACGAGAAAAACGTATCGACAGTCGACGAACAAGAGGACAGGATATCGTGGACGTTCGACGTGGACGTTTGAAAATTAAATAGGAAATAAAAATCGAAGGTAGAAAATCTCGTTCGATGTTCAACTCGCACGATTTCCTCGGTAAGAGAAAACCATAACAGGGCGTTGAAGAGGTCGTTGGAAGATCCGACAAAATCCCGATTCCCCCCTTTTTCTTTTTCAGGGCAAGTGCATTTATGTTGGACAGCCGTCTACAAACAGCACGTTCGCGTCTCTTATCGACGATAACTGTTGCGACGTAAGAAGAAAAATAGGTGGATGAAGAAAAGCGAGAGAAAACGATAAAGACACGAGTAAATATCGGAAGATACACTGTATGGCACGGTAACACTACTCGTGCGAATAACGATTTATAGGTTCATCGTGCAGCTGCGGGAGTATAACTAATATCTGCAATTTCGTAATTTCGAGGGATCGCCTACGTGCGTACTAAAGTGGCTGGATTGAAGGAACTCCGTTCCGAGAAGAGGAACGTTAGTCACGAAACCCCGTAAGACACGTGGAACTCCGTGTAATACGCTGAGATTTCATATTGAAAATAGTTTCGAAAATCTACTGGCCTAATTTGAAATTATTTTAAACGTTTTCGCAACTTTCTTAATTCTTTCACTCTTGAGTCATTTCGGAGACGTTAACACGTTGGACGTCACTGATATCTGGCTCCTTCTATTGCGTCTATCGAAGTGATATGGTTGCTATTAAAATCCTATCTTTGTGAGGCAGAAACTTTAATACTAAACCAACCAAATCGGGCAAAAAACTGGTGCCAAATTTGTTCTAAAAGTTATTTTTTTTTTATTGTTCTCTGCTTGAGTGCGATCTATCATGCAATGATAATAAGCACTTATTTTGAAAGTTTAAAATGACGTGAGCGTGATGACACTCAAGTGTTTCACTAAGATATAATTTAGTTTACTTCACTTAATCTATATGGCAATTGTAGAAAGTGGTATCTCTTGAGTTCTTCGCGTTCTTCCGATGTGTTTAATAAAGTTGTGGCCAATTTGTTTAGGTGTTTAGACAGTCTCACTTGATACCATTTCCTTTGTTTGGCATAGTTATTTAAATTAATAAAATGGCCATGAAGTAAATATTCCACTTTTATCTTATACAACCTGAATTAGTTAATTTAATTTTCTAAAGTAGTTATTAAATATATTTAAGCTTTATTAGATGTAACGTCGGTAGTTTTAGCGTTAAAGATACAAATGGACATAAATTCGACAGGATTTTATCTTTTAAACGCCAGTATTTAAATATCGAATACGTTAAAAAGTTCATAAATATCGCAATTGAAAAGTTATATAAAATTTCATTGAATTCAATAAAGCCAATCATCTCGTCGACACCTCGTTGACTTTTTGTACGTTCATTATCGAGAAACTGGTAAACGTGATTTATTTTGAAGTAAAATAACGGGAATTAGATTGAAAAATTTATATTCCGCTCGAAACATCGAGTCATCGGTGCATGTTTATTGTAGCTTTAATTGCAACTTTTACGAGTATCCTTCCAGCTCATTAAGATCCTACGGTTAGCAGTTTAGAACAGAAGGTTGGAAATTGTAAAAGACAAAAATCTAAGAATTATATTATTCACCGACGATGAATAACGTTAATTCTTCGCGGATAATCTCGCGAAAGTAACGCTCGATAAACAGTAATTATCGTTGTAGAATGGCACTGCGCAAGAGATACTTGGAAGCAGTACCGTCTCCTTCCGGAGGAGCAATTATATTAATCGCAGCGACGTCCGAAGGTCGTGTCTATTCCGCAAATGCGGGATCGTAAATTAAAAACCGGAAGCGAAATCCTCGCGAGGGTGGTCGTGAACGTGATAACGAAGTCCGCGAACAGCTAACAGTCAACCGCAAAGCTGCTCGTCGCCTCTTTTGCGGTCCTTCGACGAGTCGTTTCATTCGTGAAAAAACAACGAGACCTCGTTGCCAACCGAGCGAAATTTCTGCGCAAAATCTGTTTTGATCGTCAACCGATCCGCCGAAGATATACCACTTCTTTTTTTTCCCACTTTAATGCCAAGAAAGTAAACGAGATCCGAGGACCGCATAATAATTAAGGCAGTTTTTTATTACGCCGCGAGATAACAGTGTATCTAACGTACATGTAAAGTTCTACATTAAAACGCACACGTGTGCTTTTACGAATGCAAATCTCCCAATGATATCGAGTTTTTTTTCTCGGTACAGCACACGGTGTAAATACGCCTCAAAAGACTGCATGGTAATTGAAAACACACTTTTTATGTATTTCCATTAATTTCAATTTCACGGAGTACCCCATATGTTTACGGAACTGTATTTGGAACACCTACAGAGAGATCAAAATATAACATACTTTTAGAAAATAAGCTCTCTGATACGAGCTCTCTATGCTACAACCTACTGTAATGTAAACGCGACTGGAGTAATTAAACTGGTATTTATTCGTTCTCATTAACTTCAAGCTACACGTGTATCTCTGGAAAAAGAAATAAACTTTTCAAAGAGGATCCATGGGAAAAAATTTATATAAAGAGCAAAATATTCCGCTCTCTTTTCTCGTCATCCTCAAATATCAATCTGACGAGAAACATCCTCGACTCATCCTATAATCAGTCAAAAATCACTCGAGCATCATTCCACGACCATTCTAGGATCATCCAAGATTCATAATCACAGCAAACGAAAAAAAAAACAGAATCTCCTGGAGTCAATATCGCTCCGATTCGCCAAAACGACGACACGAGTCGTGACGTATCGCAAGGTCAGGTAGAGGCGTTTTTACGCAAGCTTCTGAATTTCTATCCGACTCGCGCGCGCCCAAAGTCGGCCTTGATTCCGGCCAAGTTGAAATATTTGCAGAGGCAATCCAAGAGGTGGCAAACACCATAGGTGGGAGTCGATGCCACGAGGGGCAAAGGGGAAGCGAAAAAAGCTGAAGGAAGGGAACGAATGCTCGAACGTGAGTAAGCCTGTGCACTCTCGCAGGTGCATGGACATGCATTCCCAGCTGTGAGGGCGTAATATGCAGGTAGACGCGCGGAAATCGCAGATAACCGAGCAACCTGAGCTATCATCAAGGTCCAATAGATAGGAATACACGGTTTCGTTTAAGTAAAACAAAAAGAGTATCATCACCGTAGCTAATAGTGGGACGTTTTGTCCTTTAACGATAACCTCGCCAGCCGGTGATCTGCCCTTGCGAATTAGATACCAAATGTTAGAACCAGAGAGAAAGATAGAGATTACAACAACAAGAGAGAAAGACAACGACTTCTTTCTCTCACTGTTCACGTAAACCAAACATCACTTTTTCGATGTCTCATCTACCTAATCGCGCGCTCATTTCGGAATTCCCGGTAGATTAACCCCTTGAACTATCGGTAAACTCGCAAGAATCCATGCCTAAACCGAACGCCCGATATACGATATATTGCGACTGACAAAGATTACAGCGCTATTTACTTCACGCAATGTGAAACTCAAATGAATTTGAATCAAAGTCTAAATTTAATAATCCTGCACGGGGACATACGATCTTATTCGAGATATGAATACTTTGCCTGACATTAACACTAGAACGACTAAGCAAGTCAAAATGACTTATTCACAATTTTTTCCAATAATTCCCTAAGTTTATAGAAGACTCCTAGACTAGAAATTCTAAGGTGATCTTATAAAACACAGATTTCCGAACCGATCATATTTTCCACCTCTTGATTCCCCTTTTTTCAAAGTACTTATTTAACCCCTTACCGTACAATAACGAGTGCTACTCGTGACGCGATAAATGGAATAGTCAATTTTGAAGTGCTCTAAAAATGATTTGATTACAAATATCAGTGGGTCCTGATAAAATCAAATTAATTCTACGCTATTCAATATTACGTTAAATCATTTGCTGTATTCGAAATTAGAGGCTAGATTGTTATTTTAGTAATTAATTCAGAGTCGTTGCACATTTAATACCAAATGAAATGGCACGGCAAGGGGTTAATATACTTAGATATCATAGATTTAACGCCAGTCGTTCTAGTGTTAATACCACGAGTCAGACTCGTGATATTCAAGTTTGGCCTCAAATTTTCATCACGAGTCAGACTCGTGGAAATAGTGCAAGGGGTTAAAAGGCAAATGATACTAGTTACGACAAACGTGACATTTTACACGTAAATTGAGCGTAATCGATCGCGATGATAATCGACCTACGAAAGCAGAGTGTTTAGAGCGGGATAGGATCGAAAAGACAACTCACCTCAACGACAAAGTGAGATGTTAAAAGCGATCCAAACAGAACTCGGTCAGCTCCTTTTTATCTTTTTTTTTCTCTCTTCAAGCTATCAATAGATTTTGGAGAACGTCTCTGTCTCAGTCCCTCCCTCTCGCTCGAATCTCACGATCTTCAACTTGCAAAAAGATCGTGGCAGAGCGACGATTAAGGCTCGTGCGCTGGCAGACTAATTGTTAAATTGACTCTCAGGTATCTCTCACGGTCGCCTAATCCCAAGCAAGATTTATAGGGTGGCTCGGAGGGGTACCAACGCGAAAGCGGGGCACGCGCCTTCGCTGTTCTTCCTCCAATCGCGACTCCCATCCAAGAGCCTCGCCATTCGGACCGGCCAATCCTGATGTTACCTGTACGCTACCTTAGCTACCATTGGCAGATACCAGGTCGATGAGTCATGTCATTCCCAACGATAAACTCCGTAGAGTATTTTTTTCGTCCCCTACTATCTTCCTCCTCCGCCGTCTCAAGCGTCGTCACCTTCTTCGTCGCTCTCTCCGCTTTAACATTATCACTCGACTGTTCTTCCTTCCTGAGAAACGGGAATCTCGTCGGAGGAGGGACAAGGAAGTCGGGAGATACACTCGTGCCAAATTCTCCCACTTTGGTGTCAACTCTGTTGGAGCGGGGGTGAAAATCTACGATGGAACGCGTAGGGATGATACAAGCGCGAAAGAATTCCACTCTCGTGTAATTAGTCTCGTCTATTTGTTCCGAATGCCGCGAGGATTTCTCGGTAGACACGTGTCGGACGGAAATTCCTTCCGATCTGTCGACCGTTCACACCTGTGGGTTGATGGAAACTATGATAGAATTTTTGAGGTTCTTCTTTGGAGAACTTTACAAAGATGTAATTTGAGTGACCAACGATATATCGTCGTTGGTAATAGTGTTAACGCTGGGCATCGTAGTGTTATTACTAGACTCCGGATGTTTATGCAAATTTCAAATTCAACAAATGCAGTTAAGACAAGAGAACCTATTTAGGGATTTGTTGCACTCGATAAATGTTACAACGAATACCATACTTTGGATATTTCGGATATATTTTTATATTATGTTCGTTTTGTGTATTTTAGCCGTATTCATTTTGTCATAAATGCATAAACATCCGGAGTCTAGTTATTACTTAGTTTCCAATACGATATCAGTATTTTTAAGAAAGATAATTGAAAATACATAACTCATGCTCTATATTGCGTGTTCTATATCAAACTATGGCCAAATGACTATCATTTTGATTCGCAACTACATTTGTCATTGATTCAAACAATTTTTTCAGTCGGCACTAAAAGTGTTAAGGTGTAAATTGCCAGAAGAACGAGAGTCGCGAGCAAATTATTGACAAGTACCGCAACCGATTTGCTATCGGTTTTACTTTTGCAATCGAGAGCTTTTCGTTTGAACCGCCTCATTCGAAGTTTACATCACGAGCGTTGATAATCCTCGGGGAAATGATCGTTTGTAAAAACACCGTCGAATCTCCCCGGAGTCAGCGTGTCTCCCGTAAACCGGGAGACTTCGTAACACGCGCATCGTAATCCACAAAAGAGCTTACGTAACTCGTCGAGAGGAAGGGACACACCGATATGCTCGTTTTATCGCGACAAGCTCGATATCACTAGACAAAAGCCAAGAGTCGAAAGTATTCCGTTCCCCCCTCAGACTTCCGAGGGAGTCCATCGTTTGTTCCAATTGCAGGTAGTCGATTGTATATTGTTTGCTCGTAGGTACTTCGCTCACTACGTCCGCTATCTGCGACCATTGACTCATCAAGGCGAAAGGCACCGGTGGATTCAGCGAAATATCAGGCAGGTTAGTCAGAAGCGAGATGAATCACGTGATTTTTCGAAAGAACAGGTTCGTGCCTAGCAACCAACTCCGCTATCCCATGGGGGTACGAGGGGAAACCGAGCGGAGGGAGGGAGGAAAGGAGGGTTTCGAGGTCCGCGAAGAACCGAACCGTCCTCCCGCGAGGACCCTTTTTCGCCCTCGGCGCGGGCGGTTACTCTAGATCGGGAGTTAGCACGAACGAGGAACGGATGAAGGTCCGAAGAGGAAACGAACCCCGATGAGTCACACGAGCCGCCACATCGAGAAACGAATTAACGAGCGTGCACGAGGATGAGGAAGAGGAGGAAAACGAAGAAGAGGATCGAGTTCTCTTACCGCACTTACGTGCATCGCGTAACCTCGTTACGATGCCCCCCTCTGGTCACGCGATCGAAAACGAAATCCACGTGCATTGACCTTCGCGGATCGGGAGCTTGCGCGAGGCTATCGCTTCGTATCCTTTGTTTCTGTGGATCGTTAGTGTTGCACTTTCCTCAAGGTTGCGACCGAAGAAGACTTTCACCGGTTCACCGGTACACGAGATTCGATTGGAGTGGATTTGAGTGTCGCACTTGCGATTAGAAGTATCGAGGTAGTTGGAAAGGGGGGATTGACCTGTTGGTCGATTAGAATGCTTTTCTTTCTACCGATCGTTAGTATTGCACTTCAGTTAAGATTGCGATTGAAGAATTTCACCGGTGAACCGGGATACAAAAGTCGGAGGGGTCGGATTCGAGTGTGGCTCTTGCGATCAGAATGGGCCGAGGTTAAATGGAGGATTGAGTGGTAGGTCGATTAGAATTCTTTTGGTTCTACCGATAGGTAGTGTTGCATTTTTCTCAAACTACGAGCTACGAATTTCTTAGGTTGACCGGTATACGAGATTCGAGTGTCGTATTTGCGATTAGAAATATCGAGGTCCTAGGAAAGAGGGGGTAGATTTGTCGGTTGATTAGAGTGTTTTTGCTTCTACTGATCGTTAGTGTCCCACTTTCCGCAAGGTTGTCACCGAAGAATTGCACCGGTTAACCGGCATTAGTAGATTTGAGTGTCGCTCTTATGATTAGAAATATCGAGGCCCTTGGAAAGTGAAGATTTTCCTACCGGACGATTAGATTTGTTTTTGTTTCTACCGATCGTTAGTGTCGCACTTTCCGCAAGGTTCTGACCGAAGAATTGCACCGACTTACCGATATACAAGATTTGAGTATCGCTCTTATGATTAGAAATATCGAGGCCCTTGGAAAGTGAAGATTTTCCTACCGGACGATTAGATTTGTTTTTGTTTCTACCGATCGTTAGTGTCACTCTTTCCACAAGGTTGTGACCGAAGAATTGCACCGGTTAACCGGCATTAGTAGATTTGAGTGTCGCTCTTATGATTAGAAATATCGAGGCCCTTGGAATGTGAAGATTTTCCTACCGGACGATTAGATTTTCTTTTGTTTCTACCGATCGTTAGTGTCGCACTTTCCGCAAGGTTGTGACCAAAGAATTTCAATGGTTCACCGGTATACAAGATTTGAGTGTCGCTCTTATGATTAGAAATATCGAAGTCCTCGGAACGGGATAATCGACTTATCGGTCGATTAGAATGCTTTTCGAGTAGACCTTCGCCACGGATGGCAACGCTGAATGCATTTTAGGAGTTGCAGGTTCACGTGCCGTATAAGTGCGCGGATTTGCGTGACGTTGGAGATGTATGATTTCGATAGGATGCAAAGAGAGATCTATGAAGGCAGATCGAACGATTCGCAAACGAGATATACGTCCTGGGACTGGATAGTGCATTGAGAATCGTAGCTCTAAGCCATACCAAGATCCGTAATATTACGATAGAGAGTGATTCGACGAGCCATAGAATAAATTACGATGGGTTTATGGCACATTGAAAATTATACGCGGCTCTACATAGAAATCGAAGGTGGATCATGACCAGTGATCTTGATAACATCGAGAATTCTGTTGGCGATATTATCGTATCGTTGTCGATTCGTAGAAATCCCAAGATACGTTATTAATCATATTTACACGATGTACAACAATGAACGATGATATTTAACAAGTTATATGCTATTCATTAATACTGACTATCATTACGAAAAAAAAAAAGAATTCTCACTCTCACGTTTCCCACATAACAATCACCACTGATCACTTCCCAATTTCCCAAGCTTTCAACTCAAAGTTACGACAAGCCCCGAGATAAAACACTTTTGAAATAAACCTCGGTTGACTGTTAAGAAACAGAAAAGACCGAATCAGAGGAGACTAACCGCGAGCGGAAGTCGGCGGGCGCATAATTCCGTAATAAGGTGTTTCTAATCGGCTGCAATCTACGCCGGTCTTCCAGTCTCGCGGCACCGCGGCAAAAATCTCATTAATTCGCACCGGAGCCACGAAACAAGCCGACGATTCGGGAGGAAGCGAGCCGCAGGAAACGAGAAGACAATTTTTCATGCAGGATGCCCGGGCACTCGCATCGGCCACGATAAAACCGATAACGCGGCCAACACTGGCGCTTCGAGCGGGTTATAAATGCTCCCCGATAAATTTCCTACCTCTCGCGAATCCCCGTCTCTATTTTTCTCTCTCTCTTTACATTCATCGGATCTCTTTCCTTCTCTATTTTTCTGTTCCCAGAGAAACGAAGAATAAAGGGAGCCGAAGTGTCGCACCGAGCGACATTCTCTGCTTAAACAGAGGAACGAAAGGGAATTCGCTCGTTTTTCAAGCGTTATGCACGTTCACGGTAACGCTTACGATCTGGACGTTTGTGAAATTACGACCGGCTATTTCGTAGCGTTTAAAGTGTTTCCTCTCTTTTCGACGATGTGGATATATCGCTTTAAATCTGTTATATGGGAATATAATTTGTAAAATAGTTTGTCACGGTGTGTCATAAATTGGCACACTTTTCTTCACTCTCCGTTTTGTACTTTTGCATTCTAAATGGAATGGTTGTTTTGTCTAGGACCTTTAGTTTTAAACGAATCGGATGAACGTTTCGAATCTCCCAACTGGAGTTTCTACTTTTTCTTATAACTCTCTTCTATACAATTATCAACAAAGAACAATAAGAAAGACTTTAACACTAGGTTTACGGAAGTATTTGAATTGACCAAACTTATAGAGACATGGTACAGTAGATATGTCAGATGTATCTCATAATTACAAATAAACACAAGTTACTTAATCGATCATCTTTTTTCCTACTTGATCCCTCCATTTAAAAAAAAAATGAATTTATTTAATTAATATACTACGATGTAACAGATCTCACGTCCGTAAATCTAGTATTAACCCTTTGCACTCCTATGTCGAGCTACATTCGACACAGCTTTCTGTGCTACTTAACGTGTTATCTATTAATTATTGACTTTTCAAAATCAACAATAATTTTGCATCTTAACATAAATATCCCGCGGTAATTACAAATCTTTTTAGTGTAATGTAAAAATGAATAATTATCAGGTGACAATTTTCAGAGACTATATTTGCTTATCTGACGGATAGTTAGTAAAATAATTCGGAGCGTAAAGGGTTAAAGCCACTCTCAAAATTGCAATTTTTGTCACAAACCTTCCACATCATGAACGCCATGAACCCAAAGTTCACCGGTTAATAATACCACCCAAAAGAGGCGTCCTTAACACTACAACTACCACTGTTAAATCTATCATATTTCAATATAATAAATAAATACTTTGAAAAAGAAGGAACCGAGTGGCGGGAAGGATGATCAATTCGATGATTTATGTCTTTTGTGATGGACGTAGAATTTTCGTTCTATGGCTCTTTTATGAACTTGGAAAATTTTTGAAAAAAATTATGTACCAGTCATTTTGACTGGTTTGGTAGTTCTAGTGTTAATGAGCCAAGAATTTTTCTAATTCCTCGACAATTCCACTCGCCGTGCTTCTTTCAACGAGCAAGCCATTAATCTGCAGTTAAGTGTTAAGTGGCAAATAAATTCGTTAATCGTTGCCGACAGGAAGGTATCGCGAGTTGGACGGACCGAAAGGCAGACAGTCGCCAAGAAGGCAGACAGACACCAGACGGACGGTGAGAGCTCTTTTTTTTCACCTCTTTCAAGCCGGCCTTAATATTCTTATTGCCATTGGCATTGCCGCCATCGCCACCGTACACCCGTCTCCGTCTCTGAGCTCTCAGGAGCGCGTTTCTACCGTCGTGCTTTTATTTTCTATCCCGGTCCCAAGAGGAGGGTCCGGAAGATGGAGGGGAGAGGTGACCAGCCGGGGGCCCGGTTTCGAAATTGTACTTTTTATTGCGGCCACTCTAGACGACGCACAATATTCGCCCGATGTTTACAGCGCGCTGATTAAATTTAGTCGGGGCTACCTTCATAAATAATTCAATCTGAAATTTCACCTCGACGATATTTATCGGGGGACGCGTTACGGCGTGTACGCGACACTTAAAATCCGCCACCTACTTACAATTTGGAGTCTGTTAGAATTTTTCTAACGATCATGCCGATTGCGGAGAGGAAGAAATGTCGATCGGTTGAAATAATCGGCGACGGAGAAACGATTTTCAACGGCGCAAAAGACGCGCCCACTTCCCTTTGTCCTTTTTCTCGGTCGAACCGTGCATTATTTTCTTCCACCAGCCCGGACCCAGACAAATGCACCTGCAAGTCGGAACAGGTCTCAACAGGTCCATCCGGCTCGGATTCCCTGCCCTGTCGGTCTTTACCTGTCTCCCTCCTCCAATCTTCGAATGGCCTGTTTTCATGGAATTGGAAAATTTTCGGGAAACTTGAGGGAAAACATGGTACTTCTAGGACACAGTTGGTAGTTGCGGTGTACTTCCTGCCGTTTGGCAATTATGAGGACAATTTAACTGACTATTGTACCTTTTTCTTTGAGTTGAAGCAAGTCTTTTTATTTTTGTTTTGATTTTTTGCACGATTAACTCGTTGCTCTATAATAACAAGCGACGTGATAAACGGAATAGATAATTTGGAAATTTTCCTAACTATCAAACTACAAAGTATCCGTGGAACGCAAGCTGGTTTAATTATTTCCATGGTGTTAATGTAGAGCTCAATTTACGTGGTATTTCAGAAACTATGTAATTTTTCTCCACAATCTGATTGAAATACCATGCGGTCAGAAATGAAATCGCAGGGCAATAGGTTAACCATCGACCTAACATTCGCAAACACCGGAGAATAAGAAAATCCATAAACGCCACGTCCAACGAGCGATGCGGTAGCAAGCGGAAGGCCGCTCAGATAAAGCTAATCTACAGATAACAGTGTAAATTTGCGGCATCGAGATTTATGGAGTTGGATCAGCGCCAGTGTATAGCCACTGTGCGTCAAACGTCTCTCCCCGCGTTCACCGACAATCCGCAATCGACAAATCCTCCACAAATTCTCAAACAGCCAGGAAAATTCATCGATCATCGAAGAGTCTCACCCCCATAAAAACAATGAACAGTGGCAAAGTTTCGAATCATCGGTAAACCAATCATCCTAGTTTCCTCTCGTCCAAATAGTTTTTCAGAAGCCTCTACATCGAGTGGGTTTAACAGTCCCACTTTTTTTTTTCCTCCATGGGACCGTTCCCCTGGTAGAAACACTTGTGTAAACGTGACCCAGAACTGACCAGGAGGAAAGGCGAGAGCTCAGTGTCCTCTTGCATCCTCTCGCAAGCTGGCAGAACCATGGGGGAAGAGAGGACGAGGAGGCCAGACAGATTTCGAGGGCATAAAAGCCATCGAGAAGGATCTTTCCAGGACTCGGGCGGAGGTTTCGTGTTGGTGGTTTCACATCTGGCCTCGCCCCTTTCTCCTCTCTTCTCGTAGGATACGCTGCGTGAAAAGATCCAAAGCCACGTCACGTAATAAATGGCATGGGGCCCCGAAAACTGGTCCCTCTCTCCACGTCGGTGCCCCTATCTTTATGGGATCTCCTCGTGAAGGTGGACAAAAAGAGCCTTCTCCCTTCTCTCCCCGCTCTCTGCCCGAGGGGTCCCGAGTTCCTGGAATTCGTCGAGGTTTTCTGAGACTTTCAGGCCCCTTACTACGAACGACGGACCCCCGGATGCTGAGTCGACCCTCTGCCATGGAAAACTCTATCCTCGTTGGATGTTTGGATGGAATATCGATGGCCTGACGTCCGTCGAACGTCTGCCGTTCGTCAAATAAATTGCGGCAGGTGGAAGGACTTTGTGGAAAGTGCGATCTACGGGAATCCCATGGTTTCCGGTTCTAGGAAAAGCAAGGTGCACTTTTGCTTTTGGCAAATACCTTCTAGTTGTAGGCTTAGAGTTACACCTGTACCGAGTTGGGTGGGAAACGATTCTGTATCGTTTAAGTGAAAAAGAAGATTCGATGGTAAAATGGAAGACGGCTAGTTTCTCGTTTCACTGACTGTTAACAAAGTAACTTCTTTCTCTCCTAAAACAAAGAATATTCTCTTTCCAAGTATCTCAAAGATGCAAACGCCAACTCGTTTTCGGAAACACAAAAGTTATATCTAAAACGAAGCGGAATTCAACCATTCGCGAACGATTTCATCGATTCCCATACGCTCGACCTCGATTACTCACCTCAATCGAGATTCCACGCGGAATCACGGCATACGCAATCAAACTGCCGAATCTGAACTCGATTCGGAGGAATCTAATCAACGTTTACGTCCAGGAATGGCAGTGGATCGTCAAAGAAACTCTACTTTGCCGAGGTCAATCGGGAGGAAACGTTGAATCTCGCGGTCATCTCGCGTAAATGGCCCTCGAAGCGTAGCACGAAAAGCAGAAATTAGGCCATTAGGCTCCACTCGAAACGACATCCTTTTGCCAATGCAACCCTCGAAGGCACAGGGAGTCATGGTGTTCGCGGTCGTCGAGAGGTTGCTGCTTCGCCACGGTCAAAAAGGAAGAATAAAACCGACGACTAGGTTGCGTTCTCTGCGTCGGAGTCGCGAGGATAGAATTAGGGCAAGTTAGAACGGTGGTTAGCGTAGGAGGGTGAACGACTAATCACAGTAATTTCGTTATGGGAGCCACCAGGAACGGGGTCCGCCTCGGTGCTCCTCCACACGATGCATTTTAATAAACGCAAGGATAGAAAGAAACGCAGCCATTTCCGAAGCAAAAGAGAGGAAGAGAATCGACAAAAGAACACGTACGAGGGGTAGAGGAGAGGAGAAGAAAAAAAAAGGGAGAGAAGGTAAAGTTCGAGCCCTATGGTGTTGCCGTATGGGAAATCGCCCGCAGGCATGGTCAACGCGCGCATAATCGGTGGGCGTTGCGCGGATTATTACGGGAAGCCAAAAAATAATGACGAATTATTCTAACTCCGCGCACAGCACCCGCAACGAGGAAAGAGACTGCTGATTCTCTTCCCTCGAAGAGAAATCCCTCTTCTGCGTGGCCAATAAGAGACGTTCTTTGACCCCGGATCGTAGAGAGACGCCGAGGGGAACAGGTATCAACGCACGACGTGGAATCGTTTACCGGTTCCCTCTCTATGGGAGGAGGGAACTCCTTCCAAAATTATGGGTTCGCTATCCTTACGAGTCGGCGATTCTTTCCTCCTTTTAACCCGCCTTTTCATCCGATGCCTTTTTCCTTCGATTCTTCGATGGATACTAATTGTTTTTCGATGTTCAACGGGACTGGAATTCGGGAGGGAAGAATCTTCGGGTGTTCCAGAATTTTTTTTTCCAAATACGAACATTCAAATTTGTCGACACTGTAATCACTAGACTGCGGATGTTTAGGCAAATTTCGAGTTTCACAAATGCAGGTGAGATAGGAAAATCTATCTAGGGATTTATTGCACTCAATAAAAATTACAACAAATACCATACTTTGGATATTTTAGATATATTTTTATATTATGTCCTTTTTGTATATTTTAGCCGTATTTAATTTGTAGACTGCGGATTTTTAATATATATTAATATATATTACCTACATTTATAATATAAAAATATATCTAAAATATCCAAAGTATGGTATTTGTTGTAATATTTATTAAGTGCAATAAATCCCTAGATAGGTTTTCCTGTCTCACCTGCATTTGTGAAACTCGAAATTTGCATAAACTTCCGCAGTCTATTAATTTGTCATAAATGCATAAAAATCCGCAGTCTAGTAATCACTAATAGTCAGAAGGTAGATATCGATAGTAAAACAAATTTCTATCTTTGTGCTTTTCTATGCACTTTTACTAGATATCTGTGACAAAAGTGTTCGACAGAATTCCATAATTACCTCCTCGCTCAAAGAGTCACGTATCTTTATACATGAAATGCACAAAAACATTTCCTAAATGATAACATCGGAAATCGAGTATCTCTCTTCGAAACGATTTCATCATGATTCTCTCATATTCTCGATAAAAAAAAACTAAACCACCATAGCCGTATTCACTATGGAAACTCTTGCAGTAGACGAACAGAGGAATAAAGCATCCCGACGTGCTTCTCTGCAATCGATTTCTAAAATCCCTCCGATAAAGTGAACAAAACGAAACAGTAAATATTCCGTACGGCTGTGCAACGCTTGTTTCGAAGTAGCGGACCTTTTTGGTGAAAAAAAAGCAAGTGGGCGGGGAATTTATAAAAGACATATAAAGTTCTCGTTAATCCAGACCGAATCCTCTTTGGACGAGAGTATTATCAGAGAGAAAACACGAGAGGTGGACTGGGAAGCTCGACATTTTTGTTTTTCTCACTTGGACACGATGATGAATAATTAGAGAGGTATCCAGCTACCTTTTTTTTCCTGTTTTCGCTCTCGCGGGACATACGCAAATACGAACACGAAACGAAGCAAAAGCAACAACGGTAGATGGACTTGCATAGCTCACGGCCGCAGGGGTACGTGCACTCGTTATCTCGTTGTTTCAGAGCGCCGCTGTTCGTAGAAACTTGAAGAGAAAAAAAGAACTGCATTTGAGGGGAATTCGTGGGTCGGATCGCGGGATACCGTTGTCGACGGTGATACAGGAAACGAAGAAACCTTATCGCGAGCAAACAACCTCCAAGGGGGAAACGAAGTTTGTGAAACTGTGAAGAGATAGATTTTTTTTCTTTTCAAATCGACGACGAATCGAGAGACTAAAAAAGGAAGATCTGCTTGCACAGTGTATGGTCTTTGGAAGTCGATAGATCGTTGGGAAATAAAGATAGATAAAATTGCACATCTGACAATCGTCCGATTGCGCGTGTAAAATGGCTCGTACGCATTTACGATTTATGAACTGGAGTTGCATCGGTAAGAGATAAGAAGCGGCATTGCGTATTGATAAGCTACGATGCATTCGGCTTTTGCGAATATAACGAGGGAGATTTACGACGATGAACCGAACGGAATGTACCTTACTTCCAGAATATTATCAGTTTCTGGGTTTAGGTGTAATGAAATGTATTTTAGTAAATGTACATTCCATCGATACGTTGAAAAATACTTCGGGTAAATATCTGACAATAGTGCAATTCTGCGGTACGTTTCATCCCATTTTTCCAGACAGAACCGTACTTTTTATTTCACCGAGTAAAAAAAATTGCAGATCAAAAATCGTTGAGGTTTCACCGCAAGAATATTTCTCATGGTTCCAGCGATACAATGAAAATCCATCGTTCTAACTACCGACAAAAGTGATGCTAAACCGAATTATGTCCTGTATTGCAGCCCCCGTCCTATATCATAGCTACTAGTTCTTCTTATCTCTTTCCACAGATAAACAGCCCATGAATCAGTAACGATAAATCATTATCATCAACCGCGGTATCTATCGTGGTTATTAATATCTCCAGTAGAACGATTAATTCTCTTCTTTCGTATCGCGCTTTTACGACATCGCGCAAATATTTCCACCAAAACGTAAAAAGGAAAAAATGCACGCGTTCACCACGGAGGCCGATCGATCGTCGTGCAATCACGTATCGTTATCTATCGTGAGCTTTATCAAGGACGTAGTTGACTCGGATTTTTAACCACCGCGAGAACCTCACGAGAGAAACCAACGAATCGTCGTGGAATTGTGTCACCTGCATTTCTGCCTGGCAAGAGTGACTTTATGCGTCACGATTCGGTTCCGTCATACCGTGCAGGGGCAACGTCTGATTGTGCAACGGTCCCCATTTTATTAAGAGGCTCTCGTGAGTGTGCTTTCGCCAAACGAATGCTCGCAGCAGCCTCGCATTCAGTCGGGACTCAAAACGAAGGGAGGAGAGAACACGATGGAGAGAGGAAGATAGAGAGAGAATAAAGAAGAGAGAAAGAGAGAAAAATAGTGAGGGAAGAAGAGAGAGAGAACGAGGAGGGAGATCGAAATACGGAGGAAGAAGAGGACGGAGCAAGAAGGGAGGTAAGTGGCAGCGAAGAGGAAGGATTGAATAGTGAATCATACTTTCCTCTCGTCGTTAGAAGACACTGGTAACTCTTGCAACATTTATCCGACGCGTAATTCGAGCTTCGAAACGATGAGATGGCAAAAAACTCGTGGGCCAAATAAAAGGAGGTGGAAATGAATTTTTACCACTGCGAATCTACTTGATAATTTTTCAAGACGTACGAACTTTAAAATTATGGTTTAAACTCATAGTCTACAACGTGTGACAGTGAGGCGGCAAATAGAGTATTTTGACGTCTTTCAAAAACTATTAATTTGAAAATATCGGTCACGAAACGGCTATATTGTTTCTGTTCTACTGATATTGCGTTTAGTTCTACGAAATATCCGAAATCAATGAGAACTTTTTATTTCAGGAGTTAATTCTGAGTTATTACGCGCACAAAGAAATCGTAGAGCAAGGGGTTAAGTGGTAAACTTTCTTTAATTTTTTTTCAAGCAATGTGAATCGGAGGTGCAGCGAATTCAGTGGATATCGATGAACTGAAAAATATTACAGACACAATAAACAATCGCGAGAAGATAATACTGAACAACGCCTATCTCCTCTTATCACCGAACGATATTAACTGCACCCATTCCGTTGGATCTCCCGTTACGACTGAATTCATGGAAAGGTACTTTCGGTTTGTTTACAACTCGCTTTCGAGTACTCTCGCTATCGAGCAAAAAATTATCCTCGGTATTTCGGAGCGGACTCGGCCGCTGGCTTTGGCTTTCCGTGCACCGATGAACACGATTAACCAATTAGCGATACTGTTCTCCTTGTTCTACGCGTGGCAGCCTTATCGTGCTGCACCGGACTGCATTTTACGATATGGCCAATGAACTCTTTAGTAAGCCCGCTTTAAGACAACGGATCTGAGAAATATTTTTATTTCTTACGAAAGCGCTGAAACGATTTTCTTCATTTATTCTTTCGCGCGCGATGGAAGTCTATGAAGTACTTAAAATTTTTTAAATCATAATCGTAATTAGTGAGCTAGAATTTCTATCACCTCTATGAAATTTTTTGTTAATTATTATTACACGCTTCACCCCAGTGCTAGATTGAAATCTACCTAGATAACTGTAGCAATTGACTGCTTGCCAGACAATAACGAATGACACTTGACACTCGGTAGGCGGTAAATGGAATAGGAAATTTTGCAGTTTTTCAAAAACTATGGAATTAAAAAAGGACCAGCATAAAATTAGTTTCATACTATTAACATCTTAAGGGTCGGTCCTGCGATAACGAGGTTTTATAAATTTTTGAGCTATTTTGCTCAAAAATGTCCTAAGCGTATATTTCATATAATTCACAACGGTCCTTAAGGTGTTAATATTGCCTTAAGTTACACACTGTATCAGAAGCCAAAAATAAATTATTATTCCTCTAATTAATTAAAAATTTTTGCGCATTGAAGTTTACCTAAATGACCGTAGCAATTAAGTCCTGGTCAGACAATAACGGATGACACTTGACACTCGGTAGGCGGTAAATGGAGTACGAAATTTTGCAGTTTTTCAAAAACTATAGAATTAAAAATTATCAGTGGGCCAGCATAAAATTATTTCTATTCTATTAACACCTTAAGGACTGGTCCCGCGCTAATGGAGTTTTGTAAATTTTTGAGCTATTTTGCTCAAAAATGTCCTAAGCGTATATTTCATATAATTCACAACGGTCCTTAAAGTGTTAATATCGTCTTAAGTTATACACTATATCAGAAACCAAAAATAAATTATTATTCCACCAATTAATTCTCAATTATTGCGTATTCCATCCCAAAAGAAATCGTACCTCAAGGTCTTAAACTCACAAAACTAAAACCAAATCTCTCCAACACATTTACATCAAACCTATCCCTAATAAAAATGATCAAAACCTTACTAATTTCTTTGAAGAATCAACAAGTTACACCACTTTCCCCAAAACTATTCCTCTCGTCCTTGATCCTCGAATCCACCTACCAGATCGCCCCCGCGAATAACTCTCAGCCTCGTCGACCGACTACCAACTCGAAACGACATTCTTCCTCCACCAGTTGCAATTCCTCGAATAGATTCTTCCACGGACCAGAATCAACCAGACCTGTTAATCCGGTCAAAAACCCTGCACCCGTGATATGCAACGAGAACGAGACGTTCGTCGAACCGCGATAATAATTCACCTTCCGCGAACCTCTTCTCTGCCGTCCATCCAAATGCCACGTTCTAGCCACTTTACCGAGCAACCGTTTTCACGGGCGTTGTTTGCACCGGTTCGCGAACGATGACTCACGCGATCACCGGTGAATTCGTGTCGTACGTTGACCTAGACACCAGTTTCTCTAGCCGTCTATTTAACACGTGCGTCCCATCAGGTGAACACGGCAGCAATGCTTGCGGTAATAAAAAGATGAGCGAGAAATGAAAAAAAAAGAATATACGATAGGTAGGAAAAAGGGAGAAGAAATTGATGACTAAGAGGCACACACGTGGAGGTGCGCGATGCACCGTTAAGGGGGTGGCGCATAACGTAGAAGGGGCTCCGAACCACCATCATCGCCATCATCGACATCATCGTAGCCACCAGCAAGGCCCTCGATGAGTCATCCGACCGTTGGTCTCTCCCCGTGAAGAAACGACGGAAGGAAGAACACGTCGTTCTCGATGAAACAGGGCCGCCTCTTTGACCGTAGGGCCCTAAGCCCTCACGGGGACTAACCAGACTAGCTAACCTTGTTAGACCTCGCGTACACCTTGCGAGAGACTGCTAATTATTCGGTGTACAAGACGACGTGTGTTCCATGGGCAAAGTCGGTGGTCGGGTCGTTGATTGTAAACAATAAGGGAAGACATCGAGGTTGACAACCTTGAAATTATTACGTTTGAAATGTACAATTTGATATTTCGTATGAGATGAATTAAAAATTCGTGATTAAGTTGGTAATGGAGATTTTTAGATAGAATGGTTCAATTATGGGTTTCTTTGTGCGGGTGGTAAGTGTAGGAAGCGTGGCGAGTGTCGCAACAGGTAAGATAACGGGGGTTAAGATTTTATCGAGCGAAATTAGAAAGTAGCAAGAGTGCCGATATCACGATAACGCCGGCGCTATTTTTGTCCCGCATTGTGGCCGGTGCATTTTCTGGCGTGCTACCACCGGCAAATGCTAATAAGCGCGAAACATGACTCACTGTGTTTACCGTTCTATTATCGAGTAATGGTTTGTAGATCTATCACTTTCTATTTGAACTCGATGGGTATCTAAGCTCAGTAACGTAACTGGTGTCCATTGCCGGCTATGGGACTGATCGAATAATGTAGAAAGAAAATTCGATGGATGACTAATAACTAATGATGTTGAAGCTTGTTAAGCAACAACGAATTAACACATTGCGTACGGCACTCTGCTGTTTCAATGTGCCTGTAGGTTTTTAAGCGCTTCTTTTGGTATTTTAAGCGATTATTTTGTAATCTTTTGGAAATTCGATACAGACTTATTTCTCTAAGTTACAAACTTCATGTGTTATGTGATTAATTGTTAAATCATTTTATGAGTCAAATCGGCTCACAACCATAAAAGTAGACATACCACATTCGATAATGCGAAATGAAGGGGTATGCGGTGGAGAAAGAATCAACATTTACATATTGTTATGAGTCGACCGCGCACGCATTATCCTTTCGGACATAATTAAATAGAACACAATTTTTTAGAAAAAGTGATAACGTTTATTTAAGAGAACACGTCCGTCAACGAAGACCGCCGACCGTAGAATCTCAACTCTTTATTTATTATAAACAATTGCCAAGTCTCGTTACCCAGTAACATTTAATCTACTGGATGCTTCGTAACAATATATTTCATTATGTGACTAAAAACCAACATATGTTTTTCAAAAATAATATCTAACTTTTTAACCCTTTGCGGACGGAGGCATTTTTGAATCTCAAGAAACAATCAATTATTTAGCGATGAAAAGACACTTTTTCATCGGAAAGACAGTCTGTTAATGTATACAGGTTGAAATTTACTCTTTGTAAAATAATATTTCAACGATTATATTTTAATTTTTCAACTCTAACCGTATATATATGCACCGACAATCTATATCCAATTTTTTTCTCAGGGCGCATATATCCGCCCGTCGTCCTCAAAGGGTTAATATATATAGTAATCAAATTTTCAATGAGTCAAATTGGCTCAGTTTTAAAATTTGCTGTTAAGAAGCGACATTACTGACGTATTTTAAGAGCAAAATAATATTGCACTTCGAAGAAAAGAAATTGCGACAAAAGGGCTCGACAATAGTTAAGTTCTATTTTTGCCGAATGAGAAGAACTGACGTTATTTTCCACTCGTCATCGTTACGTAACGCTTTATTCGATGAAAATATCTTTCTCGTGTATCGAGAAGGCGCAAATTCATGGCTCGATTCGCGACCATATCTCGATCCTCTCCTACGACGATGGAAAAGCATTGCGTAAGAGGCGTACAGGTCGGGTGAGCCTCACCGTCGATTGGGGGGAGAAAAATCGGGAAAAAGAGGCCGAAGTCATTCAACAATGTCACCGTGTACGGAGAGTGGGAAATAAATGAAATGCATTTCCATGGAGTGCATACTTCGATACTCGCGGACTATTAATATCGCTATGACAGTTTGACTAATGATCCTCAATACCCAAGCACGGCTTTGACATTACGAGATTAAAATCCTACGGATAAAAAAGAAAGGGAGCCGACGAACCAGAGAGACAGGAGTACGATGGAAACGAAGGAGCCGATGGGAGGAAGTTTCGGTCGTGGCGACTTAATACGATTACATCCGTTTGGCCCGTCATTTGTATCCATTTCAGTGGCCACGTGGCCGAGCCGAATTAAATCATCGAATATTCCGTGAAATTTTTAACTATCATTTCAAACGCTCGATGAATCGATGATTCCATTATTGACGGGTTTATATTAGCTCGATTAACAATATTTGTTTTGCAAAGAGAGCTTTGAGGAACGGCTGATAGAAGTTGCCCCACCCGTTCTCCAAAATGGCCGACTGCTTCTGTAGGAATTCTCGTTGGGTCAAAGGTATTCTCGAAGCTTGGGTTTATCTGGTAACCAATCGCTGTCGAGGAGAAGCTACAATTATATCCAAATCGATACGGATACGAGCACCTATCAAAATCAGGCAGCTGGGATTGCGTCAGCAACGGGGTGGAAAATACGACTGGCATTTGCACTTACCCCCCTTGAAACGAGTTAAGGAGAACCGGTATTGGAGAACACCGGAATCACGTGATCAACGTGATTCTCCATCAACAATTCGTATGGTACACCCAAAATCAATATTATCCGTCGAGAATCCCTCCCCAGTTTAATCAAAATGGCTACGCATATCAGTTTCCCTTGGATCGTTGTCAGAGTGATTGCAAATAATCTCGTTGATTTTTTGTAGAAAATAAAAATCTGCTATTTGCCCGCCTTGCATATGTTTGATAGGTGGTTCAACGAATGCTGCATCTGATGCGATCCAATGCGAGGTGAGCAACGATTGGCTATGGGGGCAACTCGGAAAGGAGTATCTGATATAAAAAGCAGCAAATGGGAGGATACTTTTGTTAAATAGTGGGGATATCCCCACCGAATGACGTCAATGATTTTCTCTGTATATTCTGCCATACAATAAATCTCCTCGTTGAATGTGTGGCTGAAATTCCGTCGTTGTTCTATCGAATTATCTTAATTGCTCTTGACGTGAATTAAAAGCGTCAAGCTAAATGAGAATATTTATACCACTTCGTTCTAAATGGTCGTTAATGAAAAATCGAGTTTAATGGAAATCCAGTCGGCGAAGCGTATCGACGAAACGGGAGGAGAAGTAATTCGATGTCGACGAGAATCATCGAGTCTCTGAAAGTAATCGAAATGCAAATGGCTAATATGAAAAATGATTTTCCACGATCAACGTCGGGGATTGCGGTAAATGCATTTATTACGGATGAATATTAAAGAGAAATTTATCTATTGTGTCGGCTATCCTGTCGATTCTATTATGATGGAAGGAAAATGACAGCTGAAAAACGAACGGAATTACCCCTACGGTTGATCACCACGGCAATAAGGGGTAGTTTACTCGAACCAGGGAATTTGCGGGTGTCGGAGGGACGAAAGGGGTGGATCGGGGTGGAATAACAATCTCACAGAGTGTTTCTGGATATCGGCCTTAATGCGGGGTGGCTGGTCAACCAGATGCTCTGATAGGCCGATACAAATTTTTTATTCATGACTGCCGTTCTGATGGGATTTTCATCGCCAGCCTCACCTGTCTGGCTACTGATCGGTCTTCGATGCAATTCAACCAACCACGGACGATATTTTCGAAATTCACCCTTTTCATCCCTCCACGTTTTATCCATGTAAAACCTGCTCGTACAATTTTCACGGGGCGTTTTAAATTTTACAGATTGTACCAATCATTTTTTTAACGTCTCTTTAGCTGAATGAATAACATTTAATCTATGAAACTTCACCTTATTAACCCCTTGCCGTATAATAACGGGTACTACTCGTGACGCGACAAATGAAATAGTCAATTTTGAAGTGTTCAAAAAATTATTAAATTAGAAATATCAGTGAGTCCGGATAAAATAAAATTAATTCTATAATATTCAATATGACGTTAATCCCTTGCCGTACAATAACGAGCGACACTCGTGATGCGATAAATTGGATAGGAAATATTCAAGTTTTGCAAAATCTATCAAATTTAAAATACCACCGAGCTGTAGTATGATAAATTTATTTCTATAATATTAATATTGTGTTAAATCATACGATATATCCGGAATCACTGGTCAAGTTGTAGGTAAACAATTTAATTTTGAATCATTGCGAAGGCAGTCGGGAAAAAAATAGTACGGCAAGGGATGAAGCCATATACTATATCCGAAATTAGGGGCTGGATTGTAATTTTAGTAATTAATTCAGAGTTATTGCATATTCAGTCACAAAAGAAATAGTTCGGCAAGGGGTTAAACGGACAACAAATTTTCTAATTTCATCTCTCTACAGTGAAAAATTCAAGGAACTTTGGCGCGCGCTTTTTCACGCGAAAAATCACATTTAACCCTTCCGACGTTTACACGAAATTACATTCTCCGTTCGTCATGGGCGAGAAGAAGAGAGAAAGCTTAAATCGCATCGTGATACGGTTGCAACGAGTCGCAAGAAATCGAATCGTGCAATCACCGCGAATCAGCCAGCGCGAAGGGGGTGCGAAAGAAGAGAAGGGTAGAATTCGTAGAAGGAACGAAAGGGAATCTGCCGAAATTATCGTTCATCAACGGAGTGCTCGCGGTGCACCCGTGGGAATTCTACGCTCGTCCGCTCTTTGTTGCAGGGCAATTAAAATTAGCGCTGTTAATTACACGATGCCATGGCGCGCGATGCAGCGACGCGCGCTGGAGTGCCGCGAAAACTGACAAAATTAAACGTAGAACAAAATGTAATGCGCCGCATCTAATGGCATTTGTATGGGTGAGCTTGCTTTTTTCACGCCACGATCGCCGACTGATTTAGATAACGATGGTTCGTCGAAATTTATTCGAAAGAGGGGTGAAGATTGGAGCTTTTTTTTCACGCCACTAAAATCCAGCTGCGATTCTCTCTATTACTGCTGAAATTAGGCAAACTAATCGAAACGCGTTGGCCGAAATTAATCCGCTAAATTGTACCAATTTACTCGGTACACCGTGTTACAATTAATTCTGGAAGGTCATGGTGTGCATGGAGTTTGCTATTGAGTTGTTTACAGGCCAAATATCGAGCGCACTGTACTTGATGTCCTTTTGCAAGTGTTTTGTTCTAATTAGCCTCACGGTCATAATTCAAATCTCAGTCATCTCTAGAACATTTTATCAAAGTATCTCGTAAAATTGTCGACTAGAAATTTATCTAAAATTATCCTAGACAGAATAGATATTAGGAATTTAACATACATAGGAATAGATACGTAAGAATTTAAATGAAAAGATAGAAAAATAATTGGAACAATTCTCTAAAACTGTTATCTCTACGCTGCACTTGACTGACTTTTGCCAGAAAGTTACGTTGTAGTTTAACAGTTTCCCACTTCAAATTCAATGTGCGCGCTCGAACATCGAGATGATCAAAAAGCTTCATCGTTACTTCCCTCCGAGGAAAATCCGAGGAGCAAACGATACCGTTCACGAATCGGCAGTAACTTTTCACATCTTTCTGGCACGACTTATCCAAACCGGATCGACGTTAATCCGGCGGCAGTCTCTACGACACGTCTTCACGGAGGAGACGACGAGGATGTCCCTACGTGATGCAGATGCCAGTCGGAGATCACGAAAGTGAAGGGGGATTCTCGACGAACCGAGACTTCCAGCCGAGGAGGAGAACAATGTCTAGGAAACGGCGCCACTCCAACACTTAAACCTAATACCTATGGTCGCCGATCCGTTATTTTCATCTCGTTCTTCATCCGTCGGAAAACGAAACGATGTATCGAGACGAAAGGGTAGCATTTACTGAAACATTTTTCCCGAGAGAGACTTTGATTTTTGGAACACTACGAAGATTATTTTCCAAGCTGCTCTTTCGTGATTGAAATCAGTGTTTCTAAAAGACTTCAATTATAGCGTGAATAATTCCTATGGAGGGAAAATAACACACTCCAACCCTTCAATCCTAAGGCAAGAGCAACCCTCTCAAAGAATCGTACAAAATATTATATCCATGTTATAATGAAAATTTCTTTATAACATTCAGCTACAAAAAAAGCATCTGACTATATTAGACATAAATACCTGGAGCATAAATAAATTCTCATCTCTCATTAAATAGCGTGAAAAGTTCCTATGGCGGCAAAATAACACACTCCAATTTATGAAGAAATATTCCTTCAATCCTAAGGCAAGAGCAACACTCTCAAGGAATCGTACAAAATATTATATCCACGTTATAATGAAAATTTCCTTATAACATTCAGCTACAAAAAAGCATCTGACTATATTAGACATAAATACCTGAAGCATAAATAAATTCTCATCTCTCATTAAATAGCGTGAAAAGATCCTATGGGGGCAAAATAACACACTCCAATTTATGAAGAAATATTCCTTCAATCCTAAGGCAAGAGCAACACTCTCAAGGAATCGTACAAAATATTATATCCATGTTATAATGAAAATTTCCTTATAACATTCAGCTACAAAAAAGCATCTGACTATATTAGACATAAATAGCTGGAGCGTAAGAAAATTTCCGTCTCTCATTAAACAGCGTGAGAAATTTTTATAGAGGTAAAACAACACACTTCAACTTATGAACAAATATTCTTTCAATCCTAAGGCAAGAGTAACACTCTCAAAGAATCGTACAAAATATTATATCCATGTTATAATGAAAATTTCCTTATCATACATTCAGCCTCAAAAAAAGATAAATACCATCTGGCTACATTAGACATAAGTAAATTTCCATCTCTCATTAAACAACCCCCATCAATTGCCTCTATCTCATCAGCATCCTTTCCATTCTCCGCGCGCATTCTCAAAACCCCGTAAAATCTCTCTCCGCTGACCGTTTCATCCCCGAATTCAATGAATTCCCGGTGAAATTCACTCGCGGAAATGCTGTCGTCGAGGGTAATCCGCAAACCCGTTGCACGGAACAGTATAAAACCCATCGCACACCCCTGTATTTGTTAAACATTTGTATAAGTACCCACAAACAGCGCCGTGATTGCGGTCACGTGTCGGCTCGCATCGTTCGAACGGAAAGTAAAACAGAGACTGTACACGCCTCGGAGGGTGGTTTCTCTGAATGGCTGTTGATTGTAATCATCGGGTGTAAGTAATGCCTGCGCGACGCAGTTATACACGACCGACGTAGAAATCCGTCGGTACCGGGACCGTCCGAGAACGAGTCCGCTTGAACGAGCGCAAATCTACGAAGAGGTCACGAAAATCTTTACCCAGCACGACCCGTCGCTCTCGTCTGTAAAATGCATTTACGTCGGAGCCTGTTAGCGTATCGAGGGTAGATTATTCGATGGGATTCTCCATCTGAGAATCGAGGGGATAATGAATAAAATTAAGTGTCGGTGGATGAAGTTATCGTCGATTTGCTCCTGAAATTAATTCGAATTTGTAGAGTAAAGCTTGAAACAGTCTCGATAGAAATGTCCTATCCTTTTCACCATACCTATTATCTATCCTATGGTGTATTATACGGGGAACGATCGATACGGGAATATATTTTATTCGCAAATAGAAGCTTTCAATTCCGAACTACCTTTTACGTATTATCGACGTCGTAAAACGTTCCCGTATCGATGGCCATCAATAGAGAGACGACGATGCGAGATGGCGTTCAATTAACCGAAGGTCTACCCTCGTCGTCTGAAAGCGTGGTATCGAGCAGCCGACAATTTCCAACCGCGATGTTTGAAGACAAGTGTCTGAGCGTGGAAGACGGATCCCGAAGCTGTTTGTCGAGAGACGCAGAGAGGCGCGTTGTGTCAAACAAGGTACGAAATGGCTCGCAGGGCAAGCACAGCAAGTAAAGCTCGTAGGGCTCGCACAAACGGCCGATTCTAATTGCTTGCCAGCATAGAAGCAACCCGTTGGTGTGGTGCTTCTGAAGCGCACTGTACTCCTTGACGCTTCTCGCCAAATTGAACGTGTATGCTCGCGCGGCAAATTGAGGAATTGAATATTCATACGGTTCCAACCCTCTCGCACAAAGGTGAATTCAATTACGCATGATTGCCCGGCTCTCTCCTCTTCTCTTTCCATCTCTCCTTCGAAGACTCGTCTTTCGCCTCTGGCTCACTCCTTTCCCCTCGCTTCGATCTTCTCTCTTGCCTCATCTTCCTCCGTTGGTCCTCTTCGTTCCTTTGGATCCTCTTCGCCCTTTACTATACAGTGTCCCTCCTTCTCTCTATCTCCGTCAATTCTCCTTTCCCTCCTTGTAATTCTCCTCTCCTTTCTCTCTCTTGCACTTTCTGTGCTCCTGTCTACTCGTCGGAGCAGTTAGGCCAATTTTACGCTTATTGGTACGTAAATACGGATCGAGCAACAGGATTCCGGTGACGAGAGGTGCGAGCGTAAACGCGACGAGAAAAGCTTCCTAGGGTTTCTAGACAACGTCAAAGGTGACGAGAGTAGCTGAGGTATTCGTAGTGCAATCTCGGTTATGTCTCTCGACGATGCGCGAACACGATGCTGATATTGCACGTACAAAGAAGCGACAAGTGGAATCCCTTTCGTGTAATTGCGAAAATACGCGTTCACCTTGGAGCTGATAAGACGACAAGACGGAGCTTGGTTAAATCTTTGAGGCTGAATCTACGTCAATTTTCCTTCGAGGAGGTTTAAAGATGGCTTTTTGGTGTAGTTTTTCGTTGCGACGAGATCGAAGAAATTGTTGAGAGAAATTAAAGGAAGATTGTGTTAAATTCGTATCACAATGGCGAGGTAGAAGTCGAAGGGCTCATCTCGAATGTACGGTGCTTTGGTTCGCTCGAGGATAGCGGTCCGATAGGAGCGAAGAGCGTAATATGAAATAAATTATAGCTGTGATGCAGAGCCATAATGCACCTAGGTATAGGGCGAAACGCTTACTTGATAGTGGATGTTGCGTCTCAGCCTTACCTAGGGCAAAGTGGCTAAGACGTTAACGACGATGTGATTTTTCAAGGAATACGAGAATCCTCTTCTTCGCTCCGTTTGCCTTGACTTTCCTGGCGAAAGAAAGTAAGATGCGTTGTTCTTGGCAGATGGTTTGACATTAACACTTTCACGACCGGCAGACAACGACTGGTTTGCTTATTGGACCACGTTGGTGTCAACGGTCATAAAAGTATTAACCCTTTGCGCTCGAGCGGTGCTTCTCAGGCACCACATGATTCGGTGCCACAACTCGGGAAGTGACTCTCGCTCGCCACTTGGTTTGATGCGGAAATTCGATGCACGAAAATGATTTGTTTTTTGTTTTGTTTCTTTGACGTGAGGTTCTAAGCTTTTTGGGCCTTATTTATACCTCGAAAAAGGACTATTACTGTTAAGGAGTCCTAAAACTTAGCAGCTAGTGTAGCGGCAAACATCTTGTCGACAACTCTCTTCGGAAATAAAATCCAAAGGTACGATTACGGCTTGCTCAGGGTGCTCACATTTGTGCATTATTTATATATAATTAATGTAAAGAATGTTTGTGCGTACCCACCGATGACTCTAACGGGACTTTGGGCTTGGTGGGAGGAAGCTAGAAAATTTGGAATCCTCCATAAGGTGTTGAGGGCATATTGTTGCCTTCCCTCTCTTGAAGTCTTCGAGGGGGTGGAGAAAATTAGTCTAATAAGCAATAGTTGTTTATTTTAAAAGACTCCACCTCATAGAACCTCAGAAATTTCATACACGACTTCAAGGTAGGGGCGCATCATAACGACGTGACCGAACCTCAACTTCGACCTTCAATTTCGAAGAGATCCGTCTAAATGGAAAGCTACAAACCATTGTCACAGGAACTAGGAAGGATTGTAAAGTTTGCTCTGAAAGAAATACATCGAGCAAAAGACATCAAACAACATATTGTTGTAATACTTATCCCGACAAACCGGCCATGCATCTAAGTAGTTGTTACGAAAGAATCATAAAAAACAAAATTACAAACATTAATATGTAAGAAAATATCTTCATGAAGGTGTAAAGATGTACAAAAAATTAAAATGTATAAGTTTTATACGTTAATTTGTATGTGTATCGATTTTAAGTTAAAGGTAAGAAATTATTAAATTTTAAAACTCGTCATTATAGAATGCTGAGGATTGTTTTGGGCTGTATGAAGCCTAAATTGATCCTAAACTAGGCAAAACTGACAAAAATTAACAAGTTTAGGGCGATTGAGGAATTAAAATGTGCATTCTTTTATATGTAACATATTTTTCCATATTCAACCTAAATATCCTAAGTTATTTGGTAATTTAGGAGGATTTTGGACTTAAAATTTTCGACTCGGGAAGTGTCTGTAGTTGTTGGATCGTCCGCGCGAAAAAGGCCTTGATCGCAAAGGGTTAAGAATTTAGTTCGTTTCTTCTTGCGATATTTGGAATTTTTTAATTCAAGTTAACAAAGCAAATGGCAGAGGTGAATTTTCTCGTTCGCTCAGTTTTCCTTGACTTCCGTTCCAGATGAAAATAAGGCTACGTTGGTCCAGTCAGGTTGCTTGAAATTCAAAATTAATTTAATATTTTCTAGTTGCGATGTTTTAAATGTTGACATTTAAATTAAAAATGCTGGAAGTGTAGGTGGATATTCTCGTTCGCTTCGTTTTCCTTGATTTTCGTGGAGGAAGAAAATAAGGTGCAGTGCTTTTGGCAGGTAGTTTGAAATCTTAAATTAAATAAAAATTTCCTCGTCGTGTTATTTCGAATTTTGAAATTTAAATTAATAAAGCTGGAACGTTGATATTCGTGTTGTTATAAAATTGGATTAAAATCGTACCTTTAATTATTTTAATTGGAAATCGACAACAGATAATGCGAGCCGATAGTCGATGGTCTAAAGTTTCGAATTTCATCGTTGCTCTTGAGCTTCTCTATGTCTTTTTTCCCCATAGAAAGCACGCGATACAAGTTCCATTAACACAATTTCAACGAGCGCAAAAATAACTGTGTTTCTCTCCATGACTCGTTTAGTCGCACGCTTTTGTTACAAAGAGTGGTTCGTTCAAACGGAAACATCGAAATATCTCGTTTGTAAATACAATTGAAACTGTCGGATAAAGTTACACAGTGCAACCAATAGCTTGTAGTAACGCTTGACATATAACAATTTCAAAAATCACTTCGCAATCGAATTTACGCAAAAGTGCCTTTCAATCGAAACTGTAACATTCGATGGCACAATCCTGAATTTTCCATCCAGGTTGTTCCCTGCCGCAAAATAAACTAAAACGACACTCCTTTGACACCATTTCACGCTACCTCGTTGAGTTTCAGCATTTTAATGCAAAATGCTCGCGAAATCTGAAGAGAAATTTCCGACATTTCGTTAATCTCAACTTGGATGAAAAATCCAATAACCGATACACAATATAAAGTGGTTCAAGGTTTCCCGCACAACAGCCAACAATTTCAGTAAATCTATTAAAACCTGTAGACTTTCGACGTATATTTTCGCGCTCTCGTCACCTTCACCGAACTCTATTATTCGTCATAAACTCACTAACTCTACTCATAAAAATCTATAAGCCGTCATTTTGTAAGTAGCATAACTCGCTTTCTTTTTAACACTACACCTACGAAGTCGGTCAAAATGACCGGTTCCTAAAGTTTTCAAAAAGTTCCTCATTGTCATAAGAAAGCTGTGAAATAAATATTATACTTCTATCTTACAAAACCAAATTGGTTAATTAGCACATTATATGCGGGTGTTTTGTAACGCTTCATTAAGACTCAAGAGGAAAACTTGTTGAAAAATTTGTACGAATTTGATTTTTACAAAAAATTAATATAAGCTGGAAACTGCTTTCTCTCTAAATTCGAAAATGTATTTAACTTTTCAAGTCTAAGTAATTACTGCCACGGATCGCCTTTTTTAAACTGTCTATGCACAGTCCAAAAAACGTATTTTTACGTGGCCCGCATAAAATGTGTTAACTAATGTCTTTTTCCAAAGTAGTTATGCAATATATTTAAAGTTTATTAGATATAACGTCGGTAGATTTAGTGTTAAATCGAGATATTTAACCCTTTCGCTACGGAGTACTCTTCCGCAAACTTGTCAAACACGACAGCAAACAATTCCACCGCGGACGAATAACTTTTAATGATTAATGACATAATATAAATAATTAATTCTTTGTCGAAGTTGCAACGCATATAATACAGAAAAAATAAGAACTTATGGTATTTGAAAAATATTCAATTACAAAATATGATCTAATAATTAATGCTTCGGGTGAAATTTTGTCGAGTGACTATAGTCACCGCTAGTACCCAGCCAATGTCAGACGGTGGGTGACTATAGTCACCGATAGTATCGAAAGGGTTAACACTTTGCGGACTAATATCCCATATATACGTTCCTCCTAAATCATCAATTTGGCCGAGGAGCTCATATACGCGTTTGGCAAAAACAATTGATATAACTCAATTGAAAGACTCAGTCTTGGAGTACTATGAACGATGATATCAAGCAGAAATGTGTGCTGGCAATTTTAACCATTTGAGAACGACAGACGCATATATGCGGCTTGAGAAAAAAAATTGATTATAGCTTATTGGTGCATGTACACACGATTACAGTTGAAAAATTGAAATATAACGGTGATATTTTGTTACCCAAATAGTCATTTTCAGCTTCTATACATTAACAGTTTGACTTTTCAATAAAAAAGTAGTTTCTCATCTACAAATAAACCATTCTTTCCCAATATTTAAAAAAATCTCCGTCCGCAAAGTGTCAAGGGTTTCTGCTAACATGTTTAAAAATATTGACCCCAATTTTCGACACCATTGACTTGCACTCGTCATCTCGGATACTTCCTTTTCTCGGTATAAATAACTTTGTAGAGTCACTGAAAACTTACCATTTCGCATCACCCTCGAAGTGACTTCTAACACTTTCAAAACGTCAGACCGTAGAATCTTTGATATCAATAAAAATCGTCATATCTCGTAATTTAATAGCATTAATTCTACCACTAATTCTACACATGAGCGACAGGACGCATTCAAAAACTTGCATAACAGTGGATTAAGCGTGCATCCTTCCATCAGGATAACCACCCACGAGACGAGTCTAATCATCCGACGCGTCTAAAGCACGCACTGGCGTAATTCCAAAGCACACGTCGCACACTAATAACCACCTCCGTTCCTAAGTCCTTCGCTCTGCAAGCAGAATCAAGAGCGATCCGTAATTCCAACGCTTAAGCGCGACTAACCCGAACGAGGCAACTGCGGAAAGATAAATCGGAAGGAAATTGCCAAGTGAAACCATCCACAGGAGAATATTGCGCGGCAAGTCTCTTTTTAACGTTCCATCGTGCCAAAACTGTCGAGCGGACTGCGTTTAAACGAGAATTAAAATTCGAGAGAATTCGAAGCATCCCGTTTGGCACGTTGCACGAGCCAGAAATACGTAAAGAGGAAACAAAAGGAAAAGAATGAAGATAGAAGATCACGCTTATGGCGATTGAAACGAAACGTAAAATGTGTGGTTTCGCGGGTCTACACGCGCCGATCTCCTCCTCGTTTCGGAGCGATAACGATCGTTGCGCGATCCGCGCGTTATAGTTATCGCATGGTACGTTCTCCAGAGCTGGTTCTCTTTTGAAATCGTTGCCCGTGATTCTCGAACGGACCTCTCTCTTCCCGATGTCGATTCGCGGAAAAGTTTCACTCGGCACAGGAATCGAGAAGAATCGAATCCTTTCACTACGATTTCCGTAATTCGACGACGATTTCGTGGTAGCGCGTGCAAATTGCATTCGGTATTATCCGCGCGGGAGTCGGTGAACAGTTACGTTTTTCCTCCTCGTAGTCCTATTGATATTACTTCGTTGATTTCTATGTATACGATATTCTATCTTCTATCTCTTATTTTCTCGTGTCATTTTTCTACGTCTCCTTCTCTATTTTACTTCGTCTCCATTTTCTCTCTCTTTTATTCCCCATAGCCGCAAAGGATACGAGGGTGTGCGAGAGCTTTGAAGTAAACTAATGGAATACGAAAAGATTCAAATAATATTCCGTGGGCCGGCAATATCGGATATTTCGTTCGCGTTTGGATTCGATAAAGGCAACGGAGAGATACATAAATACGATCTCGATAGCTATCGGAGCTGAGAGCAAAGTGGAACGACGAGATCGTTTCGGCCGCGAATAAACACAGTGATCAAAGAGGGAGAGGAAAATACGAGGGGCACGTTTTGCGAGCGCAGAAACATCAGGTCCACGTTACGTCTATACAACGAGGGTCAATAGAAACGACAATAGAAGGGAAACGAAACGGAAATGAGAGCGTAACGTGCTACTTGGATGTTCTACAATGTTGCTTGCACTCGCAACGACGATCATTTCATTCCTAACGGCTCATTTCAACAGAAGTGCAGGGTAGAAATTAAAACCACTCAATCAAACACTTTCTTTCGTGATTTTCTACAACTCTACCAGCGTGGTACTTTACTTTGTAATTTTAAGCGGGAAAATTCCACCATTCGATTCTCGTTTCAAGATAGCCAAGCAAAGTATCATACGTGCGACAAAATTCTCTCAACTTCGCAACACTGGGACCAGTTTGCTTATCTCGTTTCAGTGTAACGTAGAATTTCAAGAAGGTACTAAAAGGTACAGTACTAGTTTCCACACTTTAACATTCAATTAGAAAAAACTGACGACACGAATTTCACCAAGAGAGAAGGGAGACGAGAAGGAAGAAAATTCTAAGAGACGACGGTTAAATGAGAATCCACGTCAACGAAGGACGTATATCCAAGACTCCGATCGCAACACTCGTTAAAGACAGCAGGACGAATCAATAGGCATTCTCGGAGGATCCCGTCGGCCGTTCTTAACGAAATAAAAGCGAAAGAATGGAGGAGTTCTTCTCCTGGCAGAAATGCGAGGCATTTCCTCGTCGCGGGCGAATTCCTATTACGAGACGAACGAAGGGAAGAAGAGGAGGCCGAAGGGAGACGGCGAGAAAGGGCAGGAGGAAAGAGAGAAAGAAGTTGGATAGTGTTTTGTTTTGTCCAGCGTGTAGGAGGACATCATGATGACAGGATAGAACATAAACGTGGGGCTCCCGAGGGAGTTACGGGACATAAAATCCCGCTTCTCCCTTCTACGCTGGCGTCGAGATGTCGGGACTTCCCCGTATTCCCATATAAAACGTAGCCCCGCAGTTGCCTTGCCCTTCTGGCCCTTCCTCATCAGCCGCTGACAGTCGATCCTCCCTTTTACCTCGAATTTGTCCCATGATCGAGGAACCAGATTGAATCGAGTCGTCTTCCTTCTTTTCGTTTCGACGAGAGAAGAAAAAAGATCGACGCCCGTCCTCTCCTTAATTCGATTTCCCTTCGAGGAGGACAAATCTGTTTTGCATCCGCCATGCTCGAGAAAAACGAACGTCTCTGATTTTCCACCTTTCCTTCCTCCTTCGAGACGTATTTCCCTTAGATTTCCCCCGTATCGAGAGAGGGATCGTTGAACTTGGAAAACAGGTGAGAACTCTGACAAAATGGAGCCTTGTCACTTGCATTTGAGGATGTTGGGCATTTTTTATCTTATCGACTACGAAACGCGATATATCTTTGGCATGGGACGTCTCGATTGCGTTGTAAACGTTAACACGTTGACTACCATGGGGTGACTGGAGACCGGCGCTATTGAATTCAATGAAATTCCGTGTAACGTTTAAAATGGAATATTCATGAATTTTCTATCATATTTTACCGGTACCATTAGCACTATTCTATATTAATATTAGTATTATTCTGATCACTTGGTCACAATACTTCCTTGATACAGATATCTACTCGAAAATTACAAATCCTCGTCGCTGAGTCCTTAACACAGGTAACCACAATGATAAATGATAATTTATTAATTGGAGTGGCAAGCAATTAACAAGTGAAAAGGCGTTGGGTCCAAAAAACCTATTAATAGGCTCCCGATAGGTAAAGTGTTAAGAAGATAAAGGTCTGCTGAATATCTAAAGGTCGCTATCCTTAAAGTTTCTGCTTTATAAAGATGTAATTTTAATAGAGAAAGTTTCATTTCAATAGAAATAGTAAAATTAGGGAATTATCGTGGCGTTGAACGTGTTAACCGTACCTTTTCCAAATATCACCCTCGATCTTCTCGACGGTCAAGGTTCGCTTGCGCCTTTTACCGCGCTTTCGAGTCGACCAGCAATTCAATATTAATCTACAGGTACCGTAATAGGTTAAATCCCTCAGTCCACCCCTTCAATTTCATTCTCCACGCTACGGTCACCCATATTTACCCACCTTATGTCCAACTCAGTCTCGATAATGACTTTGTTTATCGCGTCATAAGGCGTCCAGGTGAAATATTGCATCGGATCGAGACCTCGAGGTGCTCGCCGTGGCTTAATTGCCACTCCGTCGTTTCCAAACGACTTTACGCAATAACAATCATCGTACCTCTCCGCACAGGTGTACACAGTGACGTCTGTATGGGTGAAACGAACACGTCAATTCTCATATAATACCTGGGCTTCTCCAGACTGTCGACTCGTTTCGGCTGATTTCAGGTGACTCACGCCTCTTCCCGTTACCTCGCAACTATGTAAATTCGTCCGCTCGAGATGGCACACGATTCTTTTTCCTCTTTCTCTCTTACATTTCTTCTTCTCACCTTTTTCTAAAGAGCTGATTCAGAGATACCGCGGAGAGGCAAAAGCAAAGAACGACGCGTCTCGATGAGTTCCTCGTTCGGTGGTCGCAGTTACGGAGATAGCTCGCGGAGAAAGCTGAGAATTTAAAACGTCTGCTTTTTCGAGTATCGCCGTAACGATTCGTTCGATTAAATGTAATCGGCGCGTGTTGTTTTATTATAATTAAAAACAAGAATTGATGCGGAGAGGCTTCATGCGGGAGGCGTTGAATTTGGTTTGTCTGAGGGTGTCTCTAGGTCTACGAGCGTCACGGAAATATATTAAGAATTTTAAAAAAGAAGGGATCAAGTGGCAAGGAAGACTACGCTTATGGCATATTATTTTAGGTGGATTCCATACGATTGTAATAGGTCACTGAGGGCGAATTCGAGTTTCCACCACTTAATCAACCATATCTTTCTATCTATCTACATCCTCCATTAGCCTAAAACAATGTGTGAGACTCATAGAGCGGGCAATGCAATAGGAAATTTTGAAGTTTTTCAAAAACTATTAAATTGAAAATATCAGCCTTTGGCGAAACGGTCTCATTATTTCTATACTATTAATGTTACTTTCAGTTATACGAAATATCTGAAATCAGTGAGAACTTTTGATTTCAGGAATTGATTTGGAAACATTGCACGCTCAGTCAGAGAAGAAATCGTAGGCCAAAGGATTAATAATGGTAGCTAAGTTCTTCAAATGTTTGGTATTTTCTTAACGTATATTCCTATTAACCCATTCGAGACCAATTGCACACTGTGTGTGCAATGAATTTCCGAGCCAAAAAGACCGACTGCACACTGTGTGTGCAATGATCTTGAATTGCAATTATCAGTCATTATAGAAAAAACAGCCCTCGAAATAAGACTAGCTTAAAATAAAAGGTATCTTACAAATGTGTAAACATTACATTTGGTATTTGGTTCAATTTCGACCCTAAAGTATGTGACACAAAGCCACAATCATTAGAAATACAAGAAGTGGTAAATATAAAGCAAAAAGTTGTCAGTATTTCTGGATGGTCTCCAAAAAAATGCACGGTCTCGAATGGGTTAAATCAGTCGCTCAGAAAATCGTGAAAAAAACTTGAATAAATATTATCTCAGCGATAAAGAGACTCCATGGACTAACAGCGAAAGAATGAGCAAACATGCAGAAACAATTAAACCGTGAAAAATTGAGGTAGATGAATACAAAGACGAGTTAGGTAGCACGTGGAATTGATTCCTCCGTAGTCGATGAGTATGAGAGATAAAATTCCAAAAGATTGCCAGCTAATAGCACAGAGGACACATTTCGCGCGAATAAGTTACAATAAGCGAAAACGAACTATGAACAGCGACAAGGCAAGATTCACGAAGCAGAAGTTCTTGCCTCTCGAATGACACTCGACGTCGGACCGTTAAGGGTTAAGGGTCAAAAAACGCATCGGAAATCGATTAGCCTCGGCATCGCGACGGGAGAATCCTCGACGGTGAACGCGCTTCCTGCGGCACGCTAAATTCCATTAGTCGATCCATCGACCGCAAAAGGATCGAGGATCTCGAGGCTTCGCGAACCTCGCTCGATTAAACGGTAGCCCCGGACCGATCGGTTGGACCCTCTCCACTCCCAGGATTTCTGTTCAACGATCCGTTTTATGAGTCAGCTTGACTATCTTTTACGGAAGAGAAGAAGAGATTCGCGGCTTCGAAGCTGAGAGAAATAGAGGGAAATGTGAGAAAGAGAGAAGTAGAAGCTGAGAGAAATAGGAAAGAGGAGAGAGAAAAGGGAGAGAAGCGGAGGCAGGAAGAAACGAAGAGGGTGGAACAGGGTGGAATCGATCGTTGAAAGAAATTATTGCGGCTTCGTTCCGGCCTGATAAACGATCTCTCGATAGTCAATGATTTCGATGTTTATGCTTTTTCGACTCAACGTGCTAGAAACCGAAATCGATGCGTGGCTGATAAAAAGGGGGACGAAATTTCCATGAACGTTCCCTCCGAGGTTGGAGGCAAATTACGAAACCATTGAGTTCTACGGTATTAGCATTTATTGTACACGCGAGGAGTAATTTAACTGTTACTTCTGTTTGCTTCTTTAAATTTCTATCTCTGTGTTCTTAGCTATTTGCTGGAACAATTGCCAGCTTAATGTCCATCGAAAGTAAGTCAATGATACTTGGAATGGATACAGGTCTCTGCGACGAATGATTATACTATTAGGTAAAACGAAGAGGTCTTTTTTTTACAATACGAGACAAATTATTTGCAAAAAAAATGATAAAAAAAGCTATAATAAACTGACCAAATGTCAATAATTCATAATGAATCAAATTAGAAATATGCTATAAGGAACACAAAAGAAAAGTGACATTTCTTTTCGCTTTATCTATTGCATTGACCTGGATGATTTGAATAATCCGGATAGCAGATGAATTAATCTTAATCATTCGAAGAATTTGAAATTTATAACGGAAGCGGAAAAACGGAGAGAAAAATTTGTTGTGCGAATTCGACCACGTGTTTTCCCGGTTACTCATACACCCACGCATATGCGTATTCCCGGTTGGTTCGTTATGAGGGAGCTGCGATGAATCTATGCTAATGAAAATCATTAATGCATCCACGAGGATCCTAATCGGTGACGATAATCTCGCGTCGGGATCGCGAAATTAAAATGCGTGCGCACAGGTGGGCATAGCGTGTACACCGATGGTCTGACAGGCCGAAATTCGTGTTACGTCATCGTGTGCCAGGACCACACGGCATTTCCGCATTTTTACGGGAGCCTATTTATACGAGGAGAACAATGAATAAATGTATGCGCCGATTAAACACTCGAAATCTCAAAGTTCTGAACTGCACGCGATTCTAATTGCACTGCTACCGAAGGATTGTCTTTTTCTCCTAATTATAACTTGAAAATCTTGGTTTAAATTGTTACTAAGACTATCTCCGCGTAATGAGTTCTTACTGGAAGTTGAAAGCTGTGGCGGGTATGGAGTTAAAGGCTCAGACTGCCAATTAATGGGCCCGAGTTCAAATCCCCATTATCCCTGGGAGATTATTTCCAAATTATCATTTTATACAGTATACTCGCTGATTTAAAATCCATCTAAAACTGTGTGTCTTAACTCTTTGAGGCACTGGAATTCAGAAAATAAAATGACTCATTTTGACGATGACGAAGTTGATTTCTATATATGGAATTCGTGATGTGCTTTCTTGCTGAGCCATGCGAACCTATCGATTTCTACACATTAGCAAAGTTATATAATACTATAAATTTTTCACGTAGGGAAAAAAATGTACCACCATGAATCTTCACGCATTAAACAGTTGGGACACTTTTAATCTCGCAGTGTCTCCATTTTTAATCCCGCTACAAGTTAAATCTACAAAGTACAGAGACACGAGAACAAGTACAAGTTCCAAGTGAAAAAAATGACTTAAAAGAAGAAAAAGTCGTAAACATCGTCAAGTCAATTACAAAGCTCTTAAAATATTCATCCTTGTTATCCCGAGGTAACAAACACGCCTCTAAACCAGCAGCGATCGTTAAATTCCCGCGTCCCTCTTCCATCCATCATTACGCGGACCCTTCGAGCGAATACAAAACTTCAATTACTCAAACTTCCAATCGTCGATTCCACTCATTTTCCGTGAGCAAAGTGAATTAACTCGTCCAGTCACAATATTCTCCCGTTCTCGGCTTTACTCGATAATCGAGAGTACGGTTCTCGAACGACGAGTCACGGGGGACGAATAAAACCTGGTGTACTTGCAGGTGATCAATCGTAGCTACCTGTTCCCAAAAACCGTCGAATCATGGTCGAAATAATAAATCCGGTAAATGCCGTAAATCCCGATGGCGCATTAATGTAAATTCATGCGGAGCGGGACCACCTAATCGTACCCGGTGTACACCTGCACACGCCATATGGTGTTTTCTATTCCAGGACCACGGTGTTGTATACGAATAGAGCTCGTATCTACGGGGTGGCATGGCCCCTCGACCCCATCGTAGGTGAACCTCCGAAGCGACTTCGAACCCTCAACCCCAATTATTATGTGCCATGGCTAGACGGATTACGAGCCATTATCATTCCGAAGTCGAGGGGCGAACGAGGGGGTTGCGCGGTCCTCGTTCGCTCGGGAAAAACACGAGCATATGTTTAATAAGTTCGTATGCCGGTGTGCTGCTCCTCTTTCGCCCTCTGTTGGAACTGGTGTCACCGAATGTTGACACGCGGTAATTAAATTTGAATGGGAGTAATTGGAAAGTGTGTCCGACGTAATGGCCGCTCGCGCCTTGCTGACAATAAGAGGAACGGAGAGAAAGAAAAAGAGAGAGGTGATTTTATGGGGGTGGAGTGTCTGGTAGTGAGGAGAATTTACTTCAATCTGTGGATTTTAATTCTTTGGACTCTGAGAAATTTTTAATTACACCTAATATGGAATAATCTAAGCGGAGGACTCTGTTAGTAACTGCATATTGCGAGGAATGCATTATCTTGGAAATATTTTAATATTTTTTTATCCGCAAAAATATGCAGTTTAACTGTAAGTTACCAGCTACTCCAGGAATATCATAAAATAGAATATAAAATTTATTTTAATCTATGGAATTTAACCCGTTGGACTCTGAGAAATTTATAATTTTTAATTGTACCTAATGAGAAAAAATCTAAGAGGAATAATTCATTTTGTAAACTTTTAATATTTTTTATCTGTAAAATTCGTATATGAACTGTGAACTATGACTTACTTGAGAACTACAATATTATGGTTGTGAGAGGGCAGCTGTGTGAAAGATTAAAGATCTTGTTCTTCTGAAACAAATCCTGCCTCCGCGAGAGCCGGATGGAAAGGGTTAAAATTTTTAACCCTTTCGATACGGCGAAAAATCCAGTCCGAGTGCGTCCCATTACCGAAATCAGTTATTTCTCCTCCAAGCGATTATTAGATAAAATAATTTTTATGTCGAAAACTGAGCAACCTTAACAGTTGTCGCTTGTTTGATTAGATCGTGGACGATCGAGATGAGAAATTGATGGACTCAGAACGATTGAGAATCAGTTTGGAGGCCCAACTTGGCGTTATTTTTTCCCCTAGATGTTTTTCAGTAACTGGGACATATGCTGTCCCAGCCGCAATATCAAAAATTTGTCAGACTGGGACAGCACATGTCCCGTCTGGGGCGAAAGGGTTAAATATGCTCTACGATCGAACTTTGTGTTGCGCGAACAAACGTAACAAGAAAGATCTTCCAGTTATCGTTACAATTCTCAGGAGACTTCTTTTTCTCAGAGATAAAAGGCGACGATCGGTAAAGTCAGAGGTAGGAACGGCAAGAGGAATCGCATTTGAAATTGTCATTTTTGTTGCTCGAGAGATTTTTTTCCTTCGAAGTTCAAAGGAATTTCTATTTCTGTGCAGCGAGTATCTTTTTCCAGGGGAAGATAGAGAGAGAAACGGTTGGGTGCTCGCGTCAAGATTTTAGAACGCATTACGGGCCGCGACAGTTTATTATCGCACATGTGGGTTTAGTCTGAGAGTTGTCTCCAACTCGGCAAGTAAGTCGGCAACGAAACTTTCTCGGCTTCTCGCTCGGCCGATCTTCTCTTCGTGGGGCCACCGAATAAAATGAGTTTCTTCTGACCAAGACGAAAGAGGGAAGCGAGAGGAAAGAGAAGAAGGAGCCCAGATTTGACCCGCTATAGTCGGATCGTCGTTCTTACTTTCCAGGTTGACTGTGGATGCACCTTCGTGCAAGGAAATTAACACTAGAACGACGAAGCAAGTCAAAATGACTTATTCACAATTTTTTCCAATAATTCCCTAAGTTTATAGGAAATTACTAGACTAGAAATTCTAAGCTGATCTTATAAAACACAGATTTCCGGACCGATCATATTTTCCATCTCTTGATTCCCCTTTTTTCAAAGTACTTATTTAATATATTTAGATGTCATAGATTTAACGCCGGTCATTCTAGTGTTAAAGTGAAATTGAAAGCTTAAAAGATGCAAATTAATTTTAAACTTCTTATTCTTAGTGATCACATATTTAATAAATTAATCTGCAAGGAAGTCACCATGAGCGGCTCTATTGCATTTAATGAAATTTCATATTAAATTTAAATTGTAATATTTACAAATTTTCTAATACATTTAAAATGTAAATATTGGAATTAAAAAGGTAAAGTCTTGCAGATTAGATATGTATATTTGTGACTTTAAAACGTCTACTTTGTAAAGTTGTGAATTTAATAGAAAAAGTTTCTCTTGAGTGAAAATAATTAAACTAACGAAACATCGATGACGTACAACCTGTTAATTGAAAAACTACTTTACTTTAAATATTTCCTCTCCGAATTACTTTTTCGATTTCTCGTTTAAGTGAAATTAATTTGAAAGCAATTGACTACATCTCCTGAATTCTATTCAAGCAAATTTAAAGAAACTAATCAAATATCAAAGTCGAAATTTAAAAGGTACAAAGAATTAATCGAAATACAGTAACGAATAATAGAGATAACACAGTCGAAACAATATTTCATTTCACGATTTACCACTCGAATATTCTTACACACACAAAAAATTCTTATCAGAGCCAACGTCGAGATTACTTTCGATGAGCGACATATCGCGATAAAGCACGACTCGAGATAGACTTTTAAGAACTCAAGTGTTATTACATTCATTATTTCTATATTAAAGTCTTCCAAAATCTCTCATACTCCAAGTCTCCCCGTAATCCGGATTTCAACGGAAATTAGGCGAAAACCGCTGAGATCGAATTCGAGAGAGGCCGCAACAATTCCCCAATTTCCATCATAAAGGATTTCGTGTCGAGATAGGATGGATCGAGGCAGAGAGAGAGGTGGTGCTCGAATAAGTCTTTAGAAATTCTGATCGTTAACCGTGTGATAAATAACGAAAGTCCGAGTATATCTTTCGAAAGATCAGGTTGGGATAATGAGAGGCAGGGGCTGACCCGCAGGTGTGGGATGGGGACCTGCTACCGGGCTACGCGTCATTGGCGTAGCCACCAAAAAATCGTTTCCTGTCCAAACCTACCTGCCACCTTTCCTTTCTCCTCTCTCCTCCTCGTTCGCGCTAGCATAACAGTTTTTTGCTTCGAATTCCAAATTACCGCGGAAGAATAAAGCGCCCTTCGTCCGATATCCGATTCTTTGTTGTATTATTAGCAGAAAGGACAACGAAGAGAGGAGAAAAAAAGAGGGTTTCTTCGATAGAGAGAAGATTCGACGAGGTTGAACCGTACGGTCGTCCAAGTTTCGGGGGGAAGATTCATTTAGAGAGGAATCACAATTTCCAGCCGAATCGTTCGTGGCATTCAAATAAATTTCCCGTGCCGTTCCTCCTCTTCCTCCGGCTTCCTCGGATGGAGAAGAAGCAACGTCGATGCGAAAGCAAGAGAAAACGAGCAAGAGGGAGAGGAAAAGAGAGAGAGAGAGGAAGCGAGAAAAATAAATTTCCGGAACCGACGACGTTCGGCGCGACACCGAAGAAAATCGAGTCGGCTAATTGCGGCCGAGGCTTTTCCGTCGCAGCCTGAAAATTCTCTCCCTCTTTTCCTTGGCATCCGCATTCCTCGTCGACCTTCGCCCTGAACGTCCACGAGGAAAACGTCGGATGGCCAACGACGGATACCGGAATGTAATTTCGTCTTGGCAGAAATTCTGCCGCGAGACGTTGCCCTCCTTATTGGCCCTTATGCGAGTCGTCCGAGACTTTCTGCCACCCTTTCTCACCAAGGATCACCGAAGACCACCTACGACTAGCTACGACTAGCTACGACCAGCTACGACCAGCTAGAACCACCGCCGGCTGTCGACTCCTGCACCTATAAAACTCGCTCTCCCATTATTGTGAACCCTGCCACCTATCTACGTCCAAATGTGCCACGAGTATGAGAGATCCTGTTTGCTTTCTTTGCGGAGGAAAGAAAAAGAGAGAGGTGCGGGAGAAAGAATCGAGGGTGAATGCGAGCTCGGCAGGCGTCGACTAGTTTATGAGATACCCTCACTCGTATCCTCGCATTTATTTCGATATTGACGATTTATTGCGGTGGAAATACGAGAGAATCTGTGGAAAAAAAATCCTCCATTCTATTTTTTTTTTTTCATTTTTCCGCCTATTATATTGGTTATCGCTGTATGCACTGAACGATCGTGAATTTCTGTTATGAAATTTTTTGTTACGACTCATTTGTCTGGAAAAAAAAAATTTCAATAAATGTATCAATTTTTCGAAGCAAATGGAAGAAGACATGTGTACAATCGCGATTTAAAATAAGCAGTTACTTCGGTCCCGGTATCTTGAGTCGGTGTAAAACAAATTTGTCAAACACAGGCGCGTAATTGGCAGCGAAATGACTTTCAGGCTGAATCCAGTCGACGTGACAGTCGGATATGGACGGGCGTGTAGTTGCAGAGTCATGAAAACAAGTTTTCTGCGCATTAAATTTCAGGGTAAATCAAGAGCGACGACCCTCGACGACGACCTTTTAAGCCCAGCCGTGGAGGCTCGTCGGTGCATCGGTGCATCGGTGCATCGGCGAATCGGTTGGCAATGTGTTTGCCCAGCGAGAAATCGCTGTATCGCCGTCGTCTGGTCATTTCATCAGCGCGGCCCGCGATGACGGCGGATGATGACTTTGATTCGCAAACACGGACCCCAATTACACGGGGATGGTATGTACGGGTGCACGGTAGCTGACCGTGCATTAGCTGCACCAACAATGCATTATTCAGTGCATACACGTTCTGTTGACGTATTTGCCTGTTTCGTAATATGATTGCTGCGATATTATTCCGTGTGCCGTGGCACAGGTTCAATGTACTGAGCTTCAAATTTCCGAGCTATCACCGATAAATTAATCCAACTTTCTCCCCGCTGATGCACGATGGGGTGGCGCTGTCGTGAAAAATTGCGGAAAATGATTTTCACGTTGGAGGAGTGGTTTGAAATGGAGTCGCGACAGCGTCGGGGTTGCATTATGGAGGGTTAAACTTGATGGTTCGTCTCTTTGTAATATCGAAACCCTCGCAGTTGAGGGAGTTCGAAATTGACGGCAAGATTCTCGTTGAAATGCTACATATCACTGTACTTTAACTTTTAAATTAGAAATTCAGCGGAAACCTAGAATTGTCGAAATTAAATACTCTATCGAATCGTTTTTTTTCAGTATTCAATTCCCGAATCGAAAATTTCAGCCCAAAATCCTCCTAAATTACCAAATAACTTAGGATATTTAGGCTGAATATGGAAAAATATGTTACATATAAAAAGATGCAAATTTTAATTCCACAATCGCCCTACACTTGTTACTTTTTGCCACTTTTACCTAGTTTAGGATCAATTTAGGCTTCATACAGCCCAAAATAATCCTCAGCATTCTATAATGAGGAGCTTTAGAATTGGATTGGAATTGGAGTGGAATGATCAAGGTCCAAAAAAATTCTCGATATACTAAAAATTAATTTGGTTTAGGAGATTTAGAATTTATATGGAATAAAATGATAATTTAATTCCAACTTGCTCCTGAAAGCCCTATTTTTAGAATATGAGTCGACAGACTTGAAACTTCTGAAATATTTTTAGGGGATGTCAGATTAAATTGGAATAAAAATTTTACCTGATCAGTCCATATAACTCTTAAAAATCATATTTACAGGACTTTGAGGCGCGTAGACACACTAGTTGAGGATTTTGAGGTTCAAAATGTTATACATAGTTAAGCGGCAAATGAGAGATCAAAAGAATCTAGGATTTGAAGTTTCTTTTTAGGCTGGACTTTTCGACTCGGGTTTAGTCTCACTCGTAAATTTCGTTTTAGTTGGTGGTCTCATCTTGGAATTGTATTAAACGATCTATCGATCTTCGCTACAACCTGCGTCTCCGGTTCGTCCGCCTTGCAATCCTGATATCGCTTTATACCCTATTACCGTTCACTCGATCCTACGATGCGCTTCTTGCGCGACAAAGAGTGAACCAGCCTCGATGAAAAGGAAGTCTCTCGTGCAAAGGATCAGAACTTCAAAGAGGAATAAAAAGATTTAGGAAGAACGTAGGATAATAGATAGAAGAAGTAGAGATGGAAATAGCGGAAACTCTTTGTCGTAAAAACATTAACTTTTGCTTGAAGAAGAGAATGGAAGTTGCATTAAAATTTCAATTCACTTTTGACAATCCTCACGACGAAGAAATCTCTTGGTCGTCGGGGAGAAAGCCACGTAGAGGTGGCAATTTTGATGGTAAAATAAAATAAGAAACAAAAAAGCCACCTCAACGTCCGAAGGGGATGGGCCGTTCGAGTTTTAAGCGACCTAAGCGACTCCGCAAATGCCGTTTCGCACGTATTTGAGCCGTGACCATTGTACCGATTGCCATGTCTCTATTGTATTTTTGCTGCACATGTGCCATTTAACTTACTATTCTCGGGTCAACTTCCGCGTACCTGCCTTGATTGACGGCGAAGGCGAGCGTGTCTTCTGCGATATCACGCGCGACTCGGTATATTGCACGTGCAAAACGCTCGCGCGTAATCGATTCTCACGATTCTTCGTTACCAAAGTGGATACGTAGCTCGATTACGCCATCGAGGAGAGAGAGAGCGAGAGAGAGGGAGGGAGAGAGTAAAAAAAAGCGGAAGAAAGAAAGATGAAAGAGAAAAAGTGTGCAGAGTGAAAGAAGAAGTGAGCACAGGGAGAAAGAAGAGTAAAGAAGAGAGAGATCCATTTTCCTGTTAATTTCGACAGTTCCACGGACAAAGAACGGGGATATGATTTTTTATTATTTTTTTTTTCAACGTGGAAATGAGGGCTGACGATGGCGGTTCGGTGAAATTTTAATTTGCCCGCTAATTACTTCGAGACTGTTGTAAAAGGGAATGGAATACTCGGAGAGGAAAATATCAGAGAATATCTATCGAGAATTCTGTATAATTCCTGATGGGGGTTGGACGCTAGAGGTGGACCGAAAGGGGTATAAAACCCCATGAATACGCGTCCACGGAAATCTCTCTTCGTGTCCGCGATACAAGTAAATAAATGCGAAAACGTTAAACAAAAATATCCCCGGTAGCATAGCGGGCCACTCGTGCAAATATTTGCGTTGCAGAGTGCCGTCGTTGGTAATAACAAAGGAAAATAGACGATAGCGCGGAAAGTTCGGTTCGGTGATGCAGTGACGCGTCGATGCCAGCGGCGTATGCCCTTTCCGTTCACTTTAACCATGTACAGAGTGTTGCGAAAGTAGTTGTTGTAATCCCTCGCTTTAGGGAAAACAATAACAATTGTATCAATTGAGGCAATACGTCGCGATTGCAAACAATAAGTATACAAGGTTATATTAACTAAAGAAGCGAATAATATATTTAGCTGTTAATGCTGCTGCTACTCAGAGGTCATAAATTGTAACAAAATCATTGCATCGATGGTGATTTGTAAAAAAAGTCGCCGTTTTCACGCCACGTAACTTTTAAGTGTGTTTTAGCAGTTGAATTTTAGCTGAATAAGTCAGTCTTCCAGATCTCCAAGGTTTCGGAAAGAAATACGCGAGTTACTAGTGCCTACTTGACATTTAAAAATGAAGGACTGGGTCACCGAACTAGGCAGGAATGCGCAAGTGTTTATGTTTTTCTCTCCAGGCGGGACCTTGAGCGAACCTGACACCGAACGCCGATCATTGACATTTTAACAGCTACCGGAACATTACATAAATAGATTTCGTTGTAAAGGGAGTCATTTTCACCACCTCAATAGAGAAAGATACCAATAAAAAAGAAATACATGTTCAATACTCCTTCGGGACCTTCCTCCTAGGTGAGGTTAATAAAAATCGGGCTTCAGATGGTCAACGAAAACCATATCTTGGAAGAAAGAGGGATTTGGAAGAAAGGGAAAGTCTGTCCTTTTTTTATTGACGTGTGCTGCACTTTTTAAACTGTTAAACCAACATTTGGCAGCCATATGCGCACGGGTATGTAAGCATTAGGCACATCGCATTGCCTTTCTTATTTACGGGTTACGATATTTAACTCTTTACGATTATGTTTCATTAAGAAACTCACTTAACTCTTTGAGGCACGGTGGGTTTAAACGTGTCCCACTTCTTTGATGCGCAAAGATGCATGGCGGGCTATTTTCTGTCCCACCTCGAAAATTTATATTATTTTACGACTTTGTTAATAAAAGTAAACCAACTTTATTCAATTAAAAATAAAATAAATGTCTGTGCATTTTACTTTCTGAATTCCGGTGCCTCAAAGAGTTAAAACAAACCTCCTAAAATCTAAGTAAACTAAAAATCTAAGTACCTCTGAAACGTGTCGATCCGTTGCTTGGATGATTGAGAGGAGACATACAATGACAATGGTGAAGGTGCTTTGGTGGCTGAGTGCAGATATACAAACGATGACTAAGGGTTGATACCACTGTGAGGATGAATTCTGAAGTAGTCCGCAAAAAGAGAGGCATTTAATGATTCAGAACCACGTCTCCGAAATTATTATACGCGCACTAATAGGTGAAAATAGTTGAGACCGATCGCGGAGCAGTGATTACTCTTCCGCGGTCGCGGGGGAACTGATAGCGAGGCAAGGTGAGCATCGAAATGTGTTATTGTTACGATCCGCGGAAAGGATACCTGTAGGTTACGATCGCCGAGCTTCGCCGAGTATGTTTTGAAAACACGCAGTTGGCGTCGAACTCCTTGCCCAGTCAAGTGGAACTAATCGCTCTCGTTGCTCGTAGAAAAATTTTTAAATTGTAAATGGAATTAAGCGATATTGTTTATTTATATAATCAAACGGAGTGGTTTGTTTAGTGTTGCGTTAGTGTCAAAAGGTATGACATAAACATAAAATATATTTGTAAAGCTACATTTAACAAAGATATTTTGTGTGTTCTTTAACACTAGATTTACCAGCGTGAAATCTATTATATTTAAATATGTTAAATATGTACCTTAAAGCAAGGAAAATTAAGACGTGGAAAAGATGATAGATTCGGTAATTTATGTTTTATACGATGGACAAAGAATATCTATTCTACGGCTTTCTCATAAACCCGTAGAATTTTTGGAAAAAATTGTGTACCAGTCATTTTGACTGGCTTGGTAAATCTAGTGTTAATCATTTGCGCTCCGAATTATTTTTTTAATTTCATAGTGAGCTTAATTAAAATAATTTCACATTTTCTATTATTGGTTGTTAATTCTTTTGTAATGGTAGCAATAACTACAGGTACTGGCGGATATTTGGATGATGTCACAACATCGATATGAAACTAGAAGGTGAATTTAAATTGTAAGGAAAAAATCCAAGTAAAAAAACTATGGTGAGTACAGCTCGACGTACGACCGCAACGGGTTAAGACACTTTACCTTCGTAACAAGACGAAATCAATGAGCCAATAAAAAAAATGTGACACTTCTTTCGCGAATATTTGCGGGTTATTTTCGCGTACCTCGATTGACCCAAGGGTGTAGAACACCACCGGAAAAGCCATGACAGCTACTTTTGAAACACTCGGTACTCCAAACACCCTTTTCAAAAGACGATCCTGCATCGTTTTACCCCTGCTAAATTACCGATGCGACTTCCATATTTTTTTTTCACCGAATGGAGAGTCAAACGAAATAAACAGTTTAGAGGGACAGTCATATTTTCACGAGCGTGTGATAATACATAAGTTCACCGGATATCGAGCCGTTGGGACAACCAGGGCTATGTTTAACCTAAACGAAGGAACATAAGGCGCCACTATCGAAAGCTAACACTAGAACCACCAAGCCATCAAAGTATCTGATTCCTAATCCCCATATAAAAAATTCACAAAAATTTAGAGCCCTCACAAACCAGATATTTCATAACGATCTCATAAATCACAAATTACAATATTAATTATCTCTTCCCCTTTTTGTTTCTCCCCCCTATAAAGTACTTATTTAATACACTGAAATAAAATAGAATCGCCGGTAGTTCCAGCGTTAAATTACCCCATGGAATACGTAATTTAAATCTGCCAATACCGTTCACCAAAGAGTTTCCACCCTTTGGTACCCAGCTCGTTAAAATTCGTTGGCACAATCGGCAGTGCAAGTTTAAAAAAAAAACGACACAGGGGCCCGACATCGAAACGAGAATACGGTAGCTATTCACAACGGCGTGTCTATTCTCAATTCACGCGGCGGTCATCGCGTGGTCGATTTAAATTAATAAAGCTAATCGAGCCATAATCTATCGGACGAAGAGAAAGAGAAATACACGACGAGTGAACGATACAACGAAGAGGAACAAAAGAGAGAGAGAAGCGAGCCGTTAAAGCCGTACTACGAGCTATTGTTGATGGCGCGCGCTTCGAAATATGCAAATGAACGCGGGGGATGAAAGCGGACCGACGAAGCCGGGGTCCGTCGTCGCTCAGGTGGTCGCAAACGATGCCAACCGATTTCCCTGTGTGTGCGGACACGCCGGTGATAATGAAAATACCGCGACGCCAGGGGCCTCCGATGGACGCGATCATTACAGTCATCAGGGAGATGACCGGCTCGATAGTCGATCAATTAAACGAGCCTGTCGGGGGCTGCGAGAGAAAACGATGCCTATGGTGGACCAAGGATGGCGCGAAACCCCTGGTGCACCCTTCGTCGACGCTCAAAAGACCGCTCGCCCCCGGCGTACGCTTCTGCGTTCGTGGATCAAATGAATTCGCGGGAAATAAAATTATTTCGGAAGTTTACTGGCAACGATATGAAAATCAGCTTTACATCGGTGAATAGAGAGAGAGAGAGAGAGAGAGAGAGAGAGAGAGAGAGAGAGAGAGAGAGAGAGAGAGAGAGAAAGAGAGAGTAGGGGGATGAGAAGAATACACGATACAGAGAGCGGAATAAATGTTGAGGATTGGAAAATGGAAAATTGTGGTCGAACGTCTATTTTCCATAAATGTGATTCTCAGTGGCGAATTCGAGTTGTCGGCGAGTGCTTCTATTAGAGAGAATTATAGTACGTTAATAAGGTTTTCGATGACAGTAATATCGCAGCCGGAGGGCAAGTTTTATCGTAGTGCATTTGGTAAATGAAAATTATCGCGTAACCAAAGCATCGACGAAATTAGGGTGGAAAACGGGCAAATGATCGTGGATCGATGGTAATAAATATCTATCGACCGTGTTAATTTTCGTTTAGCAGCGTATTGCAAGAGCACGTTCGACGACGATAAATTACGACGGAAATTGAGCCTCGTACCCTGGCTGTGTGTAAATAACGTTTTGTGGTAGTAGCCTACCTCCAACAGTTTCCATTACGGCACACACAGGGAGAAACATCGCGGACGGAGGATTTTTCTTTTGACTTAAATTATTGCACTCTCGAACGAGAATCCTAAGCCATTTCGCTACTATAAAAACGAGCAATAAGAGCCGACCACAACTATCGCTCCTTTCTATGCAACTTCTTCGCATTACCTTCAAATACGAACAAAACGATGGAAAGAAAGGTGGTAGAAGGAGGAACAGAGAGAAAGGAGGGTCTCGTTCGCTATTCCAGCGCGATTGTAACGGGCCACGTGGCCTTCTTTGCCGTAAATATTACGCCAACGAGCAAACGGTATTTGCCCGACTTCTTTCCACGAATTCGATCTCCAACTATACTCAAAATATCGCAAACAATTCGCAAAACAACACGGTGAACACGAGGCCGTCAATTTTATTCCATTATTTCTCCAACTGCAATAACTCGGACGCGCAAATCCTGCAAATTCGGCTCTCGAATCTAACTTGCCTGATTAAAAATAGAAACGACCATAAAACCTTAAGTAATTAGAAGTTTTACGACGTAACGGGCACTTCTATCGGTCCGAGGCGATACCGAATAGACCGAACGAACGGCCGTAACGACGCGTAATATCCCGCGGTCGGATGTACGGGAAAACAATGGATAATGCTGCTGTAAAGATAGCACTTCGAGACGAGTTATATATCTTTATATTCTCTTTCCACGAATTCGGAACAAACCACGAGGAGGATGGAAGACAGGAGGGCAATTCACGAGGGTACATAACGAAACGACGACAACCGGGACAACGGCGACGAGGAAGGGACAATTTTCTTCGGAACGAACCACCGTTCGAGCTGCTTGCGGGTTCGCGAGGCGATCGTAAAGTTAACTAGTACCCTCGGAGCAACCGCGAACGTCATCGAACGATGGAGAGGACCTCTTCTTTTCAGTCCTCCGACCTCGTTTAAACGCTTTTATAGGTGTATATCGCCATTGACCGCGGAACGACCAGCCAATCAGTCGGGACTCGCTGCAAAAGTGGAGTAAGGACGGCTCGAATGGTACAACTGGGGCTAAAGGTACTGTGCCACGATTTATTTGGGATTGTGAAACAGTTAGACGATACGAGAATTGCACATTTTTTAACAAAACACCATAAGGCACATTGGTATACCGCCTATATTTTATGGCAGTTTTTTTGTATTAGAAACTTTTTTCTCAAATTAAATCCTAAGGCTGTAAACTCTTAACACATTTTATGCGGGCCACGTAAAAATACGTTTTTTGGACTGTGCATAGACAGCTTAAAAAAGGCGATTCCTGGCAGTAATTACTTAGACTTGAAAAGTTAAGTACATTTTCGAATTTAGAGAGAAAGCAGTTTCCAGCTTATATTAATTTTTTGTAAAAATCAAATTAGTACAAATTTTTCAACAAGTTTTCCTCTTGAGTCTTAATGAAGCGTTACAAAACACTCGCATATAATGTGTTAACACCTTGCCGTACAATAACGAGTGACACTCGTGATTTGGTAAAGTGGGTAGGAAATTTTCAAGTTTTTCAAAGTCTATGAAATTGAAAATATCAGGGAGATGCGACACGATTAAATTATTTCTGTAATACGGATATTGTGGTCAATTATTTATGGATATATGGAATTATTGCGAAGACAGTTACAAAAGAAATCGTATGGCAAAGGGCTTAACATTTTGAGGTCCGAATTATTTCGTTTTTATTGGTAGTAAGCTAACTGAATTTAATTTCACAACATTTTCTATCATTGGAAATTAATTTTTTTAATTACATCAATAACTAGAGGGTATTGACGGACATTAGGTGATATTACAAAATCATTGTAAAATTAGAAAGTCGATATTAAATTCTCAGAAAATAAAACCAAATGAAAATCTATGTCGTATGCTCGACATAGGACCGCAAAGGGGTAAGTGCCTAAGTAATTTTTCACAGGATGTAGCATAAACTGTAAAACGTTTCAAAGTATACAAACAATTCTGTATAACTTCTAATTCACTCTATGTATCAATATCATTATTATTACAATACCTCTTTTGCAAGACTATCTGCCGCAATTCAACACCTACACAATTCTACCTACATACCTCCTCTAAATACCGCAACAATATTACATAACTCCTAAAATCAATTTCCATTTTCCCCTTAATTTTTCGCCATCTGAAAGTCTCAGAAAGAGGAAGGAAAAACGTCAAAAAAGAAAAAAGGCGAGAGAGGTAATCGTTCCGCCTGAAAATCACCGGACTCACCGAAGGATCGCGCGTTATCGCGGCGACGATCGTGATCCATTTCCTCGTCGCTCGAAGGACGTTTATCGTGATCGTTCCTCGGCATCGTCGCCAAAAGTACGTCGACCAGACGCGAGGCAGGATATAGGCGCAATTACCGGCAAGGATAGGACTTATCCGGGCGGTGACGACGGATAATTCAGGGAAGGAGGGTAGCATTTCCGTGAAAATCGGCTCTACGACGTTTTGTCTGGGTTGAATCGCAGCCGGCCTGACATAGGCGGTTCTTTTCCAAGGCGTGGGAGTAGGTCGTCGAGTCTCGGGTCTTCGAGGTTTATTGGTCTAATTTGAATAACGGGCTACAAGAGGGTTGCTACTATCTCATCCCCCGTTTTACTCCGTCGATGGCTTCTTTTCTCTCTCGCTCTCGTCCTGCTCGTTGAATCTTGTCGATTTCTCTTCCTTGGAGAAAGAGGAAGGAGAGAGAAGAGGAGGAGAGAGTCATAGAGAGAGATAGGTGGATGACTGAAGGATTTACGGACTTTTATTGCACGGCGCATTTATCTCGGCTGGGCGCTCATGCAAATTAAGATCTCGCTGCTCTCTAAGCTCGTAGACACGTTCGCCGAGCATAATACACCCGTGCCGGCTGAGAAAGAGGGATAAGGAGCTTTTGTCTTAAGTCTAGCAGTCTCGATGCACAATGCTCTCCTTTGTCGCGGTGTTCCTTCTCTTTCTCTTTCCCCCTTTCAATTTTTCCCGCCAATGTTTCGTCGATTTACCCTGAATTATCTACCAATTTTTTCAGTTTATCTTGTTACACGTGTTTAACACTAGAACAACTGACGTTAAATTTATTACATTTAAATATATTAATGAGAACTTTGGAAGATGGGGATTCAAGGGGTGGAAAATATGATCGTTTTGGTAATCTGTCTTTATAAGATCAACTTAGAATTTCTAGTCCAGGATTCTGTTGTAAACTTGGGGGATTTTTGGAAAAAAATGTGAACAAGTCATTTGGACTTGATTTGTTGTTCTAGTGTTAATTGCGGACCAGTGATTTCTCGAAAGTAGCGTTTCGATTGATGTCGTCGAGACGATGCGACGATGAGCGTGAAAATTTCGGCTTGTCCTTTAATTAGCAACCACTTGCGTCGAGCATTCAGCCTCGATCGCTTTGGTCCTTGGAGGGAATCGTGTCTTGGAGGTTCCAGAGTTTTGGAGATTGAAGCGGATAAATTGTGCGGTCGTACTTGGTGACGATAATGAGAAGCGGGATCTCGGGATATCTTAATAATGCCAAGTACTATTCAGAGATGGTTAGTTGTCGAACCTCTACAAAGTGAACGACCCAGGGGGCAAAGGGATTCAACCTAGTGCTCCAACTTGTCTCTTGTTCGGACACAACGAAGACAGACAAGGATTTTTCACTTGCGAAGATATGTCAAAGGGCAGGGCAAATTTAATTTCAGGTATGCATGCGTTTAACAATTTGCGATGATCTGTCAAAAGGCAGGACAAATTTAATTCCAATTGTGCATGCTTTTAACAATTTACCGGTATTTTTTTAACATCCCCACTACTTGCCGGTCACTCGGCCGATTGTGATCTTGATAGATATGATTCACTCAGCCAATAGCGAGGAAAAGTAACGAATAAGTCCGAATAGAGCAGGAAAACTAACTTGTTTAAGTTGCAACTTGCCATCTCTGAGCTATGCAATAGTAACGCCGATATTTCCCCGGAATTTCAAGCTCGACTGACCAGCATAACGAACCAGTTTATGCGTGCATTAAAACCTCGCTTCTTTCCTCCCTTCGAGATAGTAAGAATCGCTCGATGATAATTATTCGAGCACGGGCCTCGTTGGAGTACTCGCATAGCCTACTTTCTAATTCCGCATCGGCCAATTATTACGCGCACAAAAGCCATGAACTTTCCCGCCAGATTGTATAATCCATTCTTCGAAGTCCACGCAAAAAAAACTTTCCTCTACGTTAGAAAAAATGTGCAAACTCCATTTCGATCATTTTACCATTTTTTTCCACACGCATTTCCCTGGTAAATTCGCCAAAACAATCAGACCGTAACGCGAGATCGTAAAACGAGGAAAGTCCAATAGAAAGAGAGAGAAAAAAAGTTGTAAATTACTAGAACCCGTTTCATACGATTTGATCGATACAACCGGAGGAAATTATCGATAATTATTGGTGTCTAACAGTACGAGGATCGTAACTGATGCGTGGTCCTCTTTCGTGACGATCTCGTCATGTGTTGAAGAGCAGACTGTCTCCGTTGCAATTTGCAAAGCGGACGCCATATGACAGACCCCACGTGGAAATACTTGTTCGAGGGTGTCCAAGGAATAATACCATTTCCGAAGGAATGCCTCGGCTATTTCTATTCATATATATAGGTACACCCAGTGGTCAATTAATCGGCGGGTCATTTTGCGGGACGACAGAAAGGATTGTCCTTGAAACTCGTGCCAGACAGAGAATTAAATGCAACTGTCGGAAAGCGCACCGGTAATTTCTAGTTGTGCTTCTGTCAATGACGTCGGTGGTGGTTTTTCGAGGGTAAACGCATCATACGGCTTCGAATATAAATACCGGGCATAGAAAGGGAAGGGCTGCCGCGATTGGGGACCGAAACGAATGTGTCATCCGGATCGTCGGTGTTCGAAAGCTTCGAAGGGACGAGAGAGAACGATGGCGGATAGTGACCGATCGCTCTTCATGCCCGGATAATCCCCAAGTATTTGCCGCTGGAGAGAGAACGTAGGAGGGGTCAGGGGGTCGATTAATACGTTCCTGTTCTCTCGTAATTCCTTTCGCCTCGAATCCGTCAAATCTCGCACGCTCTTTAATTAACGACGTGCTTCACCCTTTCGCGGTCTATTTATTTTAGAAACGAATGCAACACTTTGTCATTTCTTGCGATTCTACGTTTAGGGTGAATCTCACAAGGGGATTTATCGAGAAGAGTTCGAGTAATCCCTCGTTGACTTTGAGAGGGGCAGAGGATCGACACTGTACTATTTTTAAGCTTGTTAACACTTTGCACTCCGTTTTCACCGCAGCCGCGACATTGTAATAGAAGCTGGTAAATAACTCCGTTATCAGATAAATCCGGTGTATTCTTATATTTTTTTATACTGTGAAACATTAACACTAGAACTACCGGCCTCAAATCTATCATATTTTAATAAATGAAATAAGTACTTTGAAAAAGGGGGAATCGAGCGGCGGAAAATTTGATCGATTGGGTGATTTATGTTTATTGATATAAACGTAGAATATTGATACTATGACTCTTGTGTAAACTTGGAGAATTTTTTGAAAAAATTGTGTGCCAGTCATTTTGACTGGTTTGGTACTTCTAGTGTTAATGGGAAAGCAAGATTTTCAATTTTTCACAGATGTGCACTCGCACCGTGTAAATCGTCATGAAATAGCTGGTAGCTCGTAGCAAAAATTACTCGGAGTGCAAAAGATTAATAAATACTCAAGTTAATCAATGATACATAGAATTTTATAAATCTTTTTATAGAGAATAAAGGAACAGTGGAACAACATATGGAACTCCTCGGCAAAACCAAGATTGACAACAATTAAAAATGACTTTTACAAACAATCAATAGCTGCTACCTTTCCAAGACACGACCAAACCATAATTTCAAAAATCATTATTGGCCACACTAGACTAACACACCAATACCTTCTCAACAAAGAAGAACCACCAACTTGCGAATTACACGAAACCCAACTCACAGTTGATCACATCATCATCCAGTATACGAAATACAGCACCAAGAGACAACAACTCGGCATCAAACCCACCCTAAAAGATAACTTAAAGGACTCAGTTACAACCCAAAACTTATTATAATTTTTAAAAATTACCAATGTATATTACAAACTGTAAAACCTAAAATATAGTCGCTAATAACCAGACTGCGGATTTTTATGCATTTGTGACAAATTCAATACGGCTAAAATATACAAAAAGGACATAATATAAAAATATCTCTAAAATATCCAAAGTATGGTATTTGTTGTAATATTTATTGAGTGCAATAAATCCCTAGATAGGATTTCCTATCTCACCTGCATTTGTGAAACTCGAAATTTGCATAAACATCCTCAGTCTACTAATAACCCTCATAAGTAGTTGATGCGACTCTAAATAAATAAATAAAAAAAAAAAAAATCTTTTTTACAATCCAAGATGAATGTACAGTTTTCCAAGAGCAATAAGAGGTTCTCGGAAGTTGCTGAAATCCAGTTGCAAAATTGCAAATCGTGCTGCCGCCTCGAACGATTTGACAGCCGGTACTTTTGCGCAGAGGATACAAGTTGCAAGCAAGTTCTGAGTGCAAAGACAAAAGAGAGGCGTTATTATTTGCCCCGTGCATCCGCGAGAGCCGCGTGGGCGCGACGATTCCATGCTTGTCGAGCTGCTTTCGGAACGTGCAATTATTGCGAGTGGCCGTACGTTGAAATTAATACGCGTAAAGGCAGCGATCGCAAGCCGCAGCGTGCAAAGATCGCAATTAAGAGTCGATCTTGCGAAAGAAAGACAATTTGCCGAGGCGTGGACGTACTTCTCTTGCTCTCTACTCAAAGAGGAACGGCACGGTATAAAAAAAAAAAATCCGAGTTGGTTGTACAAGTTGAAATAATTCTGGTGAATTCGCTCGTTCGCCGCGTGGATGCTAATGGCTTTAATTTCTGCCACGAAGAGGAATAAGAGGAAAAAGAAGAGAAGAAAGAGAAGGAAAAGGGCGATTATCGTGCGTAGGAAGGCACCGAGTAACCGAGAGTGGTTGTTTTCGCAACGATAGGACGTTACGCAGGAACAATTAAGAGAGCAAGTACCGAGAATACCGTTTGGAAATTGCAACTCTACGTGACGTGCCTAAAATCCATGAAAGTGGAGAATGAACATTTTTTATTACCCCTTCTGTTAAAGGGGCATGTAATTTGGCGATGGAATATCTACGTTAACGACCATGATCGTAATTATTGCAAAACGCAGATATAATTGCCGGATAATTGTTCTTCGAATCTAATGTTTTTTCTGCAAATTGCTTTATGGTTGGTTTGTCCTTCAATTTTCATAATTACTCCTAATACAAAATTGTCTTCTTCTTCCTGTCCTTCTATTCTTCTCATTGACGATTAGTTAAAAAAAATTTGGATGATCGAAGAATTTTTCTCGAAATTAAATTCACCATTGTCGCGCGACTAATTTGCCCGTCCGTCGGTCAATCTTTTTAGGATATAACGAAGCATGCCAGACAAATCAGCGAGCTAAGTCGTTAATTTATATTCATTAGATACAAATTGAATATTGTATTATTCCGCGATGGGGCGCAACATCCCCTAAGGCTCCCGGTTCCCCGACACCCCTGCCGTTGCGCGGATCATCGCGTGATATTCTGGTACAATCGACGACAAGAGCTTTACCCCGAGTTGACGAATAACAGTGAGCACCTCAACTTCATGGGCTTTTATTGACACGGAAGCCACTCTTATCGTAAATACGACATCTAAATAGCACCGATAAAATGCTCACGATAAAGGAAAAAAGATTTACCGAAATACCCCCGGTGAAAAAAATTTTGATTTACGTCCTATGAGACATCTAAACGCACGAAATAATGGATGTCCACCAACCTCGACTCTTCGTGGAAATCCCTCGGGAAAATGGGGTTCTGAATCTTAAAAAAAAAAGAACAGAATTTCCCAACCCTACACTTGATATTTTTTCCAAACAGTACTTTGTACGGATAACGAAACAAACTTCCATCCACTGATAAAAATCAGTCGAATCAAAGATCCAATTCTCCATCGAATACTAAAGGAGATAAGTCACCATAATTTAACACATTCTCTCAATTCTCTCCCCCTCGATGACTCCACGAGAGCAGAACCACAAAACGAAAACAGCAGGGTATATTCACCACCCGCGAATCCTCCAGGCTCGCTATCAGTCAGTGACCCACTGATTACACGTTCCATCAGAAATCGTAGCGCCATTCTCGAGGGGATGTCCTCTCTGGAGAAGTGAAAATTACGGCAATAAGTCACGAGCTAACTCCCCATCGTCCCCCTTAAAAACGCAGGCCTCCTTTTGTTACCGTGGCATCAGCTCGAGGTAAGACGCGTCTCTTTGAGCATAGGTTCTCTCGCTTCCTGGATAATTTGAGACTCTTTTATATCGTGCACGTACGATTCCCTGTTGCCGGTGGGCGTACATCAGCCTGCGAAGGAGCCACGCGAAGACGCGCGTCTACCTCGCGACGTTCTTCCTCGACGACGACGTCGACGTCGTTGCATCGTGTGCCGTGCATGCGTGCGGTGCAACGTGTTATGAAATGCGAACGTCACTGCCCTCGCGAACTACCTTGCTAATGAGGGGTTCTTCCGTCTCTTCTTCGTTTTCTTTTTTTTTTCCTATCTTCCTTCTTCGCTGGTCGTTTCGTCTTTGTTTCTCTTTCTTCCTCTCCACGTTGGAGATTCTTTTTCTTTGTGCCAGGACGTGTCGCATAAACTTCGAGGAACACGGCTGCCACTTCGTGGAAGAGGAACGAGAAGGGAGAGGAAGAGGGCTGGAGGAATAGCCGGGATTGCATATGGGGAAGGATGAACGTGATTTCAGTCTTTCTGATGCAAAGTGTAATTTTGAGGGGTGGGTTGTGTGGATTGTAAGGATATGACGGTTGAGAGGAATTTTGATACTTGGGAGGGAGAGAGAGGGAGTTGAGAGAAGAATTGTTGGTGGGGGTATATAAATCTAATGAGTGGGGTAGAGTTCAAATTTTCTGGTGCCTCTGGGAAACTTTTTCTGAATTATTTAGTATATGGTGTATTCGATGGTTCGGTACCCATTTAAAATTGTAGGTTTTTGGTGTAATAACCATAGGAGTTAGAGAAACTATGGTGACTAAAGTGATAAAGACTCCAGCTCGTAGTCAGCGGGAGATTTCAAATATCCCGTCGCCTCTTGAAAATTTTTCCTAATTTATTTTTTCTAAATACGTCATAGGCTCGCTGAAACGCGTACCTAGATGAAATAACCATAAGATTCAAGGAGACTATAGCGGCTGAGATAGTAAAAACTTTGAACTCTCAATCAGCAGAACCGAGTTTCACGTTTGTCGTCGCCTCTAGGAATTTTCCGAAATTATTATTTAATACATTACAGACTCATTGATTTGGAGTCCACCTAACACCCTACGTTCTAAGTGAAATAACCATAATAATCGGAGCACTATGGTGGCTGAGATAGTGAAAATTTAAACTCGCTATCAATAGAACGGAGTTTCAAGTTCGTCGTCGACTCTAGGAATTTTTCCTAAATTATTATTTTAATACATTACAAACTTATTGATTTGGAGTCCACCTAACACCCTACGTCCTAAGTGAAATAACCATAAGAGTCAGGGACGCTATGGTGGCTGAGATAGTGAACATTTAAACTCGCTATCAATAGAACCGAGTTTCACATTCCTCGTCGCCTCTAGGAATTTTTCCTAAATTATTATTTAATACATCACAGACTCACTGATTTGGAGTCCACCTAAGACCCTACGTTCTAAGTGAAATAACCATAAGAGTCAGGGGCACTATGGTGGCTGAGATAGTAAAAATTTGACCTCGCAATCAGTAGAACCGAGTTTCAAGTTCGTCGTCGCACTTAAAAAATTGTTCCCAAACAATTATTTAACATCCCATAGGCTCGCTATTTCAGCACCCACCCAAGACATTAATTAATTTCGAAGGACAAAAAGAAAGTATCACCCTGTAGCTACGGAGGGCTTCGACCGACAGAAGTAACAAGAGTTCAGAGAATGAAAAGAGGGAGAGGGAATAAAGAGGACCCGAATGGTTCTAGGCAGAGGGAGAAGATACGGTTAATCGTCATTTTTCGAGATTCTGTTACATCTGCTTCTTTGTGCGCGATCGCAAAGTACACGCACGTAAGACAGTCGCATTATCTCTCCTGGGAATGAATGCTAAATTCCTGTTTCCCGCTTTCTAAAGGGCAGAAAGAACCGATACTTCAAAGAATCTTTAGTACCTTTGGCGGAGGCAATACCCTTTGTTCTGGTTTCGTTCCATTCAGGAAGGGTCGATGAAAGGATTGAAAAAGGGTCCAACAAAGGTGGTGGGCGTGCATGGGCCGTATCCGCGTCTTCTCTTTCAATAAGACGTAATCAACATTCGTAAACATGCAATCAAAATGAATACATCCTGATTCATTTCGCGGTCAATGTCCCAAGGGATGACGAACCGTGCATACCCGAAAAAATGTCGTGCGGTTTGCCCTTAAAAGTCTTAACACTCCCTAAAGAAATCTCGTTAGAACAACTCGTCATTTTTCAAATCACCTAATTTAACGCAAAACCACTGACCTCAATTCGACATACTTTATTATTTCCAAACTCTCCATCAAATAAATGCGGCTTTACTTAATCCTCCATAACTCAAACTTTGATCCTCTCTCAGAGTTGGATCGTACGTTCGAGGATTAATTTCCACTTTACGAACATTTAGTCTTCACTGAAAAAACACCAAAAAGTACCAATCCTAACGAACACTCTACAAGTAGATTAACTCCGAATTTTCCAAGCCGAAAGAAACTAACAAAACTACTTTCGATTTAATGACATTTTCCCCTCGTCCAATTAACGCGTTAAAAAAAAGAAGTAAAACCCTCGACGAATCGGTGGAACAAAAGTCTACCTTTCGATCAAGGAAACACCTCTCTCGAGAGGCCGACGTTGGGTTTACCCAGGTGTCTGCTCGACCTCGTGGTAACCCTAATTGAAGGGAAGTTGCAGCCATTGCGAAGACGATTAAACTCTTACCAGGCGGGACAGTGGCGAGTAGAAATACGTGCCGCTCAGCTTAATGGAGCTACGATGACGTGTCTCCACCTATCCGTCGTAATAATTATCCAGCATTGCTGCTATCCAACCAAGAATACCCGTAATCTACGAAGCACGGCTATTCTGAGTGTTCGCGGCATTCGTTAAAGCTTCAACGACACCAGCAATTGCTGGATCGTCGAAGTTGAATCATTGCGGTTATGGAGAACGAAGGGTCTTTTCCTTCTTCGACTTACATCGGCCACGTTCGCAAGCAGGTAGAGAGAAAGGAGAAGCAAAGGGATACTTTTGGATCGGCACACCTATCGCGTTACGATCCCGGTAACGAGATCATCCTCGATCTCCTTCGGTAGACGGCGAGTCGGCAGGATCGAGAGAACTCTAGAACCGACTCGAGTTCCTTCTGTGTGCTTCTACTTCATCTTCTTCTCCTCGACTCTCCTTGATATCCTTTTTTTTTCTCCTTCGAGATCTTCATAATTTCTGTATACAGGGAACCGAGACTGGAAAACGCTACTAATTATAATCGCATTAGGATCGTTGGCGCCGACTCTTGTTAAAGCTCCGCTTGATCCGAATCGTACTCATGCTCCGCGTTTTGTTGCATCGTCGAAGGCGATGTTTACTTTAACCGTTTATCTCCTCTTGCCTCTAATTACGTATTCTATTTTCTCGCTGAAGATGCTCGCTCTTCCGACGTGATCCAACGTTATAATTTTACGAGAGCGTCTCGAGAACCGAGTCTCGTATGGGGTGTCTACTTTCGAACGGATTAGTTTGAAGCAGGGGTGGCCAATCCAAATGATCTTGCGGGCCACTTTGGAAATGCATCACAACTCCGCGAGCTGCATATAAAATTATATACCGCCATAATAAATTTAAACCCACTATAGGCATTTTTTCGGAGTGAAAAAATTGAAATATCTACCTATCATGAGTTCGCAGAAAATAATTTAATTATTCTGTGAACTCATAAATAAAGCAGGCAATGTCTGTCATATATTCCCAAGAATATTTTTATAATAAAATATTATATTTTATAATATAAGTATTTTTTGAATACATTGCTTTCCTTATTTTGGCCATTATAAAATAAATGTATTTTGTAAAAGTGTGATAAATCTCGCGGTACGGAAAAGTGTTCAAGACTCGGTCCCGGGTCCCGGGTTGGTCACCCCTGGTGTAAAGCTTCCCTCGCAGGTCCAGATAATTACAATTTTAACATAGATCACCTATCGATTTTACGTTTACAAAATGAAAAAGCTGCACGAAGATCATTTCTCGTCCAGGCACTCTTAAAATATTGTAATTCGATGCCACAATTAATTAATTCCCGAGACATCTAAAACGCTCGCGGACATTTCTACGAGCTCACATCTTGCGTAAGGAACGGGCGCGTTCTCATCGTTATTCCCGAGGCTCTTCCAGAGCGATCCGTTTCATCTCTCTCGATATCAAGCTCGAAATCGCAAACAGTCGACTCGTCTAACGTCGGCGGCGTTACTGATTTTATTTCACCTGCGCCATGAAACTCAATCTCGGCGTTCCCGATCGAAATCGAAGAAGAGCTCGCGTAGCTCGAACCTCGAAGGTGCTCCGTTTACAGGAGCAACCGAAGCGTGTCCCTCGGTTCCTCCGTCCCTCCGTACCTCAGTTCCTCTGGCCTCCCGCGGCTTCCCCTTCGCGTAGCTGGTGTTTCGCGTGCGCTTTGACCGTGACCACGAAGCGTGGCAGTCGTGCGTGTGTCACTCGATGACTCCTGGCCCTGCGGATCGTTCTCCTACTCCGCCCAGAACGTGCACGCGTTGCACTTCGGGCTTTGTCCCGCGTTTTCCCTCACACAAAACCGCGGACCAAAGCTTGCGCTTGCTACGTCAACTGCAAGGACTTAGGACATGCCCTGTTCTCCGTCGGTCTAGACGTTTCGTGGTGTTCTCTCATTCTCCGTTTCTCTAATACGTTGCCTTTTGTACCTGACGGAGCGTGAAACGTTGAGACGTTCGACACGTATCGCACTTTGGGTTGAAATCTGGCGGCTGGAACGGCGTGACCTTTGCGGGGTCGGGTCCAAAAATTTTCCGGGGCCAGAGTATATATTCTAATTCAATACTTTCGTGTCAACATTTAATGTCATCGTCTGGAATTGAATATTATTCAATCTTATTGTGTAGAGCAGGGGTGGCCAACCCAAATCATCTTGCGGGCCACTTTGAAAATGGATCATAACTCCGCGGGCTGCATATAAAATTATATATCCCTATAAATTAGATTCAGACTCACTATAGGCACTTTTTCAGAGTGAAAAATTGAAATATAATGAGTTATTATTTTTGTGTTTACTATTACTCTGTCATGTAAACATAAATAATATAATAATAATGATCCTGATGATAATCTCGCGGTACGGAAAAATGTTCAAGGCGGGCCGCGGATTGGCCACCCCTGGTGTAGAGGGTCCTGAAAAATGGCTGATGAGTTTTCGTAAACTGCGGGGTCTTTCTAAAGGCGGGAACGGGTTCAAAAATTTTGCTGGGCCCGAATACACATTCAAATTCGATACTTTGATGTCAACATTTGGAATACGCCAAATATTCGATCTACCATATAGGAAATCCTGCAAAAGGTCTGAGGAGTTTTCGTAGACCGCGGACCCTTTTAAAACGCGGCCATTCGACTCTCGATCGGTAATTTGAAAATAACTGCGAGAGTTTTTTGTCCGATTGTGAGTTTCAGATAGTTCTTCAACGAATAATGATATTACGTGAGTTATCGAAAAACCGACCAAACTTGATATCGCACTTAATATCGAGCATCAGGTTGAAAGCTCTCACAATGGATCGATCCTCTCAGAGATCGAAGTCCAATTGGATCGACGATGTATTGAAAAGTTTTTTCCCCTCTTTCGAGTTTGGCGGGTATTATTGAATAACGCTGAGATCGTGCAAGAAACTGGGAAGTTGATTTGAGCGCCGGTTTTTGCCGCGGTTCGCGCGCGTTTTGCTCCTGCGATGCTCATTTACCGCGTCGCGAGACCACTGGACCCTTTTTCCTCGCCTTCCTCCTTTTGTTCCTTTCCTCGGTTGAATGTAAGTACTTGCCGTGAGGATCGACGGAGAATTCAACGAGGTAGCGGTACCTCCGACAGCTACCGACGATTTATTCAGGAGTGAAAATTAGGGTCGGCTCCCTCACGGGTCGACCTTCGATTATTACCCCTGACCGATCCTCCTTACGAATCACTCCTGTTTTCCCTCGATTATCGTTGTAAAAAATACCATCCCTCGTATCCCTTAATCCATCGTTCCTATTATTATTCGTTGGCTGTTTTTCGTGAACCATTTCCTGGTTTTCACTGAAGAGCTTAGAGTAAATATTACAAAACCGGTTGGAATACGTGTGGATGAATGGAGAAGAGATTTTCGAAATAGAACAAACAGAATTCATATGCAATTCGTGCACCAGCATGTTTGTTCCGTTCGTTATTTCAAAAGGGCATATATGCATTTATGCGCGTTACGTTCAAATATAAGCAATGTTTTTGCGTAGGCTCTGAGAAAACATTGCAGATAAACGTTACACTCCATCGTTTCGTCGAAAGGTCAAATAAGTGAATATTAATTGACTCGATCAAATTCAAAAACACATTCGCATCGTTGACAAAGCAACAAAAAATAGTAATAAAATCATTCGACAGAAATCGCTCGAAGGCAAAGAGGAGGGAACAACGACGGAGGATCTTCAACGACGTAACGAGATCGAATTAAAAACAGACCAGCGAAAGATTAGATCTCAACGAGAAACCTCCTAACCGAGCTCTCGCCTATCATTTAATTTACCATCCGATCCCCTCTGCAAAGTCGCGGCGTTTAAACGGTGCATCGACCACAGAGAGCCGTACGAGCAGAAGCGCTGCCGGCGACAAAGACGGCGGCTGCAACGTTCACCGTCGGCTTCTCCCTTCAAGGGTGGATGACTCGAGAGGTCGTCTCTCCTCCGTGGCCCTCGACGCTTACAACTACTGTTCGCCACATGGCCTCCTCGCGCTTCTGGTATTCCCTTTCTTTCTTATTCTATCGCGTTCATGTTGTATTCCCTTCTTCCTATCTTCTTCTCTCTCTCCTCTCTCTCTCCTGTTTCTCTTGTCTCTCCTCTCTCCCGTATGAGCCTTCGCGAGGCATGCGTCTCGTTCGCTCTTGCGAGCCGCAATTATTGCCAGTATTCCGGGCTGACGTGACGTGACACGCTCGGCCCATGTGCACGGGGTCAGGCTTCGGGGTTAGCTGAAATTACGGGAGGCAGGCGCCTCTGTCGAGGAACGAGTTACATGTACGCGTGCCGGTGCCGGTCTTTCCGTGCCGCTGGTCTTCCTCTTGCCACGTGCAAGGACGACAATGATAGCTATTGCGAGTTCCCGTGGAAATTCGCGACGAGTTCTCGACGTTTCCGTGTTATTCAAATATCAGAGTTTCCGGGGTCGAATTTGTTGACGGTATTTGACTCGGTGCGAGCACTTCATTTGACTTTGGGTGAAAGGGCGCGGGTCTACAATTTAGGGGATGGGGTTGTGGCGGATACGAAGGCAAGGACTGGAAATTAGTCTTATTTGATATGTATATTACAGCTTTGGTGATTCGGGACTCAGCTAAAATAGTAGGTCCCAGGAAAAATAGCAGGTGAAACCGAAAAAATACATAGTGAAGCTAAACGATGCCGAAGAGAGCTTGAGTCGTGAAGGTGAAGGCGAGGACTCATTATCAGTGGGACCGAGTTCCAATTCTTCACAGTCATCTCTGGTAAAATTAATTCTATCTTATATGTACATTGCAGTCTCTATTATTTGGAGCCCAACTGAAACAGTAGGTCCCACGCGAAATCACCATAGCAGCTGAAGCCGAAATAATACAAAAGAAATCTAAACATTGCCCAGGATGAGTTGTACCGAGTCGGAAAGCGAAGGTGAAGACTCACAATCTATGGGTCCAAATTCAAATTCTTCACCGTCACCTCTACTAAAATTAATTTTATCTCATGTCTAAATTGCAATCTCCATCGTTTGAAGCCCATCTAAAACAGTACGTACCACGCGAAAAAATTGTAGCAGCTGAAACCGGAAAAGCACTTGACCAAATCTACGGGACACCTATGAGAGAACCGAGGGGCAACTCGGCGCACCGAGTTCGGATCGACAAGAAAGCAAGGAGTAACCTTCGAAGCGAGCAGATAAAACAAGATATTACGATGGCTGTAAGAAAGGGCAAGCCAACGACGACTAGAAAGCACCGCGAGATCCGCCTATACTCGAAGAGAACGGAGGCAGGACACCCGACGAAGGAAAGACCGGGGAGGTCGAAGAGAAAGGAGAGATCGCGGAACGTCGAGAGAAGATGCGAAAAGAAAAGGAGAGAGAAAGAGAGAAAAGAAGAGAGAGGACCACGACGAGAGGGTAGAGGGCCGTGACTCGCCCGTGACATCGCGATTACGCTCGCACACCTGTGTCCGACTCAGCTTCGACTTAAGTCAGCCACTTACTTTAGCAGTCGTCACGTGCTACAAGAACCGAGCCACGCGTCCCTTTTCTACGAGATGCGTCAGATGCAATTTTTCTTCGTCCTTTTAGTCCTCCCGTGATCCTTCCTTTTTCCTTTTCATTCGCAACAGAATATGATTAATGTCATGATCACAACGGTAAACGATGAAACGGCAGATACAAATTTCGAGATGAATTTCAATCCCTGAGTACACTTTTACCGTCCTAATGACGGACGTCATTGGCTGTTGAGTAACGAACAAAAAGTAGACAATTTAATTTTACGATTTATGAAACGAAGAGTTTCACTCGTATTGAATTTCGTGCAATAATAACGTTCGTTTCAATTTACGCTATCATAATTTTTTCGATGCACGTCATCAATTTCAAAATTTCTCGCTCGGAAAATATCTCTGATTTGTTGAATTTTAGCTTCGTAAATCTGATCAGCAATTTCTACTGTGCAAAATATCCTGATGATTTCCATGAAATACGAATATATTGGTAGGCGTCTATCAAGCTGTATCCACAAATGCTACAGGAAGAGTGGCGATAATTGGATTAATCCAGTGTAGAATAAAACAATTGGAAAGAAAATCCGGCTACAACGATCTTGGTCGTATCGTAATAAATTCGTAAAGAGAACTTTTACGCGTAACGATTAAATCCCAACTCCCGTTTCCCGCGAAGATTAAATCTCGGATTTGCAGCTCCTTAGACGTTCCTATATGCATAATCGTTACGCGATGGTTATAATCAAACGCGCGTTGATTCTCGCTTCTACGAGATGATTAATGTAATTTCTGCGTCACGGCAAAAGTAATTCTTCAGCCGAGACTTTAGCGTTTCTCAACGCCTCTTTATATGCACAGAAACGCTTTTCGAGGCTCGCATTAACTTTAATCGTCCCTCTTTCTCTCGCCATATCACGATGCTCATTCTACGCTCTGTGTAATTTACAACTCGTGACTCGTTCAAGATCTCGCCGTTAAGTTTGCTAAACGCCGCGCAACGGTTTTGCGCGATTTTAACGCGAGTCCCGTGAGAGTGCCGGCGGACGATATGTGATCCGCACGATAACGTTCAACGTTTTCCATCGCCATTTTTTTCCCCTCTTTTCCCTTCGACTAGCGCAACCCTCTCGATTTTCAAACCGATACAGGTGAAACGTGACGATTGCAAATTGTACGCGGAGGAAGGAGAAATTATTTGGTGATTTTAGGACATCTTGCAATATTTTGTCTTGATCTAAGAACCTTGTAGAGGAAATTAATTAATTGAATAGTAGAGTTAATTAGATTAAAGGCTATGGCACGTTTGGAAGTTTTAAACTTGTAAAATTCTGTCTTAATTTGAAAGTCTTCCGAGGAAAGTTAAGTAATTAAATACTATCGCTAATGTAATTAAGGATTATGTTTGTGAGTTATTAGCTTACTTATTCAGTTCTAATTTGGGAGACTTTTTGAAGGAAATTGATTTTTTAACGTTACAGCTAATGAAATTAACGCTAGAAGTAGGGGCGTTAGATCTATTACATTTTAACATATTAAAATACTACTTTGGAAAAAGAGAAACCAAAAGGTGGGAAGGATGATCGATTTGGTAATCTGTATTTTATACGATCAACGTAGAATATCTGTGCTATGAGGGTTCTATAAACTTGCAGGACTATTGATCAAATTGTGACATTATGACTTGTTTGGTCGTTCTAGAATTCCTGATATTCTGGACGAATACACTCATTAGTAAAAGTGTGACGATATTTTCTATGATTTTATACAGTACACACTCTACCGCTTATATGTAATTAATAGACTCCAGACGTTTATGCATTTATAACAAAATTAATACGGTTAAAATACACAAAACGAACATAATATAAAAATATATCCGAAATATCCAAAGTACGGTATTCGTTGTAACATTTATCGAGTGCAACAAATCCCTAAATAGGTTCTCTTGTCTTAACTGCATTTGTTGAATTTGAAATTTGCATAACCATCCGGAGTCTAGTAATTAAATACACCAACAAAATTTGTAAGATCAACTAAAGGTCCAAAAAATTGATCCAAGGTTGCAGATAAGTTACCAAAATAAACTTACAAAACAAATCTGAAAGCAGTTGCTTCAAACCACAATTTTATATAGTAAATCTAATAACGATGATGTAAAAAAAAAATTTCTCAGCACTGCTACAGAAAACCCCACAATTGAAATCCATCACGCAACATCCAAAGTCAACGTAGCATCCCAGAAATCAGAATCTCCCTCACGAATAAATCGCCGTTACAGCGATAGAAATTCTGAGCGAATCTCCGCGCGGATTCGTTTCTAATTAAAATGCACGACCTAACGAAGCGTCGTTGAAGTGAAAAAAAGGAAAGGAAAAAAGCCACGTTGGATGGAGAAAGGAAGAAAGAAAGAGAGCGAAAGGAGACGAGGGAAGCTGGCGCATGCCACAAGTGTGCCCAACGCAGTCTCCTATTGGGTTACAACCTGGCACTCTTCTTCTTCGTCGGTCGGTTTAATGTTACGGCGCGTTATGCGACATATTACGCTATGGAAGCCCCATGCCCTCGGCAAAACGAGCGCACATTCTTCGTACGCTCGCACGTGAACGTGGAAATACGATGAGAGGGGGCTCCTGAACACCGTGGCGAATTAATCTGACCTTCCCTCTTTCCACTTCATTGGCACGTTAATTAAGAGCAACCTTAAAGTTGGAATAAAAAAAAAAAAGGGATCGCCAGGGAGCGAGAATTTATTATTGCCGGATGAACGAAGATGCTTCCCTTGGTCCTCGAATGTCAACGGGGAGAAAACGAGAAGGGAAGGTTTTCAGATTAAATCCGACGTCTCCAAGATGACTTAACTCTTTGCCTCTTTAAGCTGGTAAAACTTGATATACGTCCGAATTTATTTTAATGACTATCGTCACAGTTAATTAGCAGAGAAATCGCCGAGAGTTAGGCGTGAATATTCACAGGTGCTCCGATAACATGGAATAATTTGAAATTACGAGGTTACTAAGAACGTATCTTCGCTGGAAATTGAATTTCTCTTTATTGTTCCATTTTAGAACGATGCTCAATCTCGGATATACCGTGGAATATTATCAGACTCGTCGATTAAATCACATTTTCGCGCTTTTAAAACGTTACACGGTCTTCGATGTCCTATCAATCGGAACTTTTAAATCACACGTAGCCGAGTACAATTAAATTATTCAAATTTTCCGTAATTCATTCTCCCAACGAGACTGAATTTTTACCGTGCAACTCTGTCCGCTTCATTTGAAACGTAAATCCTGAATAAACGTTAAATTTAATATTCAATTTTATTCGACGTCTGCCAGCCGGTCACGGCTGAACCGAACGATACGTAAATGCATTAACTTAGAAACACAGCCGAGCCGTTCTCTGTACAACGAAACTACTTAACAAGACAAACACCGCTCCATTCTCTGCAATCCAGTTAAAACAATCTTCCCCTCGTTATCCACCAGCAAGAGCGGAGAAATAGGAAGGAAAAAAGGGGGAAAAACGGTTAATAACATGGTCGAATATGATTCTACTTTCGACATCGAAATATCCATAGTATTTTGGACGAAACTCAATTTAAACTAGACGACCCAGGATTTCTTTCTTAACGATTCGCGGCAATTTTACGAAAAATCGTTGAAAATATTGCGACACTCTCTCTCTCCCGAGTGTAAACGTCGGTGCCGCTTTATTTCACGGTGTTACCGTATTATTTCACCGGCTTAATGCCTGCATCCGTACAATAACTGGTTAGCCGGTTACGTAATGGCAATAAGATAAGAAATCCCGTAGGGCAATAAAACTCGTAATGCTCCCGATTGCTTTTAGTTTTCCGTCGGGTTTCGAGCAGTTCGCTCGTTACCTCGCAAAAGCACGTTCGATTTCTCGCTAGTTGTGGCTTTTACGCGTACTCGATGAAAGAGGTGGAGAATGAGAGAAATAGAGAAAGAGAAAATAAGAGAGAGGGAGAGGAAAAAGAGAGAAAGAGGGAAGGAGAAGGCGGGGTGCGCGCTATCAGATCATACCAACTCGCCGCTGCCTCGTAAACGGATAATAGATAATAGCTTCTGGCAAAAAGATCGTGTCGAAGGAAAAAATTGTTTCGGTCTATGGAGAGATAGGAGACGAGGGAGGAAGAGAGTGAGAATAAGAGAAAGAAATAGAGAAAGACAAGGAGAGTAAAATTAATGTTTTCTTTCTAGGTTGGGTATTATCCGCTCGCGGCACGTCGCGTCCAATTGTTATCGAAGAGGTCCGCCCTCGCCAGAATCCGAGCCAACGACGTCAATACGGACAATAGCTCGATAAGTAGATAATAATGCATAATATAATAAGAGAGCACCGACCGTACGTTAGGTACTTCTAGACGGGTCGTGCGTTGGTCAGCACGCGCCGAGCAGCCGTCGATTCAAATGCTCGAGTAGCCTTTAACGACTCCTTTCTACGCGAGAGACCGACTCGCCGCACAATGCCTTTTCTCAAGTTTTATCGTTGAATCGTCGAGCGACGTTATTGTCGAATTTATGTAACGCTCTGTTCACTACGCTCGATTACTTTAAGAATGTTCTCTTTTTCTCTTCTCTCTCTCTACTCCTTTTCTCTTTTCCCCCTTTTTTTTCCGTGCACTGATAATCGGGCTTTGTACGTAGCTCTTCAATTATCGAGAGAACGATTTTGTATCGATCGAATTAATCGCGATCGATGACGGGGGTTGTTCGATAATAGCCACGGTTTTTCGATTTTCACGCTGTCATTTCGCAAACGTGGCAATTTGGTTTATCAGCGGCTGGGTCAGAACGATAACCAAACGACTCCCTTGCGATTGCCATGCCGATAGATTCTATTGTCGACTTGGTATTTACGTGGAATAACGGTAATTAACGAGGAGCGTATTGTTTGATAGTTTTCGATCGGGCAATTGAAAAAATTTATTGTCCTTGCAAGCTGATAAAACCGATAGGGGAGAGTACCCCAGTACCGGCCAGTTGTAAATTCTATAATACTATAATAGATGAAATTTAGATTTTTACCACCATTAGTGCGATACACTCATACAAGTATATGCCCCGTTCGGCGTCGACCTATCGTGAACGGTTTACTGGCAAATCGAAGATTTCTGTTGTGCGCGAAGAACGTGCGCTACGTAATTAAAATTCTATCGGTGAAGAAGAGTCAGTTTGCCCTTTGTGTGCTGAATCTCATGAAGAAGATTGGATACAGTGTGGATACTGCAAGGTTTGGACCCATGAGGCTTGTGCAAACATATCGGAGATATCCGATCATTACATTTGCGATTATTGTATTGTATAAATGGTTATATATTTAGTGGCCGGTACTGGACGCCAATTTTTTGTAGTCTGATTTTTCCTAGTCTTACAATTGTTGTAATAAGGCTGATAATATCTAAACGTATTGGTTGTTTGTTACTTTTTTTAATAGCACAATAGTTCTTTTACATATATCAGGAGGTATTGAACATGTAACCTTAGGTATTTCGATTTTTTTGCTGATAAACCTTAATGTGACGGTACTGGAGGACTCTCCCCTACTGATAAGAGTAAATATATCTCCATACTGAAATCAAGTAAATACGGAAGACAGCTTTATTCCGCGGTATATACGTCCATCGCAACATACGTTAGAGACGAAGAGTAATCTCCATCGTCGACGAACGTGTCTCGAGAAAAATTCAGCGGATCGACGGGACATTTGCGCGCACTAGTTAAGTCACCTGTGCTTCGACTCTCCAGAACTCACCCCGTGCAGATCCCATCGTTTACCAACGAGGGTTGCAATATGCCGTTGCACGGATCCTCTTCCTCTCTCTTTTTCTATCTTCCTCTATCTGTCCTCCTCCTATTGCTTTTCGCGACCGTCTCTCTCCGCGCGATAGTTTATTCCACCCTCCTGTTTCGTTCGCGTCGACTTTTTACCCTCGGTAACGAGTATCGTTTTACCCATTATATTATAGAATCCGGCGACTTTCCGTCTGGAAAGTACATAGTAAAACAAACAACCCCCACTTCGACCGTCGTCGATCCGATTTCCGGCGACTTCATCGCTCGCAAATATTGCCACGGTTGGCGACCTCTTCTCTCGTTTATAGGCAAAAAATATCGAGATAGAGATATCGAGAACTGAGAGCGGAATAAGCTTTTGATCGAATGCAGGGGACATCGACTTGTCCGAATTCTCCGTCGAGGTACCGATTTGGGAATTAACCCCTTGCACTATTTCCACGAGTCTCTGACTCGTGATGAAAATTTTAGGCCAAACTTGAATATTACGAGTCTGACTCGTGGTATTAATGTCGGGCAAAGTATTCATATCTCGAATAAGATCGTATGTCCCCGTGCAGGATTATTAAATTTAGACTTTGATTCAAATTCATTTGAGTTTCACAGAAGTTCCATTGCGTGAAGTAAATATTAGCGCGGTAATCTTTGTCAGTCGCGAGATATCGTATATCGGGCGTTGAGTTTAGGCATGGATTCTTGCGAGTTTACCGATAGTGCAAGGGGTTAATACTGTAACGTTGGGCGTCGCTATTGGTAATTTTAAAAATTAGCAATTGGCAGACTGCTATTTTATGTTAACTTTCGCTTAGAACGCATTAGATGTACTATATATGCATTTCTTTGTGGGGGAGTAGCATTACACACAAAGTATTCGGTAGAATTAATGTTACTGATTGTAAGTTAGGAGGCATGTTAATTATCATAAATACAATAACGAGAGATTCCAACGTCCTCAGATACGGACGTTTTAAATCCTCAACTGGAACGAAAGGTTACACACTTTTCTAAATATCGATGAATAGTCCACAAGTAATAGTGTCACAATATTCCTCTATAGCTTAGAATATTCATTAAAAATACTTATTATTTAGTTAAATTATATTGGCACAAAAGCGTGTAGGATCTTCTCCCTGCTGATATAATAGAGATAAAAACAATTCATCAACCTCTAACGTTGCACTAAACCGTATCGCATTGAAACAGTGAACTGTATCCCAATCCGTTTGTGAACTAACGAATTAATTTGATTTAACCCATCGTCGAACATTAGCTTCCACTCTAACGCGCTAGATTCGAATCAAACGTTTCTACTTGATCTGCTCCACAAAGGTTTCAGGAATGCGTTAAAAATGCGAAGACCGATTGAAATTCAACCCCGACTAATTCGCGTTCTCCACCAAACCGTTCTCCATACGCACCCCCGTCTCTCTAGTCGAGCATTTCAGGAGAATCGAGGCCGGTGAATTTCGTTTGCCCCTTTCCGACGAACGGGTTGAATTAAAATGAAAACCAGCCCGAGGCGTTGAATCTCGCTGACGGCTCTACGCTGCTCGTCTCGATCGTTGAAAAATACCGAGCAAATCGAGAAAAACCGACGAAAGAGAAAGAGAAAGAGAGAGAGAGCAAGAACGTCGAAAGCAGATGCCAGAGAGGAGACAAGGCGCAGCAAGGTGAAGCCTGTGGACCGTCGGAGGTGAGGAGGAAGGGCAAAAAACACGGAAACGAATAGGAGCAGCGCGGCATACGCGGACAAGAAGAAAACGTCGGATAGGTAAAAGCGAGAGAGTGCAATTACCGACTGGCAGTGGAAAACAAACTAAAGGGAAAAGAGTGGTGAGTGCAGAGGGGGATCGCGAGGAGGGCGAGGGAAGAGGAGCCGGGAGAGAGGAGGGAAAGAGAAGGGACGAGGGAATAGGAGAAACGGCGTGACGCGTACGCTTCGGAGTCAGCGAGGAAAAGAGAGGAAACGGAGTAAGCGCAACGTCGACCAAGAGGGAAGGTGGAACGGGAAGGTGGAAGGAAAGGTATAAGAGAAGGTGGAAGGCAAGGAGCGAGCGAGCGAGAGAGATTAAATAGTAGACACCGAGAACAAACGAGGAGAGAGAGAGGAGGCGAGGCGGGGGCGAGAGGGAGAGAAGGAGATGCAGAGATTACCATATAATGGTGCCCCGAGGGCGCATAAGCTGCGCCACAACGTAATTTCTTCGTCCCTTTTCAACGAACGGTGGCAACGGTACGCACACGTCCTCTCCCTCTCACCTTACCTTACACCTAACAGTTCTCTCTTTCTCAATCTTTGACTCTCCTCCCTCTCCCTCGCGCGTCCTTTCTTCCTCTCTTCCTCTCTTTCTCCTTTCCACGATGCCCTCACCAATGTCCCCGGAGAACTTGTTGCGAGCCGTGCATTGCGTTGTCAAGTCAGTCAAACGTAATCCACCTACTTACGTGCCTCCCTTCCCTCCCTTCCCTCAACCCCGCGAACCTTCTCTCAACGGAGATATCGTTTTCTGCACAAGGATCATCGTCGATCTAGAGAGCAACCGCCATTTAACGCGACCACGTCGTCGTGGATTAACTCGATCGTTTTGTCTCCAAGGACATACGTTTCTTCGAGATTATTATTTATAGACAATAACGAGAATACGATTTTGCTCCGACGACACTTTCTTACTGGTTATATTGTCGATGGAGGACGTTGTCTACCTAGCGAGTTGAGATCTAACGAGAACTTGAGCCAACGACCTTCAGTTTTGTTTTGGATATGGGAGAGTGATCACGCGAGGAATCGAGGGACAAATCAAAACATAATTGTTGACTTACTTTTAGACATGGGTTTTTTCACCGACGAATCCTAACCGCAACGGTCCAACAGCCACGAGTTGCGAACGCATCGGTCTAATGAACATCCACTCGAGAGGATACGAACGCATTGAACGGCAATGCAATAATGGAACGAAGTTATCAAAACGGAGGGTACATCGCGATTGATATCTCAGACGTCCGAATTATAGTTCGGATTAATACGTCAACAGAAATGAAACCGAAAGCTAACGAAAACTGGAGGCTGTAACTTTGCTCTAACGACACTATGTGGTCGGCCATATTGTCAACGGAGGACATCTAGCGACTTGAGATTTAACGAGAATTTCGCTTGACAATGTTTAACCTTCTTTTGCGTATTGTTAGCGGACTTTGCATAATGGCAAATCAAAGCATATTTGTAGACTTACTTTCAAATGCAGGTCTTTTCATCGACGAATCCTAATCGCATTGGCCAAACAGCCGCAAGTCTGATGTACCGGTCCACTGGTTCAAGTCTGATGTATGGGTCCAACGGTTGAAGTCTGATGCATCGAAAACACACTCGCGTCACTCCCGAGGATTCAAACGTATTAAACAACAATGCAGAAACGATATCACTAAAGCCGAGGGCAAACTGATACCTCTTACACCCGAATCACAGTACGGCTTAATGCGTCACCAGAGGTCAAACCGAAAACTGACGACAACAGGAGGCTACACTTTGCTCTAACCAAACTCTAGTCGGCCATATTGTCGAAGGGGGACATCTAGCGTTTTAAGATTTAAGGACAACTTCGCCGGACAATCTTTAACCTCCTTTTGCGTATTGTTAACGGACTTTACATAATGGCGAATCAAAACATATTTGCAGACTCACTTTCAACCGCCAGTTTTTCATTGACAAACTCTAAATTCAACGGTCCAATACATGATTACATCGGTCGAAAGGTGCAAGTCTAGTGCACCAGTCCATCGGTTCAAGCCTGGTGCATCAAAGACAAACTCGCGTCACTCCCGAGGATAGAAACGTACTGAACGACAACGCAATACCGGTACGATGTTATCAAAACCGAGGGCACATCGTGACTGATACCTCGGACGTCCGAATTACAATACGGCTTAATACGTCACCAGAGGTCAACCCGAAAACTAACAACAGGAGACGACGACTTTGTTCCGACACTTCCTAGCCGGCCATATTGTCGAAGGGGGACATCTAGCGATTTAAGATTTAATGAGAATCCCCCCCCCCCCCCCCCCAACTTTTAATCTCTTCTTGTGTATTATTAACGCAGTTTGCATTACGGTGAATCAAAAAATATTTGCAGACTTACTTTCAACCGCAAGTTTTTCATCGAAAATCCCTAAATACAACGGTCCAACGGCAAATTAGGATTGCATCGGTCCAAATGTGAAAGTCTGGTGCATCAGTTCACCGGTGCAAATCTGGTGGATAGAAAAGACACACTCGCGTCACTCCCGAGGATAGAAACGTATCAAACGGCAACGCAATACCGGAACGATGTTATCAAAACCGAGGGCACATCGTGACTGATACCTCGGACGTCCGAATTAAAGTTCGGCTTTATACGTCATCCGAAGTCGAGCCGGAAACTAACGAAAACAGTTTTCCGATTGCCCATTCGGCCGCAGGTGCGAAGAACGACTGTTTTTGGCATCGTACCAGAATCCTCTGAAACGTAAACACACCATGTCCTCGTGTATTGCTCCGTTACGTGATTCGAGCAGGGAAACGAGAAAAAATAGATGACTTTTAGACTCGATGATTGTCGTGGACGATTTATACGAACAGGATTAAATTGTAATCAAAAATTCGATAAACCCAGATGACGGAGCGAATAACGACGGAAGAGGAGATCACTCCGCTACATCATTTCTCACTCCATTCGTTCCCATTTCTCATTTTAGTTCTAGATTGCCTTTTTGTTTCAACGACGTAATTGAAATCATAGGCTTCTTCCATACGGTTAAAGAGCGGCGAAGTACCTTTGGAAACCTCGGACAGTTTAATAGAATTCAATCTTCCATCCAATTTCCAATTTAAGAATCACCTTCCACGATTGCAGCCGTTGCAAACTCTTTCGTATGAAATTTAAACCCTGTCGCCTGATATCTCATTTCAAAATGAACACCAGGGACAAGGACAGTTCTCTGACGTGGACGTCATCGTTCCGTATTCAACTTATCTCAACACCTCTTCGTCATTTACCCGATTCGAGACTTCCACGTAGGCTACAACCTACGATCTTGTCACTTGCCACAAGTGACTTGGTCAAACATTATCCAAGATCGGCTAATCACACCCGAGGGGGACTACGGTGGATACGGAGGTACAAGTTCATCCTCTCAATCAAGAGGTTTGAGTTCAACTGCCCCTCTTTCCATTTTCTCTAGAAAATTTGCAATTTTCTAAAGTGATAAGCACACTACATCCTCAGTAGCTCGTAACCCACCCAAAATTGCAAGTCCTAGCCAAAATAATCCCAGCAATCGACTACGAAAAAGCCCAAAACGATGTCTGATCGAAGCAACAGGACCATTGGCCACCTGAAGTAAGATTCTTCCGCTCGCGTGGGAGTCACGAAGTTGGGCCAGTGCGAGCACGGTTCGCCGCGAGTTACGTCTCACATTTTGACGTCTTCAGGCAGCACGTGACTCGTATATTTACGAGCAACGACACCCGCGTTCCCTCGCACCGTGGAGGGAAAGAGCGCGCGAAAAAGGAAAAGGGAGAAAGAAAACGAGAGAGAGAAAGAGAAAGAGACAAAGAGTCGGGGTTAACATACGCACACGGCGAAACGGTGGCGCACACGCGTCTCAAGAGAACGCGCAAACCAAGAAGGCAACGGTGGTCGGAGCGCGTTGTGCGCGACTCGCACAAGGAGGCAATGAACTTCACCTCCTCGACTCGCACTCGCCAAGGGACGACGACGAGGACGAAGAGGACAACGTCGCCGACGACGACGATGGCAAAAGACGACGAGGAGGATGCGGCTTTTACGTGTATATAATGGCCCGTGTTTATGCCCTCTCCGCTCGTACGTACGCCCAGAGCGTATACACGCGCGCATTTGCGTGTCCTGCGTGTCGTACACGCGCGCCTTTATTCGTTTAACCTCCCAGCCGATGTACCGGGACCTGGCTCGTCGGTATATACGAACGAGGACCATGAAAACCGGCGATAATATCCGACCGAGATACGATCTTCGAGGAGACAGCGGAAGGGGAGAAGCGAGGATCCTCTTTTCGCGCTTCGCGCGGGGAGGTTTGACGTTTTAACGAGAAGAGGGCAAGGTTGGCGTTCCTCGTTCTGGAAGGTTGTTTCGCCAGCTGGAGATTTCCGTTGTAATGGGCAGAGAATGTCGCACGATGTTCCGTGATTCGTGCAAGAAGGAATAAAGATTAGTAGAAACACCGGGGTACGGTTAACGGGCTGCTCGAGGTCGCTGAATTTTTATGCTAAATAGTTTTTGTTTCGTCGCGGGAGAATGTCTTGAGATTGTTGGTTGATTGTCCGACTACTACCGGAAGAAATTTGCAATTTAGAAATAGAGGATTTGTGACGAACTAGTTATTAAGTAAATGATCAACGTGTCGCACCTAGAGAGTAAGGATGAATACGTTATTCTGGAGAGTAATCCAGAGTTTGTTGTCCTTATTGCAACCTTCCATTAACGTTTAATCTCGTCGATCGAGGAATATTAAAAACGCTGGATCGATGTGGCGAAATTTGTATACTTCTAGCCAACCATCTCGTAAGTTTTCTCAATCTCGACACTTTTCATCCGAAACGTTCCAAGCTGTTCCTCGATGCGGGAAGAGGGAAAAAAAGGTTTCCATCGAAGTGACTTATTCAAATATAAATGCCAACGAAGGCGCGAAACTCGACGTTAAACGTCGTCGATCGTTCGATCGAATGGCAGAATCTTCAGCATTCGCGTAGATTTCATCGTTATTGCAACTCGTGTCGTCTGGAACGGCCTAAGGCGTATTCACGGTGGGGTTACGGAGGATGGCTTTTACGAAATCTCGAGAAACTTTCGCTCGTTCGTCGTAAACGAACTACCGGGGATCGTCGCCAGCAACGGGTCGTAAAACGAATCGAATTTATTCCCGTGCCTGCCACTGCGGTGAGATCAACGAAATGAGTTATAATCCAGACGTTATCCAAGATAAATTAACTATGAATCGTTTTCCTCGATCGACCGATAACAAAAACGAACTATCGGTCTCTTCGTTCGTGGGCGAAGTTCTCGACTGTACTCTCGCAAGCGAGGGTCGCGGTGCACCGAGCAATTTTCTCAAGTCCAGCCACTTATTCTCATTTACGTTCGCGTTTACATCATCGAGGTAGTAAAGTGTTACTGCTAGGCACAGGTGCGCCCTGGTTTTTCTTTTTATCCTTCGCCCGTTGGTCGGTCGACCGGTCGACTTGCAGATCTGTCGGTCGACCGGTCGGCCGTTCAGTTGGTACCGGTCGTGTGCCTTTTTATTCTCAGTCTCCAGGCACCTAACGAGTCGGAGCCTGTTATTATCTTCTCTTGCTACTTCCCTGGCTGCTGGCTTCTCCATCTACGCGCGTAGATTATACTGAAAAATTATATTGCGGCAAAGTCGAACAATAACGACAGAATCGAGAACGTTTTTCGTCCTGCCCTCCGGACAGTCGATCCGTTCTTCCGTTCGGCTCAACGGGACCACGATTCTCTCGTTCATTTTCCTTCGCTCTATTTGCCTCTCTTCTTTTCCATTCTTTTTTAATCCGTTTTTCTCCCTTTTTGTTTCATGCCATCGGACGACAACGATTTCGCCGAAGAGAACGCCGGAAATCGAATTTCCTTGGAATTCATTCGGCAACGTGACTCTTTTATAAGCGAATCGGTCTTTCGGGAGGTGCTTTTATCGAATTTTCTCCACGAATCGAGCGGATTCTTTTTTTTTGCGAACGAGACGCACAATTGCATTGAACGAATGATAGAAGACAATAAAGAGGAACGACGTTTTATCGCTCGAACGTTCCGATTTTTCTCAATGGACGTTACTTATCGTACCGAGTAAAATCGTCCAACGTGAAAACTCGTCGCGTTACGGTTACTGTTCTGTTTGAATATAACTTCAATATGGTGATGGTCTCACGATGGTTTTTCGTGGTGCCGCCCATTCGCTAGAAAATACGCGGAAATAATTATGGTGTGACTCGATAAACCGCGGTGATAAAAGTCGTGTAATAGCGCAAGTCATCTCTAACGGGAACTAGTTTATCGAGGTATCTCATTGCGACCGCATTAATATCCGCGAAACTGCTCCGCACGACTTATCGGTTACGTGTACGGGCGGCATGAAAATAAATTAGAAATTGATTCGTTACCGAGCGACGTCCCGTCGACGTTACTACGCCAACGACAAATCATCTACGTACCTGTCTCCGCTCTTAACGATCTATAAACTTCTCTACCTTATATCACAGAAAATAGTGGTCATGTTCGAAGAAAACTCACGGAAATCATTTCCTTCGCAACATTGTAAATTTCAATCAATTCCACAGATGGAAATCGATCTACAGAATTGTATTCCATAGGAAAAACTATCCTAAGACGACGTTTTTGCAGAAGAACGATAGAAGACGAAAGGAAACATACAAATTAGTTTGCGCTACTCCGCAAATTGCATTTCGATTCGTACTTCGTTACGGTTCTTTTACTTGCTCTTGAATTAGACGTTACTGTAAAATGATATTCTAACAATGTTCCAAGGAGAATGACCGCTCGCATGATCGAGACCGGTAAGCTGGAATTAAGATAATCGTACAATTCCTTGGCGTATCTATCTCGTGGCAATAACCGATTCTTTGGTTGACTATTTAGTCCGAGAAATTAAGTATCATCGTTCCACAGTCGGAGCCGTATTCCAGGTAGATTAACCGCAACAATTATCGTGGAAAATGGTCGACGATACGCCATGGAAAAAGGCTCATGAATGGGCCCATAATTTCAAAAAGTCCAACTGCTCCCTCCATTACGAACTCTTAGCAGCTGCACGTACGTGCAGAAGCAAATCATGCTTCTAAATGGCACGCGATTTCTCGCTCCGGTCGTCCAATTATCGTGCTCGCGCGTTTTAACTTGCGAGCTCTAACGGCCTACGACGAATAGTAAATAATAGTAAATAATAGCACTGGACAGGCTGCCCTGGCAGTTTCCACGTGCCGGAGAATCGCGAGCAACGTAACCGGAAGGCTAGAATCAAGTTGCATCGTGATTTTGACGAGACGAAGGCGTTTCGTTGTCTTCTACGGGGCTCGAGAGATTTTCAGAGAAGAGAGTAACGGGATATTGTTTTATCGGGGAAAGAAATTTGCAAAGTCGTTCGAAAAGCTTCGAATTATGGGGACGAGGTGTCACGTTCTGGAACGTGAAAGTACTCTAGGATGATGGAAAATAAATCATACATTAGAACTGAGCGCCGTGACGGATTGTGATATCTTTATAAATAGCGCAATGTGATTGCAAATCCTCTCAGAACACTGTCAACGACTCACGAAGGAAGTTCGGGAACTGAACCGGTTTTTATGATACTTTGTGTAAATATTTATTAAAGATATGTAAGGAGATAGCTGGAATTTATTCGTGCTCGTGTTCAACTTTGAGGAAGATATCAAACCCTCTGTCTTTTGTTCAAATCATCCGAATCTCCTTTCATATCTCCCTTAACCGTTTGCGCTCCGAATTATTTTACTAACTATCCGTCAGGTAAGCAAATATAGTCTCTGAAAATTATCTCCCGATAATTAGTCATTTTTACATTATACTAAAAAGATTTGTAATTACCGCGGAATATTTATGTTAAGATGCAAAATTATTGTTGACTTTGAAAAGTCAATAATTAATAGATACCACGTTAAGTAACACAGGAAGTTGTGTCGAGTGTAGCTCGACATACGAGTGCAAAGGGTTAAAGTTGAAAGGGACACGAGAGAATTGACGCTAGATTTACGGATGTTGATTATATACTTATTTTGCTGAAGTGAACCAGTTTGACTCATAGAAGAAATTGAAGCTTTTGTAAAGAAAATAGATCCACAGCAATATAAATGAAAGATTTATTATTAAAAAATTAACCAACCAATATATTCTTTATATATAGTAATCAAATTTTGAATGAGCCAGATTGGCTCCGTAAATCTAGTCTTATTAAAATGGTCTTCCGAGGTAGATCCAATAAAAATGTATTCTAAGTTTTACAAAAACGGAGTGCGCCAGTTCTAGAACTTTCCTTCTTAACTCCTAAGAGTACACTTTGCAGTCTCAGAAGTCTACTCCTATAAAACGGCGAAGAATTAAGCCTCGGATAGCATTCCCGCAATTACAACAATTGCTTATCATTACAGGAATAAGAACCGATAAGTCGATTTTCATAGCTACCGCTAATGATAACCGATTACTACTAATTACAGGCTTTATTAAAAGTAATCAGGATTATCGAGAAAGGAGATATTCACCTTGGCGGGAATTATCCTCGGGATAAGTTTTATCGTCGTTTCTTGCGCTCTCTCGGCGAGATTAGAGCGCGAAGCGGAAGGTAAAAAGGGTGCAAAAGAGGACGCGCGTTTCTCCGCAAAGACACGAAGAAATCTCGACGCGTAGCTCGACGAACGGTTTTTCCATCGGTTGGTCGTGCAAGAGGGAAAAGGAGGAGGACGATTATCGAAGGGAGCATCCGAGAATCCTGGGCATTTGTTTCCATCCGCGTGTCGCTCGAGCCATAAATATCGCTCGAGTACGCATCGTTGCGTGCACGTGTATGTGCACGAACCGAGCACCCACGCTCTACGTTTGCCTCTCTTTCCCTCTTTCGCACTCTCTCTCTTTTTCTCGTCTTCTCCTACTCTTTTTCCCTTTTTCTCTCTCCCTCTCTTGCGTGCAGTTCGTGCGGTTACGTCAGGTATTAAGAGGCCGTGCCCCCCGGTGACGAAAGTCTCAAGGTTACTTCGTGCACCAGGGTTCGATGATTCGGGCGATTTTCGAGCAAATGCTGAGGGGATCGTCTTTGAAAATTGAATGCTCTCGTGTCGAAGGTCGAGACGCGAGATGACTAAGTTTTTTTTACCGTTCTCTGTATCCAATTTAATCCTCTACGGGCCCCTGTGATTTCGAGCTAACGCAAGACACGTCTAAACTTCTATTCTTCAAAGTTAAATTTGTAACTTTATCAAATATTAGAATTTAGGCCATGGATATTACAAAATCCTTTACGATTCAATGTTTAAAAATCAGGTTTAATCTATCATTTAGAATTGTACTTTCGTCACTTCTCAACTATGTTATGGTGAAACTGATCTTCTGATACTACGAAAAATTCGAACTATGGAGGGTTAAAAAGAATTTGAAGGTAGATGTTCCTTTCTTTGTGACTCGATGACAGTCTATTCAATGTATCTTTGTAATCTATTCCAAACTTGAAGTAGACGATACTCTAGTCTCAAAATGTTTCTTTACAATATCTACAGCTTGCTGAAAATTGAAGCCGGTTCCTTCATCTGCAATTCATTAAAGAGCAACACATTTAACCGTTTGAGTCTCAAATAGCGCGATCACGCTCCTCGGATTTTGTGTCAAAAAATCCCAGTACATTTCAAACCCTATGCACAACTGAGCGCTATTGCTCTCTTCGGACTTTTTCGATCATGTTTTTTTAAAATCCTCTGAGACTCAAACGGTTAACACGCCCATCCATCAAGAAATCCAACAAAATACATTTTATCTTCTGTGTTGGAAAAAAAGTTCAATTTTCCAATCCGTCGATTGGTTGAAATCGGTCGTCGGGGTCGATGGGTGTGCGTAACCTCCGCGGTGAGCGCGGTCCGATGATCCGGTATAACCCTCCGTCGTTGGCGTACTCGAGTGAAGAAGAGAAAGAACGCGAGATGGACGTAAAAGCGAGGAAGAAGAAACGAAGAGAGGACAGAGAAGAAGACGGTGCCGTTCCATGGACGGTGTACCTTCTGTCCGGACACGATACGCGAGAGAGAGAGCTCCGTTTGGTGTTGGAGTCGGTGTCCCGAGCCGGTGTTGGTGTCGACGAGAGCCGCGTGGGTAACCGGTTTGGCGGGTCCTGCAGTTGCAACGCACGCACGTGTACGTATCGACTCGCTTGCTCGCTTACTCGCTCGCTCGCTCGATCGCTTGCTCCCTTCCTCGCTTCCACGGCTTGGACGCTTGCTCGCTTGCGCGTTTGCTCGCTTGCTAGCTTGCTCGCTTCCTCGCTTGCTAGTTTGCTCGCTTTCTCGCTTGCTAGTTTGCTCGCTTGCTCGCTCGTACGCTCGTACGCACACGCTTCGATTCCCGAACGCACGCACACACCTGCGAGCTCTGCGTGTCCAGCGGGAGAGGATTCTCCAACCGAACGTATTATACACCCGAGATACTGGTCTAAATATAGCATCGCATTTACATACGAGTCCTAAAGACCAGGGCTGGATTAATGTGTAGGCGAAACGGACAGCCGTCTTTCTTTCTCCGGAGTCCTCCTCTCCCTCTTGCTCCACTCGTCGATCGAGGACCGACCTCTCATTTTCGTTTCAACGACAGGTAACGCTTCTACGAGGATGAAAGCGCGAGCTTTAGAGAACGTACGACGTATTTCTTGCTATGGGTGAACCAGTTGGAGCAAAGTGTCTATTGTATCCATGTACTTCGGATATCCTTGAGAAAGCACCAGCTGGAAGTGCATCGAAGATTTAGCGGTAGAGAGTATGAAAGCGGGATTTTGAATTCGCAACGGGACCGGAGGAGAGGTCAACGTCGACGTCCTCGTATTTCAGAAGGAGCGGCCTCGGGTTGAACACGGACGATCCCCGGACAGGGGAGAGATTTCTGAGAGAGATTAGAGACTGCTGACCAACTCCGCGACTTGTCTTGGAGTGGAGGATCCCTCTTGGGTTTGGACCTCGCGGCGGATCCTCTGAAACCGGCCCTGTCGAAGTCGATACGCCACGGTTCATCCTCCGTAGATAATCGTTCGACGGCAACGAGATAAAGTCCAACGTGCCGTGGCATCGTGGCTACCGAATACACGAATGGAAATTGACTCGCGATCCCGCTAACTTTGTCATTATGTATTTCGGATTCAACTGCTATAATCGTTTCACCAAAGATTCACAGTTTAATCCTCTGTAGTCCGAATTTTTTGTGGTATCTTGATAATAGCACATTTATAAAATGACAGAAACATAATTTTAAATAATAGATGAAACCTAAATTTTAGACATTGAATTGTAAAGAATTTTATGATCGTGTCGAGCTAAATTATAATATTTGGCAAAGTTGAAAATTAGACTTTGAAGTCTAGAAGCTTGAGGTGAAGAAACAACTATCAAGGGTGCGGTAGGTTAATTGATAATTTAGAATAAATGTTCCTGAGATGATGAGGATTTGTATTTCGTCCTATTAATTGGAAGCTGAGCCTGTAACCTTGTAATCATCATAGCTATCTCCACCACTAACTTCTCGTGGCGTAGAAAAAACGACGACGATGCAACCAGAACCGAGCAGCAACTGTTAACCTTAAGAATCGTCGTAGTTCTTTCCACGATTACGCTTGACCCGTGAAATATTCGTCGTTGAGGGTGAAGAAGGTTGAACGGATGTCTTCTAGGAGGAATTAAATCTCATCAAGAACTTCCACTTTTCCATTAGCGAGCGAAAGTTCCGGGGGAAGCCCGCGAGACGAGCCACAGTGACTCGGACGAATTTCCTTCGCTTTCAGATTCACTCCCCGCGACACAGAAGTCTCTGGAAGCGGAGTAAGGATTCAGTTTCTTGGCCCTCCGGTCGAGAAATAAATGGTAGACTCGACAGGTCCTCTCGTAACACGGTAGAAGGAAAGACAGAGAAGGAGGAGGAGGAAAGGAGGAAGAAGGTCGACGTGGATAGACGAGGGAGAAGAAGACCAGCCTCTTCTCTTCTCTTCTTCTCGTCTCTTCTCTCCCTGCTGCTCTCCCACCCTCTCGAAACAAATTATCAACGCATCAAATATAACTTAGCTCGGCTACCGTATTCTTAAGCCGTCTCTCCTCTTCGTGCCTGTCTTTATTATTTCTTATTTACTTATTTCTTTCTCCTGCCGCGAGAACGCTCGCCCCGCCGGTTTTAATTGGACGTCGGTACGTGCTACCGATGATTCGGTACTTCGACGGAGTTACACGCGACTCGATCGTTACGACACACTGCGTGCTCCCTTCACTATTTTTTTCTCATTTTTGTCAGCTTTATTTTCAATTTTAATTTGTGAGATCCTCGATCAAATGTGAGGGCAAAGGAGACTAGATCTTTATCGTTATCTAGCTGGATAAGGATGAGAACAGTGCTCCCAATGCAAATTAATTTGGAGGCATACCTTAAAACAACCCTTCCTGGAAGGTAGGAAACCGCTACCCGTACCGTAAGAGTAGTTACAAGGAGAAACATATATTATAGATTTGTCGGACTTCTCCTCTTTGGCTGGACGGTAAATTCGGAAAGAAAATCACAAAGATTTCACCCAGTGTTGTGCATACTGGGGAAGTTCTTCAGATTTCTTGATTGGTAAATCAGTTTTTAAAATGTTAATAGAATTTAAGAATATTAATTTCTATTGAAAATATGAAATAGCCACTTTTGTATTTTTACTGTATTTGCATCAAAAATTGGGAATAGATCCTAAACTCTTAACCTGAAATGAGCTTCAACTCGTAATTGGAGTAAACCAATAATACAGGACAGACAGTACAGATGCAGACATGCAGTGAGGCGCAGGACAGGTAGAAGAGGTAGTGGACAGGCAGGACAAACGGTACAATAGCAGAACAAGCGGTACTAGAGCAGAGCAAGAGCAAGAGCAAGAGCGGTAATAGCAAGAAGAGCAGTGCAACATCAGGACAAGCAGTGCAACAGCAGAACAACTAAAGCAACAGCAAGACAAGCACTTCAACAGCAAGACAAGCAGTTCAATAGCAGGATAAACAGTGCAACAGCAGGACAAGCAGTGCAACAGCAGGACAAGCAGTCCAACAGCAGGACAAGCAGTTCAATAGCAGGATAAACAGTGCAACAGCAGGACAAGCAGTGCAATAGCAGGATAAACAGTGCAATAGCAGGACAAGCAGTGCAACAGCAGGACAAGCAGTGCAACAACGGAACAAGTAAAGCAACAGCAAGACAAGCAGTTCCATAGCAGGATACACAGTGCAATAGCAGGACAAGCAGTGCAACAGCAGGACAAGCAGTGTAACAGCAGGACAAGCAGTGCAACAGCAGGACAAGCAGTGCAACAGCAGAACACGTAGTGCAACAGCAGGACACACAGAGGTCAAGCAGCAGAACAAGCAGAGGTTCAAGAATGGCGGATGAAAGTTTAACAAGGTTTTAGATTTAATAAATTGTTTACATTATTTGTATTACGCATCACAGAATAAAATTAAGTGTTTCTCAAACTATGAATTACTTATTTAACAAATCCTTTCCCGTCTGATCCCAAATTTGACCTTGAAATAGTCTTAGAAGAATTTTCGCTCAGTATGACTTATCACTGACTCGTACTACTTGCTTACTTTGCAAATGTTCGCCGAAAAATGTGTAAGATGAATTCAGCAGTATGACTCGTAATTTCTCAGAACGATTTTAACTTCGTCTGACTTATCACTGACTTGTACTACTTACTCACTTTGCGATTTTTCCGAAAAATTTCCGAATCCAGCAAGTAGTATAAACTAGGATAAGTCAGCCCTACTTTTGCGTTTGACTTATCGTCGATTGTACTACTTGCTCACTTTGCGATTTTTCCGAAAAATTTCCGAATCCAGCAAGTAGTATAAACTAGGATAAGTCAGCCCTACTTTTGCGTTTGACTTATCGTCGACTATACTACTTGCTCACTTTGCGATTTTTCCGAAAAATTTGCAATCTTAGCAAGTAGTATAACCCGAAATTTCTCAGACCGACTTTTAGCTCCGTCTGACTTATCACTGACTCGTACTACTTGCTCACTTTGCGATTTTTCCGAAAAATTTGCAAACCCAGCAAGTAGTATAACCCGAAATTTCTCAGACCGACTTTTAGCTCCGTCTGACTTATCACTGACTCGTACTACTTGCTCACTTTGCGATTTTTCCGAAAAATTTGCAAACCCAGCAAGTAGTATAACCCGAAATTTCTCAGACCGACTTTTAGCTCCGTCTGACTTATCACTGACTCGTACTACTTGCTCACTTTGCGATTTTTCCGAAAAATTTGCAAACCCAGCAAGTAGTACAACCCGAAATTTCTCAGACCGACTTTTAGCTCCGTCTGACTTATCACTGACTCGTACTACTTGCTCACTTTGAAATTTTGCCGAAAAATTTGCGAAGCCAGCAAGTAGTATAACCCGAAATTTCTCAGACCGACTTTTAGCTCCGTCTGACTTATCACTGACTCGTACTACTTGCTCACTTTGAAATTTTGCCGAAAAATGTGAGAAGTGAAATCAGTAGTATAAACCAAAATATCTCAGACGCAGTTTTAGATGTTTCCGGCTTATTATCGAGTCGCAATACTTACCAACTTGTAAAGTAATGCCGAAACATTGTCAACCTCGCAAGTAGTATAAACCAACATATCTCAGGCAGACTCTTAGCCGTGCAGCTCAAACTGATTTGTACCATATTATAGAACTTATAACTATTATACGCTCGCTCGGAATTTGTAGAGTATGTGGAATTTTAGGAATGGATCAAGGCTAGCGGTTAAAAAAGTTTGACACTGTTTTAGATTTAACATAATTCTTTATTCATCATTTGTATTATACAACATGATGTATGTGATACAATATTCATCAAATACAATTGTATGTTTCTAAGACCATAACTTATTTATTTCATAATTGCACTCTTGGCTCTCCTGTGACTGTCCTGGATATCCTGAGCTTGTTCTGGCTGTCCTACGCCTGCCTGGCTTATTCTGTGCCTCTCCTGCCCGTCCTGTACCTGTCCTGGCTGAGCTGTGCCTGTCCTGCCTGTCTCCTGCCTCCCCTTTTTGATTCCTCTCTGTCCTGTCCTCTATCTGTAACACCTCAACCAAATTTTCGATCATGCAGACTTATCAGTGACTCATCAAATTATTAAATTATCACTTACTTACTTGTCAAATTATCAAATTTTTCCGGAAATGAGGTTCACTTTTATGAAGTGGAGAATTATGGAGTATAAACCAATAATATCTCAGATGAATTTTCGCTCTGCCTGGCTTCAAATAATTATTAATAATCAGTACATCAGAACTGTAAAATACGATTCACCCTGTAACTACCCTTACCGTAGGGATGGCGGATTTATACTTTGCAGAAAGGGTTTTTTTAAAAAAAACCTATCGAATGGTATGCCTCAAGATTAATATGCGTTGGGAGCACATTTCTCGTCCTTATCCGGCTTGACTCTCTGAATTTTTCCATACAAATTCTTTTTTATTAATGGAGACAGAGAGTTTAAATTTTACAAAATTCCTCGCCTGAAAGTTTATTCGAAGTATCAACTCAAAAAGGGAGATATGCAACCTTTTAATAACCGAGTCATTTTATAGAGAATGTTCTGAAAAGTTTCCATTAATTTTATCACAAAGCAGGAGGGACTCGTCGCTCTGTTCAGAAAAATCGTAGAATATTTCCCACTTCGTCAAGAAACACTACCAATCCTTTATTGTCATTCTCCCTCTCTAGCACTCTCAGAGTCGACTGAATTTCCTCCCCTGAAATGTAACTCTTTTCAACGGCATCTTTATTATCCCAAATACGATCGATCATCGACGATAACCCATTCTCGGGCCATCGTCTGGCGATTCTCGATTTTCCTCCCAAAAGAAAAGTTCTCTCCATGCTTTTCACGGGGGTCGAATCTCAGAACGCGGCAGAACGCAAGGGCTGCCTCGAGACGGCGATTTCCGCGGTAGTAAAAAGCTCTCTCGCGCATAATTTAGCGCTCTGTAGGGTAATACAGGAGGGCCTCTTACTCCTTCGTTCCCTCTTTCCCTCTTTCTCCTCCTTCGGCCGACCCAGGACCCCCGGGCTGCAACCCCATACATACTCGATTGCGCCTCGTGAAAAGCAGAGAAACGCCGGGGATAAATGCTAACTCCGGCTACTGGAACGATGCCAGAGCACCGTTCATAAATCCGTGCACGTCTCGCGTAGAGCTAGTAGTCACCGTTTCTGACTCCTATTCTACCTGATTCGCCGTTCTTTTCTTATGTTTCCTCCTCTTTCGTCTCTCCTTCAGCTACGTCTTCTTCAACGTCGTCGTCAGGGACGAAGTTAAATTACACGGAGCGATTACGCGAGAATCATCGACGTGACGATGGAACGGTGAACGAGAATAGTTGAAGGAGAGAGTTTGCTGCGTGTGCGAGATTCAAGAGGTTTTTTGCAGCTTCTTAGCTGCAACAGCTAATCTATTAGGCTTGAACTATCAAGGGTACCATATGGTGAATAATAACTTTAAAAAATTCGCTGGATCTGATGGGAGATTTAATTGATGCTCATTACTTGATATCGAACCTACACAAACTGGATTAACCCTTTGCACTCCTATGTCGAGGTACACTCGACACAGCTTTCTGTGACACTTAATGTTTCATATACTAATTATCGACTTTTCAAAATCAACAATAATATTGCATTTTAACAGGAATACACCGCAGTATCTACAATTGTTCCTAATATTAAATAAAAACGAATAATCAACAGTAGACAATTTTTCGAGATTATATTTCCTTATCTGACAAAAAGTTAATAAAATAATTCGGTGCGCGAAGGGTTAAAGAATTTTGTAATTTTTCTTCTTTTAATCACACCTGTCCTGTCTGTCCTACCTATCTACTGCCTGGCTTGTCTGTCTCCTGTCTGTCTCTTGCGTGTTTCTTGCCTATTTTCTGCATATTGGCAGCTTCGATGGACTTCTCAGAAAAAAGAGAAATTCTACGACGCGTTGATCGCTGGCCACGAGCCAGCTCCTATCGCGCGCCTTATCTTTGCAACTTGCAGTCTTATCGTCGCGTGGTTGAAAAGTTTGCTTGGCGTACCATTCGCGGAATCGCATTACCACGGGTGACAATTCCTGCGATCTTTAAATTCAACAATCCACAAAGTATCTTCTCATTCTAAACCAAATAATCCCAATTGCAATTGCTTTTCTCTTTCATCCTACTCATTAATTAGCGAAGGTGGTACTCCGGTGGAACACCACTGATTTTTGTGACGAGAAGACTTTTTGCGGTGCAAAATCGTTTCGCAATCTTTCGCTCAGGAAACCGTTAAAAGAGAAGTTGTCGAACGGAGGGGAAAAGTAAAGGAGGAATAGCGTGCACGCATGCGTACCTACGCCAGAAAAGTTTTTAACGACTGCTCTTGCATTACGCGCGGGATCGTCACGCACGGCCTTTTTTTCTCCTCCCGCGTTCCTCAAATAGAGACCTTCGGAAAAACGTTCGCTGCTACTAGTCGCGTTAAGAAGGGAAGCTTTTTCCTTTGATGTTATTTCGAGCGAGTATCGAAAGAACGGCGTTATCGCTCCTATGAGAACGGTGGTTAAGGTACTTGTCACAGTTTCGATGAAAAGTTAGAGGGAAGATTACAAATTTATCGCGTCTAAGATAATTAAGTCTCGATGAATGCCTAGGAAAAATGTCCAGAGTATCAGAATTGCAAAGTCTAAAATATTGGAGATTCTTAAATACAGCAACAATAAAAATGTTGGATACATTCTTCTAATACAGGACTTCTACTTGGTCCATCGATTGAACAAATGGCGCGTAATCCTTCCTGTAAGCTCCTTTCCTACAAAACGTTTTGCGGCAATTGAGCGATCGTCGGTGCAGTTTTGCATACGAGTCCCACTCCGAGGGATTTGCGCTTTCACGATAAAAACCAGCAGATAGAGAGAATTACCCGTTGAAGTGCAGTAGAAAGAGCGTTGCATGCTGATCGTTCCGAATGTGTTTCTACTCGCACCCTTCTGTTACCTCTCTCACTTTTTTTATCTCACTTGTCGCGTTTCAAAAAACACGCAATATTCTACGTTCAATTGGATTGCACGAATTTGCTCGAAATTCAGTAAAAGAATACAAGTGACCAAAGAGAGAAAAAAAATGAACGAAGAGAGAGAGAGAGAGAGAGAAGGGGAAAGGGAGGAAGAGAAAAGGTACAAAACGAATAACCGACTAGACGAGACACCATATCGCAGAGGATCTAGACGGACGCACGATCGGATATCCCCGTCGTCGATCACACGGCCGATAAATTGATAACGCTCCACGCGTGTCACGAGATACGAGCGGAGACCGGTAATAACGCGGGCGAGATCGAATCTTGGCCGCGATTTAATGGCAATTACGGGACGGGCGTTACTGACAAATTGCAACAAATGCGGCAGACCAGGGAGATAGGCCGCGAATAGGCTCGCAATTATGGCGGTCCGCGAGCCTTGAAATTTTTCGATACCGGCTACCAGAAGCACCGGTAACTCTGGTTCTGGCTCCCACCCTGCCTGGAGACTAGGTCAAGTCTACGTGACTTGACCGCACGAAGGACAAGTCGTACTTGTTCCGCGGCGACTTACGACTTGCCAGCCACGAAAGTAAAAGCGGAGGGGCCGGTGTCGAGGTAGTTTTATCAATTCGCGATGTTTCTCGTCGTTTCGCGATACTCGCGACACTAAACGAGATCGTGAAATTAATCATTTATCGAGAGATTTCGGTTTGATCGCGGTATAGAATGATACTCAATTTTCAACGAGATCACGAGAGATGGCTGATTCGTTCGATTAAATGGCAGATTGATATTTTAAAACACGGTCAACCGCAGCCAGAACGAATCGAGAGAACTCGATTGTATGCAATGGACGGCTGATATTTAACGTAAAATAACAAACGATCTTACCCAGATACGGTGAAGTGTATCTAACGTTGAGTAGAATAGCCTTTCTCTCTCTGTCCTTCTTATCTCTATATCCCTTTCCCTCTTCAAATCGAAACGAGGCATTAACCGGCAATCGACGGCGATTTAATCGCGATACTGACCTTGCTTCTAAACGACCGCTTCTGGTAAACGCTGGAAACTCGTTTGCGACATACGAAACTACGAGTTACCGAGAACCGAATCGTTTATATACCGAGGACAACGATCGGTACGATGCCTCTTCGAAGCTGGAAACTACGACGAGTTATAGGTTCGATCGTCGACTGCGAATTCCTCCTACTTCGACGACGACACGAGTATTGAAACTTTGCTGCTCGTTAATTAAGATTAGCTCAATTATGCGCATTTAACCCACTTTCGCTCAAGTTGCGCAAAATCGTGCCGTGGCCTCAAACACAGCGGCGACAAATGCTAATAACGATTTCCATTGGTTTCAACGAGCGCGCGAAAAGATCTTCAAGTTTCACAGATCTACGATCAAAGGAGATGCCATTGATCGTTCAATTTCAAAGAATATTTATTACCCTCGATAACGAAGCGGGAATTGGCGCTCCTTGATGAATCGTTCGCCAAACGCGACGATTGCTTTTACCGGAGAAGATTGCCATTAAACTCGTTGTAACTGAATAATTAACGGTTTAATTGCAACCGCTATCGAGAGAAGGACGACGACATTTAATGCCAGACTATCTGTGCGATTATTAAAGGGACAGGTTAAAAGAAACAGCAAGGAAATTTACCGTCGTAAAAGTGTCGTGCAAGTCGAGGAATATCTGGTTCAAGGGCCGCGCTGGATAGATATTTGAGAAAGTCTTCAACCTCGTCGACGTTGCAACCAAAGTGGCCGGAGGGCGTGCAAAGAAACTAATGCAAATTGGATTTCCTCGTGAGAGAGCCAGTACAAAATTTATATGAGAAAAACTAGCCTTCGAGCGGATTAACATTCAGCTAAAAGATACGGAGGGTAAAATGAAACATAAAAGTCTGCACAGATATATCTGAGAGTTCCTCCATTTTCTTTACTCCGCTTTTATATTTTTAACTCCAACTGCTACGGCCATTTTACCCATGAAATGAAGTAAAATTTCAAAGAAAAATTTTAAATCACCAAAAATATTCCATATTAAATTGTAGAAAAATATTTCGTTGATTTACCAATTCGATATTTAATTAGATTGCTTGAGATCTTTATCATCATATTCGCTGTGACCTCTGGTTTTTGCAGATCTCTCGAAAGAAGGGAATAACGATGAAAAAGGTGCAAATCGATGCTGCGAAGGAGTTCAAACAGAAGCAACAGTTAGCAGCGCGTAACCTCGCGACACGAGCACCTCGATGGCACGAGTCCACCGATCTCCAAGCGGTGGAAGGTAGGAGGACAGCATTGGAGAGGGCACTCACGAGGCGCAGGAAGAAAGAAGGAAAGGAGAAAAGGAGGAGGAGGGCCAGCAGAACCATACGTTTGAGTTGGTTGACCCGGAGCGGGCACGTTCCCTGCCTTCGCCTTCAACTTCGTCCTAAGGAATTGCCTTCGCGCTTGCGATTTCGTTCCGTGCAATCGCGGACGTGCCGTGGCTACTCGCGAATCAACAAACCTCTCTGTCGTTTTTCAGTTTCTTCTTTATTTCTTCTCATTTCCTTTTTTTTTTTCTTTTTATTTCCTTCGTTTCAATTGTACGAACAAGTTTTGCGAGTCAAACGACAAAGTGTTCATGTCGATGAATCGTTTGGTCGAAGGAAATTCTCGTACAGGCGTAAGCTCGATAAAATCTCCACAATGTTGCTCTTTCGATCTCGCAACGAGGCTGAACGACTATGCTAATGCGTTGCCGCGAAACCACTGAGAATTTATTTCACGCTCGGTGCAATAACAAGTTCGTAAAATTTCGTACGAAAATCCAAAAGATAATTTCACCCAGGGGAACACAGAAGCGAGTCTTTCGATGCGACGATAATTGCCAGAGGATCGTGAAGATTCGACGCAGAGGGTGGTCGTTGTTTTTTTTTCATACTTCTTATATTTGCGTAACTCAGAAGACAAGAAAATGTTCTGCATAAAAGCACAGAAAAAAAAATCGAGATTGAATATTACAAAGATCAAAATACATAGCAAGGAGGAACGAGTAAGCGGAAGAAGAGGAAAGATCAACGGAGAGAAGGGTAGAGAGGAAAGAAGAAAGAAAGAGCAAAGAAGAGAACTCGGAGGATCGTGCGCCTCTGGCGCGATGTTCGGCTCGTGGAGGATTACTACCTCTCGAAGCAACAGAGTAGGAAGAACGGAGGGCGCGAGGGATCGAGAAAGAGAGGAGGAAGAGGGAAAAAGAGGGACAACGAGAAAGACAGAATGATCGAGAGAGTAGAGAGGCAAAGAGAGGGAGACATCGCGTCGTCAATCATGGTCCAGTTGCTCCTATGTAGTACATACTCTCGCTGAGCACGGAGAGCGAACCTGTACATGCTACTGCATTGTGGCGCACAATGTTCAATCATCTCTCCGTCGATTCCTTCGGCTTTAATTGAAGAAAGGGTCCCTCGGAAAGAGGGGAAGAAAAAGAGAGAGAAGGGGTGACCGTGGCGGAGGAAGAGGTGAGAGGGAAAATACAGAAAAGGAGAGAGCGAAAAAAAGAAAGTGCCACGGGGGTGTCGTTGACCCTACGACGACGATATTGTGTACCACTTGAGTCTTTAAGTCGGGGCCACGAAGAACTCTGCAAGGAACAAGGACCTTCTCAGCCACACTCAGCCGAGTCCTTGGAGCTACGGATCATTAACCAGGGTGAACCGCGAAATACGAAATCGCGCCGAAAATCACGACCTTTTGAGCCGTCCACCATTGCCACCCCCTTATCCTTCGAGCTGAGTTTTCTTCGAGAGAAAAAAAAAAGATTGGAGTGGTGGGTGGCAAGAACGAAGAGAAAAAGAAGGAAACCGGGAAACGGGAGTCTCACCAATTTGTTGCGAAACACCCTATCGATTCCTCGGGACTGGTACTTGAAGATACTCTCGAGCGTGCCTCTCGCAAACGACAATGAAACTCTCTGGTCGTTCTACAGGCTCCGTTACGAGCCCACAAATAAGGAGAAAAAGATATCACCTAACGATCGCAAGATTACTCGTAACAATTAAACCTCTAGAAACGAAACCTCGGTAAAATCCAAGAACCAGTCTCCCTCCCCTTGATCCTTCCTCGATTCTCTTTCAATTTTTCTTCAGTTTCACGACAAACCGAAGAAATGCAACCTTCTCTCCCTCATGGAATGTCATTGTCTCGATGAGAAATCATTGTCAATTCTATTCTATCGAGAAGAAAATGCGAATGGAGCTAATCCATGGAGGAAATCTCGGAAAGCCGTTCTCCGGTAAGCACTTATGGCTTTCCACGAACTATTGTTCGTTCGCGCAAGCATCCCCGGCTCGAACAATATTCCGGAGAAACAAGAGCACGCGAGCGAGCCGTTTACCCTCCGGCCACGATCGACTCTCCGTACTCTCGGTTCTCTCTCTATTTATCCATCCCATTCTCTCTTCCCTGCCGCAGATGGGTAGACGTTGTACGAGCAGAAGCATTATCCGCGGCACCTTCAGCCCTGACTTCCGCGGCCGTCGGGCTACGCGAAATGGGATCCATTTCGCGATTTCCTGCGAACACGATCCAAAGAGAGAAGGTTCGGAGTGAAAAAGAGGATGCAAGAGGGAAGAAGAGAGAATATGGAGAACGAAGAAAGGATTCGAGAGGAGGATGGATGATGAGAAATACAATGGCGTGGATCGTCGTTGCATGGTGCGGCCGTATGCCCTTCGGTTATGGTAAACGTACCGTAAGTTGAGATATAGCGCACAGGTATACGCCCTGAGCCGCTAAGGTTACAAAACAGAGGCGGTAATTAGCTCGGTGGCGCCAGCTCATCCTGCTTCGCTTCGTTTCTCCTTCTCCCTTCCACCGACCTGTTCCTTTTTATTATTTTCCAGCTAAACGCGAAGTGTGTACATTTTGCCCAGGATCATTCTCTTTTTCTCCATTTCTTCCTTCTACGTTTTCTCGTAAGTGCTTACGTCGACTTCCCGGATTACCTGTACACCTTTCCTTCGTCGTTCATCCAACGCTCTTAGGATCTTTCTCGATGAACAAGGTCGTTGGAGTTCTTTATGGTGAATTCGACTGCAGCGAATTCAGTTGGAATTTTTTATCGACGATCAATCGTCCAAAGTAACGCGAGCGAGACGATTCGCAGGGGTAATTGAATTGCCAACAACCCTGGCAGCCGAGGTAAGGCGTCGTCGCGACGTCCTCGATTTCTAGAGTTCCTTTGCTCCCTATTTTACTTCCTCTCGAATGCCTTCCTCTTCGATCCCCGAGGAGCATCCGTTCTTCCGGTCTCGCTCGCCTCGCAACGATTTCCGACGTACACCCTCCTCTTCCTCGACAAATGTTCAACGAATATTGGACGAAAGAGGGAAGTTTTCCGAGGAAATTCGCGAGTCAGTCTTTTCTCCATGGAGAGACTCGCGGTAGAGAAAGGAAAGTCGGTAGAGGGCGGTTAGTTTCTGCAACGGGATGCGAAGAGAATAGCCGTTGCACGAGAGGCCGGATAGACTCGGACGAGAAGCCCCCGGCGGCCCCGGTAATGCACACTGCTCGCCCCGGAGGATCACGAAGTCACCTTGAACCCCATCGAGTCCGCCATCCTCGGCCCCCATCCTGAAGACTGCGTGCAGAGTCCTCGCCTGAACGTCTCGCGATGCACTCCGGACCTAACTGCAGCGATGCCATTCTCTCTGTTTCTCTTTCTACGTACATCTTTCGTTCTCCGTTTCTCTCTCGCTGTGTTGCTTTCTTTCCGCGTCGTTCCGTTTCGTGCTTCTCTCTCGTTCTCTCCGTCCTCTCTCTCTCTCACTCTGTTTCTCTTTCTTTCTCCATCTCGCTCTCTACGTATCTAGAGCCTCGCTGGCTCTTCCTCTCTAAGGCTATCTCGCTTGTCCGCCGTGGCGAGCAAAGTGGATTGCACCGAGGATTATCCTGGTGCACGTTGACCCTGGGTTTACCGGTATATCGTAGAAATCCTGTTTCACTGGGTGCTGCATTAGGATAATGAAGCTCGTAATGTAATGGGACTCGAATCATCCGAAGATTCGAGTTTAATGACGTTAGCGCGATCTCGTACACCCCGAAAAATGTGTCTCGATGGTTCATCCTACCAAAAGGATAATACCAGAAGATTCGAGCGCGATCTCTTCTACGATTAACATCAAAGTGAAATTCAACGTTCGAACATCATTGGCAGCTTTTTCAAATGAAACGAGAAATAATCGCTTGACACGTTAAGCGCCACCCCGGTCCCTAGGGACCGGTCGTTGATTTTTCGTTCATGTTCATGCTGATCAATGAAAATCAACTATTAGTTTTTTACCTGAGCTACTCGGTGGTGCTTGATCGAGCCATAATTAATGATTTTAAGTAAGAAATAGAACATTTTATCAAAAATTAATGCAGTTTATTAAAATCCTGCCCAATGTCCAAATGAACACCCACCCCGGGACTTTCTACTGTTTCAACATCAAAGACGATCACTCCAATGGACAATCTAATATCTCTGCTACCTGGAGGACAGAAGGAAAAAATCGAAACTTATCCCACACCCGGTAATCGATTCTACATTTCACCCTGGCTCTCAGCGACGCACTTTTTCCTCGAAAGACCGCAGGAGAGCGTCGCAAACGTAGTCTTCCTCGAAGGAAAGGATCTTCGTCGTTCGAGAAACGACCCGAGGGTGGAGACGAGGGAGGTGAAGCAGAAGGAAAAGGAGAAACGTGGTGCGTATCTACGTAAGCACGCACAATACGTGACAGGAGGAGGTTCAAGCGAGCCTGTCGCAATCATATGTGCAGGCCGGTGTGGTACCGTTAGCCGCGCAGCTTCGCTCGCGCGCGCGCCTGCGCACACCCGCGTACGCGAGGCGATACGTCGCGCGGAGACCAAAGTCTCCAGGACGCATAATGGTCTCGTTAGAAAAAGAAAAGAGGGAAGGCGAGTCGAGTCTGTTCGTTGATCGACAAGCGAGGTCTCGCGAGCCAGAAGCAGGAGGGAAAAAATATTGGAACCGGAGGGACGACGGAAGAAGCGTAAGCTAACGAGGCAAATTAACGACGTAGAACTGGCGAAATACGCGTATAGAATATTACCTATTAAAACGTCGTCGTCACCGAGGAGAACGTTCGATTCGTTGATCGATGTTCCAATCTCGTTACCGTCGAGTCAAAGGCCCAACCTGGTACCGTGTCGTCGACGTTGCATCCAGAAGAGGAAACATTTCGTAATAACGGGAGGACGAGACGAAGGGAAGAAACGATAGGAAGGATCACGGATAGACGCTTTAGTCGATTTATAAGCGGTTCACGGTATCCTTTTGTCGAAATGAAGTTTGCGCTTGATTTCCGTTCGGCTTCGCGGAGACGCAAATTTTCCTCGATAGTCCTCGATTACGAGGTTCCACGGCAAAGTCGCGTCTGTACCTCGATCCATCGACCAGTTAGTCTCTCCTTCTCTCTCTCTATCTCGATCGACAGCCCTCGCTACCGGTGATACCGACGTCTTGGAAGATAAAGCCCCGGTAGATCGAGGAGCGATAGAGCGGTGGATACGAGCCTCGCTGCGAAAGATCCGAGGAGGGAATACGAGAGGGAGGAAAAGAGAGAGGAAGAATCACCAAGGTAGAGAACAGACGAGGTAGGAGAGGCGAGAAAAAAGAGAAAGAGCCTCTACGGTCGGCGTCACGCTGTCGGGTACACCGGTTTCGCCCTCCTCCCTCTACCGCGTTGCTCGGCTTGGCCGCGCGTCGAGGGACTTCTCGCGTACGGGCGCTCGTATGGGCGCAGGATACCGCGAAACGCACCGCCACCGACTCGCCCGATGCGCCTGCGTGTCAGATAATTGTACGTAATTGCCGGGTAGGATAATTAGCGATCAACAATAAACCTCTGCTCCTCCTTCTCCCTCTTTTCGCCAGGGGCAAGCGCGGCCTCTCTCGGTCTTTCTTCCTCTTCGTCTCTCGACGGGTCCGGGAGACTTCTGAAGTTGCACGTGTGCAACGCGTGCATAGATGAGAGGAGAAGCGCAAAACGGCAGCTCGCGCGAGTGCGTGAGAGTGCGTAGCACCTACACCGACTCGTTCTCCCCTTTGCTCGGAGGAGAAGAGGGCAGAGAGGATCAGGGAGATACGAGAGAGGAACGAGAGAGAAACGACCCGCGGTGTTGCACGGTAGCCTACAGGATCGATCGAGCGAGCGGGGATGTTGCTAATAATATGCTACGCGAGTACGCGCGTTATTCGTGCTACCAGCGGGTAGATAGGAGAGACCGAGCAAGAGGGAGATAAAGAGCGAGATCGAAACGGGAGCCAGCAGGTTCGAGACTGTCGAGGTTCGCAGGAGGAGAGAATTCAGCGATCCCTCCGGCGAGGAAGGTTCGATCGATCGACCGGGAGAGCCGCGACTTCGAGCTTTGACCGAGAGAACCTCCCGATCTGCTTCTCCACCCCCGATGCACGCATAATGGGAGTTTCGCCTGTCGTGAAATTGGAATCTGGCGAATGCTTCTACACCCGCTCACCTCCGGTGTATGCATGCTTGATTATTGCTCTTGGTAATCCTATGGTTGGTTCTTCGGTGATGGGCGAATCTTCATGGGTTTGTCCATGGTTATCGAGTGTCACCTCTGCGGCAGCCACTCGGAAGGAAGATTTTCTTCAAACCTAGCCAGTTTTCATCTTTCGCAACGTTCTCAACAGTCTGCCAGGAAACGTGGATAATCATCTTGACTTGGCGCATCAAAAAAAGAATAGGTTTTTCTGAAAGACTCAGATACAAGATTGGTTTTTAAGTCAAGAACAATCCTGCGTCGTAGCCTCTTGGAAAAGCCTACGCTTAAGGTCCTCTAGACGTTTAAAAAAAAATGTAACTCGCTAGATAGAATTCGAACGATTCTTCGACAGAGAACATCCCCAAGGACGACGTCGAAGACGTCCGGATTTCGATGTGTCCAGTCGACTAATCGCATCGTCCGTAGATCCACTCGGACGGATATCGCTTGAGCCTGTTCCGTGTTCGCAAGGTATTACGGACGCACGTGACTAATCTCCGACGAGATCCTGTATTGACAAATCGGGAGCAGGATTTTTTTTGCTTCTCCGTCCGGACCGCACGATCGTTCGATCCTCATGGGGGACGCGTCATGGGAGTGCACAGGTGTACAGCTCGATCGCCTAATTACGCCGATGGACGTTACGGCACGTCGCCATTTAAGACGTTTCCTCGATCGACGATTATGTCCGTTTCCACCTCACCCTCTCACTCGTCCATCGATATTGCAACGAATGCCAACCACCGATCCGTGAGTTACGTCGCGGTAGCCGTGTTTACGAGATTCAGGGGAATTGTAACCCGATCGACGATAGCACCAGAGAACGTGATAATTGATAGGAATGGAGGTCGCAGGATCGGAGTTAAATCCTGCGATCGGAGATGGGATCACTGTTTCGGATCACCGTGGAATTCCGAGATTAAGCGATTCCAGGGAGAATTAAGCATCGCTGGACGACAAAGATGATGAACATCTACGCTCGAGGATGTTGAAAATTTCTAGATTGAGGAAATTTTAAGACAGAAACGAGAGAGGAAAACCTTTTCGTTTCTCGGGACAAGTATGATCGAAAAGGTAGAAAACAACGAAGAAAACGGTGGAGACTCTCCAGCATCATCGTGGACCATCGAAGAATAAGAGGAACAAGGTTCCTCGATCGCGATCGAATCGCGACCTACGAACCTTTTCGGTCCCGCGTCGAGTACGAAGCGTGGGTCGACGGAAATAGAAGGAGATACGCGAATTCGTAACTCCGTTCTTCTTATCCCGCTCGGAAGAAAGGAGGACGAGGATGCTCGGCGGTTTATCAACCTTATCTCTCTCCTTTTCTCTTCTCTTCCTCCCTCTCCGTCTCCCGTCCCGGAGGCGAAAAACAAAGTCAGTAAAGTTACGGCGAAACGCAAGCAACACGAAACGAGGGTCAAAATCCTTGCGCTTCGAAGGATGCTGCTGCTGCTGCTGCTGCTGCTGCCGGTGCTGCCGTTGGAGCCCTCCTCGCGGAGAAAGAGAGAGAGGTAGAGAGGGAGAGAGATTGCTGCAAGAAAGAGAAAGAAAGGTAAGAAGGATGACGAAGGTACGGATAGAAGGAGGAACAAAGAGAACGTATCGGAGGGAGGAGGACAAAGAAGAGAGGAGGAAGACAAAGTAAAAGGAAGAGAGAAAGGGAGGAGGGAAATGGGAGGAGGGTAAGGCTACTGCGCGTTAGCTGTGCCTGTAGTACTCTACCTCCGCGGCCTCTGCTACCTCCACCTCGACCAGCTCACCCGAAGACAAGTTACCCCGCAATAAAAACACCGAGAAAATTATATGCCTCCCGGCCGCGCGCGCCAGCGGTGAGCACCGAGCAAAAGGACCACTTGCCTTTCCTACTAACGCGGGGAAAAGGAGAGCGGAGGACAGAGGACGAGAGAAAGAAAGACGTTCGGTAGAAGCAACGGTGCTGAGAGAAAGAAAGACAGTTTCGCGAAGGAAAAAACCGCCGAGGTTCGCGGATAAGACGAGGAAGAAGCCGCGGAGAGAGAAAAAGACGACATCGGGGGAAAAAGAAGAGGGAAAAAAGAGAGATTTGTGTGGTGGTCCTAAGACAGAGGAGGAATTGCGGAGGATTCGGGAAGAAATCGTGGAGGAACCACGGAGGAACCGCGGAGGAGTCGAAGAAGAGGATCGAATTGAGGAGGAAGGCAGAAGGTAGATCTCCTCTCTCTTGAGCAGGTTGTTCCACTCCGATTAGAAGCTAAGCTCTTTTCCGGAATAGATCCATAGTTATCTCGAAATGGAGCAATATATCTCGAGCAATCGAAGGGCTATCGCGGGGATTCTTCGACCCAAACCTCAACGACGCAGGACCAAGTTGATCCGGTCCAGGTGAATCCGGTCTCCAAAGGTGGTGAGAGGAGCGGAAGGAAATCAATAGACATTTTTACGATCGATGTACCGAGCACAGAATCGATAATCGATACGAGGACGATCCTCTTCACGGCTACGCCGTATTTCGAATAAAATTCAGGGCAGTAACGATCTCCCGATGAAGAGGGAAGACCGCGAGAGCAGATCTCCACGAGTGGAAGAAGGACGGCGACACAACAGACCAGTCCGGCCAGCTGATGAGCCGGTTCTCCGATATACTTTTGTTTCCTCTTATTTTCTTCCTTCGTACCCTCTCCCCCCGGCCGTTTTTTATTGCTAGGGTTCTGGTTCGAGAGGGACCCAGTCGCAGTGTATTTATACCCAACTCTCACTGGTTCCTCCTCCTTCTCCTCCTCCGCCTCCTTCTTCGTGGTCCGTTTATACGCGTATACGTGACTCCGAATTTAAGGGTCCCGAGTCCGCGCCAAGTCCCGAACGTTCCCCGCGGGAGGCGGTATATAAACGCCTTTCGACTTAACGAGCTTTTTATATATTTTCAAGCGGGCATCGTGGATCCCCGATCCGTTTACTCGAGCTCCTCCCTCGTCGCGCGCGACCGGATAGAATATCACGATCGTACGGAGATCCATTGACCTCGATGGATCGTAACACCGCCAGCGATTTTATTCTCTTTCCCCCGATCGGATCTACGACCGACGTTAACTATCGGTTCGGACTCCATTTTTCATCGTACGAAGCCACCGTCGATTCCTCGACGGCATCGACGATCGACGTCTCGATATTGGCACGGCTGGCAATGAGATCATTGCTTGGAATAAACGAGGCAATAATTTTATGCCACCGTGGAGAGTAGCACCCTCGCTCGAGTAGCGCTCCATCGCCTCAGCCACGGAGAGCGGTTGCGCAACGATTTATTTTCCGTTGCGATATGCAGCATAGCGCGGACTGTAGTACAACTGGCCTTGGATGAGATAGGCATTACACGATGGCATAATGCACGAGACACGGCCAGCCAGCTGCGTGCTCGAGGGCCCTGCATCATCATCGTCATCGCCGTTGTCGTTGTAGTCTTCTCCTCTTCTCCTCTTCGCCTCTTCGCCGTTGTTTCTTCTTTATCTTCGTTCTCTGTCTTCCTCGTCATCTCTTCCCTCTTCTTCTTCATCCTCTGCCACCTCTGACCGTCTGTGCACTCTGCTACCGTTACATCGTGTAACGCAGATTGGACGGCGTCAAAGGTACCAAACGGGGGTTCGTTTTAACTCGGTCGTTTTCGATCGCCGCTTGTAAATTAATCCTCGTGTTGCTCCAAGGCGAGCAAGGAAGAAAGCTTGGTTCATGTTTAGTAGCTTGCTCGGTTGCTCTTGAGAGAGTTGCTCGGAGATTCTCGCCGATGAGAATGAATATTGTATTAAGGTGCAAATAATTCTGCCCGTTCCTCCGGCACCCAGGATAAATTAATAACGATTTATCTTCCCTCTATGAATTTATCGCCCTGCGGAGTCAAAAAGTCGTTGAATGGTACGGAATTTTTGCTGGACTCCAGAGAGCACTCGCCAATTTTCATTCAAAGCGGGTGCGTATCTGGGTCCAAACAAAAATTGCGCAATGGACCTATTCTCTCTCATAATTAAACTTTCCACTCTGATATAAATTCTCCAACATCGCCTAATCTGCACGTGGAAAGTTTCAAGCTTCTCGTGTATCCCGCAAATTCCGAATCAACTCTAACCAGTCGCAATTTCCTAAAATATCCCCGTATCTTTCGGATCAACCATGACGAGATTCACGATCAACGGTGGCGATGCGGTTCGTCGCGTATCTCCTGCTCTCTGTGTACGCGCCTACCATTCAGTATCTAGAAACTACACTGTTTGCTTCGCTAATTAGACACGTAGTACGTAGGTACGTACGCTCAGCGGCCGTTTACAGAACGGATGGAGAGAGGAAGAGGATGTTCAGGTTGGAGAGGCCGAGAAAGGGACCAAGGTACCTGACGTGCTCTATCGGTACGCGTGTGCGCGTCTACCTGGCTCCATCACGTACCTAGAATATTGATCCAGGTACGTGACTGCGTAGATCGAGTCAAACATCGTGGATAACCGCTGGGAGGTTTCAAGATTACCTTGGTCCACTGACTTAGTGCTCCCGGATTGGCGAACACCCGCGTTCTCCACGCACCACCCATCGTTGCAGTTCTCAGGTCGGTGTTCGCCAATTTCTTTATTAGTCCCTTCCAATGTGATCGTTAATTTTATCTCTTGAGATTTGCTATTTCGGAAGAGACAGATTTGTCGAACGACCGAAGAAGAATTTTGGAAACGGGGAAGAAACGCAAATTCGATCGTTTGCAGAGGAATTGCATCATTAGAGAAGCACCAGCTTGTCTCAATTTGCACGTGACGTATTGAGATATTATCGGACTATTGAAACGCGAGGTATTCCTTCTGTGCCGCATCGTCGGAAATAGTTGCACGATAGGTGAAACTGATAATTAATTTAGTAGCGACGCGCATTCGCGGAAGAACAAAGAGATTCAAAGCCGTCGATTCTCCTCGGCCAAGGTAATACCTCTCCCACTGATTCATCAGACAAATCTTCGCGCGAACAATTACGGTTTTGGCGAATGCACGCGCGCGATGCACCACGTTGCACCTGCACTCCAAAGATAATCGGTCTTTTCTCTTCCGTGAGAAACCGGAGACAGTCATCGAACAAGTATCGTCGCTTCTGCACAGCCTGAGAAGATCCTGTAACGAATGTAGAATTTCGCAACGTCCACTCTTCAGAAGGAAGTACACTGTTGCAGTGATTTACCGTGTTTTTCCGCTTTACTTCCCCATGACATGATTTCACGGGACTCTCTTCCACGATTTTCACCTCGTGTCTACGGAGTTCTCTGACTTTCGACGCAAAATACAAGTTGGAAAATTGAATCGACGTTTACGCGCTCCTACCCAACTCGGTACTCGTTGTTACTCACTCGTGAATCATTATCGGCGTGACAACGAGCTTTTTATTAACATTGCCTTCATTTCATCCAGCGTCGCAATAGTCGACAAAACCAGAGGAACGCTCGTCGGTGGCAACCGATTCCGTTGGTCAGATTTGAACGTGAACCGGTGAACCGACTGACCGTTACAATTGCATGAAATGAATGAATGAATGAATGATGCGCTGATGTCTTGAGATGTACAAATGTATGATATTCCATCGATGAACCAAAGTATCCTCAGTCACTGGTCATTAATCTGTAGAATGATTTAAAGAATTCAAATGTATAGTCTAAGATAATGGATGTAGTTGCCATAATTACTTATGAGTTTTAATAAACATTTTCTATATATCTGTCTTGTATATTTATTTCACCCAACTTGAACCTATCCAAATTAATAGAATATAAGTGAAACAACGGTAACAGTCTATGCTGAAAAAAAAAGAGCAAAAGAGAATTTCAACGTCGACCGTTGGAGGATCGCGGTTGCTGCGCGTGAAACGAGCTCTAAACCATCGATGGGAGGACCTTCCAGGGTGTTACGAGCGTAAAAAGTACATTAACGCGCTCGTTGAATTTTACAAGTATATTCTTTGTATGCCCTGCCCGAGCTTTGTCAGTCAGACCTCTGACAGGCATCGATTTACAGGAAAAGGAGCGAGGAGTTATGCGCGTTAAACGGCCGTTAAGGAGGACTGACGGTCAATTTTTTAACGCGTCTCTGCCTTACAAAGTTCTCCATAAAACGGACCGCGTGGTAACGTTAATGGTGTCTCAACGGGGCGTACCTTTAAGACTTCTCGTAAGTTTCCTCGGAAGTCGGCATAAATTCGTACGATTGCGTAGAAACGAACGCGCGTCGATTCCTCCTTATCCGTTCTTCCTCTTTTTCATCCGACTCTTCTCTTCCTTGGTAAAAACAGTTTGAGTCTCTCGTCTCTCTCTTTGTGCCGTCATTTTTACAATGCCATTCGAAGAAACAACGTTTCATTACGACTATCCTGATTTTCTCGAGGATGCTGCAAGTAATGGCAAGACGAGGTAAAAATATGCTTCGGAGAGTTAGACTTTTTCCTCGGTCACTCGTTTCTTCTTTGCTTCTTCTAACTGATCTTACTGTTGGTTTCTGGAACCGCACTCTTTTGCCGTTGTTTGAGCCGGTTTACATATTTACAACGGTGCACGGTTTCGGCGAAAACGTTGCAACGTTTTTAACTTTATTTCTATCACGTTGCAACAGACTGTTTTAACCCTCTATAGCCCGAAATTCGTGTTGTATCTGAAGATCACTCTAACGATAGCACAATTATAAAATGATAAAGACACAATTTTAAATAATAGATTAAATCTGAATTCTAAACATTGAATTATAAAGAATTTTTGATCTTCACGAGCTAAATTATAATATTTGGCAAAGTTAACGATTAGACTTTGAAGAATAGAAGCTTAGATGTGCCTTGCGTTACCTCAATGTCACAGGGGTCCACTGCGACCCGAACTTGATTTTGCCGCTGAAAAAAATTATATGTTTCCAACATCCTGCAAATAGAAAAACTCTATCATAGATATAGACTTAAGAAAAATATTCAGACCAAATTGCAGATATTATTTTTTAGTGGCATCAATCGAGTCTATTCTTTAACCATCGTCGATCAGTTTCGAAAAGTACGTCAACCTCTTTCATCGTACTCTTGTGGTTCCTTTTTGATCGTTTGGCGCGTCCTCGAATGGCACGAGGCAAAACGAGCGAACTGACGAGGGTCTCAACCTTTTTCTCCAATTTCTTCCTTCGACTCTTTCGTGGCTCCTTCGTCCCTGATGGCGCATGATTTATTTTCACTGGTACCACGCGACACGTGTTGCCTCGTAACACGTGGCTGTGCTTACATTTCGGAGCTCTCCGCCCGTCCTGGATCCGCCTCTGTCATACGCGCTCGACACCGGCCGGCTGTTGTCTCTCCTCGTACCATGTATTATTTTAAGGTCACTTAAGAAACCCGTATGTATTGTTTCGGCGGAACGATCGTACCGTTTCGTCTTTATTTTGCAACTGGAGTGTGATTTCGAACGATTAACCCGTTCGATATGGCAAGGTCTTTCGTAACTGTGTAAACGCTCAGATGATCGAGCAGTGACTGTGGAACTACAATAGAGAGATCGTAATATTTGATACTTTGTGGTACAATGTAAATATTAAAATATTTATGACGAACGTGGCAAAAACAGAAAAAAAGTATGATGTAGAAGACGTCAGGTGTCATGGAGACAAAAATTATAAACTAAAATTTGCGCTATAACGTGGATAATGGCACCGTAGATGTTATGAGAAAATTTCAAGACTGTTGGACTATTCAGCCTTTTTTTATTCAGCTTATTCAGACATTAACAATCTGTATCTCGTATATTGCGAAATTCATCTGGAGCAAAACATAATCTCTGCAATGGCGACGTTCTTTGTACCATTGCCTCGATTTCTTTGATATCTAAATCCTGAGCGAAATAATCGTACCAATTAATATTGAAATAATTAGGGAAAATATCACATAGAGATGATAACTTGACCAGCTCTCATGTTAAGGTGGTTTGAGTTTCAAGATTCCCGCGAATTTTTCTCCCATCGCGCGCAACGTGCCGTCAGTGATTTATGGGAGACAAGATAGCGAGAAAAACCAACGATATCCCCGTAATGACCGTAATTTCGAGAAAGAAAGGAGCGACTCGGGAGAAGAGCAAGACGCGAGGTCTCTCGCGGATGGAAGTCTTAATTAAAAAATTATACATCCTTCGGCACTAATCGGTACAATTTTCCTCGTGGAGGCATGCATAATGCGAGCCATTATGCCTCCCCTTAATCGTCGTCGATCGAAGTCACGCGCTATCAGCGGTTAGATCGATCACCGGCGAGACTTTCAGATCGCATCGAGAGACGCATTGTCTCCGCGAGCACACGCTGCCATTAGTATCGTTAATCATAGACTCCAGAGGCAGCCGATACTCGGATACAAGAGAGATCCAGATACGCTACGATGATGTGAATCCTTGAGCGAGAAGGCACTTTAACGATCGATCGAACAGCCCGTCATGCGACTTGCAATTGGAGATGAGATTCCGAAAGGTACGTTTGCCATTCATTAGAACCCTGCCCCCTGACGTTTCTCGATGCTACGATGCTTTATTGAGATACGTTCGCAAGTATGATCAAAGTTTGGAGTTACCAGCATTTCAAATTGTAGCATTTAATCTTAGAAGACAATTAGAATAGTGAGCGAGAGAAACGCAAGGTATCATTACCTTCCAATGCAATACCAATATTATCAGCTACCTGGCAAGAAGTAGAATCTTCGGATGTCGTTAAATGCAGTAAATCTACCCTAAATCTCTCACAATTCGTAACTCAAAGTTCAAGCAAGACTCACGTACAGTGGATCGATAAGTAAGTAAAGAAATTTGAAAATCCATCGGTAACAAGATCCGATCGAATCTTGTTCTCCGCGTATGTACTCATTAGCGAGTAATAACCCGCTCGCGGTCAGCAACATTCAACGGCAACGCGACGTTAGGTCATAGATAAGGCCATTCACGATCTGGTCATTATCACGCTGCTTCGTGCATCGACCACACGTACATTGACCACATCAAACGTTCCTCTCGACCTCTCCGTTGCCCCTCGGGCTTCTGGCTTTGAGTGCGTGCTCGGACGTCGCTAACACGCGCGTCCAAACCGAAGAAACGTTCTCTCTCGATCGAGCATACCTTCCTTCCCGATCGATAGCTCGCGACACTCTCACCTTCGTCTTATCGGATTTAACGAGCACAAATCGTTCCCTGGCTCGTTAATGCGAATGGAGCTTTACGGTCGACGGCTCGCGATCGAGCTCGCGAGAAAGTCGTCGAGCAAATCGTCGCGGTGGCGGCATTTGCGAAGCCAAAGGTTCCATCGTCGTCGTCGTCGTCGATGATCTAAACTTGGCCTTGCCGTCCACCGTGTCTCCATCGACGAGGAGGGAGAGGAGGAAGAGAGATAATTCCAAGATTACTGGTTGTCAGAGTCTCGTCGCGGCGAGGAGAGCTCGAGCGAGCTGAAACGGCTGCCGGTATCCTTTTTCCAGGAGGAGCTACGAGAAGATCCTACTTTTCTCGATGAGAATACAAACACCGCTGGCCGTGACACCGTAACCTTACACAACGTACGATTATCCGTTCCGATCGTTAGGATCATTAGCCATCTCGTGTCATTAGCTTCATTGTGCCCGCGCGTCGATGATGCCTTCGTAAGTCGTTTGCATAATGACGTGTAATTATTTATCTGGAGTATAGTTACGGTACGCGCGAGTTAACCGTGATGGAGCGAGAGAGAAGAACAGAGAGAGAAAAGAACGGAACGATGGAGATGGAAGTATGGTAGCAAAAGCGTGCCTTCGACTCTTTCGAGAGACTTAATGGATTTCGCGAAAGTCCCTGGTCCATTAGCTTCTCGCGACGGCGAATATAATCATACTCGAGATCGTTCAGTCTAATTTCTTCCAGACTTTTTATTCACTTTTAGAGGAAACTCATCGTGGAAAAGTTATTTGTTGAAAAAAACCTAACGACATTCCTATATTCCATGCAAAGTAGTCATTTAGATTCGCGAAGAACGATGCATTATCTGAATAAAATGATAATTCATATTGAAAGATCTCCGTATAAACGTAAATTGCGGAGGACAAAAGTACACCTGGAATAGCGGAACGAATTTCCAAGAACGAGAGATCGTTCTTTGCACGATCTCCGTCGGCGAGACTAATGGAGCAACAACGTAGCGCGAGCTACGTTACAAGACCAATTTAAAGGAGGTACGGATAATCGAGGAGGAAGAAGGAACGGTCAAAGCGGAAGAAGGAAAACGAGGAGCCGGCTCGACGACTCGGTGAAAAGAAAAAAGCAAGAAGAAAGAGACGAGAGCATAGACGGAAGAGACGGAAGCCAAGGAGGAGTCTACGAGTACCAATAACGAGGAAGAGTAGCCATGTAGCGAACGATGCTTTTACATTGGACGTTCGACTGTAAAGCATTATGCAAAGTCAAAGCATCTCGGCACCCGGACTCGAGCCAACGCGCCGTTGTAAGCCGTGATTAAAACATAAATCATGAGCAAGTTAGCGGAGCCACTCTTTACGATCTCCCTCCTATTATAGGATTTACGAAGTCTCTCCGAGCGATTCCATCGCGACGTTGAGACTTTTCGAATACGAAACAATCGTGAAATCCTTGTCGATAGTCTCCTGAGATATAACTGCGCGCGATACGATAACGAGATAGCTCGAATAAGAATTACGGTCAATGCGCGACAGCTAAATCTCGATCGACGAGTTTCTTTGTGTTTCGCAATGAACGCCATGCTGTAACACAAGATCGCTGGCAATTTTCCGCAACGATATCTACCTTGTTGTTTAACCTCTAGAGATAAGTAAAAACTTTTATCTCTCAGGTGTCTCTGTCAAAACCGTACCGCGAGTCGTAACCTGGAATTTGAACGACGATGAAAAATCGGTTGAAAAGGCTCTGAGAAAACTCTTGATCGTTGGTATCGCGGGAAAGAGGTGAAAAAAAGCGACATCGAAAGCTGGACAGTGTCAACGAGCTGAGATTACGTAAGAATCTAACCGAGAGGGCCGCATGGATAGCGATACACTCCTCCTTTATCGAGCGCTCGCCGATTTTTACTAAAACGCTGACTCAACGATAATTGTCGAGGGTTAACAGACCGCGACACTTCGTTACCAATCATTTTCTCTGGCACTGTTTGCTTCCACCGGAGCACGAATCCTCGGAAAGAGCGAGCTTTACGTTGCTCGCACATCGCGTTGCATTAATTTATTACGAATCGTTGGTTATCCGACATAAATAATCGGAAGGACGTTGCATAATGTCGATACATAAAAGAACAACGTTACAATGTCACTCCGAAAGCAATAATTCTTCCATAAAATCATTTTTGCTCGATCCTACTAAATTTCACTACCAATTCCATCCACGCAAGTGTCACGGTAATTGCTCATTAACCGAGTAAACGATCAGGTTTGTCGACAAATATGTATATACGTCGGTCCATTGTGTGAGCGTAAATGTAATACACATTATACCCACTGAGGAAAACACCAGGAATGAGCGGTTTCACAAACAAACGTTTGACAATCGCCGCAATTCTCTAAACTTACATTTCCGTAATCCGTTTGGTAAAAGCAACACCCAATAGTGTACGCACGAGTGGGAACAATGCATTCAGAGTCGAGCATCCGGAATTGCGCGCGACAGATGAGAAGCGAAACGAGAGTTTCCGCGATGCGCCTCCAGCGTAATTAAACGTGCTGGTTAAAATACATTAATCCTGGGTGACAACGTTTCCAGCGGCTCTCACTTCCGACACGTTCGGCTCGTTGGTCCGGCATTAACCGGCCGTTATTAAGCCGCAATTATCGATAGGGGTAATCGACGGTGCGGCGATCCTAGCCGACTTAATTATTGCCGCGGCTTGAGCGGCTCGATGGAAGTAGATCGACTCGCTAATTAGCCGTAAACCTGGCAAGAGATAGAGGCGAGATACGCCGTTGCCTATGAATAACGAAAAGGAAATTAGGCGAGCGTAGAACGGCGTATCGCGAGCCACACCATGTATCGGTGCATGGGGGTTTACCGTTTCGGACCTGTTTAAAGCGTTCACGTTCTCCGTGATTGCGGAACCTGCATGTCCGATCTCTCTCTCCAGAGACACACGAGAGCCGTTGTTTCATTTTCCAAACGAAATTTCAAGCTCGCGGTGTTAATTTCAACCCCTGGCTCGAATCACCGAGCGTATCGAGAGAGAACCGTTTTTAAAAGGATGAACGTTGAATACTGTTCGCTTGTATTTACGGAATAAAACACCGATGGTCGAACGTTATGGAATAAAGTTTATCAAATATTCCGAAACGAGCGTAAAAATTGGATACGCGAATAAAAATTGTTCGATTCTGACTCGAATAACGGTAAGCGCGTTACTACGTTCGATCGAGTGGTGCATCGTGATTGCAGGACAAAATTGGATTGATAGGTGAAAATAAAAATGTCCAATCTATCCATCATACTTGGAATTGATCGTTAAAAAATTGAGATCATCGTCAGAACCTAGTTCTAATTCATCCTTCGGATCGTATATTAGAAGTCAATCTCGAATTTCTGCTCCGAATACGCCCCTCCTTTCTCTATCCACGATCGGTATCTCTTCCATCCCACAAGAGGCGTTAATTATTCATTTCCTGGAATAGCTCTCCGCTCGTAACCTCGTAAGGCCTCTCTGTCTCTCTTCGGCTCACTCTCACTGTTTCTCTATCTCTCTCCATGTATCTCTGGCTCTCTCGATCAAAGCATCGAATCCCCGACGTAATGCGAAACAGTGACAACGAGGTCTATTGTAGTCCCGCGTGCTCGCGCGAGCAAGCAAGCGAGTGAGCGAGCGAGGAGCTATTATGGTACGGTGACAGTATCCGCGTATATATCGGAGAATAGCTTTGAATACGTTTGAATCGATTTGCAGGATTGTCGGGAGCGTCGTCGTGCAGCCGGTACAACCGAAGGTTCAGCTGGAACCGGGCCAGCGGCAATTCCGGATGGAAATCTCATTCCGACGTGAATATCTTCCTTGCCGAGATTGTATCGTCGTAGACGCGACTAAGGTCGCATCTAAGAATGCTCTTTCTCTCTCTGTCTCTCTTCCTCTCATCCTCTCATTCTCTTTCTCCTATTCTTTTCCTATCTTTCTCTATCCGCGTTAGGTACGCTGCAATCAGCAGGCCATTCTTTTTTCCTCGTTCGCGTCTCAAACAAATCACGTTCGATTCCTCTCTTCGAGCCTTCGGACTCTGTCTCCGTTGACCATTTGCATTAATCGCTTCCTTTAAGATTTTTCTACCTGCACTGCGAATAACGCGTAATCTAACAGTTCTGTTTTGGTACTCCGGACAATTGCCTTTTACGATGGTCGTCCCTTTTTGGAGTTTGCAGTCCTTGCACGCTTTGGAATTTTAATTAATGGTGACTCTATAAGAATTGATTCTTATTTTGGTATATCAGGTGAAGCCATTGTAGGAATGATTTGAAGACTTGGTTGGTAGAGATTCAACTTGAAGTTGTAGATCAAGGGACGGAGTTTCGGAGACGAACTGAACGCGAAGAGAAGTAGCGTTTAGAAAGTTGTATCGTAAGGAAAGTCTACGTCTACCGGTCACACCTTCCTCCGGTAAATCGCGTAATCGAAACTGCGTAATTCACCTCACGATAGTATTTCTCTTACGATCGTTTCTCGCTCTTTTTCCCTTCTACGCGTCTAAATCTAATCGCCCTCGATTCTGAGTCCTCTCGATCGCCAACCGATTTGCATTCCTCGCTTCCCGATGCCGTATTAGTACTTGCAACAAATCTTTCAACAACATTCTCCATCTTTTTTTCTCATAACACCGTACAATTAAGGAAACTCCAGAAATCGTCGTGAAAAGTCGGCAAAGGAAAAGGATTATTGGTGTGTTCGATAGACTCGAAATCCTCCCGATCTTCCGCGTTACGATCAAAACGAGTCGGTTTCCTCGCCTCGTTACCGATAACGTCTCTTCGAGAATACTCGAGGAGAGGTCTCCCTACAGCACCAACATCGAGCAAGAGAGTTCAAGGAAACGTTTTTACGCCAACTTCCCGAAAGGACGATTCCCTCGAAAAGCGAGCGCTCCGGCGCGAAAGGGTTTTCAGAAGTTCGCAAAGTCGTGAAACTTTTAAGCAGGGTTGAAAGAAAAAGACAGAGAGACGTAGAATGAGATATAAAGAGAAAGAAGGGGGTACAGGGGGATAGAACCGAGGACGCTTTCACCGGAGGTCGTCTTATTTCACCTGAGAAAAGGTGGAAGGAGAAGAATCGAGCTTCTCCGTGGAGCATCGATTTTAAATGCGCAGAGAGGTCCGCGTTGCCCGAGCTGCCAGAGGTCTCTAACCCCCGAGGGCAAAATAAAGATTAAGAACCCACCGGGAGGGGGTAGTTTAAAAACATCGTCAGAGGGGTTTGTGTGGGCAGACCTTAGGTTCAGGTTAGTCAACAGGTGGCTAACCTGCCAGGGGAGGCAACCTACACAAACAATACGTCGAATGCACAAATACAAATCTCCCTTCTCGAATATAACTTAGGGCACCGGGGTTAGGAGAGGTGGGAAGAAGGAGGAAGGAGGAAGACCCGGTTCGGGAGAGGGAGAGGAGCCTCCTATATCTCAACTCACACACTGACCGGGCAACGTCTGAACGCGAACACGTTTACGGGGGACCTGGACCGTTCGAGACTGCACGTGTTCCTAACGTACCCAAACCCCTGGCTATCGTCGGGTGGTTCTCAGTTTCTTTCCTCCTCGAATCAACCTTCGACTTTGGATTTAACCTATTCCTTCGTCCGACTTGTCTACGCCTTCAGACAGCAATGACCTTCTTTCCAGACCAGCGTATATCGTTTGATTTAATTTGTTAATTATTTTCATAAAAATCAGAAGTTCGCAAGAGCTCAAACTATGACTCACTATCACGGTTGATTTTTTAAACAAGTACCTTAGGATTTATACATTAATTTCATGCAAAAAAGTAGATTTACTTTTCAAAGAAGCATGATGTAGATACGAAGTTACAGAGACATCGTTAGCACTTTCCTGGAGTATTCGTAATTTAATCAGATGGCGTGTTTTCTCCAATTAAAAAGGTGAATAGAGTAGTTCTAGATGAAAAAGAAGAGGATGGATGTCCGAGGGTAAAAAAAATCCGCAAGTAACGGCGTAAAGCGTTGAGAACCACTGGGCCCCCTCGCCGCGGGGCACCGTCCGTGACTCATCAGGCCCCTCGATTCCCTCTTGTACAGGAGCAGGGCCCAAAAACGAACAAAACCTCATCCACAGCGAGCCAAAGGCAGTGTCTGATCGATTTACGTCCCACTCGCGCTTTGGGGAAATTTACAACGGAAAACGTGGCTATCGCGCTTCGCAGGGACGTCGGCTGGTATCGTCCGAACGGAGAGAAGATCGGCCTCCTTCCCCCTTCGTTCCTCCTGCCCTTTCTTTTTTTTTCTTCCTTTAATCGACCCTGCCCAGAGGAAGGCTCTGAAAAGAGCAGGCGTGCAAACTCAATCGAGTCTTCGGTCTGCCAGGACTCCTCAAGGTTAAATCCCGTTTCGCTTCTCTTCGTTGGCATCCTTCTTGCACGCCCGAAACGTTTCGCTACCAGAACTAAGCGATCAAGGTCGGAGGACCTTGAGGATCATCGTGCTCCTTCGACGATCGGGATCCGTATCTCGAAAGATAGCCGAAGATCGATCGATGATACGAAGGATACGAAGGACACGAAGGATGCGAAGGATATATACCTGAGCGGGCTTAGAAGCAAGAAGGTTCACTGGCCTCGGGGACCATTCGTCACGATCCTTCGTGCTTATCGGATTAACGTTTTAAGGACAAATTTTGTCCACTCTTGCTTGTATCTCTTTTTTTTCATTCTACTCTTTTTTTTTATTCTCAAATTAAGCGACAAGAACGAGATGTAATCGGAAGAGAAATCTGTCGGAAAAATGGACGTGCATTTTAATGATTACGAGGAGAGGAAGTTGGTCGGTCTAACCCTCGAGGGGGGATCCGTTAACGGACGATCGGGACCCTCCTATCTTCCAAACGGACAGGTATGGAAATATCTTGGAGGTGCGGTGATAACGAATCCCAGAGTCGAGTAACCTTCCACGAAGAGGATTTTATGGCGACGCTTTTGACCCGACTGCCCCAGTGCTTTCCTGAGAGTTCAACGACCTCGACGATAGCTAGTTTTTATCTTTTACGATCGTACGTCGATCGTATCGAACACTCGTGTCGTTACTTCTTAACGAAAAGGAAAAATGAGGTTTTGGCGAACGGTTCCAGGGAAATTGTTAAATATTTCGCAGAAACGTTGCTCATCCTTGCATGGATGTTTCCTCGAGAGGAAGGAATATCTAGTCTGAAAGATCGCTCTTTTACGGCAGGCTGTAATGGTCTCCTCTTCGGACGAGGAGACGAAGAGACGAAAGAGAAGAGACAGGGTAACCTCTCGAGGTGCGGACGTATCGATGGATGACGCGGAGGGATTACAGGAGCGATTGAATTTTCGAAGGCTCCTACGAGGCTTCGATCCTTAACCCGTGGGACTTAACGGTGGTACTCTCTTGACCCGTCGATCCTCTCGCTTTCTCCATCGTTCTTCCATCCCCTTCCGTGCTCTCCATTTTTTTTCCCTCGTGCGTGCGTCCCGTGGATATCGGATTCCCATGCACGTGCATTCGAGCAGTGTCATCACCTTCCAACAGGCCATGCTACCTACGCTCAACTTTTTCCTCCCATGGGATATTGTGTTTTAATATCACTATTACGGGCGAGAAGGCCTCCACCTTCGAAGGAGCACCCCCGTACACGGGGAATCGAGTCGGGGAACCGACAGGCGAACGTTGCTCGAGGCTCCAAGTCCTCTTCTTCGGCTCCCTCTCTTTTTCTCTCTTAGAAAACCATGCACCTGTGAGATTCCCATACACAGTCCGCGCACGGTTCCCCCTCGATCTCTGTCCCCTCGATAATGCAAAGCCGTGCTCGCTCTTCTCTTTCTCCGTTCCTCTGAACGTAACCGAAGAAGGGAGTCAAACTAAGAGAGAAAAAGAGGGATGAGATAAAGGCCTATGAGAGGGGTGAAGAGAACAAAATCATGGTGTAACCGTTTCCTACGGGGCGCCCACCGTAACACACTTGTCCCAAAGGTTTGTTCTTTTGTAGCGTATGGGGTGGTACACCTGCGAGCTTAGTAGGGGAGCCATTGATATGGAGATGACGGTGTTACGCTACACCTTTGCCGTTCTATGAAAATAAGAAACTCGCGGGTAAAAAAAAAAAAGGGGGAGGAAAAAACACGGCTTTGTCAGGCTTTTGGCGCGACCGAGACCAGACACTACCTACGGCTTACTTCTCGTTTGCTGCTACCGTTCCTTTTGCGATCGTTGGATCATTATGGCCTCGCGACGATCGAAACTTGTCCGAGGGTTGCGGAAGATGAAAGGCGACGAGCACAGAAAGAGATTTCTCAGCCCGCGTTATCCTTCCTCTTGCATCCTTTTACCTCGCCTCGAGATCCAGCCTTTTCCCGTCTTTTGCGGGGATAAATGAAATTTTACTTTTAACTAATTGACGTCGAAACGCTCACCCTCTCTCTTTGCGTCTCAAGCGGAGCGTATCTGCGGTCTTTCCAGCCGAATACTTTTTCCGTCTTACATCTAGAAAGATTACCCACGGTAATCTCGCTCCCAGTAAAACTGTTGATATCGTTGTGTCACCAAATAGGAAGCAGGAGGAACATGATATTTAAAACCGATGCTACGTCGGGCGATATCGGTATGTCGAGGAGAACAAAAGAAAGCGAAGACGAGTGACTCAGGTGGAGTAGCCTCGAGGCGGTGCGTAATTATGTCACCGGTCTCCTACGGTGGAACGAGGAGACTCGCCGATCGAGCATAGAGAGGGAACGAGGAAGAGAAACAGAGAACTCTCCTGACGGGAGGTAGAGGATCGCGGGAGGCTCGGTGCCCTCTGCAAATAAAGTGAATCACGCCATGACTCTCTTTCTCTTTCTCTTTGACGTAACTCTAGAGCGTCTCACCGAGCGCGGGAAGATGAAAAAGATCGAAGAAGCAGGAGAAGGCAACGAGGGACGAAAGAAGTCGCCGGTTTATGGAAGAAAAAAAAGCTACGTCGACCCTTTGCGAGAGAAGGGCAGGAAGGTTTCGCTGAGATTCGAGCCTCTCGGCCGGAAGAAAAAATATTTATTAATTATACCACTAATTGGAGGGTCGCGCGCGCGGGTAGGCGCGGCAAAAGCCCATGGGGGAGGAGAAGGCGGTCGTCGACTATACCCTCAAAGATTCTCTGCTTCGCGAATCCAAAAGCATGGAAAAAAATAGCTTGCCTGACTGGTAGAGTCGGGCGTTTGCTCGCGTCGAGTTACGCGACGGCAAAGAGAACTCACCACCTGCCAGGGAAAAAGAGCCGTCGCGAGCAAACGCATGCCGCGACGCGTCAAACGTTTCGATCGCACAAAGCTCTGGCTCCCTGTCAGAGCTCGCAAAGGCCTCCGTGTTTTTATCTCGAAAATTAATGAAATTAAAAAAAGAGAAGGGTAGGAAGGTCCAGAAAGGGATCGATGTCGATGGAAAAATGAAAGGTAGATGGTATTTCGATTCTGTCTCGTGTTCCTCTTCATCTCTGTGCTCTCGAAACGCCAGTGTTTTAAGACACGACATCGTTTTGTAGCGTTCAAAGCTCGAGAGTGCTTACTTAGGACGACTGGGCTAATCCGAAACGCGCATGCATGAACACACTCGACGATCTTGCTTCTCGTTTTGTGCTCGCTGAATATCACAGTCTCTGGCTCTTTCTCTTCTCTCTCCATCTGGCTGTCGGCTTCTCCTCGAGGCTCTCTCCGTGTTCCCTCCTCGTACCCTCTCTCGTTGACCCGACGTACGTTCGGGCCACTCGACGGAGAACGCTATCCTTCCTCGGACGTGCGCTTAGATTTGTTGCGGCTACTCGCTGACAACTCGCCGTAATTATCAGCCACTTTAGATCTGGGTCGACGTTGGCAGCGCGTCGGGAGCAACGAGATCGAACAAACGGCCTCCCTAACGATTTCGTTTTCTATGCTAGCTGGAAACACTGCTCGAGAGTCGATATGAACTCACGGGACACCTTCGAGGGCTTTCTTAAGAATGATAGATTGCTCGACGTTAGACGGCTCGGACGTTTAAACGGTCGAAAAGTGAAATCATCGAGATAGTCTATTAGTTTCTCCTTCTCACCTAGCCAACGATCGGTGCTCCTTTGCTTCTCGCGGGCGAAAATTCTCTCGGGTTGTAGCTGGCGATGGAAATGTCGAGAAATTAAATTGTCAATTAACGTTTCGTTCAGCGTGTGGATAAATCGGGGAAAAGGTTCTATCGTACACGCCCCGAAAGTGTTGCGCAACGATCGACGTTCCTCGCGAGTTCTAAGATTTTCTGCTGGTTTAAGTCTAGCGCGATATCCCCTACCTGTTAACGAGAGTCGTTATTCTCGATTAAGCCTCTATTCTCTGCCTATTTTCCCGTCGCTTTCAATCTACGTCGTGGAATCAGCCCACGGGTATCCAACTCCTCGCGATACCTCTCCCTTCTATGGTGTTTGTCGATTCGAATCTTCGCATCGTCCCGTTCTCGTTCGCCATTTTGGATCGTTATCTCGAAGTCGAGGTACGGATCTTTGAAGCGAATCGAAGCGGTGATATCTTTCTGCGCTAATATCATTGAATAAGCGTATTCTACGATAATTCTGCGATAATTCCGCACTAAGCCAGAAGAAGACTGTATCTCGATACACCGAGAATATCCTTCGATATCTCGTTAATGTTCCTCGCGACATATGCATACCGGAAATTTGACGTTTCGATCAAAGATGTGATTTCACTTTGCCGTTCCTCCCTCGATCACCGATCAAACCAGCGTCGCAGTTCTTTGAAGCGACGTCTATTGTAAATTCAGAATCGCTTTGACAAACTATAATCTCTCTAGACGCGCATCAGCCACAGATCCGATCAGTTGCCGGAGGGTTGCATTTGCAGCGTCGCGACGCCGTCGAATCGGCGGTAAAGTGGCAACGTCAATACAGGTAGTATCTAGAAGTCGCGCTGGCACATACGAGAGAGTTTGTCATACCGCTCGAGGGTCACAACATAACTCACTTCTATGACTATTTTATGGTTCGCCTAGTGAGTCATACGGGTAGGGAGACAATGCTGGAAGCCCTTCATCATGCGTGGAGCCGCTCGTACGTGTGTAGAACGCGCATTTCCGTATAGAAAGCATCGCGAGCCCTCGTACCTGTTGAACATCCACATACGAACGGCTTACGCACGTATTACACGAACACGACGAATCACGAAGCCGAGAGGGAAAGAGGGAGAGAGAGAGAGCGAGAGAGGGAAGGATGAAATGAGACAGTACCGACGCTCCGAGCGTCGCACAGAAGGTGATTCACGTCAAACAAAAGGCCGAACATTGTATGACTGCGGGTAGAACACGTGTAAAGGAATTTCAGATACGGACGACGAGTATGTACGACACGTCGTAGAGACGTTCAGAGAGACGCGTCCGCCGATTTTAACGAGGAACCACCCTCCCCATGGACGAAACTGTCTCGTGCTTTTGCACCAATGAGAAATTCGAACTCGGACGAACGCGTTCGAATCGCGTTAAGGTACATCGACCAACGGCACCGAGGGCATTCAGCCTCAAAACGAGCACCGACTGCTCCGTAATTGCATAACGCTTTAACCCTTTACGCCACACGGTTATTAGGGATACTTCGTTGAGGTGAGAAATCAATTTTTGAGGCGAGCGTAATTTTATTTCCTAGGGAAAATTCTATCGGGGATGGTACGAGACCCGGAGGATTCGTCGACGATTAAATAATCCGTTAATCAGCGAAGGTTCCTCATTTTTGGTAACTTTCGCCGGGTGTAATTTAATCGTCGAGAGGATGCTATTAGAATTTTGGTCTCGATGGTCCTCGGGGTGTGACGCGGTACAGGATGCTTTACGGTTCGCAGCGTGCAGTAACCCTTTGCGGTCGTATTTCATTAGGAACAAAATATGTAATTGCACTTAAAACAAAACTACTAAAATCCTAGGAATAATTATATATACCTCAAGAACGTGTTGATTTTTTGCTTTGGTGGCTGAGGGGAAACAATCGCTGAGGGTTAAATTTGTAAACCGTCTGATCGGGAAACATCGTTGAGTGTTAGTTGTCGCAAAGCATTTTTTATGGTAAGAGATATGCCGTTGCCTCTAAAATAAAACACTGGACTATTATAGGTGTTAAGAAGTCGATAGCCTTTATTCTTCTCGTTGGTGTTACATCACTCTTATTTGGTTTTCTACGCGAATTAGTTGTCGTAGTACCTCTACGTGTACCGCTCGAACAAAATTCCATTCTGTTTCTCCGACAAGATTGGGCGCTTGGTGTATTGTATACTAATATAGCGATTTTTGTAACGATGATGGGTCTCGATTGGAAAATTCGTTTCGCAATGGAACTCGCCTACAATGATGGTATCAGGTAAATGAATTTGAAATTCATCATCACCGAATTAGCAACTCCGGTAATATGTTGCTTCGATCTCGCGCAAGTTTTCCTTACGCGATCTCGATTCAAAGATCAATGCTGCAGCTCAACACCTTCATGGAACATTAATAATTGCTTCGAAGAGAATCTCGCGATGGAATATCGCATGCAACCTTCCCCCGCATCTCGACGACCAGCTTCGCGAGGTCTTTCTTCGGGGAACGGGGAGGAAGAGATTTTTACGACTTAGTTACACGCGATACAACGTCAGTGTTTACAACATTTGCGATCCCGGGTGCGTAAAATGTAAACGTCGTCAATTGCCGTTCGTCGTCGTCCGTAGTTGGACCGGAGCGTTTCATTACTCGTAATTGCCATGGTCTGCGGTCTGTCCCCTTGGCTACAGGTATACAGTATCATTTTCATAATGACTCCAGCCCCCTACCCTTCCCTCGTCACCTTCGCCGTCCAAGTCCACCGCTTCTCCCTTTATCTTTCTCTTCTTCTCTTCGGGGAGGAGAAAATGAAAAAAGCCCGTCGGCTCATCGCGAAGGAGAGGTCGCGCGCGATCGGCGTCGGAGACAAAAAGAGAAAGAGGGAGAAAGAGAAAAGGTGCCGAGGGAGAAACGACGAGAGACGGAAGGTGGACGAGATATCCGGCTGGCGAAAGAGATCGAGGGAGAAGGGAGAGACGGACAAAAAATACGATCAACCACTTCGGCGTGACCCAGTTCAACGGACGGACCGTTGGGACCTACATACGTCCCTCTGGTTCGGCCTGCTAGAACCCCGGTCGGCTATTCAAGGGCTGACTTGCACGCATCGCACAATAGCCCGGCTTCGCGCGTTATTCAACCTGGAAAAAGGTTCCTCGCCCTTTCTCCGCGCTGCGCGCCATGCAACTACCCTCGCTGAGGCGATGCACGTGCATTTTTTCGCGCCCTTTCATCGCGGAAATTGACTGGGCTACTTTTCGCAACAATGGATGCCGCTTTGCGTTCGTTAGTCGGTGGTTTAACGAGAGGCTTCTGCAAACGGTTGCTTCTCCATTCTGCGCAGAGTTGGAAGGAGGTTTGGGAAACGAGACGATGAGCCGAGAACTCGGACCGATTGGTCAGAGTGTTTTCATGGAAGGAGGAAGACGATGAAACGTGCTGGAAAAATTGTTACCACGATAGAAACTTGCTCGAGAGTCGAAGGATCGAGGCTGAAGAGGCTTGGAAGTTCGGAGCATCGAGTGGCTACGCCATTGGGGCTCAGCTGCACTTTGCCTCCCTCGTGTTTCACTTTTTTTTCTCCCTTTGCTCGTTTCGTTTGTATCTCGGCTCGGTCTGGTTCGCCTCGGCTCGGCGTAGCTCGGGCCCGGAACGTCTCTCCCTCGCTCCTCTCTCGTTCGTTCTCTCTCGATCTCGGTTAGACCTCCTTTTCCTCTTTGCTCGGTTCCATCTTGCTCGCTCGCTCGCTTCCCTCCCGAACGTCGTCTCTCCGGCTGTCCCTCTTCCGTGGGCCCCTCCTCGGCCCCCGCGATCCTCTCTCTGGGCCCCACGGCTATCAGCCACTCGTGTTTACATCGGGCCTGCTCGGTGGGGATTTCGACAAAACGACGAGCAAGTTAAAGCACCCGCCTGCCTCTCTGCCGGAGCCCTCACGAAGAAGACACGAACTCGCCGGTGCCGGTGAGGAGAAGCGAGAGAGGACGAATCCTGGTTCGTTGGGAGGGAAAGAGAAAGAGGGAAATCCACAGGGTTTCACGCACACGGAAAGCGAAGAAGCCAGAAAAGAGGGTCCATCGACGAGTCGACGCACACGTACAGGAGGATTTGTCAAAACAAAAGCTCGGTCTTTCGTCGAGTCACGTCCTAAGGGCTGAGAGAAAGAGGAGAGGGACTTGGAGGGAGGACGAAGGCGCGGAAGAAAACCAAGAGAAACGAGAAGAGAAGAAAGAAAAAGAAGGCAGAAAGGCGAAGAGAGTCCAAACCGTGTCGAGGATAGAAAGAGAAAGACGAAGAGAGGGCTCGAGCGTGTTCTTCTCGGTTTCCTAGTAATAAACCCGAAAAAAGTGACCTCCTCCGGTTTCGCCCTCCCACACCTCCGCCCGCGGGCGTCTTCCGTCTCTACGGATCAAAATCCAAGTAATTACGGTGCCTGGAAAAGGGTTCCAGGTTCGAGCGGGACAATCGAGCGGGGTCGACGGGGAGAGGAAAAGAGGAGAGCAGTCTCCCTCGGATCGGCGGATCCACTATCCAGGATTACTCGTTATCCTTGAGAGGAGGCTGCGCGCGCGAGCGCGACGGCCCTCGATGCGCTCGAGGAATATAAGACGAGGGGGAGTTGGGTGCCAGGGACTGCTCTCCCTCTCCCTCTTCCACCTTTTCCTCCTCTCCTTCTTCCGCTCCTCTTTCTCCTCTTCCTCCCCCTCCTCCTCCTCCTCCTGCCCCATCCTCCTGCATCGTCCGATCTATCTTTTTCTCTTTTCCTCCTTGTGCGCTCGTTGCCTCTTGACACCTGTTCCTCACGATGGATCCGAATCCTTTTGGGGATTCAGGTATATCTACGCAGGTACGAGTATAAAGGAGGGTTCGATGTACTCCGAACGATCGAGTACGCCGTGCCCCGTCGATGCTCCTCTACGCTCTCGAGGATCTTACGGAGGATAAAATAAGTACTTTGCTCGGTTAGTTACGCTCCTAGAAATTGGTATTACGTTCTTGCCTTCGCTTCTGCATCGACCGGCTATTAGTATAACTGCGCCAGGCCACGATTCTACCGGCTAAAAGTATCCTCGATCGGTGTTTTTGCAGCCTCGTGCGCTGGAAGTGCGATTACTATTTCCCTATTTTCTATTTTACGCCCAACTTCTTTTCGGTTTTGTTCGTTCACCGTGCTGCGCTGTACGACGTGCATCCTACTGATTCTCGCCGTACGGTTTCTCTACTTAAGTAATTTTCCACCGAGTACAAACTTTATCCTACAAAAGTACTCGGTACCGCCCTCCTACGATCGTTCAAATCTTCTCGAAGCGACTCGAAGAAATTTCGACCTCGTCGAAATCGACTCTAATTTACAATTCTATGTAATCGTACCTCCCGGCGTAAACGTCGTCGCGATATCGATTCCTCGGTGATCGTGGAACGCTGAGAAAAAACCGGAACGTTCGTCGCCCGCGAACGATCGGCGATCGCGACAAAAACCTCGATGACACCGATCGCGTTCGCGCAATACGTTTTACCTGGAGAGTTTATCGAAGCTGCCGCTACCGACAACTCATTCCTCCTTTCGAGGAAGCACGACCGAAGATCGAACGGGCCCTGACGCGGATTAAACTGGTCTCGCGGTTCACGGAACCGAATACGCGGAGGAGCGAGAGAGCTCGGTTCACAATAGCCGGGCATAGCGCCTTCGACCAAGAGCCAACGGTTCAAGGAACCCGATCGCGCTCGGACTCGCGCCGATTTCTGCGTCGTTTCTTTCCCGATGCACCACCCGTCGAAACTGCTTCGCCGATACGCCCGATTTACTCCGTTAAATCAATAACACTTCTCTTCCTCTCCCTACTATCCGTGGACGGAGGTGGTAAACAGGATTTTCAGGGTACGTATTTTTCAGAAGACTCTTTCGATCGTCGTCGTTATCGGCATTCCTTGGATTACGTAAAACGAGTTGTATTGTTTTGCCCGAGACGCGAAATTGTAATGGAATTTTGTGTATCGAGAAAATTTTCCATCGTCCTCCTCTTTCGTGATTTTCGTGGACCATCGAACACAGCAGGAAGGGAGAAAAAGATACAAGAAAAAAAAGAGGGAAGGAAGAGTCGTTGATTTAAATTTCTCCAGGATATTTTCGAGACACGCGATCGGTCGATTCGTTCCGTGAAATCGATATCCACCGGAGGAGGAGGCTCGGCCGCAGAAAAATGAAAAAGTATTTTATATCTGGCCATTGGATTCGCGCGCAGATTTTCTAACTGCGTCACCGGCAGTCCAGGCCGGCTGGCGGATTCTGGTCGGAGAACAATTTACCGCAGCTCGGCTCTTAGTCCCCTTTTTCTGGCCTCTTCTTGTCCGCCGTCGTTCCTCCTTCGCTACTGTTCATCCATAACCGCCAGTGGCATCGGCCGGGTGCTATTGTACGCCTCGCGGAAACGCGAAAGAGACGGCTGGAGAACCGGAGGAGGCTTCAGAGGATGGAAGGGTGAAAGAGAGCGGACAGCGTGGAGGAGAGAGAGACGAATTCGTATTCCGACAATGCCACCTTAAGCGAGAGGAGTTCAAGTTCAGGGAAGCGCGGGCGTCGAGCACGACGTGCAATCTTGGCAGATTCTCTCTCCTCTTTCCTCTCCTTCTCGCAGCTCGATACAGAGCACGAATCGTTTCTTACCTTAGTTCTTTCTAAACGACAAACAAGCAAATTCGACTCCCTACCGTTCTAACATGGTAAACACAGGGATATAAATCCATCGCAAGAAATACCGCGATACGTCAAATTTGATTAAAGGCCCCGTCAAATGCGCAACGTTGCAACTTTGCAACGACCCGCGCCACGTTGTATTTGAAGCAAAGTTTCAAAATTAAATAGAAATATTCGAAGAAATACAACATTGTTGCAGTTTTAGTCGTAGGTAAAATCGGAGCAACTTTCGCGACTTCGAGGGTATCGAGATCGCTCGCAGCAAAGTTCCATCGACGGAGTATCGCGAGAGGATCTTTCCAAGGGAGAAGGGAGGGTCGAGGGCCGTCTTACTAACGGGTGTTAACGTTATCCGCGGGGAAGGTGCGTGGATACGCGCGTGTGCTGTTATCCGGTCGGTCGGTCGCGCTTACGCACACTCTTGCAGGCGTCTCGCTGGTGTCGCGCTTCGCCTTCGCTTTAACATACGCGCGACGTTCGCTCGACACACTCGGCACTCGGTGAACCAAAACAAACCAGTGCTCGCGCGAGCGAGACGAAGAAGAGGGCCCACGAGAGGAACGGAGGGAGGGAGAGATCCAAGAGAGGGGCCCGAGAGGAAGAGAGGAGGGAAACGAGAAGCAAAAAGACGAGAAAGAGAGAAGAAGTGGGAGAGAACGAGACCGAAGACCAACAAACCCGCCTCCACACGCATTAACACCCTCGAAAGATACCACCGAGCCGTACGGACTTAACGCGCACAAGTCTCCGCTTCTTCTTTCTCCGCTTCTCGAGCTGCCACGCGTTGCTCGCGTCAAATCGTAGCTACACGAACGAACAAAAGGGAGAACACGTCGAGGACCGTCGCTTGGCATCGAGGTCGAACCTCGCGCGGAATCGAAAGGGTGTTTCGAGGGTCCGTCTAGGTACAGAGGGTGAAAATGAGGCGCAATTTCGCGACAAGGGCAAAACGAAGACTCGAGGTCGCGAATCGATCATCTTCGACGAACGGGAGGAAAGAATCTACGGGTTTGTAAATCATTCGAAACAATGCTCGAGGCTCGAGATGGACAGGTTACGTAATGATAAATCATTCTCGAGGAAAAACACGACGGGGTTTCTCCTCCTGGCTGCCTCTAACAGTACACGGGTATTTTATATTTCAATTTTGCCCGGTAGCATCGCATCGACTCGCCTACGTGCATAAACCTCACCCAAGAGCGCACCTGTTTGCCCTCTCCCTCCTGGTTTATAGGCTACGATCCACCTCCCGAGGAAGACTCGCGACGATCCACCTCGTCGAGCGATTTTCCAAGACTTTCACCCTTTTCCGAGCACCGAGAGGGACTCTTATCGTTGCAAACGTTGCTCGTACTTTCCTCTCTCTCTTTTTCTCGAGATACGCGTCGCACTCGAGAGGATCGTCCGGAGGGGCCCGAGAGACAAGTTCACGCAGCACGAGAGAGAAAAGGAGGAGAGAGACGAGGCCCGAGATGGAAAGAAAGGTACCCCTGGTGGAAGCGAGAAAATAGGCGACGGTGGATCGACGAGGAAGGAGAAAGGGGGACCGAGAGGTCCGGACAGGAGGAAAGAGAGGCAACGACGACCGGAGGAACTGTTCACTCGAGAGGAAAGAAGACCAAGTGCATCGGCGGAATCGAGAAAGAGAGAGAAACGAAGAGATTTCTCCCCCTCGAGAGCGCATGCAGTTTAAGACGCACACCGGGGCCCGTGTCGAACGCGCACACACGTGCGTGAACCAGTCTAACCACCTCATCACGAACAATCTCCTCGTGTTACTCTTTTCCTCTCGTTTTATCCGCATCCTCGTTCAGCGAGTGGCGCGAGGCGAGGCCCTCTTTGTTCAAAGGCAATCAGCAGGCCCCGATAACGGGCCTACTCTGTCGTAACCCAAGACACGAATACGAATGCATCGACGGAGAGCACCAGATACGTTCGGAGATACGTTCACGTACGGGAGAGAATGAGCCGGTGTGCGCATTTACGAGTATGATATACGTAGGGACGGTACCCTCGCGAGATGCGTAAAACCCGCATCTAATAGGGAAAACAAATTATTTTCTTTGATCGAATATTTCATTTTCTGTCACGATACCAGGAAAGTCTTCGTTTTCGGGGAACATTTTTCAATTTTTCAGGTAGCTTTTCCTTCACGATGCAAGGATTCCGGATGGAGGAGGCAGATCGAGGCATAATTGGCGAATGGAAATGGCAACGAACGATGGACAGAGACTAGAGGAGGATGACGCAACCCGACGGCAAGAAGACAGTGCTTTGGCTCTTCATCCTACCTGATTCTACGTCGTAGCATCGAATTAGTTGAGCCGATAGCTTGTAATCCAATTAACGCTACACACACGCTCGGATCAAAGGATTAATTATGCCACGCTAGGTGTCCCGTTATAATTGCCATGGTCGTACCATCTACCCGTGTTAACGACGTTGCAAATTAGTTGGAATTCAATTTCCGATCGATACGACTCGATGCAGCCGCGTCTTTAAGATTCCCGGGTGTTCGAGAGACACCGTGGCGTCTATATTCGCCCTCGTTGGATTTACGATTACCGGCAAACGGCAACGTGCAGGCTAAACTTTTGCTCGTTCCTGGATAATTTCATGCCGTTTGGAGTTTCGCTCACGGAATCCGTTTGCGTAATCGAAAACACCGATGGAAACGAACGGTCCGAGCAAAATTTACGACTCCTTAACGAATAAAGGAATAATTTACAAGACGAAGCTGCCCGTTAACGACCTCGCGGGCATACCGTGGCCCCGCGCGATCGAGTATACTGTACGTCGCTAGAAAATGTCCGAAAGACCCTCCTCCTCGTCCTCCCTCGTACGATCGCTCCGTTACCTAATGTCGATGATTGGAAACGGTCTCGCGAAGGTTCGGCACGCGTAGAAAGAGAGAAAAGATCCAGGTCGTGGCACGCATGAGCGCGCACACAGCACGGAATTGTTACGAAACGCGTTGGGGCCTGTCCGAGAGCGTAGGACTGTGCCGGTGTCGGGCCTAGGACTGCCCGGGACCGGTTGTAATTTACATAGGTCGTCGTAGTTGTAGTTCGATGCGATCGACGCTCGGCAAATTATTAATGAGAAAACTACACGAAGCCAATATCGTCGTGACGCCCACGGCACGGCACGTGAACGCCAGGTTGATATCGGCGAGTGCCGTCCAACAGCCGGGGAAAGGCTGCCGGTTGTTTTCATTCTGCCGGCCTTGACGATGTCGCACCTTCCTTATCATCGACTTCTCCGCGACGAGTGCTCCTCTTCCGATCGACTCGCCATTTTTTATCGCCAACCTCGAGCTCCTCCAGGTTCTCCAATTTCATCGTTTCTTCTTTCTTCGCCAGATACTCGCAATCTTTCTGGTGCTGCAAATGTTTCATCGACTTTGCAAGCCTAAATATAAGATTCGCTGTGAGAAGAATTCGGGACCAAACGGTACCAAAATGGCGCGCTCCTCGACGTCGTTCTCCACCGTCCAGCGGCGTCGTCGCGGACAACTCCGACTAGCTCTCGAGATCCCTACGACCTCGATAAATACCCCCGAGGGAGCAGAGACGGAAGAAGCGGAGGGACGCGGCAAGGAAGGTATAATCGACGGCGAAAGGTGCGTCGTCCAACGACGACTTTACGCATTCGTAGTAACCTAGAAACGGAGCCGGTGGAGAGGTGACGCGCGGTGAATACGTGGAACAGATTAGCGGCGCACGGCGGTGCACCAACGACGACGACTACGACGGCTACGAGGATAGCGATGGCTAAGACCGTGTATACATGCAACATATAGATATATACGGTGAATTACTTTCGCCGTTCGGTGCACCGCGTCAATGCCATCGGGCAGCACACGGCCGGCTGACTGGATGGCTGGTTGGCCGGTTGGTTGGCTGACTGGCTGAAACCGGCTACGCTGCAAAGCCGAACCAACGGAGGGACTGCCTGGAGAGAAACTGGTCAACTGGAACCGGAGTTGTGCTACCGCGGAGCTGGACCAGCCGCGGACGACGTGGGTTCACCCGGACAGCTGGAGAGATACGCCGACCCACGCTGCACGCTGCTCGTAAAGTATTGCACTATAAAGTGCAGGACACGCCGCAGTCGGTCGATCCCTCCTTATCCTTCTTTTTCCTCTTCTCTCTCCTTCCGTCTCATTTGATCACCCTTCCTTCGTCTCTCTCTCCTCTCCTCACGATTCCAAGTTTGTTCCTTCTCGCTTTCTCGGCTCTTCGACTGTTTTTCTTCGCGCGCCACTTTTCAGACGCTCCCTCGCTCCTTTCGAGGCGTGTAGCACGAAAACGGGAAAACTTTGGCTATCACGACAGAAAGGATCTTACCCGCGATGAAGGAAGAAAACTTGGATCGTCTCGGCACGCGCCAAAGTCGAGGAAAATCTCGTCAATTCGCGAGAGGATCCAACTTTTCGATACCATCACCGATCGTTGGATCAGGTTCGTGAAACGACGCAAGAAGGGTTCTAGTTCATATTGATTTCTTCCGCGGTTAAAGACGCGCCACAGAATAGGCGAAGAGGATACGTTCGGAATTATCTATTTTACGTATCTAAATTTCTCATCCAAAGACCATCGGACGCGGATAGAAGGTTCCTCCTGAAATATTGCCGGCAGCAGGGAGCTACAAGATATTCTCTCTCTACCTCGGGCTTCCTGGTTACGCGTTATCGATTCCCGGTAGCTTTCGACGCTGCTTGACGCATCCAAATGAAACTATAAACCGTCCGCCCGCGGAGTCCGTCGCCGATGTGGAAGGATCGTCCCGTCCGAGCGGGTACAGGGACGAGGAAAAAGAGGGACAAAGTGCCGGTATATTTAATGGTAGTTAAGAGTAAACTGGTATTGGTACAGTTCTGTCCAGAGCACAACCGGGAACCGGTGCCGTCGGTGTCCAAGCCGACGAGCGTGTGTGTGCATACGTGTGCATCCGTTGGTGCGTGTGGCGTTGTCGATGGTGGGGCCTGATGCAGGTGTTGGCCTTGGGCTCCCTAACACCGAGCCTACAATCTCTAAGGCTCGCCTATATACGTCTCCTCGTCGTTTCTGCGCGCACCACCTCCGTTCCGATTTTAAACCCATAATGCAACACCGCCAATCCGCGTCTTTGTTTAGGAATCCCTGCTCCTAACCGAGACGAACGACGATCGGCCTCTCCTGCATTGTGGTCCAACGAGAAGATCGAGCTTTTAAAAAAGATCGTTCTTTCATGGGCAGGAGAATACGAGTTGATTCTTCGACTCGTAGAAATTGCGACGGGGTATTCTCCCCACGCCTACGCGATCAAGGATTCCGAAGCGATTAGAACGGGGAGGGCAAGGACGGTAGGCTTTCCAACCTAGCCCGAGAGAAGTCCGTAGCGGGGAATTAATTCGTTTCAACGGGCTCTGCTTCTCTTCTCCGCTCCTCCCTCGACGGTCGAGACGATTTGTGACTTCGCGAAGACTCGATTGACTAGATTTCATCGGGAGATCAAACGAACAGTCATTTTGAGGAAATTACTCCCGGAATAGCGACAGAAGATGAGGAGAGAAAATTCCAAGTGTCTCTCTCTCTCTCTCTCTGCCTTCGAAACGAAAATGTGCATTGATACTTTTAGCCTTGAAGCGAGTGTCAGTTTCGCTTCATTTCGCACGCATCCAAGCGCACTTTTCGCCTTATTTCGACGACGAAGAGGAACGAGACGTAGATGCGTTGCACGGAGAATCGACTATCTGGCCGGGGATTTAATCTCTCGCGAGGCAGAGTATCGGCGTTATTGCATATTGTTATTATTCCGGGAGTCGCGGGGCGTGCTTTTATGCAAAGCAGGCAGAGGACGAGCCTGAGGCGCGCAGAAACGATCGGAGGAAGGCCTTGGAGAAAGTAGACGCGCGGATCGCCGGTTGCAGAGGCAGAAGCAGCAACGACACCAAACTCAGCAACGCTACGCGCGTTGCTCGTGCCTTTCCAGCATCGAGGGAGAATAAATTACTCCGGTACCGTTATTGTCTCACTCCCACCGGGGACCATCTTCGTGTTTTCGTCCAAGATTTTTCTCGTCCTTTTTCAAGCCCATTCTGAGGAAATGTGTCGTCGAAAATAACATCGAGAGAGATACTTGAAATGTTTATTTAATATCCCATATTTTGAAGTTGTTCAACGATAACTCTACAATAATAATAACATCTAATAGAAATATAATAATTGTTGCTCGTGTCTCTCAATTTCCAAGCCACAATACGTTTTATCGTTCGATGGGGGAACGCGATTTCCTAACTGTTCGAAGCGCAATAGAGCGGTTTATTGAATTATCGAGAAGAGGATAATAATAACACGTGAAAAGTCATCGGGATGAATTAACTCGGATGAAACGATTAATAACGCGATCGTTTGATATTTACCTTGTCCGATGAATTATTGCTCGACGATAAATTTCATTGGCACGCGGCCGATCAACGAATTTGCATTGTTGCAATGTCCCCCGCGCACGCTGATTGTAATATATTATAAATCGAAAGCAACACAGGGAATCCTGTGGTAGGGATATCTATAAATTGTCGTTATTAAACGCGAGCGCGCTATTTGCCTCTCCCACGCGAACACCTGGAACGATTTACGCGACCGAAGGGTGTATTGCGTCAAGTCGAGTTTCATCATTCCCCCGTGGCTTTTCTCCTTCGCGACGATACTCCTAACAAAGAACCGATTCCATGGATGCCTCGCGTCGCGAGTCTCTCTCTCGAGCCTCTCGTCTGGAATCTTAAGCGATTTTTTTCTGCTATTTCCATCAGGCAGCTTTTGTTGCGCGCGTATTTCGTCGCGATTGCGCGAGCGCCGGATCGCCAAGGTCACGATCTAAATGTAGCTCGCGATATTACATTGACGATCGCACGGAAAGTCGAGAAGAGAGAATTCTTTTTTTTTCCTTCCCATTTTAGCTGAAGCAGAAAGGAAAGCAAAATAGGTGGAGGCAAATCTGGGCTCGTTGTGACGAGAAGATCGGTCGAGTTTTGGCGGTGTTGAATTTTCGCGCTGCTCCGATCGAGGAATCGCTCGAAATCGGGCAAGGTTGCAAGAAAGAGGAGAGAAGAGAATCTCCAGCGGCGCGAAGGTAACTCGGAGGATCGCTCCTCCCGTGGATCGTGCGATTCGTGACGTCAGGCCCGGCCACGCGTCCAAGAGGGAAGAAGGAGAGGTCGAAGAGGTCCTGCATGACCGCTGCTTCCAGGAACGGATAATTTCAGGATGCGAACAAAGAGGTACTCCGGAGATAGTCGCGTATATCCTCCAGGGTGATATTATCGCCTTCGCTTCGAGAGCCATACGTTTAAAATTAATCTTGCACGAAGAACGCATCGAGAAGTTGATTATCTTTGGACGAAAAGAATGCTCGGTCAACGGCACTGGTAAATCGTTGATCAAATCTGTCTGACTGGACGAGTTTCCCTTTTTGTCTGTAACATATACAAATTTTGTATGTACGTATCGAATGTATCCCCAAAAAACGCAACGGAGCGATATATACCTTCGTAAGGCAAATTTGTTCCCGCCGGAACAAAATGACCCGATAACGTGACTGCACTCTCGACGAACAGATACTTGGTCGTCACCGTCCAAATTATCGTGCTTACGATGCACGGATAATCATCGGTTATCGCACCGACGACCGGCCAGAAACGTATAATGATACGGGGGATCGCACGACAAAGAGTATACTCGCGAACGCGGCCCAACTACGAGGCGATCTCGCGGTATACGCAGCGCGTTTGGGCCCTAAGGTCCCCTTTCTCTCTCGCTCTTTCGCTGTGTCTTCATCTTCCTCTTACTCTCGCTCCACCGATGTTCATGCTCTTGCTCTTGCCAATGTTGTTGCTCCTGCTCTTACCGATGGTGTTGCTCTCCCTCTATCAACGACGAAGACGAAGAAGACGACGACGGTCGACTCGATCGAGCAGTATGGCTCGTGACGTCAGTGGTGACCACGTGCTGAACAAGAGGGAGAGTCGAGTAGAGAAGCCACGCTTCGTGCCTCTCTCGTATCGTATGGAGCGTGGCCCCGGGGATCAAGGACGGTTTTACTCGCGAGAAGCGGAGCCGCGTGTCCCTGCATCTCGTCGTGGTGCAGCAGAGTAGCAAGAGGAGAAAGAGGAGGTCGGGAGAGAAGGGGCGGCGAGACGGGGGAGGGAAAGAAAGGCTGCATCGAGAGAGGCAACTCGAGTTATAATGCTCGGCGCGTCCACTGTCCCTAGCTTGGCGGGACGAAAATGTGGTCGAAGCGTGATGGTAAGGAGACTGAGAAGGACAGTGCTATGCGAACTCCTACTCGATCCCTTTACCACCACGCTTCCACCAACTGACCGCTTCTCTTTCCTTCTTTTCTCGTTGTCCCCCTCTTTGCTCCTTCCTGGCCGTTTCCCTCTTCGTTCCTCTCTAACGAGAGATAAAGAGAGGGACGAAGAGGAAAGAGTGGTCCGGCAGGAAGGGAGGAAAGAGGGGGTAGGGTGAAGACGGAGGAGGGGGAGGTTAGGAAAACGTGTCCCAGGCTGCACGACCCGGTACACTCGCTTCCAACAGTTCAGACCATAACATTAGAGAAACGAGGCGGAATCGCGAAACCGCACGCTCAAACACCTGGTTCTGTTTGCTCGTTAGGACGCTCGCAGAGTATGATAAAACGTTACCTGTTGCTGGCAGCGTTTAGAAAATCCACCAATTTCCAGCGGTTTCGAGCGATCGTATTCCAAAACTGACTGGAAAACGAATATGAGGACAAAACCGGTCGATCGACTTTCTCCATTTCCCGTAGAATTCGTTGGCGAGAATTGCGCATCGGGTATCGAAGGATAATGCGCAACTAATTTGCGACTAAGTCGCAAAATGGGGGATAAAAAAGTGCTCGAGATATTTCAAATATTGTGTCTCGGCTCGTCTGGCAGTTAAGTGCTGCCTTCTGGCACATCTGGATGCGATCGTGGTTATGCAAAGATTTCCGAGAGAAATTATGCAAAAAGTCTTGCTGCGCGCGATGCACCAACTGCGTACAATTGGGCCCCGAAGCACGCCGAGAGACCCGGAACGTGCGGGAGAGGATTTTTTTGTCACGATGCGCATCGGGGAGGAGGATGGAGGAGGTTAGGAAAACGTGTCCGAGCTTGCACGACCCTGTACAGTCCTGGCTATGAGTTTCGTCGATAAAGGCTACCCGAGAGGCGATAACGAGACGGTTTGTTTAAACTCGAGGCCACCGAGTACCTTCTCAAAGAGACTCGACGACTCGACTGGGTCGAATTCGTGTCCACGCGCTCGTCCGTAGTTCCTAGAAAGAGCCGAGATTTTCTACGAACTCGAGACTCTGCGAGGAAACCTGATTTGGAAGGAGGAAACGCGACGTGCATTCTGTGAGCTCGAGAGTCCTTGCTGCTGCGAAGGCAGATATTTTTAGGTGAATCATGATACGACTGTGATAGGAGCAACGAGAATTACATCGATCGTTATCTATTTCTCCCGATAAAATTTTAGTTCTAAGGAAGAACGTTTATATCCAACGTTAAAGCAAATTAAATCGAAATCAATGGTGGACACCTTAGAATGATTTTGGAGCGGAGAATTGTAAAAGACTTCCCATAGAGAAATAAAAGAAGCGTTAGCAATGGTCGACTGAAATTTGTGCCCCTTTTAGAGCCACGATTATTGTTCAGCGAGAAATGCAGTAGAATTTAATTCTTGCTAAATGTAAGTAAGCGTATAAAAGTGCAAAAATGAATCGACTAAAAGTTGCACACGTGTGTGCAAGTATCTTGCATGAGCGTGCAATAAAAAATTCGGTCTTGCTCGAGCGGACGAAGGAGATGATTGCGCTGACCTTGAGGGCCTCGCACCACTGCACAGCCGTAGCCGATCCGCGTTACTGCGATACTTTCATAATGCAGCTACCACGACGCGATAATAAACTAGCGTCTAAGCCGATGTCACAGTCGTCATCGCGTTACTTCTTTGCCGACCTTTTTTTCCTCGTTTCCATTTTTTTTCTCTCTATCCTCGATTGCATCAGCAACGGCGAACGTTGGAGATTTTCACGTCGCTTTTGTACCGGTGAATATACTCGCTCGTTACACCGTCGCGATTGCAAAATCGGTATTATTGCGTGTTTTGCCGGGAATTTCACGGACGAGTGCGGGGAAGTTCGAAGCGCGAAACTTTTTCTTTTCAATGTCTCACGATTCCAGTTGACGCGGGAAAATGCGAAATCTCGAAAGGTCAATGTTTACGAAATGGACGAAAACGTACGAGGAAAAATGTGACTTTTACGAGATATAGCGCGAGAACTGTTTTACGAATTTTAATCACCACGTGCAATTACTTTCCTCGTAGTAATTATCGAGAAGGAAATTTCCAAAAGTAATCAATATTGGACTACGTTATACGAGGAAAAGTTTATGATGCATCCTTCGCCCCAAGAAAGACCCTCATCCTCGAAACGACGAATCTCCCCGGCGCTTCCTCCTTTCGCGCCCTTGACAAACGTCGCGCGAAAAAGCAGCGTCGTAAATCTCATCAGTATTCGTAAGTACTCGGGATATTATACAGACCCGTAAATCCCCGGAGTTGTAAATATTTACAACTGCACGCTGCACCAAAGTGCAGGATGCGTTTCACGGGATTATCCTATGGCCCTCGAGAAGAAACGTTTAAACGCTCGACAATTCACGTCGTAAGACTCCTGGTGCACTTGATTACGCGTCGATTCAGAAGCGCGTAATTCCTGCTGTTTTCCGGCATGGCAGAAATTTGATCCGACGGAAGTACCGGCGGAGAAGAGTCTCCATTGAAAGGACGAGGGTGGTAGAAATCCCTCGGAGGACCTTATCAAAAGGATTCGGACACTCGAGTATCCCAAAGAGCTGGAACGAGATTCGTTCGAGGAGAGAGAGCGAGGTACTTGGCCGCGAGGATTCTCTCTCGACGATTCTTTGCCGACATTTCGGATACGGGGATCGGCAGCGTAATGCGAGCGCGTTACGTCGCAACGACGTAAACTCTCGTTTGCAGCATTTCGCCGCGACAGATAAGACCTTGGGGGAGGTCAGCGTGCTGCAACCGGAGAGACCGAAAGGGAACGAGAGGGAGAGAGAGAGAAAAGGAAATATCGCCGGAAACGGCGTATCGAGCGAGGACGAGAAAACGACGCGGAAGAAAATCGTCGATTCGGTAGAACGAGCGAGGATGATTCGCCACGGAAGATGTCGAAGAGAAGAGTAAGAAGGGAAATGGAGAGTCGACGCAATATCGCGAAATGCCGAAAGTAGCGTGGATCGTTTCGATTCGACGAGCCACTTCGCCGAGACGCGGAAAATGGCGAGACCTTCTTCGAGGGCGCGATGGTTGTCCTAGGATGAGAGTTCGTCAGGACCTACCGTCACTTTGGTGCCGTTGCGTCGACTATCGAGGGAGAGGAAGAAAAGAGACGAAAGCAAAGGAGAATGAGAAACCGTGTGGGTATACAAGACCTTTGGCATTACCAAGTCAAATACAGCGAACATTGCCCGCCGTCGGAAAAATGGCAACGGAGGAGTCAAGGAACCTCCGACTGCATCGTACCGTCTCCTTCTTCGATCTTTGCTCTCTCCCTCTTTTCTTCCTTCCTTGTACACTTCCTACCGCTGTGCAATTTGCAAAAACGACGTCGCAGATATTTTTCACACCTCGTGCTTTCAGTTGCAGTATCCGTCGCGGAAGCCGCCATCTCGGACATAATTTATTCGAGGGATCGCGTGCCTCCCCGACGGTTACCGACGACCTTTTTCTTCCTATGCTTGTGGGTCATTCGATCCGAATCCTCTTCTCCTGTGCCACGCGCGTTCGCCGCTCGTATTATATTGTAAGGGAGAATCTTGAAGGAGAGAGAGAAACATTGCGTCAGCGAGATCACCGTCGGAGCCGTTGGCATTTTGCATCGCCTCGTGCCTAGCTCGAAAGTTTATCGTCTTATGCTAGAATCAGCGTTGCCTTCCTCGCCATGCAGGTCCTACAGTTTGTCCGCTCTGCGATAACCCATCTTTGCTTTATGCCACAGCTGCACGAGAACTGCACACGAGAGTCGTCCTTGAAGAAGTAAAGCCTACCACCTCTTACCCCACACTCATGGGCCATCATACATATCATCATGATTGGCGCAGTTGTACCATGATGTGCGGGCAGAGGAGGCAGGCATCGGGCAGATCTGGTGCAGCGTTGGTTTACGCTTTTCATTGATTTCTTCGAGGGTTGTCTTGCAACTTGTCGCTGAAAAAGTATCGGTCTCGTTGCAAAATCGACTCCCCGTTGAAGCAGCGTCCCGGAAGGTCTATCCGTCTCAGCGTTACCACGAAATTTCAAGGACGGTCCTCATTTAAAGGAACTGTGCCTCGTTGGTTTCGTGAGATGGATCGACTACCGTGACGCAATCGTCGACCGGTGTTCCTGACCTGCCTTCATTTTTATCCCCCTCCGGCGGGCAGGGTAGTGGCCAGGAGCCAAGTGGTAACCGCGATCCAAGCATAGGCCTCGTAACGACCATCGGCCGGTAGGTTGTAAAGCCGTCGTAACTCCCGCGGGATAAAAATCCTGGCACACGCTCTCCCAGGTATCGGGCGCACGTCGGCTGATGCCGATACGCCGGTGCTGATGCCGGTGCCGATGTCGGTTCCAATGCCGGTGGCGTTGGCGGTGCTGATCAACTTGGAGGTGGAGGTAAACCCGGTGGGGAGAGATATACCGGCCGTTTCTTTGCTTGCGACACCCTCCGCCTCTCGGAGAGACCAAGGAGCGCGTTTTCCGCTCCTTGGCCTTAATTAACATCTGACACGAGTCCACCGTACCTCCAACGGTGGCCGATCCCCCCGCCGGACTTTGAATCCGCTGACTTTTTTTTCTTTCTACCTTGCCACTTAATGCCGTTTAATTGCTCTTCCAGCTGTGGATAGGAGGTTAAAAAGAGCGCAGAGCGACGCTCGCTTAACCCTGAACGTCGCCGTTTTGCCAGGTGCGCTACGAGAGCGATACCATCGCCGAGGGTTTTCCTGGCCCCGGAGGCTTTAGGCGCGGTGCAGTCTGGCTAACTGCAATTACCGCTGCGAAAAGTACCTTAGAATCTAGAGACCTCCTCCTTGCACCGTGTTCGAAGGAGTGGCTTCGATTGGAAATATTTTGTTTCACGTTTAGTACAAATTCTTGCTCGGGCGTACCTTCGAACGAGACGAGGGTGCGTTAACGCAATTCCACGGGAAACATTTGCGGCGAAGAGGGTCGAGGGTCGACGAGCGAGTACGCGCGAGATCGATAAATCGGCATCGTCGAGCCTCGACGTCGATTCGCGGTGAGGTTAATTAGTATCGTATTCATCGAGAATGAATCGTGCAATCCGAAGACTCGCGAGCGATGGCCTTCTCGGTGGAATCCTCGTCCAGTCATGACGCGTTTGACAAACGATGGAAAAAATTAATTTCGTTAGGAGGCTCGTTGAAAAGCACACGTCGCTGCCGAGCACGATGGAGCGGCTCTCTTGGCGAAACGCGAAATTAATTGAAGCTTCGAAAAGATTCTCAGCAATTGAGATTTTCTCCCTCGCCTCTAACATCGAATCGTCGGATACCGCGGACGACATAGCGCGGCTAATTGCCCTGCTGTTAATTACCACCGAGGCGAATTAATTGCGAATAAAACGACCGACTGTGGGTCAACGTTACGTGTTACGCGTAAATAACGACGGAGAACGATAAGCGTGCATAAATGCATCATAAATAAATCCTTAATATCTGCATCCGGGGACGATGAAACTCGATACCGATCTCCGGTAGCCGTGAGAAGCGGAAACATCCGAAGATGCGTCCATGAACGTCGATGGAAACGAAGGAAAATTCGAGGCCACGAATCGAACGAACCAACGAGCTCGCGCGTGCCAACGGAGAACAATGGCCTCCCTTGAAATTAACATTTTTACACGCAGAAACTCGTCGGCCGATTATTCGCCGCGATGCGTTCGACACACGCGCGCGAAAATTTTCATTGTTCCGCAGGATGGAACGGTGCACCGGCCGTAGTAACCTTGGCCCCGATATTATTTGCTAATCTCCACGTTACGCGATTCCAGCAGCGAGGAAAGGGAGCGCGCGATCGGCCCGACGATAGCTTTGTTCGTGAATAACTTTATCGTCGGAACGAGGAAAGAGGAAAGCGCGAAACAAAACTGGAACGTCGTAGTCGACGTTGAGAGAGCACTCGTAATAACCAACGATGGTAGGAAGTTTACGAGACATAATTACGCAAAACGTGGAAAGAACGAGAAAAGGAATAATCAGACGGAAAGAACTACCGAGAGGCTCGATTAAACGAAAACACGAACATCCGTTACCGGGATGAGAAAGACACTCTTGGTCTTCTTTAAACAATACGACGTCTCGAGGAAATTTGAGAGATCTTCTCCGTCCAATGAGCTTTTAACGAACAACCAACTTCCCGGAGTAAAAGTCGTTATAACGAATACGATATCCGGGACCGTCACAGCGTCGATTGCCCGCGGTTATCTCGATGAAATTGAACCTAGGACATTGAAGCTTCGAGTTTTCCCGGCCGTTGTTGTCCTTATTATCTGGTTGTACCGTAACCGTGGCTCGAGCTGAGCGACGTTGACTCACCGGGAGCCGCAATCAACCGAGTTTCCTCTCGGCGAAAGGAAATTTCCGGCTGGTTCGAAATTACGATCCCCCCTCGGAAGTGGATCGCGTTTGAAACAACGACGTCCCACCCGACGGATCGGGTAATCTCTGTTATCGATGAAATCGCGAATAGACGATCGGCTCGAGAGAAAGGCGAGATCGTCGGTGTCTTTGGCACGCGCCCGAGTCGACTTTACGTTCCGTCGTCCAATTGCATTTGGTGCGCGTGCAGCGGCGCACGAGCGGGAGGATAATAAGAAAGAGGGGGAGGAGGAGGGAAAGGCTCTCCTTCGAACAATTTGCTACCTTTGTTGGGCAAGTTTCAGCGGCCAGGCAAACAGCGGAGAAGGAGCCGCGGGGAGGAGATACAAGTCAGACCCGATGCAATTAGTTTTACGATAGTCGGACTATAGAGGCATATGGGTGGCTGCTACCGTGGCATTAAAGCAGCACCGAGTCAAATAGGCTCACGCTTTAGTACTTTTGCGTGAGTTACAGACAGCGAGTCGTAATCGGACGGTCACGGGGAGATTTAGCTCAGGGCTAGGCGAAAGTATCGCCACGGCTTGCTTCTGTGGATCTTTTCATCTGTGTTGGTTTCCGTATCTTCGATTTTCTGTCGTTGTTCGAAGGGTAGAATGGGTGGAACCGATCCTTTGTACGATTCGAATGCTCTGGTGTCAATCGGAGATGAGAGAGGAGAGTGGAAAATTGGACAGACGTCGGGAACCTTTCCCTGGAAATGAGAAACGAGATGTTGAATTAAAATATAGTTCTTTAATCGTTCACGATTACTGCTGGATGGAAAATCGCGATGGAGGTTGCAACACAATCGAAATAATAGTCGAAAATAATTGTCGGAGAATTAATTAACGTAGTTATAACGACGAATCTCACGATTTCGTCGGCATCCATTCTGCCTTTTTTCGGCTGCTGGTTTTTGTCTCTGGGATTCCGTATCGCAACTTTAAATTGTACGATTTCATCAGACTCTCTCGCGGAACGTACAATGATCCAACGGTTGGAACGAGACGAGGCGGGCGAGAGTTTGCCTCGCATCAAAGGGAAAACCGAAAGAGGGAGGGTAATAAACCAATTTTCGTGAAACGCGGCCGCACGAAACCGGCCGATGATTCGTTTCGTTCGCGACGTCAGAGGCGACTCGGAACTTTCGCAACTTACGAACAATAACGCTGCGTTAACAGTTTCGAAATTGCGCCGAACAACGTTTCCCGCTTTGTCCTGCCGTTCTATTCTCAAAAAGAGCGAGCAATTTCGTTCAAATATCACCGTCGACCCGTTAATTAACATCGGTCAATTTCAAACTTCTATCGAGCGATTTTGTGAAATACGCGCGGAAAAATGGCGAAAAGGTGTCGGACGTCACGTCGAGAGACTTGGAAAGGACGTCGCATGCAAAGTAAATCTTCCTTCCGATTCGACGATGTTCTTGTCGTCCGGGAGTCGGTACGCTCGCTGCACTCGAGATACGGCTCGTCCCATTGCATTGTCCACTCGCGGTTTGCAATAACGCCGACACGGCATACAGAGAGCTTCATTTTCTCTCGATGCCTTTGACCGACCACCGACCAACGAGTCTTCTTCGATATCGCTTCGAGATGCGTATTAACGCCTTGCCGTACAATAACTAGTGACGCTCGTGACGCCATAAATTCAATAGGCAATATTGAAGTTTTCGAAAAATTATTCAATATCTTAATGAGTCAGGATGCAATAAAATTATTTCTATGCTATTTAATATTGCGCTTAGTAATATGTTATTGTATTTGTCCTTCGAATTTTAAGCCAGAATGAGAATGAAAGTCTCCGTGGAACGCGAAAGAGGAGAGGTGACTTCTAATCGGTGATACGGCACGTCGTCGGTTTAATCGGGAAACGAGTAAAATCAGTCAAGCGTGAGAGACTTTTTGCAGAGCAGCGAAACGCTTTCACTGAAACGCTCTACGGACTTTTCCGTGATAATGGGACAACGGAGTAAGCAGTGGTTGAAATTTTGATACCAAAATTGATTGAGATTCCAAGCAACGTAGCCGTTCCTCGAGCTGAGCCTATATACAATGGAATCTCGTTTGCTTACGAATTTACGCGGTTTAACGCCGTTGGACAGGTATGCGGAAGCGTATCTCTTGGAGTAATTTGGAGAATTACAGCGCCTAATGCGTTTCGATCGAAAATCGAAGCCAAGACGAGACGTTACCCCCGAGGAAGGAGCGGTCGTTGTCCGACCTATCGACTGTGCAACATTCAATTAATCTAGTTCACCTCTTAAATTAAATTGTTCACATTTTATCGTACTATTTTAAGCGTTTCAACGACAAGCAGCTTTGAGTTGCCGCTGAAATTTTCCAGAAAAACATGTAATTCGATGCAATCGAAAATCGAAAGCGTTCGCGGAAACAAGACGTTACCCGCGAGGAAGGAGCGGTCGTTGCCTGACCTATCGATTCTGTAAAATTGAATTAACTTGATTCACGTCTCCAATTAAATTGTTCACATTGCATCGTACTATTAAACGTTTGAACGACGACCAGCGAATTTGAGGCTGTCGCCGAAATTTCGGGGAGGAACAACATCTAACGCGATGTGATCGAAAATCGAAGGCGTTTCGCGAGGCACAGAGGCGCGCTCCGAGGAAGGAGCGGCTGTTATCAGACGGTGCTGATAACGGAGCACGTTGGCACTGCCCCGAGCGTAACGCGTTATCCGGTGCAACGTGCAAGGGAGAGAGTGCACTTACGTGGCACCATCGATAAGTGAACAGACGTAAACTGATTTATGGTCGCGCCCGAACTTGAGTAAGTAGGTCGTCCACGTTAATGCACTCGGCTCCTCCGATGCATCGAGCACGTCGCCGAGAATGTCTATGCGCTTCCGCGTAGCTTCTCGACGAAGGAGCTTGTATCGACGCAAAGGAGAATTCTCCATCTCTCTCTTTCTCTTTGAGTTTCTCTCCCTCAAAAGCACAGCTCGGAGCAACGTTCCTCGCCGAAATACGAGGTTGTTGCCCGCTGTTAACAATGATATCTCGAGATCCGGGCAAACACCATTATTTCAACCTGTATCTCCGGGCAGATAGAGACTCTGCCCGGGAACTCGGGTAACTTGGAATTTAACGAATTCCACGGGAATTTCGTTCGAACCGAGTGGGTCCCGATATCGGCCACGTACGCGACTATTTACAGCATCGTAGATTTGAGAAATAATAGAAAGAGACGGAGAAAGGGAAAAAGGACTTTTGAGAAATATTTCCGATAGAAACACCGAAGAATTATTGTACCAAAGTCATACTTCTCGTTTTAGCGTACCCGGTATCGAGTCGGTGGTCTGGAAATGCGAGAAATTGCACAACAGCATTTCAGCTTCTGCGATTCTTTCGCTGAAGCTCGAAAGTCGCGGTCGTTTAAATTGAAAGTTTCAACATCCAAGGGAAATGTATAGAATGATTTTGCCCTGGGATATTTTCTTAACAGCGTTTCTTTTCGAGTCGATTTAATTGTCATAACGATTGACGCTCGTCTATGAACACCTGAGACCAACTCGGGTGGAAATTTAGGAATGTCGTAACAGTAGCCAAGGGTTAAATAGGTCGTGCGTATGATAATGTTCCCATTATCGTACCTTCGAAGGGTCGGCGAGAAACCGGCAGATTTCGGCGAACACCTGAGTCTTTGAAGAGGACTTAATTAATTAAGGCTCGTCCCATCGGTTCGTTACGCAAGGGTCGAAAGGGTTACGTCTTAACGTCGAGCAGCTGATGCCATCCCTTCGTCGAGGGACAAAGAGACCATAAATTTATTTGCCGCGTCCGAGACGGAAGCGCGGTCGTTGGATTTAATAAGAAAGTATCTTCAAATTGTCGGCTATTACGGCAATAATTACATTGCAATCCGATTCCCAGGGTGACGTCGTATTTCGTTCACGACCGTTGAATTAACGGTAGAATTACGTTTCTCTCGTTGCATTTTACGTAAAACCAAGTGCCGTTTCAACTGGATGAATCGGAGAAAAAGAAACGGACAAAAATCCACCGGCTTTAGTTAATTCAAGCGCTTCGTTCATTCGGACAGTCGATATTGATTTACGGGCTTGTAAAACCGACGGGAAAAAGAGCCACATTAAATTAAAAGCCTTTATCTAGATTGCACGCTGACCGACTACCAGGCAGCCACAATTTTCGCGATTATGATCGGTGAAAATTAGCGCGAGCCCTCGAAAGGGCTCTTGGCCGATCTCGTGGTAATTATCTCCAATACCTCGTTCTGGATGTGACAGGATTATGCATAATTAAGACACAAGCGAGACAACTGCATATTCCTCCAATTCCTTCCCCGGACTGCGATTAATCGATCGGAATCTTCGGCAAGAATTATTCGCGCAATGTACTATACTCCAGAAAATTTTTCCCATCTAAAATCCACTGTTTCCCCTCTGCTCCTAAATCTGCGCGTCCCATTGACAATAGCCATACCAATTAAATCTAAAATACAAATCAAATCTTCACAATAGCGATACCAATTAAACCTAAAATACAAATCAACCTCGAATCTTCAATCGATCCTATCATCTCGTCGAAGCTCTTCGCCATTCTTCGTCTACCTCCTGACGTTCTCACGATTGTCTCCACGGTTAGGATTCCACGAATCCATCGCAGGCAGATTCGTCGATCGTGCCCGTCGCAAGTAGGTTAAATGATAAACAGTCGCGTTAGCATTGGCCTTAAAAGAGAACCTTCTCTGCGTGCTCGTTGCATCTGCGAGAACAACCTCGGCGAGAGACGAAGCGACCGAGCGAATAGCGCCAATGAATTTTCCCGAGGAGCGATCGTAATCTCGATGAGATCGCGCGCCGTCGAGATATTACGTAGGACTTGGCGTGTCTTTTGCACCTTCCGAGCCGAGGGCTCGGTCTCAGCTACCACGCGCATCTCCCTATCTTTCTTTCCTCGGCCTCGATATTTACGATGACTCTCGATGACGTACCCGTACCTCTGGCAGACTATGCGTCGTTTGCTCGGTAGTTTTCCCACGATGGAGGGGAGAGAGAGGTTCGAGATCGAGGTACGTTTGGCTTTCCAGCTACTCGACGAGCAAGTCCCTGCTCCGAGACGCATCGACGCGTCGTACGGCAACGTTGTCGCCTCGGCTTATCGCGTTGTAAGACACGTTACGCGACAAGAGAGATAATGCCTCGATCGCTCCTCTTCCCCTTGCACCTCGGATTCTCCCCTCGTGTATGGAGTTACGTCGAACGATGGCTTCGATGGAAGCTATGGGTGACGTTTAAAATAGCCACCGTTGAGGACGAGGTTTCAATTTTTAATTCGGGGCGCGATAGACGAGCGATAGGTAGAGATTGATAGAATTTTGGAAGGAAGTTTCGAAGAAAGTTTCAGAGGTGGGGGAATTCGTATAGTTGATTGAAGGTGAGATATGGGGGAATTCGAACAGTGATTCAAGTTGGGAGATGAGGGTATTCGTATAGTGATTCGAGTTGAGAGATTTGGGGAACTTGTATGGTGGTGCAAGTTGAAAGATGGCGGAATTCGCATAGCGATTCGAGTTGAGAGATTTGGGGGACTCGTATGGTGGTCTAAGTTGGGGGATGGCGGAATTTGTATAGTGATTCGAGTTGAGAGATGGGGAATTTGTATGATGGTGCAATTTGAGAGATGGGATTTGAATTTGAACGTAGAAGGTGTATTTTGGAGAATTTGCACGGAGGAAGATGAAGAGTTTGAAAATTGAAAATAAGTTCGGGGGATGGTGGGGATATTTTAAGTAAATCTTGTTTATCTTGCTCGCTCAATTACCCGTAGGTTCGTTTATAGGAGCTTTTATCTATCGTCTCATACTCGAGCAAGTACTACCGATAGAGGGAGGCCGTTTTACGATCCCGTCGCCGAAATCACTGGCGACGTGATAATAAAATAATCTGGGCCTTTCGAGTCATTAGGCTGGCCCTTGTTACTTAGCAAAGTCCACTTAGCCGCGACGAAGCACCGTGTTTCTCCTGCCCGACTACTTCAGCGATGTCTGCAAACGATTCGCGAACGAACAAGCTTCTTTTTTTCCATCGGATACACACATCCAAATTAGGACCAATCGTTAAATCCCATTTCAAAAGATAAGACTCGACGTTACTGAAAAGTGATTCGAATCATTGACAATTCTTCTGCAATTCTTTCTCCAACGTAATTGCAAAGTATCTACCCTCGACTTCTGCGTTTCTATTGACAACATTTCGCGCGAAAATTCCACGATACAATTCGCAAAAGGAAATTCGAGCAGCGAGAATTTCCCAAATGGCAAGAGAACCGACAAGCTTCGAGAGTCGTTTGAGTCCGTCGCTGACATCAGGTTATGGTGGCGCAACGCAACAACACACTTCGCCATACACCATAGAGCAGTAATGTCGCATGGCGTATACCCCGTTAAGTGGATCCAATCAACTCGGTGGCAGCGTAACAGACAGACGCACAGAGGGACGGACGAGGAGAATGAGAATCGCGCGGACAACTGTGGTGCGGACTAAGGGGATCGCAGGAGAGAGACAAAGAGAAATAGAGAGAGATACGTGGAGAAAGGCAAAGATAGAGAGGAGAGTCGAGAGAAGAGAACGCGAGGGAACAGCGGAGAGAGAGATAAAGAGAGATGACACAGTTATAACGTTACACGCGTCCAGAGATAGCGCAATGTTAACGCCCAGGGCGATAGGAACGATTCGGTCGGTTCTCCGATAAATCCCTTTGCGATGCTCGGTTGATTTTGAAATTGGCGTCCGGGAAATTGGCATCAATCCCGGAAATGAAGTCTCCGACCTCGAACCAAAACCGTGCGGATCGCCGTACTGCTACGATCGTTTCACCGATAATTCTACTCACGTTCAAAGGATACCTACTACGTAAATGCGCCGGAACGACGACCAACAGAAGTCCGTCGCTAGGAAGATAAATTGCTCGTAAAGGCGCGGCACGCTGCCTGCCAGAGAGACAAATTAAGCCTGCATTAACCCGTGGTCATAACTGCAAGCGATAAAACGATGAAAAAAGAAAAGCTTAGAGAAGGAAAGAATACCGTCGACGAGCAGCAATTTTTTTTTAAATCGTCGTGGTCGAGGAGGAAAATCCTGTACTGAATTTTGTTCCATAATCTCTCCATTGTTGCGCGGAGTACTTGCAGATATTTATTAGCGCTCGTACGCCAGGTGAAATTCGTTGAGTTCGAATGGAGTATCGCAATTGTTCGAAGACCCCTCTTTAATCGTTGAAATTGATTCGCATGTAAACAAAGGAAGGCTCGAAAATGCATTTCGGCTTTCTGGGTACGTACCAATGAATCGATTTCCAGGTACACGCTAATCGTGGAGGCGCGTCGCTCGACGGATCTTATCGCGAGAAAACGATACGCTCTCTCGGCATTGCTGCTAATGCTTTTATAATATCGTCAAGGATAAGGATCACCGGGACAATTCGCAACGAGTGCGCGTACCGCTCGATTAGCCACCGTTGTCCGTTCGACGCTCGAGAAAATTGCGTATCTCTGTTCACTTCGTGTTTCGCACTTTGAATATTCCCGCTCGAAAGATCGAGAGAGATGGAGAGAAATCTGTTACAGTATTTCACCTAACTTCGCTGATAGTTTTCCATCGATTCTCTCGATTCGTTTCTCGGCTCACCGTTACTCCGGAATGTCCAAACGAGACGTTACGAAACTCTCGCGATTGGCTTCGATTTGTAGCGCTTTATCCACCGTTCGAACGTACCGTGAATTCTGCCGTAATATTCGTCCAAGCGCGAGCAAACTAATAGCTTTTAAGGACACGAAATTATCTTAAGCGCACTTAACCCATTTCCAAATGGACCTTCGTTCACGAGTGCGCTCGAGCAATGCACCAAAGAAGAACGTACCCGGGGCGCCATTGTTTCTGCCACTCGACCGGTCAACCGAACCCAACTGCAATCCACTAATCCTAATGGCATCGTGTTTTTTTTCTCCATCCCTCCTGCTCTCTCCAAGATAAAAGTGGTCGACAACGAGAGACGTCGTTTAACTCTCCCTGCTCCGAGATATTCCAACGCGATACTAAAGTTTTCAACGAAACGTCAGGAATAGAGTCCAAGGATCGTCGAAATCGTATCGTCGCGTTGCACAAAATCAATCCAAAGCGATAAATATCCGAAGCGCCTCGGGAAAGACGTTGAACGTCAACGTTGAAACGATTCCGTCGAAAGTTTCTGGAGGCTTTTCCGCGATAGAAATTCTCTACGGAAATAATAATTGCCGGTCGGGTGAAAATGTCGGAGAGGGCTTTTAATCAGGATCGAATCGGCTCCGACTGCCGTCTGCTTTCTCGAGGGGTAATCAGGGTTAGAGTTGGGCTTATAGGCTGATTGAATTAACCCCGTGTTGGCTGCCCTCGTAAACTCTTACTAAAGTCAAGCTCCGGCTCCTCCCGTCTCGTGTATTCGCATTACGAGCGAAAGTCTCTACCCGAGTAACGGCTCGTTACCGTCCTTTTTCCAGCTACAACGTCGAACTTCCGGTTTTCTTCCATTATTGCGCATGGTTTATGTTACGCTGCTGACATTTTCTTCCTTGCTGCTTCTTCGTCGTCGTACAACGGGAGCTACTTTCATTAGCGCCGGTTAGGAGAGCCTTACCTTACAATTGAGACTCGAAAACTGGAATTGCTTCAAACAGTCTTCGAGAAAACCGGCCGACAAACGGCCTCTTCGATCGTCGAGCCTTTCAATTGAGGCGCGCAAATCTTGCGGCGCAAAAATAACAAATTTCTTTATACATAACATATCAAAAAATATTTTTTATAGATATATAGATTGTGATATATACATAGATTGTGGCTTTTGTATAAGTTTATTTTTGTCTCTTTGTAAATTAATAGTTAAGGGCGCAAGGGGTTGAACATAATTATGATATTGATTCCGGTTTTTGAAAGTGTTACGAGAAGCGAAAAAATGTTACAACTGTTATAGATATATCGAAGGCTTGTATCGGTTCAGCGTTGGTTCTATAACAATTATTTTTCGATTGTTGAATAAAAATCAAATGCTTTGATCTCGGTTTTTCAAAACCCAAAGTCTGTAGTTCTGTATCGATTTTATAATGCTACCGTTGGTATTTTTTGGTTCCATATCGGCTATAATTCTGTTCTATATATGAACAGAATAAATAACATGATACTGAACCAGAAAATATTACGCACTGCATTGTGGAATCGATACGGAAGTAATACATTGTGGGTTTTGAGTTTCGAATAGCCGAAATCGAAACCGATGGGAGAGAACCGAAAAATAACAGTTGTAAAACTAATACGGAAACGGTATGATATCGATTCTGCAAAACCGAAACAGAAAACGATGTAGGCCAGAACCGATATATCTATGATAGTTGTATCATTTTTTAGAGTCCCGTAACTGTTTCAGACAAAAACCGATATGTATGTAACTGTTTCAAATAGTTATTTTCGGAACCGTTTCAATCCCTGCTTTCAATTGAGAAGCGCGCAAATATTGCGGCGCAAAAAAGCAACAAAAAACTCTGAACAACGCGCTACTGCAGCAGCGTTATTCGGAGATGAATACTAAAAATCTAGGCTTTTGTGCAAGTTTCTTTTTTACTGTAAGAATAAATATTAGGCAAACATAGCAAGAAATAACAAGTTATTCATTTCATTAATTATTCATTAATCAAACAACAATGAATTAATACATAGATAATGAAACAGAGTTAGGGAGGTAGCTCAAGTCGTAGAATAGCGTAACTTATATCATACCTATGGTATTTTTCAATTAAAAACTGTTTTGAATATTTTCTACATATTTTCCTTAGTATCAATAAGTTGCAGTTAATTCATTTAAAAAAAAAAAAAAAACTTTGCGGTTGAGTTCTTATAATTTTTAATTTAAAAATCAGCTCTTAGGTAATCAATTTGCATTACTTCAACCATTGCTTGACGTGCTAGTTAAGTTCATTGTTTTATTACGATTGTTTAAAGTATTACGCTTGTCGTTGTCCAAGTCGTGCCCACGCAAGATATCAAATTGTAAGCCATATCTACATACCATAGTACGATCTAAGGATCTGCACTTGCACATCTTAAAATACATCTTGTACTTACAATTAGAAAGAGAGTATTGACGCTGTTAATATGTTATATGAAATACATTTTTTTTTATTATTAAGAAGGGATCATTGAAATTTAGAGTTTCAAGACTTATGATTTTTTTATATTTAAATCAGTTTTTATGTAATAATTGTTAAATATTTCTGTGAATCTTGTAAGCTGGTTACTGTTATTAATAAAGTAGTTTTGTGAAAAATATCAATTTGGGCTATTTTTGCTTGCTTTCCTTTCTAGTTCATTACTCATTCGTTTCCTTCGCTTCCCTTCCTAGGCACGACTTAGGACACCATTTCCTCAATCGGCTTGAAAGTGTTACATCAGTTCTCGTCAAACATCTTAAATCTTGTATATGTATTTGAATTTTCCATTTAATAAATAATTGCAAACAAAGCAAAATTTAGTCCATTATTTAATAAAAACTACAATTCATAGACCTTTTTCCTTAGGGGGTATAACTTGAGCAACCTCCCCATATTATGGCAAGTATCATAAATATAATACATTCACCGCGTTTTATTTCGCGCAACGAATATCTCGCGTTACCGCAGAGAGGCATATTATAGTTAGTATTACGCGTACATATTACTCCACGTATGTTTATCTACTTAATTCCTACGTACGCCACCTGAACCTGTCGAGAGAGAAAGCTGTTTTTCCATACCCGACAATCTCGTCATACCTACACACTTCGTATTAGTTGCGTTATATGCCTTGTACTGACCTACGCATACGTCTTAAGGCTCGACAACCTCGTAAGAAACGTATCTCAACAACGATAACTGCGGCAACACGGTGTTCCAATAATACCGAGTTCTTGCGAGTCAAGGAAATCCAATCAATGTTATTGTACTTACATAAAAGCAAAAGTTCTTACCCTCTTTTCGACATTTTCGTTACAACTTCGATATCGATCTTAACCGTCTTCTCTCGTTGAAATTTCAAGTCAATTTTGCAAATATTGATGGGTCGATTACGTCGAGACAGTCGAAAGATACGGATCTCCAACCTGAAAGATGAATATATAATTAATAACGAGATATTTAAATATCGTATTATTAAAATTTCTTATATAGACTCTATTCAGTCTCGAGCAATTCGCGTATTCTAAAATTCCTTAAAGTCGCCGAGGAGAAAAATTGATAGAGATCGACATTATACGCCCGGTTAACTCCCAATCGGTTCAGCTGTAGAAATTTTATCGTTTTCAACGATCTCCAGTTCATTCTCTCTTTTCATCCGTAATATGAAATTCCTCGCGAAATACATATTCGATCGATGTAATTAACCCGTGCAATCGTATATTAGATTTTTATGCAAGTTCGAGAAAAACGGGAAAAAGTGCGAAAAAACGAATTATTGTCGCCGATCGATACACCCTGATGAAATGATTTTCAACGAGTCTATTTGATCACGTGAATATTAATGAACGAAATTCACTTCCTGCTCTATTCGTATTCTCGTATCTAATTACGCACTTATCGAGCCGTGGACGCGCACAGCCCACGATAACGACCTCTCTCGTCTATGTCCGCGTTGTAACGGCGATTCGCACCATACTTTGCTCATTTTCTGTCACCGTGCAGATAAAAACGTATCGTTTCGAGTCGAAAGGTTCGTCGTCGAGCTAATTAACCTTTCAGATTCCAGCGTCGACGCGTCGATGACATTTCGGTGGACAAGAGGGGTGTGTCGTTTATCGCCTCGCAACGAGTGCAACGGAAGTTTTATGCTCGTCAAGGGGTGGCTCAATTTATCGGGCGTTGGGTTACCTCGACATCCTTTCATTTTGGAAGGGTACCTTTAAATCGGTTTACGAGAAATCAAACACTAATCGTGATCTTCCATCGCTTCACTTTCCCTCGCTTTCTATATTTCATAATTTCAGGCTAGCACTTTACTATTTTATGTTAATTCCGAATCACAGAGACTATGATATATTAAATGATAACATCAAAAAGTATTTCCAAAGGCGACGCGGAATGATATTGACCATAGGCCACCATTTCTCCAAGTACAGTAAGTAATTCGATGCAAAGGGTTAACGAATCGGACGAACAGCGGTCAACGTAAAGAATCACGGATAAAAACACTGAATGCCGAGAAGCAAGAGAGTCGCATAGCTGGTAAAGAGGCTGGGTGGCTATATTTCTCCAGACGAAGCCGCTATGCCTCCGGCCTATAGGTCCAAGGTGATCGCGTATGTCACAACGGTACACGCGCGCGCGTTACGCTGCTGCAGGCTCGCGCGTACGCACACACGGCACACGCGAGTAGCGAGAGCGAGAGGCTGCAATCTCGAGTCATTGATCAGCGGCAGAAAACGCGGGAAACCTCGAGAAGCCGGGAAGAGGAGGAGAAACGAGGGATACCGATCGCAGGTGGAGAGGAGAAACGAAGAACCGGCCAACGGGGATTATCCACAACGACGAAGAATCGCGAACCCGCTTCGCGTATATGGTGAGAGCGCGTTTTTACCCGCCGCCAAAAGCGGAATCGATGAATGAAAAGCGGAACGTCGTTGTATCGTGGGACGTCGTCCCACTGACTGAGACACATTGCCGATCAATTTCCGCCGATCGACGAGCACGGAGACGAGTAATCGTCCGACATGGAATCTCGATAACGTTTCCCACGGATCGCGTATTTTTCGCGAGGCGGATGATTAGGAGAGAGGAACGTGGGTGAACCGCGTGGCATTTATCGTTACGCGTGGGTCGTCGGACGTTGATCGTTCGCACCTGATCGAAGTTCGCGTCGACCTTGTCGTTCTTCCGCGTCGAGAAGCACCGTAAATGGACGATGGGTTGGATCGCGAGAATCCACCGTCGATGTCTCTCTCGGGATCGCGAGTCGTCGTCCGCTCTTGGCTGTCTGGATTTATTGCCGTTGATCCACCTGGATTGATTCCGATCGAAGTAGTGCGAAAGTGGAACGTCGCAAAGTCAGGTGCGCGCTCGTCAGTCGTCGTTTGTCGAATTCCAGGTGGAAAAGCGAGAGAGGCAGATTGGCTATGGCTCGTTTCGTTGAGCGCAGACGCGAGTTGGGAGATCGGGTGTGGGTGGTCCGGAGCGTAAAGTCTCGCCTCGCGGCTCGCGCAACGGGATTCCGGACACCCGATTCCCATCAATACCGATAATCCTCGACGAACCTCGGCAACCTTTCGCAACAGTAAGGTTCAGAGGACTTTGAGAAACTTTGTGCAACTTGTAGATGCTCGAAGGTGGCTGGAAGGTATCTTTGGAACCATTATGGAAGCACTAAGACGACCATAAAAGTCTTAGGATCCGTGACGGACCTTTGTAGCCAAAATACTGTTTCTCGGCTGTCGCCGGAGCCGAAAGGACGTGAGGTCTTTCTCGAGGTAATAATAACGGTCGAAGGGATACCGGACGTCACGGTTCTAAAAGTCAAAAACTCACGGTCGAGGATCGTTCCCCCTATCTTCGCCATGGATCCCGTCGCAACTTTATACCGGCTACAAAGTAAAAAAGGCTGCGGGACCGCGACGAATATCTTTCGCACGTTCCACGAATCGCCGATGGATTTCGTCCGAGGACGTAAAACGTCCGGAGACGTCGAGACTACCAGCCAGGATGGTTTTTACGTTTTCGCTCTCGACAATCCCGTCACCGATAAACGTCGACCGGTATTAGCCGCGTTGCGGGAGGAAAAATCGAGATAATAAAGAGACTCGACGATGGTCACTTTTTGTTCGACCCTTTCCGATCTTGCTCGGAGTTGGAGCAAGCCTGATTCGATCGAAGTCGAGGTGCATTCGACCGCGATCTCACGATGTCACGGTAAATCCGGCGCGTCGTCGATATGACGGATGTGGCTCGACGAAAGAGGTCGATCCGAAATTTCCGAGCGACGGCCGTTTAAAAGAATTACCCTGGGTGCATTAGTGCGCGCATCTCGACCGTGGCGGAATGCGTGACAAAAAGCGTCACTAAAAAGCATGGCAGCGTTCTAAGACAACCATTGTCATGCATATGAGCGTTCGTACACGAGTTACCGATACAATGAACCCTAACTAGCTATTATGCCTAGCACGACAGTTGCAGGAATTTTCTTCCGTGTAAGAGATTTTTTTCCATCGTGGATTTTTCATCGTCGAACGACACACTGTCGCCAATTCTTCCCGCGAGTGGAATTAATCCCTCTATTTAAGCTAGCACGATATTAAAAGAAATTACAATCCGAACAAAGAGCCGGACCTCCTCCCATTTCCCATTTTAAGGGAAACGAGCCTTCCGTCGCGAAGGAAACTAGGTCGCGCGGTAAACCTACGCACCCTCTTCATCGAAGAAAGAAGATTCACGACGTTGCAAAAATGCACTCACCGGAATGCCTGTCGCCAAAGGAACAGGTGTCAATATATTCATTACCGTTCTGCCTTTCCTTCCAGCAGGTGGACGGTCGATACCGACACGCGATTGTTTTTTTTTTCGGCAAGTACTCCCCGCGCGATATCGCATTTTCTCACGATACGCGTCGCGCGAACCTTTCCGCCGTTTTCCAGCGTAGAACGGAAATCAAGAGGCCATTAAAACACCCTCGAAGAAGAGCTCTAATGACAGACCAGGAATCTAAACCACGGCTCGCCCTTTCCCTCTCGCCCTACGTATCTCTTCACCCTTCTCCACCGTTTGCACGTTTCTCGATAATGCGAGAAAACAAAGGCTCGCAAAGGGAGCGCATACTCGTCCGTATAAACGCGTCTCCAGGCAATGGGTTTCCCACTGCATCGTACACATGGCGCTTCTTCGTCTTCTTCCATCCGTCCTCGAAGGAAGGAGAGACCCAGGAGGCGGCGTAGGAAGAAGAAGCCGAGCGCTACCGTGGCCTACAATTATTACAATTACCCGTAACTACCTGCCATTTGTTCGTTAATCGTTACGTGACGCTCCAACGAGTCCAGCATGTAGGTGCCTCTTTGACGGGCAACTATTTCAACCGACGATACGAATATTTGTGGTCGCGAGAGACTCCTCAAGGGGTCGAGGGGATGAAGAACGAACGTCCGAGTGCCTTTCGTGATACCGTGGATGCGAATGTTGCAAATGGCAGACCCTCGATGGACAATTACTCCGATCTGCCACGGAAATAAATTGTTCGAAGAAAATTGCAGTCAGCGACAGGTTCGAGCGAATAGGAGACTCCTTTTTCTTTGATAGTCTTGGAGAAGTTTCGCGTTCGAAGAAAATGGACAATGGCGAGGAGAAAGAATGCAGGACAGACTTGTCGATACGATCGGCACCTTTGATCTTGGAGATACGGAGGGAAAATTAAGCGTACGATTTTTTTTTCCGAGAGCCTCTCGAAGGTTTGCAGTCTTGCGTCTAAGATAGGATAATAGAGACACTCCGGAGAGATACCCGGACGATGAGAGGTCTTTCCTACTGCGAAGAGAAACGACCGCGAGGATTCTTCGATGATACCGTGAAAAGTGTCTGGGAAAATATTGAGACACCGCGGAAGAAGACACCGGGATAAATGCCGCTCGAGTTGCGAAGACACGAACGTCGGAAACGATAAAATCTCTTTGGCAATTACCGTCGGCGACCATGGAAATGCATTATTCGGAGAGAATTACTCGAAAGCGACGCAAATACGATGCTTCCTTTTATCGGGCTTGTATTCCCAGGGGTAGACGAAAGCTCGGAAAAGCAGCTCTGGGACGATTCCGCGTCTAAAGAGGGTGGACGAAAGGTGAGCGAAGAATGCGTGACAAAAGTGTCGATACCATCGGCTCCTTTGATCTCAGACGTGCAAAGAGAAAATTAAACACGCGTTTTTTTCTGCAACAGGCTTTCGGTGCTTTTTGAATTTTGCCAACGAGACGGTATAATAGAGACACAAGTCACCGAACGGCAGCGATATAATCGAAAGAGGAGCAAACCTTTTCAAGAAGAGATGCCACCGCGACGTTAACAAAGAACGACACCATACGTCTTGCTTAAACTGTGAAAAGCGTCCGGGTTAAGAGAAAATATTGAGACACGCGCCCCGACCTCCGGGAATGGGGGCTAAATATTTCCAAAACTTCGGGCCACTCTGTGACGAATCGTTCCGGATCGTCCGGTGAATCGGTCACGGGGTCTTCCTCTTCATCCCCGTTTTTTTTCTCCTCATCTTCCTCCTCGTTCTTTCTCCTCGTCACCGTAGCTTCTTTGTCAGCCGTGAGACAAAGTTTCGGCGCGTCTTTGTCGACTGACTTATGTCGTCCATACGTCAAGGCCCATTGTGACGGTCGCCTGGAGCCTTCTCGCGTGCTCCCTCGATAGATCGACCATGAGGCCAAACTCTTTCGACCCTTTGAATCCTCGCGCCAAACGAGAGCCCCGCATCTCGCGATCCTTCTCGATGAAAAAGACGAAAAATATAATGTCTCTACGAGGCACGACCGTGAAACGTCCACGGAATCATGGTGAAATTGATGACTCTAATAAATAGCCGAGACAATCGTGGGCGACTGGGAATACGAGGAGAAGGTAATAAAAATCATGGCGCGAACACCTTTGCGTGGCTCGTTTGGAGCGAGAAGCGACCACGAGACAATCGACTCGAAAATCTGTCTTGGCTACCATCCGATCGTTTGCTCGCATTCGTTGGACGATAATGAGTAACACCGTGACGCGTGGAATTATTCGGAGCGTTAAACCGTCGAGAAAAATACGGGGGACGTTGGGAAATAAATTGGTACATCAGTCACGAGTCCATCGCTCGTCCGAGGCGAAACGGCCCTCCATTGTCGTTTGATAAAAACCTCGTAGCTCCTATTATTCAATTTGACTGCATATAGAACGATATCGAAGCGCTGGTATCTCTAGGAAGAAGGTCATCGGTCCGCCCTACGTATCAGGGAAACCAAAGTCAGAGGTCCAGACATCGGGACTCCCACCTTTATTGTTACAAATGACACGGCAGTCAATTCGCCTCTGACCCCATCGCGGGTGGGATCGAGCAAACAAGAAAGGACTCGTCCCTTTTCTCCGCCAGTCTTCCTAGCTTCTCTATTCTCCGTCTCTCTTCTCTGCCCTTTTTTCTATCCCGTCGCCATCGAAAGAGACACTCTCGTCTAGCGTGCAGGCCGACATAGCATCGACGGTAAACTATCGAGGCTGAAATTTCGTTGGTAGCTTCGGTTAGAAGCTACGTCAGCGAGATTCCACAGGATTAACTGAACTCGTTCGTCGCGACGACGGTGCACCGCTGAAAAATTGGATGAAACCTCCTCCTCGACGTTCTCGACGTCCTCCTCGAGGAACGAAGACGAATTTCGCGAGTACTTAACCGTACGGAAGAAAACTCGGGGGAATCGGGAGGAAGGAGAGTCTCGCGGAATTTCGACTTCCCTTGAGAAAAAAGAAGAAAGAAAAAAGGGAGACAACGTATCGTCTCGGGTCTCTACTTCGGTGGCACCGAGGCGCCGGACGTATTGAGACGCATTTCATTGGATTTTCCGCCCCAAGACTTTCAGACAGGACTCTATTGATTCCACTTCGATATATCGTCTTTCCCGGAGTCCGCATGAATTAACACTTCAAAGTTGGTTCGCGAGGGATCGGATTACTCGGGAGCCACGGCTGCAAACCGTCAATTGGGCCTGTTGTCCTCGAGGGTGCCGGGAAGAGCGTTGCACCGAGAGAAACTCGCCCAACGAGGGCGCGAGAGAAAGAACGAGGAATCGTTACGCGCCGATCATCGACGACGATCGACGTCCGACGGTCGAAGTGTGCTTTTAATAACCGTGAAATCGTGCTCGCCATTGCGACTCCACGAGCTCGTTTTTCTCGCAACGTTCAAAACGCCAAGGGACGTGAATCCCTGGCCGGTATCCATTTACGAAGAGAAAAACTTTCGAATCGTGGTCCGCCGGTGATTTTGCACCTCGCAATCTCTCCGAGGATCTCGGATCTTCGATCGGCGCTGAGTCACGAGCCGAAGGGAAAAAGATAAACGCGTCTACGGGACGGGAAAAGTGGCGCTTTTTCCCCGACAGCCTCGGACGATCTAAACGACGAAGTTTACGCGGTTCGTGCGAGATCGCACTTTCGAATCGCCTGGGCTACAGGGCGACAGAGAATCAATGTCGAGGAAGAAACGAAGAGGAGGAAATCGGTGGGACGAGCAAACCGGAGGGATTCGACGACTCACCCTCCTCCTCGTCCTCTCTCTCTGCGTATTCATTTTTATTAACCGACATTTCTCCCGTAATAAAATCCCGGGCAATCTTCATAGAATCTTTGTGAAACACGCGGTATCCAGTATCGTTTGACCGTCCCTTCGTTCTCCCTCGGTCCTCCCCTCGTTCACCCCTCTGCCCCCGCCGGCACGGATATAAAACCTGATGGCCGATAACAACCACTAGCACCCCTCTTCTCCATCCTCCTGCCCTTCCACCCTCCCACGCACCCTCGACAACACTGCCACTGTATCCGACACAAAAGCTGCGAGTGGTTCCCGTTTTATTGGAACCATACACGGATACAGATAGGGGCGATATACCTCTTTGCCCCATCCCTCGTCGATGTTTCGAAACGAAGAGGCTGGTGGTGGTCGTCGAGGGGTTGCGGAAAGGCAGAGAGAAGGTACGGAAGGCCCTGCTACTGCTCGAGAACGACGGCAAACCGAGGGACGTCGATGGTCTGACAATATGCGATCTCCCTCTCGACCCGTTGAATTTCTTATTCTCGATGTAGACGCGATGGAAATCGTTCGTTCGTCGAAGCTCGCTTAGGGACGACACGAAGGTTAAAGAAATCACCGGAAGATCCTTCGCGCGTCGTCGAGCGGGATGATTTTTTGGCGGCGAGGTTGAATCAGTGTTTTACGAATGTCTCGGAGGTCGTAGAATAAAATCGTAATTGACGGGACCATATGGAAGTTTGGAAAAAGTTTGTCGGATAAATGGAGGTTGAATTGGAGTGCAGGGAATCGATAATGTCCGAGGAGAATCCTGATTTTTCGATTTACTTGGAAGAAATTATAGTATGTTCTTCCTCGGTCTTGCGAGTCGATGCAGGAAACGGGACGAAGCGGTTTACGGTGGCTGAAATTCTTGGCTCTCTCCCCGGAAAGAGTGCGAGGCCTGATCGTAGATTGAATTTGGGTGCGAGTATCTACTCTTTTTCGTCGTTTACACGATATGGAAGGAAAAAGATGAGACAGATTCTCGAGAGGGAAATTGGCGGAAGTCCAGCGAGAAGAGTCGCGCTTCGGATGTTCGGCATTCCTTGCTCGTAGGTGCAAGTCGACCGATATAGAATTGCTCCAAATAACAGTACCGGCATTCTCCGTCTCCCTCGGTCGACGGTAAGCGTCTCCGATAATACAGTAGGGATATCATGGAGAGCTCTTGATATTTATGCGCCATAAAAGTCCTGTACACGGGAAGGGCAACGTTCGAATCAAGGGTGCTGACCGGACATCGGTTTTGGGGAGACCAAAACGGTCGGTCTTTCTCGAAGATGCCCTTCTCCCTCGTTACCTCCCTCTTCTCGTTGCTTCTATTCTCTCATTTATGAGTGGCGAAGCGGCCGATTTACTTACAATAGCCGGCAAAAACCGCCGGAAAACTCGATGGAGAAAGGGGAGAGAAAACTGCAAATTTCCACGCGAAGAACAGACTGGACAAAGATCTCGTTAAAAGAAAACGAATTACGCTCCGTTGGCGCGTCGAAGAATCTTCGAACGTGGCGGGAAATTTTTGCCAGACACGACGAAACGTGAGAAACGAGACAGAGAACTCGTCGATGCTCTCTGCCGATAAATACTGACAGAATGGAACGCGAAAGAAAACACGGGGAATGCCGTGGCAGATTTCGTCAGAAGAATCGCGACACATAAAACGTCGACGGTATTAAGGCCGAGTCGTGCGTTACGACAGTCCTGGAGAACCGATCGGACGACTTTTTTCGCTGATCGAACGACAACGAATTCACGAACGGTGGCGCTTAGCCTCCTTTCAGCCGCGAGTCTTCCATGCCCCGGTATTTATCGACATCCGCCGAGCGATCTTAAATACGCGATGGAGCTTAATCTTCTCGTAGAATGCAGCTAAGTGCCAATGCAACCGTGTCGTTCTCCAAGAGACAACGAGACACCGTGCCTTGGGCAAAAATTGCTCGACCGTCTCGAGTCTCGCGAGGAGAAAGGTAAACTTTGCTCGACTCAATTGTAATGGCTCGAAACGAGCGAAATTTCCATCGTTCTCGTCTTTCTTCAAAAACACCCACTCCCGAGGGTATTTGCCGTTTACAATTTGCGGGAAATAGCGGCGGCAACATTATTTTTTTTCTCCTCGTTTCCTCAGCACGGTGAGTCGTATTCGCGTTTCTCGCATGCATACGCAAACAGGAGGCAAAAGCGACTGTGAGGAGGAAGAGACAAAACAGAAGGAGTGTCGAGATCGGCTGGTATACAAACTCGAGTACACGAAGGCACGGTGAATTTTGCCAGTGGATCTCTTGTCTGGCTGCATCCGGATCCCCATTTCCTCGGGGACTTCGGGAGAAACGGCAGACGGCCCGGCCACGGCCAATCTCGATAAAACGCGGGAGCAAAGTATCAGAAAAAGATTCGAACGGTGGAGGCGAACGAGAAAACCTCGACTACCCGCGGCGTTTTAAAGTACGTTTGCCTTTACGTCGCATGCGAGGATATTTACAGATACTTCAAAGGCATCGCGCGCGCTGCTCCGGACTTTCCTTCGGATTGGATAAGGGGAATTGATAACAAACAGAAATTGCGAGATAACGTCGTCCACGTTTCTCTTTTTCTTTCGCCTCCGTGGACTCTTTCGCGTCTTTTCTCTTCCGTTGGAGGAGAAACGGCGAACGAGGGGGAAGAGGGTAGGATATACGAGACGAAAGGTAAAGATTTAAATGGCCTCTCGCAAAAAGCATTTAGCTATTCCCCGTGGCAAACGACCATGGCGAAATGGCGAGAGAGAGAACATATTTTAAACAGATTTCCCTCTTCCGCGCTCGATATATTTATGTGCCGTGCAACCGGCTAGCAGCCGGCTCCGCGCCTATTCCTCGTGCACTCGCCCCGTTCTGCTCTTCGAGGACTCGCCTCTTTTTTTGGGGCTTTCGAATTTAAAAGGTTTAAAACGATTTCCCCGGGGGTGGCACCGTCGGATCGTCGCTCCTCCGATACCGATCGACCGACTCCTACCCCGACTTTTTCTCCTCTTCCGCCTCTTTTCGCTTTCTCCGGATCTGACTTATCGCGAACTTTTAAGAGCCTCCCGGCCAAAGGGCGGACGTTTTCAGCGCGGAAAATTTGTCCGCCATGTGAAAAATGAAAACTCCCGGATACATACCTTTTCTCGAGGAGAAAGGGATTCCTCGCGAGCTTCTCGACACGTGTCGACGGAATTGTGTCGTTTGTCGCGCGTGACAATAACTTTTACGACGACACCCACCCCCGGGACGACGTTATTGCGAGTTTCCGCTCGTATGTGGAGATTAAAAAAATTTCCTCGTAAAGTTGGACCAAAGCATCTGCGTTCTCCGTGGAAACCAATTCGTATTCTTAATCTCCGCGAGAACGAAGGTTCTTGAGAGCATAGAAACCGAATATCAATCGAAAACGTCGTTGTCGCTTTAAGAAAGACTCGTGGTAGAGGGATTCTCTGCGACGTGGAACGAAACATGGGAACGAGGTCGAAGTCGTCGACAGGATGGGAGGATCCGTGGAACCTGTCCCTCAAAAACCAGGCGGGGAGTATGAACGCCTTTTCTAATGGAATTAATGCGCTCCTTATAACCCGCCCGGAGCGCAAGATTTACCTTTCATCCCCAGGAATATGTGATCAGGGTATTAGTGCCTCTGTATTATTAAGAGATGAAAACTGAAAGTAAGAAGACCGAGTCGGGGTTGCCGAGTGGGAGGATGAGTTCGACGCGGGTCTTCTGGCAATGGAGACGTTTTCCCGATTTCAATGCGAGCCTGATTTAAAATTCATCAGCCTCTTTAAGGGCTTATTTTTCTGCTCGCGCTCGAGGGTATTTATTTTTTTTGTGAGACCGGGAGGAGAGCGTAATCCCGCGTTCCCGCTGCCTAACAACCGGAGCCTCTTCCCTTTGTCGCAACAACGGGAGGAGGATTTTTTTCGTTTCGCGCGAATGCACGTTTCCTTCCTTTTGGCGAACAACTCGACGTAATGTTTTTTTCTTCTTCTTTCTCCTACCGACGCAAAAACGGAACGCGTCGAAGGAGACGAGAAACGGGAGATTCTCTAATTGCCTCTTGTTGCCGCGAGATTGAGCGCACTCGTGGCGCCAAACGTCCAAAGTTATTAGAATTTTTAACGCGAATCGGCATCGCGATCTTATCGTCCTCGTTTATCTTAATTCAAGCGGAAACAATTCCCAGCGAGAGAAATAGGAAGAGTGGAGCGAAGCGTCGGAGTGCTCGTCCCGGAAAACTCGGAGCAATTTTTCCACGACAAAACTGTACAGATTGCATTAAGTGATATCCCAACGAAATTACAATACGCTACATTTGACTTGGAATTTATAATATCCGCGTTGGTACTGCCGGGAAAGTCTACCGCCACCCTGGGACCTATATTGTACGAAACGTCGCGCTAATGTGCCCCCTTACCCCAGTTCGACCTCGAACCAATAACACGCCAGTCGAGAGCTCGGGGACGCTGGCTTTTAAAGCCACTCCAATTCCCAACTTTCATCCCCTTTCCTTTCCTTTCTTCCTCGTCATCTTCTACTCTTTTCTTCGTAGATTCGCAACGATCGATCGTTTGAGTTGCAAAACATCGCGATCCTATTTGTTGCTGTGATATCCGCGTATTAATATACCATTTGCGTAGCTCCGCGCCCCCTTCGCGCCATCGTCGCTCGATCGAATTACGTTCAATCACGAATCCATTTGCCAGTCTCCGCTTTGGCGCGAATATTTCGATTCCGTCTCTAACCGCGTCACCTTCTAATGGATACATCCAGCTGTACGTGCTTTCTCATTGTTAGCAACGAAGCAACGCGGCTGCATAATTGCGACGACGCATAATGGACAATGGGGAAATCCCTCTGGCTCGTCTCTCTTCGATCCACCACCCCCGATGCACAGAGAGAAACCCTACCTCGGCACCGCTCGGCTCGGCTCGGCTCGGCACGGACTCGAAACGCGAGCAGACCAAACTACCAACGGATATATCCCACTGAATCGATGTTATTTCGAAATATTAGCGACCAACAGCGTTCTCGGGGTACAACGTGCTGCCCTATTACCGTGATTAGCATACGCTGACAGCCGGCTACCGCCTCTAAACAAGGGGCCGAGCCAGAAACCTACCACTCATCCTATCCTACGTGCGGATCGCTGGAGACACGGTTCGCGGAGATACTGCCACTAACCCGATTCGATGTTGGAAGGGGTTGCTGCTGGATGGCGCGTAACATATTGCGACAAGCTATGCTAAACATCGTACCGCTGACGTCCACCGATGCTGCCCGACCATTTCGTGGTAATGCGAGCGCGCATAACTGCGTATACGCGAACGCGTCGAAAGGGGGTGTCGTTTCTCCGGAGAATTTGAAATAGCGCGACAATTCGCGCGCTTACGTCCAGCTGGATAGGTGCGGATGGAAAATTCTCCTTTTTTTTCGTATTCTCTGTTTAACTTGTAATCGTAATGGCAAGGATTTTTAAAAAGATATCGTCGAGGGAGTCGCTACTTTGAACTCTGTCTCGGAGGAACGTCACAGGGCGATTTACTTGCCAGGGTGTCGCTGAATTATTCCACATTTTGTAATTACACTGCGTCCAATTGGGCGAGGATATACGCGAATTTCGCAGGTTACAGTGATTGCATGGAGACCAGAGAGGAGGCATGGGGAGATACTTGTAGTAACGCGATTCGATGGTGGAAGGGAAGCTCGGTGGATGGTGTGTAACATATTGCGACAAGCTATGCCAAACATTGCGTCGGTGACGTCGACCGATGCCGGCTAACCAGCTCGCACCGGCAAATGCGAGCCAGCTCGCCTCGTTTGTGAGAGGGAAACGGCCGCGCTGCACGAGGACACGCAGACGACGAAGAAGCTCGTATGCGCGCGCGAGAATAATTATCACACGCGCCCGGCCGTGTCATCTCGTTTCGCGCGTTGACGAGCCATTGTTAAAGCGGGTCGCGACGCGCGATCCTTACGAGGTCTGGATGACGGCTCGCTAATAACCGACATTAATCGAGACCCCCGGAGCCGAGAAACCGAGAAACCCAAGGCAGACATCCCGCGTTGCTTCTATCTTCTCAGACGTTTCGGAGCAGCGAGTCTCTCGAGCTCGAAATCAACGAAGTTTTAAATTTATTCGGACGGCTCTGCCATTCTTCGTCAACTACTGTGCCCTCGATCGAGAAGACTCTCGTAGTTGAATTTCTTTCGCGCCGAATCTATCCTCCCGCGCAAGGAACGATCAGGAAATTTCTCGCGTCTCATCGAGCAAAAGAAACGGAGAATTTTAAAGAGACCTCATATTTCCCGGCTCACGCTCGACATTAATGCCTCTCGGTCCAGGTCCTAGGATCCCAACGATCCCTAGATCCTACCGGGCAGTCGCGGCACGAACTCCAGTGATAATCGCAGCCGCGAGGGAATTTGCATCGGCGCGATCGGCGTGGCAGGAGGAGGGCGGATTTGCATTCGAGACGGAACCAGCCCGGAGGATTCGGTGGAAAATGGCCGGAGCGTCGGCGGCTAAGTGCAAGGATAGCGGCAAACGACGTTACGGGGTTGACGGACTCATTACGCGGTGGTTTGCATATAGAGGATGCCGGGAACCGGGGCGGATCTCTATACACATCCCGAATACGTAGATCCGAACGAACGGATGTACAGAGAGCAACGGACACTGACTGACTACTACACGAGTAATATGGATTTGAGGGGCGGCTGGCACAATAGTGCCACTAATGCACAATCACCCCCGCCGCCCCGCCCCGCCACCCTACCGCCGCAACCTTCGACCCCCTCCGGGCAAACTACCTATACCATTCAATATTGGCCGAACCTCTAGCCACTGGCTTATCTACGCTTAATGACGCGATATTAGCTCGTCCTGAAGAACTACGTCAAATTGTGCTCTCTCCTCGCCGTGTCGAGGTGTGATTAAAATTTCTATTGTGTCGAGCCGCGACGAACGAGCGGACCATTAGTGCCGCGATTGCAGTATCGACGTAATGGATCGATACAAATTGCCGGTTTATCGTCCTCTAATTTCGCTCTGCCGCGCGTTACAATTAACTCGCGCTGGCACTTTGCGCAAAGGACAAATGAGCGCGGGAAACTAGGCAATTCTTTCGAATTCCGATCGAATCGCTTGAAGAGCAAACTGCATCCTCGCGATGCATTCTCTGCAAATCGAACGAGAATATTCACCCCTGCTGTTTGAGCACGAGCCGAGGGATCACGAGCAACGACAACGTCAGGCTGGTACGAGCAAGGGTAGTCCGCTCGATTCGTGTATCGGTCGTATTGTGCGGCGACACTTCGAGGTGATATCCGCGGCGAACACGGCACAGCCAGGCTCCAGTATCGGTATGGCCCATTGCTCGCGAATCCGGCCAATTTCCTGCATCCTGATCCGATCGTCACTTTACGACGCGTGTACCGGTAGCGAGCGTCCAACCGGCGTCCTAACCGGAGCGTCCATCCACCGAGAGATCCTGGTTTTGGTTGACCAAACCGCGTGTACGCGCACGACACGACCGGCCCATATCCATCGACCGTGCCCTATGTACCGGCTGATAACGTACCTATCGTGTTTCCCGGATTCAGCATAATCTGACTGATTGGCGGCACGACCCTGTCGACCTGCCTGCTTGATCCCGCTTTGGGTTCGATCGACCTGCTCCGAATCGTTGCTTCGTAAATTTACCTTCGATTGGGATTGCATCGGGGTGGAATTAAATATACGTTGTATCGGATAAATCTCTAGCGATAACAAATACGCGGATCTACATAGTCGAACGAGATCGTTGGAGATCGATGGCTCGTCGGTGGAGTTGGATGGAATTTTAAAACGCTAAAACCGGGGGTGGTTAACCGCCGGTTTCTGCGGTGGAAGCGGTGTATCAAATGTGTTCGATTTCAACGTCCTTTTGGTGAGATTTGCGAAGGTATCTGGAAACGATGGATGGATCGAAGCGTTCAGTGATCAAATGGAGCCACTAGAGAGAGATATGGTGTCTCGTAAATTCTACGAATAAAAATTAGTCCTCCTAAAGTCAACAAATTCAGGAGATAAAATTACAAAACCATCGATCGAGCTAAGAAGAATGCATGGATCCTCCGAATTCCGTCGCGCCAAGAATTTTCGCGTCCTTCGCGGTTTTTCCCACGAATGAACGATAAGAGGAGAAAAGGTCGATTCACCGCGAGGATGTTACGGGCGTTTATGAAATACGTGTTTCGCCTGGCTATTTGCAGTTCTCTGCAACAGGCCCGTGGTAGGAGGAGGTGGGCATTGTATGGGAAACGGATAGAGTGGCAGCATTTGCTATTCTCGTAACGCACAGACTACGTTCCATTGTCACATTGTGCCTGCTAATACGCTAAAAGCCTATCTGTGTTGAGATCTGCGCGCGGAATATTGCCGCGCCCGGGATTCAAGTCGGCGTAACGAGGTTACGTCCAAAGAGACAATCGTGAGTTAATGACGACGTAATTGAACGACGGTCGATGGTAGTAGGAAGCACGAGGGAAGCCAAAAGGAGATTAATCTTCAGCGAGGAACGGGAGCGAGCGGAAAACAAAGACAGTCGGAGAGAAGGGACGACGTCGATCGACGAAAAGTCGAAAGCCGATGTATTCATGAAACGCCTCGTTTTTCGGAGTCTTCAAATTCGCGAGAAAGATCGCAAGATTTTGTCGACTTTGCTTGCACTCGAAAGTTGACTGGTGTTGGGGCAAGGAAGAAAAAAACTTGGATCAATGCCTCTTTGTGCTTGAAATGACGGGACATTAAAGTAATTGATTCCACGACGATATAATCGATGATACAACGATGGGGAGCGTATTCTCGCGTGCAAAGTCGAAAAACGGATCACCGGTTTGTGCCTCTCGATGTCGCAAAGTCTGAAAGGGAAGAAAGCGTCGTTTCGCTCGATTCGATTGCGATCGCGTGTACATCGGAACCGCAACCTGCCCCAAATTCCACAATTTCGGAAGAAACAGCGTCGACGATGTAACCAGGACCTATAGTGACGAGGGAACTTTGAGTTCTGTACGAGCGTTGCTCGTGCAGCAAAGGCATTTCATGCGAAGCAGCGACAAAAAAAGAAAAGAGAAAGGAAGAAAGAGAAAGGGATAAAAAGTGCGGGAAAAAAAAGAAAGGACGGAAAAGAGGACCCTTTGCAGTCCGCTCTTTACGGACGGACGAGCGGCTGACAAGAGCGTGCAAATTCTTTTAACGACGTCCAAAGCTCTGGAAAAAGCGCGTCGGTACTGGCGCGATTATGAAAATTTTCTTTGATAAATACTTGCCATGCTCCCTTATCCCTCGCGCTCCGTACGTTTTTAACGGCCAAGGGAATAATTACGATCTCGCTTCACGGCAGAGAAAATTTCCGAAGTGTTGTCAAAAGAAATTTCTCCTCCCGTAAAATGTTTCGCCAGCATCCGGCACTTTGGATGCCCGATTACCCGGCGTCGTGTAAAAATGCCGACAAATGTTTACGAGCGGTTTGTAAAGAGGATACGCTCGATTATTTTCCACCTACCGTGGAAAAACTGTACGACGTATTTCCACGTCAAAGAGAAATCAACGTTTTAGTCTCCAAGCGCCGAAATTGCCGTCGAGAACGGGTTTTTTCTTCGCGAGTGCCATAGAACGTTAGTAGTTTCGCGAGCACAAAACCTCCATCTGTATATTCGTGCTCGTCGATTCGTCGAATGGAGCTGGATAGATGCGGAAAAAGAATCGTATAACGGCTCATCGGGGGCTTTTTAGGAGGCTCCGGAACATCTCGGGGATATCAGTGCGGGTTTATCATGGACAATACGAGATAAAGCAGGTCGAACTGCTCGCAATAAATTCGTAGCTCGCTTCGAGATATTTCATAAGGGAGGAATCCATCAATAACGGCGAAAAGCGGGGTGTGCGTGAGTGTGGCCGTAGTTGCGGCAGCATCGACGGTAGTCGAAGGAACGACGATGTGGTGGTCGCGACGATGCCGCAGGAACAGCCCCGCAGTTCGCAGCAATAAATAATGCGATAAAACACGAGCCAGCCAGAAAGGGCGGTAGAACTTCGTCAAGGATATATACTCGTCCCCGTAGCCTCACCCTTCGCTTTGGTTCCCTCTTTGAAGTTCCACCTTCCCGACGTAGGTATTTCCGGCTTTCGTCGCTTCCTACGTCAGGCAGGAAAAGCTACTTTGTCGAAGGCGAGGCTCTCTCGTGTACCCGGCCAAATTCGATTACGCTCGTGAGTATGCCATAAATGAGTTTCATCGGTGAGACAATGTTCCTCGGTTTATGTAATTTACAGCGCACCCTTATCGAACCAAGTGATTTCAGAAGAGGCCGACGTCGTCTGCCGATATTTCTCGGGGTACCCCCTTCCATACGGTTTATTAATCGAGAAAACTGCTCGCCCGGGAAAATTTTATTTCTATCTTGGGGGAGCTTGGAGTATCCGAAATTTAATCGTCGACAATTTGTCGAAAATTTAACCCCGAAGAGTAATAAAACTATTTCTAACCGTACCACCTTGTATTTTGCATCTTTCTGTGGCGGAAAATCGCAACGAGACTAAACTCCCGTTGGCTCGTTTAAGCGGCAAGGACTCCGAGAAAGTTTTGGAACGGCGTGGAAAGGTTTCCCTTGTTTCTCGAGAAAGTCGATGAATTATCGTCCACCTCTAACGTTCGGTTGGCTTTCAACCCCGGTTTCCGGCTATACTCGCGACTCCTCCTTCTGGCGCGAGGGAGGCTGCTCCGTTTGGCAGTTCTTGCGGCGCGGTTTGCTCCAGGAGAGAGCATATTCGTAAAACCGGCGAAGCAAAACCGCTTTATATCTCGAGGTTCTCCGGTTTCCCTCTTTCGATAAGGGACGTGGAGTCAGAGTCGGAATCAGAGTCGATTCGAGTGTCGGGTGGTAGGTCGAATTTATTAGCACTAAGCCGCGAGAAACGGCCAGTGCCAATCACGAATTACGTCCAATAACCGGAATTGTAACCGGCGGGCTACCTAAACCGGCAATCCTGACGGGCACGATCGTTACTCTCTCTGCCTCTTCCCTCGACCGGTAGCTTCGAACGTTATCTTACTCGGTATAAACGTTAATAACGGCGCATTTCGCTTTGACAATACGGAGAATTATTATGCGGACGGGATGGTTTACTTGGATATGCAATGCCATTTGCTCCTGGCGCGCGTTATGACTCGCCGTTACGTTTATGTCGGGACATAAAAATGCCTGCTCGAATGCCGAATCGACCGACGTATGTTTCGACGATCGACTCCAGCATCCTTCCGCGTCTGGTGTCCTCTCTGACACTGAAAATAGATGATATCGGGAAAAAAAAACAAATTTTACGGAAACAACGAACCTTTAAAAAGTCGAAACGTTAGCGGCAACTAAATCATCATTTCGATCGATACCCGATAAATACCAGGAAGTGGTCGAATCTACTGTAAACACTGATGTTTGCAGTTCGTCCAATTAATTCTCCATTCAATATCGTAATTGGAGATTAATAACAACGCGACCAAACCACCGAACAATTCAAATACATCCAAAATCCTTCGAAATAACCGCAACACAAATTTTCATCCCTTCCAGGTACGAGTAAATTCCCTCGTGCCCCGTAAATCATTAATAAATGAAATCAGCAGAAAACGAGAGATTTTTCCTCTCATCCACGTTGACAACACCAACGGAATCCCGCGTGCACGGTGACTTTTACGATTTCTGGCCGTTCGTCGATTTAACGGCACCTTTAACGACCGGCGGCTTTTGCTGGCACGCCGGAGAGCATCGCGACGACTCGAAGCTGGTAGGAGACCCCCGCGCGTATTATCGAGTTACATCTAATCATCGTAACCTCTTGTCCGTCCAGCCAACCGAGCGACCGGCCGCCGAGCCAACCGGACGACCAACGAGCCGGGATTGTAAAACTTTAATATCTACCGGTTTACGATTCCACGATACATCCGACACGATCGTGACACGCATATACGGATCGTGTGCGTACACGCGCGATCTGTGTTCGTGTCTCGCGCGAAAGGATCGTACGTTTCTATGCGTAATACGATCTCCCCCCTCGATGGATCGACGTACCGCAGAGGCTACACACGAGGCATTAACCGTCTCCGCGCGAAGCCCTGCTCGCGTAGAGGAGACGTAACGCGCGCGCTCGCCCGCACACCGTTGCGATCGCACGATAAACGCGCCTCGATGAAACACCGCGAAATCACGGAGCATGGAACATAACCGCGTACATACGCAAAGCGCGTCGTAGACACGGAGAATAAGCGGGGAGATGGAGGAAGAGAGAGGAAAAGGGGTGAGAAAGAGATGAGAAACGGTGAACGAGAAGGGCTCAGGGGGGGATGGAGATAAACATAGACAGTTCGGTTAGTTTGGATTTAGTTTCGAGTTTACGTTCCCCGGGCTTCCTGAGTTAACCGACCACGTAAACGCAACCATTCCGGCCACCGACCGGTTATATTCTATTACGCGATAAATATTATATCCAGATGCGTACGAGCCTCGTTCTCCACCCCTTTCGTGGCTTCTGGGTGAAAGGAAAGGTCTCGTGCGTGGTTCGCATTGTTTTTTTAATTGTAAGTTTTTTTTTTTAGAGAGATCAAGTCCGTAAGGAGAATTGGAGGGATGAAGATCTTCAATTGTTTGGCGTGGAAAGATCAGAAGTTGAAGTTGAGAGCGTCGATGCGAGAGGGTGGAAGGATTTTAAAAATATTGAACTTGGTTTTTTGTATTTTCTATACCCCACGGAGAGCAAATGTAGAGGAAGAGGTCTGTAATTGCACTTTTGTCGCGCAGCATTTTCGCCGATCCGACATTATTCGAAAGGTTCTTCAGCCCCGAGACCACTTCGTCCCCACTCGAAGAAGGAAGACGAAAGACGAGAGCCCTACAAGGACTCCCGCGCCTCTATCTGTTCTCATCAAAGAAGATCCATTTCTTTCTCTTCTCTCTTCTCTCGTTGTTTTCTCTTTCTCCACCTCTTCCTCATCCTCTCTGCCGGAGTCGGTCGTCGCGCGAGGTCGAATCGGTTCGCCTCGGGTTTCCAGGCAACTCCGTTTCACGTAATAAAGAGAACAAACAGAGAGGAAGACGGAGGAAGAGAAAAACGTGACCTCGCGGGGGCGAGAACGAAGGGAAAGGTGTAAGATTACGCTCTTATCGGTGCGGCTCCCTTCCCGTTCCTTTGCCACTCTCGACCCGGACTTCTCTGCTATTTGTCCCGTGTCTCGTGTCTTCGATTGCTCTCTTTCCACCCCCTCTTTGACCCAATTTCCCCTCAATTTGCTCCTAAATAAATGAGCAGGCAAACATTAAATGAATCAAGACATTTATTTGGTCACGAAAAAGAATTCGATGTCATTAGTTCCGTCCATTCCTCGTTCTTCCCCCTTTGTCTCTTTTTTACCTCGTCACGACATACGAACGTTTCCTCGTAGAAAAATCGAGCCTTCGGATATATGCGTTATCTGAATTGTCCCAATCCACGCTCACAGGAAATTGTCAAGAAAAAGCCCCACTCCGATCGTGTCGCCCTATTCTTGCGCGGAATTCGTCCCCCCGCGAGAAATGCAAAGAAATTGGAGAGAATAAGGGCGGGAAAATGAACTTAGAATTTTACGCCGACGATATTTATCAGACTCTACCATTTTTTATCGCTCCTAACGATGAGATGATTTTATTGGAATGATCATATTTGAGTTTTGCGATAAGAAACTTTGCGTGACGTATGGCGCCACGTTAATCCAACAAATCGATTGGATAGCTTCACGAATTAGCGAAGCCTACGCGACAGCACGCGCGAACGACTCGCAGATTTCCGTCGTTTCCCTTTCCCCGGTGTTCTCACCCCCTTCCTTTTCGCTCTTCCGTTCGCCGCCGAGAAAGAATTATGCTCTTCGCAGTCGAGGAAGCGTCGGATATTCCTCCGGCAAAGCGATACGACTCGCTTTGCATTCGAATGCCCGTGCAGCTACGTGCCATTACCGGGAGAATCGCGAAGGCAGCGGGAAAAAGGAACGAGGACTACAGGGCGAGCAGACTCAGCCCATCCGCGCAGGGAAAAAAAAACGAGAGAAAAATTGGAAGCGTCGATTTGCGCCCACGGCATGGGATCGTCATTAGACCTTAGTGGCATTTGCATGAAGAGGAAACGTGGTCGGAGTTTCCGTGGACTCCTAACGTATTCCAAGTTGAGAGTTCTTCCTCGAGCGAGCAGCTAAAACTCGCTCGTAAAGCGCCAACTTCGATCGTAGGGATTCGTTGATCGTGGAAAATTCGTCGGGAAGATCGTCACGATGGCAGCAACGTATCCTGTGTTTACTCTTTCGACGGAGGGAAATTATTGTGGAGAATGTTTTTCACAGACCTCCGCCCTTTGACCGACGAGTTTCCTTGGCATCCTCCGGTCCTTTGATCTTTAGACGTTTTTCACCGGATAGAAGTCTTTTCTCTCCCCGAAGAGAGAAAGGGCTCTTCTTCCCGAGGTTTGTTTGCCAGCCAAAATACGGCGGAAAGTCTGTAAATATCGCGTTACCAATTCCGCGACTCTTTTTCTCCGGTTCTCTGGTAAAGTCTCCCCCGCAACAAGCGTGTTTCAGGTCGCGAGGTATTGACCTACTGAGACGAACCCTCGGTGGTTCCTTGCCGCGTATCATCCCTTCGTTCATTATTTACACCCTCGGAGCGAGGCGCTCGGCTCGTATGTGAAGCAGCAACCCTCAGAAAAAAAGGAACCGAGAGAAAAACGGTGAGAGGAAGAGAGAGAGAGTCGGGGGTGTGGCGCACTTAATTCTTCTTGTCTTTTCAACCCCGTTCTCCTGCAAGTGGGCCACTGGGCTGCTGCCGAAGGTACTCGAGCGCGCTCTCCGTTCTCCAGGGGTTGCACAATCGTCGACTCGACGATTTTAATGAATTATAGAGGACAGATGGGAACTTGCTAACCGAGCGAATACTCGGAGAGAGAAACGGCATCGAAACAATCCGCGAGAGGATACCTCGTGCTCGATCGACTCGCAATTACAATCGATAGGGTGGAATGTAACGCGATTGAACCACGCGGAGAAGGTCGAACGAAGAGCCGGATTTATCGACGATCGACCCTGCTTTCAACGGGATACCTGTAGATGATATACGTCCCGAGCAAGTGGATTTTCCGGGAGAAAAAGGGACTGTGAATCGTTGGGAAATTTGCGAGAAACATATTTTTTCCTTTACCTCCTTTTTTCGCGGAGAGAACAGAGTGAAAGAGAGAAGCAAGAGGAAAAACGCGGGGGTGAAGGTAAGCCACCCGCGGCGAAGTGACTCCGTGTGCCCCGTAGTTGGACTAATTTAAATATCAGTTCGGCAAGGGCGGCTTGTAAATCTATCAGCCGTGTACAAATTTATGGGTGAGGCGCGTATGGATGTTTTATTTAGTAGGTCTCGCATCGCGCCGGGTTTGGGTTAGGCACCGTGTATATAAGGTGCTTCATGAATAAAATATCACCGCTAATGCCCGGAGGCCGGGCGACGCGTTTTTCTCCCCGAAGATGCGTCGAAGCTCTGGCGAATAAAAAAAAAATGAACGATTGCGGGATCGTTGCATTCGGAAAAACGACCGTAAATAACCGACCGAGGAAATATTTCCATTTCTCTTCTCTTGTTCCTTTTCCGCGACGATCGACCAAGCATTATCGGACAACGTTCGAGCGCGATTTTATTCGAGATAGTGAATACGAGAGCCGGAACGTTGCCGTTACGTATCAATCATGGTAGATCGCGTCTACTCGGCCAGATTCGACGATAATCTTCTTAACGTTCGGTCAAATAACCGAGGGAGAGTAATTTCCTCCGTTAATCCTACAATTAGGCAAATTGAGCAAAAGACTAGGACGTACGTTTTTTTTCGAGATCTCCTCTCGTGCAACTCTCGATCGTTCGACTCTAATTAATGACGATTAATCGAGTTTACGACGGATTAACGGAACAAAGTATCTCAACGTCGACTTAGAGGGAGAGACGAGACGCGGCTGTTCGATCCGAAAGGGTGTATTCAAATACGGAGAGAATCTGCATTTTATTATTTCTACGGTGGAAGTTAAGTACCTTCGGCCCTTACGATCTCGGGATATCCTTTGGCGGTAGTCGAGGCAGGAAGTCGAGCGAGCATCGAGCGGATACGGCCGCCATTTGCATTCGCGGTTGTAAAGAAGGCGAAAAGCGATCGGCTCTCTCCACGTTTCTCCCTACCTTTCTCTCGTCTCTCGAGTTCCGATAATAAAGACGGCCCGAAGGATAAAAGCGACCCTTTTTCTGCCGAAAACTCCGAGGGGACCGCGAGCTTATGCTTCGAATAAACCTCCCGGGGGTGGAAGAAGGTGCGCCGAGGCAGCGAGAAGAAAACAGCCTCCGTGGCAATTTTTATTTCACCCGCTTCGGGAATTTTCCGTCGCCTTTATCTTTACAGTCGACCATTCGCGGAATGCCACCTTCGGCCCAACTAATTTCCTCCTTGCGTTCCATTTTCATGGGTTACCCTTAACGGTGCGCAATGTCGATTCAGCTACCGCGTTAAGTTCCATCGCGTTTACGGTTTACCCGCTGCCATTTTTCGCCCTTTCTTCCTGTATTTTATTTTGCCGCACATATAATATTTATCTCTCGTTATCACTTACGAGGCAATAACTTCAACCGGTGATACTTTCCGGTGAATTTCCATCGTTGTCTTTTACGTCGGAGCGTTCGAATGACCGGAGCTCGGTTTTCTTACCGAGTTTCCCCGCGGTCATCAGCTTTTCGGATCGTTAACGCCGCTTACCAGTGTACAATTTAGATTACAGTTTATACCGTTAATTGCATGATTTATTGCTACCTCGTAAAGGAGCAACGCGTACGGCCGTTCGCTCATTAAAGTCCTAACTGTGCGCGCACCGTCGCGCCTAAGTATATACGATTTACGTAATAGCTAACTACGATACGCGCTAACCGACCTATTAACATCGCTCGACACCAGCCAACGGAAACGAGACGCCCGACGAATATTGTCGTGGACAACGAAGAAGCTCGCGTTGCAATTTACGATCGATCGAACGACTAGGTTTCTCTATCGTATCGATGATAACCGGACGACGAGGGGGTTTACTCCCGGTCGACGAGGCTTTAAGCGGAGATGGAATTTTCTTTGTCGAAGTCTTCCATTTATTTTCCGATAAATCTGTAACAATGGAATTAAGAGGGAGGAAATGAATTTGCCGTGGTCTACGGCGAAGAGGGGAGAGAATCGAGGGCCGAAATTTAGTCTCTGCGTTTTATATCGAGCACTTTCGCTTCATCCAACGCTGGGAGTTCTCTTTACGACTCCTCGCGTCGTAAGAAACGCTCTCCGGTTGGCTGTGAGTGACAGGGTGGCACGAGTTTCGCGAAATAAATATGCCAGAAATATGCCAAGAAAATGCAAACAATCGGAGGCAAAATCTCGCGAAGGGTTTCGCCTCTGGTCGACGGACTGCGAAGGGGGTTCGCCAAATGCCGTCTACGGAAACCCCCGGACGGTTATTATTTTCCGTTTTATCGGTTTCCGCGTATAAATACGCCCGCGCGAGTACCCGTACGAGCGAGAGCGTAACGTCACCGTAAAACCAACGGGAGTTTTATGCGACCGACGCGAAAGAATTGCTCGTAATTTGCAAATTCGGGGAAAAACGAGGGACGACGAAGGTTGGGGTAAAAAAATTATCCCAACGGCGGATGGCTGGCTTTTCCATTTGCACGTTAGGTGCTTAATTGGGTCAGACGGCTCGTTAACGCGTACGTGTATTAACGTCGATCGTAAATTCGTCCCAATAGTGTCCCGGCGAACGTTCTAATTACTCGTTTCCGGTCCCAACGACCGCGCCATACGATGCGCCATCAACTTCTTCGCTTCGTCGTTTTATCGGCAAAATTTAAATGTAAATTGATCCACGATAGAGCGACTCGAAAGCGGATGGACGAAAGAGAGTACTCTTTTTCTCTCTTCGGCCCGTTCGAAGTTTCCCTCGAGGCGAAACGTTGGAAACAAAGCTGGCGGCTAGAAGCTCGGTCGATGGTGATTCGTTCCAGAGAACGAAGTCAGATCGCGAAGTCACCGTGCGAGGAATCACGACGGGAGTCTCGAAGAGACGCGGAAGTCGACGGTGGCCACGGACGAGAAAAGAACGAGCCACGAGAATGACGCGCGAATCGTCGCCGAGGAAGAGCAGCTTAACGTCTCGGCCGGCGTGTAAGAAGCTTCGTGTACCTTTAGTAGGCTGAGTCAGCGTAAGAATAAAACGGATTTGCCATCGAGCCGTTACTACCGGCATTAAATAAAGAAATATAGCCCCGCGCTTTCGTCCACCGTGGCACATCGGCCTAAGCATTCGTGCGTTAGCACTAAACTATATTACAACCGCAACGCCGTCGGATCGTGGCAAAAGCCGACACCGGCTCGCACCGTTTCGTCCGCTTCGTCCGCGTTGGTCCCGTCATGACGGATGCCTTTACGAGGCTGTGATTTATTTTATTATTGGCGGTCGAGGGCGCGTTATAATCCTCGACTGGGAAATGAAGCGATTTACGAAGAGCGCCGGAACGAGCATGATCTATCTCTCTCTCTGTCTTTTCTCTTTGTCTTTCTCTGTCTCCCTTCGTCGATGCTCGCACGAGGCAAAAATTCGATCGACCTCTCGACTTTTATAGAAGGCGCCGTCTCTTTCCGTTCTTTATCGCCGCGAATCGAAATTACTGCTATCGTAAAACGAGCGTATACGCGATTCGAAGCGAACGTTTCTACGGAAAAAGTACGTCCAGAGTGCATCGTAACTGACGGCCTTTTTTTCCTTCTCGAAAACGAAATAACCATCTATCGTCGAGCATTCACGGAGTCGATTCGTCCTTTTCGCACCTGCCTGCGCTATTCGTTTTACGGTATATTTCTCCACGCTGGATCGTTCCGGGTTCATTTATGACGCGACGATTCGTCGTTTCTTCCCGCGAAAATAAGAGAAAGGACTGAGTGTTTTATTCAACGACGAAATAAGCCGCGACGACCCTACATCACCGGGGAATAAACTTCTCAATTACGTGGACCGTTGAAAGAGCAAGCATTGCTCGGCCATTTCTCGCATTAATTTTACCTTCCGCGTCGTCGAAATACGACTCGACGATTCTCGCCGCAACAAGTTTTCGCAATAATCGATGCGGCGGCCGAAGCTCGCGCGGAAAACTTTCGCGCAGAATTCTCGTTATGGAAATTGGAGATGCCTCGACGTTGCAAAAACCGTATTCGACGGAGTGTAACGGAGAGAAAATCAAGAGCAAGGGGTCTGCCAAGAGGGAGAGGTGAAGAGGGAGAAAAAGAAAAAGAAAAGGGAAAAAAGGGGGAAAGAGTGGAACGGAGCCAGAGCAATCACGGCATTTTCGCGAAACGACGGACCGAGTCTCGGTGAGTTCGAGAGACAGGACCGTTAGACGCGGTTGTTTGCGAGAAAGCGAGATTGGCGAGGCGTCAGGGGTGGCGTAAATGCGTGATCATCCTGGCCGCGCGATCCTTTCGGGATCCTTCGGTTCCTCGTTTTAATTTTCTTCGCGGCTTGATTTCACCCCGATCTCGTCCCCTGTCTATCGTCGAGTTCCACCGAAGAGCAGGAACCCCCGAGAGCCTGCCGCGATGTTTCCTCGCCGTCTCTTCTCTCCTTTCATCTTTCTTTCTCCTCGTATCTCCGTCTCGCTCTCTCCTTCTCTCAAGGAGCGCAAAGTCTCGGCACCCTCGGCTTAAAAAATTGATCCGATATCTCGCCGTGTTGGCCCCGCAATCCCGTGGGGACTAAAAGGGACAATGCCGTGAGACGAAATACGAGGAGGGAGGAAGGGACCTGGCGACTGCTCGAGGAAAAAGCGAGGGACGAAGAGAGGGGCTGCTAAGACGACGAGGAGGGATGGTCCTACGGTGATTATATCCGACAACCACCCCGAAAAACTTCGGGACACCTCGTCCTTTCCCTTTCACCTCGCCCTTCCACTCTTTCTTTCCATCTTTCTCTACCTCTCCCTGTTGCTTCTGGCCTCTCGCTTCGTTGTTCTTCCATCGGGATTGGAATAAAAATGTTTTAAACCCTCCCTCTTTCTTAGTCGTAGCACTTATATTTAGTACGACGAGACGATGTCCTTTATGGCGTCTCTCGCCCAACACCCGCAGGATTCGCGGTACACCGAGGATATTGAAACGAAAACGTCTGAAGAGCCTCCTCTCTCGTGTTCGCGGCACCGAGTGGTTTTCCGGAAATTATTGTCTCTTCCTCTCCTCGAGAGGCGACATCTCGAAGAATCTGGCCGTCTCGTCGAGAGGACGAATTATGGTGAAATTAAGTGTCTCTCGACGGGATTTAATCGCGTTAAGAAGAGTAAAGCGAGTTTCCATCTTCCATGGGAGAATGCAAGATACCGGGTGGCCTATCGGACATCGGAACTAATATAACTTTGCGAAGTGAACGATGCTAAATACCAGTCCACGTTCTGCCACGTTATGAATACAAACGTTACTACCGCAATATTCGGGAAAGTTACGACGGAACTCCTACGACTCTCGAGGCTCTTCCCGGAACTTGGCCTCGGGACATTAAGCGATATCCTTCCTTCTCGAGTCTTCGACTACCGACATCCTACCGGTGCGACGGGGACATCATCGTCTCGACTAGATCCACCTTAAGTGCTCTCCAACCGAGACTGGAACCTAGTCGAGTTGCCTCCTGGAACGCGAGGCAGCTCGATAACGTCCGAATTTCCGTTCGCCGAACACACCGTCCAACGAGCTTTCCTAGGTACTCTCATCCTCTCGAAATGGCGCAACATTGTTCGGCAACGACGTTGTCTCCTATCCGCGCTTACGCTTTAATATCGGTAAAGCGAGAGACCCGGCTAGACGGACGCGAAGAAAGAAGAAACTAGGAGAGAGATAGAATGAGAGAACGAGAAGGAAAGAGAAAAGTAGAGGGAGGCAAGGACTCGCATTAAAGGAACTCGAGGCGCGGTGCGCGTCGTGCACGGGGAGGTCTTGGGTCGGTAACCCTGGTTTCCTTGGCTGTTCCTAACCTAACCCAACGAAGTAATATCGTCGTCGTACTTGCCAGTCGTCTAGATTGCCCGACTCGTAAGTTACGTCGCGTAAAACTGCTTGTAAAGGAAGGACTTTGCTGAAACAAAACTTCGTATTCCGCGAATAGACGGAGTCTTCCCTTCGTGAGTGTGCGGGCACGATTCGACGACTCTGTCCTCGATATTCCGCCGTAAAAGGAGATCCAAATAGGAGAATGGAGTGAGCTCGTACGCTCGAATAAATATACCATGGGTGAGATTTAAATCGGAGGATGGATACGAGTCGCAAAGTTGCGTTGAAGCTGGATTAAACGCGAGCGAAGAATCGCGCTAGTAAGACGTCGTTCGCCGGGTGGTCGTTCCCCGGATCGACGATATCCGGGGGACTGGGAAATTAAAATAGAGCGGGCGGAAAGAAAGTTGCGAAAGAGGTTGGTCGCACGAGTGCGAGCACTTTGAATTTTACTGCGTCGCGCGGGCAATCGACGTCGTCGAGGGCGACGACGAGGACGGCGAACAACGCGGGAGAGATTTTTGACCTAAATGTCGACGACGAGTTGACCAGGCTGGAAGCGTCGAATTTCCCTCGCCTCGGTGAATAAGCTTGCGCCAAATTTCGAGCGACACTAAAAATATTTCCTCCGCTTCGCGGTGGGATTCAATGTTTCGAGCCAACGTCCCGGAGGACGATACGCTCGATTTCAGCCGCTCACTTTTCGACGGTATCGAGAAATTCTCTCTTGCGAGAGAGAAAGAGAAAGGACAAAGTCGTTCTCCAAGATGAGTTTTCCTTGGTTAAATCGGAAAACGCGAGTTACTGCGGACGTTGCTTCTACTCTAGACAAATATCGACCGTATCGTCGTTTCTTCGCAAACGTCGAGTCATTTTTGTCGACTAACGGCACCCGAGTTGAGGATGTTTGCGTTTAAAAGTGTTCATAACGCGCATCCAGCAGTTTCATCCACGAAAGAGTCAAGAACCGAGGGGGAGAATGAGATGGAAGAGTTGGAAGAACGAAAGAACGACGACCGTCGACTGGCGCCACTCGAGTAAGCACGCTCGCCTTAACTCTTACTTAGCACCTTATTTCCACGGGATTGCAAAACCTGAAGAACGTTCGCCTTTATACCGACGAGTAGGCGTGTTCAGTCTCCACGACGAGTTGCAGCTTCGATATAAGCTGCAACATTTTCTATTGACCGTACACTTTTTCTTCCTAGGTGCATACCTTTCGTCACCTATCGCAATAACTCCGCGAGAGGTCATCGAGACTCGACAAAGTGCAAAGTCTCTTTCCATCGACCCTCGAGAAACCAAAGAAAGTTCGTTCGTCGTCAACCAGATTTTTCTAGCAGCTGGAAACATCACGTCGAACAACCCGCAAGATCGGAGGGTGGAAAAACGATTGTCCTGATCGCTCGACAGCTCGATACCATAGAGCAGAAGTTTTTTCGCAAAATGGGTCGTCGGGTAGGCGAGGAGATGTAATTAGAGGAATATCCTAAAAACGCTGCACCATCCTTCCACCCTCCGCTCGACAATGCCTTATTATATCAGTCCAATGAAATGGCGCGGACATAAAAAGAAAAGCATAATTACTGTACAGGGGTTGCCATGGAACGACCCCTGCGTTACAGTACACCAGAAGTGCCCCATGGGACGACAGACGTGGGGAAGAAGGGAAGATATGGACGGAAAGCTCGATACTGCTGCCTCTTCCCAATAAGAAAAATCGTTTAATTTAATATCTCATGAAAAATATTTTCATCGTTCCGAGAGTCGAGCGAGAGGCTCATGAGAAAGAGAATGGGGAAATTGCAGGGTAAAAGAAATCCGAGCAACGGTGCGAGGAAGTCCTTAAGCTCATAACGATGACCAATTATTCCCGTTAAGATGATCGGGAGAGGAAAAGCTGTTAACGAGACTCCGTTAAAGCGTTATTCTCATAATGTAGAGTTGTTGACGACGACGAGCATGGGGAAAAATGTACCCATAGCACCGGGTGCAAACGATCGAGATATTTTATCTCATGTTTTTTATCATCGAGTCACATAATTCTCGTATCGATAATACGTATTATTACTATCTCTCTCTACCTTTCTATTTATTTCCATCTTCGTTCCTCTCTTCCTCGATGTTATTTGAATTGCAATTTCCGCACGGATTGAGACTCAATTTCAAAGCGAAAGATGCTTTTCATTCGTTCTCTCCTAATTAAAGCGCGCTTCTGCCGGATAACTTAAAAATTAATTACCATCCTGGCGAGTGTCCCAATTAAAAACGACGGAACGAGAGGAGCGCGGGACACCGCGGAAATCGATGACGCGAAGAACGAGTACCCGTGGAGAATTCGCGGGACATGCTACCTCGAATGGAGTAAATAAAAAAAGAAAGAGAAGAAAGCAAAAATTAAAAAGGAGGGAAAAAATCGTTTCGCGCAGACTATCACGGTTAATGAGCAGATTTAGAATTTTCTCGCGGTCTGGCGATAAGGGGCGACTCGCCGCTTTTAAAATCCGAAATAATCCTTGTAATTATCAAATCCCGTCGACTCTCTATAGAGCATCCTTGAAAGGATCCTGACTCCTCATTACCAGCGGAGCGCGGGCATCAAAAGGACCTCCTTTCTTGCTCTCTCGCTCCTTCTACCTCCTCGTATTTTCCTTCCAAGGAGGAGAAAGTCGTAAAAGGACCGCCGCGGAGATAAACGCGGGCCAACGACAAATTGTAACAAGCTCGAGAAAAACGCACCGCCGACGATCGCGCGACAGAAAGCAGCCGGACGCGTAAAATCTTGAGGATCGTTTTGAAAAATACGAGGGAGAGTCGATAGTCGGGTTGATAATGGAGACGACGTGCCATCTTTAACCGCACTTCCCGCCGAGTTTTCATACGAAATCGTCGCCGTTGGAAAGGGATGCTCAGGGGTTTTAATTACCAAAGTTTACGAGCGCTCGCAACGACGCTCGAATTACCATACTAATTTTTCTCAGCTACCTCCTCGATCTTCGCCAAGCTTTACGGCGATTCTCGATGACTCTGCGCGCAAACTTTATCGTCAGATTTTTTTTCTCGTATTCTGCCATCGTAAAGGGACCATTCGATGTTTGATATTCGCAAAACGGAAAGCTCGGATATCTACGGTCCGTGACGAGGGCGCGTTGCACTCCCGCGAGAAAATCTCCGGATGGCGCATTGGTCGAAATAATAGGTCGCAATGCAAATAACGAGGAGTCGGCGAAAGAGACGGATAAGCGAGGAACGACGGCTCATCCGGCTGGGTTTTTAGTCCGCCTCCCATCGACTCGTTCGCCGCCATCTATTGTTTCTGCCGTACACCCGCATATCCAGCGCGATATATCTTTTCGACCCCCTTATTGCTGGGGGTAGTTTGTCATGTTAATTTCGCGAAACTCGCGAGGGTGGCCGAGCCGGGCTTTTAACGCACTGCCACCGTCCCGCACTCTCGTCGTTGCCTCGTTCGTCTCTCCTCTCTTCCCATTTCCTCTCTCATCTCTCCTCTCCTCTCGACTCCTCTCGCCTCGTTCGCCTCGATTCCGCGCCTCGTCTCGTCGGAGAGATGCAAATCTGCCCGACGCCGATGAAAGGGTTAACTGAACTGCCGGCCATTAATATGCTAATAGTTTTCGAGTCTCGCGATTCCGGCTTATGAGAGTGATTATCGCCGCGTAATGACCCAGAAACGCTTTTTCCGGAAGGGTACTCTCCTAGAGACTGCGACTTCATTCCGCTCGCTTCTTCCGCGGTTTTTCGATGCGACGATTTACGACTCGTGAGAGTTGTCCCGTATGGTGCGTCCAAGAGTAAATTCTCCTCGCTACGTTGGCACATTAAAGAGGATGGCTTAAAATCATCCTCTTTTTTGTCTTTTTTGCTTTAAGTAGCATGCTCATTGAGTCTAATACTTAAAATTTTGGATTTCCAAGCTACCGAGTCTGTATATGGATGGAGAAAAAGTGGCGGGAATTTAAATTCAGATCCACCGATTTGAAGCTCAAGCTAGTACTTTACATCAAAGCCATTATAGCCCTCGCTGATTTTCCATCCCGTTGAGTCGACCGAGCGACAAAAATTTCAATTCTTTCGACTTCCAATCTCGCTCCGAATTAATTCCCGCTCCTCCCGTCGGTGGGTCCTCCATTAAACGAGTCCCTGTCACGACCGGTTAGCGCGAATGAAATATACCCTCGTCCCTTACCTAGGCGTGTAAAACATCGTTACTACGCGTCGCATCGATGCGGGTGGCGATAAAAATCGCAGTGGGCCAGGAACGCGCGATTACCCGGTGACACGGCCGTGATGCACTGTCCCGGCCGACCCGACGTATCCTAAATTTCATAGTAAACCCGAGAATCCACTTGTCGAGCCTCGTGCTTCGACGAGGGAAAAGCTCGTTATCGCTCGACGAATTTCTCGTTAACGAACGATCGAGGAGAATGCGACGGAACGGTGAATTTCAACTTCCGATAACGTTCAACTCCCCGCGAGCTCTTTTTATCGCTGTAACGCCGATGGCGCGAGCGGCCGCGCTTTTACAACCAATCGTAAAAAGACGAGCATTTCAGCCGGACTTCGAAATTGCCACGATGACGAATATCGTTCGATCTTGCCGATGTTTTTCATGTTTTTCGAAACCCTCTCTGCCGGGAAACGTTTTTATCCAGCGTTCGATATCGTTTACAGCGCGAACCTGAAACTCTTTATTGGCACGGCAATTTGGCCGAGTGCGAAACGCCGTTTGACTGATCACCTATGAACAAAAATCCTTTGTCGGTGTTTGAGGCAATATTTTACGAGAGCACGATGAAAAACTGTCTCTCGCCCTCGACCTACCGGGTCGTGCTCCACCTACAAATACCGATCTCCAAAACTCGTAAAACCCAATGAAATTCTCTCCTCTAATCCGACAGATGATTAAACCGTCCTTTATTGCTCGCCTCGAAGTTACGATCCAACGGGAAGAGAAGGGTGTGTACTTATTACAAATTTCCGTCCGTGCTGGTTTTACATTCACCTCGACGATGCGATAGTTCGTTTTCATAAAAAAAAATTCACTCCATGAAATAATACAAACAACGTATTTCACGGAGACGAGACGTAACGATGATCGTGAAGGGGGAAGGACACGGGAGAGACGGAAACGCGATTTTGCGGGGTATGAATTCTGAAATAGATTCTCCAAATGCGAAAACGGTGGGAGCGTAAAGCTCGAGAGCGCATAAGTTGCCTATCTTCTCTCGACACTCGGTGCTCGCTTTATGTTTCGGCCGTAAACACGAATTAATTTCAATCGTTCTATGCGCGTGGACCTACGCGTGTAATTCGACGGTACGCTCGTATCGAAGCGTGGGTAGAAGTCCAACCGAGGGGAGGCCAAACATAAAACAATAATGGCGAAACATAAACGACGGAGCACTTAACACTTGGCACTTAAACAACTGGCAAATTGCACCCTTGTCAGTCTGGCCTTAACCGAGAATTTAGGTGCCGGAACTTGACGAACGACCTCGCTCGAGATTGAAGCAGCTATCGAGAAGACCATCGAAGATATTTGTTTTAAACTATGCCCATATACTGCAATCACGATGGAATATCATCAAACTTTTCATATTCCAGAGAAACGGAAGTAATCCCCGTATCCATTTCAGAACTATCGTATTACGAGCAAAAGCGGACGAAATCCTCGTATTAATTTCAAAAGTATCGTATTTTAAAGTTAAGCGGGGGAAATCCACGTATTAATTTCAAAACTATCGTGTTTTAAAGGTAAGCGGACGTAATTCTCGTATTAATTTCAGAATCATCGTATTTTAAATTGTGGTCGCGTTCAACCGGAAAAATAAAAAGAATGTTCTAAGCGCGGTCACTTTAAATTCACATATGGAATGTAATCGACGAGCGGGAAAATTCGTAGACGAGAAAAATCGGGGGATCGTCCAACGGGGAAAGCTATTGGGAGAAATCTGCCCGATAAATTTCTCCTTTCATAAGACGTAATGAAAGTCAAATAGTGGTTTGGCACCCCGGCCGGTTTAAAGCTTTTTCGGGGAGGTCGAAGGGCGAGGGTGGTCGAGGGACGGGGAACAAGGGGGCATATGGTGTGTCCTCGCTCTTAAATGTGGCATCGTGCGAGTTACCCCCGTGTAACCACCCTTATTATCGTCCGACAAGTCGAATCGGCGTTAGGGTGGAGCAGCTTTTTAATTTTACAATATCCCCATAAAATATTCGGTGAAACGATAAAAGTAGACGGAGCTAAGCCGTGATTTGCGAGCGCGCGATATTGCCGCCTCGATTTCGCTCCATCTCACCCTCCTTTTTGTCCTCTTCGTCCTTCCGAGCGTATCTTCCTCTTTTCCACGACGAAAGAGATCTCTCGGGGAAAAAGGATCCGAACGTCCACCGAGGGGGAATATCGCCAGGGTGTTAGGATGGACTCTCGAAGCGGACATCGAGGCGCGAAACCCGAGGTCTAGATTTGTCGGAGAACAAACGGCGAATATCCGACGGATTACGGAAAGCGTGAAACGGTAGCGCCAACTGATCAAACAAACTCCAAGCTGCCGATGGAGTTGTTTATACGATAACACTGTCATGCTTTTTTCACCCCAACGAGAGTTTCGAGTTGCAGGCGAACGATCTTTGATCGGATAACCGTCCGTGTCTGCGTCCGTCGTATCGTCGGTTCGGTATATATCCGTGTGTTACAATTACAAGTATAATTATTACATCATCTACATTTCGAGCTTTTCCATCGCACGATGAACTTTCGTTTCGTTCAATTGCGAGAGACAAGCTTTTTCTACAGAGCCCAGACAACGAAGATGCTCGACACGAGCCAAGATCTTCTTCTCGTCTCTTCTTCCCGCAGGACCTTTTTGCAACTAGCTACTCCGCAATTTTACCTGCAATTTTATAGTCGCAAATAACGACCGGCATAAATCTAATTTCTATCCGCAACAGGTACGAATATTATCCATCGAAAGGCAACCCCGAAATGGTGGTCGCTAGCTTCTAACGTCAATCAGCGAAGAAGTGTCTCTCGATAAAAAGCTCCCCACTTCCGCCACGACAGGAGTAACGGAAAGCTCGTAAAACGTAGACACTGGCAGAGCGTCGAATCCAAATCTTGCGGTATAATCGACAATAGGCCGGTGTAGATAGATAGGTAGGTAGGTAGGTAGGTAGGTAGGTAGACCGTTGGCCAGAGAGGAGCAGCCGGGACGAGTCGACGGAAGGTAATACCAACCGGTGATTACGCGATGGACGCAGAACGAACGGCAAAACCGTTCGACGAGCAAGCGAGAGACGACGAGTAAACCGTTTTCCAGACGCGCATTACGCGGAGGCTCACGGCGAGGCTCGAACGAGGAAATAAAACAAACCGTGCCTGCCGCGATAGTACTACGCCACTACAGGTATATGCGCGGTTATATACCGCCCCGATAAATGTACAAGATAACGGTACGAAGGTATATCATTATCTCGTACGCCGCCCGGTAAAACCTTCCACCTCGAGCTCTTTCGCTCTTTCCGTTTCTTTCTTTCTTCGGCCCTTTTTCTCCTTTTCTCTCTCGCTTCCACCTCCGCGAATGGCACGCTCGTACGTAACCCTCGTACGTACCAAGGGGCAACAGAGACGCGTGAATTTTTCATTTTTATTGTCCCGGAACGCGCACCGGCAAATCCGTCCGGCCGAAGATCCGAAGCTACGATAAGAGATAATCCTTCTCGACCACGAAACCGACTGGCCGAGGAACGCTCCTCTGGGGGATGTGCTCGTTAATTCATCAAGGATTTATTTTTTTATTCCGTGATCGTGGAACGTTCCAGGATTACTTTCTATAAAATTGTAATAATTGTTTGTCTGCCAGGGAATTGTTTTAATATCTTTTTTTCATGGGGGATACGAAGAGGACGAGAAAGGGGTTGCGTTCGTCGAGGCAGTTAGAAAGTGCAAGGGAAAGGAGTGAGAGGACTTTGGCATGGCAAGGTGTCCTCGATAAACGAGTCTATTTTTAGGGGTTACTTTGTACTTGCGGAGGGCAAGTATTTTGGAGAACAGGCACGGTAACTCCCGAACGATCGGGAGACGATTGATGATCCCGGATGAGTGACGAGAGACGGATCGCCTCGTCGAGATACCACGAGGGAGGCTTAAACGAGTATTTATGTGCGTAAACGAAGGGAAGAGTTAGCGCGCTTGCTGGAAAATAAATAACGCCTCGGGACGTGGAAATCCTACGTAGTGCGTGTTTCACTGCCGCGGAGGGCGTAAAATCTTTCTCCGTCGAGCGAGAGATTAGAGGACAAGCGACGGAGAGAACCGAATGACGAACGATAAGACGTCATGGACGATCGCTAAAAATAGTTGACGAGTACCTCAAGATCGAACGGATTACTATCACGTGGAAGGAGGGATACATACGAATACGGAATTCTTCGATTAACCACGGAAGAAAACGATATTTATCGACTAGTGGCCGCATTGTACTATTCGTCTGTCCGCATTGCTTTTCCATTTACAAACGTCGATGGTACTAATTAACCAAGGGGCAAACTCGAACGAAAGTAAATAGTATCGTAAAGTAAATGAAGGTACCATTAGCAAAAGTATCTCGGCACTTAGTAACCAGGAGTCGGTGGTATTTTCGTCAGGATAGTCGGTGCGCATTAGCCTTCGAATAATCAGGGAGAACTTTCGTTTCCTCGTAAGCATTATGCACGTGGACGTCATTAAGAGTCAGGCTTTAAAGCAGCCTTTTACGCTTTACGACCTTTTGCCGGGCATACGAGCGAGCGTATGGCTCTTCTCGCGTAATGGTTCCTCGTGAAAGTACGCCACGAAAGTCCGTCGAAAATCGCATCACCGAGAAGGAAAAATCTAAAGAGATTCCAGCGAGCTGTTCACCAGAAGATCGCGAGGCAATTCGTTTGCCGGCGAGATTAGCCATTTCGAGATCGCGCCTCGTGGGACGTAACACGATTAGTCGTATTAAATCGTCATGACTCTTTGGTGAAAAATTTCTCGAGGGTTGAGAGAGCAGCCGGTAACGAGAGGGTAGCCCCGAGCCACGAAGCGGCGACAGAGAGAACGTTAATTACGTTCCTGTAATAACCCGTCGTCTTCGTCCACTGTCTTCCCCGCCGATATAAATGGCATTCATCAGCGGAAACTGGCTACTGTGAGCGGCAAAAGATTCCATCGGCGTATATCTTCCGTAATCCGGACGGTATTCCCTGGATTAAAAGGGGAATGAAGAGGGAAGTTCTATTAACGAGCGCATTAAAACGTATGAACTCGACGTCGTTCTCCGAAGCAAGTACATTGCCACGATGTATTATCCTCGCGGTAATTCACAAGGTACCAAGCTTCTCTCCTTGCCCTCGACCCCTTCGGGCCATTTTTTTTTATTGTTCTCCCCTTGCCCTCGAGCCTCGACTTTCGGTTGCCCTCTTCTCCTCCCGCCGAGGATCTCTTTGGTAAGATGCTCGCCGGCTCTTTATTCTCCCGCTTGTTCGACTTTCTCGGCTCGTTCGGAGAAAGAATTCAGGGGTTTTAACGACTCTCGACCCCCGAGATCCAGCGAGGCGCTTTCGTTCGAACTCGTGGGACGAGGCGCGATTCATGAAACTTAAACGTATTCTCTTCTCCTCGTTCGCGGAAAATTTCTATGTTCCTCATTTCCGGCAGGATTAAACTTCCTGCTCTTCTCGTCCGTTCGTACTTTCGGACGATTATCCTGATGAGATTCGATTCCAAGGATTCGCCAGAAAATATCATGTTGAAGGAGAACGAAAAAATATTCTCCGTAGAAAGGAGCAAATTAAGCCTCGTTGGCTCTTGGGATTTCGAGAGGACGGCTTAATTAATCGATTCCACGTGGCCTCTTGGAGGCGCCGAAGGATATCGCGGGTGCACGGTGACGGCAGAAAGCCGGCAAAAGGTACCGCGACAAATCGTCGATCAGATAGAGTCGAGTGCAGTTCCGCAGATACGAACCGCGGCAATGGCGTAACCACTGCGAGACGAGGCACCTGCTCGACTCCCACGCCGATGCGAATCTATGTAGTCGCAACCGGTCGTAATGGTGATTTAATTTCTACCGCGGCTCAGATCGAAATCGTAGATGTCGTGCTTTTTCGGTGCTACTTAATGGCCACTTGACACACAGGGAGTCGGGAAAACGGCAACTCGGAGAGGGTTTGAGAGTCTCGCAGGTGCCGGTATCTCGATACGCGCAACGACGTCAAACGTTAGCTCGTTTTGTCAAACGAAATTACGTGCAGCGATGACTTTACGGGAGGGACACGTGCGTAGGAGGAGGCGATAGGTATCTACTTAAAAGAATAAATTTCACCGAATTTGGGGTCGTCGAGGGTCGACAGCCTGTACGCTTAACGTTCGTTATCTCTCGTACATCTCGGAGATCGAGTTTCTCGGGTTTTCTGCGACGGAAGGGTATCGTTGTTTTTCGTGTTCTTCCGTCTGGACGATTAAATTTTGCGAGCATTTTTTTTTACCGCCCCGGAGAATCGCAACTGTCGGACGAGAGGACGAGCGGCAAAAAAATGCCTAGCGGAAAAACAGAAACGAGAAGAGAGAGAGAGAGAGAGAAATGAGAGTTACGGACGTACCGTCGGAGAAAAGTGATTATGAGTGATACGCGGCAATATCCACCCTAGCCATCGAGGAGAAATTCACTTGCCGAGGAAATTAAAAACAGTCATCCAGAGCCGGTCCCGCTAATGGCGGGCATCGTTCATGTCAATATGGGCCATTGCCCGTATTACCATATTACGTTTAGGAAAGCCCCACGGCCCCATAGTCGCCGGGTATTGCTTATAAATACCAGCAATTACAAAACGGGGTGGTTCTCTCTCTTCTCCGACGCTTCCCGTCCTCGTTCCTCCTTCACCGTTGGATGGAAACTCGATTATATATGGTTGTCGGTCGAGTCTCCCTCTCGCAATCGCATTAACGCTCCGGTTTATCCGGGTATTTTTTATTTTTCCAGAATATCCGCACCACCGACGATCACCGTCGTTCTCCAACGTAGCTTCGGGATTTACAAAATTTCATTTGCCACGTAGATATGCAGAGACCCACGGTAGCAGCCGTAAAGGACGGTTCAATTGTCCCTTTCGGTCGATGTTATTTGCCGGAAATTAAGCAAATTGCTCCACGAAGAGACCAGTGGCGATATTCTCGCCATGGTGAACGCGAGAGGTTGAATTCTCCAACTAAAAACTGGAGAACGACGATACTCGTTTTCAACTCGAAACGCTGGCCAGTACCCATGGGAGGATAGGGGTTGATCGAAGCGCATTCGGACAAACAAAATATCGCTCTATACGTGACTATTTATTCCCGAATAACATCGAGCCGATTTCGTACGGTTCGGTGCGGCGAGTTAACACAATGCAAAAACGGCACGTGCAGCCTCAAGACTTCCGATCAATTAACTCCACTTTCAATTCGTGGCGGGTAGGGCCAGTTTTCCTGCCTCTTACTTGTTAGCGGTGCTGCTATTACCTCCCTTTTTCCTCTCTCGTCTCTCTTTTTCTCTCTCCTTCCTGTTTCTCTCTTTCTCCCCTTTTTCCTCTCTCTTTCACCCCGCTTACCGAGATGCTACCCTCTTAGCACCCTTCGTCGGAGGATCGAAGCATATTGACGGGTCGATGGCGTTCGAGCGTGGCACGATACACGGGTTCGAGGGTGCTCGAGGGATGCAATAGTAAATATTAAAGCGCGCCGCGGAGTCATTGGGGCGGTAATGGTTGTCGCAGCGAGTAGGCATATAGGCAAGCGTACCTGACGATCGCTGGGAGATGGAACGAGACGACGATTTGACAGGCATGGGAAACACTCGAGAATTTCGTGCAAGACCCTCGACCGGGCGACGTTTTCGAGTATGCTCGTGGAAAAAAAATATTTCGAACTCAAACCTCCGAGAGTCCTCCCCTTCCCTCCCTTTCTCTCTTCCTTTCTTCTTCCGTTCTCCTCTCGAGGGTGCAATTGCTCGTCGTCGAAAATGTCATCGAGGACCAAGCGTCCTCGTTGGAAGCAGAAATGTCGCATAGCGACGTGCAAAGCTTTGCACGATGAATTCGACGTTAAGTCAGACGACACAATTGCAGTATCGAGTGGCAGAAAATTATCTAACACTTTCTCACCATATGTTGGACGTGTCGCGGGAAAATCGACGTAGTTGCAAACGATTACAGGCGGTTTCGTAATTTTAGTCTCACCGTTCTCGAACGACGATGAAACTCGATATTATATTACGATCGACAGTGACTAATTGCAAGTGCCGGTCATAATGCAACCCCGGCACGCGTGTGCGGGCAAAGACACGCAGGTAGACGCGTGCGATATTGCGTAAAAGGCGTTAATAACAGCATGCGTTTCACAGCGCGCGGTCCGAGTAAACTTTACAAAATATCTCACCGAGGGGTCGTGCCGTTTCTCTCTCACCCTCTCCTCTCTTTCTCTCCATCCCGCCATTCTTCCGTCGACGCAGTCGATAAATGAATCAGAAAATAGTGGCGGGAGCTTCCCACACGTGTCGGGTCACGTGTTAGATAATTAGATATTCTTTAGGACGTGCATTAGGTCGCGCTCGGTATTCCATTAAGCGGGCGAAGAGGCGCGCAACATCACCCGCCACGAACCCTCTCCCTCCTTGCTTTTCCTCGAGAGAGTTCATCGAGGAGAGTCGCTTCTTTATATTAATCGTCGATACACGTAACGGCCGAATGGCGTGTCGAGGCCTCGGAATATCGAGTCATCGAGTTCTCTCCCCCGACTCTCATCTCCGATCGGAAGTCGAGCCACTCCCACGGAGAACTTTTCTCGCGAAGAAGGTAGACGGAAATTAATTATCGCCACGAACACCGAGAATAACTTGAATGCGTACGATCGGCTAGCAGTTCGGTGAAAAATATCCTCCCCCGTGGTGGTTAGACTCGTGAAACTATCGCAGGAAACGACTCGACGTCGATAAACAATCGCAAAGCCGCACGTTTGCGCGGTCTATGCGTTTCAAACTTCTGTCGTCGCTCGTAAGTTAAACGTTGCAGCGAATCGATCGTGCTGCCACTTTGTCTCGGGGAAACCGGTTTTAATTATTACGAAGTCAGCGGGCGCTCGGAGAGATGCGATTGTCGAGCGTGAAAACGAATCGCCGATATCTCGCGGGTGAGCCGGAGAGAAATCGTGGCGATCGGTGATAACTTCGTCGAGTGTAAGACAAAAATTGAAGAGACGAGAATCGTCGAGCAATTAGCACTTACACGAGCGCAACTGCGTTAGCCGGCGGTGTAGGGATAGCCGAGTTATCGTGCTGCGAGTTAAATGGCACGCGATGCGAATTAAACGGTCCGTGAACAGAGTAAATTCGGTTGAAACTGTGTAAAATGGTATTTTGTAAGGTATTCGGCGATGCAACGGTGCAGAGATGCAGCGGGGAAATGCTCGCTCGCACCGACTCGGAGATTAATGCATCCTCGGCTTTACATTTCATTGGCTCGCGGGTTTGGCTCCCGTTTGCGTTTATACGCGCATAAATGGAGGCGTTAAACCGACTGTCTGACAACTCCGATAATTGCCTCCCGCGTAAAACCAGTTACGAGCCTTGTTTGTCAGTTTCGCGAGCGTATATTATCAACCCTTGTCTTTTCGTGGTATTTCGACTTTGCCAAACCGAGCAGACGGAACTCTCGTTCATCGATTATAAAAACTCGGGATTTTCTGTCCCCTGACATGATTGTAAAACATTTTTCGAAAAATCCTGCGCCGTTGCAACCTTGTCTTTTACTTCAGGGTGCCTCCTACTTCTAGTTTCTCTCGAACATTCATATTATTTTGATTAATTCACTGGTTCCGAGAAGTTGTACGATATCTGTTCCAGCGTGTCCGATACTTACGAAAAGGATTTGTTAATTGAGAAAAGTATTAACTCGACGAAGAATGTAAACATTGTCGATCGAAGAGATTAGTTATCGCTCGACGGAACGTTACGACACATCGTGCATTTGAATTAATCGAGAATAGTGTGCACGGCACTTTCGCGAAAGTTTTACGCCTTTCGTAGAACGTAATGCCGCGTATATCGAAGGACCGTCGATAAATTCCGTGGTTTGTCAGTCGATGGAGAGGTAAAAGTATAATTCTCCGCGCGACTCGTATTTGAAATCTCCTCATGCAAAACTTCGATCAAGGAATTCGTTTCCGAGACTCGCGGGTTTCGACCGATGAAGATAGCAGCGTCAATTTACCGAGGTGACATTTACAGTTCGATTATCCTGTCCGTCATAATGACCAATTACGTCCTACCGTGTCTCCAGATATATCTTCATCTTGGTCCGCACGGTAAATGCCCTATCGCCGGCGAGTCACGCACGCACGTAATACAGGAATAAATAATTATCGACGGATTATAGACGGTGATGCAACGAAAATTATGCCTTCTCGTTCCATCCTTCACCGTTGCTCGAAAGAGAACGACGTAGACGCGAACGACGTTCCAAGTGCAAATGATTTCTTACGATTGCCATCCATGATAATACCATAGTAATTGTATCCACGAAGAAAAAGTCTGCTTTGCGCGTAGAAAGAAACATCATGGATAACTTCGTGGAAAAAACCTCGAGAGTAACGATATCTCCGGATTATCGACGTTTACGTTTTGCGAATATACGCGAAACAAGGTGGAAGATAAAACTTAGACCTCGAAGATTCAAATTCAAATTTCCCCTCCTTGCTCTCGACGATATTCCGAGCAAGGGTTAAAGAAGTGCCACGACATTAAGCGAAAGCGAGAGCGAGGGGTAGTTGCCGGTTAACCGCATCGAGTTCTCACACCCCCGTCGTCGGAATAGCACGACCAGCCCCGAAGTGATTAAAAACAATTACCGTTTCGTCGGTGGCATCGTTCCCCTGCCTCGCCCCGTAATGAGCATCCTGTTCCTGGGGAAAAGGAGAGGAGAGGGAAAGGGAGAAAGATGGAGAGAGAGAGAGAAAAAAAGAAACGAGCTTTGCATCTGAGCCCCTGCGGGTTATAGGTGGTCGAGATATTCCTGGCTCAGCCCTCGACTGTCATTTCCGCGGTACATTTCTATGAAAATATTTCTCCGGGTTGAGGATAGGTAGGGTTAGGAAATCCAGTGTACATCCAACGCCGTATATCCTGGGCATAGTTGCTCAGGGGTGGCGAGGTTCCGACATCGAGGGGTAAGCTCCCGACAAGTTGCCCGACAAGGGGCTGATTTTCGCGTTAAATCACGAAATAACTTTGCTTTCTCGTTCCCATTGTGGAGTTCAATTCGAAAACTAACATCGTTCATCGAGAGAATGCTAGACTTCTGTCGAATCGTGGAATTCCTTGGGGCGTTTGCAGGTATCTCGATGTTAATTAGTCGTTAAATATGGGGATGAAAGCGGTGTAACGGATGATGGTAGTCGTTGAATCGCGATTTCACGTTGAATGCCTATTGTAGGAAAGTTTTGGGACGATTCTACGACGAAATACGAGATCGTATCTGTCTGCAGGTGATGCAGCTGCTTCGAGGTCCATTAACTTTCGTCGGTCGTCGGTTTGAGATACGAGGATAGAGAGAATGGTGTTGATTTTTTCTATAAATTTGATGGTCCATCGTCGCTTTATTTCTATGGCTGTGCGTTATTTTAATTTATACGTTTATACGTGCACGGAGGGGGATTTCTGTTAGCGCCATTTTTGCCGATACCACGCCCATTCCCCGGTCCCGTAGCTGGCCGAGCGCAGTAAAACGATTTTTACGGGAAAAATATTCTTTTCAGGGATGGCAAACATTTTCCACGTTATTCCGACGAGTTTTATTTAATTTTCCGAGCGCGGAGGCAAACACACGAAGAGCGAACCGAGACCCGGACCATTTTTATAGAGTACGTATTGTCGGCAAGTGATACGCGGCTAGCTGCCGAGCAATCACTCTAGAATATTAAAAGTCTCTCACGGATGCATGGAATTTTTCGATGGGTATTTACTGTTTACAGGAGGAAATTCGATACTTTTTCATTAAAGTATGATGTGGACGAAATACGTTGAAAAAAAAACGAACGTTCATTTTCAACCGACGCTTGTTTCTCCCATAAATGCGTTACAGCTGAACGTTTATAAAGTAGCAACCGCTTATTTGCAAGCCTGTCGAAAAAAAATTGCTGTAATGTTGTAGCGGTTAGCCGGCGGATATAACTTCAATTTTCAACCCAGCGAAGTACAAAGGGAACCAGCGGATAAAACGAAGTCCCGCAAAAAAGACTCTCGCTTAAACATGCTAGCTAGAAAGTTCTATCGTTTCGCTCGACTTCGGAAGCACGCAACTTAATTCATTTTTCCGTCGCTTCGTCCCGCTTAATTCGTCTTCCATTTAACCGGAAAATTCCCATGCAAAGAAGAAAAGGGAGAAAGTTCGATCGATGGCACGCGAGATGAGAGGGTCTTTCTTTCAATTTCCAGATCGAATCCGTTTCTATGGTTTAATCGATCGCACTTTGGCGCAATTAAATCTCTTTAACGAGGCCGGGAATTGTGGGAATTAACGAGCTTAAAGTCGATGGTCACATAGATTAAAATCGATTTGGACCAGCGGCGTTTCGGCAAACTCTTTCCCTCTTTCTCTCTCTCCATTTCACTCCCCGTATCTTTCCCATCCAGTGGTTCCCCAGTCGCGGTATTTCTGTCCTGCATCGAATTTCCGGGAGTCGTCGGGGGTCTCACCCCCCTTAATATCGTAAGTAATTAAACAATTTGCCTACAGATGGAGTTTTTAGCCGAAGCATTTCGCGCTTACTGCCACTCGGCTCAGCGTTGCTGCTCGGTTCGTTTCTCTCATCACTATGCATAACCGCATTGCTCCTATATTAAAGCGTCCGAGCACCGCACCGCTAAAATGCTCGCGTGATTAAAAATGCTGTCGCGGAAATTCCGACATCCGCAGAATGTCAGACACGAGTGCCCGAAGGGCCGGTACTCCCGCTACCACCATCGGCCTTCCACCGACGTTCTCGCACGTCGACAACCTGTCGCGCGGCTTCTCCCCTGCACCCGCCAGAATCTCTCTACGCTTCAGTAATTAATCGCGAAAAGCGGCAACCCCATGGGTCCGACGGTGAGAGAGAAACAGAGTGAAAGATAGAAGGATGCATTTTCTTTCGGCTCTCCATCAGTGTACGTTTTAGAATTTGCCGTTTACCCCGAGGCTACGACGTTCGCGAAGGTCTTCCAGTTTGCACGCTATAACTGTCCCTCTCTTCCTCTCCCTCGTCCTCTTCGTGTTTCGTGATATTTCTTTTACACCTAACAGAAATTACACTCTGCTCGAAAGAAGATATTAAATTATCTTGCAACTGCGGAACGCCCCATTCCATTAATCTCACCTCAGATTTCCATTTCTTTTTCATGGTTTCTGCAAACGAACGATTCGACAAATCACCATTAACGCGTCGCGTTACGAGGATAATCGACGGTCGAAGGTGCGGCATTCTCGTCACCCTCGCCGTTTTAAATTTTACGACGTGTTTTTACACGCGACTTCCGCAAATCGATGTTTATCCGCGTTTACGGCCTCGCCGTTGCGAGAACCAGCATCGTACTGCGAAACTCATTATCCACCTGTCCGTTTTCCACCAGTTAAAACTTCTCCTCCCCGAGAAAAAGAGAAACCCAACGCGTCAGACTCGAGAAGGGTCGGAGATTTCGCGGCGGGTGGAAGAACCGTCGCCGTAGAAACATCGTCCTGATTCTGACGAATGTCGAAGGGAAGAGGAACGATAAACGAGGAAGCGAAGAGAGACGAAGAGCAAGGGGATGAAAATAAAAAGAAATTTTTCGTTCAACCTGTCGCAGGGTAGCTCGAGCTTACGTGGCGCGCGAAACTCTTCGCTAGCAGAAGGGTGAGCTGCCTTTTCCCGCGCTATCTGAATCTTTATGGGACTGGCTTAACTATGGGGGTAAATAGCGAGCGAGCCTCGGCCAGCTCGTAACGACGATGCCCGGAACGTCGTCGTGACACTTACCACCCCTTTCGGCACGTCCGGTCCTGCTGAAAGGGTGAAATAATTCGCATGTAAATCGCGAGTACATTCCTGACATTACGAGACTCGACAAAGGCATCGTCGAGGCTAACGAACGTCGACGAAAGCTTCTTAATGCGCTTTACGATAAGTGAACGCTTCTGGTCTCGTTCTTTCGAACATTTTGCACTTTATGCAGTCGACGCGGGGAATAGAATCGAGTCACGAAGACGGCGAGACAGTTATCGGGCAAAGTGATCGTTGCTTTGCTCGACGACGCAGTTGCGGACAATCGTTGAAACGTGATGGACGATGATTCGCGACGAAATCTGAAACGGTGATATTGCGGGGTTGGAATTCACTTTGTTTTGTGAATTAATAATTAGAAGTTGTTTGCTTGGTGCACAGTCATTCGAGTTGGTCGATTGAGTTTAAACTGGCGGTCGTAAAAAAGAGAAAGTAATGTATAACACTGTCGAGTAGCGCGCAGTTGCATGACTAATTCCAGCATCGTCGCTTGGAAAAAAGAAGGGTGAAGAAAGAACCTTGTGGCGATAACGAACCATGGACGATACATGTATGGCGAATTCGATAAAAACAATGACATCGTAGGACGAATTGCGTTTCTTCCAACCTCCGAACACGAAAGTAACGTTTCTCCGCGAGAGTCCATTTCAATCTCGTTCTATGAACCTTTCAATCTTCCAGTTTATTTTTTATGTATTCGTCGTGAAATTACGTTCGTTGCATCCAGAATACGGGGAGAGGTATTCGTGAATGGTGGTGCACGAAATGTGCTCGTAATGCCGCTTTAATTTCGTATCCATGAAAACTCCCGATTGAATATTCTTCCGCATGAAACATCCGCATAATCCGGGTAATTGCAAATTTTCCTCAATCTCGGGGGAGGGTAGTAGAATATGATTGAAACTCACCAATCGCGTCTCGTCGTTCAATAAAGACTACCTCGAGATCAAAGGGATGCTCCTCAATGGAGACGGCTCCTCAAAGAACGAGCTGGACTGCCTTAGAAATATTATATACCTGTGAAAATGTCAGACGTCGTAAAGACGACGAGATCCCCGAGGGATATCGTCGTCTCGGTTGACGAAATATTCGATTTCGGGAAGACGACGTTGGATGCTTTTGACGATGGTAACGATTCCTTTCTCGTCGTTTATCGCGAGATGTAATTAACACGTTGACTGTCAAGTGAATTTTGACTGAACGTTTCTCAAATCTAGCCGATTAAATGGGGCGCTGTGAAAAGGAATTGGGCAGAATTCCTGGTGCCTAAATAACTTTAAGTATGCCTTCGTACCTCCGGAAGAGATTTAGTAGAAAATTGTTGGTTACTGACCTAATTCTTTAATATTTCATATTCCAATATTCTCAAACGTGAGTCAGGGTACAAACGGGGAGTGTTAATTCTCCGGTTCCATCATCGCTTTTTCCTCAAAATATCTTTTTGAAGACCTTTGATCCTTAGAAAAAGCAATCGCCCTTTTGGAACCTTATTCACGAGAAGTCGAGGTCATTCGCACCTACTACCACACTGTTGTAAAACCCTTAAAAGGCCAGTCTCGTTACAAAAATCACCCAGATTTAATCAAAGACAAGTTTGTTTAAAATCTCCGAACGCGAAAGAATTTTTCTTAAATAAAGCGTTGTAAACCATACGGGATATAACAAAACTCTGGAAAATAGTATGGAGTGTATGGAGTTGAAGTCTCAACTTTGCAATTAGTAAACGAAGCCAAAGATAGGATCATTAATACTGTGATGTTGATGTGTAACATTTTATATGTTCTTGTAAGGGATGCAAAGCTTGGAATGTACCACCCCCGAGAACAATGTCCTCAGGGTTAACATTAATTGAAAAATAAAGACGAATTTTATCACAATTAGTCTAATGAATGTTGTTATTTAATATATCTTAACCTTGGCGACTTGGGACCTACATTATCGAGTACATTCTTGGAGAAATTACCACATCAATTAACGCTACAGCTACAGACGTTACGCTTATTTTATTTACATACACTGAATAAGTACTTTGGAAAAAGAAAATTCAAAAGGCCAAAATTGTGAACAATTAAATAATTTAGGTGCATCGATTTTTGATGTCGCGAACGAAGCGGGGAAAACGTGAATGGATTAAAAAATTATCAGCGATCGAAACGCACAGAGGGACGAATTCGGGGGAGAGAAATTTTCAACGATCGAATCCCGTCGACGAGAAAACGGCTCGTCCTCGTAACGGATCAGAGGGAATGCGTTATAAGGACGTCGTTTGATGGCGATTCGAGTTCGCTTACGATATTCTCTCTGAATATCGTAGCGACGGGATCGGTGGTCCCGTCTGCCTACGGCTACGGTGCTATTCGATCTTTTCAACGTAGAACGCTCCTTGTCCGCAAACAGACATTTAATTCCCCATGCAAATATTACATACACGATGGGTCTGTCTTTGCTTGCGTATGCTCTTCCTGACTTCGTCCAGCTTTGTATCTGGACGGACGCATAAATATTTCCTTCCTACATTAACGTACCACATTATTCATTTCAAATCTGAGATTAAAAGATAATAAATAAAGTATCGGTCGAGGCCACTCCGTTTCCAGTGGACAAAGTTGCGGATGTTGAATTTAGTTCCAAATTCATCTGGACGTTTTTTCATCGTTGGCTACTGGGGCTCCAAAGTTGAAAGTTCAAATTTGCATCAATGAAGAGTTCGAGTTCGAGTTTCCGTCGCCTCTGGGAAATTTCGTACTCGGTGATACTAATATTGTAATTTCGATGTTCCACAACTCAGCCAGAAGTACCGCAAACCCTCGGCAAAATAACCGCAGTGACGGTAAAAGTCGAAATACACAAGGAACGAACAAACAACGATTTATCATCGAAAGCACGATAGTACCCATCTGACTTGCAAAGTTCGCGCTCTCGGTGTCATATATTTTTTTTTCCAAAAATGCAAATCATCCGATAGCGAGGACTAGCGAGGAATAAATTGCAAGGGCTGAAAACGGGGGAGGAAGATGACATTGAAATTCAACCGCGGAGAAAATGGCAGAAATATACATATGTCGCTAACCCCTCGCGTATAGCTCGTAATTGGCTGGTATTCAGATATCAAGAAATTGAATTTCGCCTTCGTCCTACGCCGAAGGGACATTTATTTCGAATCAACCGTTCCCCTTGCTCCTCCTCGAGTAGCTCGCTTCTATTATTACTTTGCTTTTCGTCGTCTACTGCCTTCCACTCCCAACTGAATTTACTCCTTTCCTCGCAATTTACACGTTTCACGGCACAAAATCCTGTGAAAAATATTCCAACGAAATTCTCCACGATCTCCAAACGTATCACGACATCAACAATAGTCCATCCTCCGACGATAGCTCGTCGGACCCTCGTTAATGAATCCGGCGATGTCGGACAAGCGTAAAATCCAACGTTTCCAGAAAGATTGTCCTCGTGGCGTGCCTTATCGCGCACAGAAGGATCCAAAATGACCAACACGGAGTAGAATGAATGGAGAGCGAAAGTGACGAGGGATGTTCTTGTTTAACACGCTCGTCAATGTCGGATCAGAGCTGCGAGTGACCAGTGGTCAGTTCCCATAGACGTGGAAGATTCAATGGCGGATCAACAATGCCGTTCGGGCGACCGCTGTTTACCAATCCTGAGGCGAAGGAGGGCAATCGGCCACGATAAGCCAGGCCCGGAACAATCCTAAGTACCGTGAGACGAGTCCTGTTCTCGTGTCTTCGAGAGACCACAACTGACCACGGCTAATTGATCCTCGTCAATTTGTGGAACCGACCATCAAAGGGGTTTCCCGACGATGGCCCGTGCGGGGGTGCCAAACGAAACGAGCGCGAAACGAACGGTCTGTCGGACGAACGACCGACACGTGGACCAACGATGGACCCTGTCAATCTTCATTTTCTTGAGACAGAAAAGCTTTCTGTGGAAGAAAGGGTGATAGAAGGGGGTTGATTCAGGGTTTCACCGTATCTAGGTGAAATTTGAAGGTTCCAGCTGGACGTTTTGTGCCGACGATATATTCGTGGTCACAGGATGATATAATTTTGCGGATATATCTGTTGGAAGTTAATGGAGAAGACTGGAACTTTGAAGGGGAGGAGTCGTAGACGAGGGAAATTCGAGATGAAACGTCAAAAGTCAAGGCTATCCTGGTAATACGGGATCATTAAAAAGATAGAAGATCTGAGAGGAATTTTGAGATTCTTTTCTTCGACGAGTGACAGACAGGGTCCAAATTGACCGGCATATACCGACGTATATCGCCCTTGAGGAAATCACATCGAGGGTAGCCAGAAGGTATCGGCTTACCCCAATTTCACCCCAATCATTTTGAAACCCAAAACCACGTTGCGCGACCGTCCCTTTCCTTCCACGAGGATCTGGTCTGGTATACCGATGATATCTATACGAAGGAAGAAAGGGGAGAAAAAAAGGGAATTCAAAGCTGCAACCGTTGTCCACCGTTTTCGAGGCTCGTAGAAGGGAATTTGACAAATCACGAGACGTCAGAATTTTCGTGCGTCAATTTTTCACGTCGACGAAGGAGCCAAGAACAAGAGGGACTCGTCTCGGGCATTTTTCAAGCAGTCGAACGGAACGAAAACGAATCCGCGGGAAAGGCAGACGCGCGACTCGAATGCTCGTCCGGCGAAAGAAATCGTCGACGATTTCCTTAAACCGTCGTTTCGACGAAGATAATGCGATTGGTTGGTCGCACCCCGTCACGTGGGAAACGTCTATTCTTTTCGCGTGATTCACCCCCTTCGAATCTTCGCAACTACCGATTCCGTGACAAATCGAGAGAAGGAAATTCAACTCGACGATGCTCCTCGTGGTTCTCCATTTATCGAGCGACTTCCACGAGCACTTTTCACTTAAATTATGCGGAGGATCAGCGCAGCAGTTATACAAGCAGATAAATATCACGCATTTCGCTCGTAAAAGCACACGATAGTATTTCAACCGTTTCAACATTGTACCCGTTATCGCGCCTTCCATCGATTCGCTCGACGAATGTGCCACGGCGCAAAAATGTCCGCATAAATTAATGCCCCGATAAATTAATTTATATCCTACGTACCGATAGCGAGAGTAATTCGCTCGAGCGAGCAAAACGCGCCCGGCACAAACCGACTGTAAAACGTAGTCCCGAGTCATTACCGTGCCTGGTTGCCCGCTACAATCCCGATAGGAGATGACGGCCGAGAATCATTGAGGGTTTTAAAATTTTAATTACTCCTCTTGCCAAGAATATACCGAGTAACTTGCCCGGTCTTACCTCGCCAGGTCGACGGGAGCAGTAAAAGCGCGATCATTCACGAACGCTTTCCACGGAGTGTTTTTCCAGAATCGTAAAACAAAGTGAACACCCGCGAGAAGACCGAAGAGATCTCTTCGATTCCATTTACCGTGTCATTCTCTCGACTCGTGACTCCGGCAAAGAGACGACTCGCGAGATCAGGAAATGTAAATTAACGTCGAGTGCGCCCAGGTAATCACGGTCGGCGATAAAGAGGTGATAAACGAGCCAAGTTGACGCGGCAGCCGCGATCCTTATCGAGCGTAACTCCCTTTTTCGAGCCCACCGAGCGCTATAGAAAAATCCCTTTCCCTCTCTATCCCTTCTGTCCCTTTCTGGCTTCACCTCGCTTACCCTTTCGATGCCCTCACGAAAGCAAGAAGCGTCTTTGCGCGCAAACTTCGACGTAACGCGTGTATGTGCCAAGTGCAACCGAATGCTTCCCGCGGAGAGCGCTAAAGAGACGTCATTTTCGGTTTACTCCAGCGGAAAGGGTTTTCTGGCCCCTTCTGGCGATGCTATCTGCCGCGAAGGACGAAACACCCCGGGACCTTTCCCGGCTACCTGGCAGGCATTACGGAACCCCGATCCTAAATAGGCTCCGCTTGTTCTCCTCTCATTAACGCCAGGATGAATCCATTCATCGACACCGTTCCACGGCGATACTCGCACGCTCGAGGTGGAACCCGCACGAAAATGAAAAATGAACGGGGATTAACGCGTGGTTGACTACCGATGCCTCTTCATTGTACGGGGTTCGCGCAATCGCTGGTACGTTTGCGCGGACTTCTCGTATTTTGCCCCGCGCTCTTCACGGTTCCCTTCGAAACAATGCCTCTTAAATAGAAATCGATCTCATTGAAATTCGTCATTAATACCATCGATATCCCTGCTTCGTTAACGGGCCTCCATTGTAGAGAATTATAGCGGTTAAATGGAATTACGATAGAATGCTCGATAGAAATTTAACGCCCGAATTACGATTCCGATCGCACCGAAAATTAACCATCGATTTTGCATTTAACCGAGCAACGAAAGCGAAGAGAGAGAGGAATTGTGCAAGAGCTCGAACGGCGGATGTTTCCAGCAGCGACGAGCAAGAAGGGAGCGAGAACGAAGAGGTCAGGTAGAGGAGTGCACGCAGAAGCGACATTAGTCGTTAATGAGAAAACGGTGGTTACTGGTCGCACCATCGCGTCACGCCATCGGGGCAGTCGGCAGGACCCCATCGTGAGAGTATCTCCGTTCCGAAACACCATAGACCATTCGCATACGAGGGAAGAGGGGACCCCCATCTACGCGGGGGGGACACGTGACTGCTTTATAGCGAAGCGACGAGGGGGCGCCGACCATAGAGGGACGCTCATCTTTTGACCGTGCCGATCTCCCTTTACAGACGTGCTTTCCCTCGCGACTTCACGGACCAAAGTTCCTCGTCCTACGGACCAACGGTTATTGCGATGCGCCCAACATATTTATACCGAAAGTGCGTATTGTTTTACGTCCTTGCGACAGTGTGCGCCAAGAACGGCCAGCGGTTTTTGTATTTTTCACTTCCGAGGACGCATGCGCCCGCACGGTGAACGGGAGGGTTGCTCTCCGTAGCCAGAAGCATTACAAAACGCAATTTCCGGGCGCGGCACTGCGACGATTTCTCGTGCGAGCGAAGGCGAGGGTGCTGAACGAGCAGAGACCGACGGTCAACGCGTTTCGGGCTTGACATCAATCGAGGCCGAGGGGAAAAAACCTTTGCCGTTTCTGCCATTCAATCCTATGCAATTAACGCACGAGGATCGAGCCCTTTTGCCTTTTTATCGCGCGAAACCCGTACAGTGGAGGGGCGTGACATTTTTTACATTCAAGTAAACGACAATCTCGACGCCAGTTTGAGGTTTCCCTTTAATTTTCGTCGTTTCTTTCCTTTGCGCGTTCGAATCGTTTCTTCCGCGGCGGGAAAAAGAGCGGCGCAGGCGCAAAGGTAAATCGTGGTTGAAGAATTGCCGCGCTCGGCACGTATTCGCGAAAGGCCACGGAAAAAACGAGTCGTGCTCTTCTGAGGCGTTTGACTCGGCAGCCGTGACTTCGCGGATAAAAAGAATCGCGATGAAAAACGCAACGGTGCTCGTACGCGGAGGAACCGCGAGATCTCTGGTAGGATCGCTCGCCGGTAGAATTATAACGTGTACGATGCCGGCCAGCGGCAACGCGATAACTATACGGTAGTGACGGACGACGGACAACGCTCGGTGCGTTGCAAAACTGCCGCTCGATGTCGGTGGAATGGGTTGCATGGGTTTTCGCAGTGAATTATGGGCATCGTGGGTGTGCCCAACCGCGATACGTCCGAACAACGGGCAAGAATAATAAAGTAAACCGAGAAGGTAGATAGAGAAGGTCGTCGTTTATACCTAGACACGATATAATGGCTTCTTGCGATTGCATCGATCTTCTGGGAGTTCGGTGGCTCCGATCGCACCCGCAATTCGAAGATTGGCCGTAAATACGGAGCTGCTTCGTGTCGTCGGATACGTCGCCGTTAAAAGTCCTCTCTCTTTGCGCCAGCTACGGCCGACAGTCGCTAAATAAATCTACTCGTAAAGATTACTCGAATTAAATTGGATTTTTATGTAGCTCCTATCCCTCCCGACGGAGTTACGTATTCTCGTGTCGAGCTGGAGCATGGTATTCTTTGTCGTCGGAGCACCTCGACGTTCTACAGAGGCTGGTGGATGGGACAACGTTAGAATTCGATTCTCGAAAGTCGAGATAAATGGTGGAAGGCAACCTTGAGAAGGAGAAGTTGAGATAATGGTAAATGGAGAACCGCGAGATCGCACAGGTGACGAGGTACCGAGAGACCAAGGAGAACGTTCTCACTCCGGAAATGCTAACTCATGGAGTTTTCACCCCCGTAAGGCCAGCGAGGAAGTATTTATTAGATTGGAATCTAAACGCCCCCAAAGGTCTAAAAGCGTATTTCCTTCGCCGTAGGTGGTTTCGTGGCCCGTCGACGACCCCTTGAATCGAGCGCCGCGCGGACCGGTTCCTCCTCGAGGGTCCCAGAAATTAGCGGGTGCAACTTTATTAGCTTGTATCACGGAATCGGTAAAGCCCCGTACTCCCCGCTCGCTCTTTCCCGTAGATTCGTGCCCGTTAGGACTAACGTTTATGTCCCTTTTCGACGTAATAAAATAATAATTGCCCTTAATCACCGTTGAAATCAAATTTATTGCAGCCACGATAAGCCATTTTTCCTACGGCAATGATTTCGAGGTAATATTTATCGTGTAAAAATATACGTTTACGTCCGAGTACACGTTTTACCACGAAATTGCTCACAGATGTTGTTTGGACGTTCGAGTGGACCGGACGAGTATTTGATTCGATACGAGCTCGTCGAGAGTCTCGCGGGCCGGCGTTCGAAAATAAATGAATTCATCGATCGACATATCGTTCGGGCCATCGTTCACGGGCAAAGGTGGGCAGCTAGCGTCATTTATTTTCCAAAATATCGGGAAACGAAGTGCTTCTCGTCGTTGACGAGGAGAACGTCGAATTGGCCCTCGAGTATATACACTCTATCGTCCCGTTATTACCAAACCTCCGCCACGAATCAATGAACACGGAACGAAAACACCTTTTCAACTCGGAAGTCAAACATCGGTAACGAAGGTTCGCGCGTGACTCGTGTATGCGCGAGATAAATCAAACTCGTCGTCGACTCATAAACCGTCAATTCCCATCATTAAAGTCGAGAGTCGAGCGAACATGGCCAACCGAGCGGAAACTGCCGTTTCAAAGGCCCACGGCGGGAATATCCGTTCTGCTCAATTTCACCGATTTTCCGTCGCCTTTGTATCGGTTTATCGTCCTCGAGGGCCGATCATTAGTATTAGTGTCAAACAGCGGGGCATTGTCGCGCGTATTTATGACGCTATACCTGAAAGCCCCGTCGTGTCGAGACCTCGTCGATTCTCGTTCGACGATCGTTCAACGCTCATACCCGACGATCGGTATTCGAAGACCCTCAAACCGGAGCTTCTTCTCGCGGTTGACGCTGCACGACGCATAAACACGTGCGTTAAGTTCCTACGCGGAAATAAGAGAGCTCTAACGGTACTCGAGGTTGAGTTTACGATCTTTCGTGAAGTTCTTGCACGACGGGATTCATCGATTCACGCGAGTATCTTGACAAATGACTCGCGAGAGCATCCCGTAGGAAAGCCACTCCCGTAACGTTCGTTCTCCGATGAATTTATTCTGGATGATTTAAGACTCTTGGGATCCGTCGCTTCCGTTTTATGGCGCGTAGATTGCCGGAACGAAAGGGAATACGGGATGAAAAAAAAAACTTAACGAGACCTCGATCTCTCCCAGTCGTTACGAATTTCTTCTACGAGGGCGCGATTAATTTCCAAGGGTACCGGTAACCGACATTTCGAGACACTCGGTTCCCGTGTATCGCTATGGAATTAGTTAATTCCCGGTGGAGCGTTCGCAGCACAGAGGCTAGGTGTTCTCTCTTTTTGAGGGAGAAAAGAAAGAAGAAAAGTATCTCGGCTCTTTCAGGTGAAGCCACCTGGTTGGTCGAGTGGCGTGTGAACCTGTCCGAGATAGAGAGCGCGTCGTTGGTGGAGACACCCGAAGGGTAACTGTTTGTACAAGCGCCCCGGTATTTTTATCCGAATGACGGTGACTCATAAAGATCAGAGCTCTCGCGTGTCCCCTCGTCGTTCTCTCCTCTCACACGTACGCTTTACACGCGCGCACACCCCCGTAAACTCTTTCGTACGAGCACATTCACACGGAGATGCGCTCAGGGCGCAAGCAAGAGACGGTGAAACGCGCGAGGAGGGAAGGAACGTGCTTGAATGTGTACTTAGCGGCAAAGAACACACTCGCTTCGCATGTTAGGATAGAGATTATGTCGTCCAAGGAGTCTATAGTTAGTTAAGGCTACCATTCTTCGGCTGGGTGGCCCTTTGAGTCGCCGAAAATGTGTCGCGGTCGCTCTTCTTCTCCTCGCACACCGACAACAATTAGATATTAATTCTATTCAGGTCTCTCACCTAGAGAGAAGCTTTTCGCTTCTTCTCCCTCCCACCCTTTTCTTTTTTAAACGAACCAGAGGATTAACCTCTTTCGTCGTCGGAATCTTTTATCGCTTTCCTTTTTTTTCTTCGAGAATCCGATTTCAGGTTGTCGAAGAACGAATCGCGGGAACGAATTTGTCGAAGAGGAGGATTTGTTGGAGAATCTAGAAGGTGCAGCGATAAAGGCGCTCTATCGAAGGTGGTTGTCTAAGGGGGAATTCCTGTGATCGCGCGGGACGTAATTGATCCTAAATATAAGATCGCGAAAGAGGACGGAGCGCAGGTCGGTCTTCGTGCCAAAAATGACGTTAGTTCGCGATGTATGCGCATATGAGCGAAAATAAGACACGTCGAGAAGATCTTTCCCAGTATCGACGATGACACCCTTCGACGGCTACGGTTCGTAAAGAAGTCAAGATCGAAGGCACGGTGGCCAGATGGTAGGATGGCTGTTTTACGTCAACACATCCACTAAAACTCTTGGAGTATAGCCTGAGATACAGGTGGAGATGAGACGGCACTCAAAACATCGTACAGTAGCTCGAGAGCGCAATAATCGAACGACCTGAGAGAAAGAGATGTCGAGCGAACGACAAAGAGAGAAAAGATCACTCGTGGAGGGTGATGTTTTTTTTTTATTCAATTTTCCCTCGCGAAGACGAACGAGCATCGAATGGCATCGCGACGGGCAAAGGGGACGCAAACGTTTCATGGCGGTAATTTTTTCGAAAAAGCGTCGGACACATGGCCCACGCAGAAAGGGCTAACAGTGACCGCGAGAATGGTACGTTTTATGGTTTTATAATGCGAATGGTTGACCAAGGGTTGCGTGGTACGAGGCGTAACACATGGCTGCTCCTGTGTCTGCCGTTTTCCAGGTCGCAGCGATACTCTCTGGTATATGTGCATCGGGGGATGAGTGGAGAATATTGGGGTTGTGACCACTCTTCGTCCACTGCGAAACTGGGTAATGAGCCGTCACGTAGTCCGGCTTTCCTCCCCGATAAAATCTATATCAGAATTTCGACGAGGGGAGAATTTTTTTAGCAGGACCACGCGATACATCATCTTCCCGAATCGTGGACGTTCAGAGGTTCCGCTCTCTGTCGTTCCATCGATTACGAAAATATCAAGGGACACCCGGTGCTTCTCCACCCACGTGGATGAGCCTAAAACGCGATTTCACTTTAAATCGTTTGCCGATCGACGATCGATGAGCTCGTACCCTCGCGAACAATCTTCCAACGAGGCTGCCGCAAATGGCTTCTCGAGTTTCAGGTATAACCCGAGGAGTAATGCCAAACAAACGGAGAAAATATCCACCTAGCGTCGAAGCGTCGTGGGAGAGGCGCTATATTTACGCGGCAGTGGTTTCAAATTTTTTTACAGTACCCATGGTAGTATATCCTCGTTATATTTAGCACGCACGGCCAAACCGCACCACCTTGTGACGCGTCAGACGCGAAGACTCGTGCTTGCCTTTTTATCGAAAGGGGGTGACCCTTCCTTCTCGATGGTACTATTTCAGGTCGCATGGGAACGGCGTTTAGCAGGTGCCTCCGGCCGATTATAAATAATCAGAGTTTCGACTCTTACGAGAGCGTTCTGCCTCTGGTCTGCTGAGCGCGACGACGATACGGTTACGCTCGCCTCGAGGGGCTGCACCGTCGAGTATAAACGTGCTCGTGGCCCGAGGGATATATGTTCAACGACGTGATATTTGTCCGTCTCGAATGTGCCTGTACGTCGACATAACCCCGGCCTTAGCCGAGATATCTCGCTCGGTGTCGGTTAAAATAATAGAGAGCAACGAGAGAGGTCGAAAAAGTGACTAGTATCGCGGAGAAGAAAAATATTGGCCCGTTGGCACGATAGCCGTTGTAAACTCTATCGGACGTGGATATCGGGAAATCGACGGAAGTTCGATCGAAACGAGATTAACGATGCGGAATGAACGGTGAATCGACTTCTAAGTGAGCGAATGGACTCTGAAAGCCCACGGGTTTCAACAGGTGCTTTCGCGGACCTGAAGTATGCAGGTATGCAGAAGTAAGCACTCATCTCTTGAAAACCTCTTATACGTGCACACTCCACTTGTACACAAAGCGGGCCCGTATATTTCTCCTTCCCATCTCGAGGGCTCGCAGAGACTCTCTCGAAAAGTGTGCGACGCGTAGCCCTTCTCCTTTTCTCTCGCGCTTTTTTTCCTCTCCTCTGGTTCTCTTTCTCTTTCATTCTCACCGCGGCATCTGCAGCACGCGCATTGTCATAGTCCCGGCTCAGCCGTAAGAGAATTTGAAAAGGACCATCGTGGAGAAACGTTTTGCAGTTAATAAGCTGTTGGTAAAACATGGTGGCCATTAAACCAGAGTTTTTATTGCATAATGGGAACTCCGAGTTCTCCAGGGTCGTGCGTCCTTTAAGTGTTAAGTTTGCGGTTACAATGGAACTCGCCCCGTTGCACGATAAGTACCTACCGACCAAAGTAGTCAACGCGAGTACGTTGAGTGTATACAACATTTTGCGATCCTATGAGAATGCCTTCTGGCTCTGTTCGTTCGCTTTATTTTCCTCTGTACCATCGAGAAACGAAATCGTGGAAAATAATTTTACTCCTATGTATTTCTCATGGTGTACGATATATAGGTAGAGTATATAACGTGGAACTACGATCGAAGAAAGAACGCATGAAGTCGACGTTGAAAGGGACGCACGAACGAAGAACGAGCGGGCCGTGGAAATGCGAAATATGAAATTCCGGTTGGAAAGGCGGGGCATCGTCCGGGTCAATTCCTTTCGAGATCACTCGAGAATCAGGGTCTATTCTACGAAATACTTGAGAAGATTAGACTGTCACAAGCTTTTCCACGTTTCCACGTTTCACAATAAGCCGGCGCGCGGTCCAGAAGAGGGCAACCCCCCTGAGGGATGGTTGCATCGAGTGACCGTATCCACTCGAAACAAAAATAATTCTACCGTGGAAGGAGAGAGGGAGAGAGAGAGAGTCGTATAGATATAAAAAGAGATGGTAGTAAGAGAGAAAAAGAAAGAGAAAACAAAAACTACGTAAGCCCCCTGACAATGGGGAAGATATTTTCTCTAATGAACCAAGACGAGTGCACTCCAGTGCCAATTACACTTCAACCGCGTTCTCCGTATTTCGCTCTACTTGACTTCTGTCATTTCAAAGCCAACGAAACGTCGGAGAGAGAGACAAGGGCGGTAAAAAGGGTCGAGGGAGAGGGAGGATGGACCGCTGTATAAGAGAACTTCTCCACAGATCTGTTGGCGATCGATGCAGCTAAGCCTCGTGCCTTCTCGTCTCTCCATCTGAGCAATAAAGCGCGAGACGAGGAAGCGAGGCGGAGAGATAAGCCAGACAATTAATTCTAAGGCGAATCTAAAGACGGAGAAACTTCAGTGAGCCGCCCTCTGTCCTGAAATATCACTTTCTATCCCGACAAATACGCGAGTCTCTTTGGCAAAGACTTTTCAATCCTTTGGAGATGCTCTCGACGGTTGGTACGAGTGATAAATTACATCGTCTTTCTCCATTCGCCATGACTTTAAACTCTCATCGTCGTGCGTTCGCGAGTCTTTGAATATCGGGAGATAATTATTTTTAACAACTCCAAATATCACGTTGATCTTACCATTCACCCTCTACCGTCAAACAAAATCACCCATCTCGATGATATTGTCAGCGGATCTACGATGAAAACTGACTAACTCGTCTAATTAATGGGCAACGTGCAGCTCGAATTACGCAAACTAGACGTGCGATTTCGCGACGACGGTCCGTCTTAATTTAGCATAGATTACGCAGATCACAATAAACCAAGTTGATAGGGTCAGTCCGAGCCGTAAGCCTTGATTAACGGATTTAATTATGGGATTGTGTGCGAGGGCAGGATTGCAGCGGTCATTATGGGGGCCTTAGTAACCCGTATCCCGTGCGCTCTGCATATACCTATGATACTCCACGATTATACACGGTGTTCCAACATGATTCATCTTGTTTCAACTAAATCCAAATCTTACATTTTACAGCAACCAACGACTCCACACCCTCTCAAGTATCTTTTCCCAAAAAAAAATTGTCTTTTGTCCAACGTCCAATTAAACTATAGAAAATAATACTTTATTCACTTTCCATCCTACGAAGCGTTCCAAAGTGCATCGAGCCACGTGGAAAACAAAGCAACAATTATAAAATCGAGGGTGTCGCGCAAAGAAGCAGGAACAAACGGAAGCGAGAGCTCGGAGCCACCCTGTACATAGAGGTTCATCCGCGCGTATTACGCGACGCCGCTCCGTCGACTCGTGCCTTCCCTCGGGAATACGGTTTTAAAGTCGAACCCCATCTACCCGATAGGTATATAGGAAAACAGCGAAATGCAAAAGATAATTAAGTTCGTAATTAAAAGGCAGAATCGCGCCGAAAGCCTTTCACGGTAGCTAAGTGACAAAAGCAATCGATCAAAGAGGGACGAGTCGACTCACGGCGAGACCTTCGACGTGCGACTCTCTACACAGTTATATGAGCTTGGACCATTAAGGCTCCTATCATTTGTTACCATCAGGGATCGGTGTATCCCTTAATACCATGTTTCACGGTTCTACGATTCCGTCGACTGAATGTAAGCGTATTAAACTAAGTATTCCGGGCGTGCACGGATATTGATTCCCTCCGCGAAAGAAACGTTTCAGTATTGGACGTTGGGAGGGTGGGAGGGGGTGCGGTCGAACCTGCACTGTTTAGATACTATGGAATTATTTTCATTGTATTCTGAAATTTTTTTTTCCAGCCTAACTTGTAGATTTGAGAAATTTAAGTGATTAGTTACAATTTTTATGGAGACTTAGAATCTGAGAGAGTTCAAGTTCGTGGAATTATTTTTGATAATTTTTTTTTCTAGCGTAACTTGTAACCTTGAGAGATTGGATTGATAGTTAACTTTAAAAATTTTAAGGGAGACTTAGAGTATCAGAGAATTCAAGTGCGAACAGTAGATTTCTAATATTAGCTAACCCTGTGGTATTTAAGTTATGCGTCCCTTCCCGTTATCAATTAATTAAAGTTGAATTGAGAATGTTATTTGATGGTGAATGAGTCTTAAGCCAAAGGTAGAAGGTATGAGATGCAAGACCGTAAAGACGACAAATCGACAATACTTAAGAGGAAGCTTCGCGAAAGGGACGATTCAGCTTCTAATTCCGATTACAAGTCTATTCCGGCTTCCTTCTCGAGATGTCACTTTGCATGAATTTCCTTCGGCAACATCTCGGAGAAAGCCCTTAACAGTTTCCCTAGTACAGTGAACTAGGGTCCCTGGTTAAATGAAATCACGGTCAATCTAACGTTATGTAAATCGACGGTCACTATCTGGTCAGTTTTGCATATGAATACCAAAGGGACGGGATACTTACCACGGTATGTACGACCTTTAAGACGATGCTAATCAGCGTTTCCCAAGAGCGGAGTTCTATCTACGGTTCGTTTGGTTTAGTGCCTTTCGAGGGTCAAGATCCATTCGATGGTACTAACGTTGGATAACGGAGAGATAGTCTTCGAGGAGACAATTCAAAAGCCCGCTTTATTTTCCAACCATTGCCAATTTAACGATAGACGGTACTTTCAGTCAATCCGATCGTATACACAGGCGTGAAGTTGTAAAATCGCGAGGGAGATTCAAAAAGGAAAATAAAAAATTTGAACCTACTCCTTAACCCATTCGAGACTGATTGCATAAATACCTGGTATGCAATAGTAGTAATGAGAAATTATCAGTTATTGTGACAATGAGTAAAGTAGTCGTCGAAGTAAGACTTTTTTTATATGCAATCATCTTATTTATGTAAATTCATTTACGAATTGGATGAGATCCATAGTAAATAAGTTTGTTTATAAAAAATGAACAATATAAAGAAAAAAAAGTTTCGTTCCTTCGAAAAAAATCGCCGTCTCGAATGGGTTAAATTTCTAGTAAATTTGATTCAACATTAGAATCACGAAACCAGTCAAAATCACTGGTACACATTTTTTTCAAAAATTCTAGGGGTGTATGGAAAAGCCATAGAATAAATATTCTTCGTTGATCGTTTAAACATAAAGTAACGGCTTTATCATATTTTCCAACTCTTAATTTTTCTTGCTTTAAGGTAGGTACATATTTAACATATTTAAATATAATAAATTTCACGCCAGTAGTTCTAGTGTTAAATATAGATTCTTAAATTATATATATCGTAATTTCAATAACTTGAAATTTATTCAAAACCGTGGCTCTCTAGAACCAATCGTACCAGTCAGCGGAGAAAATACGAGTAGAAGGAAGGAAAGAAGGAAAAAGAATTTAATCTAACCGGGCTTCCCTCCGGTAAACAGCGAGAAGGAAAACATAACTGTGCAGAGGGGTGTACTTAAAGTATTTTTATCGCAACATTTGCACCGGCAAGGAATCTAATACAAAGTGGTAACTCGTGCACCGAGCACTTCTCTAATGTCACCGCACGGTTTCGATGACTGGCCTGTATCGAGTAATCCTACGGGGTAGCACCTACTCGAAAATCATCCCCCGAGTAAATATTGTCCGATCGTGTATCGTTACGATTTCCTAAATTAAATAGACCCCGGCGACAATTGTTGTTCGTTTATCGGTAGCAACGGTATTACCCCGAGGGGTGCGCACCCTCTGATTAAAAATTCTCGCGTGGTTAAGCCTCTGATAATGATCTTCCCTAACCCCTTTCTGCCCGTGGGGTTTATACAGTATGGTCTAAAAACGATTGTACTTACTCAGTCAGCGTACACGGAGGACAAGTAAAACGCAAATGGCTCGAGGTCATCGTGAACAAGAGTTAACGATCATTTTCAAGGACGATCCGCCCTTTTTCGCTGCTCAAGAATGAAGATCTTCCGTGACTCCTTCGCCTCCTGAAGATTTTCGATTCGCTGCTTTACAACCAGGTGGCTGATCTGTAAAACAAACGATGACAAAAGGTGAGTATGTTGAAAATAGGCATCAGAAAGTTAAAGGTAATTACCTTTCGAAAGTAAATCGAGATGGGAATCTTCCGAGTATCGGGGTCAAACGCTTTCACTTTCAATTAATTCGCTGAAATTTCAAATTTCCGTCACATTTGGAAAAATCAATTTAATGTAATATATATACATTTATTTCATAGCCGCGATAATTCGAAACTTACCTAAAATTGTAGAGAACGAAAGAGTACGAAGATACGATACCTTCTTACGACTATATATCTCTTCATGAATATTCACGTAGCAAGGAATCGAGCTATCGGTATTTAAATCTCGCCCGCTTTAATTCCAACGACGATTGATCGATATGCCAGAAGCACAGAGAGAATGTCTCGCAAACCCTCGAAATATACGATGTAACAGAAGATACCGTTCTCAGTTGGGTGAATGATATTAATTAATATCGTGTCAAAGATTAAACGAATTCCTATTAAACATCGTCGTCTGACAGTAGCCGGCGCGTGAAGTATACGGATGCCGACAAACTTATCAGAAAGCTAACGACCCTCGTTATTAAAAGGAGAAAATCAATGACGTCGCGTGTAAAGTCATTCGTGTGATAAATCGCAATAATTGCAGGCACCGTTTTTAATGGTTTCGCGATAAGTGCCATACTTTAGGCGTGTGCCACGTATCCGCGAAATTTCATCTAATCTCGGTACTGACGAAACAGCGACAACAACGGTTGGGATCAAACGATGAGTCGGAATGACGCGCGCCAAAGTACCTGGAATATTGACGGCGCAACGCGCACGTCCGGGGGGTGGGTGAGCCTGGGATGGAGTTAGAGAGGTAGGGGATGAAGGTGGAGAAGGAGAAGGTGGGTATGGAACAGATTGAAAAAGAAAAAGAAAAAATGTTGGTCCCGTTCGCGTGAAACGTCGAAATGCATGAGCCACGGTGCACTTTCATTAATTAAATATTCAAAATCACCGTTAATCCCGATGTCCACCCTCCTTTCTCTCTTTTCCCTCTACCTATGGCTTTCTCTCTCGCGCGCACCATCCTTCCACCCCTGTCCGCAGGGCGGTGGTTGAAATCAGCCTCGACGAATCCCAAACCGTTTCGGATCTCTGTGGCTTAGGCAAATGAAAGCTGTGCCACTCGCATGCAAATACGCACACTTTTATGCGTGAAACCCGACGCTCTACAGCGCTAATAAATTTTTCCACGGACCTGCCGGTCTGCTCTCGACGTGTGACTAATGACGGAGAATTAACCCGAACGCGTCAGAGATATTCCAACGTACCTGGGAATATTCAGGTGTTGCGGTGAACAGGAAAAAAAAGGGGTGCGCTTTAAAAGGGAAAAAAATTGTATGAAAAAAGAAGAAAGAGATGGAACGAAGAGGAAGGAACAGCCTGTAGGAACACACGGCAATGTTTGCTCGAGGTATGACAAATTCCGGAAGATGGATCGATTCGCGTTGGTACACCTTGTGTGCCGCGTATACCTGTTTCAACCCCCTACCCCTTGTTCGTCGGCTATTCGAATTCAAATGGGAACTTAACGAACAAGGTGGTTTCGTAATAAATGATACTGGCAAAAAGTCGCGCACGCATTCTCCTCTCCCCGGGTTAATTATTCAGACTAAGGGGGTTGTAAGCAGATTGGTCTCACCCCTAAGCCTCTATCTCGGTACAACGAGGGTGGCACGAAGGGAGGCAGAGGGATCGTAGGAGATTTTAAACCGCCCTTACTTACCTACTGGTGTCTGTGATTAGAACCAGAAATATGCTAAGCGCCCTACCAATTATCGAGAATTTCTAGTCGCCATGGCGGGAAATCAGTGAAACGAGATATCCGACGAGACGAGTCGAGAAGAGAAGGTACCAGGAATGACCAAAGAGGCTTCGTAGATTTCTTCCCGTCGAAGAACCGAGAAAACGAAGTTCCATCAGGACGGAAGGTTCGGTTATTCGATTAAAAGTTATCGACCATAGTGGAACGTCGTAAAATCTGAACCGTGGAAAACTTGGGAATTGCAGCCAATGAGTTTTTCTAATCCCAACGTACGATCGAAAAGTCCGCTACAAACGGCACGGAAATTCAATCCGCTGCAACGAGGGCGGAAATTAATTCCACGTCGGCGACAATAATTTCGGACGCGACTCCTTTCAGAACGGACAGTCCTGTGTGGGTTTCGAGAAGAGGAAAAGACGGCGGAAAATCGTAAGAGAACATTGTCGTTAACTTTTACGAGGCCATTAACGTAGACCATCTTCCGCCGTTCGGAAGGTCCGCTGGACTCTGTGACGTCACCGTAAAAGAGAGCCAAAGAAGCGAAAGAAACTTAGAAAAAGAATTAACGGAGACCACGGGTTCGTCGTTCTTTGTTCCTTAACCCGTACTCCCGCCTACTTTTCCTCCGTGTCTCGTAAACCCTTCGATAACGTCGTCTGGCCATGGAACTCCCCGTGGAACGGCTAACAGTCTCCCATTTCCATGCGAAAAGAGTCACGTGCTGGCGAGAAATAAATTTTAAATACTTCTTGCGAGAGGACCGTGCGTGGAGGAAGCAACGAACTTTCAAAAGAGCAAGAAATCCGTGCAGAGAGCGAGAAGATGCTCGAAGATGAGGCGGAAGAAGAAGCCGAAAAAATAGAAGGAGGAGAAAGAGAAGAAAGAGGGTAGAGGATGAAATAAAAGAGAAACGAGGAGTTTCGCTCTGGGATTTGACGCGGGCATTTAAAACGTAGAGGCGAGGGTCACGTGCCGCTCGTCCCTGTCGCCCTTCCTGTCGGGTCACGTGACCGTGCGTAAAAGGGTTGAGATTTTCCAGTCTGGATTTTTCGTACAGCGACTTGACAGATCGTCGAGCTAAGTCTGACTGATACTCGTCCGCCACGGGCTTCGCTTTAATTATGAGATATTATTCCGTGATCGCGCCCCTCTGCGATCGGGTTTAATGCCTTTTTAAAAGGAGATCAACTCTGTCTCCTTTCCTCGACACGATGAGAGATGTACCGATGCTTCGATGGACGTTCGAGTCGAAGGATAATAGTGTGACGTGGATACAGAACGAAACAATTAGCCGCTCGTCCTTTTAATCACGGTGTAAATTTCATCCGTGGAAGCTGGCACAAAAGGTTTTACATTTATACGTTTCGCTTGTACGATTAAGTCACCCTTCTGTGCCGGGATCGTGGAGAACGAGGGGATAACCAAAGACTTGGTCGTTTTACCGCCAAATTTTGTAAACTTTAAATTCTGTAAAGTTAAAATTTAATATTCATTGAAAAGTTTCAAGGTTTTCTTAAACTTCAAAGTTTCAACTTGGTCGTTAATTCCAAGTAGATATAACACAATAGAGTCTGAAGGTTAAAATTTACGATCGACAAATCTTCCTGAAGTCTCGAGCGTTCAAATTGCCAGGTCGCGACAAAACTATTCCAGTCTTCGGGAATGCCAAGACGCGAAAGAAGCGCGTGATGGATGCGTTTGGTAATCCCTGCTAACTTCCTCCGGGATTTGCCGGTGGATGTCTTTGGGCGCCGGTACAGGAAGCCACCCCTAATTCAAATCTGGTCTAAAACCTCGAAATCAAGTCAAGTCACTAAGTCTCTCTCAGGGGCCGCTCGACTCGCTCCGAGGAACCGACTTCTAATTAACATCGTGTCGCTCTCACGGCTTAAGTTGCGGCCTTCAACTAGCGTGTCTTCCAAGAATCATTAGAAGGGAGAGAAGACCGAAAAGAGAGGGAAAACGGAGCTGAGAAGCTCGTCCCTCGAGAAGATAGGGTGAACGAGGCAAAAAGAAGAACGAAGACGCGAGGGCGATGAACGGACAAACTGGAAACGGATGATACAATTTAACAAAATAAGCGGATAAACTTATAAATACAGCTAGAGAGAGAGGAACGAGCGAGCAGCGAGATTCAAATTTTCTCGAATCATTCGACGAGGGTTCTGGTAACCCCTTTTCGAGATTATCGAGACCCATGTGGCATCGCCCTGCTGATGGCTCGTTACCGAACCAACCTTCTCCTCGATAACCGACAGATATTGCTATTTACGAACATCGCTACTCTGCCGATGATCCTTTCTGCCTTTCCTCCGTGCATATTCCGCCAATTGTCAATTCCAGTCGCGTCTACTACTCGCGTCGTGCAACGCTGTATGTTGCAACACTGTGTACATATATGTGTGAGGGATTCAGGAAGTTTCACGAGCAGAGTAACAAAATATATAAATAAAACAGTCCTTACTATTATAATTAGCTATATATTTTAAGTGCAATACTTTCGTCCGTCTCTAAGCGCGCTTTTATACATACTGACTTCCAAACTCTTCTCTGGTCGCTTGGTCCTAAGGACCACACACACTATTCACTCATTCTCAATCTCGGACATAAACATACATATCAATAGACTGCGGATGTTTATGCAAATTTCGAGTTTCAAAAGTGCAGGTGAGACAGGAAAACCTATCTAGGGATTTATTGCACTTAATAAATATTACAACAAATACCATACTTTGGATATTTTAGATATATTTTTATATTATGTTCTTTTTGTATATTTTAGCCGTATTTAATTTGTCATAAATGCATAAAAATCCGCAGTCTACATATCACTCTAGTCTCAGTCACTCAATCGTTTGTATACTTTATCACACGCATACCTTCATACATACACCATACACCTTCACTCTTATAATTCCTTACATATGTTACGGTAAATGTGATAAATCCAGTGATCACGTATCATAGCCAGTTATTGTAATTACCGCTAAAGTCTAAACGAAACCCAGATTTTTATTTCTCAGAAGGGGAAATGCGTTTATGCACCCTCTTGCGTACCCAGGGGAGTGTAGGAGTTACCGGGCGTTGAGCTCTTGGATCTAAACGAGATCTAGACGTAACATAGACCAAAGTCCCAAGATCCAGTCCAGCAAGTTGAACACACCCCTGAGAAACTCCCCTCTGTACCCTTTCCAGACTCACGTGGCTCGGGTAACCTAGGGTTCGCCAAATTCGGACCTGATTAGCGAGCTTGTCAGGAATGAAGTCACTTAAAATCTAAGCTCGGCAAATGACAACCGAAAACTAAGCACTTATTTCATCGTTAAATGCTTTTTCGGCCAGTCACGCATTAGAATTGAAAACACGGGAGGACGAGGAACGTCTCTATCTGTCGGAGGAGTCTGAGCAAACCACTTAGCAAGTGACTTCTCGCGGTGGACCAATGATTCAATGATCATTTATACAAGTAAATTGTAGCTTTCGGCTTCTCGTAACTTTGAACTTTGCCGACCTCTTAAGTCGATGAAGCGATCGCCGCAGGGGTCGTTACCTCGAAAAGCATTTGTCACCTAGTTCCTCATCGTGCGAATTGCATTCTCCGAACGAGATGTTTGCGTAACCAAGACCAGATCGATTTACAGGTATTCCCGAGGAAAATCTCCGGAAGCAAGGCGAACAAACTTGGGAAAGTTGGGAAGCTCGAGCAAAGCGGATTAGTCTGTCCGCGGGTAGTCCGAGTTCGGAAACTACTCGAGAGTGGGATATTACTTTAACTGGATTATTAATCCAAGGTCTGATCGCCAGAGCTTCTGAATTTGGCCCTCGGAATGTCAGCAGCGTCCGGCATAAGTCGAGGATGCGCCCTCCACGGGGGACCAAGCCGATGGACCAAAGATATTTGTCACCTCATTGTTCGTCTCGAAAACCCGAGCTAAGTTCGCGGACGGAGTTTAATGTCACGCAATTCCTGCGGGTCTAGAACGCCGCAAGGATTATTCCTGCGGGCAGGATGTCCTACGATATATCTTGTACAGTTCGCCGACGAAACGAGCCCATTCGCCGAATATCTCCTCCTCCCTTTTCGCTCCTTTCGTCTCCTTCGCCCGCTCGTTACTGTTTCTCGGCACTATCGAGCTTAAACCGACGACGACGCGAAATACTGCGCTAGGAATATAACGACGTAAGTCTTAATTAGTACGACTTCCAAACGATGACCGCACCGAGTTGCGCGGCGACGACGACGACGAAGACGGTTTCTCCGCGTGTGACGAAACTGCCTCGGTTAAGTACAGAGCCGTTAATTAATCTTCACTGGGAGAATACTTGGGAGAAACGTTAAGTTTACTGCGCCTCGTATCGTCCGTGGGATGATATTGGGACCGTTATCCTTCCTGGACGAAATTACTTCGATTTCAGGATGAACGTGTAACGTAAGGATGTAAGTAGAAAAGCTATTAACAGCTTCACTGCCAGTGTCTTGAACACGGGAGTCAGTCAGAAGCCAACTTTTTTTTTGTTGTTTGTTTGTTTAAAAAGGATTCAAATGTTATTAATTAAGTACCATTTGCATATATAAGGTAATTAAAATAAATAATAAGAAATCAAAAATATCACGCACCGGCGCGAGACCGGCACTGCGAAAGGAATTCACCGAAGGTGTTAAAAGAGGAAAACGCAAAAATTGCATCTCTAGAAGCTGAAGAATTTTTTTGAAAAATTAAACACCGGTGATTTTTCATTATGTTGGTAAATATAGAGTTAATTATAAGGATTCTGGGAATATTTAAATATGAAAAGCTTGATATTTGTGCGGTTTTTATACTTGATACTGCTTCATAGATGGATTGAGAGTGGTAAAGTATATTAATTACAACAAAGAGAAGCAAAATATTTGAATGTAAAACCAAAGAAGAGCCAGCAGGATGGATAGAAAATTCGCACATAAATTACTCAGCCAACGGTGAATAATTTCCTCCAGTGATATTTACACGAAATTAAGCGGGGTAACGCGTTACGTGTTGAATGCGTTGCTTTGTAACAACCGCTCGAGTCGTAATGATCGTTTCACGTAATGACACGTTGTCACCATATTAAAGTCGCGTTGAGTACGGTACTTCGCGACCGATAATCGCGTATCCATCATGCTAACTTTAGCTACCAACTACCGTAATGTCAACAATCGAAGGCGACACTAGTCTATCGATAAGAGTCACGTAAAACGTGATAAATATCTGACAAACGTAAACATAACTTTGAAACGACAAGAACATACGTTACTTTCGCTGCATCCAAAGAAACGTCGAAGTCCTGGCGGCAAAAATAGAATTACCGCTTAAGGGAAAGCAACGAATCCGTCACCCTACCGAGAGCCTGTTAATTTTCTAAACTTAGAGGCAACCTCGAGAGAAGAGTCGATCACCATCGGTCACGAGAGCGAATTATCTCCCGAGCTATTTGTTTCCAGCAACCAAGGGTGAAAGTAGGGGTTGAGAAAAAGAGTATTCTGTACGCGGAGAGCGACGAAAACACAGGCGAGCTCCTCCGAACACGGAGGAAGGGTGGCCCGTACATCCCGAGGGACCATCATCAGGGAAATTGGATTCGACATTTTTCAAATCCCGCCCCGAAAACACTCGTATGGAAACGCTCGTTCGGCCGGTCTCGTCGGGAACGTATTTTCATCCCTAAGAGGTTAGTGCTCTCCAATCAAATTAGGCCGTTTTTGCGCCACTTGCCCGCCAGAGAGGAACTCGTCCATTCGACACCTGGTAAATTACGTCGATACATTCTCCATCGAAACTACCGATCCTCGCTTGGAAAGGAAGATCGAATTTCAAATTTCTACGGCTTCGCAACCCCCGAAGGACGCGTTACTAAAAAAAGCACACCCCTTTTCTCGTTTCCTTCGGAGGAAGAGGAAGATAAGAAAATCATGGAACAATTTTCCTCGAAATTTGCCCTCGTCACTTTGAGACAATTCCTCATTTCGCGCCACGGTAGATTAAGATCTACCCCTTAAAGTTACGTCTTGGTTGATTCGCTCGTGGACCAGTTCCGAACGAGTCCCTCCTTCGACTCATCGTTGGAGAACGATAACGTCATTCGATGTATTATTTATCCTCGCTGTCGTCGCAATTATTCATACCGCTATCGTGCACCAGGACGATGTACACTCCGGGGAATCGAAACGAATTCGTACTTATTATCACGGTCGAAGGCGGAGACACCGCATTGACGCGTATCATTTTTCTCGCGACCGCTCCCTTAACGATGCGCTTACGATTTCACCGTCACGATCGTTAAGGGTGCGGCGGTGGCTCGCGACTTTGCGAAGAAACTGATAAAACGTACCGCTTCGTCTTCGAACGATACAGCAGAATTACGAGACCGAGACGAGCCCATGGCGTTGCTGCTCCGACAAATTCGACGGAAATGAACGACAGGGTGTCGCCGGTGTATTTATGAAAACCGCTGTAATTTCGACGAATGGAAATGTAATTGCGAAATGGGGATTAGCTGGAAAGCCGAAAGCCACTATTCCAGCCTGGAATTCCGTGAAACGAGAGCGCATCTAGTTAGTGCGTTTACGAGAGTTGGCGAACGACGGAGAAACCGGGGGTGGTTTTAGAGGGGGTATTTCGTAGGTGGTGGAAAGAGGGAGAGCATCGTCGTAAAACGTAAGCACGGAAGATATTTCCAAGTGTGAAATATTTCAGTCTAATCCAGCAATATCATAAAGAACGCTCGGCATGGCGGTCGCGCGACGAGGCACCGTGGTCGTAACCAGGCATTAGGGCTGTTTACAAAAGGCCCTTCGATACCGAGTCCTACGAAATCGTCACTCAGGATCCCATGGTACGAGCCTCGATGCGAAACCTGCCACCTGCGACCCCTCTGCCCTTATTATCAACAATCGTAAAATGCTAAATTGAAAGTCCTCGAAGAATAAGGAGAGCTACGAGTCGCGAGGGATGGAAAAACTCAACGGCGAGGAAGATTGCGAATATTTCGAAAGGGGGTTACAGTTAAACTGGTATAGAGGCAGTACGAAAGATTGTTTCCAAGAGGATACTAAAATTGATGCAAAAACACCGTCTGGTTTTCTTTGCACGAGAAAGAATTGAGATTAATAATAGGTCGTGCATCGTGTTGCAAGTGAATTGCAAAACCTCGAGACAGGGTGGAGTCGTTCTGGAAGAAACTGACGAAGAACCCTCGACTAGAGGAGCCCCGGGGGTTAAGGGTCGGTCCTCCGAATTCAATCCGTCCGAAGTGACAAGACAAATGTCTCGGTGCACTTCTCCTCGATCCTGAGTCGTTCCTCCCGCAGAAGGAACGGGTCAATTAGCCAAAAAATTGGGACGCCACGGCAGTGAATACCTAGAAAAAGTAATTCGATTGAAAGGGAGCAAGCTATAGAGATAAGTGAGAGAAGATGCCAGTCATCCCTCGGTAATTAGTCAAGGGGCGCTAGAGTGCTGGGTGGAATTCGGAATCTGGTATCGTCCCTGCCGAGGGGTTGTTCCATGGACGAAGGATAAGTCCGGATCTGCGAGCTGATATCGTGGAAAAGTTTCGCGTCCGAGTTGGATTTGATTGATTAGCCGCGCACACGATGGAGAGACGCGATTGTCGGAGATACGAGAGGAAAGAATCCCGTTGTCGTTTACGCGATTAAGTCGATCGGAATTGTTCTTTTCTCTTCTCGTCTTTAACTATTACCACCATTTCGTCCAAGACGTAGAGTTTTCCCCGCCAGAGTCGAAATATTGCACCTATTTTCATGGTATTTATTCCTATTTGAACCTAATATGATACTGTTCAATACTAAAACTCCTAATTTAAACCTGTAACTTCTTCTCAGTAAAATGTTACTCCTATTTAGCTATCACTAAAGCCTTTATCCCCTGACTTGGACCTATTGGGTAGTGAAAGGTTCAAATGAGATTCAATATTTCGACTCCGGCGTACAAAGTCCCTTTTCACGCCACTCCCTCCAAAGTTCCTAAATTATTCGTAACAAAACGCACATTCCATCAAGTGCAAACGTTCATCGCAGCTCGATGCTCACACAGCCGAAACGTGACTCGTGATCCACGACCGTCCGATCATTGTTTTGCCGAAATTACGTTACGCAAAGAATACTAACTTTCAGGCCCCTCGCAGATCGTCAGGAGGTGTCAGGGAGGCAAAATGTCACTGACAATATATAGTGCCGCCTGTGTCATCGGAAGATGGGTACGTGACATTTCGCGGTGTATCCGTGACCGGTGCAACCTCGAATTACTAGCGTGTAGTAGAAGCGTACGCACACGCGGCGTGTATCGGGGGAATGTTACGTAGGTGCTTCCAGGACACTATGGACTGTCCACCAGTCCAGTGGGTATACGTATTGGACTCTGGACAGCGGTCATCTGTCACTGTCAACTCCCTCCTTCCTCCTCCACCCTCTCGTTCCTCTCCTCCGCGTCCCGGTGGCGTCACCGAGGAGGAGGAGGACGTCCAAGGGAGGATCGAACTCGAGGTTCCCTGTACCCTCCTAGCACCCTCGTAGCACGTGCCGATGTCTATGCCCTTCTGCACCTCTGTGTGCACTTACATGCGTACATGTGTGTGTGTGTGAACGTCCCTGAGTGTCGTGGTGGATGTATCACGAGGTAGGTAATACATAGGTAGTATAAATAAAGCGACATATTGCCTTAATTAAAATCAAGCATCCTCCTAGACTAGATCAAAGCGGATCAAAGTGTAGATTATACAATTTTTGAACGAACGATGAAAACAAGATCGATGGTCAGCGATCGATGGAGAAAAAGTGAATCCGAGCGTCTAGTCAATATTATGGTAGCTACCGGTAATCAGTAATCAAAGGCATGGTTAATGGGCTGACATCCTGCGCAGTCCGTTTACATGTGCCAATACGTACGTCTAATATACGTCTGCAAACGTTGACGTTATACTCCGGTACAGCTATGCATATATACGCTTCACTTCCAGCCTCATGATTATAATACGGAATGGATATCCAGTACATGTAACAGGAAATACGACTTAATTGAAGCGACATCGTGTTTGAGAATATCCTTCGCGCTTGCCACAATATTTGTACGTATTAGCGACGCTGGGCAAGACTTAATTCAAAATCAACAGGGAAACACGACAAGGAGCTCGTCGATCGTAAGATATCGGACGATTGTGCTCTCTCTATCGGCCGGCAACTTTCTAACGGGCCTGTTATTCGCGCAACAGGCATTCGTTGCACATGCGCGCTCATTATGCAATCAACGTGCGCGAATGATATTCAATTTGAACGATGAATAAGATGAGAGGCTATCGATCGATATTCTATCGGCATTTACGATCCGAAGATGTCTCCGTTAGGGACACCTTCGACGAGACTCGACACGGTGATTAATAACTGGTCATTCGCGTCGCATTACTCATCGACGTTGCACGTAGACTTCCGCCAGACGAGAGTTACTTACGAGTCTGCGGTTTCAGGATAGACGACCGGGGACACTGTCGTTCTCGTTGCTCGTGCACGAGTATACCATTACCACGAGTGAAGTTTCCAGCTACGAAAGACGATTCTCTTTCGTGCCGATCGACCTTCCCGATCGTGCACGCCGAATATAGTTACCGCAGAGTGCAGATAAATATTTACGGCCCTCGTGCAGTTAAGCGGCAAACCACGGAACGTAGTTTCTCGTCCAACTTCTCCGCGGAGTGTTTTACTTCGAAGAATGCCCTCTCGATGCAGAGGTCCAGTTTTCTAGTCGAATTAGCGAGGTCGTTTCGAGCTGTCGCTCTTTTTTTTGAATAACGTAACATCGTTGGAAGGGGAACGATAGTGGAAGGGACACGTCGCAAGATTACGATCGTAGACTGCATATTTGAAGTTCGCGCAGTCTTCTATATCCGGCGGAAGATGGTTCGGCGATGGTCGGCCTTTCGGTTCGTCGCAACAATATTTTACAATCTAACGGATTTTACGAGCAACTCCCAGCGGGCCCGCAGCTCTTCAATCTTCCTCAACGCGCCTATGAATATAAATACGAAGGCGGCAGTGATTTATGCCGACCGAGAAAACGAGAGGAGGAAAAAAGCCAAAAGGACGATTCAATACTTGGAGTCTCATTTTATGTCGCGGTCAGTGTTTATGCCCCAGATTTTAGCACCTACCCGAGGGCATTTGAGGTTCCTCTTGCCTGTTGAGAGCTCACCGATTTTTATGGTCTTCTTCTTTCTCTTTCTTTCTCCTCTTCCTTATAACCCCTTTTAGCTCTGGACTTTGAGCTTCCAGGAGTCTACGGTCAAACTACTCGAAGACGATGAAGAAACTTCCACGGCAGTAATGCTGCTCCTGAACCGATTCCACCTCTTGGAACGTTCCAAGCAGCAATGTAATTGACGTACTTTTACCTCACGGTTGAAAATTTACGTTTTTCAGGTATCTACGCGAAGAGAGATAGATAGGTGGAACAAAAAGGGCAGCCCCTCCCAGAATTTCCATGGCACGGGCGGATCGGGAGCACAAATACCTGACGAATGGAAAAAAAATTCGGCGGCAGAGATCACAAAAAACGCGAAGCATTGTTTTCCACGTACAAAGGCACCGATGGTGGTATTCCTAAATTTCGTTGCAGAGCCGAAATCCGGCGTCGAGTCGTTATTAAGTCTTGATCCGCTGTCTGTATGCGCGCTCCCCATTGTTCCTGACAAATCTGATGTACGAGTGCGATCATCGATCGGATCCCTTTCTTTGATCGACAGGTAATGACAGTTTAAATCGTTTCATCGGTGACCGTACAATCGCTGTCGCGACTCGTTTACATTTTCTGTGCGGCACCGCGTCAATAACTTCCCTGCCGTTGCGTAATCCTTTCCGCATGCAGCATATAAGCTCCGTGTATGCCTGCGGTCTCCGCGCGCAATACGCGTAATGCACTTGATCCGCGCTAAAACGTATTCGGATGCACCGCTCCGTCATTTCATGCGCTTACGGAATTCAGTCTCGAAAACCGCGCCATTTCCGCCCGTGCCCTAAAAGAGGAAGATTCTCGCCGAAGGAACGATCTGTCGAGGATCGACTCATTGTCCTTACTATAAATGCACGTGTTCCTTTTTGCGCTTGAAATTATCAGTGTTCTTTATCCTAACAACGTACAGGAAATACTCGACTCTTAGGTGCTAATTGGAAATGAATTCAGAACTGAATCAAATCTAAAATTAGCTTCTTGATCACCAGAGTGGGAACTTTGACGGTGACAGAAGTAAAAATCAGTGTCTCCATGCGTACCATTCAACGGAACGAAGAAGTCAATTGGCAAGTAGTTTTAACAGGACAGTAGTTTAAACAAGTAGATTTTAATGCGTGACTAGCCGAACAGCTTCACACTCGTTACATTGTCATGGGAGCGACAAAAGAAACGGTATCTTGTCGACTGTCATTCCTCGATCTCAGGTTTCCAGAAGTGATATCGTGGAGATAGTCTCTCTATTTATCCCGTAACCAAACCAAGTGACTTCTCATTTCTGCTAAATGATACACCGTAGACATTCTATACCAAGTCTAACTGCAGCTTCAAAGTACAGTAACTCCTAGACCTACGCGGTTTTTCAACCAGCTCGGAAATCACTGGAACGAATCAATCGCGCAAGTTCAGGACACACCGTACTCTACGAGATATCCTATTCCGTCTACCGTTTACGTGATTCGCGACACTCTCCGCAAGATACGTTCCCGCGTAAAATCCACATTATCGTGAAAGCAATCGTCGAAGAGGCAAACGGGTGAATCCACGGCGGTAGTTTGACACGAGTAGAAGGAGTCCATATAAATAAGAAACAAGACGAAACAAATGTATCCACGTAGGTAATTTCCATTTGCTCCACCCTCTATCGCGTATCGCGGAGAAGATCGATCGCGAACGAATTCCGAGCACGAGAGACAGACGAGTCGCACGGAAATAGAATGACGATGTCTCTCATGGAAGATCCGCGGCTCCCCGATGTCACCGTTCGTATATCGGACCGACGGATCGATCCTCCCCGAGTGCGAAGGAGAGGCGCGTAATACAAATTGCAATGCGAAAACCGCGTCACCGACGAACAGCAAAACGAGAGGAAGAAGCGGCTGGCATCGAGTTTGATAAATGACGCGGACTCTATTTCTGCCGGGGGTGTGAGTCCGCCCGATGTAATCAACCGTTGTATTATATAACAGGGTGACTTCCCAGATTAGGAGGGTCGGTGGCTTTCCTACGCTCCTCCGGCGACGATCGCTTCCTCGTGCACGAGGAGGGAAGAGTAAACGTGCCTCGTACGTGTAATTAAATTCGAACGTGGGTGGAGAGACGAGAGCGATTTTGATTGTCTGCAAAAATTCTGGAATCACCGCGACCAGGCTAAAATTGCTAAGATTTTTGGGGGAGGTTGAGAGAAGATTTGGAAAATTTTTCTCAGAGTGATGTACAATCAGATCAACGAGAGCGTGTCGTTCATAATTTTGCCATTAGATGACGCATTTGTTTAAGATGTGGGTAATTCAATTGTTTGAACATTTGGCTTCGATGCTTCATGGTTGAATTAGTATTAAGACTGTTATCTACTTTGAGATTGAAAAAATTAACAATGAAGAATTAGAAGATAACGGCCTGAAAAATCTAAGCTGTGTATTCACCGAGTGGAAACGTGAAAATGTAATCAGGATACTTGGTTGGTTTTCTCAGTTGTTTGACTCTAATCCTATGGAAAATGTGTGGGCAAAAATGAAGATTAATCTTAAGGAAAATCGAGTGTTCAATGTCATGACGATCAATGAATGTGACGATCTCTACCTGAAACAATGGTGGAAAATTTTTCCGAAAGCATCCCCAAACTGTACCAGGCTACAATTGACCCTGACAGCGATTAAACAATGTTTCAAGTAAATGCATTATAGTACAATACTTATATTTCCATCTTATGCGTTTAATTAGAAAGAATTCTCTTTTTTGAAGAAAATATTATCGACACGCTCCTGTGGAACAAAGTGTATAAGCTGAAGGACTTTAATTTTCATTTTTATATTTTTTAGTCCTTAATGATACTACTTAAGTTACGAGAACTAACTTTAGATTGGAGAGAGCCTTCAACTCTGAACTCGTCATAGTCCAATGCTCGAAGTTTTCTTGCAATTTCAATGTTTACCTGTCAGCTGTAAACGTTCGCGGTTGTCCTTGCCCAGTTTTTCCGGTACAGAGAACACCGTGGGAACGAAGTTTTCGCCTTTGCCGTATATTGCGAGATTGCAAAGAGAAGAACGTCAAGATTGGCCGAAAGGGCGGATTCAAAGGTTACCGTGCAAAAATACGAATCTTCGCGTTAGAATCCGTGGCTAGTCGTACAGTGTGCGTATCGCGGTCCTATTGAAAAGGGAAAATAATAATGTCAGAAGTTAATTGTTAGCCTCGGTCACGCCGGGTGTACGGTTACCTGCGCGCAATTTTCTTATTACCCGTTAATGATGCAAGAGTCTCGCCGGAGCGTGGTGCAAGTACGCGTAAAACTAGCTATTACAACGGCCGCTTTTACAACACTTAATGCTAGTTGTATGCCGCTGGGATCGAGCACCGGGCGTATCACTTTTTGTGCCAGTTCTGCATCACATTTTATACGGCCATATACCGCGATAACTAGTTTCGCGAGGCAATAAACTGTTACTCGTCGTCTGGAAGAAATGATTTCACGTTAATAAGGCTTCTATCGATCTCGTCTTCCAACGAGACACTCATCTAGGAAGCTGTAGTATCTTGGAAACAATAGAAGAGGGCACGGCATTAAAGCGACTCTACGGGTACCGAGATTACACGGAGAAAAGTTAATCTTAATAAACGAGGGCAATCGGGAGTGCCTCGGCGAAGGCAGTTGTCGCCGCAAATGCGCGGCCCATGCAAATGCGCCCCAAAGCCAGCTCTGTCTGGTCGAGGCTAACCCTAAGAATTTACATACTGCCACTGGCCTCTCGTTTTCCCTCCTCCGTCCCTCTTTCTCCTCTTTCTCATCCTCGTATGCCTACCTCCTCCTCCGCATCCTCTTTCTCTTCCCGCTTTGCTCGCTCAATCCGGAGCCTTTTGTCCGGCGCGGAATGTCCATCAACTTTTTGTCCGTCGAGTACGAGTAAATAGGAGAGTCAAATGACCAGGCGAGGGCTTTAAGGGCGGCGAAATGGGGGTACGGGCCCTTTTATTTGCTGATTCCATGCGGATTGTTTCGTGATTTAGCATAAATGTTTGATTAGATTCTCCAGCGGGTAGAGGCCATGCGAAGCGAAGGAGGAGGGTGGCCTGTTTGCACGGAACAACTCCAATGACCGTCCAATCGAGTGGACGTAATTATTTAACTGACCGAATATGCTTATTCGAGTCCACTACGGCTACGACGCCGTTGTAAATTAAGTTTGCGATTGCTCCAGGACAAATAAAGCATTAGTTCGACATTTAATACATATTAGAAACGTACCGTGGGCATGTAAATGTTGCAGCTATCGTGGACTGGTCTGCAGAGGCCACTCAACGTAATAGAGTTTCAATTAATCTCGCGTCAATTTGTCAATGGTCATTAAATTAGATTGGGAGTTCTGTACACGCGAACAAGGTGCTGACAAATCATCCGAGATTCCGGAATCTCAAGGAGAAGCAACAATACTAGATACCGGTATCCAATCGGTCAAGATAGCTCCCCGATGGTACCGGTGAATTCAGTTAGCGCTCCGGTCGTAGGATTGGACCATCAGTTTAGACAATAGGACCTGCTCGTGCGTTTAAGGTAATCCCTCGTGAATGGTGTCCCTCTGGTACTTAATACATTGTCCGCCCTGATGGCCGTCCTTTACAATCTCGTCGCAGGCTACACCCCGGACTCATCGTAACCCCACCCTCCATCAAGATGGTTCGCATTAACACCTATTTACCGTAACTGTTGCGAACCACCCTCGTAATGGTCTCTGGTTTGCAAAAACAGGTAGGTAGAACGAGCATCCCGAATCGAAGGAATCTACGCTCAGAGTATTATTAGATTTCTTCCAGTCGTTGGGAGAAAAGGAGTGTATAAATTTACCACGTGGTGGCATGGAATAAATTGATATTAAATTTACATAGGAGGCATTAACGAGAACTGAAATATCGTGCTTTAAGATTTTGATGCGCGTGACGAGCGCAAACGACATGCAACTTCAATTTGCCTTCTCATTTGTAGGCGTTAATGGCCCGTAAAAGTCGTCGCAGTATATTTCTGTAAGACGGTTTATGGTTCGTCAAAGGTTGAGAATTTCGAGTCATAAATGCCAAGAGTTGTCCGTCTGTTTTTATTTTCCCTGAGGTGCTTTGGGAAAAGGGAGGGGCAGTTGGAAATGCATCTAACATCGAGTACAAGCCACGATAGGATAGGATATCCTTCGGACGTTCCCAGGGGTGCGATAAGGTCCGGACAAATGACCGGTCAGTCAGGACAGAAAACTACTGGCGGGAAAATCAGCCCTCTAAGTAAATTCGCATCAACCCCCGGAGACAGAAGGAAGAAGGAAGAGGGCGGCAATCCGTCATACGAGATTACCGAAGTAAATAACAGGATCTGCTGGCGGAAAGAAAAAGAGACGGAACGAAGAGAAAATCGGATTGCGCGTAACCAAATTTCGGAATAATCGACGACACGCTCGTTGATCGTCCAACGGCCCTCGATCATTCACGCTTCCGTGACTCTTCGTTCATCGTTCGCGGTCCATCGCCCGGTTACCGATCATCGCTTAATGTTTATTACATTTTTTTACGTGCTTCGGGATGGACAAAGAGAGAAGGAATAAAAGAAAGCTAGAGAGAGAATGAGAAATGGCAAAGATGGAATAAAAGAACGCATCCCTCCGTTTCGGTGACTCTTGGCCGACCCAATTTCACGGGAAAACTTCGCGCCGTTTACGAAGCAACCGGAACAGAGGCGCAAAAAAACTTTTCTGCCCGAAGAGCCGCTTGAAGGATTAGATGGATTATCGGTAGTATTGCCGTAGGGTCGACGAAAGTCGATAAGGTAAATTCGTGGGAGAGTTTTTTCGTTTGTCAGCGGAAGTAGACGGTGGATTTATTTAACGGTGGAATTAATCTACACCGTGCAAATGGTCGATGGAAAAACTTGTCTCTCAACTTTTTGTCAATGGGATCGTGAACAATGAAATCATTTGACGTTGCACCTTTTGAGAGGATGAAAAAGCTTGCACGTGTTGCAGATACACTTTTGCGACACAATAGCAATTGAGACGAAAGTAAACTTCGGTGTCCTCCTAATTATTGTATATAAGAGAGGTAATATTGAAATTGGAGTTAATTCGGATTCCTAATTAGAATATTGGAAGAGTTGAAATTGAAAATAAAACTCATTACAAAATGGAAGGGTATTACTAATTTCGTTGAAAATTCAGCCACAGAGGTATTTAATCGTGCGAGCTGAAAACGAACCTTTTTTTCCATTTTCCAGAACTGATTTAAACCGCCTGTGGGCGCGGGTAATAATCGCTAATGTCGAAAAATATTTCGTGTCGATCCGCAGGCATGGAATATTGATTTTCCTTCGTGAAAGCGTAATTCCCTTCGCCGTTCTGTATTTGCAGTTCTGCCAATATGCATTCAAACTGAAATTCCACATACTCGTGGCATGTCGCGGCCTCGTTTCGAAACTGCGAGATGGATTAATTAATCAAACCCCGCGGATTTGAAAAACTGTCCGTGGTGGATCGGCACCCATGAACGATTGGTAATCTGCAAAAATGATTGCACGACATTCGAATTACATTTTACACTCTTTCTGTAAATGTAACGCAAGGGAGAAACATCGAATTCAGTGGAGAAAATAAAAAAAAAAACATCGGAGAGGTGGGCTCATCCGAAATTGATGAAAACTGTAATAAAAGGGAGAACAAAGCTCCGTGTTCCGGGAAAATCCGAATCGCCGTAAAATTTGACGAGAAACGAATAAATTTCTCCAGAATCAATGAAGCAAGGTTCACCGGACGCGCGTTTCGCATAAATTGCCGCGCGCAACAACGTAACTCGCGACTCCGACAAGTCGCCTCTATAAGTTATCGTTTAAACGATTGTTTAGTGACTTAAACGTTTCCTTTGTGCCGCATGGAATGACGTATGCCGTCTACTAACCGTCCTCCATTAGGATCGACATGTTCGGACAATAATTTATTTATCTCCGCGTATGACAATCGAAAGACTGATCGGGCACCGATCTCGACGGTGTAGGCTGTCGAGCCAATCAGCTACCAAGCAACTTCTGACTCTCTTACGGCGGGCGTTCATAAGCATTTGAATGGGCCAATCAATCACGCGAGTTCTCTCTTTCTCCCATTCTACATCTCTTTCTCCTTCCTTCTCTTCCTCCGAATGACGTCACGCCACAGTCATCCCCTATTAGCGGGGTGTCGTAGGAACCAGCTCGAAGAGAGAAAAGACGGAGGGAAGAGAAAGAAGAGGAGGAGGAGGATAGGGACGGAAAGAGATGGCAAGAGGAGGAGGAAAGTTGGCAATCCCAACTGAGGGGGGTTGCTAATTATATATTCCAAGGGTGTCTCGCCGATCAGTCAATGTTTCCGCTGCAGCTCTCCCCGACAATGGACCAAAGATAGAAAAAGCTTATCTGTCAGCGTGCGCGATACTTCCTTAGGGGAGAGAGACGGAGGACTTTTAATTCGCGCTCCGATCACCGGCTTTTCTCGATGAAAAATTAAGCAAGCCGACGTTACGATTCGATAAGGACGAGTTCGTTAGTCGTCGGTTTGTCGCGGTACGCTTTTTTTTTTGCTCGGTTAGAACATTCGACGAGATTGAACGTCATGCACGTTGCTTGGCGGGAAACAACGGCTGGTCCGATCGACGAGAGACTAGATCAAATTCTAGCTGTTTCACCTTTATCAGAGGACGCTAGATGGTAATCTACGGCACTGCTTTAATGGTATTTGATGTTAATCTGGCTTTGAGTACGAGATCGCACGACGGACGCATCTCGAACGCATGAGCGAGTTGATTAAATTCAAACACCTCGTAGGCAGAATGCCAGAGAGCGTAGCGCGTCGATGGACCGCGACCGTGTGCGTGAGCTCAAATATGCTCATATCGAACCCGTTCAAAGGACCGAGGTAACTCTCTGTCCAACAATAGTCACGCATGATAATAGCATGCCATCCGAATCCCCTCGTTGCCTGGTCCTCGCAACGTCCGGTCGTCTGGAAGCAGCAAATACCACATCGCCGAATTAATTACGGAGCCGCAGAATTCTTCTCCCAAAGAACTCTCCTCTTCGTTCTTCCAGCTTCGCGTCATTTTTTCTCGCGACTTTTTCATGCCACGAGAACCTGCGCTACACATCTTTTGGAACGATGCTTCCAAGAGCGTTGAAAAATTGATTAATGCTCGGTGAATTTTTTTCTAAAGTTCAGAAACGGTGGAACGAAGCTAACGAATGAATTTAGCCGAGGATTTCTCTCGTTGTTACCACTCGTCGAGGTTTTCGCGCGCATTCATTTTTTTTCGAAGAGCAACGCGTATCGTGACGTTTTCATCTGGCGAATGGTACCGTGGCTGTATGAACGTTTTGTTCGCTCGAAATTTAAATAGTCCACCGACGATCCGTCATACGAATATCTCTCCCGATGGATACGCGCGGAGAATTTCTCCGTGCAATGAAATCTCACAGCGGCACTGTCCCTCTCGACATCCCCGTCGCCCTGTCCATTCGCGCGCATTTCTATCCGTCGCTATCCGCCAGCTATCCGACGCTGTCCGTCGCGACGCATCGCGTCGAGACGAACTGGCAAACTCCGACGTGTTCCGACCGAATCCGACGAGTTCCGACGAGCCGCGGAGCCACGAAAATGTCGAAACGACGCGGGCATCGCGCGCGCACCAGAGACCAATCTAAAATCTGTCAGGCCTTTGATCGATGCGCCGTTCGCCATTTTAATGCCTATCACCCGACAACAAGCCTCACGTGAAATACGAGTTAACCCCCGGGGCGTTCTCACCCTCATCAAAGAGCGATCATCCCTCGAGGAATTCAAAACGCCACCGCTGACGCCGCCGACGTCGTCGGTTGCCGTCGTGTGAAAATGTTTAAAACCATCCTGCTTTGGCCCATCGGGCAAGATCATTATCGAGAATCATTATCGCATCGATGCTATCGTTCGCGCGTGGCTGTTCGATCGGTCGCAATATAGGGGCGCAACGTTCTTCACCCTCGCTCAATTTTTTTTCAATTACACGAAATAACCAAGATTCACGCCATCGTTGGACGGAAGAGCGTAATTTTTCGCTAATATCGTTACACATTCTCCCATGTAACGGAGCCGAAGGATCGCCATAGAGACAAATTTAATCATCTTCCCCGTACGGAGAAACATGGCTCTAACCACATTTCGAGATTTTCGCCCAGAGAGTATTCCAGTGCGATTCTGCCGCTCGTGAAATATCGAACGTGAGGGAAATCCTAGAATAGACGGAGTCTGGGATAATCGGGAAAATATTATGATAACCCGATTGACCAATCTGTAGCTAGAAGGCTGGGAGTGTATCGAATCATCATTAGCTCGAATATAGGATTTACCCGGGCCGGTGGAAAAACGGCAAATCTGATGGACGGAGGTCTAATCCTGGCCAAATGGAAGGGCGCGAAAGCAGGTTAAAATAAAACCCGACTGTTCGCGAATCTAATGACGAATTCATTCGTCAGGGAAAATCCACCGTGTTGGAATTCCACGGGAAAATCCATGGACGTTGGTCCAAGCTAAATATCGTATTAAAATATTACAGAGACACCGTGTGCTTTTCGGTTAAGTGAAAATTTCGTCGACGTTACTTGCCGTATTTCCTCGCAATTGGATTATCCACGATGCGCGTATCGCCTCAACGTCGCGTTACAATTTGACCGCGTGTCGATTAAATTCGACACCGGTGATGTATGAAAATTACATAGCACAATCCATGTAGCGATTTAATAATTCCCGTGCGAAAGGGGAAACAGGTGTAAATGCCAATAGAGAGGAGAGATGTAACGTGTATCTCGTGTAACGTGGTTATCGTTACTTCCTCCTCTTCCCCGGACTCGAATGTAACGGATAAAACTCTTGCCGTGATATTTGGCCCAAATTACCGATAAACCGGATTATCCTCGACGCGTATGAAAACCCATCGCTGTCGCAATACAAACGAAGCGAAACGACACGCGTGTTAGTGCGTAGCGAGCAAATTTGTCATTAAACATTTCGCACCTGGACGAATCGAAATTTCGTCATCGTAGTTACGAGAAATCAAATCTATCAATTTTCCAGAGTAATTCGTTTATGTGAGAAATAAATTCTCGACGATAATATATATATACTTGTTGGTGAAAAAAGGTGCGCTCTCGTAGATTTGATGGTTCGAGACACTCGTAAAAGGCGCGTCCGCGCTGGCGAGCATAAAATTAGAAGAATGGACTTAAAAGGATTTGAAAGGATTACCGTGGCTCCAGCTTCGACGGAAGTATCTCTCGCCTTCCACCTATATTCGCGTTTTCGCGAGGCGAACGAACGTACTTTCGAGTTCCGAGTTGCAAGAGTGGATTGAGAGTGTGCAACTCCTTTCGAGAGAGCGGCGAAACGAGATGAGGAAAAGGAGAAAAATAGGAAGAGAGAAGAAGAAGAGGAAAATGCATTTTGGCTCTTCAAGAAGCAACGTGCAGTCGAGATAGTCGAGTAAACAGCGAGAACACTGTCCCACGAAATAAAGCTTAAACGAAAAAGCCGAGAGACGAGACGGGAGGAAATATATTTTGACGCTTCAAGAACTAAGTCGTCCGTGAATAAACGCCACAAGGATGTCTAAGAACGGAGAAAATGGAAGGAACGAGGGAAAGCTTTAAGAACGAAGGAGCAAGGGTGACTATATATTCTTCCACGATTTCACTTTATTTCATCCAACAATAACGATGGTTGGAAATAAATTTCGATACCGAGAAACACGAAGAGTGGAAGGATAAAAGTGGAACAAGCCGGAGAACGATTGTCCCGCGAAACGAAGCTCTTCCGGGTTCTCCGAGCGATTCCAGGGGGAAGTGCAGTAATACGCGGACAAAAAGAAACGCCCTGCTAAAGCCGGGGCGTTGGAACTAATGACGGTGCTTAGGAAAAAGCTTAATGGATCTTCCTTGAGGCGCATCGTCCAGTCATTTGTAACCTTACGTTACGCGTACGCGCGACTCGCTCCTGGATTAATTGTCGTCCAATTAATGTCCCGACAGCACCGGAAGAGTCGAGTGGTCGAGTCCGTGCGATCGACTTTGTCGTACTTTTGCACGAAGAAAGAGAAGACGAAGAGACAGACTCATTCTTTGCCGTCTCTCTCAATTGCCTGCTGGATTTGTTTGATCAAATTCGCAATAACTCGACGCCAGGCTTTGAAGTAATCGATGTATGCGAATGATTTTGCTGGAAAATGACTGGCAACCAGTTCGTTCGCTCTTAACGTTAATGTAATCGACACTGGCGATATTGCGCTCGTCGCATTAGTCACGGCCACGTGATCGTTTATCTGGTTATTCGCGGAGAGAAAGAGAGAGGGACTGACATTTTTCCAAATCGCGCTCGAACAATTCCACCCGATTCACGAACGTGTCGAGGACAGCCGACTCTGGAGTTTATTAATTTATTCGAGCATGGAAATGGTAATTAACCTGGACACCGGTGACAGAAACACGCTCACCCCTCGGGCAGACGTGCGTCGATTTCCGCACACGCGATACTTTGCCGAGGATACCTGAAACCCCCGAGCAATTAGAGAACAAAGCCTTTGTCCGATGATCGATGATCGGGCGATCTAATTCTCCGTGATAAATCGAAGAAGTCAACCAAACGCATATACTCGTACACAAAGCTCGAAATCGATATTCCATTCTGGCCATAATTTCAATATCCCAGGAATTCGTATCTCCTTTGAGGTAGTTTTGTCGTTCCTTCCTCTATGTATAATTGAAATTCTATCCAACTACAATAGCTCGTATGAATTTTATAATAAACGCACATAATCCTCTCCCATCGATGAAAAACTATAGTCACAGTTAACCTGGAATTGTCAATTCTAATCAAACCGTTAGAGTCGGAGAGAAAGAGGAGGAGAAAGACTCCTAATCCGAAGAGCACGCTGTCAGCCGCGAGCCGAAATTAACAATGTTGTTAACAAGCACGTCGGCCGACGATCCCCGGCATTGAGCGCGAATATCCGAGGCTAAAAGCACCAGGAGAGTCGTCCAACTCTGTGGGAGATAAGTGTGACGACCTGTCCAACGACGCTTGGGGGAAGGGTTGACGCAATCAACGTAAAACGTAACGCCGACGTAACGGGGATTAGTTATCTTCAGCACCCTCGTAGGTAGAGTGCGAGGTACGGGCTTCGTGGTTAGATCGGGGGAATTGCGGGGAAAGGTGGCTACTCCCTGAAATCACCGACGGTCTTCTAGTAATTGCAGCAAGAAAATTTCGTTAATAGCTCCAGCCTGCTGAAATAGCTGCCGGTGACGAAAATCGGTTGCCAACAATGGCACGAGATGGTTATTGCCTCGATCGCGCGCGATAACGTCGATATCCGCTTCGAGAACGACATCGTTCGTAGGCGGAATTGTGGCGGGTGGCGGAGGAGGGAAACGCAGGGTTTGCGCAAAATTGAGTGTTGGTTGAGGACGACTTGCATTTCGTGGCAACTTCAAGTATTCGTTGGAATTATTTTAGAAAATATTAAATAATTAAATTGATTAAAATGTTTCAAAGGTAGATTAATGACTATGTGGATCTTTCGGTGAAAGGAGAGCGAAGAATAGTGGATGGAGATTGCGTGACCATGTCGATATCCGCTTAGTAGATGGAATTGTGGCGATTGTCGGAGGAGCGAAATGCAGGGTTTTCGCAAAATTGAGTGCCGTTTGAGGACGACTTACATTTTGTGGCAACTTGAAGTATTCATAGAAATTATTTTGGAAAATTGTTCCAAAGGTAGATTAATGACTATGTAGATGTTTCAGTGAAAGAAAAGCAAAGAAGAACAGTGGAAATATGGAGATTGCGTGACCATGTCGATATCCGCTTGGTAGACGGAATTGTATCGGTTGTCAGAGGAACGAGACGCAGGGTTTTCGCAAAATTGAGTACTAGTTGAGGACGACTTGCATTTCGTGGCAACTTCAAGTATTCGTTGGAAATTGTTTTAGAAAATTGGTCCAAAGATAGATTAATGACTATGTGGATTCTTCGGTGAAAGGAAAGCGAAGAAGAACTGTGGAAATATGGAGATTGCGCGACAACGTCGATATCCGCTTCGGAAACGACATCGTTCACTGGCGGAAGTGTGGCCAATGTAACACACAGAAATCTATGGAAGATAGACCATAGTTTGAAAATAATAATGAATTTACCAGCTGACATTATTAGTCCTGACGCAATTTTTAACGATCCAGAACCAAGTGTAAATCTATTACCATTTTACAGGAAACCGAGAAAAAAAAAGGAAACAGGGGTGACAAAAGAGCGTTTATGGAGGGTGTGCAATTTATCGGAATTGTCTCGACTATGGCAAAGTTGCTCAATATTTTCCAGGCTTTGATGTAACGGACACGGGATAAAGCGGGGATAAATTTACCGAAGACGAGGTAGAAAAACAAACACCGGTTACGAACGAACGATTCATACCGAGCCGTTTGTTTCCAATCGATACCTCGTGTCTGACGATACAGCGCGAAATAAAAGGCTGATTGACGATTACACGAGCAAGGTGTTAATCTCTTTTACAGTTTGTGCCAATGTCACAGACAAAGTGTTCGCGAACGACCCTTTGATGTATTCGAAATGCAGAATTCGTAGGGTGTGCTATGGGTACGGGGATATAGAATTTCCCGCGCAAATTCGCTACTCGCTCAAACGACCTCGTACGTGCTCATAGGTCACGCAGAGAGCCATGCCTACGGTCGTCGCGCTCGAAATACTTTTGTGTCCGCAAAACGACAAGGTGATAAATAATAGACAAGGAATTATATTGCTTTTGTATTCATATTAAGGTCCATGGCGCGGTCGTTCAGCGTCGAGCTGAATATTTTCCTTCTATTCGGGATTAATGGCTCGGACGTATTTTATAGGGTGGCCCGGTCCGTGCGATATCCATGCAGAAACTGACCGCTGCCCGTTTCTCGGTGATATATCGTCGGAAGTTTAAAAGTGATACAGGGAAGCGAGAGAGAAGCGGATAGAAAAAGGCGCGGGATCTTCAAATATATCTATCCTTTGGGGAGATTTAAATTTCGAAATTTGAAGCGAACCACGTTTGTACGTGCTCGCAAGAATACCTCGGAGAATACGGAGAAAGTCTGGAGAAGAGAAAGACGAATCGACCGGACTCACGCTTATCGGCGAGGCGATAAGACTTTCGTGCAACGTGGAGAGGGAAAAATGTCGAGAAAAAGAACGACCGCGACAAGGTTCGTTCCTTTGACCGATGAGAGTTACTCGTGAGACGGAAAATGAATTTTGCCGGGTAGATAGAGCGGAAGTGAATGTAAAAGTCTAGATTCCTTTTTACGGCGAGCGACGGCAACCGGAATATCTATTTTATGTCTCGCGCGGAACTTAATAACGTACGTGACTTGCATGTGGAATTTAAAATCGAGAGAAATTTTCACTCCATTCCTACCAATTTCTTCGAACACGGACGACATTTTAGTCCCATTAGAAATTGTCGACAAATGTTTCACAGAAAAAAGAAATTACGCTAAAACTTTGACTTTACTACACGCAACTGCAATTATCCTTAGCGCAATATCCTGAAGATAGAAGTTCACGAGGTGGTCACGGTATTGTTTCTTTCGTTGAAGAAGGAAGTTTTAAATCGTCCAGCTACGTTTGTCGCGAACAAATTCGTTTTCAAAGAATCGTCGTCCCTTCGAGCAAGAGGGAGAAATTGAAGAAAGCCGGAGGAAACGCGGAATCTCACCTTAAACCATCCAAGGTCCACGATTCCTTTGAAGATACCGTGAAAGTTAAATTCTATTCGCAGACGTACATAATATATATATACATATAGATATATACATTCACACAATATAGACATCCATACACGATATCGGAAGGATGTACGAGTAGAGGTTCGAGGGCGGTTTCTTTTCAGCCCTTGCTCCGTGACCATTATAGCGTAGCCGTAGGGTGTCTATGGGGTTGTTCATGGCCGAGAATCGAGCAGACGAGACGGGCGGTTGCTACCGACCTTCCGGAAGGGTCGATTGTTGACCGAAAAAGTCGCCAATTTAAAAGGACCCCCGGCGCTTCTTTCTCCGCGAAGCACGAGGAAAGAAAGAGAGGGTGGTCGAGAGCGCGCACGCCTGATTCCGAACAAGCAATTATGTTGTTACGAAATGTTTACAACGAGATTATTGTCAGCGGCATCTTGCGCCCCGGGTGGCAGCCCGCCGTGCCAGCTTCTCCTTCTGTTATCAATTTTATTCGACGAAGGGACCTCCAATACGCCCACGGCGTGCCTTTTGTAGGCGAAAATACCGTTCGGCTTTCGAAGAGAGGGCACGTATCGTTCTCGTCCTTTCAAGGGGGAAGAAAAGAAATATCCTGCCACACGGATACGGTCATTGACGAATTATCTCCTCGATACTCGTTATCCGGCCACTAAGACCAACCGTCGTGGTTCTCCATCGTTTCGACGACTTTATTAGGATATATCCACTGTACTCGAGTACATTGCTCGAGGACTCGAGGACGGGGGACACCGAAGTACGACGTCCGGTAACGTCTCTTGGTCTCTGGGAAATAAGAAACTCTTCTTACGGCACGTCGAACGCCGGAGTCACGAAAGGTGCGAAAGGGTTAAGAGTTAATAACTCAAGAAGACGCGATTACGAGTCCAAGAGTGGCAAAGTTGGCGGCAATAAACAGTGACACGCCGAGAAAGGTAGAGAGAGAGGGTCGACGAGAAAGCACGGAGGTCGAAGGTGAAAAGAGGGAAACGAAAACGGCAGGTACGAGCGAAGGAATGGTACATACGTATATATATGGTACGTAGCTCTCGGGTGTCCCGAGGCTCACCCTCGCGCATCGTCTCGATTCGCCACGGTCCGGATTCTTCCGCGCGCGGAATCGCGTCTGCGAGGAATTTGCATGCAAATAGCGTCGCGAATCCCGAGCACGTTGGTCCCCAGCGCGGCCGGTGCAATCAGTTTTGCGGTCTCGCGGTCGTAATTGAATGTGGCGTAAATAAATAAATAATGTCGCAGGAGACGCGGGACAGTGCGTTCGCCACCTTAAAGGTCGAGACTTCGATTAAGTCTCGCGCCTCGGTCGGCTTCTCTCTGTGAACTCTCTCTCTCTTTGTCTCTTCCTCTCTTTCTCCCTTTTGCACGGCCGATTCCGTCGACGTTCTTCGCTCCCGTGGCGTGCACTGCTCGCGCTGCCGAAAGGGAATATTACGGCAGCCGGAATTTTTCTCGAGGATTAATTTGCGGTTGGCCTCCCCTCGTCCTGTCAGGACTACCGGCATTACCGGCTACCGTACGTCCTGCCTGTCCGACTCTTGCGCGACCACTCTCCTCGCTTTCTCTTTCTCTCGCCGACCGGACGACGATTAATTATTCGACAAATCCTTTTCTTTTGCCGCCGCAAAAGCGAGCAACGAAAGCAACGTTGCGAATGCCCGCGGCAACTGTACAGCGAGATATCCGTCGAGACGGTGAAACGTCCGTTCAAACGTCTGGGAAAAACGATGCTCAGTTTTGAAACGAAAGGTTTGGAGGAATTTTAACTTTTGACGGTTCGGCGATCCTCATCTTGGTGCAGTTAATTGAAAATATTTCGAATGTCTACATTCTTTTCTTTTGCCACCACAAAAGCCCGCGGCAACCTACAGCGAGATATCCGTCGAGACGGGGAAACGTATACGTTGAAACGTCTGTTGAAAACTATGCTGACTTTGAACGTTGATGGAATTAATTAAAAGTATTTCGAACGTCGACCGGACGACGATTAATTATCCGATAAATTTTTTTTTTTCCTGCCACCGCAAAAAACTGCGACAATCTTACAACGAGATATCCGCAGAGACGGGGAAACTTACGTTGAAACGTCTGTTGAAAACTATGCTGACTTTGAATGTTGATGGAATTAATTAAAAGTATTTCGAACGACGATTAATTATTCGATAAATCCTTTTTTCCTGCTACCGCAAAAGACTGCGACAATCTTACAACGACATATCCGTAGAGACGTTGAAAGGTATAGGAAAAACGATGCTGACTTTGAACGTTTTCGAAGAACTTCAAACTTTTGACTGCTCGTCGATCCTCGTCCAATGGTTGGTGGGATTAATTGAAAATATTTCGAACGACGACCAACGATAAAGTCTGAGTTAAAAATTGCGGTTGCAGTTGCAGAATTTTACGAGTCGACCTCGCGATCCTAGAAGGAAGTCTCGAGATAAATCCACCGTCGAGATGGAACGCGTACGAGTTCCTTAGCCCCAAGTGCAACGTACAGACCGAAACCTCCGACTACATTCCGCGATATTGCTCCTCTTTCTCCGAACGAGCGTTGGTAGCTCGTGAAAGTGACGCGACCGTCGGTAGTAAAGCGAGAAAAATATTTGCTTTGTGAAACCGCCAGACTCGCCCACTCGTCTTCCGGCCGCGGTTCGCCAAAACGCGCTTCCACTCGGTGTTCGTAGATATATACCTACGTACAGAGTATTTCAAAAATATTTCATCCGACATCCAGATATTATTCTCCACCTTTGTAGTCTACGCGGAATTTTCTCATATAAGGCGAAAGAACCGACTTTAAAGTTAGCGCCACTAGAAGCGAATCCTGAACGAATAGTCCTCACGGTTAGATGCTGGAGAATTTTGGAAGCTGCATGAAAATTTGTGAAACACTCTGTACATATCCCACATGCTTAATTCTTTCTAGGCGCCAAACGTCCCGTATTTCATTCCATGCGTTAACTTTCGCATCCTTCGAAATTTATCGGCCACTTTTCGCCAACTACTTTACGACGTCTTGCGAGTACAAATATTTGTCCTCATATTTTAATCTCCGCGAGTTACTACCTATTTCTCGTGAAGTCGATGCAGTCGAGGAAATCGATTACCAATTTCCAAGGGTTATCGGGACATCGTGAACTCAGAACACGTATCTATCGAGAACGAGGCGGTAGAAACGTCGGTGAACGTTTCAACGTGGAACGATTTGCGGTTGTGGACCCTCCGCAGACAATATTTTTTTCCTCGCGGTGAACTTTGAAAAATATTGCTTCGTTTCGAACATGCTTTCAGTTACACTTTCAATTAGTAGGTGAATTTGGGTCAGTCTCGCTTTTAAATTTTTTTCTACCTCATACTTATATCACAGCTTCGATGATTCGGCACTCAACTAAAGAAATATAAAAGAAAAAACGACAGAGACTGCACATTCAGGAATGCAGGACATTGTTGATTAAATTTTCTTTCGATGTCCCTCCAAGTGTACCTCAGGTGTCCCTTGCACCTTCGCGGAGGCGCGGTTAGTCGTGAACCGTGAGCGTGCGGTCGTTGCAATCATTTGGTGCAGCAGTTTTCATGGAAGCGTCGACGATAAACCAACGAAACTTATTGCCTCGGTTCGCGGTCGGTGGTGCAATTTTTTACGGTAGTAAGCGCAAGACTTCCCCTTATTGACACTCGGCGACCTTACCAAGGCGACCGAGTCGACGAATGCCTCCTGCTTTTGCCTCTTTCCGCGCTCTCGAAGAAGAGAGGGAGGTAAGAAGTCCTCCCGGATTTCGTCCTCGCACGAAGCAACGAGAAGGACGAATCCTCGGATGGAATTCGAGGATCGTTTTCTCTCTCGATTTTCTCTCTCTCTCTCTCTCTTTGCCATTACTACCATATCGCCCTTTCGGATGCTATTGCTCGGAAGACTCGCGTATTTCACCGGTTCTTATTAGTTTTTGGCCCGGCCGACCTCGGAGGGAGAAGAAGTCGCGCCAAGGGCGAGACCGAGGAGAACGAGAAGCCTGCGAAAACCCTCCAGTATTCTGCATAATACTTATTTTATGCGCGACACTGCGCGAGAAAACTTGGAATAAGAAGCTGGAGAGACGCGATGGTCGGTCTACTATGTTGCCGAAAATAGGATGCGCGTATCTCTATGGCCTCGCTCTATGGAAATTCGCGAGAGAATTCGTGCGAGGTGTCTCGATCCTCAGGAGAATTATTTCGTGGAAGAGAAAACTCCGAGATTTTCCACAGTAGGGAAAAACAGCTCGAAACTGTGAACCGCTGACACCGAAGTTTCGTATTAAGCGTTAACACCCTCGTTTTCTCGCCGAACATACGCGAGAGACTTTTTTGACTCGTCATGCTCGAAGAAACAGATACGAAGGGCGAGAAGGGAATGATTTTTCAACGTCCCGAAACCGGAAGCTCGTCGAGGATGCTCGAGACCACGGAACGACGAACTCTCTCGTGGTGAGTAGCTACTCTCATTTTTTTTCTTCTACGAACGCTTCTACGGCAAGTTCTCCAGAGAAGACGCCCGACGACCCGAGACGGAAGACTTATCCCGCTCTGACTTTTGACAAAAAGTGAGAAAGCGTGAAGATTGATGCCCCGGTCATCCTAGCACTTTGCCGAGTCACCGGACATTAAGAGGGTCGACTCCGGTTACCCTCTCTTCGTGGCGGAGAAACAGAGTGTAAAATGCATTTAATTCGCGTGTCGTAGAAACGAGGGTTGGCTCTGATCGTATCGCGAAAATCTTCCCTTCGAGTGCCACTGATTTCGCCCTCGTAAATTTCAGAATTGGATTCATCGTTTTGTTGTACTTGTGACGAGTATTAAATCTATGTTTTCTACTGGAGCAATTTTCATGGAAGAGGACTTAGCCTCCTGGGGGCGAGGTTAACCCCTTGCCATACAATGACGAGTGACACTCGTCATGAGGTAAATGGAATAGGAAATTTTCATGTTTTCGAAAACCCATTTAATTGGAAATATTAATGAAAAACGCCGGGATAATAATATTTTTCTAACATTAATGTTATGTTAAACTAGCTGAAAGTACCCGTGCTTCGCTACGGTTTAATATCATTAGGATTAGGGACTACTTAAATTAGTAAAAGTTAAGTTTAACGTTGATAATCCATATTCGAAAATATATATTCAATCATTTAAAACCTGCAATATTTTACGTGCTTCGAAACTAAAGAAAACTTTAAAATTTCGAATTTTTCAAAACCCTTTCTTAGTGAGCACCTAAGACCCAAGGGGAAGGTATGTTCCAAATTTCATTACAATCTGTTCTGTGGTTTTTGAGATTTCGTGATGAGTGAGTGAATGAGTCGGTCAGTCAGTCAGTGGTATTTGAGCTTTATTCGACCACTGATTCGACCACTGATCGATTCTTTTTTCAGTAATTAAATTCTGAACTATAGCGGAGGCAGTGACAAAACAAATTGTATGGAAACTTTCAACTATCTATGGGAAAAATTATTTAATCACTTTGATACGAGCGTCGACTATAATCGATGACTATACACACAGCAAATATACGTCGTACCAAACTGAATAAAATTATCATTTACCCTGTCACAGCCTCTATGATTCTTCACCTCCTAAATACTGTAGATTCAAGGCGACATTGTCATAGCAATTACAACGCAAACAGAAGTATCTCTCGTCCAGACGGACAAAAGACCCGCGTCAATTACGGAGATACGAATTAATTCTTAACCTAGTGCCCACTTCGGTGAACCCTGAAACCTCTTACATACTTTATCACCTCAAGAGCTAACTCGTGTAATGAGTTCCCTCGCAATAATGTCTCGCAAGTTAAAGTTTCGAGGTACAAACTTTCTCCACCTCAGAAGTAATTCAACCAAAAACGATTCCGTTATCAAACATCCACCAAGAGAAGACAAAATGCTACATCAAACACCTTCTAGAAGAGGTCACCTCCGGAACGCGCGAACACGTAAAAAGAGCTTTACGATGGTCGTTTTGAAGCGAATAAAAAAGAAAACATAAATTCATGTCATTAGGAGATCGTCGTAAGACGTATTGGCCTCAGCCAGAGGGTAATCCTCGGTCATCTCCTCGACGAGCCGTTACATCGAGTTGGCCGGTAAACGCTCATAAATTCAAGCACCGTCGTGATTGGTAACGCGACTACCGGTCGGATGGACCCTATCCATCTCAATTCCTCGGACTCTGCCGTTTCCAGAGATGCGACGTTAGTACATTATCGTGCATGGAATAAAATTCAGTCGAGCCATAAGAAAAGGTAAACGTCCAAGTCACGATTTACCGAGAGAGATTTTCGGATCGAGCCGCGCGTTACCGTTCGCGGAAAAAGAGAGGGAAAAAAGCATCGAAGCGAACAGCCGTCGAATGGGATTGCCGTGCGAAAGGGGGAGAAAATAAATTAAAGCTATTTCGTATAATCTTTAAAGTCGTCTGCAGCTCGTGGAGGCTGAACGTTTCCGCCGTTCCACCGTCGACGACTGGCAAACGAATAATAAAATTGCCCGTGTCACGGTAAAAGCGGGGAAAAAAACGTACGAACGAAGGCGGACTTTGCTCGGGGAACGAAGCACGTGAACGTCTACTTTGTCGGTCGCATATATACGTCCATGGTGGAACGTATCGGCAGATACGTATGTATGTTCGTCCACAGGCGCGCCAGCGATGCACGGGTGTTAATAAACGGCATCTGTCACCGGGCATTGCGTTGCATTTCGCGTTTTATGCTTTACGTTCCCGCTCGGCCCGGTTTATGCTTCGGTTTATGCTTCACACCGAGCGTGCACCCGCGCCTCGTCTACCCTCGTCTACCCTACTCTGGCCTCGTCTGGACGCGCGTGTGTGCATAATGTCCCTCCGAGTGCATTTTTTCTCTCCCGCTAATCGCATCGCCTTGCCGTGCCGGACACTTTGTCTCCGATTTCCATCCGACGTCCATTGCCGGAAAAGAGATTTTTTACGACGAGGAAAATTGGCTGGTTCGTCGTTGCACTCGCGCGAACCACCCTGTGCCTCCGGTTGCACAATGTTCTGTCGTATTTAATTTTTGAAATTATTTCGTCCTCTTTGCTCGTTTCCCTCCATCTTCGTTAATGGCTTGGGGTGCGTTCTTTCTTTTTCTCTGATGCAAACTCGTGTTCTTTCTTTTCTCCTACTTTTTCTCGTCGTCACGGAGAATCACCGGTGAAACGAGACTTCGTCCTGGCGTTGACAAAACAACGGGGAGTCTTGTTTTGAGCCGATCGGCTGAGTGCATTCGCCGAACCAGTCATTTTTCAATATCTCGTTCTATAAAAGCGATATCGCCCCTCGCGGGAGCAGAGCTCGACGGCAAAAACGACTTTTGTCATCGTATGATATACGATCGACTGTCCGTTCGTGTTGCTCGGCTAGAACCGAACATCGAAAACAATTGTTCGTCCTTCCGTTAACGAAGCTTCCTTCTACGTTCATCCTATAGGAAACATCGCCAAGAACGAAAAATGAGGATGAGGTATCAAAAGCAGACTAGCAAGCTTCTCTCGGGAAATCGCTCCATAGCATTTTTGGCAAATGACGAAATATCTCGAAATCCCTTGATCTCTATCAGAGACGAGACGTTTTGGAGAGTATTCCACGGAATGTCGAAGAAAATTCGTAAAAGTCGCGTTCTCCATTTCAGCGAGATCCAGCGAGTGGCGGAGCGAGTGCTTCGTTAAAAGTCAAGGGCACTTGGTAACGTGAATTTTAATCGCGACCGTGTCCCGAAATAAAGTCAAGGCGGATAATATCATCGACCTCGATCCGTCAGAGGGTCCTGCTTAGAATCGAAATACGGATTAAGTCGGAGCAACCTGCCTCTCTGCGGCAAAGTGCACAGACTTTTCGCCAGCTGTCAGCCGGAGGTACGGTGCGCTCATTCGTGAAATCTGATCGTAAGTTGCACCACTTCAGCGGCCCTTTAATCCGCCTCGACTACCCTCGGATTCTTGCTTGCTACGAACGAATGCGCCGAGCTTTCCTCGGCGATTTAAATATTGGGGGTTCGCCGAGAGCACGTTCTTTAAAACGTCCAATGCGAATTACAAAACGCTGGATATAAAATGTACCGCGATACAAGCTATAAGGGCTTTCAATTATTTGCCGTGCGTCTTTTCTTTAATTTCTGTTCATAATTTCGGTTAATTCGTACATAACATAAAGGGGAATTAACACTTTGCAGTCTACCGACGGCACGTTGCCGTCGGGCTTATTTCGACGTAGCGGTCCACCGACGGTATCGTGCCGTCGCGATCTGGAAACAGTTATTTTAATTTTTTTAGCAGCAGTTGAAAGACATTTTATAAGAAAAATACCACCGACGGATACTAACAAGCACCCTGCAAGAAGATGTAAAATTTGTGCTGATAAAGGGAAGGCACAAATGGGAATTGCATTAAGAAAAGAAGCTTCGTACTATTGTCCACAGTGCAATGCAACGTTATTCCTTGATGTTTGTTTTGAAAAATACGATACTGAACAAATATATATATAAATTCTATAAAAAAATGTCTCATATTCTTTTATTGTATATTTTTATATCATTTATACGCAGAGAAAACTAAATTATATCAATGTTTGACTTTTTTCCCGCTCAAAATAGACCGCGACTTTAATTGTCTTTCATAACATAACTTTTACATAAAAGTTAATATTTATCGTGTTTAATAATACAAAAAGAAATGAACTTCACGACAAAAAATTCCCTGAGGTATTAGGTTCAGTAGTTTTTTAGATATCAGGATTTGTATAAGAAAAAAATCAGTCAAATAAGTGTGGCCAGTTGCGAACTGCGCCTCCCCTGGACTGAAAGGCGTTAGACAAATGTTAAACCAACTCATAACATAATTAAGACGTCTTTATCGAATGGTGATCGTGACTGCACTGTCAGATTTGTTTCACGAATGTCATAACGTTACATCTTCGCGACGCTCAGTTCTTTTTCTCTCTTTTTATATGCGACGGCAATTGTTCACCGTCGCTACCGAATCCAGCATCGCGGTGATCGGCCGCTTTACGCTTAAAAAACACACACATTTCTCGCGATAATGGCGAAGGCAATTCGAGCTTATTCTCTCTTTTTTTCAACGCTCATTGGAATTACAATTAAATGTAATCGCAATGAGGGCGCGGTTTTGTTGTGAATATTTCAACGTGCAAGAGAGGCCGAATGAAAATACTTTTTTGCCGCAATTTCGTCGCGCTGCACGAGCGTGTATGTAAATTCGACTCCCGAAATTGAGCCCAATCTAATTTCCTGGAAACATCGAGCTCTAGGCGCAATTCTAGCGAAAGTAATTGCACCCTATTGCGTCCACGGCCGTCGAGCGTGGACGTTTTTGTCGGTGTAATTTTGCAACTCGTCCCCGTCAATGCTGTTCTCGAAACGTCAGCGTGCAAATGGCCGAGGTTCATTCGCGTCGGTCTATCGAGTTCGCGGAATGCGCCCTGTCGCGTTGCTCCGCCGAAAATTCAAGCCCGAAGGACAAAAAAGGATCGGAATGCATTGTACGACGAAAAGGGCATTTAATAATTTTTAAACGCAGGACTTCCGCGCATCCGCGGCACTCGATGTTGTTCCGAGAGAAAAATTACGATGGAATTCTAGCGCTGGAAAAAATAACGCGGCTAAAATCATCTATCAGAAAATTGCATTGGAAAAAAATTCCAGACACTCTGAAAAATAAAGACGAAGGAGAGCGAAGAGAATCGTTGAAACTTGACGCAAACCCTCGGAAAAAAATCTAATCATCGTGCTCCGACGACTTACGAAATCAGCTTACGATTAAAGTAAGTTACGAAACTCGAGGCACTAATCGATCCTCGGTATTCAGCCGCGAACGATACGTACGGGCGCGTTTCAAATCCGAGAGCGGCGCGGATTTGCAGGTGGAGTCATGCAAGAGCCGCGTCATACACGCACGTGCGTGACCGTGCATCCGATAGAACGATAATCCCTTGAAGCTTCGAAAAGAGAAGGTAGGTGGAAGGTGGTCACGTCGACCAACCGGCCCTTCGCTCGGACCTATTTGCGCTCATGCGTTTCGCGTCAAAGTGCGCCTTTGCCAAGAACCCGCGCACTTCTCCCGTTCCTCCTCCACGTTCCTCCTCCACGATCCTCCTCGCACCTCTTCGTCAGCGCATCTCCACGTCTCCTCGAGGAGCTCTCATCGAGAGCCGACCAAGATCCGTCCGAGACATTCCTGGTCGGCCTCGAACGCAAGTGCACTAAATCAATCTATTGTCAGCGACGACCCGATTCCAGGCAGGTTGACTCACCTTTACGACAAAGGGACTCCATTCCGTGTATACCCGTTGGAATCGTCTTAGCGTACCTCCATGGAGAGTCGAGGGGTTCGAGGGAGCAAATACGTCCATGGGAACCTTTTGACGAATCGTCGACGATCAGTCAACCTTCCTCGATCTCCAAGAGTTTCCTCGCCTCCTCGTCTCGTCGCCTCCACCTCCACTTTCGTTCGTTTCGTCGAGCGAGGTCTTTACACCTGGCCCGAAGGATTCCACGACGAAATAACAGCGCGCATCGTGGCGCCCTTAATGGATTCAGAAGTGGCTACGATTTCTATGAGCCGTAATAACGTTACGCTGATTTATCTCCGCTTTAACCCGCCGGGGCTGGCATTGCTCGCGCCGCTGAATGCGTATGTAATATCGTTTAACCCGGGCATTGTCGGGTTCAAACGTATGTAAAGTTGCCGTGACGGCCGTTGACGAAGCACGCCTTGAGTCGTGTGCCTTAGGATCTTCGAGGGTCACGAGTACGCGGGACTGGAGGTCGTTTCCTTATTATACGTTGGACGACCTCGTCGAAAAGGTACGAGCTGTGTACCCTTAACTTCCTTATCCGTAATCGCACCTCTCGGTTATGTTCGGTCATCGCGATGTACACTCGTCGAAGAGATATCGGAGAATTTCAGGTGTTTTGTTTTGTTATCCTTGTGGTTTTTCAGCTTTAAGTGTTACAGTTGTTGGAACGTGCGACAACTTTAACTTGGCTGGGCAAAAGAATGCGTTTGATTTGTCAGGCGTCAAGGGCTATGCCTTCTGTCAGGCGTACTTAACAGATTTTGAATATCACTGTGAAAAAAGCTGGATAAACTATGGCAGAATTAGCTAATCTACGTGGTGGATCCACCTTGCAGAAACGCGACGCCCGACGGAGAAACAATGTCGCATCGTGCGTTTAAGTGAAACACTGTTTCTTGTATCTCGTTTCGCCAAGAGGATCCCCACGTGGAGAGGACAGATATTCTTTTTTCTCCAGCCTAATAATTAACACTTTGCGGTCCGCGACTCGCTCGAAGACATTTGTCTAACGCATTTCAGTCTAGGGGAAGCGTAGTTCGAAAGTAGCCACGCGTATTTGACTAATTTTCTTCTTATACAAATATTCATATCTAAAAACCTATTAAACATAGCACCTCGAGAATTTTTTTATTGTAAAGTTCGTTATTTTCTGTAATATTAAACCTAAGAAAAAGTAACTTTTCTGTGAGAGTTGTACTACCAAAGACAGTTAAAATTACGGTCTATTTTGAGCTGAAAAAAGTCAAACTTTGATGTAATCAAATTGTTTCTGCACAAAAGTAATATAAAAATGTATAATAAAGGAATCTGAAATGATTTTTTTTAGAAAAATTAAATATATTTTTCTTTGGTATCATACAGCTCGAAACAAGTATCAAGGCATAAGGCTATATCACATTGAGGACAGTAATACGATGTTTCCTATCGTAATGCCATGCCCGTTTGTGCCTTCCCTTTGTCAGCACAAACTTTGCACCTTCTGGCAGGGTGCTTATTAGTTTCCGTGGGTGGAATTTTTCTTATAAAATGCCTTTCTATGAGGCGTTTTATATCGGACAAACATGCGACGGCACAGCGCGCCGTCGGCGGACCGCTACAAAAGAAGCGCGACGGTATCGTGCCGTCGGCGGACTGCAGAGTGTTAAAGATATTCGAATGCTACCCCTTTGTCGAGGGTTTACTTCAGGAAACTGAGCGAACGAATTCCAAAAACAAATTGGCGCGAATAGGCGGTTGAAAGCGAGACACTCAGCCGCTCGCTAGCCAAATTTAAGTTGTTGAACTTTGCCTAGAATCTATCACTTTACCCCTTGCAATATACTGGATAGAATCCATGTCTAAACCGAACGCCTGATATCTTGCGACGGACAAAGATTATCGCGCCAGTATTTACTTCTCGCAATGGAACTTTTGTGAAAATCAAATGAATTTGAATCAAAGTCTAAATTTAATAATCCTACACGAGGACATACGATCTTATTCGAGATATTAATACTTTGCCCGAGATTAATACCACGAGTCACACTTGTGATATTCAAGTTCGGCCTAAAATTTTCATCACTAGTCACCCGAGTTTAAATATATAACTCCATTTGAACCTATTAATGGTAAAAAATAAAAATTCCAAGGGTTTATAGCGCAAAGAAGAGTCATTAACAAAGAAACGTCATTATAAACCTCCAACTAGTCGAAATGTCCACATTTGACATTATAAGGTTAAAAAAGACACATTTAAAATTTTTTTTAACTCTCCAACTTCTACGTGATACATTTAAATCTCTATTTTAAGCTATATAATATATTTAAAGAAATTTGGAAGTTAACATTTTAAATTTAATATCTATTTAAACCTTAATCACCTACTGAAAGAAGTATTAGGGTAAAACAGCTACTTACATTCAGGCGGGAAAAATGAAGTTCGAAGAAATAAGTATTTGTAGAGTAAAATGGACTTCTATATTTCGACTCGGAACAGACTCGTGGAAATGGTGCAAGGGGTTAAAGTTGTAGGTGGATGTAGAACCACTGATTTCAAATATTTCGCTGAGAGATATTCGTAATTGTGAAGGCAAAGCGATGGGAATATTGTAAAATTTCATGTAATACCTTGCACGGGGTTAATGTTGTAGGTGGATGGAGAACCACTGATTTAAAATATTTCGCTGAGAGATATTCGCAATTGTGGAGGCAAAGCGATGGGAGTATTGTAAAATTTCATGTAATACCTTGCACGGGATTCCGTGCGCCGAGCTTCACTCGAAATTCCTGAAACGAAGCGATAAAACTTCCCCCGGGGAGACGATAAAAAGAAAAAAATATTTTCAACCATGGCTCTCGTACGAACGGAGCGTAATATTATGAAATATTCCCGATGACCCCGATAGGAGAACTCCAGGAGACAACTGGACGAATCGAGATTCCGAATGCAGGAGAGACAATGATTACGAAAATGTTCTATGCCAGCGGGTGGGACGTAATAAAGCAGAGTTTTTAAATAGCCACTAAAGCACGAGCGGGCTCAATCATAAACGGACGTCCCTTAAGTAAGAGCAGCCCTTCTTTTATCTCTCGCTATTATTTCGACCCCCGTATCTTTTTTTTTTCCGTCGACGGAACTTCCTCGTTTTAACGATAACAATTAAAAGGGCTCCACCACTCTCGGCGAAAGCTAATTATCGCCGAGACTCTTTTATTAGCAATTTTTCGCTCGCAGGCGAACATCTCATCGTTCCTTCGTTTTCTGCTATTTCTACATTTTTGCTTACGTATCGTCATCTCGAGATGCGAAGAATTGAAATTGATTGAAAGTACTTGCTGGAGATAAAAAAAAGCGAGGAAAAGCAACGAGCATGAAATTCAATGATTGGATTTCCAATTAATGCAGTCAAGCGCGAATTTCCGTCGCTTCTCGGAATTTTTTCTTAAATTACGATTTAATCTATCGCAGATTCAGTGAATCGAATATCATTTACAATTTAATACGTAGATAGGATAATCACAGGATTTAACGCTAAAACTGCAAAACAAGTTAAAAGAACTGATTTCTAAATATTCTCCAAGTTTGTAGCAGGCACCTCTCCATGTCTATTTTTCCAAAGTACTTATTTAATACATTAAAATATAATAGATTTCGCGCCGGTAGTTCTAGTGTTAAACTTAAACTGAAACTAAACAAGAATGACGCTAAATATTCACAAAATAATAGAATTTAGAAAGAAGAGCGTGAAAACGATGCTGTAAATTTGAATACGGTGCACTTGAGGGAAGTATGGAAGAAAAGAATATTAAAATCATCAAAACTTTTGTTCTTAAATCGATGACACCAGCTTAATTCTCTCGCTGTTAGTCACTCATCGCGAGAACTCGTTTAGAGTGGGATTCACACATATCATTAAAATGCTGATTTCATTAGCATATTATCTACGACGATAGTGTAATTACGCGCGGCACACGACGCTATCCGATAAGGACGAAGAGCGTCTGAATGCTCGATACGTTCGTGCGCCAGTGGGAAACTCGCGACAACTGCAAACGCTAATCCAATTAGCTCATTAGGTAATTACACAGTGCGGATAGTTCTTGTCTTTCACTAGATTTCGAAACGGAATTACGACGATGTCGTGTCGTTAATTATGACGTTCCGTGGCGATTGAATAAAGGATAAAGAAAAAAATGTGTATTCAATAATTGGACGCGGGTAATTACTCAATTTAATCGGGCGTGATTTCAATAATCGTTTTTGCATAATCCGTAGGATGAATCGCTTCTTCGTTGCGACAAAAAGTCTTACAATATCGTCAGTTTTATAATCGGAAATACGTCGTTGAGAGGCAGAAAAAACTATTGTTTCTTCTTCCTGTGGCAATGAGAGAATATTTCGAAGAAACAAACTTCCATCTTTTCCTACTCTTTTTCGTATTCTTCTACTCCAATTGCTGCAATTATTAACACTTTGCAGACCGGTACTTTTTAACATCCTACCCACTTCTGATCGGTCACTTGCACGCAAATACTTCCCTGATACTGATATCTCTTCGAAAATTGCAAAGCTTCTTCACTAAGTCCTTGGCACAGTTAACCGCAATGAAAAATAATAATTTATTAATTTCTGTAGCGACCAATTAAAAAGTTGAAAAACCAAAAAGTATTGGGCCCGAAAAGTCGATTAATCGACTACCGGTCGGTAAAGTGTTAACACTATTCAGACTTGTATATTTTTAACATTCTGCCCATTTCTCACTGGTCGTTTGGCTGCAGACACTTTCCTGACACTGATACCTCTTCGAAAACGACAAATTCTCGTCAATGACTTCTCAGCGCAGTAAACCGCGATAATAAATAATAATTTATTAATTGCTGTGGCAATAGATCAATAACTTAAATGTCCAAAAGTATTGGGCCCGGAAAGCCTACCGTTTGGGAAAGTGTTAAATCTAAGGCGTACTTAAACTAACAACAAAATCCACTAAATGTAAACCCAAGCATTTTACTTCATATACACCTAGTTGAACGATGTCTCTGCAAAATGCAGTGGTAACGAATAATCAACGAAGATTAAATTCCACCCAATAACAGTATCTCTCGCGCCCTTTCTCTCTCTCTTTCGAATTTCCCGCTATCGATATCAGAAAGGCCGTTACGCGAAAGTCGAAATGAAACGGCGGGAATGCGGCATTGGGTACTTGAAAACGTTATCGCGAAACGAGAATCATAGGACTACAAATTCTACGGTAGTCGTTGCCGGTGTGCGTGCACGAAAGAGAGGGTAGGGTGCTTCGGAGCACCCTAATATCCCTCGACGCGTAACGGTTTCATTTCATCCCTCTTTCCTCTTCCGGCGTGCTTTTCCTCTCGCGCGTATACGCGCTTATACGCGCCTACCTAGCCTAACCTTCTGTCCCTCTCGCTGGATAAACGATCAGTCACACCCTGCGACTTTTATTTCTAGCAATCATTCGCCTCTCGGAGGCCTACTTGCTACTACTCTCTTTTCTCTCTTCCTTCCTTCCTTCCTCTTTTCCTTCATTCTTCCTTCCCTTCAGCCTTGTTTTCGCGCGATACGAAACTCTAGTCGCTCCCTTCAGTCAGATAGAAGCGTCCAATTTTATTGCACAACGTAAACTTCGTCTCGTAAGGATTCGACTGTCGATTGAAAGGAAATCGTATCTCGAACGATGCCACTGCAGGCGCTATCAGTCGAGTAAAATCTGCCGGAATCCTTTGCTTAGAGATATTGATGAAAAAAAAAGGACGAAGAAGCGCAATGGGTATATTTATTAGAGGGCAAATGAAATTTCAATCGTAGGGAAGGATACTACGTCGAAAAAGAACAAGTTTCAGGGAAGAAGCGTTTTTCTTGGGACAAAAAATTGGCGGAACGTCGTCGGTTCGATTCTTCTTGCTGGCCGGAAGGAGGAAAAAAAATTGAGTAAACGTCGATGGACTTTCCCTGGTGTACGGAGGATAGGCGAAAGTAAAAAATTGAGCGATATCCTTCTTCGGGGTGACCTCCGAAATGGCCGGACGGAATCTATTTTTTAGGGCTTTGTGTGTCTCCATTCGGCGTAGGAAAATGAAACCGGTAATGCGACGGCATTGATAGATTCGCGGCCATTTGGAGAATGGTCGGATTATGCGCGGCATAAATACGCAATTTCGCCCCGAATGCCATTCGCTTTCCCCTTTGGGAATAGTCCATGCTTATCCGCTTCAAATTAACAAATTGCTGCGAGCAAACAGACCGTTGAAACGCCGCGTTAAACCGTACCGTTCAATCCGTAAAGGAACCACCCCCGTTAACGAGCATCCACCGATTCTTGTAAAAACGAGAGGAGAAACGTAAAAAAAAAGAATAAAAAAACAGAGAGAAAGGAAGCCTCGAACCGATAATTCGATGAACCATCCTACATATTTTCCAATCTTTTTGTGTATTCACGATACGAGCGGGAAAAAGCAACAGAATACAAAATTTCCCCCCAAAGGGGGAGCTACGTTTTCTAATTACCCGGCCGAACGCCGCTGCGGAGCCACCCTGCTGATCACGAACCCCAAGAAATCGTGAGCTCGCGAGCCTCGGAGAGCATTGTGCCGCGTTATGTTGTTAGCGTTTTTTTTTCTGTGTCCCTGCACTCATTGTGCCTTCAGTCGCACCCCCTAAAAGCACCCTCGTTCCTTCGATGCCGTCGTACCAGCGAAGATCGCACCCTGCCACGGTGATTCCCCATTATGCGGTTCATGGTCTTCCTCTCTTTCTTATCCATTCACCCCCCTTGATCTTTTATCCGTGTCCACTCGCCAGTTCGCTCGGTGGTTTGACCTCATTTCCATAACGTTTACACCAGGGACGATCCTCGAGATATCAGAATTCTACTTCCGGTGAAGCGACCACCTGGCAACCGATGACCACCGTTCCGCGCTGTTACACGGGGGTGTAGAGACGCTTTCACCCTATTCACGAAATCGGACCACGCGTGCGAAACTTGTACGCTACACTATTTTTTTATGCCGCGGAACACGTGCTGCGGTCATTAGCTGTCCCCGCATCGTTGAGTTTAATTATTTACCAGCGATGCGCCACCCGTTCAGACTTAACCGTGACCGGTTGCGAGGAACGGACGTGTTACAAGGATTTCCTGGGTTAACGTGCACCACGAAATGCAGTGGAGACGAGGAAAATTCCGTCGAAGGGGGCCACCTCAATGGAAAGCGCCATAGATATCTCTGTCCTTTCCTCTTCCTCTTCCTCTCTCTCTGTCTGTATTATTAACCGTTTGCGTACCACGAATCACTTTCGCACTCTTCAGTTGTTGTGTCGAAAAACCACAGGACATTTTTTCAATGTTGACAATTGAAGGAAGACTTTGTTAAGATATTTTGTTAAGAATGCATTAGGATTCTCTTTTATAATATAAAGTAAATCCAAATTAGGATACAAGCACGAGAAGATTGTTCTTGTAGTGCACTACATAAAATAAAACACCAACTTTAACTTATTTTGAAATAAAATCTCAAGAGCGCGAAAGTGGCTTCTGGCTTTTTTGGAAGTAATGTTTTAAAACCCTCCCGGTATTCAAACGGTTAAACACTATAAATAACCTTCAACATATTATGTGATTTTAAATTAATTCATATATCAACCTTAAATCCTTTAGGGAAAAAAAGACTCCGAAAAGCCAAATTTGTCTCGACCAGATGGTATTTTCGTCAGAAAAATCTGCCGACCGCAGAGGGTTAAAATTGTGACTGGCGAGGACTCGACGTGTTCCGAGGATATTCTGAGTTAGCATGCACCACGATGCGCAGGAGAGACGGCGAAAATTCCGTCGGATGATCCTGAATAGAAAGCACCACAGATATCTCTCTCGATTCCCCTCTCTCTTTTCCTCCCTCGATCTCTAGCTACTCCGAGAGGGTTAAAATTTCACGATAGAAGTTAAGCCCCATGAGTTTCTAACAACGAGGATCGAGTTATCGGTCTGTCGGCGTAACCGAATTTCAAAAACCGACGTAGCTGAAATTAGTAGAAGCGCGCGACATTGCCAGAGCCGCGAAGCTGCATCGTAACTTTATAATTCGATGTTCGTAGCCGGTGGCTCGAGTAGACGCAGACAAGGACCATCGACAAAACCGATTTCAGCCTGGGATCGAGGTATGCACCCGCCATTCTTGAGACCGCGTTCCATTTATGGGGAAGATCGGCTAGGAGTATAGGAAGCGAAGTAAAGGCGATATCTCTCGCTCGGATTTATGCGAGGCGTTACGGTCGACGGATCTAAACCCACTAGAGCTAGTCCCCGGCTATAAAGCCGAGATAATTAAATTATGGGAATAAAAAGTGGGCGAGAGGCGCTACAGATCGGACGGGTACCGCCGTTTTTCGTTCGACGGCGCGAAGAAAAATCGTAAAACCAGTCCGACCGACAAATCTGTATAATGTTTCGCGATTTTTATCGCCTCGCCACCCCCTACGACACTAAAAACTCCGCGAGACGGGCCGGTTGCGCTTCTCCGCATCCGCACGCCCGCTTACGCGAGACGAATTTTGCAAATGGAAATGAAAGATTTTATGCCGTCGTCAAAGATCGACGCGGGAATGATACGAATGGCTCTCTCGATGGTAATGCTCGACAACTCGCTGGCTTATTTCTTCTATGGTCGTACGTATATCGTTGGATTACGTAAACCCGGATGCGTGGCGGGATTTATTCGCAGGAAATGTTATTGGAATGAGGAATGTAAGGGACGATGATGTACGACGTGGTAACAATTGTACCTTCACTTATTATTTAAGATCTTAACTATTTTGGAAAGAGCTGAATTTAAAGCCTTAACCTACGATTTCTTTTTTTGGGGGGCGTGCAAAGGATGAAAATTAATTAATTTTGACTCGAAATTAATTCCTGAAATCAAAAGGTTTCACTGATTTCTGATATTTCATATAACTGAACGTGATTTTAATAGTGCAGAAATAATTAGACCGTTTCGTGATCGACTGATATTGCCAATTTAATTTTGCCCTTGCCTTACGATTTCTCTTGTGGCCGAAAATGCAATAGCTTAGAATTAATTGTTGGAATAATAACCTATCACTGATTTCCGACATACCAGTATAAGTTAACGCAATATCAATAATATAGAACTAATTTCAACGTCTCCTAACCTACTGATATTTTCAATTTAACAATTTTTGGAAAACTTAAAAATTGTCCATTCCATGTACCGTGTTACGTGTACCACACGTCATTGTAAGGCAAGGAGTTAATAGTTTTTTGGAGGCTTCCAAATTTCCTATTCCATTTTCCGCGCTACGAGTCTCACACGTAATTGTAGACTGTGGGGCAGCTTAATTGCTTGGACTCTACGATAAAGAGTGAAAAGATTCTCTCCATTGTTTGAAGGAATTCTATGCAAGAAGACATCGAAGCTTCGAAGTACCAAGTAATTACAATAAGTCTAAACGAGCATCGGCGAGGAACGTTATCAGGGAAGAGGCATACTTCGAGAAGGTTCTAACTAATCTCATCACGTACCGCCATAATCGTCTCGGACGGCGGCGTTAATCAAGTTCCGAAAATACAGGAATGGCCGGAGGTGTAATTTCACCCTTATATACGGGTGTTAAAGCGCGCCGGAATGGCACCCCATGCATAACGCTTGCCGCTTCTACGTCTACATCCACTCGTATATACCGACACGACGAACTACCAAGGAGTATAACAGTTCCCTCCCACTCGTAACCCGTGCAGGTACTGCAAGTATATATCTATACATCGTAAAGTACGTAGTGGAAGTGTTAAATCTTCCGCGCTAAATGGGAGACGACAAACTTACGCGGAAACTTGGGAAATCGCGGGACGCTTCTGAGCCATTCGTGAGCGAGATTCCTGCACGGGTTTACGTATGTACATACTCGGTCACGGAAGACATCCAAGATGTCCATGTAACGGCCATAATTCGTAATGCTCCGCCACCCCCGAAACGCATTATTCCGTAGCCAGGAATTATTGCGATACAACCGTAGGAGTAACCTATTGGAAGTCTCAATTTACGATAAAGTACAAACGAAATCTTGTCGTTTGGTGTACCGCATTCTACGGATTACGTGCTCTGCAATTTTCTGCAAACTCGAAAGTACCGTATCGTTGAATCGTTGTTCTTTTCTATTTGCTCGGTATCGAGTAACAGTCTGGTAACGAGTCACTATTAACGCTCTCTCAACCCTAGCTGAAAGGAGTCCCTATGTCGTAGACTAACAATATCTCTTACGGCTGATCGGCTTGTAATAATTGCGACTGCACGGTGGCAAGTTAAAAGGGGAAATGTTTTGTGTTTCCAGAGGCTTTAAATCCCGACTTTAAATTCATTTCGTACCGACGATCGACTCGCCATTGTCCCCGCATCTGTTCCTCGGTCTGTCCGCGGGGTTTAGCTTAGGAATTAGGGGTCGAGGCTGGATTTCATTATCGGTATAATTTTAAAGTGGCTGTCAAGGGGTGATCGTAGCTTTTGACGCTTCCTTGACTGACATGGGGTGTCTTCTTCCTTCTCCCTCTCATCTTTTCACCCTCTCTTTCCTTCTCGTCGATTCTCAAGCTGAATCATCGTTTAAAACATTTCGTTTCGCTCGGCTAAACGCGGAGACGAGATAGAAAGCCGTCGTTTCGAATACACTCGACACCGTGAGAGCAAGTGCTTTTAGAAGATTAATAGCGACTGCTCGACCTTTCTACCCTGACAATCCTGCCTTACGAAAATCCGACAATTTTTTAACTCGACACTTACGCTTCGATGATACCGGTTCAACGACCTACGACGCGATATCCCGTAAAAACGGTGTATCCAAGATGGCAAACTCGTAAAATCCAACACCCTAGCCCACTTTTCCAAACATCTTTTGACGCGTTTATTGACGCGTATATCTTCTCGGCACGAAATCGTCTTAGGTACACAATGAGCGTCGTGCCGTGCGACACGATAGGACGACGAATTTCTGAAACGTACCCTCGGGTGTTAGGGGCTCGTTATTTTCACTGGCGAATATCCGCGTGCTCGCGAAGATCAGAAGAAAACCTATCGAGAGGCGAGAGGGTATGGAGACGAAAAGGAAGAAGCAACCCTCCATGCTGACGCGACGTCTCTTCCTTTTGAGGCTTAACGAAAGAAACGGAGATTCCCGCCAATAACGGAACGAGAGATCGACGCAAAAGTGACCATCGTAGGTGGACCGATAGGGACCATGGAATTGCCCTGGTCTCTGAGATTTGGCTTAACTTTCTACATCCTTCTATCTTCCGGTGGAGAATCCGGAAAGTACCTATCTCGCTTGGAATAACACGAAGGCCAACTCTCGGAGGATACTAATGTCTAGACAATATTTGTCTTTGACCGGGGTAAGAAAATAATAAGCGACGAGAGAGAAAGACGAAGAGTGGAGAAACCGAGGGTCGTAACGGGGTTATGAGCTGTGAGGTAGTTAAACTTTTCAACCACCGATGTATACGTTCTCCGCCAGTCCCTTTAACCTTCCTCTCTCCTCCATTTGCTCGTTCGTTACATGTTTCGCGCTAAATTTGTTCTATATCCTCGAGAAGCACCGTAAATCCGGATATGCTCGAGGAAATTGCCATTCCTCGTCGTCGGTTGGCCAGAATTTCAAAGAGAAAAAGTTCAGGAAGACTAAACCGAGGGCTAGTAATTCTCGAATCACCAAATATTAATTCCCATCGACGAACCAAGAGGCAATTGCTTTCGATAAAATTTGAAATTGTCAAAAATACAGAAACGTTTCTGTTCGACCAAAGTATCGTTTCAAAAACGACACAAAAGCGACCCTTCTCGACCTTCATCTTCCGTCGTTAAAGCGAAACTCACCACGGAGTGTCAAGGCTCGCCCTTGTAACTCGACGATCTCTGGACGACACCAGAGTCGAGCGAATTCTCCGGCCTAAGTTTGAAAACGTGCTCGATGAGATTCGTTGGGTTTCTCTTCCTCCTTCTTCCCTGATTCTTCGGTCGTCACTAATGACAACGCCGGGGTACCGCAGCCCCTATCATAATTCGCAGCTTCTGCTTTTCCGTCGAGGGTTGTTGACACAATGCGGGCGCCTTACCGCAGCCCCATTCGTGCCTAAGACCGTCGGATATCAATAACCGTAGAAAAAGAAAGAGAGAGAGAGAAAACAAGCGAAGAGGTGGAGAGGACTCGTGTCAGCGTGGAAGGACGGACCATCGAACGGACTTTGGACATCGTTTGGGAAGCGTTCCTGCGGGACGGAGCAAATTCGTGACGAGATCAAAGGGAACGCTTTGTCCTAATGACCGGGTGCTCCCGAAAAAACCCGCGGGGTTCGCGTTCTCCCTTCCCGTCTACGTGAAATCGAATCGAGGTATCTCGGTGGAGCAGTTCTCGTGAAAAATGACGAAACCGTCGTAGAGACATGACGACGTCGACGATGACGACGACGAACGTCGTTCTCTACGCCACCCACGGTGTTCTTCGTTGTTTGGAGAAAGAAATGTTCGCGTTTAATTCGAGACACAAAGGTAAAAGAAACTTACGGTCTTCTGGACGTCGTAATAATTTATGGCGACTTTTCCTGGAGCGTAAGGCAACGTTCGTAGACGATTTTGCATTCAATATTCATAGCTCGACGATACGGAGAGGAACTGTGATAATGATTACGACTGCTTACCCTAAAAAACGGCCCTCGGGCAACGTGAACTCGAACAATTAATCTAAATGTCACCAGGAGTTAATTTATACCGGCGGGTGATCGTATATCAAGCGCTATCTTCTTCGGATATTCTCCAGGGTATGGGATATATAAAGCATTTCCCGTTAACCAGCGACGCGGCCTTTATCAACCCTTCAACGAACGTTTCCTATCGTTCCTTCCCTGGCATTACTCCCGTGCCAAAGCTGTTTCACACTTTAATTACTTTCGGAACGAAAGAACATCGTTAATGGTACTTGCATACGGCAAGGATTCGCAGCTTGGACAGGCTAATTAGAAACACTTCGGGACGAAACTGATCTGCATTTCCATGAAATATTATTTAGCACGCTTTTTAGCTATCTTCTTTGGGTGAAGAAGTCGTTAATGGACCTCTCTATATGCATATTTCAAACTATTGGACAATCGAGTTTGTCTAATTATCATAGGTGCACTCTTAACATTAATACAATTTCTTCAACCACTTGAGCATCAATTTTAATATCTCTTTACGCCATAAAGATTTTAATAATAGAAATTCAGTTTCAGTAAAAATGAGGAAATTGACAAAATGTGGTTTTAGATTCAATACGTTAAATTTCCGTCGATGAACAAGACGGAAATGGAAATACAACTTTCGTTTTTTTAATTAAGAATATCTAATATTATAGTAGCACCTAATAACCTTATAGTGCTTTATTCGCTATCATCTCCTATCGCAATTTTCTCTCGTCCCAACCGGGGATACGTCATATTCATGTGATTCCAAATATCATATTCCAAATCCAGATGAAATTTGTCTCATCTAAATATGCAATAACACCAGAATACCATGAAAATTCATCCAGGTTGCAATTGTTGCCTGGGATCACAGAGCTATATTTGCGTAGATAACATTACTGTTGATATATCGCGACATCTCTATCTCATCCGCCTACGTTATTGTCGAAATTCTCGGAACTAACGTTGAAACTGGGGCGAAATAGAGACGAGATTCGCTCAACAACCATGTTACTCCCCATCTTGCATTTCCCATCGCCGGTCAATGCAATATCCCGCAAATGCAAATACATACGTCGTTGCATCGTCAGCGAAACATTAATATTAATCGCAAAATCGAGTTTCCTTGCTTCGATCTAATATATCATCAATATCGTTGATAACTTAGTTGGAGATATTGCTAGGTATTATTACGTAAGCTGTAAAAACACGTAACGACATCGATAAAACGAAGGAGAGTGCAACGAAGTCGTCGGAAACACAAAGAAACGTTGGACGAATGTCTTCCTACCAGTCGATCGCAATTTCGAATTGCTATCGTCAATAAAGGTTTCCTCGGTGTAATTGTAAACAGAAGGCACTTCGCAAAACGATAAATCCCGAGCGCAGACTTCGCCACGTGAGTCATTCTCGTTATTTTATTCCATTTGATTAATTCGTCGCAGTAAAAACGCCGTAAAAGTGCGACGACTCGAAGGAACTAAAATCGCGGGATGTCCAACTGCATCTCGCTGCGGTAATTTTGGTGATCTTTCGATCGAAAAGCAAAGGAGAGAAAGAGAGATAGAGAGGATTTTTCGCAACTCTCGTCAGTCGTTTGAACGTACATTGTAACGGAAAGGATTCTCGACGATCCTGAAGTTCCTTGCCGGAGGATAAAACAGGAGAAAGGAAGGATAAAGATCGTAATTTTAACGAAGCGGGAGACGCGACTCGCATTTCGATGGAGCCACCGGTCACGTTCATCTCTCTTCCCTCGTTTTCTCTCTGACTTCCGTGTCACTCGTTTTTTGTCCGGCTTTTTCCTTCGCGACGATAAAATTTTTTCCGTCCTACGTCGAGACTCGTTGTCCAGCTCGGACGGAGATATTAACTGTCCATGGAGCAAATATTTCTAATTGCCGGATCGCCCTCCCGCGGGCTGGCTTTCATAAAATCTTTATTGTCCAGATATTTAGAGTTCGGCCACCAATGGCCGATCGCTCGGCCGATCGTAACACGGATTTTCGGATACCTCGCGAACAATCTACTCGTTTCACGACGATCTCGTCTCGTCGCTTTCGTTGGCGGGAAAGACGATCGTTAAGTATTAATTTCTCTCTTGTACCTTGGTTTAGCCCGAAGTAATATTTTTTAGAAAATTTATACTCTATGCAGCAATTATTAATCTTTAAATGTTAATTTTATTCCTTAAATTCTATCTTCTCTGATCACTAGATCCATTTCTTATCGTAATTAGAGTTCGTAGATGGTATCACGAGAAAATAGAGATAATTTGGAAACAATTACTTATCCATTAACTCTATCATACCCTCTTACACACTAAACCTACCAAGACCTGTAGCTATTTTTCTTCTAAAAATTATCTAAATTAATAGAATAGCCATGAAGTAAATATTCCACATTTTTCCTCTAAAACCTAAATTAGTTAATTATCAATCTTTCTCGCCTCTTCATTTCTCTTTATCTAAAGTAGTTATCAACTATATTTAAATTTTAATAGATATAACGTCGGTAGTTATAGTGTTAAAGAAAATGACAATTCCTCGAGAGTTAAACCTTTCGAAATTTCATATCCTACAATTGGTAATGCGATTTCCTATTGTAATTTCAGTCCATAGACGAGTATACGAAATCAAGTCACGCTTATTGTTAGTATCTAAGTAGCTATCAAAGAGATGGAGAATATTTTCTGAAGAGAATCGTCGCTAAAAACTCCGTCGAGCGTGCAACGAGCTAGCGGCGAATCGGATTTAATTAAATTAAGACCACGAGGCGTCAGAAGTGGTCGCTGCAGCGAACAACGATCAACGGAGCAACGGCAACCAAAAGGCACAAAGAGATCTCGAGGCACAATGGCACGATTGTTTCGATCGGCGAGACTCGTTACCGTGTCTCTCGTTGCTCATAAATCGCCTCGTTCGTTTGGTCCGTGCACCCATACGAAGATCACGGTGCACAGTCGACTAAACGTTTATATACGGCCACGAAAAAGGAGCGCGTGTCCGTGCATTCGGTCGCGTATCACGGTCGCTCCGGAGAGAAGAGAAGTGTCAGCTGTAACTTTTATTGGTTATAAAAGCTCACGATATTATGCCGAGCCAGAGTAAATACGTTTATGCTTTCTCTTTCTATCTCTCTCTCTCTCTCTCTCGCGCGCGTTAGTTCGTCTTATCTGCTTTTCCAAATCCCTCTACCTCCTTCTTCTCCCTCACCGTCGACTTTACGCTCCGGCAGGACTCTCCGAGAGTCTTATCAATCTAATACATTTCATATTTTATGGTTCCTTCTTCGAAGTAGCGCGAGCCAAGCCGTCTTTACGGGCGCATATCCGACTGCACCTTGTGTTTTGCATTAATTTCAAGAGGGCGAGGACACCCGAAGACTCTCTCGTCTCTCCGTCATTCCTTCCTTCTACTACCAGAAGGAATGAATCATCCGCAGAAGTAAGAAAGGAAAAAAAAAAAAGTTGGAGATTCGTGAGGGTCAATGTACCACGATACAAGGTAATTACTTCCTTCGCGTGTTGCGAGCCAAGTTTTACCGATAAGACACGAAAATTGACGTCGAGTTCGGAACTTTCAGGACGACGATTACAGTGTCGCGGTGAGTGTCGCGATTGTCACGGTATTTCGACGAGTGAATGTATATTATTATTTTAACGAGCGTGCAAGAGAGCCTGCAATGTGATAACCGTCCATTACCCAAAACCGTCCAACAAATACGCCAGACTCTTCAACAATTCGGAGAGGTTCGACGAAAAATGCGAGCATGGGCGCGTTTCAATTGCTGCTCGGAATTCCGGCCGATGGAAATCCATGGAAAATCCGGGAAATTCCAGTTGAATTTGGTCGAGAGGAGAGACGAACGAAGAGCCAGAGATAGAGAGATATAGACGGATAGGCGATAAATACGATGACGAGGTTCGTCTCATCGGAACGAGCAATTGCATCCAGGTGGTCGTCCCGTTATGACGTAATAATCCAAAGCAAGCTACCCCTAATTCACGGACCAGGCCGTGGCCACGGTTCATGGATGCATAGTGCCTCGTGAGTGGACGTCGTCGTGTACCTCCTACCGGTCCGGCAGGTCGATGCATGCGACCGTGCACGTGCATCCTGCGGTGCACGCGGACACAGAGTAGTGAGCGCATTGACGATGCATCTAGACGCACCTGACGCCCGTTAACGCACACTAGACGCGTCTAGATACTCGATCCTCTCTCAATCCTACCATGGATTCGGAGCTGGACGCGATCGAGACTCAATTATGCCCTGGGAGAAGCTTGAATCTTGGGAAATGTGCTCTGCGAGGAGCAAACTATGGGAGTTTAGAGGACGAAGCGTTGGATCCCACTTCTAACACCAAATATTGTGTTGTCTACTGTGGATGGGTTTATAGCAGTTTATTTAAGAAAACTCTACTTTCGCGTTCGGAGTTTTAGCTAATTTAACCCTTTTATTGTCGGACGACGATATATCATCGTTAGCAATAATGGGCATCGAAGGGTTAATATTCAGTTTGTAATACGATACCAGTAATTTGAGGACAGATGATTGTAAATAGACAGTTTATGCTCTATATTGCATGTTCTATATGAAACTATCGCCAAAATGACAATTCTTTTTATTCGCAACTACATTTGTCATTAATTAAATTTATTTTTTTGATAGGGACTAAAAGGGTTAAGTGACGCAGTAGCGAGGTATGGATTGTCAGCGATTTTGGACAATTCTTTGACATCTCTGGGTTTGGTAACAGGATTGGTGGTTTATGGGTTTGAGACAGTGTGGGAGGTTCGGATGAATCTGACTTCTCGTGGGTAAGATTTCGAAAGAGCGATCGCTTTTCCGGTGACTTTCGTAAGAATTAAAGGTCTTCACAACTCTGAAGGGAAAGCGATGACGGAATCAGAGATAAATGATAGTTTCCACTTGGATTTTGAATTATTTTTAGGAATATTTGGCTATTATATCGCAAAGAATTAGATCGATATCCAACAGCGTACGTTGACTCTGTCGCTTGAAAATATATCTGTTGCGGAAATCGATATTTCGACGGGAGATAACTAATTACGATACAAATACACCTTTTTTTCATAGCGGGAGAGCTCTATAGAGGTTCAATCGGCGCCACTCGTGCGAGACCGAGGCTCGTACGATCGTGATTGAGTAGATCGAGCTCATCCCATAGTAACTGTGGGAAATTGGAAAAACTCTGGTCTACGGGAAATTGATATTACCGTTTAACAATTTGCGGCACAGGTGTATACTTTCTGTTTCCCTAACGACCCGAAGCGGACTCGTCGGTGCGCGACTCTCATCCTTCCGGGCAGGCGCAGATCTAACTTTAATAAGCTATCGTTAAAAGCACTGTCGTCCTCTGACTATAGATAAACCTAACGGTACAATAGAGTTAAATAGTTGTAAAAATATTGTATCGCTAACGACACATTTTAACCACTTAATGAGCGAATTCATATTAACAATTATGCCAGGGTCATGGAGAAACCAATAACGAAAGCCGCTTGGACCCCTTCCACAGCTAAGGAACCATGTGCTTAACAGAGTGTCGATTGCCACGCGATGGCATTAAATATCTCTAAAATTTTAAGCACCCGAGTTAACTCGTTCATAGGAAAATCAAAATGGCATCTATTCCCGAGATATCTCAGGCGGGGTCGTTAATCAGTTAATTTTAACTCTTACAGATATGCAATTTTTGAATATTCTCTTATCCACATTGCGATATATAGTAGTTATCACCAATAAACAGTTCATTAGATATAAGCAGAATTTTAGTGCATTTAATCATCCCAATTTCACGCAATCGTTGAAGATTTCGCGAAACAATGGGAACCCCCACGTGGTTCTACATATTTGCGGCTCACGGAAAGTAATCCACGGTGCACTCTTTGGCGAGGTGCTCGTATCAAGGCCACTGAACTTGCTACTTGAACCTAGAACGCCGCAACGTTGCGGTTTTTGTGGTCGCTCAGATTTTATAACGTTTCTCTCCGCACAGAGGTGCCTCCCTCCCGCCATGGCACCCTCTTTCTAGTGCTCTTATTTCCAATGGCTATAGGTATCTACGCATCGCGCCACGGTAATCTCAAGATGGTAATGATAACTCGTCTTGATTTCCTGGTGCGGTTTGCACGGCACGAGCCTCCGCGAGTCCCTCGCGGTTAATGGACGATACGAAACAAAGAAACGAAGAACGAAGACACGACACGCCCTGGCCACGGGGCGAAATCTTCCGAGAAACGATTTCAGATTACCGTACAAGAGCGTACGAGAGGAACGAGGCGAAACTCGGAAGCTGCGAGTACGAAGGCACCGTTTTCATAATACCGCTCCACAGGCTACCCACGATAATTATCACCGTCAGCGAGTAATAACTGGGGGAGAATTCGAGCAAGAAAACATCGGGGATGACGCGAGTAAATGCTTCGAAACGAACTTGCCTTTTCTTTGGATCGTCCCAAGTTCGTTAGCATTCAAAACGAGAATGTTGCGACTTGACTACATTTTTATTTCTTCAATTTATTTGCTACGATCATTTCACCTAAGACTTGTGATTTTAAGTTGACCCTGAACCATCGAGGCTATGATACGTTAACCCTTTAAGGACTACGGACATATATATGTGGTGTGATAAAAAAATTTAATTGTAGTTTATTGCTGTATGTATACACAATTAGGTAAAAAACTGAAAAAAAAATAAAAATTTATGACGCTGCATTTCTGCAATGTCCGCTGAATTTTCGTCGACAATACTTCTTTATTAATTTTTGTTAACAATACGACTATTCGCGATAAAGTACTAGGCACTACAGTAAGGGTTGCAAATTCAAGGGTACCTGAATCTTTTCAGCATTCAACTCGTTGTGGTTGTGTTTTATTAAGAACCAAAAAGTGTAATCGCATTTAAAACAAATCTTCTAAAATCTAAGTAAAAATTAAATGTACCTGAGAAAGGTGTCGATTCTTTTCTTTGGTGGCTGAGATGAGACATACAATGGCAACGGTGAAGGTGTTTTGATGACTGAGACAAGATGTGCGACTACCAAGGATTGATACCACTGTGAGGATGAATTCTCAAGTAGACCGCAAAAAGAGAGGCATTTGATGATTCAGAACCACGTCTACGAAATTATTATACGCGCACTAATAGGTGAAAATAGTAGAGACCGATCGCGGAGCAGTGATTACTCTTCGACGGTCACGGGGGAACTGATAGCAAGGCAAGGTAACCATTGAAATGTGTTATTGTTGCGATTCCCGGAAAGGATACCTGTAGGTTACGATCGCCAAATTTCGCCGAGTATGTTTTGAAAACACGCAGTTCGCGTCGAACTCCTTGCCCAGTCAAGTGGAACTAATCGCTCTCGTTGCTCGTACAAATAATTTCAAAATTGTAGATGATATTAAACAATATTGTTTATTTATATAACCAAACGTTGCAAATATAGTCATTTGTTTAATGTAGCGTTATTGTGAAAAGTAAATATTTGCAAAGTAAGCTACATAAAATAACGAATAAAATCATAAAATAATAGAAAGACTTCTACTCCATTGTCTTCTACCATTACAATTTTTTCTGAACGTCTAGTTTTTTGTATCAATTCATTTTAAAAACCCTCGCGAAGATAACGTTGCGTATAATTTTTATGTTATAAACGTATTCACCCGCGCTGGTACTATAATACGTAGCTTTTGCTTTACAAGTACATTATTTTATGAGAATAATGTTTCATTATACAAACAAGCGCATTTGTAAAATTTCAACGCATATATAAGCTCTATTGTTCAGTTACATTTCTCATTTCAAGATTATATAACTTATCAAATGTAAAAGTGCTTGTCACAAAAAAATCTTGCGTGATGAGAACAAACGGACAGCACAATTTGAATTCTGGCTAACATACATAATAGTTAAAAAAACGCTATTAGTACTACATATTAAAGCTTTTACGGCAAAAGAGATACTTTGCCTCCTACTACCCTCACATTAATCCTTTGTGGTCGTATTTAATTAAAAACAAAATGTGTAACCGCACTTAAAACAAAACTAGTAAAATCGTGGCAAGAATTATTTCAACCTCAGCAACGTGTTGATTCTTCGCTTCCGTGACTGAGAGTAAATGATAACGGTGAAACTGCTTATGTAACCGCAAAGGGTTAACCTTTAGGGAATTAACACTAGATTTACGGAGTCAATTTAGCTCATTCAAAATTTCATTACTATATACATAACATATTGGTTGATTAATTTTTTAATAATAAATCGTTCACTTAAATTAATTTGGAACTTTGCAAAAATTTCAATTTCTTGTACGAGGCAAATTGGCTCACTTCAGGAAATAGGTACATTATCAACATACGTAAATCTAGTGTTAATATTCTTTATTTCTCGGAATCACGAATTTGCACAATATAGATGACTCCGTTTGTAGCTTGTAAAGTCGAGCAGCGGCAAAAGATAGTCCATAAAGTATACACACGATATAATGGTTCTCGCGTAAAGCTCAAAAAAAAATAGGGAGGAACATTGTGCGCGTACAATTCTGAGAGCACCACTTTAAATGCACTCGAGCATTCGAATATTTAGCAGAGAGCCTTTCTCTCCTCCGGCGATTTCTTTCTCGGTGCGCTTCATTTACTCGGGCGTTACGCCCCTTCGGAAGGAAAGAAGAACTTTTCGCGTCTAGGGTCGGGAGAGAAATTTTCACGAAATCTCTCGTCGCCTCATTTCATCCTGGCTACGGTAGTTTGACGTACCGTAGACAGTCTCGACTCGACGGCTCGTGTTATTTAAATATCGCTGACAAATTCGGCCGTTACACGCGAAATCTACTTCTACCCCGCAACTTCCTTATACTCGATCGTCGATTCTTATCGTTTCGATGTTCCGACGGAACGTTTAGCAGGGTGGAAAATTTCGAAATTTTGCGACACTATCGTGAAGTGGATTTATTCTGAATGTACTTGCGTTATCGAAGCACGAAGAGTCTGAGCTATCGTATAAAACGCGAGAGGCTAAAGTTCATCGTTATCGTCCACTCAAGAGCGATAGAAATAGTTTCCGGCGACCTACGATGCAACGGCACACCTTAAGATCGGGTAATGGCGAGTGTCCATTCGCCACGTGAGAAATAATCGGTAATAACCGCTGGCTGAGAAGGCAAAGTGCTGGATAAGGGATTGCTCGAGTCAAATGGGTCGGAACTCGACGAAGAAGAACCGTCCAACGAGAAACGTAATGCTTGAATGTATACGGTACTCCGTTCAACGTCGAGCCTACTTCAGAAATGAAAAAAAGATAAGAAAACAAACGGGTGTTTGATCTCATCTAACGAAATTTTAAAAGGCTTCGATTCTAATCTACTTAATACCATATCTACAGAAGCAATAAGACTGAGGAATTCCTACTTGTTTGTAAATATTTCTCAGATTTGTAAAAAAGTAATACTGTAGATTCCCGTGTATCTCCTAATACATAAATGACTTGACTAATTGTTTTCTTTGCCAGTTGATCCCTCGTTCATTTATCTAGGAAAGATTTAACGTAGATCTACCTTTAATAAGAGATTTATGGCAACTGTCAAATTAACAGATTTCTATTTTTCTGAAAATATTTTTTAAATTTACAGAAAAGCAGTGCAGTAGATATTTCACGCCTGTCTGGTTACACACAAATTACTTAACAGATAGTATTTTTTGCCGTTTGATCCATCTTTCTCCAAGGTAAATACTTATTATAAGAGTGTTAATTTATATATACATATTTGTGCCGCTGCAATGACTGGTTCGCGTTGGCTTGTTGTCGAAACGACAAGGCGCATTTTTTCTAAATAGTGAGTCAGTCGTTTATGGAGATTAGGAATGAACAGACGAGTTATTTAATTACGGATATTTAATTCATGTGGTTGACGTTACGATTTATGTTTTAAGTATTATTGTTCTGTTTTTATGTATTAAGAATTGTTTTCCGTTATGTTAACCAATTATGTCATAAATTTATTAAAATAATTTGTGAAATTAGAAGATTTTGTCCCGGCTTTTCCTCTCCTGTGTTATTTAATATATCTAAATATGGTAAATTTATCATAAGTGTATTGTTAACAAAAAGAATTGGCCTACAGTCATTTTCCACCGGCACACCCGTTGCATAAAACCTATCTATATCGTAATTTGCGAGAGTGGTATATACAAAAGTTTCCTCCTCCCCAGGACACGTTTCGTGGACCGATGTCTCTTTGCCGAAAGCGCCGATGCCGTGGCGTAATTAACGATTACAAAGTATTTCGTACAGATGATTATCAGTCTGTGCCGGATCTACCGTCGTTCTCACTCCATAACTTCCGGCACTTTGATGTCCCGAGCGTCTCTTGTTTTCTGCCCTATTGTGCCGACTCTTGCAACCACGGTAGAACGGGGCACGTTTATACGTACACCCTTAACGTATAAGTGCACGTATATATACGTGCTGTTACTTGTATCAGGCACACGAACGATCCGACACAATGAACGTTCGTTCGTCGTCGTTACGGAGCCTCATCGGCGGTGCTCGCATCAAAAACCCACGTCGATGAAGCGCGGAATTGCGGGCTCCATTCTACGGTATTGTTGAGAGTACGACGTTTTAATTGGCGATCCCCGATGAAGCACTCTTCCACGTCGAAAATGAACTATCACCGTGATACGCACGTTTTCACCGACGATAAAGATATATTCCACGTAGTTAACCCTCCCGTGCCGTTTACGCTCGACGATGCACTCGAGGGTTATCCAATATCTTCCGTGGAATTACGCGCGCACCGGCATTTAGCGAGACCGGATTGCTCGCATAGTATCGCGATACACGAGCAGTGCTTTTAAGCCGCGATAAGAATTTTCTATCGGTAACAACGATGATCCAGAGTTCGAGTATGACGGAATGTAAATAGAATCTTCGCTGCAGTGTTTGTAGGGGGATGTATAGGGTGGCTTGGAAGTAAGTGGAAGAAGCTTTGGCTAGTGATCTAGTTGATGGGAGAACGAATGAGGGCTGGGGGAATGTGACCTTTCGTTGGGGTCCCTTTAGGTTGTTTAGTTTGGGAGAAACGTGTCAATTATGCGATTTAATAAGGAGGCATGCATTTTGGACGAGGAGAATATTTTCATCGAGAGGAATAATTCCTGGAGCGGGACTGATTGTGAGACACGGGACCCTTCGTTTGCCCGACGATTACTCTTATCACTTGGGTATCCGAGACCCTCGGTAACCCAGTACTTTTCCAGACCCTTTAACCATGATGCTACGTGGTAAATTGTAGAAATAATAGGTACTCTTTGCTCAAACTTTACACAGATCATACGATTAGTTTTCTAATTTACAAGTACGGACTTTGAACTTTTATCTTTAGTATACTAGTCAAAATAGCAAAGTGATTAACTAACTAGAACTACCTGCGTTAAGTCTACCATATTTTCACATAATAACTATATACTTTGGAACAAGAGAAATCAACAGATAAAAAAGATGGTCGATTTGGTAATCTGTATTTTATAAGATCAACGTAGAATACCTGCTCAATGACTATCCTATGAACTTGGAGAACTTTCATGAGAAATTGAGGACGAGTCATTTTGACTTGCTTGGTAGTTCTAGTATTAAAAATATTTAATATTACAGATGCTTGCAATTGAAATCATCCAGAATGTAATTCTCACACCCACAAATTACTACTTCCAAGACACCCAATACAATTTCCAACCACAGCTCGCGAAAGATGCAACGCGAAAGAAGCACGATGATAACTACATGAAATTTCAATCCTACTTCCGATATAAATCACGACTCGTGGTTCGATCAAGACTCGCTCTGCCAACGGTAGCGAATCAAAATGACCGTATACTCAAAGACGAGCGATTAATAAGGTGGAAAACACGTTTCCCTACTCGACCGTTATCAATCCCCCGCCGCTGTCTAATGGCACGGTCGAGGTTTAACGTATGATTTATTACATAATATCGAGCCTCTAGCCGTTCGCATATTACGAATCAATTTCAAAATCTCTCACCAACAACTCCACCGACTTTAGAGCCTACGAACTAGGAAATTCGTGAGAGATTTAATCGCAAAAGGGTAACCGTTTCGATTTAGGGAACTTGAAGCCGGTACGCGGTTTATCGTCCGCGAGCACCGGCCAACTTAATGACGTGTCAGGAGTATAATGGCGTATCATCGTTCGGAGACGGGGTATATAAAGCATATGTTTTAAAGCTCGGCGTAATCGGCCATCAAAGTAGACGCTGGTCCAGCCGGTACAATGGCAATGCCATTAAAGAGGTGCGATTAAATTTAATTATGAAATTTTACGATTATTTGGGGCGCGACCGTGTGCCGAGTGTACGCTCGCATCCGCGCGAACCTCTCGAGAGGGCGAAACGACCTAGGTGGAGAAAGGGTGAGCAAAAAATGAATTAGAATTTTCTACAGGGAGCAAACGAAAGCGGCAATAAAACTATAAAACTGTCGGACAGTGAGCCCGCATTGCGGTGCTGTACGTTGCCGACACTGAGAGCCGTAAATCTACGATTTTTCCGTTTCCCATAAATGCCATTAGCACTTTTTCTTCCGGTGCTAACGATACAAACGAATCGAATTACCCGGAGGCAACGGAGGTAGAAGAATGGTGCTGGCTGTAATACGAAAATCTACCGTGAAATGCTACTTGATTTGTTGAATTACCGAGGGAAAAAATTCATTTACTTTATAATTGTATAATTAAATGACGATCCTTTTCACGTATTCCGAGTTGAACGGGAATATAAAAAGTTCTTCTTCTAACATCGGAAAATAGCGGAAAATACTTAAAGGGCTGCAAAGAGATTAATCCCTTGGAGTACGATAACGAGTGACACTCGTGATGGGATAAAGTGGAAAGGAAATTTTCAAGCTCTGTGAAACCTATCAAATTGAAAATATCAGTGAGATTATATAATATTGATATGACATGAAACAATTCTGAATTTAATTCTGATTTATTGCAGTGACAAAAGAAATTGTACAGCAAGGGGTAATAAAAAGGCTCATCAACTGAGAGTGAACTTATAAATCAAATAGCCCGAGGCAATGATGGAAACACAAAGCAATAATCGCAATTGTGAAAACCAATCGCAAAATGCAATTTATTTCCCTGGCTGACTTGTCGAAGATAAAAATAAATTATCCGATGCACCGTGTCTCTGTGTCTCAAAGAGATGAAATCCCAGTGGACTTTACGTCCCGTTAACTGAGATGCAACGATTAAACGTTGGATCATTTCCTCGGAACCGTAATCGTTCTCGTCGTCGAAACTCGGCCGCCTTTAGTTTTATGCCTCTCGTGAAAACCCACTAAGTCGACCCGGTACCTTTCTCTCGGGCTTTGTTTCCGATAGTGCGCGTGGGTCAACGTTCAAAGTGTCCCTCGGCATAAAGCGAAGGCTTAATAAAGCCAGGAATCCGGGCTATTTCGTTCGCAGTCGGCATTCCGTATTGGATGACCGATCGTTCGGAGCGTGTCGACGAACCCACGTGAGTTTCGTTCTTTATGCCGTGCGCGGTTGAATTTTGTCGACCAGAAACCGAGGTGCGGTGGTGGAGAATCGTTTAAGCTTCGTATAATTAGAGATAGAGCTTGAGTGGTGTAGGATTCTTTATTCTGAATTACGCTGTTATGGATGTGAAACGAATGAGGGTCCGACGAGGGATATGGAGTTCCAGGATTCAATTCCCCATCGGTGGATGAAAGCTCAAATATGTGGTCATCTTTGAGAAATTAATTCTAAGAGATATCATATATACTAATTGCCTTGGTGGTTCTAAAGCTGTGGGTTCTAAGCGAAATATGTAGATTAATTAACAGTAAATCGAAGGAGAGCTGGTTCTGTTTGGCTGGGAGGATATTAATCCATTTTCATCATATGACAAATTCAAAAATACATCTTTATTGTGAAATTTCATCATATTAAGTCTAAGTCTACCAGCATTTCATAAAGTAATATCGTACTTTAAATCGACGAATGTTGTATAATTAATTTAGACTGTTCGTATATGTTCCTATTCGCTCACAATGTGAATGCAGGAATGGCAAGAAAAAGTGCGCGCATATATGCGTTTCTGATGCAAATGGGTTAATGCTAAAGTTTTTGAGTAGTTTACTGTTGTGGATGATAACTTAGAGGGACTTTGGTATAGTTACTTAACAATTCTTTTTTATATTCTAGACTAGCTGAAAGTACCCGTGCTTTGCTACGATTTAATATCATTAGGATTAAGGACTACTTAAATTAGTAAATATATATTCAATCATTTAAAACCTGCAATATTTTACGTGCTTCGAAACTAAAAAAAAACCTTAAAATTTCGAATTTTGAAAAATCCTTTCTTAGTGAGCACCTAAGACCCAAGGGGAAGGTATGTTCCAAATTTCATTGCAATCCGTTCTGTGGTTTTTGAGATTTCGTGATGAGTGAGTGAATGAGTGAGTGAGTGATTGAGTGATTAAGTGAGTTAGTCAGTCAGTGGTATTTGAGCTTTATATATATATATATATATAATATAGAATAGAAGATTATACTAGTAGAGGAATTTAGTTTAAAATCTATCACAATTTTTTATAATTTTCAATTCAACAAGATGTACAGGTGTCTTCTTTTTCTGTCGCTTTCTTCAGGTTCGATTGGTACGATGATTTCATCAGAAAATAAATATAAGGCTTAAAATCTCTTCCAAACTCGAATATGCACGGTGAGAGATTTATTACTCTATCTAAAATGTTTGAAACTACTTAGAAAATGGAGCTTAATTTTCTATTTCGCTTATCTAATTTAATTGGCAAGCTTATTAATAGATATTAAATACTGCTGAAAGAAGAATAGTTGGCCAGTTATTAAAAGGAATGTCATAAAAATCGAGACATAATGAAAACATTCTCAGCAAAGCAGACTTCTATTCGCCGTAAAACTTTGATCTCGAAACGATTGAACAGAAAATTTTAAGACTCTTAATCACAGTGATATAATTAAAAGTTTCATTCTCGACGATCCAAGCAACCCTTTGATCTCCGCTGAAGACTTCTCACAGGCATAGAAATTGCAAAAACTTCTAAAGAATCACCGAAGTTTTAGAAAAGAGATGCTTAAAATTCTGTATAAGTAATTACCTTTATCTAATCTATAAAGCATAACTTTACAGTTGTATCCATGAAATTCAATTAAGCTTCAGTTCAGATTCTTCGCTAAATATTGAAAATTTGTCCTAAATTACTATTTAACATCCCGAGTCGAAAATTTCAGCTCAAAATCCTCCTAAATTACCAAATAACTTAGGATATTTAGGCTGAATATGGAAAAATATGTTACATATAAAAGAACGCAAATTTTAATTCCAGAATCGCCCTAAACTTGTTTATTTTTGCCAGTTTTGCCTACTTTAGGATCAATTTAGGCTTCATATAGCCCAAAATAATCCTCTGCATTCTTATTTAGAAAATTAATCTAAGCCCAATATTAAGCCATACATTCTATAATGAGGAGTTTTAGAATTAGATTGGAATTGGAGTGATTTTAGCAAATTTAGAATTAATATGGAATATAAAGATAATTTAATTCCTACTTGCTCCTGAAAGCCCTATTTTTAGAATATGAGTCGACAGACTTGGAACTTCTGAAATATTTTTAGGGGATGTCAGATTAAATTGGAATAAAAATTTTACCTGATCAGTTCATATAACTCCTAAAAATCATATGTACAAGACTTTGAGGCGCGTAGACACACTACTTGAGGATTTTGAGGTTCAAAATGGTATACATAATTAATCGGCAAATGAGATATCAAAAGAATCTAGAATTTGAAGTTTCTTTTTAGGCTAGACTTTTCGACTCGGGATATCACCTCGAAAGTTCAGAGTCCTAAAACAATAACTCCTAGGGCAAGTGGCCAGAACAACTAAAGAATACATGATGGGCAAGATACATGTAGCCTCGATGGTTCAGAATCTACTCAGAAAAATAAGTCATAGGTGAAATGACGAAGCAGAAAAAAATGTCAGCTTAATGTACGTTTTAATGACAGGCCCGAAACAGCCGAGAGACTATCCATTCTGCCTACCGGGTGTCTACTTCGGCAGTAAAGCAGGCCCGGACTTTATTGTCCGGAAGACTCGGCTGCCGAACGATTTGGACAGTTGGACATTCGACCGACGAATTTCCGGTTTATAAGCGAGTCGTAACACCGCGCCGTTAACGATTAACGATTCATTTAGGAACGTTTAGTACGATGAGCGAGGCTCCCTAACGTTATTTCGACTCGTGCTAGCTTCGATAAGAGAACCTTCCGCGTGATAACGGCTACGTAAATGTTTACAGGACGATGCAAGTTCAGCGCGATATTTTGTTTTGCTTCGTTTCCCTACTTACGAAGTTATCTACTTTCTGTTACTTTTTAAATAATTCATTTTCTAGCTTATCATATTGCGCTGATACAAGCGAAAATTGCATTTATTAAGAGGTTTATGAGCCGTTTTGCTAAATCAGTTACGATATTGATTATCGTGCGGCTATTTTAGCTAGAGAGATTTTTTAAAGGATATAAGATGATAAGATTCTAAAGATATTATTATAAAAATAATTGCTAACGGCAGAATTTGTGCGTGCCACTAATAACTAGACTTCGGATCTTTATGCAATTTGCAAGTTTAACAAATGCAGCTAAGATAGGAGAACCTATTTAGGGATTTGTTGCAATCGATAAATATTACAACGAATACCATACTTTGGATATTTTAGATATACTTTTATATTATGTTCTTTTTGTATATTTTACCTGTATTCATCTTGTCATAAATATATTAAATATATAAAATATAAAAATATGTGTAAACGATGAGTGAAAATCCCTGGAAAGTCGTTCGACATTGTGGGATTATGCTGGATGTAGAATTTCTACCTAATTAACAAAATCTATTACATGGTATTACGCATTCCCGGAATATCTGGAATTTCATCTGATAACAGTGGCAAAACGAAGCAACTAATTATAGTATAACATAGTTTATTTGGCCTCCACTAATTAACGTGATGTAACATAATGTAATTGTTACAAGTTGGAGCCTGGAACGAGAAATATCTGTTTCCCCTTGTACCAAAATTCAAGAAACAATCTATGAAGGATCCTGTAGCGAAAGTACTGATCGATGTAATTCTCGTAATTCTGGAGTTACTGCCGCGTTAAACTTAACGTAATGCGTCTACAGAACGGAAGACGATTCGTCGTCTCTCGTTAATGTCCTCGCTCGAGGTCGTATAACGCATTCTACGGTGAAGTTAGAGCCAAGATCGATTAACCAGTAGAAAGCAGAAATTACCCTAAAGAAATTTTAAGACCCGAGAAAGAAGGTACTCGATAAAAAAAATGCCCTCCAGCTATAACGCAAGATTAAGTTATGTATTGTCTGCTATGCGAACTTTAAATAAAACTCCTCGCGTAAAAGATCGCTCAAACTTCTGTAAGAGAATGTATGTCGCAGCAGCCAAATGCATTGTATTGCTACTGATCGGGTCGTCGACTGCCGTCGACGTGCGATTGTTTTAAGTTCCGAAGATACAGCGATCACTGCACGAGGACAGTCTCGTCGCAGCAACCATAGCGCATTGTCATACCTACTTACATCTGAATACACAATTTATCTTTCGTAATATTTAATACAATCCCGGTGTATTTCCTTTTATTGCATCCTGACCATTGAACCACCCATTACACTTCTTACATGACACAGGACAAATTTTCAAGCAATAAAGTACCTCAGAAAAGTGGCAGCTGCAATAACGGAACAAGTACGTCACAAAGGTAAGGAGATAAAAACTTCAAATTGCAATTACACCGGCTTCAAAGTTAATGCATTTTACTCTACCACAGTTGCAAAAAACTGACAGCAATTCAGAGCAATCGAACGTATCAAGAGTTGCAATAATCTCGATTGCCGGATCCTAAAAGGCCATTATTTTCGCGAAGGAACGATGCAAACTCGTTGCTAAAGAAGCCCTTGCATTCCGTGAACTCGATACCAAGACGGTAGATTTTTGCCGACCAACTAAAACCCTTCGGTGGTAGCAGAAATCGCGCGCATTTAGCATCGAACATTTTTTCGCGATGTATGGATACGCATGTGCGAATGCTTAATGCGTTCGAGGTAAGGCAAGGATCGTATCGCATTGCGCGCAACAGCCTGCCGTGACTGACCTCTAAAAGTGACGATGTCCTCCCATCGGCCACTCGGAGTGTCTTCTTTTTTTCCTTTTTTTTCTCTTTCCTCGTTAATCCGCAACGCGTATGGACCCTCGCACGAGCGCATTATCGCGGCTAGGCCGCTCAGAGTATATGCCTCTTAACGCCTCTCATAGTTGGCATGCTCCTGCTCTTAAACCGATTGCGAGCATGTACTTTGTCTAAGTAGACTCACGATGGGGATACCGGAGACCGAATATCATCGCGTTACCGCTTCTTCCTTCGCTCGACGAATTTTATTTTACTTTCCTACACTTTGCTTTACCTATTTTTCCGCTTTTATTTCTACGGTCATTGCGTCTACTTGCTTGCAATTTTAAATGGACGTTGAATCATCGTTTTATTTTCTCCCTGTCGCTTTGCAAAAAACGGTTTGGTGTTGGAAAGGTTTGCATCCGACGTGTGAAACGTTGTTGGTTGGACGTAAAACGGTGAATTTTTAATGACACGATATTTAATGAAAAATAATTTTTCGTTTTGAAAGAGGGAAAAGGTTGATCGGTGAATGTCGAGCACATTTTCTCCCCCTGTTTGTTACGTATTTCTTTTAAAACGTCGACCCTTCAGCACCGTGTGCGAGTTAAATTTTAACGAAATACCGTCACGTCGGACATTGTATAAAGTGTGACATTTAATTGAAATGCTATAGGCGCTAATTTCGTCCCGAGTTTCGCGTCGGATCAAAGCGAAATGTTGAAACCTAACAACAATTGTCCCATAAAAATTGCCTCTCAGAGGTACAAGCTCTGAATTAAATTTGACGAAAATAAAGTACAGCACTGACCAATTTCAATCTGACGGGATCCTTTCAAAGGTAAATAGAAAATTTCACCAAAGTGACGAGAAGCGCGAGATACCCGCGTAACGCTCGTACGATGGAGTGAATCAGGCTAGAGAGAATAGGTACGCGAGAAACGGTAAAAACTGGGGCCTGTATGTAAAGCTAAATTGAAAATTCACTCTGCACAAAGTTCAAGCAGCGTCATTATTTAACGTGACACGGAAAAATCGATTTCCGTTTGAGCTACCTACCTACGAGACCTGACAATGGTGCGCGAAGAGAAAGGCTCTTTTCCGCGGCAGTTTGCCATGTACCACCTCCCCTCTCGGCCCTCTTGTCGACTCACCCCGTCTCGCCCCTCCCTGACACCCTATCCACCGACCTTCCCCTGTCCTCGTCGCTACTCTGCTCGCATGCTCCTTCTTTATTCGCCTCTACTCCCTGGCGAGCGAGAGAAGAGGGTAACCCAGCCATAAATATCCCGTAGGGTAATTAACCCTTTGAGAACTCCGAAGCTTTGACGATTTTAATAATCTTAAAAGACAGCGGCCCCGTGATTAGCGTTTCCGTCGGTGGATGCAATCGACGATGTTCCTCCTAGCGTATTCCTTGCCGAGGTATACGCGCGTACAACAAAGTCGTGTTTTTGACGTCGCGCATAATCGCGAAAAAAGGCTTGATCGACACAAAGGACGGAAAAAAGAAACATGGAGCAAGAGTGAACTAACGGTGTGGAAAGCTTTGAGAACTTTTTTAAGATATTTTGTTTTTAAATAATTTTCTAATTGTATTATTGTTTAATTGGAAGGTTTGAGTTGTTGGGCTTTCGTATTTTGTTTTGATTATATTGTATGTGGTGATGGAAGATAGCTAAAGATGTGTAATGGCTGGACGCAGGTATGTGAAATAAGTACTCTAACTTGTGCACATGCGCACATGATGATTCGACAAATTACGCAGTTATCTCTGTTAACGCAATAAGCTATTTACAACGCTTCTAGAATTTCTCCAGGTACGTATAGAATGTGATATTCGTGATAGCACTTACCAAACGGCGACTGCACGATGCTGCAACGGCATGAAGACGTCTCGAAGATAATGAGGATCTGGTTCCGGTTCGCATAACTTTTGCAGCGTACGGTACTACGACGTAGGTAGGTATATGCCACTTTGAAGTATCGGCATAAAAGCAGTCCCGCGTGGTACGGCGAAAACAATGAGCGGTGAACATGAAACGACCCTTACTAGCCAATAACACACGTGGATTATTTCAAAAAGCTAATTTTTCTCTCTGCCCGTACACAAAGTCAAAGGACTACATCATTATGGCGTCCCGTCTCCATTTTGAAGAAAGCGGAAATCCTGTACTTTCAGTCGCGCATTGCATCGACCATTTAGATGCCCATAAGCACAGGAAACGAGACGGAGAATAGAATTTTCGAGTCCTCGGTGACCGAGGAAACGATGGGACACAAAAACAAACACTCCACGGCGCTAATAACTGCATTTTGAACGAAATTTTAATCCGCTGTCAAGAACCCGCACAATCATTCACGACGCCAGTACCGGAACTGTCTTCTTCTTGTCTTTTCGTGAAATCTGGAGATGCCGTGACACGATTGGTCACTAAGGGTTATGATGGACCAATCACGTATTAGGTAATATTGCATATTTATTGTGCAAGACGATTTACCGTCTCAGAGGGCGTAAAAGTACTTCACACCGATGATGTTTGGCATTTTATATCCTAAAATACTCTTAAAAGACTTTTATAATTGTCAAACTTTTTAATATTTCATATTGTAATGCGATGATTTGAACAACACGAGGGCCAATCAGCGGACAGCATCTGCTCATTACCCAATATTTGTGGTCACCTGATCTAACGATTTCTAAATCAATATAATGGACCAATCGCAAATTAGCAGAAATTGCATGTTAATTATGCAAGAGAATGCATCGTCTCAAGAGCCATAAAACCGTTTCATGTCGATGTTCTTTGGCTTTTTATACCTTAAAACAATCTTAGAAACCTTCTATAATTGTCAAATTTTTTAATCCCATATATGGTAATGCATCGTACGTGGACCAATCAGAGGGCAGGGTTTCCTTATTAACCAATAGTCATGGTTCCTGGATCCACAGCTTGCAAAATCCTGTAATCTTTTTCTCCATCGTGAGTTGGCCGAACTGATTCCTATCGCGAACGTCCGCTTTAAAACGCAAAATTTGTGTCCGATCGTTCGATTTGTGATTTACTTTGACGCGTATCGCGCTGTGCGGTTGTAAGGTATTTCCACGGGTAAACAACGTTTACGTACAGTGATATCGTGAAACATCGGAGTGAATAAAAATCCTACAACGAAACGTTCTTTGTGCGCGATAACCCAGTAGGTCGAAGACGATTACGTGTCGCTGATAGATACGATTTGTATTTACAAACAAACTGCTGCACCATTCTTAGAGTACAAAGCCGCTCGTTCATTTCCTGACGTTTGCTGGCAGTTTACGGTTGGAGTATTTATCGGTAACCAAACCTGGTCAATTCTAACCGCGTTCGGGGCGAAATGCCTCGCCTCTTGATTACAACACGAAATAGATTTGCGTAATTTCCCTCGTAAATCCCTACCTTCTCTCTTTTGTCTCTTGTAAACCATGCTATTTTCAACAAAAGCTAAGACTTTTTCCGTCGTTAACAAAGGCATTGAATCGTTACCACGGTATTATTTGGAATGTTTCAAAAACCAAGTTAAGTTTAACCTATAGGATAATAAACAGATAGTTCCAAGAATTCCGAATGTCAAAGCGCCTTCGAAACTTCTATACGCAATTGTCCTCAGTCTAGTAGTTAATGGCAATCGCGAACGGTCACAGCGTGTTCGTCAATTCGTCATTCATAATATTGCTCTTACGAGGTATCGTCTGCTCTGGCTAGTACCTCAAGTGATTCAAAATTTACGAGTGTTATTGTAAATATAGTAGCAGTCATTCTTACTCTTCTTAAACTGTAGTGTCTGAGTGAAGTGGCAACAATCAAAGATAGGAAGGAATAGAAGAATAAGGTTATTTTGAGGATACTGCTTCGTCTATGCTCGCAAGACGTTGGAAACACCGCCATCTTCTGTGCAATGTCAACATGAGCGAAAATAAGAAAAAGGTAAAGTAAAAATCACAAAGGATTTTTAAAATTGGCCACATTCTACCGTATAGTTATTTCCATCGCGAGTAATTTCGGGATAAATAGATCTCGTCTTAGCAGCTGGGTGGTTTCGGATCTTTTAAAGAAACGTCAGGTTTGACGCGTGTTAACCTAAATAGAGAATACGGCGCGGTGTATACTCGTGTCGACTGTTTTCGAGGGGAACGGGTTTACATTTTGAAACACGTGCTTACCAGTGAAACCCATGTTTCTACTAATCGCTCCTACGTCTCTGTTTCGTCGGCGCATCAGATTCGTTAATGAGGAAACGATACCGACTCCTGTTTTGTCCTAATTAAACATCTCATTCCGTCCGGATTATCCATTCACTACGTCAAAGCGATTAACTACGTAAAACTGGAGCGAAAAATGTAATTAATAATATATACATTTTTTTTTATAAATTTCCTTCAAAATATAAATGGAAATAAATATCGCAGTCAATTTACGTATCGACTCGTGAAGCTCTACTGTTTTCATCTGATTGCATTTGTTTCACGGTACAATTTGATTTTATTCAATTTGTAACAGCCAATTAACACGTTGAATGTTAAAAAGGTCACGGGTGATCAGCGCAATTCAATTTAATAAAATTTTCCCTGATTTTAAATAACAATATTTACGAATTCGTTACAATATTCCATATTTAAATTTTGGCGTTAAAAATCTGAAGGTAAAAATTTAAATTTATCATGACCCACTGATATTTTAAAATGTTTGGAACATTTCAAAATTGAATATTCCATTTATCTCTAACGAGTGGTACTGTACGTCAAGAAATTAATGAACAACAGACACTCAATATGTTAACACGTTAAATGAGCTATCTATAAACGTTGATCTTCAACTAGCCAATCAATCAGCCATTAATTGACAAAGTGCTAATAAAATCCAGGCCTTGAAACCCTCTACGATGTATCTTTCACAAAAAGATATAACACTTGAAATGCCAAGAACAGCACCTACCCCATTAGCATCGCACTCCACGCGCTAGAAGTTTCTCCCAGTGATATAATCGTAGCGAAAATATTAAAACGAATCCAAACTTCCAACGCAATTAATAGAGTTCCAAGAGTCACCGGACAGGTTCGTGTTTTCTCAACCACGATGACAAATTATTCTCCTCGCTGAACACGGGAACGTACTTACAAATGAAAATTCGCGACTGCCGTGTCGGAAGTGCAACCGAAAGTTCGGCCGATCTGAAATATATCGAGTATTCTCGTCTCTCGAGGAGACTCGTCCAAAGTGACGGAGAATGATTACGCTAATGACACAGGCCGAGTATACGCCTCGAGAAACGGGATAGGTGCAGACTGGTACGACATTCGTAGCACGCGATTCTAACATCAACAACATCAACTACGCTTCGCTCAGATACATCGGTAACGGCTTGGTTCGCGTTAGCTACTTTTATCGGAGTTGATTCGTCTTTTTTTTTCCATTTCTTTTTCCTTTTTTTTTTTTCTTTACGACTACGAACCACAGTTCAGACTTGTGTACTATTGGGTTTTATTGCGATACCTGGCTCAACGTGGCTGCACGACGAGCTGACTTATCGACGTTGCAACACGTAGACTCGTATTGTGTACATGGTGCACGCTCGTTACATCGGTAAAGAGCGCGAATGATACGCGTGTAAATCCGCGGAACACAGTGTTAAGTGTTAAACCGACTAATGGAAACGGGTCGTTGTACTCCACAGCTGGGTGCGGAGAGGAGACGGAGATTATCGGCTACAGGAGATAGGACGAGCATTAGACGCTTCTTCTGCGGTTTGGTGAGTTTATTTTTAATTGTGTTATTGCTACATGTATAAATCATTCGTATTGGATATCTCTATATTTTTGGTATTCTGATAAGACGTTGAATGTCACCGATATTTCGCTAGTGAAATGAAACTTTTTCTGTTAAATTCACATCTTGGTACAGTGGAAACTTTAAAGGTACAGATAGATAGATAATCGGTAGACCTTTATCTTTTTAACCCCTTAACCTATAACTACGTGTGGGACTCATAGCGCGAAAATGGAATAGGACATTTTGAAGTCTTTAACACTAGAACTACCGGCCTCAAATCTATCATATTTTAATAAATGAAATAAGTACTTTGAAAAAGGGGGAATCAAGCGGCGGAAAATTTGATCGATTGAGTGATTTATGTTTATTGATATAGACGTAGAATATTTATTCTATGACTCTTATGTAAACTTGGAGAATTTTCTGAAAAAATTGTGTACCAGTCATTTTGACTGGTTTGGTAGTTCTAGTGTTAAAAAGTATTAAATTGACAATATCAATCGGTCTTATTATTTCTATACTATTGATATTACGTTTAGTTACACGAAATATCAGAAATCAGTGAAAATTTTTGATTTGAGGAATTAATTTTGAGCCTTTGCACGCCTTGTCAGAAAAGAAATCGTGGATCAAGGAGTTACCGCCAATATTTAAATATTCGGCATGTTCACAAATTTAGAAATATTGTAATTTTAAAGTAACGTGAGTTGATTTCAATAGCGCCGGTCACCTGTGACCCCAATGGCTGTTAACGTGTTAATTTGTAGGGTACCAGTGAAATACGACTACTCTCTCCTCGAGACTCTCGTATTAGGGTCAGAGTAAAACCAGAAATCCATATTTGGGCCCTACCGAATTACCACCATAAATTATCAAACTTCTCTGTTGTTTTCCTTTCTTTTCAATTTTCCTAAAACCTTTACTTATCTTCCACAACGTACTTCCGCCTCTCAAACTCATTTTCCATCCAACGTTTTTCCAAAAATCTACAACATTTCCATTCGAGCAGATAAATATCTTCTCCCACTGAAATAAACATAGTATCAAGTAACATTCAACTAGTTAATTGTATGGGGTCACATCATTGGCATACGAGAGAGGTGGATTATATATCCGTTTTATTTTGTATGTAGAGAATCTCGAAATAACAACGAATTTAGCGAGTTTGAGGAATTTTATGCGGAATGTGTTTCAGCGATGTTGATATTGTAGATGCTGGGGATTGTTAGATTTTTATACTTTTTAAATGAAGATGAAATTGAAACGGTACTAATTGGAGCAGTAATATGAGACACTTCCACTTGTGCATAAAATAATTTCTGAAACTGTACTAAAGGATTTACTGAAAAGATTTGTTATTCGAATTCAGAGAGCATTGAATAAATTTATCACGATTTAACACTTTGAATGTCCACCGTAATTTGCCTCTTTCATTGTCTGCACCGAAGGGGAAATTTTTCCATTAGAATCGCATCATCAAAGGAGCATTGAAAATACAAATAATTACATATTCAGTAGCAATAATTTCTTCATTGCCTATCAGTATTTCAATATGAAATTCCCCGGGAAATTTGCGAATATTGTCGTCTAAAGGCCAGAAGAAATTTCATTGAATTCATCAGGTCACGTTGCACGTTGATCAACACATTTGACGTTTCAATGACGATAGAAAAGGAAAATATTTTCTCCAACAAAGACTTAGTTGTCGGCGTTATATAACGCGAAACACGTGAGCATACGTCATTCGCGTTATATGGTGTCGCACCATTGACTTACCCGAGAGTTCGTGTAGGAAAAAAAAAAATTAACGAGATCGCTCGACGATGAACGCGCGCGAGAAAAGTACGATTAACTTGATCGTAATCGTGTTTTACGAGTTCACGACGATTTTCTCGAGTCGTCATTAGTCACCGCTTAAAACGAGGAGGGTGAATAATGACTGTATTATACAAATTGCTCGTATTTTTGTTCACAACGTCCACCGTTTCCCTGTGATTTCGTTAAAAGAGAATGTTGCCTCGCGTTCCGCGAATTACGACGAATTACAGCGCCCTTGCGTAATTTAGCGAGCTTGCACGTGCCGCCATCGGATGGATAGATACGTGTGAATGCAAATTTGCATATGCTAAAATTAAAATGAAAGATTATAAAATAATTTTCTATTTTATTACATTATTTTTCAAGGTTTATTAGCAAGCGTTCATTAATTTATATACTTTAGTTGAATATGTAATGAATTTTCATGTTGTACATTAATTCTTATATTATAATTCATTATTTAGTTGCAAATGTGTGTAAAGTAATTAGCGATATTTGATTTAATAAACAATTAATTGAATTAGGAAATGTGCTTATATACCGTTAATAATGGTAGTGCGTACAAGTAAGCTAGGTTGGCCGAGCGGTCTAAGGCGCCAGATTTAAGCTCTGGTTCCCGTCTGGGAGCGTGGGTTCGAACCCCACACTTAGCAAATTCTTTTTTATTTTTTAAACTTTCACATTAACATTCTACAACGATCCTATTTACATTCCTGTATTTAAAATTGTTTAAAAAATTTGTAATCTCAATGTTTTAACGCTATAAGTAATAAAGTATTTTAATTTCTTTTCAATGTTTGAGGAGTTTGTGGAAAATGTTTAAAAATATGACACGATGTAGGTGTATATTTGAAAGTAGACGTTCATTAACAAAATGTTGATCGGGTGAACGGACAAAGACTGATTTGCAATTACGAATTATCTCGGGAAAGAGATAAATGGTGGGTGCTTCCGTGGCGGGCGGATTTGGAACGACTCGGGTTTGTGCGACCGATGGTGGCGATAATTGAGCCGAGTATAAATGACTCGATGAATAGTCATAGACAATTAGAGGAACCGAGATAAGCTGGCAAACTTTGAGCTATCAATTTCCAGCTAATCTCGTCTTTATACGTCTGACAAATAAAAGTATCGTTGATTCAACCTCGTTACGTCATTCGACCATCGATATTTTCCTATCCAATTCAAACAGAACCGTATATTCGTAATTTTTAAAATAATCCAACATATTTTCAATTTGTTCCGTACATCGTACCATCGATGATTAAAAACTTGTACAAATAAAGCTGAATTTTTGCAGTTAGCTCCGTGCAAATATCGAGAAACCGTATTCATATCAAATCCAGGATACATTTATCGACTTTTCCAAGTTTGACCGACAGTTTCGTTCGAATCGTCATACCGGGAAGAAAAAAGATCCGATTAAATCGGATTACCAAACCGGTGGGCGAAAGGACAAGGAGAATAGCCCTTTTCCCAGAAGGTTAGGACTCGACACCGTAAAAGTGTCAGGAGACTTCCCCGTTCGAAAGGGGAGTCTATATACCAGCTACCGAAAAGCGCGAAAAAGAGAGAACTTGCCGACAAAGAGAAAGAGAGAAGAAACATCAGGAGTCGCACGTTGAAATGCTTGTCACAACAATTTCGCTAAAAAAGCACAACTCGTCGTCACAATACCGGGACACTTGTAATTTCATTCCGTCGCATCTGTTGTCATTCTCACGTTACCGCACCAACATCTCGACTTTCCTCGTTACATCGGAGTGGGGAGGAAGGGAGCAAAAGTGCGAAGGAGCGAAAGAACGAGAGAGGGAGAAAACGAGGAAGAGAACCAACGAGAGGTAGTTGCGCTGAAAAAAAAATCAGACGAACGTATTTCAAGCAACCCTTACGCGAATGACACACAATGGAGCCTGGAAGGTCCCCCTGTAGCCAAGGGTTGCCGTCGTTCCTGTCGATACTGTGTGGCCGACGAATAAAGGTTTTGCTACGGCAAAAAAAAAAAGGCAGGAGAGCATGGGGGAAAACGGTGCGAGCTATAGGTGTCCGCGAGTCAGAGTACTCCGCTTTATTTTTTTTTTCTCCATTCTTCCGACTTGTTGAACTCTTTCTTTTTTTCTTGTTTTTTACGTCGCAACGGTACTTATCGAGCAGTCACTTTGCATTACGTAATTCCGTGGTTATCGGTAGTCAGAGACGTCCCTTGCCCATAACTCGATAAGTATCAAGCGGGGCCTGTTCCTTCGCCCTCGATAGTCCCGTGGTAATTCAATCCCTCCGGTTGAAACGTAAGAAGCAGAAAAAAAAATTGGCAAACAGGTCCGAGGAGAAGAGCTTTTCCGCGAGTCGGTCACCCTTCGTTGCTCGCTTCTCAAACGGGAAATCGTATTTGTAGTTCTCGCGCATTTCAAGCTCGACGTTCCATGAAATCGCGTTACCGGGATTCGGAATATTAAATCCATCTCTGTCTTGCCGGGCTATCGCCTCGCGTTATCGTCGCCATAATCGTACCTTTAAAAAAAAGAGTGATTCAATCACCGATCTGTTTGGTCGTCAGTGAATTATTTCGATCTTCGTTCTGCTGATTGTCAACGTCGTTACATGGTATAAAACAATAGGAAACGTCACGAATTTTGCAATGTTTACATGTTTTTCATTAAATCGAGTTACCGGGATTCGTAATATTAAATCCATCTCTTTCTTCCGAGCTGTCGCCTCGCGTTATCGTCGCCATAATCGAACCTTTAAAAAGAGTGATTTAATCACCGATCCGTTTGGTCGTCAGTGAATTTTTTTCGATTATCGCTCTGCTGATTGTCAACGTCGTTACATGGTTTAAAACAATAGGAAACGTCACGGATTTTGCAATGTTTACATGCTCTTTCATGAAATTATGTTTTCGGGATTCGTAATATTAAATCCATCTCTTTTTTCCGAGCTGTCGCCTCGCATTATCGTCGCCATAATCGAACCCTCAACACTAAACCTACTAAGCCGGTTAAAATGACCAGTTTTCAATTTTTTGTAAAAATTACCTAAATTGACACTGAAGTCATAAAGCAAATATTCCACTTCTATCTTATAAAGTTTAGATTAATTAATTAATCATATTTTTCACCTTTTGATTTCTCTTTTTTCCGAAGCGTTTAGTCAATGTTGGTTTTTCTCTTTTACGAATAGAGTATATTGGATCGTACAAAAATCAATTGTATATTTCTTCCTGGAATGCTTAAGAGGTTGCAGCTGTGGAGCTATGCAGTCTGTTTATGCTCGAGCTGAAACGGGTCCTTAAACCTGGCTAAATTGTCTAAAAACCTCACTCTGTGACTTTCACTCGTACTGGAATGACGTACCCTCCTCATATATTCTAGAAGAAAGTTTCTATTTGATTTTAAACAAAGTGGTTTATTTAAAGCCTTAACACTAGATTTACGGAGCCAATTTGGCTCATTCAAAATTTGATTACTATGTATATATAATATATTGTTTGGCTAATTTTTTTAATAATAAATCTTTCATTTAAATTGATTTGGAACTATTTTCTTTGCAAAAAACTTCAATTTTCTTGTATCAGTCAAATTGGCTCACTTCAGAAAAATAGGTACATCGACATCCGTAAATCTAGTGTTAAATACCAATATTCAACATATCTAAAGTTTCGTAGATACAACGTCGGTAATTTTAGTGTTAAAAAAAAGTGATTTAATCACCGAACGGTTTGGTAGTGCGTGAATTTTTTTCGATCATAGCTCTGCTGATTGTCAACATCGTTACATCGTTTCAAACAACAGGAAACGTCACAAATTTTGCAACGTTTACATGTTTTTCGTATACAAAAGCAAACGAGCATCATCACCCGGAGGGGGTTGCACGTCGGTGCTGTAAAGCGGATGCCAGTTACAGAAGCCCGACTCGACAAGCTGACAATTTTGAGATATTACGAAGATGAGAGAAAAATTAATCAAGCGAAAACCATAAATAACGATTCGCGATGGCGTGGCCGCGACCGTGCACGGTCGGACAATGGATGACAAATTACGTGAAAGCAAAACAAACCGAGGACTAGATTGAGCTGGCTGGTCGATTCGGTGGCTTCGGCTACTGTCATCAATATAGCCAAGCGGGACATAATCTCGCGATAGCAACGTCCGCCAAGAAAAATGGACTTTTTCGCCAAACCTTCCGGAATTCCTTTTGACCCAGGATCGTTCCATCCACAGATTACCTCTCATCGTCTCCGATGCAACGAAAAGATGCTGCAACAGCAATTATCTCGAGCGTCGTGTCGTTTTTTCCACTTTTTTTTACATTCTCCTGACGGTAGATTCTGAAAACAAGCTCGTTTTCCGTATAAGGTTATCAGGAGGTAACGTAAACACAAACAGGAGGAAACGTGGGAGGGTTACAGCGAAAGTCGTTTTGTATAGAAGGGAAAGATCGGATCGGAGGTGCGCGAAAAAAGACGAAGAATAGTCTTAAGAGCAGGACGCCGTGGCAATCGTAAATGTTTAATATCGTGATTAAAGGCGCTGGCGCCTCTCATTATTATTTCAGTCTGGAGGACATTTCGCCCAGTACTCTCCCTCTCCGCGTCACCGCGTTTCCTTTCAATTCTCACTTTCCTTCGTCGGCTTAAAAATCCTCGTGAAAATTAGCCGCCTAAATATTTAAAGCCTCCCCGTGCCACCCCATCCACCTCCTCCTCTCCTAGCAACGGAGAATCGTGGAGTGGAGGATGGTGAACGTCGAGAGGTGAGGGAGAGGAATGAAAAAAAAAAGGAAATAAAAAAAGCACGAATACAAAAACCGTCTGCGGGCCGTATTATTGTCTCCGGCATGGAGGCAGGCGTGATCTCTTCCATCTGATGGATTTCTGCTGCAGTCACCTCGAACCATCGCGCCTCTCGTCACTTCCCGTTTCGCACTGCGTGCCATTGGACACCAGACTGACTTTTTGTTTTAAATCCTTTTTCACCGTCTTTGCCATTCAACTCATCATCTCGCACCCTCTTCCATTCCGTGAGCACCACTCGGGGAGCTAAGCATCGAATTAACTCGCAATTTTTCCCCGGGAAAGAATTCGACGTAGACGCTCCATGACTTTCGACGATACTCCAAACTTCTGGAATATCAAAGTGCCCTTTCCTCGACGTCCATGTCGATTTCTTCGAGCCATAGTCCATTGGGAGGTTGGGAATGTCCCTGACAATTGGACATTTAAATTCAGCCGGAAGTTTTCGATACTCGTAGCGCGGGAAGAAATCTACGTCGATGTGCATTTCGATGGTACTTTTATGTTTCTGGCCGTGTCGCTTTCGGACAGCGGAGAAGAATATTCGTAAATAAAATTTTCGCGAGGGTGACAAAATGGTCATACGCTTCAGTGCTGACCCCATGCCGGGGTCAAAACTCGATATCTATGCGAGGAGACTTTTTTTATGTTGTTTTCACGTAGTTACGCTCTTCTTTGGGAAGAGAATAAAATAGATTCGGGATTGCCGGACAGAATATTATAACGGTCCACTGATAGGGGATCGTATCGTGTACAGTTTTCCTTGGATTCGTCGGAATCTCGCGGTTCTCTAGAGATTTTATTCGATTTGAAAGCGAGACTCGAATTTGTAACGCGCAACGACAACTCACTTCCTCTCCTAGGTTTTGCTAAACTCGACAAAAATGATCTCCCCATTTCCGGCGGATCTTCCGGAGAAGCGCGAAATATCAAGTGGATTCGCGTAATCGACGTTACGCCCAATGATGCTGAATACACGCAGATAATAATTTCATGTCATAACGGTCGAGTATTGGAAATAAGTCGTATCTTTTTTACGATCATTTTTCCCGCTTTCCGTGCCAAATGCCGCGCTAACGGTCACGTTTACCTCCGATCAATCAAGGCCTCCACCAGCGAGAGTTTCTTATACGGTGCAACTCATCGGCGTTCTATTACGTTAGATCTAAACTATGTTCTGCCTTACTGCGTCGTTTTTCCACCGATGATTAATTCTCGTTCGCTCACCAGCAACGAGTACCCCGCGGGAGAGACAAGAGTGAGAGAGAGAGAGAGAGAGAGAGGTAGATAAAAAAAAGGGAGATCCTGTCACAGTATATTTCGCACGATTATTCTCTTTATATTCACCATGGAATAGATAATGCGGGCTCGTCTACCCGTTACGCGGAGGACGGCAATTCGAACGATACCATCTTTCTCTCCCGTCGACGAGGGCGCTTTTCACTCGGTTTATACGAAACTTTTGCATATGACGAATCGAAGACTATTACCATTCAATCTCTTTGCTTGGCTTCATTTGCATCCCATCATCTCCCCCCTGTTTCGCTTTACATACGGCCACGGCCGTCCGTTTGCCATGCTCGATGTACGGAGTGAGAATACGCGCGCGCACGTCCGACAACTTCCACGACTCTTTTTATTTTCCTTCTTTTTTCTTCTTTTTCCATCCTTTTCCTTTCCATTTAAACGAGGAGCACATTACGGTTATGCACCGGACACTTAACCATGCGCGTTGATAATCGACGAGCACGTGTCTGTAATCGCGCGGTCATGAAGTCCACCACGTGCGCGTTTGTAAAGTGCGCACTTTTCGCGCTTTTTCAGTACAAAGCAGAGGAGAGATACGAGCTAGGTGTGAGTACGTTGAAACGTTACCGACGATAATGCGCCTATACGGAGATAGGACGGAGTGAAATCTGTAATTTGCGCGTTAGCTGTTGGCCTCGGGTAAATATTTGAGGCAGATAACGACGTCAAAATAAATGTCTTGCGGTATTATAAGGAGAGAAAAAAAAATATGGAGATGCCGGGGATCGAACCCGGGGCCTTTCACATGCAAAGCGAACGCTCTACCACTGAGCTACATCCCCGTTGTTGAAGATTTCTTAGAAACGAAAGAGGAGAAATATTCTGGAAATCGATAAAATTATATGTGTATTTTAGTATATTTTATTTTTTCAACTATTCGATTACATGTTGAGTTACATGTTTGTAGGATATTGTTTTGACTTCTTATTGACTAATTTAGAATGTGTTACGCTTTTTCGAATGATTCTTTTGGAACGAAAGTTGTACAATTTTTTTTTGTTTTTTTGATTAGTCGGTGCAAATTGTTTTAGTATTTTGTGATTTTTGTTAGTTTTAATCTGCAGGTGGGCGTGATTGCGAGGTGTTGGCGTTTGTTGGGTAATTGATTTGGTGCAATCAACGAAGTGGAGATATATACGTGATTGGATTTATGGCAATCAATCAGTTTTGTCTGATATTTCTGTTATCATTGACGCGTTTCAACCCTTATTCGAAAATTTAGAAGTGAAGGTCCCATGGTGTAATGGTTAGCACTCTGGACTCTGAATCCAGCGATCCGAGTTCAAATCTCGGTGGGACCTTCCTCTTTTTGATTTCACAACCTTGCAATTAATCAAGTTCTTTTTTAATTGCAATCACCTGCAAGATTGAATTTTATAATTTTTGATATTATTTCCATTTGGAGAATGACGTTGAAACGCATCAAATTTAGTCTATTAAACGTTCTACCGATGAACAACAATTTTATTCATTATATTTTATTAACTACAACAACACGTTCATTAACACCGATAGCTTTATTACTTAATTGTTACATCTTGTACGCATGTGCATTTGGCGCTGTTTTTTGCACCACATTTTTCATCTCAGTTACTTAAATATAAGATAACAACAGAGATATTAATTCTGGTTCATAAGAAACAACAATCTTACATAATATTATTAAAAATAATGCACTAGGTCTATACTAACCTATACTACGCTAAATAATACTTATAAAGATTATATGATTATCGTAATATCAGGAGTAATATTATTATGAAATTATTAATTAATTTGTTTTTCGCTATGTCGTAATAGCAAAAGGAACGAAAAAAAAATATTTGACAGCGGTGGGATTCGAACCCACGCCCATATGGACTGGTGCCTAAAACCAGCGCCTTAGACCGCTCGGCCACGCTGCCTCACGGGATGGTATTTGCGAAGCATGCTAGATAAGTGTAGAATTATTACACGTCCTATACTTTTATTTTTATTCAAAGCATTGCTCGTATTATACGTCACATTGCGTTCATATATTGTTTTATACGAAAGTTATTAGAATACCGGTACATGTTACTTCGTAATTCGAATCAAACACCTCGTAGATACAGTCACTTTTGCTTAATAATATTCCACTCGCGTTCGCGCGCATTCTATTCTTGTTACGAGTTACATAACGCGTTAAGACTCGTCGCTCGTTCGATTCGAGGGCAATTTGCGATGTTTTAACAGTTACACATTCTTCGGTTGACATGTCTTCGATCTCGAAATTCATTAAATATTGTTACGTTCAATAACATTTATTTAACACTGAATACACCGGTTTTACATCCATTATATGTAGCTACGCTGAGTAAGTACTTTGAAAAAGGGTATCAAAACGTGAAAAAGATGAGCAGTTAACACGTTAAGCGCCACACCGGTCCCTAGGGACCGGACGTTGACTTTTCGTTTATGCTGACGCTGATCAATGCAAATGAACAATTAGTTTTTTACTTAAGCTACGTTGTCGCGCCTAACCGAGCCACAATTAGTGGAGTTAAGTATAAAATAGAACATTTTATCAAAAATGAATATAGTATGTTAAAACAAATAGAAAGATGTCTTTTCTAATAAAGAGCCTAAACGGAAAGTGCTTTAAGAACGAGCGTGGCGCTTAACGTGTTAAGTAATGAAGGTTTTTTGAAGATAGATGTAGAATATTACTGTATCGCGCTATTATCAGTTTGAGGAATTTTAAGAAAAAATTGCTAAAAAAACGTTAACTAAAGCATAAACTGAAAGTGAATGAAATAGTATACAAATTTGTGGAAGTATTTTCGAGGCATCTATTTAGATTGAATGACTGTGATTTGAATGAAAATTAGAATTTTTACGATCATCTTTGTTCCCTGTTTCTCGATATAAAATTGTATCCCTGAAAAACAAGTCCCACGAGAGTGCGGGGTATCGAAGAAAAAGAAGAGTCGCGAAATTAGTCTTCTCTCGCGGGCACGTGAGCGGGGCATCTTGGCTCTTCACGGACGTACAGGGTGTTTCAAAATTATTTGCAATACCTTTCATATTCTTTTTATTGCCTCATCGTGTCGAATGTCTGAGAGAAACCATGGACCAGAAACAAATCGTTCTCGCGCATATTAATTTTTAATTGTGTCTTGCGATTTAATTTTAGCTGAATAAGTCAGGCTTCTGGATTTCCACCCTTCAGAAAGAAACACACGAGATATCCTTACTACTACAACGCGCTATAGTTGCAACGTTTGGTTATATAAATATTTAATACTATCTTTAATTGTTATATCAATTAAATGTTTAACACTAGAACTACCGGCGTCAAATCCAACATATTTTAATAAATTAAATAAGTACTTTGAAAAAGAGGGAATCAAGCGGCGGAAAATTTGATCGATTCGGTGATTTATGTTTATTGATATAAACGTGGAATATTTATTCTATGACTCTTATATAAGCTTGAAGAATTTTTTGAAAAAACTCTGTACCACTCATTTTGACTGGTTCGGTAGTTCTAGTGTTAATACTATCTTCTTTTTGAAATTATTTGTACGAGCAACGAGAGCGATTAGTTCCACTTGACTGGGCAAGGAGTTCGACGACAACTGCATGTTTTCAAAACATACTCGGCGAATTTGGGCGATCGTAACCTACAGGTATCCTTTCCAGGAATCGTAACAATAGCACATTTCGATGCTTACCTTGCCTTGCTATCAGTTCCCCCGCGACCGTCAAAGTGTCATCACCGCTCCGCGATCGGATTTAACTATTTTCTCCTATTAGTGCACGTATAACAATTTCGAAAACGAGATTCTAAATCATCAAATGTCTCTCTTTTTGCGTTCTACTTGGGAATTCATCCTCACAGTCAAATCAACCTTAGTTGGCGGCCCTACGTCTGCTCATTGTCAGCCACGAAAGCAAGGAATCAACACGTTTCTGAGGTTTATAATTTTTATCTACATAATTTTTCGGAGGCTACGAGAGATGTCAGTGATCTGCATTCGGTGTCAAGTTCGCTCAAGGGCCCTCCTGGGGAGAAGAATAGGAGCACTTGATCTTTCCTTGCTACTTCGGTGACCCAGCCCTCCATTTTCTAATATCGTGTAGCTTTAGTATAACGATGTCTCGTGTTTCTCTCCAAAAGGCCAGAGACTTGAAAGCCTGATTTATTCTGCTAAATTTTAGTGGCAGACACAATTAAAAGTTAACCAGTTAACTGCGAAATTTAGTTTTATGAATATCTCGCGGGACACAGAATTAAAATCGAGCAATGTCGTGTATATTTGTTGAACACAGGGAAAATGTTTCTGTTACAAATTTTATAAACAGAGGAAAACAAAATGTGGAAAAATGACATTTTTAGTCCATAAGAAATTGACAATTCAGTATTAAAAAGGAAGCGCAAAAGACTTATAGATCGACATGTATTCATATCAGTCACAGTTAGCCCCTTGCCGTTCAATAACGAGTACCACTCGTGACGTGATAAATAGAATAGTCAATTTTGAAGTGCTCAAAAAATAACTAAATCAAAAGTATCAGTGGGTTATTGCGTTAAGTCATGTGCTATATTAAAAATTAGGGATAGATTGTAATTCCACCAATTAATTCAGAGTTATTGCACATTCAGTCGTAAAAGAAATAATACGGCAAGGGATTAACTGGTTAATTTGCATGAGAACTGTTCGTTTCTAATCTATGATTTCTGTCTAACATTTTACCTACGTAACAAGATCAATTCCACGATCCAAGGTTACAGAACAACCCCTGAATTCCATGAAAAATAATTTTGAAACACCCTGTACATCATTACGCTCGCGAATCTTCTCTTTTTATTTTCTCTTCCCGGTAGCAGTGCCGTTCGATAAGATCTTGATATAAAAATTCATGCTTCACAACACGACTCCGGGCATGGACTTCTTATTTTTTTTCTTTCCTTATCACGTCCCCCAGGGGGGCGAGCGTAAAACTGACGCCTCGGATAGTGGGAGAAAGTAAGAAGGCGAGAGGTTCAAACGGCTGCAGACAGATCGATAAATTTGCGTGAATATTCTTATGGCAGATAAGCCAAGGAGATAAGCCGAGATCGGTTCTGAAAGTAAAGGTCCCCTCGTTACGTCGCGAGAGATATCACGGGTAGAAAACGGAAGATAAATCCGACTCTTTTTCTATTCCTCGCGTTGATGTTTTATAACCGCACTTTCGTTTGTATTCGACGTCCGCCATACTTTACATATCGATCATACTCATCGCCGGGATCATCGTCGTTTCTCCTTATCTCTTATACGATTTTCCTCGCTATCCCAAGTACTCCACTCTTTTCCTTTTCAAATTTCGCGCGCGTCACTCGTCGCACGAAGCATCGTTGAAAAGTTTACCGGGATGGAAGTACCTGTTTAGCATCGCATTTAGCAGAATCACGCCGCCACTTTAGCCTAATACTCGTGGCTGTCGCGGTGAATGATGGATCGTATCATCCGCCCGTAGTCCAACATAGATGATCCCGATGACTTGCACAGACTGAATTACGTCCCGCATGTTGCATATCATAGAGAAAATCCTTGTGCGTATATCATCGTGTTTCGTGCGAGAGAACCGCGGGGAAGAAGGGTCGCGTAGGGATTCTTCGTGAAATAAACTGCTAGAAGCCAATTGGGGATGATAAATCTATTATTTTCGGCGAATCATGGAGCGACGAATGTAGGAGGTAGAGAGACAGAGAAAGAATGTGAAAGGAAAATGAAGGAGGGAGAGTCAATGAGAAAGGGAGAGAATGAGAACCCGTGTAAATACGAAGGAACACAGGTGCCCGGTTTGCGGCCCCCGTTATCGTGTAACACGCGACGCAAAATCATCTCGAGTAAGTGATTAACTTAACGACGACACGATTAATTTCACGATTATTGCGCAACGTTGAACGATATAATTTCCACGTGGTTTCAGGAAGAATAGTAATGAAAAATTACCATCCACCCTCGATGGAAAACAATGCGTAATTCAAAATGCAAATCCACGAATTACCGAGAGGAGGACCGATGTTTTCCACGATTGACGCGATAACGATCTAGCTTGTACAAAATACCGGCAAAGGGAGACCGGATAAAACGTACTCCTCGAAACGGCTCGTTAACGAAACGCCAATGGGGGTTTTCGCTATTTTCGCAAGGCCGATACCCGTAACACAATGTGGCTGCCATTAACGAAATACCGAACAAGGGCGTATCGAGCATCGATCATTAGAAGACCCGGCTTGACTGGATATCCCAGTAATGGTCTATCGTCGCAATAATCGTGAACAGACGCAATAATCATATCATTTAATGACAATTGATGCACGTAGCAGGAAATGCGCGTGCTTTAACATCCGCGCGCTTCTACATTCGGCTCATCGGCGATTGCGAGCGCAAACGCGAATCAACGATAGGGCGAGCAAGGATAGACAGACGAATGCGTATAGAAAGGTAGATCCAAAAGCTGAGTCCGTAGGTGGAGCGATGATTCTACCGCAGAGACTTCGGTGCGCCATTAGTCGTGAGATCGGTCAATATTTTCTCGTAACTGACCCGCGTATCGAATCGAAGCCGCGTCACTGTAAACTCCAGATGGACGATGAACGATTTCAGTCCGATGGGGCTAGGTCGCGTGTTTCCGGCTCTCGAGAGCTTACTCCTCGTTTCCCGAAACACGATGTTACCGGGGAATATTTTCGTGTAACTGACCTCCGGGCGATTCCAAATGCAGCAGGACGAAGTGTCTATATGCACTCAGTTGCACCGGTTCCGGTACAGCCCCTGATGCCTCCGGCGATCTCTGAAACAAGCACCGTTACAAGGGTTCAAATATTTGCACCTTCCGAATCGAATTAGATTGTTACTGTTTGTCTTCGTGCGGATAGCCCGTTTTTCACGTTGAATCTTAATTAATATGTGCATGTTAAAATAACCGTCAATGGAGGATCTATCGGTTAATTTATCCTTGATGTAAGTAGAGAACTCATGGGGTAAAAGAAAAGAGGTGGAGGAGTGTTGTATCCCCGCTTCTGACACCAAATTTATGTTGTATGTCGTGCGTGGTCAACAACACTTTATTTAGGAAGAACTATTGCGTGCTTGGAATTTTAACGATTTAAGGATAACGTCGTCGCGAGATGCCGACTGTCAGCGATTCGGTACAAAATTCGTTGATTTCAGGACAGGACAGACCTCTTAACCCTTTCGCACCGGACGGGACATGTGCTGTCCCAGTTTGAAAAACATCTAGGGCAGAAAATAACGCCAAGTTGGGCCTTCAAACTGATTCTCAATCGTTCTGAGTCCATAAATTTTTCATCTCGATCGTCCCCGATCTAATCAAACAAGCGACAACTGTTAAGGTTGCTCAGTTTTCGGTATAAAAATTATTTTATCTCATAATCGCTTGGAGGAGAAATAACTGATCCCGGTAATGGGGCGCACTCGGACTGGATTTTTTGCCGTATTGAAAGGGTTAAAGATCTTAAACTAGTGTGGTGGGAGGTTTGGATGACTCCGACTTCACGTGACTAAGGTTCCAAAAGGGCGATCGCTTTTCCAGTGATTTTCGCTAAGACCAAAGTTCTTGGAAACATATTTTGAGGGAAAAGCAATGACGGGATTTGAAGATGACTGATAGTTCTCTTTTAGGCCTTGAATTACGTTGAGTATTATTTGCAGCTAGTATTTTATTGTTAGAGAAGATAGTGAGTCTGAGGAAAAATGAACTGAGTTGATATCGAACAGGAGGATGCTTAATATTGAAACGCGAGATGGACGAACATCCCAAGCTCACCGATACGTATGATTTCCGAAAATTGATTTCGCACAGGCTTCGAACCGTATAACGAGAATTTCGCTCGGTGCGGGAGGTAGGAACGATTTTTAATTAAAACAAATTGCATTATAAGTGGTAGTCCCTGATGACCGTACCGGTCATATTTCGCGGCTGATTTATCCGCAGATATTTCCGCTCTACGCGCCATCAACGCCGTGCACCGAAAATGTTCTCGATTACCGGTTGGATTATCGATCGATTTTTGTGTCGAGCAATTTAAACTCATACAGACGGCCAACACATCGAGTATCGAACGATCCCCTTGGTCCGTTGGTGGTAGGATATTTTTCAGTCGAGTTGCACGCTCGAGGCCAGAAGGAGAGCGTGAGCGTATAGCCGTATCGAGGTAGCTCGAGAGCATGATGCAGTAATTGAGAGTAATTTTGCAAGGCCAATTTACGCGGAAATTTGAAACCAAAAAATTTGTCCCGACAAACCGTCTCCCCCTCCGTTCTGAATATCGAGGCGCGTCTGCAATCCCTCGCCCTCTTCTCCCTGCCCTCTTGATGCCTTGCCTCTGCTCGCGAAAGCGGCATTCACCTGCATCATCGGACAAACCTCGTTTCCTCCTGTAATTCCATTTTCGCGCAGCCCCGACGATCCTATGACTCGATTTTTCCACAATTTCAGAGGGGAATTTCAATTAAATTACTCGTTCCGACTTCTCTCCTCGTCCCTTCGTCTCTTCCGCTCTTCCTCTTTCTTTCTCGCTCATTCTCTCACCTCTTCCCCCTTACCTGTCTCGAGGAAAAAAAAATAACACATTCCCCGGACACAGTAGTACGTCCGAATGATATTCGGTGACGAAGTTTTCGTCGTTTGCCTCTAATGGCCGTGTCCTTTCATCGTGCTCTCGCGAGATTGCCAATGATTAATCAGTCCTGGCAGCCCCATTTTTAGCTACCGAACACGACGACGACTACGGCGATCACCCCTAAAGCGGGACATCGTTCCCATTATTTCCCCTCCTTCTGCTTTTTTTTTTAAACTCGTCGGCAGATGAGTTTCGTCCGGCGAATCAGCCGGAACGCGAAATACCTCGATTAACGTAGATGGCTCGCATCAAACAAATTAGCGCGATCGAGCAACCAGAGCGAATTTTAATTTTAATCGAATTATTTCGGATGCCCGACGCGTTCTACTTTCCTCCGTTCTTTGTTTTCCCGTCGTTCCATCCAACGAGAAAAAATAATGGGAAGTACGACGAGTCAATGGATTGATTTCTCATTAGGAAATTCTTTTGTACCTGCCGCGATAAACGCGTTGCAATGGGAATGATGCAAGTTCCGTACCCTGACGCCGTGGGAATCCCCGGAGAATCGATGTATGACGTAATGTCGAAAGAATGGCGCGCAACAACCCTCTTCTCTCTGTCCTTCCACTACTCCCAACCCTCCGTTTGCAACCCCTTGCTTGCCACCTCCGCGAACGTCCTCCACCTCCGACGCGATCGGTGATGTGCCCTGGGACAATACCGCTGCCAGTGACGGTGGAGAGCTCTGATTTTCTCCCTCGATGCATCACCGATAAATGCATTTCTAGTTGGAACTGCATAGCTTGCATGTGGAAACCTGCAGCGGTGCTTAGACGTTGCGGGATTCATGTCAGACGATGTACGTAAATAGGTATTCGAATTAAGGTACAATAGGGCTATATGCAGCTCGGTGCAGTCGGATGCAGTATTCGCTTAACTCGATTATAAATGCGAATGTGATCCCGGAATTGCGTTATTCCGCTGCAGTTAACATGATTCTGCAGTTGCGTGCAGTTTTTTTGTAATTCTTCCCTTAGCGAGGCCCATCTCTGAGAAGGAGGATGGAATATGGCGGGGAAGCTTCGAATCAACCCTTTTGGAGTGAATTACGTGCACTCGATCGTCATACGCTCTTTCACTTTCCACTTTTTTTTATCTTTCGTAATTTTTATGGTTCTTTCTTTTATCTTCTGATTTTCTTTTGTTCATCTTTCTTCCTCTGAAATACTAATAGTCGTGACTGGGTTCGATTTCTCAGAGGTTGCTTCTAGGATGAAATAGATGATAATGGGGTCTCTATTTTCGTCTCACGTTTTATTACGTGAAATTGAAAATCTTGTCCTTATAGTTGAAAGGAAATCTTCGCGAGAGATAGTACGTATTTGTAGTACGATCAGATTTCGTTTATTCGCAGCAAAGAACGAATCTAGACGCATCAAATAACTCGTGGAAATTATTTGAAATCTGAGTTTTCAGTCTGTCTTGCTCGTCTGTCTTCATTTTCTTCCGCGAAGACGTAAAAGTGCTCCTACAAACGTGAAAGGTCGTTTTGCACTCCGTTACAGACGGAAAGAGAACGGGCTCATCGCGAATGAAATCACTGTTGAATCGTTGGAAAATTAAATGCGTGAAACCTTAATAAAATCTTGTCGAGTTTTCGTCATTTCTTGGCTTCGGGAAACGTAAAGTATTCGTCCGGTTTGTGGACGACTGTTGCAGGGTTTCTAAAAATACGGTGGCATTGATTGCTTCGGCTGGACCCTCGGCCTTTGGATGGAGAAATGCGGATCACATCTTTGCTTCTTTTTATTTCAGTTTATTCGAATACTCTGGGATAATCTTTCAGGTTTCTTAATTGCTTTGACATAAATCAAAGATACGATACACAATTAACACTGACAGTACCATTCACGGTCAAATGTCCAGTTCAGTGGAGTGAAAATATATAATTTCTTATATTACTGATTTTTTTTCTGCGACCTTATCTTATTTTAGTATTATTTAAATTCAAATATTTTCTAAACTGCTAACTTTTCGATGTACACAGATCGACACTTCTTTACAAAGGTCTAGCTGCATCGATTGGTGTAAAAAAATACCTCGTTCCACTTAAAGAGGCATAGTTGACCTTCATATGACCTTTACGCGACCACTTACGAAAAACCTAATAACACTAAACTATGTCCCACTCGATACCATTCAAATCTCTCATGAAACATTTTTCGTTACGAGCAATAATAGACGCAGCATGAAAATATCAAAGTCTTTTGAGACACCCTGTAGATAAAAATTATTAATTTTAGGAATTTATTATCACCAGTCACTTCGTACACTATTTACAAGTAAATCTGTATGTAATAAAAATAATAAAAAAAAATTGGAGATGCCGGGGATCGAACCCGGGACCTTTCACATGCAAAGCGAACGCTCTACCACTGAGCTACATCCCCATCTTCGATATATCATTCTTCTTTGCACCATAAAAGTGAATCTCATAAATAATGTACACTTAAATAATTATTAATGTTAATTTTTCAATATCGCATACAATCAAACTTGATTTTTTAAAATTTAGTCCCAGCATAATAAAAGAACGCTACATGCGATTATAAAAATTTGAATACAGTGGACATGTTTATAAGCAAGTAGTTCTCATTAACAATTCGTACAATTTTATCATCCTACAAACAATCCAGGTTGAAGTGCATCATCTCATCAACGCTTGGAGTACCTTGCACGAATTATGAGAGGTCGAGAGGTAAAATCGATAGTCATCTATCGCAATTGCGAGGCGTTATTGCTACACATCCAAGTGGGGTTACAGTACGTGCTGAAGAATTACGAGGGTGGCTAAAAGTCACCCCCCGTCGCGTGACTTATGCATCGCCTCGCTCTAATGAAGATCTATCGCCCGATGCACCGTCACTTTTATGCTTTGCACACTATGCCTGCATTCTTTATTTTCTCTCCCTCCCAATGTCCTTCTCCGTCTTGAAAAATGTCGAACACGCCGCTTGTAATTATAGCTTAACGACGTGTTTTTGGATCGTGGATATCTCGTTAAAGTTTGCTTTCATAAATCCAACGAATAACTCGATGAATTGCATATTAAAAATGCAGGAACAAGAAATAACGAGGGGAGGGAGGTTTAACCGCGTTCAATGTAAACCGTGGACTTTATAAGTACGATAACGAATGGAGCTATTAATTAAATAATGCTCGGTAGTTGATTAAATGATAGGAGAAGAAAAGGGAGATTTTTATCTTCGAATGACAGAATTGTTTTATCTCTTCTATCTGGCGGATACCTTGACACAATTCATCCTCATTAATTATACGTTGATATGCTTTTAATTAAGTACTCGATAATGACATACAATAATTGTAAAATCGCCACGATTCGTTTATCGCAAAACAGTGGCATTCGCGTAAAAAGATATGCGGAAAATTGCAACAATTGGTGCGGAAGAATCGAAGGACGGAAACGTCATAAATTTAACTTGATTTATCAGCCCTCGATACTCCTTGTATGACGTTCACCCTCGTCGAGTCAATATTATATGATAACTTAGTAACTTGCAATTCGATATCCCCTTTTAAATATTTCTGTATACCTAAAAACTTGATAAATCGTAACGCGATACGTGTAATGTGATATTTTAGAGGCAGACGAATAAGAACCGAGTATTCTTATCGTGTAAATCCGAGAGAATCTCCCTCTTTGAAAACTCCAAAGACAAACAGTAACGTGAGAATGATAGCACGATGTTTTAAAACAATGTTCCACGACGTATCTTCAAATCCCGTTGAATCTTGGGAACCATTGTGTATCTTTTAACGATCCAATTACAAAGATCCTCGTTACGATTCATATTTTAAAATGGAACGACCTTACTAACCGCGAAGAAACGCGAAAGGATGAAATTTTCAAAAATTAATACATACAGATAAGAATCTTTCGTTCACCCTTCCTCAAAGTACAAGACCCCTTCGTCGAATACAAAGAAGCCTCTTTCACCTATAATACACTACGAAGTAATATTAGCCTGGAAATCTTAATCCCCAATTTTCCAGGTCATTGCTTTGCCCCCAGCAGCCTTTCGACTTGGCATACCTTGCATCCTTTGAGACTAACAATTAGCGCCATTAATCCCCAAAGTCTAAGAGAGACGTTCAAAGGCATACATCCTATTATACTTTAACACCCGGCAAAGCAAGCCCTCATAAACATTCTTTTAATACCTTCTGCCAGTAAGATCGTACCGTACGTTGAAGAAATCCAGGAGAGAGCAAGGGAGACGCATTTTCGCAATTAACAGGGGTAATTACAAGAAAACGGCCCTTGGCCCGGAAGAATCGTGGACCCTAAAGACCAGCGTGCATATTTTATTCTTAGTATCCTTAAGTCGAGGATGAATGAAAGAAATAATCCCAAGATAACGGCCTCGGTTCGGCAAGGAGATAGAGGGAGGAAGAAGAGGTTAGTGTTTACACGAAAGTAACCTGCAGCGGAGGCCTCCGTCGAAGAGGCTCTTTGTACGATTCCTCGTGAAAAGTTCTCTGTAAATACGCTTTCGCCTTCGAGTTTCCATTGCTATCGGTGGACCGGGTCGTTCCTTTACATATGAGGAGATAAGAGCAGAAGAAAATCGGGAAAAGTGGATAACGCGAGACAAACGCGAACTTCGTCGAATCACGCGACCCAATGTTTATTCCAGACTTAATCTTCTACTGGGAAAAAGTGTGCTTTATTTGAGCAAAGTGAAACGTCACGAGTTACCGTGGAAATGCTCGATAAGCGAGAAAGGGGGAATTTCGTTGGTTAAAGAGACATCGTGTCCGATTTGACGATTAGACATTGCGTATACGAAGAAACTCATCGAGAAAACTCAAAGAAAATCATCTCTTTTGTTAACAATTTTATACAGTGGCAAGACAACACCCGAGAAAGAGCGCAAGAAAAAAAGCGGGAAAAGTGAATAACGCGCGACTAACGCGAATCACGCGACCCAATGTTTATTCGAGACTTAATCTTCTACTGGGAAAAAATGTGCTTTATTTGAACAAAGTGAAACGTCACGAGTTACCGTGGAATTGCTCGATAAGCGAGAAAGGGGGAATTTCGTTGGTTAAAGAGACATCGTGTCCGATTTGACGATTAGACATTGCGTATACGAAGAAACTCATCGAGAAAACTCAAAGAAAATCATCTTTATTGTTGACAATTTTATACAGTGGCAAGATAACGCCCGAGAAAAACAGCGCAAGAAAAAAAAGCGGGAAAAGTGAATAACGCAAGACTGACGCGAACCTCGTCGAATCACGCGACCCAATGTTTATTCGTGACTTAATCTTCTACTGGGAAAAAATGTGCTTTATTTGAACAAAGTGAAACGTCACGAGTTACCGTGGAAATGCTCGATAAGCGAGAAAGGGGGAATTTCGTTGGTTAAAGAGACATCGTGTCCGATTTGAAGATTAGACACAGCTTATACGAAGAAACTCATCGAGAAAGCTCAAAGAAAATGAATAATAATAATAATAACTTTATTGAAAAGCAGTAAGTCAGGCTTACACTAAGTAATTTACCTACATGTTTTCAAACGAACAGTTTATGTAACATGGTAAGAAAATATCAAAGTGCGCTTAAAAGTTACAGTATTAGTAATAGAATATCGATTTGAGGAAAAAAGAAGAGAAAAAACCTCAACGCAAAGAAAATGATCTCTGTTATTAACACTAAACCTACCGTCGATTAATTCAATGTATTTAAAATTGTCAAACAAATTTGTTCAATATGTATAAATAAAGGGGGCAGAAAGCTTGTTCGATTCGATCGCTCACAGTCTTCAAGATAGACGTGGAAAATTGAAAAAGAAGCAGGGTTAAAAATTGTAGAAATAGATTCTAAAAATTCAGAGCCAGTCATACTGGCCAAATTAGTACATATATCTAGTGTTAACGATTTCATACAGTAGCAACGCAAAGCGCGGGAAAAACAGCGCATGAAGAAAATCGGGAAAAGTGGATAATAAAATAAACCTCGTCGAATCACGAGACCCAATGTTTATTCGAGACTTAAACTTCCACTGGGAAAAAGTGTGGTTTATATGAACGAAGTGAAACGTCACGTTACCGTGGAAATTCTCGATAAGCGAGAAAAGGGGGATTTCGTTGGATAAAGAGTTTCGTTTAATAAAGACGCATGGTGTCCGATTTCACGATTGGACATGGCGTATGCAAAGAGACCATCTCCGGTGTTAACGATTTCATACAGTGGCAAAGCAACACACGAAGGGAGACCTCCTGCCGAGCGTGCATCGTGCACCGCACTTTCCTCGCAATTACGTAGCTTTTATCGGCTTCTTATCGGCGACGTTGAGTCAACTCAACGTTAATCCTTTCGTCGATACGTCGCTTGGTTAATCTGCCGATACGAAATGGTTGGAGCGTAAATAATCGGACGATTCGCTAAAATCGTCTTATCTCAGCAAACCGTTTTACGCGTGGCGTAAACTTTCATTCATTTCATCTTTTATCACGTCGATCAGAGAACTATGAAAAAGAATATCTCTTTGATTTAGTCGAATAACAGAAGAAAAAAAGTTCTTCCGCTGTTGCACAGTAAAAAGACCTCGTTTCGCGGAATCGTGCAAGGAATCCTAAACTTCAATGTCCCCACATTTCTAGGGAATTCTCACGGAAATGCGACTCTATTCTGTCACCCTTCTACTAGGTCTTCCTGTTTCTCGAAAAGGTCGCTTCATCGAAATCACCGCGAGTCTAGGAACGTGCTTTCCGACTCCGCGGAATTCTATCGCACGTTTAACAGGAAACTCAATTCCAGTTCATCGACGGAAGTCCTGGTGTAACCCCTTCCTAGCTAACATTCCCTCGTCGAGTATCGGTTTCCAAAACCGGATCATTACTATCCGTTCACCATGAGGTATCTCACAGGTAATTTAATCGTCGATTCCATTTGCAAAAGTGTCTTTTATCATGAATTTTTCTCCTGCACTTAATATATGAATGACATTTTCTAACGGAAGAGAGGGTGAAATCGAAAGAATTCGTTGCGCTTATCACCGACGACGTCGCACAAATGGCTAAATACTTTGCTCGAATGCAAAAGGACTCTTGAGCTCCCTTCTCGCTCTCGAAAACTCTTTCGTTCCTTTTTTTTCCCTCTGTCTCTCTTTCAACCCCTAAATTTAATTCCGAGAATCCGTTTCCGCCGCGTGCCTGCTTGTGAAATCAGTACATCCGGGTGTCAAAGCGATGTCACCCGAACGGGTGGTCGGGTATGCATCAGTTTTAAATTCGATCAATGGGTGACGCGAAGCGTGAAACACTTTTAGGGTTGAAAGTTTAAAGGCCGGTTCGCGAAAGAGCAAATTGCAGTTACAACCGTGAAACTAGAGGGTGGTAGGAATGGCGATGACGATGGATGGCAATGTCTACGATGGGACAGTGTCCTCTCTGGCCAACGGCGGCATACGCTCGGGAAAATTCGATAGCGAGCACAGCCGGAAGCGGAAAGATACTCGTTTCGAGTCCCGACGAGCGCTCCAATATCCTTTTGCAATTGTGCTGCACCGGAGATGAATAAAAACACGTTCGAAATTCTCCATAAAGTGAGTAAACATACCTGCTACGATGAAAATATTGCTCTCGCTCTTTCTCGTCTGTTTACGCTCGGAGAATATTTACGTTTATATTATTCATAAAAGTCGAAAATACTGGGAGATAGGGTTGAAAATATTTGCACCGATGCATCGGATTTCGACTAACGCAAAGAAAAACAGATGAAATCGTTTATCTAGAAAAAGACTCGAGTTAGGAATTTTCAACGTTGAAATTTACAAATATCTTTCTCTACTACTACTCTTTTCTTTCCTATCTCTACTTCTCTCTCTCTCTGTTCCTCTATCTGCCTATATCTCTATTTCTCCTCCTCGATACGTCGATATTTCTCGGGGACGAAATATATGCTGATTTGAAATTGTAATTGCACACTGCACACGGTTGCGTTGTTATGCAAATAACCAGGTTCAAATTGAACGCAGTACCGAATGCCGCGACACTCACCGTTGCAAAAAGAGATATTATGAAAGCCATGAAAATCGTCGGATTTTTTCGCACGCTCATTAATTCGGCTGCACGTCACTCGTCCGTGGCACGGGACGATCCAAAATTTACAAATTCTCCAGCCAACGTCCACGATACACGTTTGACAGGGTAATTTCGTAATACAAACAAAAAGCGAGGTGTGCATTGAGTGCATCGCACGGTTACAAGAGAGACGTCGCCTAGCAACGGATCCACGCTGGTGTAATTCATTTTAGGGATCGCGTATGCAGCCCTCTGTTTCCCTCACCCTCTTGCATAGCCTCTCTCTCCACCTCATCGTCCTCCTCCACCCCCCGAGCCACCCTCCTGCCACGCATTGCTTCTCGCCGATGCACACAAACGATAGATGCATCCACCTAACCGACGGATAGAATCGCAGTGATCTGATTTTAAACCAATCAACGGCGGTTTCGCGCTCAATTTACAATCAGCCCCGATTCGAGTCATTCGTTACACGCCGCCCGATGCCAGTCGGTCTAATGAAAATATTTTAATCGATCGCCATACGACATTGCCAACTTTGCCCCTCGCGCTCAAGTTCACCCGAGGGGGATGAATTTATCGGTGAACGCCGGAGGGAGATTACGAGATCATTGAGTTTTGCGACGAAACTATAAACGTTGCGATGAAAGATAGGTGGAGAGAAAGTGTCAGCAGGTAACACCGTCATCGAGGACTGCTTAAGTGCAAAATTATGGTAATCGACGGCAGGAAACTCGAGTGGTATGCCACTATGTAGCTATTTATTTTGGTGAATTGGTCGCGGGATATGCTCGCATTAATACATACAATAACTTAGGAATAACGACACCTGCGTGTAATAAAGTAAATTTAGCTTTTCATCGCCTCGTTCATCCCGACATCCCCTTCTGTCTAGCGGCGCGATCATACGGCACATTAGCTCACAATAAAACTGCGATAGACGATGCAACCGGAAAGAATTGTGCGCATGAATTTCAAACAGATCGACGAGCGTATTGTTCGTTTCAAATTATACCCGCGGTTCTTTCGACATTACAAAAACTATCAAACGTATGAAACATTTCTCCCGTATAATCGTTTAAGCAATATCTTAAATCGTATTCAAGCAGATAGATACTTACACTTCGATGGTTTCTTCGAAGAAAAAAGTCAACGAACCACCACGAAACGATCGGTACGCGAAACAAAGTACTCCCGGTTTTTAGTAATCGTGCGACAGTATTCCGTGCTTATACTCTGATTAGAAGGTGAAAAATTGATCGTGTAACTTATCGAGACGCGCGTACGACACGGCCGCTCGAAATCTCTCGGTAGGTGAGCGGTTTGATCGCACGTACGAAAGGTGCGTGCGAGCGGCGCGTGCGACCGGCGCGTGCGTGCATATGCGCGTGAGCCTGAATTGCGTGAGGTTCGCGCTTTAATTTCGCAAAGTACCTTGTCCGTTCCGCTCGGCAAAAGTGCCGGGGGTGCACCCTGCCTGGATGCGATCCTTCACGCACCCGCTGCATAATGCTTGCATCCAGGTGAGAACGCGCCCCGAGAATCGGCACGTGGACAACTGTGAGCTTAATGACGAGGTGGCCTCCTTGCGGATCGTACCCCGCCGGAAGTGACGGGCGATTATCAAGAACCTCGGGAGCATTCCAAGGACTCTTTTACCTTCTGCCACGTTAAATGTTGCAAGGAAAACGTGGCTTACGGTTTACACCGTAGCCGTCGAGTCTGGATTTCACGCACTCGTGATCTCCAATTCTTAGTTGAGGGGGCAGTTGCACAATTTTCTTCATAGACTTACAGCAATAGGGCAAATTGGGGAGATAATCGGAACGATACGTAGTTCCGTGAGAATTGACACTAAAATTATCGACGTCAACAGGTTCACCCCTTACCGTACAATAACGAGGACCACTCGTGACGTGATAAATAGAATAGTGAATTTTAAAGTACTTCAAATGTGATAACGTCCAAAAATGTGAAGAACTCCGAAAATGATAAAGTAAAATTAATTCTATGTTATTCAATATTGCGTTGAGTCATGCGCTATATTAACCCTTTGCGGACGGAGGCATTTTTGAATATCGAGAAACGATCAATTATTTAGCGATGAAAAAACCCTTTTTCATCGGAATGGCAGTCTGTTAATGTATACAAGTTGAAATTTACTCTTTGTAAAATAATATTTCACCGATTATATTTTAATTTTTCAACTCTAACCGTTTATATATGCACCGACAAACTATAACCAATTTTTTTCTCAGGGCGAATATATGAACCCGTCGTCCTCAAAGGGTTAAAAACTAGCTGAGGTACCCGGCTTCGCTCAAGGAGTTGATATGTGATTGTATGGTTGTTGGGATAAAAGGATAAACTTTAAAATATAAAAAGTATATTTATAATGGAATATTTATAAGTGGAATATAATATAATGTTCCACAATGATCTGGGATGTTCCGGAACATTCCACAACATTCTGTAATATTGTGGAATGCTCTCGAATACTCTCAAATGTTCTGGACTGTTCTAGAAATTTCTAGAGGGCGAAAATTCCAGCCCTTATATCTTCAAAATCGCGCCCTTTAGGTAAAAACGGGAACCTTCTTCATGGACTTTAGATAGAGGGCTACCACACCATATAACTCCCTTGATCGTACCGGGACTCATTTCTGACTTACACGCACATTGTGCACTTTGCTTTATAACATATATTGATTAGGGATAGATTGTAATTCCAGCAATTAATTTAGAGCTACTGCACATTCAATCACGAAAGAAATGGTACGACAAGAGGTTAATTAATAAATTGTTATTCGTCACTACGATCTACTGTGCCGGGGGCTCAGTGACGAGAATTGTCAATTTTCGAAGAGATATCGATATCAGGGAAATACTTGCGGCCATGTGACCGGTCAGAGGTCAGTAGGATGTTAAAAAATACCGCGGTTGATAAAGTGTTAAATAGATACTTTGAAGAAAAAGGAATCAAAAGGTGAAAGAGATGATTACTTCTCTGTTATTCTCCTTATAAACTTGGAAAACTTTTGGAAAATATCGGAAACTCGTTATTTTGACTTGCTCGATACATCTAGCGTTAACGGGGGCAGTCGTATCTCGCGGTTTCAACGGAATCGATCGCACACCTCGTCGAAGCCCCGTGACAGCTCGTCTTCGATGCAATTCTGGCGGAAAGTCCTCGACGTATCGAACGTCGAGTGCAATGGAACGTCGAACTTTGTCTTCTCGGTAATAGGCTCTTTGAAAGGAGTCTCATCGACTTTCGATAACTTGCCGAATATGGCCAATATCCTACGACGCTACGATACAAACGGCGAATGGTTTTGAAGCGACGTCGAAACGACGACTTCCGGGGATCGATAACTCATCGGATATTGGGACGGTCCATTCGTCCGTCACCAGGCACATTTTGAAGGTAATCGCTTCTAACAGTTTCAGATTTTCCAGGCCGCAAACGCGATTTCACTTCCTATCCGATATCGATCGAAGATTAGCATCTGGTCGTCCGCAAAGGGAGATTAGCGAGATCGATCACACATGCTGAACCAATTCCTCTGGTCAGCTGCTCATCAATACCAGTAATGGTACTATCCCCCATGATACTACCCCTCTTCCTTCCTGTGTCTATATTGCACGTATGTATACACCCCTCCGCTCCTCTAATAGGCATATAATCGTTGTGCATATACAACCATAGAACGTACGTGTACACTGCCATTTATATATATATATTTATACGTACCTATATAGACGTATGCGTGTAGGTGCGAGTATGTACGATACACGCGTATACAATATGCGCGCGTATGCGTTCACGTGCACCATAATTATGTACAAATGCATCTCCGTGAGCGTAACTACATATATACCCAACACCGTTCTCCATCCGTGTACATGAGCATATACGCGACATGCGGTACGATTGCATATGCGAACCTGTTTGCATCGGCCAATACACGTCGTCACGTGAGCCCATGCAAATTTCCACGAACCTCACTTTGCGCTTTCGAGTAGCTAATTATGCGTTCGATCAATTTCGGAGGACGGACCTTAATGGTATACGGAACCACGAAGGTACTACCCAAGTCGAGTCACAAAGATGACTTTGAAGGTAGTCACGAAGAAAGGAAGTATCGCATCGAAAATGTCGCGTCTCGTAATACGAAAGCAACAGACTGTTACATCTGTCGCTCGCATAATGCGCGATATCGTGCGTATATCACCCGTTGCATAATGCATGGAACGCTTGTGCTCGCGCGATATTGCGGCGGAAATAGTGTCGCGGAAAATGGAAAAGCTCCGGCTGCCGGGGAAAGCTCACGTTGCTTGCCCTGCCGACGCAATTGCTCGTTGGATGCTGGTGCAGCGAAATTCCGAGTTTCGGGGAGCAATACAACTGTTGCACTCGTGTGCTTTCCCTCGTGTGGTCGTCGATGAGTCTGCTCTGTTGGCGATAGTTTGTTATTGCAGGAACGGTGCCCTATATCGTTCCAGTCGACGAAACGGTGCACTACGTGTACGCTCGACGTAACGAAATCGACCCGGGAGATGGTTTACGAAAATTATGGACTCGATAAGACATCGACGTTGGAGACGTCGCGCTCGTAATGCGAATATACGACTTCGTGGAGTCGTGCTCCTAAAAATCTCCGTTGGAAGGAATATTTCGTTTATTTTCTAACGGTTTTGAATAAATCTGCAACATTTGGCTTCGTCAGATTTCTTTCTTTTAGCTGTATAATAGCGCTGTTTGGAAATACTGTTTTAATCATTGTTTCACATTCGATAGAAGTCAATAAGATCTCGAAGGGTAGTTTCATTTTGTCGTAGAGGTAGATTTATCGATAGAGGAGAAACGAGGTCGAGGTATCCTGGATTTCGATTAGGTACTATTTTACATTTGGAAGTAAGGAATAGAAAGGACGCTCGAGAAATTCGGCGTTCCATGCAAATCATTCTCGAGGACCGTCGGCGTATAAATATTCGACAATTTGCATTTTCCTCCCATGGCAGCGTAGCTACTACCGTCCGGGCCATTTCCAAGATGGATGCCGCCACTTTGCAAGATATACGCCGAAAGTTTTACTGCCCACTAAATTTCAACTAGCTTCTCTCTAGGTAGGTACATATATATTCTTATGCGCGACGCGAAAATAAGAGGAATACGACACTTGTTGCTCCCGTTAGAAAAACTTTTCACTCGACATTCCGCTAAAGACAAATCCAGACGTCACATCCTCGTAAAGTAATCAAGAGTACCACTTTGCTAGTTGAAGTAGCATTTTTTTAAATTACAATATCTAATGTACCGACCCTCCGATTAGTTAGTACGAAAGGATAACTTTAACAAATATTTTGTATTTAGGTAAATTTCCGTCATCACCTCTCACTCCCCACTTCAAATCCACACCCCCTATTTTTCCATCCCGACCTTTCAACTCCCTAGCACAGTCATCAATCCTTACTCATCTCCCAAATCACTGTTCTAATTGTAAGTCCGAAATCTCACTCCTTAATTTTTACCTTCGCTATGCAGCCACAACTATCACCATTTCCACTCCTTCCCAAAATCCCTCAAAATCCCTGTATTCCCTGCCTATAGAATTCATTCTTCTCGCTTACGTACAACACCCGGAATCGCTGTTCGAACAAGTCACGATATTTAACACTTTACCGACCGGTAGTTTTTAACATCCTGCCCACTTCTGATCGGTCACTTATTTATATTATTATTATGCAAATATTTTCCTGATACTGATATCTCTTCGAAAATTGCAAAGTTTCTTCACTGAGTCCTTGGCACAGTTAACCGCAACGAAAAATAGTAATTTATTAATTGCCATAGCAACCAATTAGTAAGTTAAAAGTCCAAAAGTGTTGAGCCCGAAAAGCCGATTAATCTTCTACCGGTCGGTAAAGTGTTAATATATAAAATTCAGAAGTACAAGTTCTCTTTTATTTGGCAGATCCTGAGTGCGAGTCACATTATTCACATTACAGATACAAAACGGACCGACTCGATCGCTTCTACCCTCGTTCATGGCCGCGCTCGAATACTCGCGATTAATTCGATTCGATAGCCAGGAAGAATAACAATTAAAAATATTTTTACACTCCCCCTCGCCCGTTGGCCGTTTCATCGTAGAAGCCCTTTTTTGCGCCGTCTGGACAATACATCCCCAAAACGAATGGCCACGATTTTATTGGCTTTCAGCGTTATATAGGAACCCATGACGACTCGATTAAGCGGGACGGTCAGCGATGCCGGTATAATTTGCCAAACAAATCGCATCCCCACAATCCTATCTTCGACCGTATTGATCATTCTGATTTAGCGATCTCGCTGTATCCTCGTGTTTTCGTCGATACGTGTATTTGCATTACTATGACATTCCACCTGCACCTGTGCCCTCGTCTCTCCTTCGTGAAATCGACGAAATATTGAAATACCGATCGATCGACGACCCAGACGTTAATACAGTCTACATTTCGAACTTTATTAATACAGAGCTTTCCACCTTCCCCTTTATCGTGGCCGGGCATCCAAAATACTGTTTTTCCATCCATTAGGAATCCGATACGATTATGAAGCTTCGATATTCGGCTAACGAGCGATATATCATTCATTTCTGCTCATACGAGGTAGACTGGCATTCGTATTAATTCCCCCTTTAATTAAATGAATTCGACCGTTCGAAAGGTATGTGTGCATGTGCACCGGCCGAGAGCCAACCAAATAATAGAGGCGTATATTGTCCAGGCCGAGGATCGCAGACCGTTTGCATAAGCTCGTACGTGCGGTTGCATTTTAATCGCGTTCCTAAATTATTCTAATTATCCCGAATACGGACAAGTGCGCGTCGGATTTGATACCCAAATTCAGTCATACTTTTCGATTATTTCACGTCGAGACTCTCTCGACCCTGAACGTTTCGTCGAGATTCTCTTTCTCGTTGTCCGTCGGCTCGATTGTTCGTTCGTGTAATTTTCGTAGGTTATCGTCGTTAATCGACGTACCGGTCACTTCCACGCCTACTCCGTTCTCGGGCGAGAAAACAAAGTAAATGGAAAAGTGGAAAAAAAGGACAACGGAGGGCCAACGAAAGGATGTATCCATCGCTGGACGGTACTTCGATTACTTGGCAATGGTGCAATCAACGCGGAGTGATCTTTATTTTCAACGTTGGGCCCGCCCCGATACATTCGAGCTGCCAGGTACTACAATTTCGCGCAAACGAGACAATGCCGCCGCGGAGCTTCGTTACAACGGGGTGTGATTGTCGTCCCATCAAAGTGGACAGTTTACAGATGGATTGGAAGGCTGCTGGAAGCCCCGCTCGTTCGTCGATGGTCCTCCTCTATATTCAGGGACGCAACTACCTCCAATCGTTTTGCAATTTTATTCGCAACTCGTTACTAGCGCTTCGTGCGACCGTACTTTTGCAACGTTCCACGTAACCCAATTATAAGCAGTATCTGATGTATCAACCTTACCAACTCGACGACAAAATCTAATCATGTCTCGATACACGAGATCACATTGATCCATTTCAACCCAATTAATGCTACTCACCTCTCCCAAAGTGTTCTCTCAATCTCCTAATTCTTCCTTCCCTCTCAAAGTTCCCGCCTCAAAGTTCTACTCGAAGAATCCTCCACTTCGCTCTCGTTCGGCATCCAATTTCATCCAAACCGTTATCTTCGTCCCTGCACGAACCATACGGATTACGCGTCAACTCGAGGCAGGAGAGTACCCGTTGTAACCGTGAACTCCCTCTCTCTCTCGAACCAACCCTCTTTCTCTCTCCGCTGTTCTCTTTCACTCCCGCTATTACTCAGGTGTAATTGCGTTCGGGCCCCCATACACGAAGCTGGCTACATACGTGCGAGAAAAAAAGTGGCATGCGGCCTATGGGTGTTGTTCACGTAGAGGCACAAATACATTCTCGAAGATGCACGGGATTCGATGGTTTGCGACCCGATGCAATACTGCAACGGGCAGGCATTTGCCAGTTTCCCTTGCTGCGTCCACCCTCGATTCAATTCAATGCCACTCAATCAGTCAATGTAACGCGCATGCAGCCGCATACCGCGTTTCGCAATGAAACGGTCGCTCTACGGTTTCGAGCGGTACTCGGTCGTTAAGTGTCCCCCGTGTAACCGGACCGGCAACGGCTACGGCAACGTTCGTGGATGTAGCTACGATCACTCACTCAACACCGTCCATCAAGATATCATGAAAATATGATACGCGCGAGGATCACGAGATTTACACAGATTTTATTTTTCAGTTACACTTCGTTATTTATTCACTGGTACCGTTCTACGTTGGTGTCGCGCAGCGCATCTCGCTGTAATTTGTTTTTGCCCGATGGAAGAGCTCTGCGGTTCTTGCTCTACCTGCGCAAAAATTACGACCGTCCGAATTCGTTTTTTCCAAGGCACAATTGTTGGAAAAATGCGAGGCCGTGGTTGGTAGTCGCGTTTCCCGGTGAGACGGGAAACGGAGGCGGAGGAGAAAGCATGAAAAGGGTAGGGAGAAGAGGAAGATGGAAAATATGAGAAAAGGGAAGATAGAATGAGAGAGACGAAGGGCTGTTTTGTAACAACGGGAGCGATAGTATTACATGCCGTGAAATACGAAATGCGGAATCTCGCTAATGTAGCTGGAATAGCTTATGAGACCTTGTAAGTACTGGGTTCCTGCCCCTGTAAAATTAGCATGTACATTTTGCGAGCCCTGTAAGCGGTGAAATTTTAATCTTTAATTTCCGGAGTATCCGTCCGAAATGCATGCTCCGAGGAACGTCTCGCGGTAGAATAATTAACCGAAATATCGCCGAGCCTGGAAAAATACGAATTATTTTCGTTGCGGTAATATCGCCGACCACCAACCTAAGGGTACGAAGACGAGGGTCTGCCGTGTTGTTTTAACGAGAATAAAATTTCTACCTACGAAATTGTATTCTAGATCAAATTTAATGCAATTCTTATTTCTTCTCCATCACGAGCTACAAGCATCCCAAGAGAATTCCTCGACGTTTGTCCAAAAAACAACATGAAACAAACGTCCAAAACATTCCCGTTAGTTTGAATTTTCACGAATCATTCTTGAAACGTCGTATATTGTTTTCCACCTAAAAGGACACGCTACGGACGAGATCACGAGCCGTGGCGAATTCATAATCCCTGCGAATGACTTAACTAAACGCACCCGCCGACCGAAAACGGGCCGTAGCGAATTGCTGCGACCCTCTTGAATCTCGCATCCTCTCTTTCAGTCCCTTTCTCGTTTCTCCATCGACGGAGAAGTTATTCTCCCATCTATATTCCGTGGTGCAATCTATGCCGGTTCGTGCCTCGATATACCTCGTAAAGCACTCGGGAAAGTCCCTCTGTGGCGAGGTTTCTCCATCATCGAGTTCAACGCGCCATCCTCCGAGCATTGCCTGACCATCGAGGACGAGATAGAGAGAAGGGTGCACCACCCGGAGGATCGCCGGAAGTTTACATACGAATGTCTGATTTTGGTATAACGCGCCCACGAGGGAAACCGAGGGATGGACCGAATACTCGCGCGACTGAAAGTGACGTGTTATCGTGCCAGTTGCCATGCTAATTATCCCCGCCAATTAGGTAAATCGGGCCTGGCAGTCGCCTAATGCCGCAAACCCTAAATCCAGATGAGAGCCGATGCTGTTTCTGAGTACCGACGGACAGAGCTTATCGGGGAATTACAAAAGACGGAATTACAACGGACAATTGCTCGTCTCAGGGTATCTGACCAGATGTCTAAACGGTTTCCTCTTCTCGTTCTCACCTTTCTCTCCTTTTTTTTCATGTCTAAACGTATGCATCGTTTAGCGTTTTAGCGGGTCGTTCTACAAATTATGCAGACACAGGCTACATTGTCTAGTCCTTTTTTTTCCCTCTTATTCACCATCGTGTATTACACGACGCGTATAGTCGAAAAGCGACAAGGAGGAAAAAAGAAATGGATAGTTTTTGTCGGTAGCCCCGAACCTAATTGCGGTCGATGTCACGACAAATATCGTTTGTCCCTTCGTCGTACGTCAGACCGTGCGGTAACGTTTGTAACTGGTATTCGTTTGCCGATACTTCGTATGCTAATTGCAATAATTAGCATAGCGGTGACATAACGCGAGGAGAGCAGGAACGTGGGTTTCGGAGAACGTCCGTTTCCTCGTAAATTCGTCGATAGCTCGTCCTTCGGTCCCCACGATGCGTATGAGCGTTGCACGTTAATTTACGCGGCGCGTAGAAAGGGCCGCCGATAGAAGTATGGATACATCCATGCATATGTATGGGAATATATAGATGATTCTCGTCTATGGTTTGCACACCGTAGACTCGTGTGCGTACATGTCGCATATACCCGAGCCATCGATGCTTCTCGTGTACCTACTCGTCCTGCGTGCATCGCATCGGGCAGGGCCATTCGGACACGAGATTAACATAAAAGGAAGAGTCAATATCATAAACAATTTTAGTTACAATGGACCGAGCGGTGCCGACAATAAATTCGTCGATATGAGACGCGTAAGGGGTGGGGGATTCGGACGAAGCATATTCGTACAAGAGGGGTGGAGTTGCAACCGGATCGCTGATTGGCCATGCAACGACGAGAGAGCAGGGTGTACCGGGGCACGAGGTCGCGAAAGAGAAGGGGAATTTTCGTCGATATCATAAACCACTGTTCGGGGGATGAAACTTCCCTCTCCTCGCGAGAGAAAAGGTGAAGGACGGGTCCGACCAGCTCGTAAATCCGTCGATATGCAAAACAGATTCTCTCCTGCCGTTTCCACTCCGCCTCCTCCTCCTCGTCCTTGTCGTTCAAGCTGCTCCTCTCCTTTCTGCATCTTTTTTTTTTCTCCTTCCGGTCTCTCGACACGGTGAGATCGTATATATTCGTGCACAATGCCACGATATAATCCCTCCTGCCACCCTGATTTGCACGTTGATGGTAACTCGCTGATGAGATATCTCTCCGCTCGGTCGAAGGTCTCGCGATTGTAGGTCGTGCGGACGTCATAGGTAGAAACACCATCCGATATCTCATTGCCGGAGCTACTCTATTCATTTGCATGGGAATTGTGAGAATGGTACACGAAGCAGAATTCAATAACGGGAATAAAAAGGAGCTGGATAATTCGTAGAACCTTTTGTACCGTATTATCTCAATCCTTTCTTATTAAGCTTCGCTCGATATCCCTTCTGCGGTAAAAGTCGTGAAATTGAATGTACGTCGCTCACAGATGGAACTGTAAGAGACCAAAGAAATTCCCGCGCTTTTGACTTCTCCGTAAAACGTAGTCGAGAGTACTCTCGATGGAACGACGCGATAAAAATCTGAGACGGTAAAATGGTTTTATTATAGCCTTTTGCTATCCTATTATCTTTGCATTACTCTCGATGGAATTGCTTTAAGAGCGATCAGCGAGAAAGATACGAGAAGTTCGTTGGTTGCCTCGAAAATTCGGTAAGACGGTATTAACATCGAAAAGCCAGAGGTAAGAGCTCTCGTTAACGACTCTGTGAAAAGCGATGTAACGCGCTGAAGCAATTTGTAATGTCGATCGGTTTTAACGCATCGCTCGTAACGTCTCTAAGAAGAGCATTTGTATTTTAGCTTTACACCGTGATTATGGGAAAGTTCAAGTTTAAACTGGCGTATCATTCAGGATAATGCGGGATAAAATGGCGTCGGGCGAGCAACTTCGAAGACGCTTTTGAAGGGGTCGATGGAGGAGACGAGGAAACGGTTGAAATTTCCAAAGTCTCCGTGATATTACGCGAATTTTACGATCTAAGACTTAGTTTGCATATCGATGGGAAATGCATACACGTACGTATTTTCGTACATGTGTAAGTCGTGGAAAATTTTTGGAAAAAGGAAAAAGGCGACGATGTCGTTTGGGAATTGGGACGTACCGGCTACCGGCCGAACTTTCGTACGCGCGTACTTTATTGATAACGCTTATCGCGTCTCTCCTCTTCCTCGAGAATATACGCAAAGTTTCGACCAAATTCTCGAAATCTTCCTGCCACTGTATTCTTCGTCCGTGGAGATTCTATTTTCCTCCGAATAGATTCTATCGAATACGTTTTAGAATTATGCCCTCTCAAGGCACTCCGTCCAAAACAGAAGATAAAACCAGCAGGATTCTCTGGAATAAAATTTAGAAATTGAAACAAAAAGATAAAAAGTAATTGACCAACGAGAAACATCGACGAGGGTCAGGAGTTTATATAAAACTCGAGTCGAGGATGATAATGAAAAGTTTCATCCCCTCTTGAAGTCGTTTAACGACAAAGTTTTTCCAAATCAGCAACCGCGAATGACGGCGGTTCGTCTCCCTCGTCGTTGAGGGAATATTTTATTTAATGAAGCCCTAATATAAATATCGAAGATTAATCGTGGCATAATGCGCTCGTTCCAGAATGATAAACTACCCTCGGTCCGATAACAGCCGAGTCACTGTCCATCAATATTACGTGCATATACCCTCGCCCCAGAGAGTCGAACTCACTTTATTCTGACAAGAATGAATTTGACGAGAAAAGTAAGTTATCTACTTTCCTCGTTTCCCACCGTAGCACCAACAGGGAATGAAAATTTCTTCTAAACATCGTTACCTCGACAAACCTTATTATCGAGCTATCTTTCATTTTTCCACAACTCCGAACACCCTAATGAATCGAAGATCAATGAGCTTTACTCCCTTAATGCCTCTCGAATGTTTCAAGCTACCGTTGAAATCGTCTTTCAACATTTTTATCTTCAAATTTTATCGTATCATTCGAGTATTCTTTCCTTCGTTCTGATTTCCTGCTGTATTAAATTTCGCGCATCGCATCTTCATAGTTTCACGAAAAAGAAATACGTCGGAGACGCAAGAATGCGATACGGATTTAACGTACGATTTTCCTGTCACGCGCCAATGGCAATGGAATAAAACGATAGAAAATGGAGAGACAGAGATGTCGAGTGAAATGCGAGAGAAGGAAGGAAGAATATAAAGTTGCATGGTTCGTAAAGAATTCCATATGGTTGGAAGCGTTCGCCGAGCGACACTTAGGACGGTGATCGCGCTTCTTCCTAGTTTCCTCGATATCGTCTCCACTTTACTCTCTCCATTTCCGGACCGTCGCTGGCAGCGTTTATGCCTTCGTATTTTTCCCTCGGTTATGCCTTCGGAATTGTTGTATACTCTCGTCGACGATTACGACACGCACAGTAGCACGAGTCCGCTCATACTCCGAGAAATAGAGAGAAGCAAACTTCCATAACCATAACGCGCCCCGGAAGTACGAATTTCGCTACGAATACCAATAAATCTGTCGTAACGATATCCACGGGAGACGGACGAAAAGATTGAAAAGGCATTACCGGAAATTCCCAAACATGTTTCCAACATTGTATACTTTTTATTTTGTTTCAACGTGAGCTCAAGTATTCCATACACAAAAAAAAGTGTAGTAATTAAATTGAAATTACGCGCCGTTTGGTTTGCCGCGTAATTCAAACATACGCACGTACGTTCCATCAAAGTTTCGACTCGGTCGAACGAATCTACGTAGGCGAGTTTCTCCCCTTCCGGCGGATTGACCATCTGACCATTAATTTCAATCACACAGCCCGGTGACTTTTAATTACCAATAAAAATGCCTGAACGATGCCCGATGAGGGAAAAATTACCAGAGCGCGTTAGCATCGACCCTCGGGTTAGATTGATTTGACTTGTTTTTTTTTCTTCTCTTCGCTCCTTCCTCTCGGACGTTTTCACCCTCTGACATAGTCGGAGACTAAACTGTCCTGTCGTCGTCAACGAGAAGAGGCACGAGACTCGTGCTTGTCCGGAACTGCGAAAAGAATGCCACGCCGTTGGTCCGGAAATGAGCAAAGCGAAGGAACATGTTTGAGCCTGAGGCTAAAGTATCAGGGTTTGTGTCGGATGAGCAATTGAATAAAGTGGAGGCGTCGATATGTGACGACAGGATATCGCCGAATCGAAGCGTCGACGATAAAACGCCCGGATGGCATTATATCCGATAGATTCGATTTTTCCTCCACGAACACTCTCCTCTCGGAGATATCCTCGGTGAAGCAGAGTAGCGAATCTTTTCTTCTTCTCGATCGTGAGAACGTTAAAAAGTACGATGAGAAATAGGAAGAAACGGCGTCTTTTTCAATCGTCGACGAAACTAGAAAAACGATTTACACGTCGAAGGCAGATACGGGGACGAAACCTTGAAGTGTAAGGTATATTTGTCCAGGAGGCAATCGTCTGTCGAAGCGTTACCGTGGCTCTCGGTACGTCGAATTTGATCCCGACAATAAACTGTACAAATACGAAATACCGTTCGTATTATTTTGTTTGCACGAGAACACGCCTCTCCTCTCGTAACCGGAACGATCCTGTTCCGACACGATGACGTTTCCGGTTCTCGATGTTCTTGGAAAATAACGACATTTCCATCCGCCTAAGGAAACGGCAGCTGTACTTCCTAGACTACGGAAGCTCACCGATACCCGCTGCATTCAAGGTTAATTACAATTACGTCCGAGTTAATCGCGATGCGAAAGAACTCGTTCTCGTCGTTGCACCATAAATAGCACGGGAAGCGTGAAGGGGTAAAGCGCACAGAAGTTCACGTAGGAGTCGTCTTGCACGATGAAGGCAAAGGGGGGTAGCACCATTCCTCGCGTGTCACCTGGTGCTCGTGCAAAAAGTTTTCATTCGAGCTACCTCTCAGTTCCTAACCTTTCTCACTGCTATTCTCTGAGATTCCATTCTATTTCGTTCCGTGAAATACCTCTTTCTCGGATTCTCTCTCGAGTATTCGTCGAGAAATTCTTGACGCAACGATTTCGAGATACCTTCCGTCTCACTGAATCCTTTACGTTTTATCGGTTAGTATATTTCTCGGGCTATATGCCAGACTTCTCGGTATAATCGGATCCGATTTTCTCTTAAGTCGATGGAGAGAGAAGCGAGGAAGCTAGCTGAGAGTAAATCGTCGAAAATCATCCGAATAGAATCTGCACCCTGGTCGTCCAAGAGCGACAGGAGGACGACATAGCCCCTCCATCCTTCAGGAGTTATTTCAATAAAGCAAATGGAATAGGCCTCTCGTAGGTGGTATATCTTGGCATAGAATGGCAAAGAGCCGAAGGAGGAAGCGAGGATTCGGAGGGAACGACGAGCTATGATGGAGCCGTCAGTACATCGTGATCCACGCATCATCAACATTGACGACCTCCATCCGCTTTTTGGCCCCGGAGAAAGAGAGAGAACCTCCCCCTTCGCGAAACCATTGCGCCAGTTTACGAGCCTGCGGGGATCTGGGCTCTTTCCACCCTTCGAATCGCGCCACCGACCGCGGCTTTCCTTCTCGACGTTCTCGAGAATGTCCAACGTTTTCGCTTCGACCCCTGACGTCACCGGGTAAATCACCCTTCACGCCTTGTTAGCTCATGCCAACGTACCGTTTTACGATTTCGTCCTGCATCGCCTGCGAATTGCCAATTGTTAATTAGCATTCTCGCGGAAGAAGCGAAACGGCAGTACGAAACTCCGGACGCGGGGGTGGATCTACGAGGATGTGACACCCTTGGAGATTTATTCGGTAGAGTTGTTAAATTGGTAGCCGTATGTCTGATTTTATTTGCTCACTGTTAGTCAAAATTCACGTGGGTATTGCGCGCGATGAGGTAGATTGAATTGTATTAATTTTGCGCTAACGAAGAGAGGAAAAACAAACTCACCTGATTTTTAAATTTGGATGCAATCAATCGATCACGCTGTATCAAATTTATATCGAGCGTGAAAGCAGCGATAGAACGAAGTACGGATTATTCTGTTGTAAATTAATAATTCATCGACAATTAGAGCTCCGCAGGTGGTCGGTAGAAAATGCAAGACGGCATATGTTTGCCCTGGTGAATCATAGAGGAATTAGCATAACTAACGCGCCACGAGATCATTAACATATTCGTGTCGATAGCCGTAGGTACGCGTAAACGCATACAGGGATCTTGCGTGTCAGCCGCTCGTCCTGTCGTTCGAGTACCCCTTGCAACCACCCCGACGGGAAACATCTTTTTCCCGTATTTACCCGCAACGTGTTACCTCCAGTTTCCTATTCGATTACCCTGCCTACGTCCGCAAAATTCAACAACCCTTCGCACATTTTACAATCCCCTTCAACAATTGATAATTAATAAAAAAAGAATTACCCTAACAGCAAGGTACAACGATCACGCAACAAGGTTCCTTAAGTCCATATTTCCTACCCCCTTTCCACAATTCTTTTAAATTTAAAAAAAAAAAGATCCAATTCAATAATGACGAATTTAAGACACAGCAAATTGAATTTACAGGGATTGTTTTACTAAAGCATTAAATTAAGAGATGCCGAATGAATAGGGAAAGGATTTAATTACCAAATTGTGGATATCGGCACGTCGGCAATTCCCGTTCGTCGAGCAACGAGCGTAGATCCCGCGGGGCAAAACCATACGTTCGATCGAACGCAATCGTGTCCTCTCTTCTTCTCTTTATCGTCGATCTACCTTTCGTGTTCCAATAGTGCGGAATCGTTGAACACGAACGAAACACGACACAAAACCCCGATACCGAACGATGCGCGAGACGAGCGAATAACTGGAAGCTATGCGCGAGAGATGCGGTACAGACTGCACCCTGCGAAACGTCGACCGGCAAAACGTGCGTGCTTTGCGGAGGAGCTACTGCCGTGGATAGCGCACGCAACGGACACGAGTGTGTGCATGCGTAATTAATGAAACCAATAAAACCGGTCGTGCTCGCGGAAATTCGTTAAATTTAATTGGACGCAAGTAATCGCTGCGTGCCGCGATAGTCGAAGGAAAGGGGTAGAAACGAGGGGGAGTGTTCTCTGGGAATTCAAAATATGGACAATGGATCGGATGACATTTTGATGATGGATACCTCGACGAGGTTGTCTTCAAGTTGATCACTTTTGCTTCAAGTTGATCGCTTTTGCTTCAAGTTGATCGTTTTGCTTGAAGTACACCAAGGACGGGTTTGACGTTTGTAACTGGGAAACGAGGGCGCGAGGATATTTCAAGACGTGATAGACGGAAGTTCCGATATTACAGCTCGAGTGAAGGAATGTACGACGTATGGGGAATTTGAAAATCGGTAATAGAGGCGCGATGAGAGAGGATGCTCGGTGATGAGATTGCTGATGGAAGGGAAGTGGACTGGTCGAAGAATTCTCTTTTTCGTCGACAATTTATAAGGCTTGGAAACGTAACTGTGTAATTATCTTGCCATTGAGAAATGAATTATTCATCTCCTTTTAATGTAGCTTTCCAATTTCGGTATTTCTTCGTGGACATATTTTTAACAATTTTATCCCATTGCTAGTTCACTTTCGTGGTAGCAAAGCCACATAAGCTGCTTCTTCTGTCTCCGTCTCCGTTGGGATATTTGAAATATAAAATCCAAGAAAAATGGACACATTCTACAATGACCTTCAGTTCTCAAAAAACTGAAGATATCAAAATACCTCGAAGTTACGCAATCAATTCTAATCCAAGCTAAACATCCTAGTTTCATCATCTAGTTTAATAAACGCCGACGGGCAAACGCACGAAGTACACCTCGTCTCGCCTCCATCGATGATCATAAATTTTTGAATCGATCCCGCGTTACGAGGTCGATCGAGATTGCAATATATCGTCGTTAATCTATTTCGCGAATAATAACGTTTCACGCCACTCGAGTTTCGTGGAGGCCATCTCGCCACATCGAAGAGACATCCGAAATTCGGTCGACACTGAAATATCGCATTTCCAACTAAATCTAGGCGAATCTAATTTTACAGGGCCCATGTGCATTAGCGGATTAATGCACTGTATTCCTGGTGGACCAAACGATGAGGTGAATTTGCATGGCATTACATTTGCACCTCTCCCCGTCCCTTATTCGTCTCTTCAATCCCATTTCTAATTATACTTGCACCGTCCCTGGGTGTGTCCTCTCCCGCAGGTGATAATCACGTTACTATCCTATCAGGCTTTTTGCCATTCCTCCACGTTCGCACTGGTATCGCACTATTTGAAGTGCTTAGACTAGTACCGATCGATCGACCCTAAAGAGGCTCGAATTTACCCTCTCACAATTGCTCTGGGCTTTGAAGAGGAGCTAGGGTGAGGGTGGAAGGAGAGGATCAGACAATAGCTAAGCGCTCTCTCGTGGCTCAATATATCCGATCGGTTCCAATAATATTTACTTCTTCCGTCGTGTATTTCTTCTTATACATTATCCTCCCATGAATTTCACCGCATTACGACCAAGCAAACAGAGACGTAAATAAATAACTGAGGAAAGAAGGAACGAAATCTTTTACGGTGAAATTTTCAGAGTGTAGTCTCTTTGAAAGTAGCACATGGAACTATCGGGATTCGTTCGGTAAAAGGAACGAAAAGGATGTTAGATACGCGCGGTATAACTTTGCTGTAATCTCGCTCTGTCGCGGGAGAAAATAAATCCGCGGCGGGAAAAAGAAAGGGTAGAAAGTTCCGCGAAATCGCTGAAGCTTTTGGAGGTTCGGACGTTTGGTAGTTAAGATCTAGATGGAACAAATCGTTGCGAGGCAAATAATCGAGTTGAACACGTTTCTCGCTTTGGAACATTGTCGACGAAGCTCAGACTGTTGCGACGAATCGGTTGCCCCTGCATCTATGCAACTGTTCGTTCGTGCATGCACGCACGGTTGCGATACACGCGATATGCAAATCTGAGATAAAGCGCGGATCGAAGCTGATCACACCTCCTTTCAAGTCCTAACGACGTTTTTCTATAATTAAAGGATAAAGCCTGGAGTAATTCGAGGCAGTTTTATCACTGTAAATGCATTTAAATTGTACGTCCGACGGCAGAAATTTATTTTACCTACGTGAACCTGATCCTTTTAATTAATCGAGGACGAATAATGGGAATCACGCGAGCTAGATTTTATTTTGTCGGTATCAGAATTAATTTTTTTTTCTCTTATCAATTTCCGCGAGCACTTTTCCCTACGACGTAGATGTATCGCCTTTAATGTTTGATTGATTCACTTCCGACGCAATCTGCAGGTGCATTTAAATTATTAAGACGGTGTTAAATAAACCTTATGCCTTTTAACAGCCTCGTCGTTAGCGATGGTAAACGTAGAACGATTTAAACGAGCTGCTAACCAATATAGAGGTAGTGGAAGTCGAGCAGCAAGTGCTGTTTCCAACGTAATCGAATTTTCAGCTTGTCCTAACCACATCGTTCATCGTAAAAGCACCGATACATCGGCAACCTTATCGAATACTTCGTTGTCGCAAACTACCTATCTCCGACAATGGAAATGACGTTTCTCGCGATCCTTAGGAACAATTAAATGCAAAGCTCTACTGCGTAGAAAGTTTTTACATATTAATTAATTAATATTTGTTCCTAATATACTGTGAAGAAATTAATTTACTCTCGTGTTAGCGAAAATATAAATAAGCACGTTGTAAAACATAAAAGCCCGGGAAATTCGCACGGCGGAAAGTAATTTTGTACGGAAGATATGGGGGAGGCTTTGAAACTTTTTTTCATTTTTAGGGATTAACTGTGGAGTTTGGTAGTCCTTAAGAATAATATGGATCGCAATCCGATGTATAATACTGGTTAATTAGCAAGCGGAAACAATGCTCCATGTGTGCTCGTTATCCGACGGCATTCAAACGCGTCTATTATATCGTCGTCATAAGTATACTAAATAGGATCGTGTTTAGTCTGCTCTAATTATCGTCCTCTGTTCATATTGAAATATTAAATGATAAAAGAAAGTTTCGTTAATTATTTCATGTTAATTTAAAATATTTTATCCTATCAGGAGAAATTTCACTATATTGTCTATGTATTATTTTGGGGGTATTAATAAGTAAAATCAGAGCGTTTTAGTAAAAAAAAATAAACGACAACGTAGTATTTGTTGCAATTATCTTCTTCAACATGGAAATGTAATATTTATTTCAGTGTAGAATAAAATGAGTCATTGCGTGAAGGTCAGTAATGGTGGCGTTTTGTGATATGGTATTACAACTGCGATGGTGGTGTAATGGTCAGCATAGTTGCCTTCCAAGCAGTTGATCCGGGTTCGATTCCCGGCCATCGCAGTGGATATTTTTTGTTATTTTCATAGTTTTTAAGTAAAAACTGATCGAAGATAAAGCTTTATTTTTTGTCTTCGTTAACAAAAATGTATTATTAATAATATAAATAACAATGAATTGTAATAGTAAAATCTTAAAAAGAAAGAAAAGAAGGTTCTTCAAGGCAAGGATCGATTCCCGCGTTTTCTATGTAAGATTCAAAGATCGTAACACAAGACTGTACGCAGTATTTCTATTAATAGATAAATGCTAGAAGCTATAGCAATTCAATTGTTACAACTTAATCACAATTTGATCATAGAATCTATTCTGTTTCTATATACTGTTCGGTTTTTCTTAAGAAGAAGTATTCTCAGGAAATTTTTTAATTTTCAAAAACTTATCTTACAGCCAAGACAAGATACGTAACCTTGTTTGTAAAATAATATGTAATATTAGACTTACGAGTTCTTGCAAAGGAAGATATTTGATTAACTGGAAATTCAGAATCTCAGCGACGGTACATTTAGAAATATCTATTGTTAAATTTCTCCTTTAATAAATATTAAATTGAAAGGTAGGGGTAAAAGCATAGGGGACGCCCATTACTATGTGAGAACAGTAGCCAATCAGAATGCATCTTGGTAGAGTCAGACCTGGCAACCATGGCAACGAGCTCCAGAACCGCTGGGAGCGCGGTAGGCGCCGAAGGTATTTGAGTGGGTGCTGCACTGGGTTGGAGCGCAGTTGTTTGGTAGACGTCAGGTGATCGTGAGTTCGTTTTCAAATCGAGTCGATTATTCAGCTTTGCAGACAAAGACCGCGTCGATCTCAGAGCTGTCGAGCTCGTCTCGAAAACCTTCGTTTAAGGTAAGACGCGCCGTTATTTTACTCATTTTCGAGTATTACGGAAATTAATGCCAATGTAACCGAACTTAACGCGGAGTCATTGACCGCAGACTTCCGATACTTTTAAAACTTGTTCCTAGGATTTGTCTTAAGTGTACGTCAGTGATGCGCTGGTTTTCCCTTTAAGATAACAGTAAGACTTTGTAATATTTTTCGAAAATTATAGAAAAAACTTATTTTATTCTAAATATCGTCTGAATTTCGGAATTTCTATGTAATTTGTAAAAATATTTCTATATCTTGCTTCTTGATAATACTGAAGGAAGTTATGTTAAGATTTTAATGAATCTTTTTATTTTGACTTATTACTTTTACAGTTTAAGTATATAATTCAAATGTTACTATTTTTTTATAATAAATGTTTCAAATGCATCTAGGTTTTGGCCATTATATGAAATACAAATCAAGGAAGTAATGCAACAGTTTTATGTTTCACCTGAAGAATATTAATACTAGGTTCATCCACCATTTGCATGATATTCCAGGAAAATATGTGTTCTTCTAGGTGCTGAATTATTCACTTTGTATTTAAAATTTACTTTCAAATATATTATTATACATTGATTTACGAAAGCTATATTTTAAATTAAAATGTTTGCTGCTTTCATCTTTCACTCATTACTTGTATGGCTTAAATATACGATTCAAACAAAATTTAAACGAGAGCACATAATATGTAATAAATTTACTTCTTCTGTTTGATAGAGAATTAAATCTCAAAATTGAACACAAAATACATTGTTACCTTAATATCATGAATCATAATGTATTAGGGTGAATCAATGTTTATACGATATTTCAGATACGATGGTCATATTTGTTGTTTAAGCAACAAAGATGGACCGACTTCACCAAAGAATTCTTAAATCTATGCGAAAAAGCATAGTTGATGATATAGATGTCTTCAATGGCATTACTAATCGCTTAAGATCAGACTATGTATTATATGAGTCTGATATAATGCAAATTCGTGCTGGTGCAAATAGGAGAGAAAGGGCAGAAATCTTGCTAGATATACTCCCAAGGTATTGATAAAATTTGCGTTGTAAGTTAAATAATGAATAAGAAAAATTCATGCGACATATATTTCCCTATAATATACCCTAGTCCTTAAAATAAACACACCATTAATCCTTTGCATCATTAAATTCTTTAGTCGAGGAGCAAATGCATTTGATATCTTTCGCGAATCGTTAAGACATCATTACGATTGGCTTAGTACCGATATGGAGAGACTTGAAGCAGCTGAAAGAATGTACTATGATGCAAGATATTATGGACATCCGAATCTACCTCCAATGTCACCGTTAACTGTTATTCGAGAAGAAAAGGTATGCGAGAAATACAGCTGTATGACACTAGGACTATAGGAGTAATACTAATTATGTAGTAATGTAGACAATCTCGATGATGCGATACAATGAATGCTGACATTGTATCAGTAGATGCACATCATAGAATGAGTAGTAATCAATAGGAAAAGTATTTCTCTCTTATATATATAAGATGATAGAAATGTATATTTTTTTCATTTTCTTTTATAATGTCTTGTACAATGTAGCAGCCATTTTGATGCTGTCATCCAGAAGAGGGCCAATTTTTTTTTTAATTTATTATAATCCGTATGCCCTTCATTTTCATTAGCTTGACCTAATTTATAGGATTTAAATAACTTATTGTTTGTTGGCTATGCGCTCAAATGGGAATACGATGTAAGTCGAATTATGTACGCATTAATAAAAATTGTTGCCAAATTGGATGCGAAAAAGTGATATTTTTGTATTCCAGCCTCTTCCATTTATTTAGTATGTGCTACTTTTATTAAGCTAGAATAATATATTGAAATTACAGACAATACTCTTAAAGAGTGCACTGACAGATTTGGTGCCAGGTGGCTATGTCGTACTTCATGGGATGAAAGGCTTTGGAAAGTCTTCTTTGACTGCTAGTACACTGAAAGATATGAAATTAATAAGACGCTTATTTCATGTAAGTCTCATTTATTAAGTTTCTGTATTTTGTGAACATTTCAATCCGACAAAAAATAATTTTCATTTCTTTTAGAACGAAATATATTGGCTTAAGTTTAGTTACGAACGGCCCATGAACGAAGAGATATTGACTCAGTTAGCCAAACTTTATAATTTGGTTAGAAATTTGGAAATAGTACAAGAGCCATTAAGAATTGAACCTTTAGCAGATGCTTTGATTAATTTCTTATCTCAACATTTCAATAAACCAGAGCACAATCATGCACTGCTAGTTTTGGACGATGTTTGTAGCGAACAAATAATTGATGCATTTGATTTCCAATGTAAAACTATCGTCATTACTTCAAATATCGATGTTTTACAAGGCAGGAGAGCAACTGTACTAGAGGTAATTTTCTCCGTTCCTTTCATTTTTATGGTTTAATTTGCTTGCTTATTTTCTGCGACCACATATTGCTATACAAAACATTCCATAGCATCGCTTCTTAGAGCTTTTCATTGGCAATGCCTTTCATGCTTTAAACGTTCCAAACCTATCCAAAATCTTAAGTCCTCCATGAAATAATGGAAAATTTTAACGATTATTAACAATTAGATGAAGATTTCCCTTACCTCACTTCCTTCTCCTCATCTACTAATGAATGGGTCACTGTGCACAATTTCATCTAATGTACATAGAAAGATAGTAATTTTAATACCCTGGCCACTTTCATCGCCCGGTGTGCCAAAAATTGCAAGAACATAAGAAAATATTCATAAATGTTTGCCTCTCAATATCTTCTTAACTGTATACGAATCTAACTCATCTCATAAATTCATAACATTTGTACATCTCGCTTTCGTTGTCTCATATGGAGTTCAGAAATTTCTTTTAAACTAATCCAGAAAAGTTTTTCTGCAAGAGAGTTTTACCAAAAACCGCAGTATTACTAATACTATTGGTATTGACGATTGTAACAGGTTGACCTTATACCGTTGAAGCTTGAAATCGCTTTCTGATAAAGTTAGTGAATCGATCCGAACTGTCAGCTTGACAGTAATAGAATTTTTACATTTAAGAAGTATTTGTTTTTATAGATGAACGATGGCTTCACAGAAGCCGAATCTCTTGGTTTATTTGCTAAAGTTCTGGAAATGGATGTATCTGAACTTCCAATAGAAGCAAAACGCATTCATGAAGAATGTAAAGGTATGCCTTTATTAATCGCGATGTTTACCGCACAGTTTGAAGAATATAAGCTGGACATGAGGCGACGACCAGATCGATGGAGGTATTATTTGAGGTCCCTTCGAACGAAAAGCGAAAAGAATAAGTAATATCATAAGTATTTAATACTCAACAATATAACCGTGACATACTTTTAATTCGATATTGCGTTACATAACTTTTAGAATAATCCGGATATATCTCGGAAAACAAGACACCACGTTCAACATATGCATTCAACAATTACCCGAAGAGCTCCAGTCTCGCTATAGAGAGCTAGCGATTTTCCGCGAAGACGTTAATATAATGCCACAGGTAATTTATTGAGAAATTTGAAATTTCGCTAAGTTCTATTATATTTATCATTTGTTCTTCCTTATCCTTGTACGATTTATTTATTTTACTAGACCTTGGAGATCCTTTGGGATGGATGCCCATTTGAAGTCGAAGAAATGATGTTAGAATTGTGTCATAAATCACTGGCGGCTAAACAGTGGAACGATGAATTGCACACGTACATTTATGGTATTCATGATCTGTTACTTTGCTATCTGCGGAAGAACCTTACTGACGAGGAAAAAGTGAAGTTGCACAGATTACTTGTGGAAAAGTATCGTCAATATTGTAGTGGCGATTTTTCCAGACTTCCTAGCGATAATTATAGCTACTCATATATTGGACATCATTTAGAACAAGCAAAATTATTCAACGAATTCCCAGTCATATACTTGAATTTCAAGTTCTTGGAATCAATGATAACACAATGTGGCCTCAGTAACTTGTTGATTGATATCGATTTCTACGGAAAGTATATTGCGCCTAATGATGACGATGTATACAAATCACAAATAAATGATTTAGAAAGATTTCTGGAAGAACAGGCAAGTGCTATTGTTGAATACAGACGCAGAAAGTGTTTCGACTTAGTACAAATAGCCATGAGTCATCCATATTCTGGATACGTCAAGGAAAATGCTACAAGTTTGGCGAGAGAAAGATCTAAGAATTTGTATGTGTTACATGACATCAAATTTAGACAGCTGAATATACCATTTAGCGAAGAAATCCCAATCATAATGACCACACTGTGCTTCATGAATTACGCTAACATGATACTCATTGGTGGAACAAATGGTGAATTGTTGCTCTGGGACAACGTATTTAAAAAGCAGAAAACCTTTCATGGGTTCAATAAGAAGTGCGCTATAACAAAGATCATTGCTTCTGCCAACTATGATTGCTTTTTAGCCTTAGCTGACAGCGGCATACTGAAGCTTTTTAAATTACATCTCGAAGAGAATAGTGACGAAATTGTAGTAGTTCAAAGTCCTAAACAAAAGCAGTCATTTTGGAGCAGCATATTCACGAGTAAAGTCGTTCAAGACGATAGTTCAGCAACATTTTCCATTCCTGGAGAATTTATATTGGACATGACTTTTGGACATGAATCCAAATACGTTGTTGCTTCCACAAATAAAGGAATGATACGAGTATGTAACAATGTACTTTTAATAGTATTCTTTTAACCGTTTGCGTATCAGAGGGTTTTCACAAAACACGGTCGAAAAACGCCAAGCGGCGCGGTCGCGCTCCATTAATTATGTGTCGAAAAGAGCCGAGAGGCGCGAGTAGCTCTTGCAAGAATTTTGTAGGTTGTAACAATATACATATACTATTAATTTATAATAGGTAATAATAAAATACGAAATATATTATTTGGATTACTGATAGTGGCGATGCAACGTACATGCGTTTGAAAGGGCGAGCGCCTTTCGGCAACCTGTGAGCGCGCCGTCAGTTGTCTGTATTGATGAAATGCGCTGGGTTTTTTCGACACGAAATCTGAAGAGCGCGAAGGTGGCTCGTGGTACGCAAACGGTTAATCTGCTTCTTTGTGTATCGTATTAACACAATAGTTTATCTCCTTAGGTCTGGGATGTTACCGGTAAACTGTTAACCAACATTTATCCTAATCCGTTAAAGTAAGTAATATATGTACTTCGCTATTAACCGCCAATACGTTTTTCTACATTGTTTACATATCATGATCCTTTCAACAGCACTTATCTCAAATGTGTAACTATTACGACGCAAAGCAATATGCTGCATACAATGGATGAAGCAACTGGTTGTGTTATATCGTACAATGGATACGCTTCACAATACAATTATATTTCTCAGTATAATCCAACCCTACAAGGAAAAAAAATCATCTTCTTCCGCCATGTACCAGAACGAAACAACTCTCTGTTCATTGTGACTGAAACTAAAGCGATATATGTGAAATGGTTCAAATCACAGAATAACCAAATGCACAGTTATAACAAACAAGTAAGAGCAGAAGTAGAAGGTGACAAGACAGTGTACATTTGTGCGGCTTTAACCGGCGACGGTCAGTATTTAGTTCTGGCCGATTCTGCGAGTTTTATAAATGTGTGGAATACAGATGTTGGATATCAGCCAATAGCCACATACAAAGCACGTGTTACTTCATTGGACACCTACTGGATGAAGGAAGACGGATTCCACATCGTGAGTAAACGAAGATATTTCTTTGAGAATCAAAATTACGATCATGTATTAATCTTAAAACGGATTGGACTGTAAATACTCAAAATTAATTCCATGTTTACTAACAAAATGTATTTTAGATTTGTGGCACTGACAATCAGTTACTGCAAACATGGAATTTACCGATACAATCAACTCATAAACCAGCAGAGTAATTTATTAACATATTATACTTTTAATTTATTTTATGCCACTTTAGTACGAGTAATAAATCTTTTTCTATTTTTACAAGTAGCAAACCATTATTCGATGCCCGGATGGAACCACTTGGAAAATCTGATATTATAGCAATTGGAAGTTCTTCCAATACCATTATAACGTTAAACGGTGATAAAATAATAGCAGAATCGGAGCAACTTACTGAGAAAATGGCACACTTACTTCTTTCTCCTGACGGAAAGAAAGTAGTTTATGCGACGCAAAATGGAGTAGTCTCCTTATTTGATGTAGAAACGAAGCAGACCATTCAGATCTTTAAATTCGAACAACCTCCGAAGCTAATTCAATTTCTAAACATTGATAATAATGAAATTATTGTGTGTAGAACAGTACGGGGCAATTTAAAGGTAAATTAATAAGAACATCTTTGTCGTTAATATTTATTTCATGTATATGCCGAATATCGTTATTTTTACCAATATCTGTATTTGCATAGGTATGGCAAAATGCGAAGATAACGTACTTAGTTAAAGACCTCGGTCCTGTTATATCGATTCACGAAATTAACAAAAAAAGTGTGATAACTATAAGCGAAGATTGTTTCATAACTGTTTGGAACATAGATGGTACAACATGGTTACCAGCTGATAAGCTGCCGATTTCCGAAACAGTCAGCAGGTCTCATTTTAGCTGTTTAAGCTGTAAGAAGAATTTATTAGCAGTTTTATGTGATGGTGGAGAAGTAGCCGTATATAAGCTACGAGAAGATACCGACACTACACCTGCGTATATCCATGTAGAACAAAGATTAAAATTGAACTTGTCACTGACATTGACATGTTGCGAAATTTCCCAAGACGAAGTATATCTTGCTATTGGCTTCGAAAATGGAGATCTAATGGTAAATATTTAAAGAAAACTATCTGTTCAGAATTTCATGGTTATTACCAATATTTTATCTTCAATAATACTAAGCCATTAATTTTCTATTGCAGATCATTGATATAATGTTAAAAGCAAAAGTACATCAATTTAAATTCCATGTTACACCAGTTACCCAATTGTACTGGGCACCTTGCACTATTGGAATGCCCATACTACTTTCGGTGAATGCAGACGAACTAGCATGGTGGAATATATCTCTTGTTGCGCCTTGTCATGAGCCAAAACGAAAGAGTCGTCTTGCCCTTAATCGAAGCATTAGTACTCCTGCGATCAGTCGGCGCATAAACAAGCTTTATATGCCTACTAGCCAAAGTGTACATTCCAATGTATGTGGTTTGCAAAGATCATCGGATGATATTGATACAAATCCTTTGGCTAAATATTGGAGAGATAAGAAGAGTAAAAGTACCGTATATCCAGCGCTATTAAACGTTGTCGACTTGCCTGCAAATTATCTGGCAAAAATATGCGTGTCTGCAGATTTTACAAAGTTTCTTACAGTCGACATATACGGCTCTATAAGCACGTTCACATTATTTGGATATCCCGTGGAGGAGAAGAAGGAGGAGGAGGACATAGACTGAATTGGCGAGCCATATTTATCGGAAGTATATCATTATTAAATTGATGTTTTTCCTGTAGTAGACGAAAACATGGGTCGCAGTTATTGTTAAGGTAGGTTCGGTTATATCAAAAGAAAAAAAGACTTTTATTGAAATCATGGTTATGTTAAATGATATGAATTTCGAACAAAGTCTTGTGATCTCTTTATGACATTTATTATGCTAAGTTTTGCGCAAGTGGAACATATTAATCCATCGATTTCAACATTATGTTATCACTGCCGTTTGCATTTATTAAAAATTGAAAGGATCTCTTAGATACAATAACACGATTAAAAAGTCTGACTTCGGTTGCATTTACTTTTTCTTAATAGTTTTTTTTTAGCCGCAGGACTTTATACAATGATTTTATATAATAGGTGCTTCGAGTAACACGTATACACATACAAATACTTCGTGCCATCGAACAATCTTTCGAAATATCTTTCAAGTTGCCAAACATATTTTATTCTTTGTATTATGCGCGCAAATACTCTCTCTCTCTCTCTCTCTCTTCCTTCCTTCCTTTTTTTAGTCACATTTAGAATTGAGTTTTATTTGAGACGTAACAGTCTATGCAATATATAATATACAATATGTAATTGATTTATAAATATTATTTTAATACAAAGTATATTTCTATTCTATGCAGACACAATCACTGTAAATACCTGAAATTATTTATATTTTATATAAACCTATAGAACCAACGTGTGATGAGAGACTCATCTTACAAACAATTCGATCAATCTAAATAACAATTCTATTTTTCTATTCAGTAAAGTAACTCCGCTTTTTTTACCAAATAATATTTTTACGAATTAAAAGCAAGCTCGTATTATTTACATTGCACGATACGAAACAGTATAATGTACGATAAGACTATGAATAAGTTTTAAGTAACGTTACTACTATTATATCGAATATTATTTGATCTTCGTCTTACCCAATTACACGAAAGCACACGCAACAGAACAAAAAAGAAGTACACACATTGAAACATGATAATTTACGTAAATCTCATTTCAAAGTGAATACTTTGAAACTAGCACGGTTTCGTGAAGTCGAATTTATTTGATTCGTTTACTACGACACCATGATAGTAGATGTTAGAACAGTAGGAATTTTATGATAATCGATCTCGATGTTGTACGTCAGTGTTCGAATATCTCTTTTATTTCCTCCTGTTAGAGAATTCCTGGATTTCTACATCTTGATGTGATTATTACACTTTATTTGAATTTTAATATATCAATTCGTGAACTATGTTATTCATATCATTTACCGAAGCATAACGGAAATACAATTAGTTTGTATTATACCTATGTGCCTTAAATATAAATTATATATTGAAAGGGGAATCAAGTTATGTTCATAGATTGTGTTAAATTTATAATAATATTTATTGATTACATCATATGGAGTCACAAATATATGTATATATTTAAAAGAAACTTTATGGAAACGATTCCCCTTGGAAAAAAGGATAGAGTCATATTAAGAATTAAGTTTATATACTTTCATTTTAAAAATACCAAAAACAATTCTATTATTCAGATACTTCCACAGATTTCAAGTTCCCGGTTTTACGTGTAATCCACGATAAATGTTTTCCCATTAGTAGAGCAAACCTAACAATCAATGTCGTGTCAATATGTCGATTATTTCGGCCTCATCAATAAATGATCTCAATAATATTATTGCCAGATCTAAATGTTCCAATGAATTAAATGTCTTCTATCGATAGCGTATACTGAAATGTTTGGATGTATCTATATGTCTACATGTATACAGATATATGTAACTGTATTTTGTGGAAATCAAATATTAAAACTACAATATAATATGTGTACAACATGTGATAACTATCGCATTTACTTATATGTGAATGTACCGTTTTACTTCTCGTCGATTATTCAATAATTATATTACTATTTTACGTCTTATCGATTATTGACTTTGTGATAAAGGAATGTGTTGGGTGGAATTATCCATTTTTATGGTGCAATTATAAGTGCGACAGCGTGTCGCGTGATTGTAATGACTCCAATTGGGTCGGTTGTAGGCTTCGTTTAGCAAATAATTATTTACTATGTTATACCATCGAGCTCAATTACTGGTAATACTTGTTGTATTAACCACGAGTTTTGTATTTGATTTAACTTTAAGAAAATTATGTATATTTAATTCGAAATAAAATTTTTATTCCGAAATTGTGTCCTATCCAGTAAGCACATTACATTTACATTATATTACCGCTAATTCTACGGCTCCATAAACATTGTACAAGCATTACTCTAATTCACAAAGATCTCAATTTTAGAAATTTGTGACTTATACCATTGTAAAAATAACGGGCTCAATTGTAATGCATCGATTAATTAATCATCTTCATTGTGTTTGTTTTCAAAACGTAAGTACAATATATTCATGTAATCGCCGTAGATCTAGCGTTAACGTCGAAAGATCAATGGTCCGGATACGGAAACGGGATACCTTGGATACTTAAGCACCTTACAAACGTAGAGCACGTGGTGAGATATTAATAGAAGTGGCTAACCGTAGAAACTACAACTTGGCACGCATTCGAAGGTCCAATTTAAAAGTCTAGGCCAATGTCGTATGTAGTATGTACACGTTGCAGTAAAGCTATTGATAGTCCAATATCAATAAACAGAGATACATTTCGATATCATATACGGAAGCTAATTTATATCTGATACCTGATAATCCATGATCACAGATTTATGGCAATAGTTACGGGGTACAGATATGAAAGAAACATGACCTGCAAAGGAGTATATGCATTTATCAGTATCTTAATGAATTAATGTTAATCTTGGCAATTGGTATTTTGAATAGTCGCGTACAGTGGATATTAAATTGAAGGTTGTCAATTGGCGAATTCAAATGTTCCTTGTAATGGCAGGAATAAATTACGAGATAGTTCCGGCTTCTAATCTTATCACTCGACTTTCACGTTTGTAGAACATGACACAGTTTACTTGAACTTACAATGTCAATGATGTAACTATATTCTATAAGTCTGACGTAAAATTTGTTATTTTAAAAACTTAATGTAAGATCAAATTCAAAACTAATGCCTTCCATCCTCCCTATAACTTGAAGGTCGTGCTTATATCGATGTTTTTATTTTTATATATTTTAACATATGAATTTACAATTAAAATAAGAATTCACTGTCTACATTACATCGTGATTGTAAGAAAAAAAATCCTATGCATCGCATTTTTTCATTCTCTAATTTGATTTTCGCAGTAGTATCACATGTAATGATATAAATTCAAACTTACAACATGATAACAGTGTAATAAAACGAATCGGGGACATTGTACGATTGATGACAGATATCTAAGGAAGAATAATATAATTAAATCTACTACTAACTCTATAAATTTTGAAATAAAGCGCAGTATATTAATGTAATTGCTGTAAATCCGAAAAAAAGTATAACTCAGTGGATAACTGTTTCTAATAACTTTAAAGACTCAATTACGATAACGTTAATGACTAACAAATGCAGGAATCATTGTCAGTAACATATTTAAGAATATCCAGCCAATATTGTAACCTTACGACGTAAATTAGGCCAAACATCGAGAAAAATCGTCCCACCCTATCTGCAAAGGTCAAAGGAAGTAACTAGTACTGTAATCACCCAGCATAAAAGTTACATAGATTGTCATGCGAGCACAGTAACGAAGATAACAGGATGGTTATCTTGGATGTAAATTACAGCAGATACGAAAACGCGATTACTTAGAGTAAGGTATATCAGGGGCATTTCAGAGCGTAAGTAATTGCGCATTAACTGCTGTATTGACATTATCCGGGAGACGTCAATCGATCGGAAGGCTCGCGAGCTCGACGAGGTTCCAAATAACCTAACATGGTATAGGTCTTGCATTTACCACTACAGGGAAAGCTTGATGCAGGTATACATGGATGTTGTACATATATTAGTGGCTGGGTTCCGGAGCCTCGGGTGGGGGGAGGAAAGAACGGCGTATCCCTGGCAGCCGTACCAGCAATCGTTGCACTTCGCGTTATTCAGTCTCAGTGTGCGGATCGTCCCACCGCTTGCCATTTCCACGTTCACCCGTCACATCGCAGATCATCGGAAAAGACTTTTTTTTTTCATTCTTTTTCTATTAGGCATCGGCGTGTGAACGCGCGAAAAAGCAATGTCGGTTGTATATAGAAATTCCATGAAAACGATTGGCAAGTTTGTGCCTGAGAAGCTCAAGCCGTTGTGGAATCACCCTGCTGGTTAGTAAGTGGTCGATGATCACCTAGATATTTCAAATAGTAACACGTGTCAACCGACATATGTTTGTCTTGCTGTTTTTTCCTATTTGACCGCGTAGCATGCAGTCGAGAACAGACAGGACAAATACTGTGACGACCTCGAAACACTTTGTCATTTCTTTGTGGTACATGCGTACTTGTTATTTTTAATGGACTTGACCATCGAATCAATGTCATCTCGGAGCGAGTCGTTCTTACAGTAACGTTGAATATTATCCACTTCTACGCACTTGGCAGCACGGTTTCGAAGAGTTAGCATAAAGTCAGCGGGATCAAGGACGTATGACACGCTATATATCTTTTCATAATGATTCTCATGAAACTTTATCACACGTTCGAGCTGATTGTACGGACGATGATTGTTCATTTTTGTTCAAAGTACAGCGTATTTCCTGAAACACATACACCACACCCGAAATTATATCACGTATATTTGTATCAAATTCAACATTGGAAATTCAATGAAACCATGATCATTCTCTGTCGCTATTCGTCGCCCGTCTAAATGTATTTTTGGATACATTAATGTGATGCGAAATTCTTGTGAAAACACGTTAAAGCAGTATCGACCTATTTTCCCCTTTCAGGTCCGCAAACTATATTCTTCTGGGCACCAGCTTTTAAATGGGTCAGTAATACCTTTGATATACTCTAATAATTCCCTGAGTGTTAGGTGTTCATGATGTGTTCAATGTTTATGATAATTATGATGCAAATAAATCAATGATTACATATACAGAGTCTATACGTTACTGTACATATATACATACATATATATACACACGATACACCGCTGTGCACACATCTATAATCCGTTGCTAATATGGGCGGATCAATCTTGCTCCAAGGTAATATATCTGCCCAGACCTCGAATAAATGTTCTGGCAAATAAACGTGTTACAGAAATATTCCTTAACTACGAAGACATTGCATCTGCATGGATGTGTTCCAACTTTTATTATGATATTTGTTGTAATCGTTATTCAGCAAGACGAAATGATTTTAACTATGATGTCATTTATATTTTACAATAATTCATTTAATAAAAAAGACTGCAAGTGAATGATCTCACGGTATTACGGTTGCTAGGCGGGGTAGGATGTATGTCATTATCAAATTGATTGTTTCGCTAAAACCTGGAAGTTTCGACAGATTTCGACGCTCCGAGCCAAGCGCGCATGCCCATGACAGAGCGCGGTCGATCTAGCTGAGATCTGGGTCAACTTTATGGGGGATGTGTCCTGGATGAACTTAATATGTTTCATAATTACATATTGTCTTGGAAAATGTGTTGTCGTTTTCCTCTCTCGACAAACCGTTAATCGTACCGTATGAACGATATACTGTATATTACAGGGACTTGTTATCGCTGGCCTTGGTGATCTGCAGAGGCCAGCAAGTCAAATCTCCATTGGTCAATCGTCCGCGCTAGGAGTAACTGGTGTCATATGGACTAGGTACTCCTTAGCCATCACCCCCAAAAACTGGAGCCTGTTTAGTGTAAATCTTTTCGTCGCAATGACCGCATTATATCAGGTTGCAAGAGCAATAAAGTAAGTTCTTTTTTTTTTTACTTAGATTACCGTTCTACGGGTCCATGTAAATTCGAAAAAATAGTGCAATGTATTTGAAAAGGAATTAATATTATAATTCATCGAGAATATAATTATTACGGTTATTAAAGAAAACACTTTTCTCGCGACGGAAATTAAATGTATCGATCGGGAGAACTCGATGGGTCGTTTTACAAACCGAAATTCGAATTAGATATGTACATTATAATGAATATAATAATATGTGGAATAAATACATTTTTAACTGACTAGTCATTTGTAAAACTAATTCCGTAGGTGAATGAGCACGTTTATCAGTTGTTACAAACTACACAATATATGCGAAGTTACTTGACGCGTATTGAACTTACGAGTAAAAATTCTATTCTTATTTGTGTACTATTGCAGGTATCAGGGAGAACAGTCGGCAGTGGAAGGAGCAGCTGCGGCGGAAAGAAAGTAGTAAATATAGTTATAAGATAATTCATAGGGGCATAAATTCTAAATATAGATATATAATTAGCCTAATATAGAGTACCTTAATTACGAAGCAAATACTTTAAGTTAAGTAATTAGGATAGTCTCAAATTTCGCCTAAAGTATGATTTTCCAACTTAATTGGAGGTCATGCTTCCCATAATGCAGTTCATAGATATAAGTGCTAACATACAAATAGTAAGTAAGTAGCAATAAATCACTAGGTTAAAAAGATATGAAACACCAACACTAACACACTTCCAGTCACAAAATTGTAACACCACCATCAAAATCTTCAGGCACAGAATTGTAATAGCTTCATCAAACATTTTCGGTCAAGAAATTTCAAGCATCTTCAGTCGCAGAAATTTAACATTATCAAATAACTTTGGTCACAAAATTTCAAGTATCTTCAGTTGTATTATTTCAACGTCAAACAACTTCGGTCACAAAATTACAAGCATCTTCAGTCATGATATTTTAATATTAACATCCAAACACTTTCGAACACAAAATTGTAACACCAACATCAAACACCTTCAGTCACAGAATTGTAACATCAACATCAAAATCTTCGGGCACAGAATTGTAACAGCTTCATCAAACATATTTGGTCACAAAATTACCATCAGCCATAGTCGCATTAATTTAACAGCATCAAACAACTTCGGTCACAAAATTTCATACATCTTTAGTCGCAGAATTTTTACACCATCAAGCAACCTCGGTCACACACATTACAAGCATCTTCAGTCACGATATTGTAACATTACCACTCAAACACTTTCAGACACAGAATTGTAACATCAACATAAAAATCTTCGGACACAGAATTGTAACAGCTTCATCAAACATTTTTGGTCACAAAATTTCCAGCAACCATAGTCGCATTATTTTAACAGCATCAAACAACTACGGTCACAAAATTTCAAACATCTTTAGTCGCAGAATTTTTACACCATCAAGCAACCTCGGCCACAACATTACAAGCATCTTCAGTCACGATATTGTAACATTACCACTTAACACTTTTGGACACAAAATTGTAACATCAACACCAAAATCTTTGGGCACAGAATTATAACATTATATTCAAACACTTTTGGACACAAAATTGTAATAGAAACATCAAACACTTTGCATCACTACATTTCAACACCACCATCAAAGCATCGCCGATCACAAAATTTGACCACAGACACAAAATTATCGCCGTTACCAAAATTACAATATCAACACTGAGATACTGCCAATCACATAATAATAACACTGACACCATACATCTCACATCACACAAATCGAAACACCAAAGATTACACCAAACACGATAACCACATACTACGAAACAGATACACCAATACTCAAGTACCTTAAATTCTTAAACCAAAACACCAATACAATCATTTCAAATCAGGAAATAATAACACCAAATTGAAAACACCACTACACTATAATGCTTAAACACTACATGCTTCACAATACGGATACAGTTACACGCAACACCACGTACAACACAATGCCAACACACCTACACGAACACATCGCAAGCAATAATCGACACACAAAGCAGCAACAACACAGACATCAATGCAAAAACCTCACACTCAACAAAATTCTAAATACTGTTACCAACATCCACTCCAGGCTGTAACTTAAATTCTAATACCGAAACATAAAGCATTAAAAATCAAAATAACCCTTAAGTGCCATTCAAATAGCAATACTCAGGCATAAAACACACACTATACAGCACGACAGATAACACTATGCAAACACCAAAACAGATCTACATCACGACAAGCACACACAATCATACAGATAAACGGTCACAAAAGCGCGCGCGCGCAAACACCCACACATTCATAGACACACAATGAACCTCGTGCACTAGCAATAAACCCCATAGCATAGGAATTCAAACACACGCTTAGACGCTGATCATCTAGCAATAAAACCTCTTAGATTAGGAAATCCAATACACACTACCCCGTAGAGTAGAAAACCGGCAGCACCATGAAACCGATATCTCAGCAAAAAAAAATACACAAGCTTAAAACATTATGCATACACATACACATACCTACACTAAACTGGAGCAGGGCTGCACGAGATCTGCACGCCAGAACCGTCCTTGGAGGAGCACTGCCTATCTCCTCAGGGTCGACGTCTTTGGCACCAACATCCCATTATGCTCCATATATGTGTCTCGCATACATGCCAGCATGAGGGGATTTACGGTACCAAAGACGAACGATCGGAGAAGGTTGGCGGTGCTCTTCCAAGGACGGCTGTGGCGTGCAGATCTCGTATAGCCCTAAGGTAGAGGGACAGGAGATTAAGCACACTTCATTAACATTACACGTACACAAATCATCCTACACACCATATACGATACACCAGCGGCATTTTACAGATTCCGACCTACAAACACACTACTTACAAATAACACTAGTACACCAAACACTAAATAGCTTACATACAATAAACAGTACACGAAACAACATACTTCCTAATACACTTCACATATACCACTACTGAGATACCACTCTGTGTTAGTCTTCTACACATCTACACTTAAGACCCATACACGCAGCAGCATGTACACTGAACACAAAACACTGTACCCGGAACATAATACACTACTATCACAAAACAACATTCAAAACATCACATACTCCAATAGCTACTCTCACATCTAGAACATCATACGTACATGCCTACATACAACATAAATCGATACACCATCAATGATACTCCCTGACATCTTGTAATAGGAATCTGTTCGTGCTAAGCTGTGATAACGGTACGGTGTTCATATCTTTGCACGTAACAATGCCGGTTATCACACATTCTAAAACGATCATAACGAAGAACATTGGAATTTAAGTACAAATAAGTACATTTTAAGGTCAGGTAGTACAATTGTAACCGAGTAATGCAAATAATAACACCAATCTAGGATTAATGTGATTAGTTGTAGGCACACGTCTCTTCCACTTACAAATCTACCTCAAATTATGTATAATTACCGATGCGCACCACTGATGCTGAAAATCCGATAGTGTACCCCCAATGTACAAATTATGTAATTATAATTGCCTTATAGATATAGCAATAGTTAGTTGTAAAATATATTATTTTTGATACTAACAAATTTGAGTAATATTATTAAGTTTTATCTTTTATTTTGCATGATTTTGCGACGTGCATTGCTATTTAATATTTTTGACTCTTTTAACCGGGTAATACGATCATATGATCCTAGATGAAGTGTTATTTGTTCGATGGAAGACAGAGTATCTAGATTTTTTATTTCTGTACCCGTTTCTGTTACATTTGTTAGTGGGCTATCAAACATTTTCATCCATTACATATTCAACTCACGATTATCTCAAGTCGTATAAACATACGTTGCAATCTCATTAATCGTTACATTTGCCAGAGAGATCTACTGGTGTTCAATAATTAATGGAAATGTATTGATGTAAATTTCTCTGATTGACATATTAAAATCGTTAGTGTCGCGCTCTACGATATGTAAGACTTCTTCAAGTGTTTCCTATTAATATTAGTATAATTATATGATGCGTTGATTAAATTTTATTTTGTTTATAATTTAATCAACAATCCTATTATTTTACACGATGTACTAGAAATAAATTCCTGAGATTTGTGTTAGGTAATTTCTATTTATATGTAATTATTATACTCTATACGTAATTCTTCATTATTATAACTAATAACAGGTGCATAAATTTATTTCATTCAGATTGTACAGATTATGCCTTTGTTAGATTCTTCAGCGCTTATCGAATAATTACTTCTCCTCTCTAAATCTACTTTAAGCTGAATTACACTTATTGTTAAACTATAATATTTATTCTTATTAAAAAATACTACGCTACCGCGCACTTTAATCTCTTCAATATTTTATAAGGTACACTATCAGTCTATCTACAACGTTTACTTCAATCTAATTTATCGTTTACATACCAATTTATATTTAATACATCGAGTCTCATCGTCGAAGCAACAAGCAGTGAAATAGAAGTTATCATATTTCAAATTTGGCGCGCAGATACCAATGCATTAACCCAGTTCAACTAGTACTATCACAGAATCCATAAGAGTGGCAGCCCTGTTTCGAACCTCGTATTAATCAAAACTCAGGCAGTCAAGCGTATCGTTTATTTCCAATGTCACACGAATAAACAGCGCCATGAGCACTGTTTCCATTGAACGCCGCTGAAGGTTGCCGGCGCGACGAGCGAGAGGTCAGAAACTGAGTTTTGACATGCGCGAGTTTCTATAGAATCGCAGTTCGTGGTTGCGCTACCAGAGGAACGGATGAGTTTTTACCGTCATTCCGGTCCCGTGAGGGTTTCGGTAACGTTGTTGCTATCGACGAGCGAAGACAAGAGGAGAAGAGAAGATAGAAATAATCTATCGCGCACATTCGAACGTTGAATCAGCCTATACCCTACAATCATCAAAAATGTTTTCCGGCCTGACAAACCAGGTATCCAACTGGATAGGAAAGAAGAATGAAGAAGGTGGAGCGGAAATGCCGCCGAATGAAAAAGTTATTTCTCCGGTTGCTGAGACGGAGACTGACATGAAGAAAGACAAGTAAGTCGTCCACGTTTTTAACCTATGCGCTCGCTTGAATATTAAGCGCCATAACTCATATAATTCGTGTCGTTAACATGCAACTTTTTTTATGCACTTTTTCTACAAATATGCAAATAGTTTCATCGAGTATATCGAACAATAGTGACTTTCGCACAAACGACGCGACAATCACACGGCGTAGCGTATTGCCAGCGGTGTTTTTTTTTCCTGTCACGCGAAAGTGCGTAGGTCGTGTCAAACGAAACTGGCTCGAGCCGTACAATAGACAAATCGGCCGAATTTTACGTATCTTTCGTGGCGATTTCAAAGTTGCAGCGCGATCTTGACTGCATTTTTGAGATTAGATCGATAACGCCCCTGTACTTACACTGTTGGACAAAATTGTGAGCTCACTATTTCTTTGGAGTTATTTCAATCAATAACTAACTAGTACATATGCAAATTTTGGAAATATTTATTATGTAACGCATCGTTACTCGTGATAGAATAATTTTTAAAATATGAAAGGACAAGTATTAAATATAACATAATATGTCAGTTTGGTGTCAAGAAGAAAATTGTCAGCCGCTTGCTTGTCATTTGAGTTAAGCCATGAATTTAGCATACCTGTCACGAATGTCAAAGTCACGTGATTAACATATGGGGAATCCCTTTAAAGTAGACAGTAGATTTTGTTCGAATTTTTGCTCCAAAATAGAGTACTGTCAGATAAATTAGGCCACGAAAATTAATTTTATAGACGATATATAATTATGGATCGTGATTATATGAAGAGAACTACGCTCAACTAAACTTAATCGGAAAAAGATTTTCAATTGACAAAACTATTGACTGATAAAGCAAATGAATTTTTGGAGCGTATTCTTATTTTGTGCGAAAGTAAATGCAATATGTAGAAGTCAGATGAAAGAATCAGAGTGTGGAAACAAAAAATGCAGAAATGAAACTGTGCAATTTACATAGCAGTGTAAAAGACGGGGTGGTGGAATTATAGTCTGATACTGTAAGGGGGTAAATGCTGTTGAGAATTTACAGTTCGTTGAAAATATAATGAGCAAACGTAACAGAAAATTTATAAGCGTACACACAATTTTTCCCCTTGAAGTTGTTGCATATTTTCTTATATTTAATATTTTTCATAAATATTGTAAAACTCATTCTATTATCATTTCGAACTACAAAGATGAGAAATATGTTACACGGAAAGTTTTTAGTCAGTTTTCATTCAAACTAGTTATTTATTGATCAAAATGCATCCGAAGGAATAGTGAGCTCACAATTTTGCTCAGCAGTGTACGTAAAGCATTACGTAAGTAAATACTACGCTATGATGTTACGTTTCGTGAATCAAAACCAGGTTAATGCAAGCTGTAACTACCATTGTACTTAACCTTCTCGTGCGATGTTTTTGATGATGACCGATATCGATATAATTGTCTGATAAGGACTTATCTGGAATTTTTTAAATGGTTCGTACGTAATGCAATTATTCGTGTCGCATGTTATTCGAATTGTCGTTCGATCAGATGAAAAGAAGACAGAACGACAAATGATTTCGAAGAAATAAAACGGTATTTCACGAGGCCATTCTCGCTGTTTCGTTGACGCGTTGACGAGAGTGTTACTAAAATAATGTTCCAAGGAATTAACAATTTTATCGATGCACTGTCGTATGCATTATCAGATTTGGCCATGATATTTTATTCGTGAAAACACGCAATATCATCGTTATATGTTTCTCGCTGTTAAAGCCGAGCGACTCATATCGCATTACCGATTTTGCGCAAATAAATATTTCCACCTTACAGAGTTGCATTAAATATCAACTCGTTTTGCACAATGTTCCCATTAACCCTTTCAGTACGACTGTCGTATATATTCGACGTTCTTACGACGGCCTGTGCGTCGGACCGCCGTATATGTGCGTTCGGGCGCCGTATATATGCGACGTTCATACGGCGATCTGTGCGTCGGAGCGCCGTATATATGCGACGTTCTTACGACGACCTATGCGTTCGGGTGACGTATATATGCGGCGTCCTTACGACGATCTGTTTGTCGGTGCGCCGTATATATGCGACGTTCTTACGACGATCTGTGCGTCGGCGCGCCGTATATATGCGACGTTCATACGACGATCTGGGCGTCGGAGCGCCGTATATATGCGACGTTCTTACGACGAGCCGTGAGTTCGGACACCGTATATATGCGACGTTCCTGCGGCGGCCTGTGCGCACGAGCGTCGAATATATTCGTCGTTCTGGCGATGACCTGTGTGCACGGGCACTGTATACATCCTATGCGTACATGAGCCGTATATATGCGACATGCATATAACGAGCCCTGCATTCTCGTGCCGGATTTATCTGGTACCCAGGCAACGGGCATCGTTGGTTGTAAATTCTTTCATATCTGCGAAATATCCTGTTGGTTTTATCAACATACTGAATTAATCACAATTTAAAAGTACCCTGAAAATATCAAATATATTTTAAACATAATATTTCTTCAATGATAAGGAATTCTTATAATAAAAAATCGGTCTCAGTTCTTTTACAAAATTTCTGAAAAATTCGATAATTATCGATATGAAAAAAATGTAATATTACGGTGTCGTTTAAAAATTCATGTATAGAAACATTTGAAGTTCTTTTCAGAATATTTATTGGAAATAAAAAGATTCAGAATATACTATCAAATATTCGACATAGAACAGCTTTTATTGAATATCTAGAGAAATGTAGGTACAAATGAAAATTTACCACATGCGATGTGGCGGTACTCAGCAGAGCGAATTACCGTAGCGAAAGGGTAAAGTCCTTCCAATGAAACTTCATCGTACCACCGTTACAGAATTTCAGCGAACAATAACGCCCTTCGGTTCCTCGTCTACGGCAAAACCGCCCATAGACATGGGCCCTTATTATTCCATCTTCTCTACTAACAAACGAAACATCCGGACGATTCTGTTCGCGTCGAGTTAACTCCAATGTCTCGCGAATATTTTTCACGCCGCGAAGATAGTATTGATCGTGTGGCGGAAAATGTAAGGGCACTTCTTGCCACGAGAATGTACCCCAAAAGGTCATCCTTACGGGCCGTCTGCATTTATCGATTCGACTCGATTTCCCCTCTTTTTGGGGCCAATCGTGCATCGAGCCGGCCAAATATATTTTCATGCGTACTTTTTGAAAATTCACATTCAGTTGCGCTCTTATCAACACATAACAGACGGGTAGGGAAATTTTGCATACAGATAAATTCTATCAATTGTTTTCGAGATATTTGTAATTAAAGTATCGTTGCACTGGTAAAATAGGATCTAATATAATATCAAGTCCCTGCACCACCCCTCGTCGTAGATTAAGGAGCGTTTAAGAGATCAGAGTTTGCAATGTTTTTAATTTAATTTGTTTCCTATCTTATCTACCCAATGAATTTATACTTCACACATGAAAACATATTATATATAACTCTCTCACCGCTCGTTCTCTCGCGTGAGACAAATTAATTTGCAAAAATAGCTCCGCGCATTGTCTCGACTCTTTTCCTTTTTCCATCTAATTTTCATCCTCTCCTTTGTAATGCTTCGGGTCGCTTTTGTGTCGTAATAATAAAAGCCCTGGAAAGCTTTGGAAAGAGTTAAATTACTTAACGGCGCTTATGGCGTCTTTCGGTAATTATACTTCTCGGAGATACCCACCAGGACCAGGCCGTTTCGTTTCTCAGCGATAATATGTTGCTCTGAAATTTCTTACCCCTCGGTGGTCGTTTAAGATTCCATAAAGATCAAGGAGGAAGGAAAAAACAGAGCGAAGCATAGCGACTCTCGCGAATCAACAACAACACGACTCTATTTCGAGTCGGTCGTGTTGTTTGGTCTGGTATTTAATTCGGCTTAATTCGCATTTATCTGCATGGTTTTCGAGCGCGTAGGAACGAGATGGAGAAAAACGCTTCTCAAAGAAGAGAGGAGAGAATATATCGCGGTAAAGGTCAGGCACAATTTCGAAATCGTTGAGCAAATTATACTGTTAATCGTGTTGTTCGAAATGTAGGAAATTAATTCCATTTGAGATTCCATTTGGCATAAAAAAGAGCAGAATTTCAATGTACAAAAGAAAGGGAATTTTCATGATCTCTGACAAAGTAATCCTATGTCCACAGTCTTAAAATGTTTCATAAAATTTTTGCATCAATTGTAATACCCTGGACGTAGAAATGTATATTTCATTAGAGTTTCATTCACTGTAATTCTTTCAAAAATGAGAGTAGAATCACGATGAAGAAAAAAGGAGAGAGAACATCCGAAATCGCCAAAAAAACAAGTCGACCATCCTATCAATAACGATCCTTTCCAGTCCAGAAATGCTCGATAAAAGTTCTTCAGCTAATTTGAACGTGCAGACCGTATGAATTAAAATTTCACCGGAACACGATTCATTTTAATTCATTACTTATCCATAAACCCGAAAATGAAAGTAGGGATCGTAGTAAGGAAAAAAAAGGGAAACAGAGAACTTCCGTGACCGCCGAGGAATCAGGCGAAACAGGTCCTCACGTTGAAGGTCGTGCATAATACAGTAATCCTCGGGTCAATCGTACGGTTAATTCTGGCATTGTACGAAACGTACGTTTTAATATTTCAGTCGACGTTTCATTCCATCCGTTCGTCGTACGCTAACTATTCACTTTTTTCTTCAACGACCATCGTACTACGTTAAAAATAAAAAAAAAAAACTCCTTCCACAAGTTCCTCCGTCGAAGAATCCAACTCCGTCACCTTCAAACCTCCCCAATCCCTTCTGGAGAACGCATTAACCTGGCTATTAAGTTTTTCGTCGAACTAGTTGCATTCAGATATGCCTGTATCGATTGGAGTATGAAAAGAATTCCGAAGATAGCTGAAACCGATGTTTCTACGAAAGGGAAGAGGAGGGTCGTAATCTTTTATTTAGGTCGCAATCGATACCGCGAGCGTGCTACCAGAAAACTTTAATTCACAAGAGTGATAATGAGAATTTTATGGATAACGTTAGAGTGGACATCGAGAAAAATTCACACCTATAGAAATTCTTCATGGAAATTGTAGATTCGATGTATCGCTTCTTCGTATCTGGGCTAAACTTCCTATCCTACGAAGATTCTCCTTCTTTTCGGAGATCTTCGAGTACTCGCGCAGAAGCGGAAATTCACTCCGACGGAAGTTATTACTTTCTTATGTATGAGATTTTATACGGGCACACTTTCAGGGATTTCCCGGCCCTTCCATCTTTGCAATCTTCCTTTAGCTCTCTCTTGCTACTTACAGTTGTATAAAGTTGAATTTTTCTTCGCTGCAATTAATTCTCAACGTTTATATCAAGACGTCGATGAAATATAAACAAGTAAAAGGATCTAAATACGAATATAAAAACTTTTGTCGAATGTGCAACGTCGAAGTGAATATTTGCACGAATGAAAGGAGGAGGAAAAAAAACGATTGCAAAGAGGGAAGGGTGAGTAAACTTGGAAGATCGTGCTCGAATAAATCAAATACATTTCCGACAGAATAAATACATACTTTTGTGTAAATATCGAAAAATATATAAATGTAATAAAAAGAAGGGTATCGTCTCAAAAGTACATCATCCTGCCTGAAATATGTACGAGCAGTCAATTGATCGAGTACAATTAATGGCATACACTCGAAACGTTATATCGCTGCACTTAACCGTATCCATCAAATTGTTTTCAAAACTCACGCTTCGCCGTCTCGTATTTCTCGCTGTGTGTATGCACATAATAACCACGTAAAATGATAACCATAGTAATAGCACTGTAATAATAGTTGGCGCGGAAACGCTGTTATCGGTTCCATTATGAAAAACACCGATATAGTACAGTATTCGTTAGATGCGCGTTCAAGGAGATGAAAAAAATTGTAATAAAAGTATAAAATAAAGTTCCTCCATTCACTGTGCAACGATGGATTTTTCTTATTATTAAAGGATCGTATTATATCGACGGTAAATCACTTAGGAAACCCGCGGGCACTTTTAAACGTGTTACAACGACAACAGCGTATCCGTGAATGGCTTTGCTTGTTTGCGTTGACCTGTTTTTCGTTGGTAATGTATTTATAGAAAATAGGCAAGGACCAGAAGTTCCCTATGGCCGTTATATTACCATGCTCTATATTGCTCTTTAACGTTAATGACTACAGAGTAATAACGATCGCAATAAAACGAGAAGAACGGAGACACCGTGAAACTTCATTTTCGGACTTAAGTCCGCGTAAAGCGATTTCCTTTCTGCATTAAAACATCGTCCTTCTCTTCCTTCCTCTTCTCCCTCCAAATTGCTACTCCTTTCGTCGTACATCGAATAAGCTTTTTCATGCTTTTGCTATTTTCACCATTTTATCTCGCAATACTTTTACATCGAAAGTCCTTCAAAACGCGTTTCAAGATATAAAAATAATCCGCTTTTCGTTGACCACAGCCAAGGAGGAAGCAAGCTGGAGATGCTGGCTGGAGTGAAGTCTCAGATGACTGGTTGGCTTGGAGGAATACCGAAGCTTAGCCGTCCTGGTGCTCAAGCAACAGGAGAGGGTGCAGCTCAAGCTCAAGTCCCGGAGGGTCAAACGGCCCAGAACGTTGAGACTGCTCCGCCCACGGAGCCTGTGAAGGATGACGATGCTAGTAGGTGAGAATCCGTTTAAAAACGATACTCCTATTTACCTGCTATGATAGCAGTTTAATTCAAAGATGTAGAAAAAAAAGGTAGAACTTCAAGGAACAATTATTTTAATGTTACAGCGCTACTAGCGGTGCAGACAGCGGTCCTGTGAGTTTGGAGGGAACTCCGACCGATGACAAGAACGGACAGCAGTCGTTCGGTGCTGGTGAGTTTCTCTACGATTCTTTTACTCCAATTTCCCAAAGAATATCGATGGCGGTGAGGATAGATTTAAACGCAACGTATAAATCGCTCGATCGTCGAAGATTTAACGCGGTAGACGATGTAACTTTCAATCGTGCTCTTTTCCTGGAGATTCTGTAAACGAGATTGCACCGCAATGTGCATAAAAGTATCGTGATTTATAATGAAAAGTATTTTCAGGATGCATGTTGACGTAGCGTGAAATATTTTAACGACTGGTATACCGTACTTCGATATTAATTATTTTTCATGGGTATTTACGGTGAACGTACGTTCACTGTTAGTGAGTCGCGGTTAATCACTTTAACATTACGGGCTCTCGAGTACCACAGTCTAAAACTTTTAATTAGATCCGACTGCGTAAAGATGAAAGAGTTTGAGAGGTTGGACAGAAACGAACTCGTCGCGCCGCCACCGATATTCATAAACGTGAAATCGTTAACTTTCAACGTTATCACGAAACTCGAAACAGGATCGAAATGTATGTCGTTACGTCGAGTAGCATAGTCTGGGAGAAAATACGAGGGCGATTTTCGATGCAACCTGCCCTCATATTTTCTCCATTTAACGTTTTAACGATCCTCGATGCCGATGATCGATCGGCAGAAATTTAACGAAAAGTTTGTTATCTCGAGCGCGAATTTTTCGTTTCATTTTCATCCTACAGAGTCACGAACGAAAGAGCGAGACGGCTTACGGGGGTTTAACTGTTACGAATTTGAAGTATCATCAGGGTTGAATTCATGGGGATGTTTTCAAAGGTAGAAATAGAAACATACAGAAAATAGGTTTCCACTTGATGAATATAGGTCAAAGAGGGAAATTTTTCGAGATTGCTCGGATTTAGTTCGTATTTTTTCATCGTTAAAAAATCAAATCATGAGGAGGATTACCATCGTGAACGATTGGAAGTGAAATTTCAGAAAAAAAAACATCGCCCTTTTAAAACACGAGGGAAGTCCGCGTGGAAGTAGGTCAAGTGAACATTTTTTTGCATATAATTCCTCCGGTCTTTTTATTTTCTACGGTGTAGGAAGTTAAAATATAAATGCGAAATCGCTTCAACGATGGGGAAAGAGACCGAGATTCCACCGGCAACGTTGGCCGTGACCCTTAAAAGCGGAATGGGGTTTCCGCGAGCTGCCAGAACCGTGCTCGAAAAAAATACATCGCCTGTCCGGCATACTTTTCCTCTCGTCTCCGATAAAAGTATGCAAAGTGTACTTTTATCGGTGGAATTTTTTTCTATTAAACGGAACTCTCAACATACCGAAGTCCCAAGGAAACGCAACGTTTCGATCACCCAGGCAATTTCTCAGTTGAGAAAAAGTGAATCGTTGAGTATTGCTTGAAGCACGCGAACTGCAATATTGCGGGAGAAAATCGCTGTCGTTTGTCTATTTTAAAACCTCTGGGGAATCAATTCATAAAGTCAAAATCACGATATTTAACAATAATACATTACTAAGGAAAAAAAGAAAAATAAATAAAAAATCATAAAAATGTATTTTATACATGTAAATATTGCCGACAGTTTTATAATATAATTAAAATGTGTAAATTTGATATCACCATATTTAACAATAAAATTGTACAAAAAAACAAATCCCTAATGAAAACGTATGAAATGAAAAAAAAAACATTCTCGACAGCTTACAAATTATAAAAATTGATATCCATCGGTAGAAATAAAAATTGGCAATAATTCGATATCACAGATAAATTAAAAATGGTACATACACACGATAAAGGAAGAAATGTGCATCATTCATCGGACGAAAAAGTCTGAGCGAAAATGTATAACACTTGGGCAACGGAAACGCGTTAAAAACGTGGCAATCATGATGTTTGCACGTTTCAAATTAGCCAGGAGTTTATTCGTTCTCGAAATTCAACGAGAACCGAGTGCGAAGCGTATACCTGTAATCGGATTAGTCGATAAAAGAGCGAAGAGTCGTTGATATTCGCATTTTCGATACTCAAGCGAATCCAATTCACTTCTCTCTTGTTCGTAGTCCATGCTTGCTGTCTTTGCAAGAAACAACCACGCGAGAAAGAGAGAGTAAGCTAGAAAAAGAGACGAATAGATAGATAGATAGATAGATAAAAAGAGAAAGAGAAAAGAGAGAAAGGGAAAAGCCATTTCGAGGGAATTTCGATGCGTCTGCCGGCGTAGCCGGTGGTTTGCAAGCCCACCTCGTACAATGGGGAGATTCGATTTTCCCGGCTGATCGTGGATGGAGCTGCATATTCATGCTGGAAAATGTGCATCAACCGTTCAACCGAACGAACGAAGAGCCAAAGAGGCTTAACGTCGACTTGCCGTCTCCTATGTGCTTTCGATTTGTCAGCTGCAACTTTAATAATTAAACGGTGCGATGTCTCTTCGTTAAAATACATCGATCCGTCTCGTTGGATATCTCACAGACTCTAAATTAATATCGCTATTCATCTTGAATGAAACCCTCCGCTTCGACTAAAAATGTCCTTCGTTTTAATCGGATCGAACGGTTACTGTTTTACTGGGTCGTATATCATTTTGCACACGACTACAAAACTGTACGCATCGAACGTTCCAGGGAAATTCATTCTTCTCCTTGGGGATGCAACGTCTTGAAATTTTTCTTTACGCTTGCACTTAATACCTCGTGAGAAGCTTTCCTTCGCGGAGGAAGGATATCGTCGATAACCTTGTCGCGCCAGCTTTGTACCAGGCTTTTCAGTTTTTTTTCCACCGTCGTCCTCTTTCGTGCTTTTCCTTCGTCTTTTTTTTCCCTCGCTGCTTTGCTCTAGTTCTCGCACGGAGAGGGTTTTCCGTAACAAAACATATTTCATCGGCCAAGAAGACGCGAAAATACTGGAGCAAACGATTCGCGATGCAGGATCTCGTGGGAGTATGGAATGAACCTTTGTAGATTACCAAGGAGGGAAATATCAGGAAATAAAGCATAGAGCTACGTTCTTCTCGGTATACGTCGAGCCGTCAGGTGGTCGATTGACGTTGCGAATATCAGGGAGTTTTTATCGTTGCATCTAAATACGTAGAAACGAGTGCGTATGACGGGCTAATTTGCTCAATTTATTTAACTTCACCGTGGTTGAAATTTAAAAATACGTATACACGGATAAGGATATTCTGCATTTTTAATGTCATAGGTCATACGTTTTAATTAGCAGGATTTCAACGTAGAAGCATTTTAATTTCGCACGTTCCGAAATCTGCGGTGAAATTGATAATGCGAGAATTGCTCGACGTTGCTCATTTCCGATGACCTTTCAAAACTACCTCCTCCCCCTTTTTTTTTAATTATTTCGTTTCAATTATTTAACTGCATTGTTATCCACCGTGATTTTTAACTTCATTAGAATTTCTCGATACAGTAGAGTTCCGCTAAGAGCGTATCCGCTAAGAGCGCCTTCCCCTCAATGCGTGCGAAGAGTGTCCCCCACTCTCAACCATTTAAAAGTACAAACCTTATGTGCTCTTAAGAGACACTCGGGTAACAATTCGAGCTAGCGCGGTAGTGGGGACAGAGATTTCTCGGAATTATTTCCCCTACAGCCCCTAGCGGCGCTCTTAACGGAACTCTACTGTATTTATACAATATTGTATTTCAACAAGAGTCATTGTACTCGATGAACTCTCGAATTGGCGAGACGTGGCGCGAACATTTTCACGGTGATTTTTATTAAATTTGCAAGAGCTCCGTTTACCATCGTTTCGAATTTGTTTACAAAAAATTTCGGCGTATCGTTTTCACTTGGGATTGATGACACGAAATCGTATTATCACCCGTGATAATCCATTTTCGTATGAACTGTAATCGTATTAAGTTTAAAATATTCGTTACGCTGCACGAAACGGAGTCAACGAACGAAAATTCCTCTCGCGTAAAGTATTATGATGTTAACTTCGAAATTAATTCGGTTTTCGCGCGATTTCAAATGAAATTCAACTCCACGAAAGAGAGAAGGACGAAGATGAGAGACCCGTCGTGGATATCACGTACGAGACATTTATAGAAATTTTCCCGGGAATGGCTTTCATATCAACGGTGTATCTTTTATCTAGACTTTCTTTCTCTATGGTCGCATTTCCCCTATCTTCTCTGACGAGATACGCGTCGGAGCTTTGAAATTATGCATACTACCCCCTAAGATCCTTCCGCCACAGAAACTATTCTTTCTTCTTCAGAAAGGAGAATCTATATAAATGCAACGTCGCCCCAGTCGCATGTTTTTACAAATAATTGGAACAACATAGAAAAACATTATGTTAACACACTGTTGACCGCTGACGAGTTAACTCGTCAATGCACTTAATTATTTATTTCAATTTATGAAACCAGAGGCGATATAGAATAGTGCAAAAGTTCTGATGATCGTATTTAGTTGATTCTGCTCTATTAACATGTTGCCGCAAATGACGGTTATAGCCGTCCTGCACATTTGTATACTAATGCATTTATTTGTTAATAACTCAGTAATACATCGAAAAAAAAAATATAACATTCTAGATAACATATCAATTGTTTTTTTATGCGATTTTTCATGCTCTAAAAATTCGAAATATTTTCGTGTATGTTCCTGAGCACTTTCGTCAAATTAAAAGTGTGCGGCAACGTGTTAAAAAATGTACATAAATACATGACATAGCTTCTTTGTAAAATTGCCGATCAACAATGCGTTAAGAAAGAGATCGTTTTCTCCGCAGTTAATACTTTCTTCAGTAGTACAAGAAATACGAGACAAACGATTTCCTCGAGATCGTTACTCTCCTCCCTTCTCTCTCGGTAGCCAGGTAATTATTAATGCTCGTTAAATGCGATCTTTGATCGCTTTCCCTGTTTGCTTTAGAATTTCACGTCTGTTTTCCTCTCTATTAATCTACTTACTCATTTATTCCCCTGTTTATCTTCCTATTAACTAACTTATCCATCCGTGTACTTATCTATCTATTTGTGTGTCTATCATTCAGCATCATCCCTCTATCTTCATCATCCGTTTCTCTCCGTCTCTCAAAGTCACAAAAGCAAAACGAGCCAGATCCCATTAATGCGAGATCCATTCACGCGTTTTCCGCTCGCATCCGCAAACAAATGCACCCGCGGAGAATTTGTCCATCGTCACGTTTCCCCACGGAGACACGTTTCCTCTGACTTTTGCGGACAAAAAGAGCGCAGAAGGTTTTCTCAAAAATGGAATGGCCGTTTCATCGGGACGAATTTCTTTCACCATATTTGCCCTTCTCGTTCTTTGTCGAGAGAAGGACTGTCGGTTAGGAGGGACTTTTGAGCATTACTAGGGCATATTTGATCACCTTGGAAGCGCGAAAGGTCGAACGAACCGTGTATTTGACGAAGCGAAATCGTCCCCGGAAGTTTCCAACCGACCTCCATCCCTCTTGCTCTTCTTCTCCCTGTTCCTTGAGAGGTCGACTTCATCCCCTTTCTCGTGACAGTAGTCGAAAACGTCTTAATGAATCATTATTAGCAAAAGAAGACGTCGTTCCGAGAAGCTCTTTAGGAATGGTCCCAACGTCGAGTTGAGAGAGACTTTAATTCACCCTCGACGAATGAAGCGGTTCGTTTAATAATAATCTACGATGAAAATAAAACAACGTCGAAGTAAGTTGAAAAGTTGCTTCCGACATCTTTCGTGAAATCTTCTCACGGGAAAAAAAAGAACGTCGAGATCCTGCCGATAGGAGATTCTCGTCGGTACTCCTAAAGATTCGATTCTCCGAGCGATAAGTTCAGTTTTTATCCTCGATTGATTCGTCTCCCTTCCACATTGGAAAATGCCGTGATTGTCCCAGGCGTGAATTTCTAACGTGAAAAATATTTCTCTCTCGAAAAAGAGACACCAAGGAAGTAGAGATACGTGGAAGCATAAACGACGAAAAAATAGACAGATTATTGGACCACCTACGTGCATCGGCATACTGCGTCAGTTCCAGAACGAAAGCATGGAAAAACGAGCTGTTTGTTCGTTAAAAACCACCCCCATTCGACGAGAAAGCATCTCGTTTTAGAAGCTGTCGATAACCACGTAGCAGGTACACAAGGCATCGGTACGTATACGTCTTTCGACGTGGGTGGACGGCAAACGGGCGAGCGAATTCGCAAAAAACGTTCCCCGCGAATCTCGACGAGTCTAAGCAGATCCAGTCAGCGTGTAGCCGTCCTTCGCGTCGAGGGGTTGGACCCCCATCTTCGCCGATCAATACGACTACCCGAGCGACTCTTCCCTCGGAAATCACCGAGCGCGATGTCTACACGTAACCGGCACCGTTTCGAGCACCTCCTTTGGCGACCCTTCTATCGTCCTTTTCCTTCTGGATACGTTCGATCGTCACGGTTTCTCTCTCGTCTTCTGGAATTTTCGGGAAATACGCTTGGAATCGGTCGCGCGCGGTCAAGGTGACGAAAGTTCACGATTCGCCGGGGCTCGATTGGGACAGGGTGGTCGCGCGAAAGAGGGAGGAAACGCGAAACTCGATTCCCCGGAGCGTTAGTTAGTCGGTGGTTTGTTTTCCCGTTCGTTCTGTACGGTATCCTCTTTCTAAAGCGTACGCATACGCTGTCCCGGAAAATCGTATCCAGTTCCCGCCTGTGGCAGCCGACGCTCGTGGATCGCCTGCTTTGCCGAGATACTTTTTTCCCTTTTTTTTTTTTCTTTCGTCCGCGCGCTTCCGGGTCAAGGTTGCCAAGCCGGGGGAGGCTGCTGGTGCGTTTCAGCCCGAATGTAGGTTGACTGATGACACTGAAATATAACGAACGTCGATGCAGCGGTCAGCCGTAGCTTTGCCGGGGATTTTCACGTTCGGCTTTTCCAACCACCCTCTCCTCTTCGTCCTTCTATTGGATATTCTCTATCGACGTATCTTTCTCTTCCTTCTCTTCACCTTCTTCGCCACTTTTTTTACGCGTTCGATACTGAAACGTGTTTGACTCTTCTCTTTTTTTTTCAATTTTTAATAACACGAACATCGTCACGCTTTCAATTATTGGACGATCCATGATCTACGACGGGCGATATTCTATTTTCTCGATTTTATCCGTAGATCACCTCGGCCTAAAAGGTTTTTCCTTCGCTTTGCTCGGAATTTTCATGAGTTTTTAACCAACCTCTGGATCGATCTCTACTTATAATGGAGCCTTGCACTCTTAAACGAGCACTCCTAGGAGACGTTAAGCGTCTCGAGAAAATTGTGTTGGTGCCCGGCAAACAATCGTCGGATCGTATAAATTTAACGAACTTTTACCGGATAATTAGACGCATTAATTATTTCGAGGGCCTTCCCGCGGGGGATCGATAGCGTCGCTAACGTTGCGCTTTTAATTGCAACCGGGCAAGACCCAACCCTCTTGGATTTTCCAATTTGTCATTCGCTAAATTTTCGACGGCCGAGACCTCGATATCGGCCGTTTGAAGATTCTTCTTTTTCCTTGTGTCGAGGTCGGTTAGTCCCTTGGTATCCTCTTTGCATTTCGCTTTAAGAGATTACCGTAGGTTTAGTGGGTAGATCGAAGATGCTAACGAGCCCTTCGGTGTACGGTTGCCGATGGTGCGCTCGGTATCGGAATTAATTATCGGATCACCTAGCTCGTAAGTCCATCTTTGTGATCTTCGAGCGCGTTTCTCAAATCAGGGAGGATTGTAGCGTCGATGACGACACAGTCTGAGGCTAAATAGGGAGCTTTGGATCGGATATTTTTATTCTCTTTCCGTGTAATTCTTTTTTTTTTACGATTAAAACTAAAAATAGAATATTATGAAGTCAATATCAGGGGTTCGCATTCACCTTCTCCAAGGGGATGGTTGATAGAAGGGTCGTAGGATTTTACGTTGAAAGACTTAAAGCCTAGAGGAATCAGCTCTGATCGACAAGTCCATCCCTGCGATGTTCGAGCATGTTTTTCAAATCAGTAAGGGTTGTAACGATGACAATAGAGTTTGAGGCTAAGTAGGGATCTTTGGATCGGATATTTTTATTCTCGTGCGAGGAATTTTTATTTACGATTAAAACTAAAAATAGAAAATTATGAAGTCAAAATCAGGGGGTGGTATTCACCTTCCCGAAGGGGATGACTGATAGAAGGGTCGCAGGATGTTACGTTGAAGAACTTAAGGCCTAGAGGAAGTAGCTGTAATCGACATGTCTACCCCTGCGATCTTCGAGCATGTTTTTCACATCAGTAGGGAGTTGTAGCGATGACGATACAGTTTGAGACCAAATAGGGGGCTTCGGCTCGGTTATTTTTGTTCTTCTCGATGCATTTTTTTGGACAATTATAAGAAAAAAGTACACAGTTATAGAGTCAAAATCGAGAGCTTTTAGTTACCGTCTCGAAGAGAAACGACGAGAGAAGAGTCTCAGGATTTTTCATTGAGAATCTTAAGACCGAGTGGAACCACCTCGAACGTCGCCGAGGGGCGAAGTCGGTATATTTTTAAAACGAACTCGAGAATTGAAGAATAGAAGCGAAGTAGGAGTATAAGGGAAGGAATTTTTCTCAAACTCCTCACGGTAAGTCGGGTATTAACGTCGATCCTTTGCTAAGGACGCGTTCTTTGACCGATGTTCCGTAAGGCAAGGAGTTCGATGACACGAAAAGTTCATGACCGTAGGAGCGAAGGAGAGAGTTCTTTGCCTGCGAGAACTCGAGATCTCGAGTCGGTGAAAAGTATGGAATAATTGAAATCCGAGAATCATTGAAGGCTCCGTATATCGTATTTCCGGTTTCGCCGGTTGAAAGATCCCCCGTTTAACCCGACGGAGCTTCCTTCTCGGGGTCGTTCGAGAACAACAAATACCTACTCCTATTACGAGCTTCTTCCGCGCTCGCTTTTCACGAGAATGCTTCGGAGATTTTCTGCCTCGACTATCGTGCAGTTCAATGCACCCCGGAGCACCGACTCCCCGTAATAAATCGAGGAGGATAGGCCAAAAGGAGGAGAAGAAGAAGACCAGAGTGGATTTCTTCTATTGAGTTCAAACGTTAAGTCTATTTCTACCCGACAGGAGACATTGCGAGTTTATTAAATCATTCGAGAGTGGGCAAGAAGAAGAGCCCTCTAACTTTATTTAACGTTGCACCCTTTAACCTCCTGTATAGGCATTCCCTTCGCATTACGAGAACCTTTCGAACGCGCCACTCCTTCCCCATGGTACGTTGAGCGACGTGGTTGACGTTATTTTTAAAGGCACCAACGCGCGCATCACGGCAAATAAAATTTCACCCTCATCCCCTTGCCTCTTCCGACGTCTGTTCCTTCACGCTTTTTTTTTCATCGCGTATACGCGAGTTTTCCTTTCATCGCAACGTTCTTCATTTTTTTTCCCTCTCGATTTGTTTCCAACGCGGGCTAACGCGACGAAGGTCAATTTTGATTAAATGTCAGTCAGTGGGACGTATAATTTGAAAATACCACGTGCCGCATCTCCGATCGTCCGTCGAACGGACTTTATTTTTCCGTTCGCATCGATGGCATCTATAGGGAACGATTCGAGTTTTATACACCCATAGAGAAGGAACTTTCTGCACTTGACTCTTGGCGAGGTTGGCGCGCCTTTTACCGCGAGTGTTCCTACTAAAAAGAGATCGTTCCGGTTAACAACCGTAGTCCGTTCTATGATAAAAGTCGTAATGGTCGGCGTAAAAAGAGCACGCGACTTGGATTGAAGCTCTGCGACGATTTTAGTGGTAGCAGAACTTACTCTACCCCTTTGTCAAACATCGAACAATACTTGAGACTCTGGGCTCGTTTGATCGTGTCAGTGAGTCCATTTAGAAGATAGGGTTAAAGATTCGGATTTCTAATGAGTAAACTCGCAATCAATTCCTTGATTTTAGAATATATTAAATTTGATGCGCATATGACAGCCTTTATATTTTAAAATTCATGTAAAATATTAACTCTTTGCGCTTCGAATTATTTTACGAACTTTTCGTCAGATGAACATATATATAGTCTCCAAAAAGCGTCTACTGTTGATTATTAATTTTTTTATTTACTTATTGTTGATTTTGACAAGTCGACAATTTGTAGATGGTTTAATTTCTAGGTGAAACGATTGTAACAGTTAATTTCAAAGAAATAGAAAACAAGTTTTTGTATATAGATATCTTTCCTTTACAATCAATATGTTTGATATTGTATCGGTAACGCTGCAAGCAAGAAATATTTTCAATGTATTTTTATCCTTGACATAAGAAACTCTATCGACTTTCCCGATCGATCAGCTTGACACTTTTAGCTAGCAAAGAGGCAAAAGCGTGATTGCGATGTCTGACACTTAAACGCTTAAAACTTTAAAGACTCGAAAGACCAAATAAAAAATCCTCGAACACTTCACGCGCTACTAGTTAAAAACGGGGGTGAGTAAACACGAAAACATTGGTTGCACGCGGGATGCCCGATATTTCTCGGAGCTTTTTCCCCTCCAAAAATTCAATCGGAATGGGATCGATGTTTCCAAACTTTTAGCCGATAGAATCGTGCCTCGTCGACACCAGAGTACAATATTTATCCTGTGCACCGTCAACGGGAGTCATCGCGAAGCGATTATGCAGTATTCTATCCTCGTTATTCATCTCATGCTTTTTCTCCCTCTTTATCTCGCTTCATTGCTCTTTCTCGTTGACCGTGACTCGTTCCAGCTCGCAGTTTAGTCGCAAACCATAGATGATCGCTGACCGACCTCTCCGCGGATGTTTCGGAGTATCGGGAATTTTTATCGCATTTTTGTTAAAATTTTCAAAATATTCTCTCTCCAAGACGACTTTCCGAAGGAACTCTTTCACCGAGCAAAAAGGCGAGTTTGCAGAGACAGGTTCGTTATCGAGTGACATTGAAATATTCTCGGTGGACGGCACGAAGGTAAGGATTTCCCTCGAATATTTTTCTCATGACAACGATATTCAAGAGTTGGTGTCTCGTGGAATAGTTAAACGGCGAGAAAAAAGTCTTTTAATTTTTTATTCATGCACGAAGAAGATTTTAATCGATCAACGATAATCGTTCCACAATCGTTCTCCAATTGTTCTCCATCGGAGCTCTTTTAACAGGCTCGATCCTTCGCGTTGTTCCGCACCTGTTCGCGCCTCTGCGGCAGGAATAACCATGAAAGAATCCTGTCAGGTAACAAATTACCTCGAACCTTCTAAACGATGCGACGCTCGTACGATATTTGGCACTTGTTTGGTGCTCTTTGGTCGGTTGCCAAACTTTACCGAACATTTCGTTCCTTTTACAGTTGATTTTATATCGCAAGGCCTATCCCGCCTGCCGGGAATTAACAAGGGAAGTCTTGGACTTTCAGTTGTTAAGCTGTGCACGCGGAACATCGATACAGAATTTCTAAAGTACTTGCCTTCCATTATAAGCCGGGTAATAGTCTTAGCTGATAGAGGTAGAGATGGTGGTATATATAGAAACAGAAACGGAGGTAGATGCAAAGGGAAAACAAGAGAGAGAGAGAGAAAGAGTGAGCAAGCAGAAGCTAGCAGAGAGAGAAACGAAACCGCGCGAATCGAAGTGGCTCAATTTAGTTGATTAAATTGGCCTCGGATTACGTCGAGAAGTAAGCTACCGAGTCTCTCGACTACCACGCCTATGGTTTGTCCGCGTTAACGTTACCCACCTTTACGAGATTCGGCTAATTTTTCCATCAGCTGTGCTAAACGTCGTTCCGACTTTAAACTGCCGTCACCTTAATAAATTCGGAGCGTAAAACGACCGGAGGGCAGATTGCGGGAAGTCTCTCGTATAAATACGGACATTCTAGCATGGGCGCTTGTGGTGGCTTGTTAAAAAAGCTCAATTACAGCTTTCTGTTTTGAAATCCTTCAGGTAACGAGGAAGTTAGCCTAATATGCTGCTACGTACCGTCAGCTATTCCATCGTCTGGCAACTCGAAAGCTCGACATCCAGCAACGGGCGACGAGACTCTCGAATTGTCGGTGCTGTAAGAGGTGCAATATCGATTTTATTTAACGAATGTATTAGTAAATATCTGTATACGTTCGTATTACGGGTATGTAAAGAGAGAGAGAGAGTGAGAGAGGGGTAGAGAAGGTGAGAAAGGGTCTGTTTCCGTGATAACGGTACAATCGGGGAAGAAATTATTCGTGTTGGAAATGTAAATCGAAACTGCTGAATGAAATTCATTCGTGCGAGCTTCCATTTTAAAGGATCAACTTTGACGATATTCCCATTATGCATACAGTAGATTAAAGCTTGAAGCTAAAATCACTGCAAGTGAGAAGATTCAGTCGTGTCTGTACTCTGGTATTATATAAATACAAGAGATACATAAAATCAAGTAATTTGTCTACCATCAATTTCTTCGATCGCCAGTTCAATCAAACTACCCGTGCAATCGGAAATGATCAGAATTCATCGCAGCACCGGAATTTTGTTTCACATTTTCAACTTACATTTTTCCATTTTCATCAGCTTCAATTGCTCAAACCACAAAACGTCGAAAAATTGTATTTCCATAGTGACCCATTCTCTCTTTTGGTTTTTTGGAAACCGCAATTCAGTCGAATCTCATCAGCGAAGTTTCCTGTGCGTACGTAGAATCAGAGACTGGCGATGATCGAACGAAATAGCGTTATTACACGACGTAACGTCCTACGGGAGGACAAGTAACATCGGTCGCAACGATGCCTTTCTCTTTTGCCCACTTATTTTTCATTGCTGCCTGATAAATGGCGAGACTCCCGAGGAAAAAGAGTCCCGCGAGAAATCCACTCGACGTATCTGGGTTAGGACGAGGGACCTTTGCCGTTCGCACCTTCGTCCGTGCAACGTCCTGAGGGCGACTTTCCTCGCTTCTTTTCTCGTCGGTGTTTCTCCCTTTCCTTTTTTTTTCTTTTACCTTGTCCCCTTTCGCGCTCGAGATTGCCGTTTTCCACTGTAACGCATTCATCCTCATTATTTGTCCCTTCTTTTTTCTGCTCAGTTTCAACGAAGGCTCTGGCGAGCGCCAAGAGTCTTGGTGGATTCCTGTACGACGCTGTGAACAAGGCCGGGAAGACCGTCGTAGAGGCCAGTGTTAAGATCAAGAAGACCGTCGAGGAGAATGTGAGTAATTTTCTCTATTTTTTCATATCTTTTCGATCTTTAAATTTGCGAAATCTGATGCAAAATGTCGATAGGTGCTTTACTTTTTTTTTGAACTTTGCACCTCTCGAGATTTATTCCGAATTCGTACCTCTCTCGAGCGTGACATATAAAATTAGAGGAATGAAAAAAGGAGCAACGACGAAGTGAAATAAAAAAAAAACGGAAGATCGTTTCGATAGACGGTTCCTCGCGTAACACCATGGTCGTAGGCGAGGATTTTAATAAATTGGATTCTATTGATTTTCGATGACGAGCCGACCGGGGAACTGGATGAAAGAATTTATCGAGAGCCTTTATTCTGAAATCTTTTTGATTACGATTTATCGGGCCCTTTCAGGGTGAGATTTATAAAAATTCATTAGCTACGAATTGTCCTGCCGAGAATGCCCACGGAGGACTGTTTATTTCTTCGCTCGTTCCATACGGATTAACCCAATTCGATCGTGACGATATTACGTTTATTATGTCCCATCGCCGTGGGAGGTAACAATGAAACGATCGACGTTTATTAGTAACGGTGATAAAAGCAATGCAATAGAAAAAGAAAACGATTGCAATTATATTCACGTATTGACGCGTGGATGATTTTAAACGTGGAAAGTTCTTTGCCCCTATTTTTATCTGTAATTTCCTTCGTCGTTTTCCATCTCTAACGAAGAAAGAAGTCCTCTTATCGCTCGAACTTGTTTCGTTTCCACGACGGTGCACGGTGCCGTTGCGATTCAGATTAAATCGTGCAAACTTTCCCGATCTACGAGCCTTATTAACAGCGAGAAATAGAAAGAAGAAAAAAGAAAGGCAAAAAAAAGGGATGCTTCATCCAATATTCCTTTTAAAAAATAAGTACTCCTTTACGGGAGGAAGAGATAAAATTCTTCTTAACGAGACGTCGAAGAAGCTCGAGGAAAAATGACGAGCAACGGCAACGGGTTTTACCGTTGATGGCAGCGCGAAATACTGGAAGGGTAAACAGTCCTCTTGCCCTCGGTCGAGGGCGGAATAATTAGAATGTTCACCGGTCAGGTTTGACCGATAAATCATTAACGAACCCGCTGCAACGCTATGTGGCGGCAGGTTGGTCCGTTCATTATTAGTTACGAGCGTAACTAATTTATTTGTAATTATTGTTAGGCGCATACAACAGCTACGCGCAATTACCGTAGACAGCCGTTTACGCTGGTGTCGTTGGAAAATTTGTCGTGGTGCTCTCAAGACTACTAAGTGGCTATTATTTTTTAATTTATGATACATGAGCTAAAGACTTAATTATTCATCCATTATATTAGAGATTTTTTTTAATATAAAAAAGGAATTTCATGGAAAAGTTCTCTAAATTTATAAGGAAATTGCACAATAAATATTCTATCTGTATCTTATGAAAAGTAAATTAATTGATTTCTGTTTTTCCGATGCATTTAATTGGTATATTTCAATGTGATAAATATAGATTTGATAGTTTTAGTGTTAAATAGAATTTTAAAAATACAGAAACGGTACACGATAGCCACAGTATTTCTGAACCTATCGGAAATCAGCAAATGGTAAATATAAAGCGAAGAAATTATAACTATGGATAGTTTAAAAAAAAAAATGCACCGCCTCGAATGAGTTAAACGATACGACCACGGCGATCAACGTCAAAAACTGTAAATAAAAACAAAAACTTGACGACTATCATGAAAAGGCCTACCTCATGTGTATCATTTGACGTTCATGCGTGTTATAAAACCCGTCAATTCCATGGGACGTTAAAACGGTCGTGTGACAAGCTGCCGTCCCTTCTCGTTTGATTTATCAATAGTTAAACGCGCACGAGCGCTGGCGAGAGGTACGAATATCGGGGGATTCCCACGACAGCACGGAAAATGTCATCTCCAACGCTTATAATGCACTCCCCGTGAAGCGGGAAACTTTCTGCCGTGGAAGAAAAGCGATTATCGAGCATTTTCGTAGGAGACCTTTTCAGTTTGACCCACGTCATCGTCATTTCTTCGGTATTACGTTCACCTTCTACCTCCGTCTCGATATTATCACCTCAAAACTTCACGTATCAACGTGTGCAAGTCCGTATTGATTGTGTGAAACGAAACTACAGCCATGAAATTCACGCGATAGGAATTCCTTTGATTTTCAACCCTTGCAACTCAACGGGATGATCGTTGACGTTGTTGTCCCTATTTTTAATGTTCTACGTTGAAATTAACTGTTATTACGATTTTAGGAGGATTACGGAGGTAGGTATGTAGACTAAAATTTACATGTTTAAATAATTGAAATTTTCGTCAGAAGCCGAATAAATATTCACGTGCTGCTTTGTAATTCGAAATACGAGAGACGCATTTTTTAGGGAATTGATTGGCTGCAACATGATTTGATTCCCGTCCTTTTCAATCCTTTTGCTCGACCCTCTTCAATCCATTCGTCTCTTTTCACGTTAATCCTACATTTTCGAAACGGTACTCAATTTTCAATACATCGCATTTTATAGAAATAATATACATTCGAGAATCAAAGGCAGAGAGAAAGAGTTATCGTATTTTATGGCGCATGCGCCAATAGCAGGACATATTTGCACAACGATGGAACCTATTTGCCGATCGCATTGTTTATAACATACGGCGGATTAATCTCCCAGCACGATCCGTAGGACGGACCTTTATGTCCGTCATTGAAATTACACAAAGGATCTTCCTTCAAATAATGGATCACACGATACTACGCTATAGGAAACTTTACAGAAGACAAAACAGATAAAATCTCTAAATTTTCCAAAGGACTCGCGATACTCTACAATCGATACCGGAAATCGTTTATCGCGTCCACGACGAATGCATACGATTGCTTGGAAGCAAATGATTTGAAACAAATGCCTTTCCCAATTTCTCTTGCACTTGCATTCGCATCTAAACTTTTTTCCCTCCACCGTCATGGACTTCCAATCTATAGGGCTTGCAAATTCTAACAAAGTGGTTTCCAGAGTGCTCCCCGTCAAAATGTAGGTCAGTGAAACACAGAACGGTACCGTATTGAGCTTCAATATTGTTACGATACGCACGATCGGTTCTACGATATTCTCACTGTAATTTCGTTAACGACGGCCTCACATTCGTAGAACCGAAATAAATAGTGTTTCACAAAGAGACAGGGAAATCTCAGGGAAACGAGGTTGGAATCAATTTGTCACTTTGAATACGAGGTTGCGTATCGCTAAAAGTGTCGTGCTGAGTATAGAGGATCGTATCCTTGAAAAATCCTTCTTCTCGTCGTCGTACTCGAAGTTGGCCAATATTTCTCCTGATTCGTCGTTGCATCTTACCGGAAGGCAAGCTCGGCGTATGCTTCTGACACATAATTTCTCAAGAGAATTCGATGCACAGTCGCGGTTGTACGCGACGCGTATCAGACCTTGCAATGTCTGTGTCGTGCCTGTGAAATCTTTGGTAGGAGTTACTCCTCTTTGTGCCTCCTATGAGCATATACTTGCATCGTTCTATTATCATAGAATATTATCGGTATCATTCGAAGGACTCGAAAGAGACAGACGAAGGTAACGATGGGAGAAATCTGGCACATCGATTCTCTTCAGCTGATATATCATCGGTATAGCGCATATATCACGAAGAACGAGAGAATGACGACGATGAAGACGCAATTCGAGGATACTCGTTGCGAGAAACAATCGAAATCGTTCGACCCAATTTAATATCTATCAAAGATCGCACGTCGAATGTCCATCTCCAGGGCGTATTCGTTGGTAGCGTTATTTGACATGAGACTGGCAATGAAGTGCCTTGCGAAATTGAAGCTCGACATACCGAATATCGATGTTGCCAGTTAAGAATTTCAATTTACGTCGATAACTTCCATTCTTCTCCGATATATTCCGACTTTTTTTCTCTCCACTTTCTGGAAGGGTTGAATTTTCAACGCGTGCCAAACCCTCGACATTGCCAGTAACTTCATTACCGATCCTGGCAGATTTCCATCAGCCTTACAACGGATGCGGGAACGTTAATTCGCTCGATCGTTGAAACGAAAGTGGCTCGCGCTTTCATTCGAACGTGTCGATAGTGAATATCCAATTTTCATCTACATAACATTAATTCCCAATTAAATCGATAACGTATGTACATTTGTCGCACAATTCCCATGAGTATTATTCACGTCGGTGTAGTGCAACCGGAACGTCCAGCGTGTTTCTCTCTGTTTGGTACCTTTGCCCACGATAATGCCGGATGAAAAGACACGCAATCCTGATGGACGCTGGTGCATCCGTCTACCTGACAACTGTCATTCCTAATAATGTCCGGCGATGTATGCATCCCATTATCGTACAATTTCACCGTCTCCCGTGTAACTCTGACACCATGCTTGATACGGGACCAACGATGAACTCGAACATTGTGTAAAGCACAGATTTCTCTTTTTATATATATAATATAGTACGGGCGTTTATAAATATTTGCGTCGATAAGTAAAATATACAATAGACTCGTTTCGCGTCAATAATACAAATATTAACACTTTACCGAACGGTACTTTTTAACATCCTACCCACTTCTGATCGGTCACTTGCACGCAAATATTTCCGTGATACTGATATCTCTTTGATAATTGCAAAGTTTCTTCAATGAGTCCTTGCAACAGTTAACTGCAATGAAAAATAACAATTTATTAACTTCCGTAGCGACCAATTAAGAAGTTAAAAGCCCAAAAGTGTTGGGCCCGAAAAGTCGATTAATCGGCTACCGGTCGGTAAAGTGTTAAGACTGCTTCTTTGCGACGTCACTCTTGTAAGATTGTTCCCTCGATGTATGCAAGGCATCGACTCCATAACGACTACATGTCGACTGCCTTGCTATTTCTCTTCCACCAATGCTGGGTCCTTGAAGGACTTCCTTTCCTCGAAAAGGCCCCATAGGGGTGAGGATCGCCTTCCTCCCTCGCTAGAGGAATTGTCCTCTTGAAAAAAGCCAGGCGTGAGAATGCCTAGCTCGGCGCCTTGCTAGCGTGGGATCTTACAATTGAATGAGTTTTTAGGCGGGAAAAAAAGCTCCCGATCGACAAATACAACTCTACCTCTTACCATCAAAATGGAACCCGGCTGAAACGACTCTCGGTGTAATTTCACGACATGGGTGTCGAGTAGAATGAATTATCGGAGACATTCGATCGCAAGAGGAGACGATAAATCTATACAATCTAAATAGTGACTATCGAACGGTATCGTTTCGGTCAACGTTCGTTTCGTTTAAACAGCTTTTATCACGTTCCATGCATTATTTCACGCCGTGTTTCGATGATGTAGGAATTACGTGCTCTTTCAACTCTTATCGTATTATCGAAGGATAATAGGAAAAAGTGTACGCATACCGTACGTGCGTACGTTTATCTCCCATTCATCGTAGTTCGTATCATATAATCACCATAATCGACCATCAGTCCCCGATGGATTACGAATACGTGGGATAATTTCTGATATTAGTTAACTAGATCGTTGATCCGTGAAATTACTACGAGGCATTTAAACGTAACTCGATGATAATGATCGGTAATATCATCCAACAAGTGGATCGAAGCCGTAGCTGGGTTGCGGTACGCGACCGCAGTAATACGAGACGTGTCATAGTCGGACGAGATGCGATTGTAGGGGAATCGGACAGCAACTCTGTCGTGCCGATGCTACGAGAGAAGCGTTTGTGCATAAACGGATAGATTCCCTGTGCGTGCACGTGGTAAGCCTAGCGGATGAAAGATCCATGCACATTTGTATGGAAGGATAACGTGTATCTCCTTGCCGTATATATTCGTAACCCACGACGAGAGTCTACGCTGCGTGCATACACACGAACAAAGAATAGGGGCAGTTGGTATTGATCCAAGCGCCACCCTCTTCATTCGAGACCCAACTACGCTAACACGGGCCAACTCACACCATCGAACATCTCTCTCTCGGTTTGTGCATCGACTTCTGACAAAAAAAAAAGAAACGAGAGGAAGAGAGAGCAGAAGAACAACGATAACTCCTACGTTCCCATCTGTCCGACGTATCGACGATGAGTCCGTACCTTTCTTTCCAATCCCCGTGTCGCTTTCTTGTTTTATTCCCTTTTCGCTTTACGGTTCTCTTCCTCCGATTTGTTTGTCTGCAAAATCTCTCTTTACCGCTCGCTTGCCGTCCTTCTCTGGCGACCGAGTTTCCTCTCTGTACCCTGTCTCTCTTCTACTGGCGAGAATCGATGCTATGAGCCTTGAACTTCCTCCGAGCTGTCGCTCACTGCTCTACGCATACCAGGTTTCTCTCTCTAATTCTATCTACCTTTCTCCCTCAACCTTTCTCTCTCTCTTCTCTCTCTCTTTCTCTCTGTGTTTACGCGGCTCTGGTTTCCCGTATATCGAATGTCGATTCCATCTGCCAGTGAATTTCAACGGTTTTGCAGTCCAAGGTTTCCGAACAGCTGATGCTCCAAACGTTTCACTGATCGCCTGGCGGAACGCATTGAAAGTGGACTATCATCGTCGTTGAATTTACCATTTGCGCAGCGAATTATCGATTTTCGTTGCCCCCTATCTTCAACCCCTTCCCTCTTTCACCCACACTCTGCTTCATATATCAGCTGACGTTCACCATTTTCAGTTTAAAGCGCCCGAAGGTCAGCCCTGTCAGTTCTCTCGAATTAACAGACACTTTTCCGCGAGCTAGACATTTTCAATTCCGTTTACCGTCTTTTTCTCCTCGAAACAAATTATTTTCATCGGATTACCATCCAACGTGTATCGTTTCGTGCGTGCTTTCTCATCTGCAAACAAATTTCATTTCATCCACTATCGTTCGCCCCCTCTATTCCATCTAGCTTTCACGCGATACCGTCATTCCCATGGGCAAGCACGGTAAGCCGTAATCCACACAGGGGTCAAAGCACCTTTCCAAAGCTCGTTGTCCAATTCCCAGCCGAATTTTCGATCGCGACGAACCGCCTCTACTCCGAACAGACCGCGGGTTCGTCGACGGTGTGAAAATTCCACAATCTGAAGTAGCGTGATCGCAATGTTGGCTCACCATCGATGCTGTTGCGGTCCAAAATGGGATTTCCACGGTGAGATCAAAGAGACACCGATAGACGATACATGTTACAGTTTCCCGGAAGTGGTTCGGTCAGAGATCATTGCGTTGATGGAAGGTGGGAGGCTTTAATCGATTATCGGCTTTGCACCGACACGCTTGAAACATCACCGCTGCAAAATGTTTACTCGTTTTTTTTCATTCTCCTACATACTTTACCAAAACTCTCCAACTGTCGCTCTTCTCGCGCGGAATTTCAACTATTTGATTTCACGTGGCTAACAAGGGAACATATCGAACTCGAACACACCGATTTTGATGAAATTTATGTCAGAGGTAGTCCTCGTAAGAATATTAGACACGTATTTTTTTTTATCGGCAACCATCCACTCTGAAGGGGTGAAAACACCCCTCAAAGTTGAGGGCAGGAAACACATTTTTGGGAATATCTCGGTAACCAGGGGTCAAAAAAATTTGAATTTTTTTTCAAATTGTTTGTTTTTCGACCAGGAATTTAACTGTGTAAGAAAAGTTGCGTAAAAGTTATTTGTTTAAAAAATATATTAAAAAATTAATTTTTTTTGTTAATATCTCCCAGAAAACATTCGCAATAAATTAAATAAATTTATGTACACAAACTATGGTCCAAATTAGCGGATACGTGTTTTTGGATTTTTTCAAATTTTGACGATAAGAGTCACTATTTCGCGTTTAACTATTCACTCTCCTTGCGGGACTGGCCGGTCGAAATGGACTTTTTTCATAACAAAGCTGATTTTATTGCAGACTTGTTTTCCATGTAGTTCTACATCGTAACAATCCGGAAGTATATAAATGAAATCATAAAAATTAGTCTATATAGTCCCCGTTACTGAAAAACTTATTTCGATATGCGTGGTTCAGTTGTGGCTATATAGATGAACGACCTGAAGCATTCGAACATCCTGTGGACTTTTCTTTCATGCAATTAGAAAATATGAAATGTTTCCAGTACAATTGTGTGATCACACTTAAATGTTCTTGGTGCAAAGTACATTTATGTTTAACACACTTCTTCGTACAATACCATTACTGTGAACGCTATACAGAATAAAGTTTTTTATTTTTTTTTTATACTTTTCCGATTTTTCCTTTTGTCATATACGTAAAATGTTAGTCCTTACAACTACATCAGTTTTGTTTTGAAAGGAGTACATTTGCGTTTAATTTCTCTGTGCGGAACTGCCCAGTCGAAGTGGACTTCTTTCAGGATACAGATGTTCTTATGGCAAAGGCCAGAATTTTAATAATCTTGTTAAAACATCAAATAATAACGATTAGCGTCAAAACTCAAAAAATTAAAAAATCACGTATCCACTGATTCAGGTCATAGTTTTTGTACATGTTATACGATAGCAGAATAACACTTATCAGTGAAAATTAACGAAAAAATTCAAATTTAAATATATCATTTAAACAAATCGTGTATTAAAAAATTGAATTTTTGCGTTGATTTTATCTTATCAGATATCAGCCTTATTCCGCTATCGAATAGTAGGTATGTACGTTAACTATGATCTAAATCATAGTTCTAAATCATAATTTTTTGGTTTTTAACACTAGCCGTTCTTATTTTATGTTTAACATTCTTTCACATAAATTATTAGAATACTAGTCTTGGCAATAAAATCAGCTTTGTTATGAAAAAAGTCCATTTCGACCGACCAGTCCCGCACGGAGCGTGAAAAGTTAAACGCGAAATAATGACCCTTATCGTCAAAAATTGAAAAAATCCAAAAACACGTATCCGCTAATTTGAACCATAGTTTGTGTACATAAATTTATTTAATTTATTGCGAATGTTTTCTGGGAGATATTAACAAAAAAAATTAATTTTTTAATATATTTTTTAAACAAATAACTTTTACGCAACTTTTCTTACACAGTTAAATTCCTGGTCGAAAAACAAACAATTTGAAAAAAAATTCAAATTTTTTTGACCCCTGGTTACCGAGATATTCCCAAAAATGTGTTTCCTGCCTTCAACTTTGAGGGGTGTTTTCACCCCTTCAGAGTGGATGGTTGCCGATAAAAAAAAATACGTGTCTAATATTCTTACGAGGACTACCTCTGACATAAATTTCATCAAAATCGGTGTGTTCGAGTTCGATATGTTCCCTTGTAAGTAGAATAGGGATGTAGGAATTTGAAATTCTTCTTTCTACGTGAATCTGTCTCTTTCACGTTGAGCCACGGGGGAATTAGAGGAACAACAGATCGGATTTACGTCGGAATAAGCTGTTTTCTTTCACCTTATCTACCTTGATTAATGCACGGTAGAAGCTGTCCTGACGATGTTCAATCTCGCGACGCCCGGTGTCATTTTCAGGGGAAATATTATTCGTGCGACGACTGCCATCGTATCTTGGAAATTACTTATTCTCCGAATACAATTGTATCGCTTCGCGGTCGGTAATACACGGGCCAGGATCCTTCGCGGATCTATGAATATTTAAGGAGATCACAAGGTACGTGGAACATTTGTTGGGTAAATATAAATCCAGATTGTTTCGTGATACAAAAGTGGGGCAATAGTGCGCATTGATGCTCGAAGGCAAATATTTTATCTTGGCACGTTCCGTATGAAGGTACGCGTCCAGTTTACGGGACGTAGAACATAATACTTCCGGTAGCGCGTAGCAGAGGAACAAGGTTTATTTGGGTCGCTGAAATAATCATTTACCAACACGCAATTCCTCAGAGTGTATATTCTCTCCTTTCCTTCCTCTCTTTCACTCTCTCCCCGTCATCTCTACAACCTACGTGCAATTCGGGGCAAAACGACACCACAAAGAAACCCCATTTGAACGCTTAAATCACTCTCGATGTACATTTTCGGTGAAACTAGTTTCCTCCAGCGTCCCGGTTCGCCGGAGAACCCAGAGGGTACTCGCGCGTCACGATTTCCAGTCGAAGTGGTCCTTTGTAACGAATCAATAGCCACTGGCGTGACATTGTTCTGCCTGAAAATGTCCGCATTCTCTCTCGAGCGCGTACGAAGGGTATATAGACGTGATGGCACGGACCGCACGCCGGACGTCGCGTTGGAACACAGAGGGGCTATTTCCGAGTTCAAAGGACTGACCGTGCAAGAAGCACAACCGGTTGTCGTATAATCGCGAAGGAGACACCAATTTGCCGCGGTGTGCATCGCGTTTACCGACGTTCAAAGGTGGCGTTATTGAATTTCGGGAAACCGCGACAGAAACCGAAGATGACAGAGAGGAGAATAGTGCGACGGCACTTGGGACCAATCATCTCGTAAATCAATTTAGAAGGCTTCGTTGCTTGTCCAGGTAATAAGCAGTTATTATAGGTAGCTGTAGTTAGTTGCTTCTCGTTGGGGCATTTCGCGACCGCGCAAACCGGCGCCAGCCCTGCGAACAGACACTAGCCGTGACTAATCGATACCGAGCCTTGACCTTCGTAGGGCTGCCCCCGGTGCATCGTCGCTCCAAGGCGCTGTACCACAGAATCTCTTGGATTAGTCCATTTACGATCGAAATTCCTCTGTCCTTTGTGGATTAATTTTAATACACGAAAGACGTCTTGTCTCGTCCTCGAGCGATTAAATGCCGTGAGGGTTTCAAACTCGGAGTGATTCCTCCGTTAAGTACTCTCTTCTGGTTGTTCGTTTGATGTATCTAAAGATTTCGCGTAATGAAGATACGTTGGTCGCTCGTGGACGATGCATAAAGAAAAGATTGTTTCAGAGAGTGTATCTAGAAACGTTATTATCCTATATCTGGGTGATATTTGCGTAAGAAAGTGTGTGCGCTTTAACGCGCGGCTTATGAATATTGTAGCCCCGAGGGATGCGGGTGCAAAGTTCCCACGGTGTGTAGAACTGCGCGTTATGGTGAAAACAATGAATTATCCGTTTCAATCGGTGCTCCTGTAACACGTGGATATGGATTAAAGGAGAAATACTGGACAATTGCCTTACGTTGAATAATATACTGATTGGTTTCGCGGGCGCAACAGGCGCCATTTTTCTCGCACCCTATTTCAGTCCTACGCCGTAGAGATTGCAACCCTGTCTAAGATTCTTTTCGCTTCTGTGATCTTCGAGTGGATTGTAGCTACGGATAACGATGGTAAAGCGAACATCGAATGTAATTCCGATTAATTAGTCCAGGATTGAATTTTACGTTACACAGAGGAGAATTGTCCTGTGCACCCTCGAAGCGTATAATATCGTCGTCGAACGGGTCGTCGGTTCGGTTCTACGCGCGAGCTACTTTCAGAAAGGATCGACCCTGGTGTAAATGAGAATTAATTGTTCGCTAACTGTTCCTGTCTTCCCTTTTCGTCGCACAATGGCCGCCAGGGTGTATCGCGGGAATACACGGGAGAGAGTGTCTGTCCTGAAATTGGCTGCATTGTTTGGGCCCGATGAAATTACCCTTTTCGCATGGCAACGTCAGGGATTTATCGTCGACTGAGAAATTACTAGAGAGGCTATGAGGTTTGTAGAGTTAGAGGCACCGTAGATCTAATTAATAGGCTCATGTTCAAATTTTCTATCACCCCTGAGACATTTCTCCTCTATTTTGTATTATAATAATGTGATATCAGAATTTTTTTAGAGTTAGGAAATAGTTTAGAATTAGGGAGGATGGATTTTGTATAAGCGAGAATATTTCTATATTCATCTAAAACCGTAGGCGCTACGTGATATGACCGCAGTAGTTAAAAGCGAAATAAAGAACAACAATAAATTAAAAAGGCAACTAGCGATAAAAAGTCCTGGACTTTCAATTAGTGAGCGTATGTTAAAATCTCTTTCACCTCTGGAACATTTTTCGTAAATTATCATTAAAATATATCATATCCTCGGTAATTCTAAACTCAGCTAAAACTCTGTCCTAGGTGGAACGACCAGAGTAATCACAGCGAAAGAAGAATGCAGAAATAAATTATAAACTTCCATTAAAAGTTTCACGATACCCCATTCTCCAATAGGGTAGCTCTATTCTTGGAGAACAAGCTTCAGAAATCGCCGCGTTCCTGCAATCAAGGGACATAATCAAATTACTTGGTAATTCTATTAAATTCTCCATTAAAGATATACGACAAAGTCTGGTTCGACGACATCGTGTTGTTGATATCGTAGAAATAAAACCGTCAAAGGGGAATGCCCTCGGTATTCTGCGACGCTCGCTTTGTTCCCGTCTGGCATCAAATGACGGAAAAAAAGAGGATTTTTTCCATACTTGTCGACACACGACTAAATGTCCTCGATGCCATAAAGTCCCATTGTACGCCGTAAAACTGGATTTCCAACCGCGGCTGATCGTTGTATATCGGCTATCTGTCAATGTCGAGTGCATTCCATGACGCTGCTCCTAAATTCGTCCCACTCTATTCCTACTCGTCATTCGTACCAATGCAAATATCCTTATGCCGTTTAAAAGATGTCCTTTAACGTAACATAAAATCTCGCATCGCTAATAGAACGATAGAATTTCACATCGTTCGCGAATGTGAGCGAATTACGATGAAAGGTGGAATCACTTTTAATCGTGTTATTCGAGAATATTATGAAAACGGTGTTTCCATAAATTTCGGTATTAACTCGTCCATGCAATAGCAGCGTTAAATCGTTTTTATCTCATTACGTGCCACTTGCAGTGTCTGGTAACGAATATTCCAATACTGGCTCTTATTTCCTCGTTTGCAAAAGCACCTTATAAGCTGCTTTCAATTATCTCTGTTCGAGCGTATCGTCTGTTTAATTTGTACAATTACAAACACGAACAAATCTGTCGATACGGTATACCGGCAATTTTCCTTCTTTGTTTTTTTTTGTCTTTTCTCGTATCTCTCTTTCCTCGTTTTCTTAGGTGTTACAACCGTTGCTAAATCTCCTTCTCGTTCTAGATTCATCCCTTATGCATTGATTAAATGTTCAATTAACATAATAAACGAAGAACACGTGCCGTCAGGACATACGCGCTGAATACGAGATCAGGGTTAAATGCATGTTATCGCGATGGTACCGGTGAAAAGCAGGTAAACTGTTGCGCGTGCATTTAATGCGAAATGGAATGAGATTAAAACGGTGGCCGATTCCAGCGTTCGCGAAGTATCTTCGTGTTCGAATAACCTCGTTATAGTTGATGAATTTAGTCAGAGCTATGTGCGTCGGAAAACGATGGTACGTTCGACGAGCTGTCGGATACGACGCAGTTTTCCGCGTACAAATTAATTAAACTTCAAACATTTCCTATCCTTTTCTCGTACTCTCAGCTCTCCTTTCTCGCACTGGGATTTTGCGCGTATAATTTCTCCATGAATTTCACGTTTTACGCTTCGAGAAAGCGCGGCGCAACTTTCATCATTAACAGCTGATGCAGTCCCGAGAGGAACTTCAAGGTCATTGGAAATGTCGAGGAAAGACGCTCGATCGTCTTGTATATATTCTTAACTTCCGTGAGAAACGGAGACGAAGATTACCGTAACTTCAATTATACGCGAACGTCAGTAAGCAGGCTTTAGTATTCGTCGATCCGACCGTTAATTGAGATTGAAAGTTTTCTCGTTACCTTTGAGACAATCCCAGCTCTCCTGGCATTTGAAATACTCCGGCGATTTGTGCTCGCTTCGGTGCTTCCCTTTTATCAAGGACGACAACGAAATACGAAATAATACAAAATGAGAAACGAAGATGGAAAACGTTCGATCGTCATTTTCAGAGGATTTAAATCCGTTTTGATTGAGATTTCCGTCTTGATGGTGTCGTCGGATAATTCTCCTATAATTCTACGATCACCTCGATATAAATTGCTTCCCTTTCCCAGGTAATCCTACGGAATTACGTGACGACGTTAATGTATCTCGTCGAGCTCACTATCGTCGAGGACTTTGACGTGCGGCCACTTTAAGCCGTTCCGTCATCGTCGTTCTTTTAGAGCCGAAACTCTTTTATCTCCTAGTTCCTCCTCTTCCCTCGTAAAATTGCAACGACGATTAAACGTCGAACAATCAAACGACGTCGATATCGGGCAAATAAGAAACATTCGCGCGTGAACTTAATTAATTCCTGATTAGCGAGTAGCGTACCCTTTACGACGATGGATCGATTATCCGCAAGCTCGAAACCGAGTGACTACGAATTTCGTCACTTTTCGAAAGGTCAAGCGATGATAGATTTCCATCGGAAAACCAAGTTTCTCTCTCTATTTCTCATTCGATCTCTTTCTTTCTCAATTTCTCTCTACTTCCCGGGTGAATGCGGAACAGCAACGTTCGAAACGTGGGTGCGCAATCAGGAGGACAAGTTTGCGGGCCTTTGATTGCATATGCGAGTGTTTTATGAATAATTTATGGAACATTCGTCGAACTGGTGACAAAGATGCAAAGAAAAACGGACACGCATTTGGTACATTTTTCTACGCATTCTTTTCATTGAATTCATACGATATTTTGGAAATTGAGGAACATTGCGAAACACTCGCCAAGAAGGGGTAGTCCTGTTTGACCTTTCTAAATATCAAATTAATATATTTTAACTGCGCATTTCAAATTACGAATTTTCAATTAACATCGTAGTTATATTTCTAGAATTACAACAATTTTTTCTCATCTATACTCCTAGTACCACTCTATTTTCCGGCTTCCCCCCCTTCCATTAATTGCAGCCATACCAGTAATGATTCCTCCGAATGGCTAAAATATTTCGAAACATTTGCAAGGCTTAGCGCAAATTAAAGAAATTTGATACTCACTCGCAAGAAACACCGAGTAATTTAAATCTCATTAAAAATGAAACATCTCCCGTTACCCGAGATATACGAAGACTACCGGTATATCGAGCGGCGTCCGGCGCGATTATTTCTGTCGGCGTTTCAACGAAGAAAAGCCACAAGGTATCCCATAATCGTTTATCGTGCAACGTCTACCGACATCCTATCCTTTTATTTTGTTCCCGATCAAAGAGAAACAAGCGAGAAAATGCGCGACAGCGCATACCACCTCCTGGAAAAACGTTCCAGATTATTTGAGTATTTCAATAAATCCAACAGCCCTCTTCTACGTCCTCCACCTCCTCATCCTCCATTTTCTCTTCCTCTCTTCCTCCTTCGCCCACGTAGACCGTGCTCGAGCAAATATAACAGTGTCCCAGTTTCCCTTCGCTTGTATAATATGAATTTATGGCTGGCAAAAGGTACCAGTGGTTCTGGACAAACTGGTTGTCCTCTACATACCCATGGCCCAACCACCTTCCGACAGGTGTCTTCGAAGAAAACGCTATCTCTCGTGGCACCCTTCTGACGAGCCCTTTGCGCAACCCCCGTTCACCAACAACCCCTGCGGTGGTAGCCTGCGAGAACACCCCTGTATATATAGATTGCATAGACTGCACCCGGCATCCCTGCGTTTAACCTTCGTGTCGAGCTCGTTGCCTTGAACTTGGAAGCCATCGGTGCGCGCTTTATACGGTGCATTTCGTACGGTGATCGTTATTCCAGTTATTGTATTTCGCGCAGCTCGTTATTGCAGTTTGTTTGACATTAATTAAATCTCTCGAAAGCGGTGCACGGGTCGCGCAATAGACAGGAATTGGAATTAAAATATAGAGAGAGGAAAATACAGTTGGGCGAGCTTTCGCTCGGTACGGTACGACGACGCAGATATTAACTTTGTCGAGCATGAGAGCTCCAACTCGATACAGAATGCGTTTTCAAGGTAAAGTGTACCGGGGGAAGTTCTAGATGGAAACGTTTCCGGGGAAAGGAAAGTTTATCGAGAGGGAAAGACGCCTCGACGAGAAGTTTTTCGACGGTTGAAACGTGAGACGGTGAAACGAAATCGTGAGTTGGAGGTCGCAGAATATGTTTGAGCTTTGCATGGAAAATGAAAACTGTTTTTCTTTTTGGCGGTACCACTTCATTACCGATAAAGCACTCTTTGTTCATTGAAAATTCAGTTGCTTCTCGAAATGTCAAACGCGCGGATTCAACGTTTGTCGTTGGAAAATATCATGCGGTACTCGTTAAAAAATCATGCTATTCAAACGTCACTTTAACGAGGTTATACCGGGGCCAGAATATTACGCAATTTGTATCAGTATTTTTTCGCTCGTAAATAGAGACGGGCGGTTTAGAGAACAAAAGCTTCTCCATTGTTTTCAAACAGGTGAAGGTTTTGAAAAAATATAATAACAAAACGTACATATCAGGTGAAATTCTACTATTGGCAATAGAGTTAATTAATGCTCAATTTTCCCACCGAAAGAAACAGGAAAATAATGATGTACCATTTGATATTATAAAGTTTCCTTTTACCGCTTCACCACCAACGGATTCACCATTTCTATTTTTTTTTTTATTTCCCGACAATAAAATTACTCTCGGAAATTCGGAACGAACGAAAAGGAAACTGAAACGCGGCCGAATAAACAACGAAATATCGAGCGACCCAGGGAATTACCTTCTCCGACTGCCGACTTCAGGATAAAAAGAAAAGCACGAGAAAAGAGAACAGATTCCAGCAATACATTTTCTACGAGCCCGCAGCTCGACTACCGGCTGACCGGTGCAAACATCCATGCCATTCTATATTTCCGTACCATTCGGAGACCATTTTGACCGCCATAGCCATTCCCCTCGCCACCGGAGACATATTTACCGATACCGCTGCTCGATTGTTCGCATACGCGAGCAGTACACACGTAATATCACTCATTTTCATCGAACGAAAATATACATGGATTCGCAAATCCAGACGTGCATAATCTGGCTACCGAAGGGTCAAAATCGTACGGTTATAACCGTAGTAATGGATGCGCATATATTGGATCGTGGAAATAATTCGCAATAGGGGCATACGATGAATTTCAGCTGCGCGTTTCGGCGAGAAGTATGGGATTTCCCGGAAACATATTTCCGCCAGGTATTCTCGTTAATGCGGATAATTACAGCTTATGGAAAGGATACGTCGAATCCTTCATGAACGTGTAAATACGAAAGCCGAGATAAATCCAATATAGGAATTATTCGAGATAGAAAGATGATACAAGGAAAATTTATTTTCCCATAAATCAATCGACAAACTATCGTTTTACTATGGTAATTTTGTAAACATGCCCATACTCGAGGAACACAGCCATTACCTCCTTTACGACATGATTCTATGGCGCCTAGAATGCATTTACGTGTCCGATACACCGTGCATTTATACGCATCAAACGACTGATGCATATGGCCTTATACCGAGCACATAATGCATGGTCTTTCACTTACGTGCATCTAATAAGTTCTCATGCCACAAACGGGACGTTTGTATCTCATGTGTCCCTCTGTATATACTGGGCGTCGTACACAAATTGCCGTCCCCGTAACTTTGCTCAAAGCGTTCTCGGTATTCCATAAACGACCGGAGAAAGGGTTGGTCGAAGCCTTGGCAAATGGAGGGTCGAACTACGAGGGGTAGGGCAAAAGGGTGGGTCCATCCAACACAAGATACTTAGTCGGTACCTTGACGAAGCTACAAACCGACCGAGAAGAGAGAAGATCAAGGGGGTTGCTTGTGACGTCACTCGACACAGTCATCTGGGTCAGGACAGGCTGTGACCTACTTGCGGCCCAACCAAAACCTCACGTACATCCGTACGCAAGTTTTGCATGCCGCGTCTACGTTCCTGATGCACCGATCCGAAGGATCCTCGGGGCTTCCTTGCCATGGAGACGTGGCAGGCCGAAATTTCCGTGCGAAAGGAAATTGAATTCATGGGATTCCTTCGATCCCTTTGTGATACCTCGTTGCATTTGCTTTTGTTTTGCAGAGAGAGAGAGAGAGACTCCCTCATACAATCGCCGTTTGCGAGTTTGATTTATAAACGTACGCGTATCACCCTGAACGTTTCTGCCGAAGTTAATTGCTTTCGGTTTCTCTACGAGCCATTCCCTTGATTAGCGTAAGCCGCTAATGTTAGCTCCCCGGAGCTACGCCCGGGGTAAATCTCATTCGCGCTCGGGGATGTTTTTTAATCTTCCTACGTATACATCGCGTGCAGAAAATCCTGTCGCGACGGAAAAGGAAAATTTCACGGAAAGAGATCGACGTAAATGGTAAGAGCGTTAAATTACGTTTAACGCGGAAGCAAAAGAGGGTGATCTTAAGGATGGATATCGAGGGAAGTTCAACCAACAAAATGGACGGTTTATGGAACGGTTGAAATTGTACGATCGTATTCCTTCGAATTCTTTATCGATCGGATATCGTTTCGGATAGAAACTCTCGCGAGTGGATTGGGGTTAAACACGAAATTCGAGATAATCATCTTTACCTCGAGAATCCGCGCCTCTTCTTCCTCGAGAATTCTGGAAAAAGGGGTGGTAGGGATGGCGTGTACGATATTCGAGGAAGATTAGCAGGACTAGTTCGTTGATTTATTGATTTCATGCTAATCCAACGATGTAATCTGGTCTTGACGCGTTTGCCTGCCGGCGTTTCGAGTCGGGTTTTATAATAGTGCGGTCATCGATTCGTTTCTAGGCACGGCCAACCGTGCCAGAACCGCGTCGTTAAAGCACGGCGACACAAATGATTCCTCCTGATCCCCTCACTTCTCCTCGTCCTCTCTCTCTTTCACCTCCTCCACCCTCGCCGGTTCGATCGTGTTTTTTCTCTCGTCTTCCTTCTGATTCCGTCATTTTTTCCCAACGTGTGCCTTTTGTCCTAGTTTTCCGGCTGTCACGATAATTTATTGTATTCGAGGGGTAGAGCCATCGTCCTCGGAGTTTAACGAAGTCACCCCTACTCTCATCCCTGTGGAATCCGCGAGATAAAACCAGCACGGGGTGGTTATCTTCGTCGACTTGAACGAGTCGAAAAGTTTCCAGGTTCATTTCTCGGTTTTGCGCCTGTCCGTTTCGCGGTTTTATCGACGCCACCGTCAAAAGGTAAAGTCTCCTTTAATGCTTGAAAAAAAGAGAAAAAGAAAAAATAGAAACTTGGATTCTACATTCACCAAGTTACGATACGAAACATACGGGGTTGACGAAAGGTTCTAGTCTATCGAACGGAGGGAAAGTTCATCTCGTCTGCGGGGGCGTCATGTTCGTTAAAATGTAGCGCGCAGTGGCAATTAGCTCCCTGTGGTGCAATTAACTCGACGGTACAATTGACTAATGTCGCTGTTCTTCTAAAATTTCTTTTTATTCACGAGATAAATTTACTCCGGGTAGAAAAACATCGTCTTATCTGTCCACGAATCGATCGTTTGTCTCGAACTTTACAAAGCTTCGCCCCGTACGTTCGTCGAAACGTGACTAGAATGATGGCAAATGAAAAAGAAGAAAAAAAACGGTTCGTTCTCGTACATTTATGAAGAATGTTTCGCTTTTAATTGCACGGGAGCATGTGCCAACTTCCAAGCGCACAATTCATCCGTGCGACAGGAACTCGTGCCGTTGCAATATTTCCGTCTTTGACTGAAAGAACCCCTAGTTCCTCGCCGACTCGGTTCGAGCGGATCTTTATTAGGGGTTGCACGGAAGAGGAAAGTACCAAGAAGAAAAGAGAGATGCAGGCCATCCCCATCTCATGGGGTCTGGACGAAACTTTCATCGTAAACTAACAGCGCGTTAGTAGCACTGAGTTTCTCGTTAACTGCCACTCGCAAAGCGTGCCTATAATTACAAGCCGGAAACTGCGTGTCCTTGCGTCACTTGGCCGTAGAGGGAAGCTAGAATGTCAGCAGGGTAGTTTGTAATAAGCCATTTGTACGTAGTTACGGTTGAAACGGAACCATCTCTATGTCTCCATCCCTCGACCTCTCTATCTACGCTCGCAATTACCAGTCGACCTTGACACGATCGAGGAACGATCGTGGAATCTGCGAGGGGTTGTTCGCGAGTATCTCGGTGAAGATTCAATTAGAAGCGTTTCAATAGACGCTTATGGACTTGCAAATAAATACTTGATTGCTCTGGTAATTTATTCCGGAGCGAGTTTCTGCAAAACGAATGGTATTTTTCTTCGAACATCGAAGAATTTCCACGACGCGTATTCCGCATCGAAATATAATAATGGAAATGCAGGATTGCGAAGGCACGGCTTCGAAAAAGAGGTCGAGGTATTACGATGGAGTTTTTCGGAGTGGAAAAGAGGATTTCGATTTTCATGGAATTAAATAAAATATTTTTCCTCTGGGACAACAACAAAACGTACGTGACATTTTTCTGTTTTCCTCCTTGTTTTTTGGATTTATTTTATAATCTGCTAGTTGGTATTCCGCTGAGTATCTTCAGTTACGTGTGTACGTTTAAAATGTTTTTAAACCATTTGACATTTTCTATAATCGATGAACGCAGACTTATTTTCCATCCATTACGAAGGTAATTCTTTTTTATCCTATCTTCGTCGTTCACTGCACGAAAGACAAAGCTCATTTTCGATCTGGCTGGAGCCTAAAATTACACGAAATTGAGGAAGTTTTGTACACGCGGAACGGTGCAAAAGTAGAGAAACCGATCGTGCACACCACACGCAACGTACGTACGGGAAAGTTGCTTGGACGGGCCGATATTGTACCAAAAGTTCCACTGTATCGGGAAAGGTAATAGAGTTTTCCTGCTTGGATAATGAATCGTCGATACGATTAATTGCGAGGGATGCAATTTCTACGGGAAATTCAGCATCACCGCGACAGGATTAATTCGACGTTTAAAGGCATCAAACGATACCATACATGCCACCGTTATTCCCGATTATTGCACTAACTATCCTTTCATGCGATCATATTTAAACGATCGATTAGAAAGGGATGAAAATTCCTGTGTTCGAGAAAATAATTCGGATAATTTCATCGTTTGTTCCAATTTCCTTTCTCTTTTTCACTGCTCCCTTTCTTTCTCCTCATTCTCAATTCGCCTCGATGAATATCGAAATTCTCGAGCTTGAAAATCATTTCTGCTAATTTAACCTGCTACGTGAATACGTAAAATTGCCATATCCTCTCGGCATTTCTGTTCGTCCTCCGGCAATTCTATGCTTTTTCGATCCACCCTTAGCCACCCACCCCGTTTCAACCTTTCTCTCTTTCTCTTCCCCTCGTGTCCTTCCACTTCCACTTCGTTTCTTCGACGACGAAGTTTCCCCAGAACTGGGTTAAACTCGAGACGGGATTTACTGTTGAATCTTGAGCAATCGATGGGTATAGATGGTGCAAAACTCAGTACTAATGACGAACGAAGAAGTTTGATAAATTTCTCACATCTCCGAGAATGGTAACTAGGGCCTCTCCAATACAATTTCATATTCCCGATATTTTCCTACGTCCTTTGAATCTAAACGAGACGAGAGCCTTGGATGTATTCGCACGATATTATCGTCCATTGAGAAATCATTACTCGATAACACGTCGACGTATCGATGTCACAACTAGAACATATTCGCAAAGCAATCGATCGTAGGCGGCCTTCCATCCTATCATCCCTGGTATGCACTCCCTGCATACTATTATACTTTCAACCATATTCTTCTTCCTCTTTTTTTTTACGTTCCTACTTTAAAGCCTTCCTTTACGACACAACGAAATTACCCATTTTTTTACGAATATTACAGCCACGTAGCTAGCATTTCTCAACAATTCCGTCGACCCACATATAGCGGCAGCCTTCCAACCAGAACTGGACCACAGGCATTTCGTTGGGTGCTGGTCGAATCAACTGTGTCCGACTACGCGCGTTCTCCAACTACTGCGTGATTACGTCACCATTGGTCTCCCTCGTTCTCCACGAGTTCTCCGTCTGACCATATTCCTTTCTCGACCACTGTCAAGCCAATTTTACTTTTCACGGCACAATGTCCTCCCGCTTTAACAGTCGGCCAACTGGAACGTCGTTTTCAACCGAGTTACACGACTCTATACCGTGACTGAAACCGGAGCCATTGATTTTTTTTTCTCCGTGACACGCTACTGCAATCGGTGTCTGACAACGCGCGGCCTATACTACTGCCGTCATTCTCCGTTTTCTGCACCGTGGCCTTGTAACTCGTCTTTGTTATTTTCTCGCGATTCATGAAACTTATTCGAGTACTTTTGTTCATCCAGTATATTATTAATGTTGCTTTAACACGGCTGACTTTCAAAATTGGCACTGATTTTGTAAGCTTACCGTGTCCAACGATCGTTCGCGCGTGACTTTAAACTTCAAACAGGTAGATTTCCATGAATAACGATCCATCGTGTTCAATTAGGTTCATTAGCTGTTCCTCGTGACCAGCGAGTCGCAAGGTCCAGTTGCCAGTGGAGAAAGGATAACGTTGTTCCCGTAAATTCATTACGAGCCACACGAAACTATTGGAATTACTCGCGATTTAATTGCCTCTCGGTCTAATCGTTTTTTTTTTCTCTTGAACAGCCCGATCTTCGTTCGGCATCGATGAACCGTCATAATTCTACGATAAATGGTAACGTTTCCTCTTCTATGAAGCAATTATCGTGGAATAGTTAGGAGAGCGCAAAAACTAACATGCTGTCTAATGAAATAATTGTATCGGCGAAGTTACAACTGCGTGTTCTCTCGGCAATTATGAGGACTACGACAGAGTGTCTAGGACGGTGATATTATCGGAAAAGGGCGAGAAAATGATCTAAGAAAAGCCAATGCGGTTTCCATGGAAAAGCAGACAGACGTCTTGGTAACTGCCGCCGATGGGATTGTCCTCGTGAAAAGAAAGGACTTTACGCGCGATGGAAGGACGAGGAGAGATAAGAAAGGACGATACCACCACGGTTGATTCTCAGGACGAGTAGAAAATCGTAAATGGAGTCTTCTGTGCCGGTGACGGATATTACGTCACGGTCGAGGCATCGTAGTCTCTTTGGCACTTGGTTCACGGATCAATAGGCCTCTTCTTCTCGGTAACGTTTCATCGTCGACTTTTGTTTCAACGAGACTATACTTTCCCTCGTTAATTAACTATTCGGCGACCAATGCAAATTTGTGATCGCATTTCATAGAAATTCAGAGTTTGAAATATTATTCATAAATCTCGCGACCTTTAAACCCCAGTAGGCTGACTAGAAATTTTGAATATCGTACCTACTGGTCTGCTGCGCCATCGAAACTTTTTCTAACATCGCCCACTCTTCTTCGCGACGTAACTTTTTCGTCAGTCAATTTTTCCATCGAGTACCGATTCGCCAACTGACTTTTTTGCCGGTTGAATTTACATATTGTAATCCAATGCGAATATATTTTTTTCTCTCTTTCTCTCTCCCCTAAAACGAAACTACGCGAAAGTCCGATGGAAAAGCGCGAGTCGAACGGTTTCGTCGTGGATCAATAAGTTGCTCGTTCTGCTCAGCGGTTTTTCGCCGCCTATGTTCCCCGAAAAATTCACTTCTCCTTCCACTAAGCTCGCGTTCCGGGAAAGACATTGGAAATGGTATTTTTTTGGCTACCGAATCTGGCGCATTAATATATTTCCTGGAAGATACGCGAGGCTAGTCCATTGCTTGGTACGAATGGATCAATAATAGGTCTTCCCCTTTATTCGCAAACGTCATTTACCATTAATCGTTCCCGGGGAACTTGTGTCTATCTCCTTCTATTTTCTTGTTTCTCTTACCTCTCTTTCGTACATAGTTACTCAGCAAAGCGCTAGCGAAAACGTTCTCAACGATATTCAACCATCGGTGGAGTTTGTTTGAGAGAAGAATATCTCAAGCATTTTAGACAAGTACGCAGTACTGGCTGACTGTTTACAGAATCTTCTCCTTAGGAGCGAAAGACGAGGTAGTACAAAAGGCAAAAGCAACATCAGCGTCAGCTTCGTCTTACCTCGATCCATTCGTCTTGATCCTCGGTGTTGGCTGACCCTCTTCTCGCCACGAGGAAAAAGGAAGAAAGTAACAGCGATTTTTCTCGTTTTAAAAATTTTCTTCACCGAGGAAACCCATATCGACCAAATAAAGACCTCACCCCCCGGCGAGTGGCAGATCGGCAAATTGCATTCCTGCCATCGCGATTGCATCGCGAAGCCAGTGGTATAAGCCGATGGTAGAGTTTCTTATTATTTCGAAATATAATCAACGTAATATCGGGTCTGACGCGTTAGATGCTCCTTTTTTTTAATCGAATTTCTACAAATCCCTTTTTTTTATCTCTGGCGATTCTTTTTTTTTCCCATGAGAGAAATGAAATTGCCGATCGTGCGCAGTTGATATAAACGAGTCTGCTGGAGTCTGACAATGAACAACTTTTCCGTAAAAGTTTGACCATCTGGTCTCGTCGTTTTTTAAACTTTCACGTCACAGTTCTCTCGAACGTTTCACGGAACAGCCAATTACCCTTCTCGCTCTGGGAAAGGAAGTACCTTTCGTTGGATAGAAGCGAAAATCGACGTCTATCATGTAAAATGATTCGCCCCGAGAGACAAGGAGTTATCGAGGAATTTTCTTCTCCCCTGTCGCAGGTTCGCGCCACTTTGAAAAACGAACGTTTACTTCCTCGATATGGCGCTCGTAACAACTTTGATCAGTGTTTTCAAATATGTGCACAGGAGACGTGATGAAAGATGCATTTATCTTCAATCGACGATATGAAATTTCTTTTCATTTTATTCTTATTTCATCGATAAATCTCCATTAAAAAAAAACCTTTGGCCAACGAAGTCACGGTGCGATGTTGTTTATTTTACGCTTTGAACCTCGGAGATATAAAAATCGTTGGACCAAGGAGAGAGCTATTTCATCGCCATCGAGTTATCACGTCTGCATGCAGGTGTCCGTCAACAGTTATTGCATCAAACGTTATTGTTTTGACGACAATATGAGTGATAAGGATCACTCAAAATGTTGGTTCTCGCGTGAGAGATTTTCACGCAATCTGGAAATTTCTTTGTTCGCCAAAGGTTGCTATATTTCTGTTCTATATTGCAACGAAAGTACAAAGAATACAGGTTTATTAATAGAAACCGAATGCAAATTACCGAAGGAAAAACATTCTTCAAAGACTGATCGAATCAGAAAGGAATGGTATTGCAAGCTTGTATTAGAATTCAATGAAACAAAGAATAACCCTCGCGTTAAGGTCGAAGGGGATGTTGGGGAGAACGCGTGTCCTTGTGGCGCGCGTGCGATAAGGCATAATTCCTTATAGAGCAATTAGAGTTAACGATAATCACCCTTATCAATCTCCTTCCGGAACTGCCACACCTGCACCTTTACAACCCTTTGGTGCTTTTCTCACGAAACAAGACTATTTGTGCCAATTACAACGTGTTGCAGTTTTCAAGTGCATCCTCGATATCGATAGCTTCTTTGTATCGATAGATTCCAACGGCTAGGAGAAAGTTGAAATTTAAATTTCTCAGGAAACGCGCCATGGAGAAAACTTTGGAGAAACGTGAGAGCAATAAATTCGCGAGAGTCGGGATGAAATTTCAAGTATTTCACAGCATTGTATAGGGTGCGCTAATCTATCCCCGCAGAGCCACCCCATAACCCGAATTCCCCGTGGTAGATGCATCGATCTGATCATCCAGATATTTCTTTTTATTATTCATTTTTTTCCCCTCTTTCTTCAGCGAGCGCTGAATTTTTCGAAGGATTTTCATTTATTTTAGAAGGTCGTTTTTATTTTATCTCACCTCATAGCCATAGAAACCACCGGGGAAACCGGTTCACAATGAAACGGATTAACAATCTAGGTGGAGGAAAATAATAACTACAGAACCATTTATCCGAGAGAATCATTTATTTGACAGAAAAATATTTTTCAAGTTTCATCGTGAACAGAATACCATCGCGACATTTATTTTTTTCTATATTTTTTAAATATTTTCTTTCATTTTTTCCACGAAATTCTATATTTTCCGATCAAATGCGACCTATTTTCTTAATTGAGTCTAATAAATATTTTTCCAAAGCTTCATCAATATCCGTGTGTATCGGTTCTCGAGCTTCTCTTGTTGGATGGTTGTAAAATCAATTATTATTCCTATCATTGGACTCCGTCGACATTCTAGATTAAGGTGAAGTTATTAAGAATCCATTCCCTGGACTGATTTTTTTCCACCTAGATTATCCATTTCATTCCACTGTGGAATTGGGAGAAAATTGCCGACGATACGGCTTGTTCGTTTTATAGGATGACTCTTCGTCGGTCGTTCGTAATAACGTGTGCGCCCATTGACAGCTGTCACGATATCCCAATCGATATATCGAGACGTTTCTGGGAGAAGTACGTGGTGGAGAGTCGTCGAAAGCCAAGAGAGAAAGGACATCGACGATTATATGGTTAACCCAATGGTATATGAGTTCTATATCTCTGGAAATAAAATTGAATCCATTCCGTTGCAATCGACGAAACTTAATCGTTCTCTAATAAACGGCAATAAGATAGTCAAGGGAAAATATATTTGTGAGAAATCGACCTCTCGCTTATTATATTCTCCGAGTATCTCTCTCCAAGCGATGTTTCCCGTCTCGGTACTACAAAGACGCGCTCAGTATTCAATTTTTATTTCCTGCATCTCTGTCTATCGAGAAAAGGAGTTATATATAAAAAGAGCAAGACAGAAAATACTCTCTTTTCGAATTCCCGTCATAACAACGATACCATAGCCAGCAGCCTCTTTGTGCCGACGTGCATTCTGGCATTTCAGAAAAGCGTAATATTTTATAAAGACATCGTGAAACAATCGAATTACACTAGCAGCCGTAATCGTAACAGTTCAGAAAAAGAAATAATAAACCGTAATACGATTCAACGCGGTCTGTTTCACCGTAATAAAAATCAAAACTGTGCTTTACTGGTTAAAACAATAGCTTCGCCGGAAGGCCGTGATATTTCGCGCGCTCTCTTTTTTTCACCCTACCTCATAAAATCTCCCCACACCGTCCTCTAATATTATTCGTGCCAATTTAACGACCGTATTTTCACTTTACAAAAAAAAAAAGAAATATAAAGAAATTAGTAACCATCCATTGAAACGCGTCTTCTTTCGTCTCATCGCGTCATCTCGTTTCTTATCCCTTTGCTGTCTCCGGTAGCATTTTAATCCCGTGGAATAATTCCATCGGCGAGATGGGAGTCCGTCGCGAGGAAAATCCTTACATTCCTCCCACGTTCCGCGTTTCCACGTGACCGTAATACGGCTCTTTTCGCGAAGGCGCGCCCTATCCCTTTTCTTCCCACGGTGGGCATTCGCGATTAAAATCATTTTTCGTTAAGAACACCGGCTTGCCACCGAGAAATCCCGTGAAACGTAATGAAATTTCAACGAGAACCTCCGTAAGGTCTAACGTGCCGGATGACGATGGTCCTTCTCGTCTCCTTTTTTTTTTACGGCTTTAACGGAAAGTCTGTACTTTGACTTTTATGCGTAACGAGAAGTATTTTCACGCGGGTTTTAATCTCTCGTCTGTTCCAACGTAGAAATGCGTGAGGTAGTAAGAACGACCGGGAGCAACGTTGTTCATTGGTACAGGGGTGGAAAGCCACGAGGTAATGCGAACTCTAGGCACTCCGTTGAGGATATGCGTTTTGAAATGTGAGATAATTATAACACTAATTACGACAGTAAAGATTCTGTTGTAAAGCGAGCTAATTACGTTTTATCGGAGCACTGAAGTTGTAGTAATGCGGGATCAATGAACGAAGGTTGGAGAGTAATTGATTAAATTTTACTCAACGATGTTTACGCTACGTTTACAAGGGTCGCGCTGAACGCGTATTGGATATTAATTATAGAATCTATGTAATCGACGAAGATTCGATTTCAATGAGTCTTGGTGGGAAAGGCGATAGTTTGGAATTTGGAAAAGTTTGAGAACTTCCTTCGACGTCGGTTAAACGATCGTGTTAACGTTAAAGCTGTCGTAAAGAATAAGATGAATGGAAGAATTTAACCCTGGAATAGCTTGGTAAATTGAGACTTGAAAGAAAAACCGAAAAAACTACCCCAGTGTTGACTCTAGATTTAGATATCTCTGTTTTAAAATACCTGATATACATCTCAGGACTTTTATAAACCACCTTAAACAAACCGCTAACATCTAAGAAACAAGTTTTCTACCCAACTCTGTTCAGTTCAGCCAACCACTTTTCCGTGTTACGTTAATTACCAGGCTGCTACCACGACGATAATAAAGTCTGAAAATAGCGAGGTGATACGATTAAAACAGCAAGTACACCCTTACGTGCCGTCTGGCGAGGGTTGAATACAGAGAAACATTTCCCCGTTTCTCGTGTAAATCCTAGTCTATCCAACGGGAGCTATTGAATCGGCCGAAGAAAACTATTTCATTTTTCCCCGTGTTCAGGCTCCCGAATCGATTTATTGGATCCGATCTGGCAGGCCGGAAGGTAGTTTTCCAGCTTCCACGTAATGCCTCAGCCTCCAGAGGGGGGTCAGAATACTCGATACAGCAACGAGATACCGTAAATCAAATTCACAGTGGTCGTAAGGGTGCGAAAATGTGCTCGACGATCGCGAGATGGAAAAGTCGGATGGGGGAAGGGGGATGAAATCGTCGATCGAAAGAAGATTAGTCGGTGAAGTTGGTACGATCGAGATCGTCACCCTTCTTACGCCTAGCGATTGCTGCTTTAATTCGTAGATATCCTCCTCCTGTCGTGTCTTCGATTTATCTCGAATCTGATACAATTACGAGCATTACCGGAGATTTTTTTCGAGCTCCGGGAAATATCGTTTTATGGGGACGATTTACTTCGACTTCGATGCGGCGGCTAATATCAGGATTATTGCGTTTGACTCAGTAAAGTATTGACTCATAGGAGTATAGAATATGGAATATTCTCTGCTTTGGAATCGTTGCATTTCATTTTTCAATTTTAACGAACGTGGATGGATTTCTTTTTTGGTGAAATAATGATTCCCTTTGTCACCCTATACTGTGGACTCTGAAGCGTCACGGTACTTTTAATTTTATATTAAAATAATTTGGACCTTGACTACTACATCGTAACATTCTGAGTACACAGTGATACGACTATCATGTAAGAAAAATAATCCAAAAATCAAGGCTCCAAATTAACGCTAATTGGAAGCCCGCAGATTTATCCTCACGGTGGTGACCCCCTAGACAATATGAATCTCAATCCCATTATCATTGGTGACTGTAATGATCATTATAAACCATATTAATTTTATCCAACATCTATGTAAAAATACTACGGTCACCGACTACCATCGGCGACGATAATGACCATTGAAATTTGTACCAATTTTCCCATCACCTCTGGGAAATTGTGGCACATAGATCCCCTACAAAACGATCGTGCAAGGTAACGTTGAAAGATAAAATAAATACATCTCATTTCTCAAATGAGACTATGAACTTACATCTTCCACAGTTCGTCTCCCATTTACCTCGACTCTTCACATCAACATATCGTTCTCGCCTTGTAAGTTGTCCTCCAATCTCATCTTTCGATCAACATAAAAAAGAGAGAGGAAAGAAAGCCAAGATGGTATCTCGTCGCAGCAAGTCGACATAAGAAGATGCTGCGAGAAGAAGAGAAAAAAGTATTTGGTCGTCCATGAAACGACGTGTATGCAACTCCACGTATAATACCAAAGTGGCATGCGTTCGCGTGACCACCGGTTGTAAAAATCCCTCGGACGTGTACGCAATTGTAAATGAACGATATCCAGCCACCTGGATGAAAACAACGGGCTTGAAATAAAGCGTGTACTCTCAGCCCATTGCTAACAGTGTCCCTTGAATTTCTGTTTTAGTTACAATTTTCTCTCCTTTTCTTTTTTATCAATTTTTTTTTTATTTGACAAACATATTTTCGATGTCCGTGGCAAAACAAATAGTGACTTCGATGGCCTGGATAAAGACAAACAAAAAGTGGGGGAAAAATGGAAAGTTCGATTAATCTCTCGTTCGGCAAGCGATTCGAACGAATCGAATGCGCAAACCTCGGTATTCCGGGATGATTTCGGTGTTTCATATTTCCAATATCGGCGCGACGGACCAGTGTACATACGCTGAAATTTGTTTAACCCAACCCCCTCGAAATCTCCGGTCTCGTTCTCCTCGTTATTCTTCCCTATGCTCGTAATTTCTTCCTTTTACTGTCTCTCGCTCTATTTCCCGATTATGTAATCGCTCAACGCAGACTCGTTTCGATTCGATTATACGACGCATCGTTGCTTCCTCCACAGACAAACTTATAGAGACTCGATCAAAAGTCGTGGTTTAAAGTAAGTCGATGAGACAAGAATTTTGTTCTTTTTTTCTCTCTCTCTTTTTCGATGTAATTAACTGGAGACTTTCGACTTTGTGCGTGCAATCAGAAGAACACTGTAGTTAGATTTGTAAGGTTTCTCCTGTTAGTCTGATCGCATTGGGTTTCGCTAGTACTCCGTAAAAGGGACGAGGATTTTCAAACGAAGTACAGAGGTACAAATCGGATGGCAGGTTTTGTTCCCAAGAATTGCATTGTCTCACTGCACGTGCCAGGATAATACCTTTATTTAATTGTACAGTAGTCGAGACACTTAGGAAGTATCTAGGATTGTTTTAATGCAACTGGAGAAATAAAAATCCTCGACAAAGGACGTAGTAAGTAAAATAAGTTCTGAAGATTGTGTCTGCTTAAATTACAGACAGAAATAGTGACCTGTAGCGAGATCCGCTTAAGGGTGTCTTAATCCTTGGACATAGGCGTCCTACCGATTCAAGATGCACTCGTCTCAATTTGTCGAGACTTAAGGGGGATTGAATATTTTATACTCTGCTTTTCGCCGTCCTTAAAGTCTCAGCATTAACCGTACCGGTACTTTATACACTTATTTTTACCGTAGCCGGCCATTTAACTGGTTAAAAAGTAACTATAATACTTTTCCGAGTTAATTCAGGAGAATGTCGATTTAATATTAACAGCATCGGCACTTAACGTGCATCTATTCTTGCAGAGGTCATTCATTTGTTTGGTTATAAAATAATGATAATATTTTTCCGAAAGGAGGTGATTGTCAATTTATTATTAAGAAGAACGTAGAATACAATCTTTGCGTAATAATACCGTAAATTACAAATTGTCAGTCCATTAACCCTTTTTCCTAAAACTCGTAGAGCGGAAAATGGAATAGGAAATGTCGATATCTTTAAAAAACTGTTGAATCGACTAATCAGCCGGTCACGAAACGGTCTCATTATTTCTATACTATTAATATTACATTCAGTTACACGACATATCAGAAATCAGTGAAAACTTTTAACTTCAGGAATTAGTTTTGAGTCTTTGCGCACCCCGTCAGAAAAGAAATCAATAATAATAGAAAGAAATATGTAATTTCATTCTCCCGAATTAATCACTTGAACCATGCGTGTTGGGATTGGCAAGTTATCGAGGCAATTATCAACGTAAAGTCCATTTTTTTACGGATGATACGTAAGATTATTGCGATTCTTCAAGCGTAATACACCCTATGTAAACCTCGTTTGTCGTCGAAGTATCAACCAAGTGCCCTCGATGAATATTCAAAGTCGATTATCTCGTGAACTAGACAACGTACGAGAAACACTTAGAGTAGAATTTCGATTCGCCTTTTATCAACGAACTTTTAACCTCGTTTGTCCTACGAACGTTCGGTACGCCTCTTAAGATACACACTATCGACGATCGAAAAAGAATGGTAATCCAAAAACGATCGTGAAGTTCACGGAGAATACAAAGTCGAAAACGAAGAATCGTTCAACGGCAAGGGTCGCGCTTGCGGTCAAAGTTCGTCGAGCGAGACAAAGGTATCGATTTGAGAACTAAAGTTTCGTGGCTAACGAGAATATTGTCGTTGCACCGGTGATGCACCGGTACCGCGAAGTAGGAAACTTCATTGACCTAAATGCGATGGGGAGTAATAAGGGGCAAAGCGATCTCTCAGGCTCGATCCCCGACGCGATTTCCTCTCCGCCACGCGACACTCCCTATCTTTAATCCTTCCAGCTTCCTTTCGATCCCTGGGATCTCCTCGATCTCCACGTCCCTTCGTTTTTCTTCACGCTTGTTTGGATCCCTTGCAATTATATCTCTCTATTTGTCCACCCTTCTGCCGTTTCCTTCGCCAAGCTGACTCGAGACATTTACCGTTTACTCCCTTTGTACTTAATTGCTTCGTTCGTGACGCAAGATAGAAAGAGGGAGCTTTGTGGAGAAATTACGCAATGCTCGAAACGAACGAAAACACCGTTACCGGTATCGCATGAAACGTCGTGTCATTCAGCAAGGTCTACGTTCGATGTACGAGCGTTCGTTCCACTCGATAACGCTATATCGATGATATTAATAAAAATACGAGACGAGAAGGATTTTAATTAATTCCTTGAAAACGTTCCAACGCCCTGTCATTCACCCCAGCATCCTTTCATACTTTATGTATTCCCGATCGGTAGTAGATACCGCGAGAAGATATCGCCGATAATTGCTTTCCATTTCTATGCACCGACATTTGATCCGCGACATTGTCCACCCTCTGATCTATCTCTGAATCGTATTTAATGATATTCCAGAGAATCATCGCGGAGCTGAATAAGGAACAGGATGCTTTAATCGCTAGCAAGCAAGGGGAGAAAGGCGAGGCCGTCGCACCCTGGGTCGGTGCACCGAACGAGGACGTATTGCGCGAGGAATGTTTATCTCTCTCAACTGTGAGTAATTCCTTTTCGTTGCATATTCCTGCGCTATGCGATTTAGAGGAAAAGGGAGAACCAAGGTGGAAGCTGAGCGAGCACAAGGACCGTGCATATGAATCCTTGGAGAAAGGTGGAATAAGGGTGGCGTGCAATTGAATTCCCTCTCGCACAATGGGGGTACAGGTTGTGAAACGGGGTTTTATAAGGTGCTCGACGTGTCACAAAGACATCGAGCTGGAATACAGTTTACGGGACATTTACTCTTGCTGTTAGTACACCGTGACTCCTGGAGATTTTCCGCGTTCATCGCTCCCGTTCAATTTTGATCCAGTTAGATACTTTTTATTTCATCTTGGGACGATTGCATGCGAGATGTTCGCCACATTGGAAAGGCGAAGGTTATATTGTAATTGTTGGTGAAGGGGGATGATAAAAAGTTCTTCTTGTGTCGTATAGACTTGACGGGAGGAAAATACAAGTTCTATTCAAGGAACACTCGTCTGACAAGGGAAGTTTCGAAACTGGTACACTCTGATTTTGATGAAGCTTTGCATACCTTTTTATCGGACATATCTAAGAAGATCGATCTCAAGGAACGGTATAACTTTTAATTATTTTTTGTAAGTCACATTTTCGTGACACGAATCTTTTGCTCCGTTTGACTTATCACTTATTAATTTGTCAAATTTTGCCAGAAATGAGTTAAAGTTCGCGAGTGCAGCTAGCCAATAATACAGGACAGACAGTACAAACGAAAGATATACAGTGCATGCGCGGAACAAGCAGGATAAAAACAGGACAAGCAGTATAAGAGCAGGACAAGAAGTATAAAAGCAGGAGAGGCAGCAGAGGTACAGGAAAGGCAGGACAGGCTGGTCACAGGCACTATAGGCGCAGGACAAGCAGAGTACAGTCAGGATATACAGTGGATACGCAGGACAAGCAGTGCAGACTCAGAATGGGCAGAAAGCAGTCAAGATAAATGGTGGACAGACAGAGTACAATCAGGATAGCCAGTGTATACGCAAGACAAACCGTACAAGAGCAAGAGAAGCAGTATATGAGAAGGACAGGCAGGAAAGGCTTAAGGCACGCAGTACAGACGCCGGACAGGCAGGAGAGGGACAAGAATTGCGATTAAAGCAGTTTAACAGTGTGTTAGATTTAACAGATTCTTTATTCATTATTTGTATTACATAACATTGTCTGTATTGCACAATATAAAATAAAACTGTGTTTTGCTAAAACTATGAGCTATTTATTTAATAAATCCTGTCCTGGTTCCAAATAATACCACGTTGACACAATTTCACTCGCTTTTCCGCTTTGTCTGACTTTTCACTGACTCGTACTACTTGCCAACTCTTCGCATCTTTCTGCAAATGTGGTTCAGCTGATAAATGGAGAACACTAATAACTTCAGGTTGTATCTTTTCGCTTTGTCTGACTTATCATCGACTCGTACTACTTGTCAACTTGTAAAATTTTGCCGACAATTTCTCATTCTCGAAAGCTGTATAAGGTAAAGTATTCGAATTTTGGCTCCGTCTGACTTATCACTGACTCGTACTACTTGTTCACTTTGAGAATTTTCCCGAAAATTTGCAAACCTAGCAAGTAGTATAACCCGAAATTTCTCAGACCGACTTTCAGCTCCGTCTGACTTATCACTGACTCGTACTACTTGCTAACTATGAAATTTTTCCGAAAAATTTGTAAACCCAGCAAGTAGTATAACCCAAAATTTCTCAGACCGACTTTTAGCTCCGTCTGACTTATCACTGACTCGTACTACTTGCTCACTTTGCGAATTTTCCGAAAAATTTGCAAACTCAGCAAGTAGTATAACCCGAAATTTCTCAGACCGACTTTTAGCTCCGTCTGACTTATCACTGACTCGTACTACTTGCTCACTTTGCGAATTTTCCGAAAAATTTGCAAACCCAGTAAGTAGTATAACCCAAAATTTCTCAGACAGACTTTCAGCTCCGTCTGACTTATCACTGACTCGTACTACTTGCTCACTTTGCGAATTTTCCGAAAAATTTGCAAACCCAGTAAGTAGTATAACCCGAAATTTCTCAGACCGACTTTTAGCTCCGTCTGACTTATCACTGACTCGTACTACTTGCTCACTTTGCGAATTTTTCCGAAAAATTTGCAAACCCAGTAAGTAGTATAACCCAAAATTTCTCAGACAGACTTTCAGCTCCGTCTGACTTATCACTGACTCGTACTACTTGCTCACTTTACGAATTTTTCCGAAAAATTTGCAAACCCAGCAAGTAGTATAACCCAAAATTTCTCAGACCGACTTTCAGCTCCGTCTGACTTATCACTGACTCGTACTACTTGCTATCTTTAAAATTTTACCGAAAGATGTGAAAAGTAAATTCAGTAGTATAACCCGAAATTTCTCAGACCGACTTTCAGCTCTGTCTAACTTGCCTGCTGTGCATTTCAATCCAATTGAATCCAATCCAGAGAACTTATAATTACGATACGCACATTACGCATTTGTAGAGAAGGAATTAGAGGAATGGAACAAAGGTAGCGGTAAATAAAGTTGGACAGTGTTTTAAGTTTAACAAAATTTTTATTCATCTATATATCATTTGTATTACACAATATAAACGTATGTGGTACAATATTCATCATATACAACCGTGTCTTTGAAACTACAAATATTATAAGAGTACTACATCTGAACTACAAATTATTTATTTAATTAGTATTGCCCTGGATATCCTGTGCATATTCTGGCTGTCCTGTTCTTGTCCTGGTTGTCCTAGTTGTCCTGTACATGTCCTAGTTGTCCTGTGCATGTCCTGGCTATCCTGTACCTGTCCTGGATGTCCTGTGCCTGCCCTGATAGTCTCATCAGTCCCACCTGTCTCCTGTCTGTCTCCAACCTGTATTTCAAATAAAAGGGTTTATATCTCCTTCAAAATTGAAAAGGGGCAAGAACATACTCTAACTATCTTCTTAGGTATGTCTAATGAATGTTTATACCTTCATTAAAATCGGAGTGTTGTAACAGTTCCCGAACTTCACTTATAACTTGAGAAAGTTGGAAGTTTTATTCTAATTGCAGTTGAACGAACAAAAGCTTCTTCATTAATTATTATGAAATCTCCAGTATACACGGAAAATATGCAGCGTAAATGAAGTAAGGGTTGTCTGTATTTATCCTCCAAAGAAAATACAGAGACAGTTTCATCCCCTTCGATTCTGATCCAGCTAGGTGCTTTCTCTTCCGTCCCAGGACGGCCGCGCGTCGTAAAACGTTTATTGTACGAGAAGGTTCAAAGTTGCATCCAAATTGCAGTTAAACAAGCATGAAAATAAATTCATCGTTAATTCTTACACAATCTCGAGCTAACAAAGCGAAATATACTGCTTCGACGCAGTAACATTTGTTTAAATTACCTCGGCACAGAAGAAAAACAAGGGTAGCTTCATAGCCCTCATGGGAATTGCGCTTAACGCACAATTAGGAGCTTTCTAAAGATGAATCGAAACGGGACATATGTAAATAACAGGGGTGGCGAGAGTATGTTGAACTTAGCGCGACGAGGTCGACTGGTTAAATGTATATTTCACGACCGGCCGGATTTTAGGATCGCAGCAACTTCTTAAGGGCACCGCCTCAAGGAGCGGAATTCGAGTGGGACTTCGAAGCAGTCCAACCAATGGCTCAGGCTACTCTTGCTCTGGATCCGAATCTCGAGAAGATGAGGTTCGAGCTCGTACCAAAACAGTAAGTGCATTCTCAAAATAACTATCGTCCCTCGTAATTAACTACCTCCAAATTACGCTTCAAATTGCCCTTCTAATTATTTATTTCATCTATATTTATGATATACGATGCTCATTTTCGAAATATTCCAAAATTTAACGAGAACGTTATTAGATCGGTATTCAATATTCCTGTGATTAATCGTTTAATTCGATACGATCAGAGATAAAGTCTTGAACCCTCGTAGTATACGTGCTTGATAGAGAGATTATATAAATTACTCTTACGAACACACCGTTCTATCGACGGATTAATTATAAAGCGGTGAAACTCGCTGATTATCGTTGCACGGAAATGACAATAATCAATGATTTTAAAGTACCATTTCTGATTATTGCGAGTCTCAACTTACAATCCTATATCGCATCAGATTTCCAACCAAAACTAATTTCCAATTGAATATAGTATATCAGAAGAGAACTTCTGGCGCAATTACTTCTACCGAGTGTCGGTTCTTCGCCATAGCCATGAACTCAACGCTATGGCTAGTCAGGCTGAGAACAATCAGACCGTCATCTCCGCCGGAAGTGTCGATCAAGGTAATTCGAGTGCAGTTCACGATGCTCAAACAATATTCATTTTTCCCTGTACATTATCATTATTATATTATTACGACACAACCCTTTCGCTGGGAGATCTTTCGCTCGAGAAATATTACTTACAGACGAGAGATCAAATATACGGAAGAGATTTAATTCTTTGCGGTCAATGGCGTCCCTTTTCTTTCATTTTTTAACTTCAATAAAGCGACGACGTACGTTTCCTACCCGTAGCACTCAAGGTTTTTCTGCCAAAGTGAAAGATACAACTCGAAGCTTTTAATAAGTCTCATTAAGCGTCGCTTCTCTCAGTCGTCGTTCAAGCTGCTGCACCAAATTAAACGCCAACTGAAAGTGACCCCTCGACTGCAAAGAGTTATAATTGCAAAAGCAATATCTTCTCTCCGCTGAGATTTCCGCTGCTTCGAACTATTCTTCATTAACTGTTGTCACATCGAGCGGCAACGCGGGATGTAAACTCGATAGAGATTTCAGTTTATACGATGATATCATTCAATGGTGACCATGATCATAATGGCGGAAGGGTTGCATCGAGGATTACGTGTGCATCGAATCGTATGCACACGATATCCTCGTACGGTTTCTCTCCGTTTTGGTACCTGCTGTCTTTTAGTTTGCATTGCGGTTTCGAGCTGCTTGATTTCACCCCTCTGTCTGCCCAAAAAGTAGCTCAGTCCCGTACGAGAAATTCCGTTCACCGGGACGAATGGATTTTGCTCTTTCACCCTGAAGCACGACGCCGGTAAAAAGAAGTAAAAACGACAAAGTAAAAAAAGAACGGAGGAGAAAAAGAAATAAGTGAGAGGGAAAAAGAAAAAGAGACAGGGTGAAGGAGCAAGAGGGTAAACTGTTTATACGGGCGCCGTGCTTCCGTCTTTTATTTTTTTACGCTTGATCTGCAATTGTTCGATAACGTTCTGAGATGAAAATTCTTGCATGGCACTTGAGACTTTTATGCCTCGTAGAACTTATTTGTCGGATTCCATGCCATTCGAGCGTACCGGTCGTTGAAAGGGGAGAAACGAATTGACCGCGGATTATATTCGATGATGTTTACCACTTCGTTATAATCTCAGAATAAATAATTAAATTTCATAATTCCACGCCGGCAAAAGTTCGACGATCGATTGTACGGGTTAAACGATGCTTCGAAAACAGAGGATTAAACGAGCGGAATGTTTCGCTCCGTAAAATATAAATAATCGTCAAAACAAATATATCATACATATTAATGGATTGTTCATGCCACTGTGCACCACTCTTGGAATTAAGCGGTTGGATATTATTAATTAATTAATTAATTGATTAATTAACTAATTAATTATTTAATTAATTAAAAATATTATGGACTCGCAATTTGTAAATTGAAAGTACCGAACAAAACGAATGAAACTTTCAGAAACAGAGAAAGAAAAGAGGAGATAATTCACGATATAAATTTACCGGTACGTTCGAAAGGCATGTGCTGCAGGCTTTTCCACGAATATGTATAATGGATTCGACTCGCGAAGCGAGGAATATAGGATTAGGAAGAGTATGGTGATGGTAGTCATCCACCATAAGGTGCAACGTGCCTGAACAAACAATGGAATTCCGATCGGCATGGGTAAACTAACGGATAAAACGAAATACGGCTTCCGCATGGGGGCCATGATCGAATGGAGAGGTCCTGCGGTGGTGCGATTGACCGGACGCCGTTGAAATATCATCGGATTCAACCAAATTCCGGACTGATTTCGCGAATAGAAATTCACGCGGTCGCGGTTCCATGGAGAGGGTTTCAACCCCTCTCGCATTCGCGTACCTGTTCTTCGAGCAATGAACCCGCGTTTCCGCCTGTTTTACTTCCGTGAAGCGGGAACCCAATCTGCGAGGTTCCTGCTGCTCTTTGACGGAGAGAGAAAGAGGGAATGGAACGGAAGAGAGAATGAGAAACTTATATATATGTAAAGGGAGAGAGGAAGAGGGACAGGGGGAAACTAAGAACAGGAGGTTTATTAAAACTTAAGCGCGCCCCGGAGATAAGCGATGAGAAACTCTCGGTTCCTAGTTATATAAACAATTTAAATGGCGCGCGTAAGTCTGTTAAATTTCAAAGTATCTCTCGCTTTTTCTTCCAACGTTCCTACGATGCTAGTGCATTAACGTTAAAAAGTTACCCTACTGCTCGTCTTTGTGATACGTAGAGTACATCGACAAGTGGAAAATTCTATCAGTGTTGAAAGCATCTCGCGTATCTACTGTCTCTCTACACTCTCTTCCATCTGCCTCTCCGAGTTATTTGCCGATTGGGTCGATCCATTTTTCAACTCTCGGTATCTTCGTAATACGATGAAACTTCGAGTTCTACCTCAAGATACGTACAATTCTTCAGCCATCTCCTTTCAACCGTAAAATTCTCTTCTTCCAAGAGAAAAGTACTTGCAATCAATGACTAAGAATCGTAGCTAATCTTCAAGTCGAACCGTCAGAATGTTGTTTGTTCACGCACGTCTCATCGTCGAACAATTGTAAGTTTGATCGGGTGGTATATCTAGAGTTAAAAAGACAGTAGGTCTATTTGCTAGCATTAGTCGATTCCTCGACCCTCTTAGTTTAGCCGTGAGTGTTGTCTTGCGAACAGTTCAAGTGACCACTGGCCAAGAAACGAGCGTCACCATGACAGAGAGCAGTAACAACACCTTGGGTGATTCACCAGGTCACGAATTCGTGTCCGATAGCATGAGGGTCTCAGACACGGATCTCGAGGAGGTCCGAGAAGGCATGAAAAAGCTGGGGATGCAACCACCGAAAGGTTAGTGATCGTTGGTCGTCGTTGACCTCGAAGAAGGGTGATTCCACGGATGATCCACCGGATGAAGGTCCATCGATGTGTAGTTTGCATATTTTCTCTTCCGTTTTCTTTTCTTATCCTACTACTTATCTATACTATCTCTTTCACAACTTTACGACCTTCTCCGTGGCTGTCTACACGTAGAAAAATAATTTACAACGCTCGATTCGTTGGTCGCGATGCAACATTCTCCGTGTATATTTCATCGTATTCCATGGAGAACGATACGATTCGAAAAATCGTTGAGTTCTCACCCTTTTTCTCGGTTACGACCATCAACGAAATTCCGTGATATCGTACAATTAAAGATGGATGGACAGATCCTTCGTTCGCCGATACGACCGATGAATATCCAATGTTAAAACGTGTCGGTTCAAGGGAGAGAAAAATAGGGGTAACTCGATCGAGGAAAATCGTTAAGCTCGTCATGGGAGACATTCCGGTACCGTTGAGCCATTTCTTTAGCGTTGAAGCCAACGTAAAGCTTTTCTCTTAAGGGAGTGAAATTTAACGTGAGAGATATTCTCGTTTCGTTGCAGCGAACGAAAACAAAACGTTGTCCCGTGAATCGAATCGAGCGATCTAACCGTGACCAAGAGACACGGTCCGAGAGTATTTCCCTCGTGAGTATGCGTAATCAACGTCATCGTGAAACTCGATTTTAATGTTACACAACCTTTTACCACCTTAGTGTCGTGTTGTTACGTAGTTTGTGTATTCGAGCGTGTCTGCGACCCTTCAACCCTCTCGCCCTCTTACGTGCAGCAGCTTCCAACTTCCTGTCTCGATGTGCTTTCTTTAGGGTTGCTCGTGTGTGTAATACGACCTATATATATACCTCTATGTATGCGTGTGTATTGCCAGACTATCTTCTCGTTTCATTCGTGTTCATCCTATGTCCGAAATCTTCTAACTTGTGTACCTCAAGTGACTAAACGACCGCTTTTCATTCTATTTTGTCAACAGCCTAAAGAAGAGGAGACTCTCCCCATATGCCATTATCCAAAGCACACCCCCTGAAAGAAAATACAAGCTTTGTTCCCCATCTTGTAACCCGACGATAATTCCCTACCAATCGATCCTTGCCCGTCCCTTTTCCTATCATCATTCTCCTCTTCGGTTTTTTCCTCGTTCTTTTTATTATTTTTTTTTATTTTCTCTTACGTTCTATCGTACGTGGTGATTACCAAATCTCGACGCAGGTTATCACACGAGACGATTGATCATTGTACTACCTGTCGATGGTAGATTTGTTTCTTTTGCATTCTCTTTTGTTCATGTTTCGTAATCTACGCCAACCCTTCTCCCAACCCTCGGTGTTTCCCTTAATGTCGGTAGCCGATAGAATTTCGTGTCGTATGATCGTTATTGAACCAATCGAATGCGGTTTCGGGATGTCCCTTTCGCGATTTATTATCGTTATTGTTCTTATCGTTAGGATCGTTACGTTGTCGTTTCGTCATTCGCGTTTTAATGATTGTCGTTAATCGTTACTATTTCGTGATACACTATCGATAATCCGAAACCGAGAAGATCGAGATAATACGGCTACCGTTAGCGTTGTGTTTCAAAGGTGATGAGAGAAATCGGTAATGAAAAGAGGGTGGAGAACGATGATTCTAGATGTACGCCGGGATTTGAAACGCGATGAAACAAACGAGGAAGGAGAACGCAACTTGAAAACTGATAGCGCTTGGCGCATCCGAGTATATTGGTTGAGAGATGAGAGAAAGAGAGGGAGAGAGAGAGAAAGTAAGGGTGAAAGAAAGAGAGAAAGTTTGAGAGCGAATGGGAAAGAACGCGTGTACAATAGGAAAAGGAAGAAAGAAAGAAAGCGAGAGTGAAAACGCAAAGGAAACAGGAGAAAGCGAAACCTTACGCTAAAGCCGAAACTACAATAGCAAATTAAACTCGACTAATAATGTCTGTATGTCTGTCCGTTTGTCTATCGTCTGTCGTCTGTCTCTTCATTCTAATCAATATTGTCTCTTGTCGATTCTCTCAGTGTTGTAAAACATTTAATCAAGATAAGATGAAAGAATTATCCGTGAAAAAGCAGATGCAACACCTTAACACCGACTGTACGAGGATGTTGGAATTACATGGAGCTTGAAACAAAAAACGGGATGAGAGAAAGAGAAATATATAGAGAGAGGGCGAGAGAAAGAGAGAGAGGGAAAGAGATTAAGAATTAAAAATTAAGAGAAAACAAAAAATATTCGTTGAATGACAATACGTGTTTTAACGGGGATAGAGGTGTAATTTCGTCTCGTCTCTCGTGGGTGTAGTCATCGTAGTAATTTCCTTCCGATTAATAATTATAAAGTAATAAGAAAAAAAAACTGAATAAAAGTAACGCGGCTGGACGGGGCAATCCGTCGTTCGAGCGTTCGTCCGCGTTTAGAGGGGCGATCGTTATGATCCAACTATCGCGAAGATCCGAAAGTCTCCAAGGTCCAAAGATTCCCAAGATCCTGAGGTCTCCAAGATCCTAAGGTCTCCAAGATCCTAAGGTTTCCAAGATCCTGAGGTTTCCAAGATTCTGAGGTCTCCAAGATTCTGAGGTCTCCAAGATTCTCATGTCTCCAAGATCCAAAGATCGCAAAGATTTAACGATCGCCCAAAAAGAAAGAAAGATCAGGATAGGACGGAGAAATCGATCGCACGTGAAACAAGATACGATTAACGTGCAGTTTCTGTGAAAGGACGGACGCTTAAGCGGCACAAACGAGCACGCGAGAATCTATATCTGCATTTGTTCGCGCGTGTGCATACACATTGGGGTGCATCCGTTAAAGCGAGACCATAGAGCGATACCACGGACTAAACCGGTATCGAGTGTCGATCGGCTCGACATGGAGCGCATGTAAAGACGAGAATCGATAGGAGGATCGCAGGTGTCGCGTTCGTGAAATTCGGGACTCGCCGTTTCGTTCGTTTTCCGTTAAACTCACCGGAATAGCGAAATAATTGATCGAGGCTATCGAGATATGTTTTCCGTGAAATCGTTAAAAATTCTTTCCCCGCGAACATAGGCCGCGATGTTTAAAGAATAATATAACTATTTTTCTTTCTTTTATTTTCCGATCAGTATTCTTAGACGCTAGGTATATTCGAAATTAATCGTGAAGCTTTTTCGGTTCCATTCGTTTTATCTCTCCCTTCGTTTTACCAGATAAGTTCTTGCTCCCTATTCCTACTGACCTTACTAACACTAACAAAAAACACGATTCAAACATACCGTACACACGCTCTAATGAGTCTCAAGACACAATAGAACACGTACATCGAAAAATCAAACATACAAAACGAAACAATAATGCACGCGCGCGAGGAAAAGAAACAAAACACGCGACACCGCCGAGGCCCTCTTCAAAATAGCTACAACGCCTGCTTGTGACTCTCCGCAGAAGAAGATTGGGAACGCGAATTGGAAGCTGAGCTGAAGGATTACGAGGTAGTAACGAGCGGACAAGAAAAAACCGTTGTTTCGACGACGAACGTCGTGATCGATACCGATAGAGACGATTGGGAGAAGCAGATCGACGAACTCCTCGCCACCGAGGACGACGAGGACCTCAAGTGAGCCGGGGAGATCTTCTTTGTGACTGGATAGAGAGGATCTCGTCGTTTCAATTGAGATCCTAGGAGGTATCGTGAGATCGGCAGGTGGGAACGAATGTTATGGGGTACGTCCGATCGACTTCCCTCGAGTGAGGATCACCTCTTCGAGTGGGAGTATCGTGTTTTTATTGTTTTTCTTTCTTCGACGACCCCTTGTCCCTCCTGCTGATCTGTCCGCCGCGAGTGAAGAAAGTCAAAAAGACCCGGAGGGTGAAATCGATGCTAGATGGCCCTCTTTCGAGGATCGCCAAGCGATTGACGATATTTCAGAGAGTATGCCGAAGGATGTGGATGTCGAATGTTGTGTAATACGCGAAGGTAGAGGAGCGAGGAAGAGAAAAATCGAGGGATAGACAAATGATGGGGAAAATGCCGTTCGATTGTCGTAAGACGATTAGTAATGGGGAAACTGTGAAGTTGAGACGAGCGATGTTGAAAAATAATTGTAAATGTCTCTTCCTTGTTTCCGCTACTGCGAATCTTTGTAAAGATGTTCTTTGCGATCCTCGAACACGATGAAGATTGTGAAAGGAGAGAGAAAGAGGGATGAGAAGAGAGAAAGAGAGAAATTAGGGAGAAAGAAGAGGAAAGAGTACACTCGATAGACTCGAAATTATTTGACCGATCGATCGATCTCACTTCTCGAACCTCCGTCGATTCCATTATTTCGATGATCTCTGGATCCGCTGAACGATGGACGGGTGTGCATACGAGATATACTTTAAAGCCATTACTCATGTCAATTGTTAAACGACTTGCGTCGTCGATCACGTAGACGGTAATAAAAATTCAAAAATTTCAGCCTCTTCTCGTTTGTAATATCGATCATTTCAGGAACACATTTCAGCTAAAATTTTCAGCATCGAGGATCATCTACTCGAAATGCACTGTGCTGCAGTATTTCAAAAAGCTAAAAAAAATATTAATTAATAACAGACAATTATCGCTCTTCATCGGGTTCGAAGGATCGAAGATTTTTCTCATATGACATTACACTGCCGTGTGCCGAAGGACACCGTTACGCACGGATCGACGAGTAATTGTCTTTTTTACCGACTTCGATGGCAATCGAACGTTATAACGCTTTTTCGCAAACGATTTTTTATCGTTATCCGTTATATCGTGAATTTTCCATGCCAAAGATAATGCGAGAGCGGATTTCATTCGAATGTGCATTTGTAATCTAATTCGCATCAGAGACGACGACATCGATTTACGAACGCGACGATATCACCTTCGCGACTGATTGATTCGTCGTCGATTTCAATGTTTATATTATTGTACGAGAAATCATATTGTTGATTGTATTGCGATAAAATAACGCTGTTCTTATGTTGACTGAGATATTTTATGAAGCATTTTATATTGCACAGATTGTTGAGTATATAGTGGACGAGGAATTCCAGTGTTCACGCGAACGAGGAAATGGGCTGACGCGAAAACGACTCACTATTATAGATCGGATCGTAAAATATTAAGTATTTAAGACAAATTTTTGTAGCTCGATAAAAAAAAAGAGACGATTTTTAGATGCATAACTTCTCGACACAATTTTCTCTGCGACATGCCGTCCAGCCATCTCCTCACTTTCATTGAAACTAGGGCAAAACAGCAATTTGCGGATAGACAGAATGCCGCGAATGATAAACCGTTGCACTGTGCGAACTCGTATGGGAACGATTACCGGCTAAGCGATGTTAATGAAAATTCACATCACGAGGTATAAGGCATACCGTTTACCGGCGAGAAACTCACTGTACGATGCTTTATCGACTTCCGGAATGGGTAAAATATAATTCCTCTTTCGCGCGGACACTATGATTAATCAGAAACGAAAAGTCTCCGATTGTTAAAAATCTGTACAGTACTAATAACGACGTGTAAGCGTCAGGAGTAAGAAGAAAGAAAAATGATGGAGAAAACAATCGCCCATTGTTCGATGAAAAGTTCAGAGGCTCGAGAAAAGCGATAATCGTGCGAATATTCGAACGAACAGCCGAGTTTTGCGAGCTGTTGCAAGCAAAATCGTTGCATTTCCCGTCGAGACGTTCGTTTTGCGTGCGCCGCTATGTTGAGTCCAGATCTTTCCGTCAATTTTGCCGTGAAATGTTCAACCCTTTCGCGCACCGTTTAACATGTAATGGTACATTCCAAAAATACCTATACATTCTTAGACACCCCTCCATATGTCGAGGATAAATCACAACAAAAAAAACGATAAAGACGAAGAAGAAAGAATCGATCTCTGAACTCAACTCAGATTCACCGCGTGCGCGTGTTTTAACCCAGCTCGCTATAAAGTTTTTATTCGCACTAGTCGTTAGGTGAATCTTATAATAATGTTAAGGTGTCGCAATTATTCAGGCCTAAGTTTGTCCAGAGTTAACGAAACACACGTACAGAGTGTTATGTTGCTCAATCAATCTGAGGCGATAATTGTACTTCTAAGCCACTCACTGTGAATTCTATTGCGATGTTGAATTTTTTCGTTGGTGACCTGTTGAGCGTATTTTAAGTATTCCGTTGAGGCGAGAATATCTTCGAGCCGTTTCTCGTGCGCTAATGCGAGTAAAATTGTATTTTAAGTCCTCTCTAAACCCCGACTGAGACGTGAGAAAGTACATACATTGAGAATGCGAGTCCTCCTTAGGTAAGACGAGATAAGAAAAGTACTAAGAAACGAACGTCTTTCTCTCTGAAGAGTTTAAGAAAAATTTCAATGGCCAAAAAGATTAAGGTGTACTTCGGCAATCCCCCTATCTCAAAATGACTCTGTTAATTGTGTAATAAAGCTATCCTACGGTACAGTGCATTCATTCATAATGATGAACATACACCCGATACGTATATGATATACATATATACATAAAAAAAAATATATATATATACATACACGTATATATATATATACATATATATATATATACATGTTGTTGACTCCATTGAAAGTATGATAATATATTATGAATATTAATGAGAATATAATGACGCAAGCATTAAAATTACAAAACTATTAAGAAATAAAATAATTGTGAGAATGTAACAATAAAGGTCTTGTACCTCGTGAGAAATAAAATGGATCAAAAAACACTCTAGTGTATCGATGCGTATATATACATACATGCATGCTTTCCCGTCCCCTTTTTTTTTTAATTGTCCCGAACATAGGGGGAATATTACGTCAGCGGATTTATACACGGTACGTATGTTCCCGATAAAAAAAACACTCAATAACGTCATTAACACTAGAACTATCTCTTTCACTATGACTTTGGGAAAATAAAGAGTCCCATTTCAGTAATTTATATTTACAAAAAAGCACGTGAAATATTTCCCGTATGATTCTTTGATGGATTTGGAGAATTTTGGAAAAATTTAGAGACCAGCCTTTTTGACTACTTTGGTAATTCTAGTGTTAACAGTATCCGCTGCGTTCACATTTTTTAGAGCTAGATACAAAGGGATATTTTTTTCCACGATACGGGTTCAGGATGCCTTCAATCAGGAAATTGAAAAATATATAATTTTAATTAGGCACAGTACAATTATCGATACAAAACTATTTAGTTATCACTGGTATTATCAGAAGTTTTAATCTAGGGAGTATAAAAATAATTTTTCAATCTGAATTATCACGAAGAATACGTTTCGTTTTAACTTTTCGTTGGAACGTTGTAATCATCAATACTGAGATTATTCCTTGGTTACTTACGGTAATGATTATTTTCACAATTTTCTTAACAAATACCTATTTATGATACACTACTTCCGTCTACTTCTTAAACTACGAGTTTTCACCGACGGTGTAATTATTACGCTACTCTGAAAGTAAAACAGTAATGTTAATCGTAACGTGTCGTATAGAATTTCTGTTACAAAAATTAACATTATTACCTCGACTGGATCAATATCCTGAAAAGATTCGTCTCCCATAAACAGTTTCTTTTTACGAGTATTCCTCTTTTTTTCTGAAGCTGTTTCTACTTCCACTGATGGTGGCGGTGGTGGTAATAACATGTGTCTGCGAGAGCTTCTAAAAGTACAGTCATGTATAGTCGATCAATAATTTTTAATATATTTTCATGTATACATACATACATGCATATATATGAATATATTATTTATTCTTTTACGAACTTTGTCTCGGAACTGGAGAGGTCGATCACTGATATTTCGTTGTCTGCTGGTGGTGAAATAAATTTTTTTCGTTGTCTTCTTACTCGACGTTCTTTCAACATCACCTCGTCCTCGGATGTGTTTTCGCAATAATCTTTGGCCTTGCGACGATTATCATCACGTTCGGTTTGCTAATTATATTTCGAGACAAAACGGAGAAGGTTTTTATAAAATAATCTGTTCGATAAATATCTCTAACGTATGATATCTAGAACAGAAATGTAAAATAAAATACCTCTTTCTTTTGTTTCTCTAATTCCTCCACTTGGTTCCTTACCAAAGTCTCATATTTGGAAACCATTTCGTCCCTGTTCTTTATAAACGACTCCATTTCACGTTCTTTCTCCAATAAACTGTTCGTTAATTCCTCGTTGATTTTCTTCAATTTTTCGTTCTCCAATTTGCCTTCTTCAATATCCTCCTTCAACTGACTTAAAATACTGGCATCTTTCTCGTGATTCTTCAAGCGCTGTTCTAACTTCTCAATATATATCTCCTTTCGAGATATATCGTCTTTCGCTTCTGTCAATTCTTTGATTGTATTTTTCATTTCTCTTTCCATTATTTTATCGCTATCGTCGTCGTTTTCGTTTCTGTGTATCATCCGTTTCAGTTCTGTCAAAGAGAAAATAGATGTAAGCACGCAAGGAAATATTTATTGGATAAAACTTAAGAAAATTAAGTATGTCCAACCAACCTCTTTGTAAATAAAATATTTCTTCTTCCTTCTCCTGTTCCTTTTCTTTCGCGTGTTCCAGCTGGTCTGCAAGATCTAACAGATTTTCTTTATTCTCGTCCAACAAAATCTGCAAAGCATCCTTTTCTGTTTGGCACGTTTCTATACGCGCATTTAATTCACATATCTTGTCCTGCAAGTCTGCCATATCGTCGAGGCTGTTCTGTAATTCTGTGATTTTTTCTGCATGCACTTCTAAACACTGTTCGAACAAGAATATTCAAGTCACTAAGTTAATAATCTCTTAGCATACAATGTCACAAAATTAATAAAATACCTTTGTCTTGAGGTCAGTCTTTTCATTTGCAATGGTCAATTCCTTTTCTAGATCACTTATTTTCATTTCATGTTCATTTTTGCACTGGAAAACGATAACATGAAAATTTCATAATCGATGCAAACATTTAGACAAATACTACGATTACGTACCTTTGACACATGTTTGTCTAGATCTTCTTGAAGTGTCTTCAATTGCTGAAATTTCAAATAGAGGGTTTATAATAACAGAAAATTAAAATATTTATATCATCGTGACAAATGAATCAATATACCTCCAGACAATTACTGTGCTCATCTTTGGCGGACGTAAGTTCCTGTTCAGCTTCTTTAAGTCGTAATTCATAATCAGCAACCTTTTTCTCGAGATTATCCTTAACGCAGTCAGAATTCTGTAATGTCTCATTAATCTGCTTCTTCTCTTCCTTGATAAGCGACAACTCGTTTTGAAGTAATTCGATCGAATGTTTATATTCCTCGGTAACAACTCTATTTACATCAATTTCTTCAGACAGACTACTTATGTTTTCCTTCAATCCCGTTATTTCTTCGACTAATTCTTCTATCCTCTAAAAAAATTTCATTTTTACAGAACAGCAGTATTGTTGATACAATTGTTAGTGTATTGTTATTTACGTACCAGACATTTTTCTTTGTGTAAGGCTTTCATATCGTCATACTTTACTGCCAATTTTGCCCATTCATCCACAATTTCATCCTCTTTATTTTCCTCGATAAAACTCGTTTGACTAACTTCCTCTTTCGTTATTTTATCGATCGTCTGACTGCTTTTACATTCCGTTTGAGATTCTTCAACATCTTTTATCAATACTTCATCTAAAATATCTACTTGGCAAGCTATATCCACCAAGTTTTCATTTGTTTTCGAATCACTATTGTCAGTAGTCGCAGACTTCGTGATTTCTATTTCCATTTCGCATATTTTATTGCATGCTTCCTTTAATTCAGCTTTGGCAGATTCCAAGTCCTCCTTAAGACTTTGTACTTCAGTGGAACTTTTTTCTAGCCTTTCTTTCAACGACGAATTTTCTTCTTCTATGCCGCTTATCTTTTCTTCGGATAAAATATCAACTTGACAATCTGCGTCTACTAATTTTTCATTGGTTTTGGTATCGCTACACGAATTTTCAGTAACTGCAGACTTTGCACATTCTATTTTCATGTGGCATATTTTTTCGGATACATCCTTTAATTGAACTTTCGCCGATTCCAAGTCCTCTTTTAGACTTTGTATTTCAATTGTACTTTGAGCCAGCCTGTCTCTCAATTGCGAATTTTCTGCTTCTGCATTACTGATCTTTTCTCGCAGTTCTAAATCCAACTTGTTCTCGTTTCCTATTAAATAATTATATAGTCATTAAATAATAATTTATTGTAGTGGAAAAATTGATTTTTGTTAAAAAGCACATACCGATTTTATTTAAAATTTTGTCATCCTTATCGATTATATCCTCCGTGTCTGTCTCTGTATCTATCTTTGTGTCAGATAATGGTTCCTCTTTTACAAAGAGTTCTTCAGACGTGTCACCTTCCGAAGAATTTTCCGATTCAGAAAATTTCTGCTGGAAAAAAATGTGCACAAATATTAAAATTAATTTAATGATCAATTATTAGATAGGCATAAACATTTGGTAACTACATACTTCTCTTTTGCATTTCATGTCATCTAAATTATTCTCAGTAACTATAGAATCCTTCAGTGCTTCGATTTCATCCGCTAGCAGTAATTTCTCATCCTGTAATTTTTTAATTTCGTTTTCCATATTTAACATTTTCTTCTCGTTCAATAATCTTTGTTTATTCTGATGTTCAATCTTCTCTTCCAGCATCTCAATGGTCTTAGTCTTCTCCGTCAAGCAGATGTTGGTATGTTGCAAATCTGATTCTAGTTCCTCTATCTTTTCTTCATTTTCCACAAGCACTTCTTCGTGCTCTTTAAGAAGATATTCCTTTTCTCTCATTTCTGTCGTAATAGTAATATATTCTTCCTTGGCTTCGTTTAAAAATACTTTAAGTTTCTAAAATCGTGTAATTAAAAATTTCGTTCAAATCAAGTAAAAAACTAATCGATTGTAACAAATGACAGTAATAAAATATTTTAAATACCTTGACTTGTTCCTGCCGGGCAAATAATTGTGCTTTTAATTCTTCCACGTATAAATTTTGATCCTCGTCATTGCAAACTTCCTGCTGAGCGGCATTCAACAGATTTTTGATTCCTTTCAATTCTTCTTTCACTAAGCCTAACTCGAAACTCAAATTATTCTTTTCGGCACTTAAATTTTGGTTCATTTCCTTAAGATCTTTTACGTTATTTTTCAACACTATAAGTTTCGATGTTAAACGAGAATTTTGCACTTCAAGCTCTTCGAATGTTTTCAGATCATCACTATCCATATCATTCGGATCGGTCGAACATTTCCGTTTCCGGCCATTCATCTGATCCAATTTTTCTTTATAAAATTCTTCAACTTGCTTCACTGACCACTGAAGAGCATCTTGCTGTTGTTCCTCGACGTCTTTTATTCGATTCCTGAATTAATAACATGACAATATATATATAGATATATAATTATATAACATAAATATCGAGATAATAAGAGAATACATACTTCCAATCAATCTCGAGTTCCTTCATCATTGCTGTATACATATCAGCCATTTCCTGACGTATTTGAAGATCGCGAGTTAATGCGCAACTTTTTAAGGCACTTATTTCTTTTCTGAGCTCTTCATTTTCTTTTAACACATCGTCGTAGGCTTCATAACGAACAAATTCCGTGCCTGTATCTTGCCATTCTGCAAAGTAACAATATAAAGGAGAGTGCAATATAAAGGAAGCAAGAATTTTTTATCGTTTGTAATGCAAATTTGAAATACAGTAGCGTACCTTCGTTTTCCAGCTCTGTAGCATCCCAATCAGTCGTCGTCGTCATACTTTGTCTAACAATTTGCGAAAATTTCGATTTCGTCTGTTTCGGTCGCGTCTCTTTTTGCTCTATTACAATTTTCTTTGCAATGGCAGAAAAACTAAGAACGTTTTGCGTTTCTATATACAGATTTGGGAGTGGATTGATATTCACTATCAGCGCTATATGCTCTTTGCCGGAGAGAGCTTTCTGAAATAATCTTGTTAGTTTTGATTCTCTGAAGGGGCCGATATGTTCTACTTTCTGCTTTGCGAGTTGTCCTTCGTGAATTGTCTTTAAACATCTGCCTAATACCAACAAACTAGTATTTATATTCTGAGCTTCTTTTAATCTATCACCAATATTCAAAGTCTTCTTCAGCCGTTCTGAGCCAGCCAAATCGCAAAAGGCAAATCTATAACAGAGAAAAGAAATGTTACAGCAATGTAAATCTGCGTTATCGTAATATATCATCGAAAATAGATGATAAAATGATGAAATTACATACGTGCTAACTTCGACAGCCTCCGGGGAGTTTTCAACGAAATATTTTAATAATGTAATGGTAAATATGCAATGTGATCTGGAACTTCTGGCGTTTAAAGCAGTTGCAGCTACTTTTAAATTATATTGCCCAGCCATTAATACCTGATACGCCTCTGAACCGGAATTAACACAGACTGTTCGTAAGCCTTTAATAAATGCTCTGCCCTGACTGTCTGTTGCAAGTTTTAAAGCTGTTCTTTTCTTTTGGCTTTCATTTGACAAAAGATCGAAAACAGTCTCATTGTAGATTTCGGCAAAAGAAACCCAAACAGAATAATGTGCATCATTAGAGCCAGTTGGTCTAATTGGAGATTCCTCTTGCAGTAACTTTTGCATCTCTTTGTAAGCATTTATATACTGATATTTATCAATGGAAGCAAACGTTAATAACTTAGTTTTTATTTCCATTTCCTGAGCCCTTTCAATCGGATCAAGACTGACGACGTCACAATGATGGACAGGCTTATAAGAGGGCAGAGCTTTTGGAGTAATGTTAGAAAACACAAACTCCAAACCTCTTGGTATAATGCCAGGAGATGTTGTTGTTCCTTGCAAGGTATAAGATTTCCCTGAATTCGTTGTACCTAAAAGATTGTTTGTTAATAAATCGTGAGCAATTAAAAATGTTATTTATTTAGTTCCTCCTAATCCCATAATTAAAAATAATATTTATTGATATATTCTTATACCATAAGTCATTATAGTAGAATTTTGGCCAGCTAAGAAGTTTGTCATTTGCTCTTTTACAGCTTGCTCAAATAATTCTAACTGTGTTGTTTCTGGTCCAAATGTTTTATTAAACATAAACTTCCTGCAAACCATATTGGTACCATCTGATCTTTTAAGACAGCTAGTATTATTGTCTACAACAGGCAGTCTTGTAAATAAAGTTGTTGAGTTCATTATTCTATAAGCTTCCTGCTGTTCCTCTGTTAACTTTAATTTCTTTGGGAATGGTTTCATTCGTAAGTATACTTTAACAGTCTGTAACTCAGAATTGGTGTCTTCAATCGAACTGCCTTCTTCAATTTCATAAATTGAGATAAGGTTTTTCTTTGTCTCCTTGGAAGGGAAAGGCCTTTGGCCATAAGCTAAAATACTTGGATCTCTCCCAAATAGATATGACATCTCCTGGCGATTATCAACATCTGATGGTCTAATGGAATCCAATGTATTATCCATCTACAAGAATAAAAAAAACTTGTTACTTTAAATATATGAAATATTTTAGTGTTACAAAGTCATACAAATAAATTTTCTTTCGTGGCTCTTTAAAGTATGAATAGAAAATATTTCGTACAAACAGTACATCGTTTTCCTCACTATTAATTGCTATCTTACATTTTTGTATTCGTTAGAGCATGTGATATCATTAGAACAATATGTACACCGTATTATATAAATGACGGAATTAATATTTGCTTAAAAATAATTATTTTCTAACGTAAATCACAATTCCGGTACGCATTAACCTATTAATGATTGCCTTTACAAACATACCTTTTCAATTAATTTTGTATTGCTTCTTTAAAAGAGAATAAATTAAACGCTGGTTTAAACGAGTTATATGTTATTTTCAATATTTAAGTACATATCAACAATCACACACATTTCTTTCATAGCGAGCTTGCAAATTCGCAGCGAACGGTTAGCATTTTATTTTGAAATCTTGTTGTAGAAATACTGTACAGCGATTGGCGGAACAGCAAACCATGCTGCTCTTACCGCGCACTGCTTTCAGCCAATAAAACGACAGCTCGATTTCCCAACGTTGAACGAAGAAACATTCGAACATAAAACTATTAAAGATGATCGATATATATTTGATATCGATACCGAAAGACAAAGAAAAGAATAATTGATATAAAATTCAACTACGTCAACAAGTCCTTCGATAACGATCGAATCATTTTATACAAATGAAACGGCGCTAGAAATATGAATCGTGCAATATTTTATTTGCCTAAATAGAATACTAAAATGTACGATTGATAAAGTACATTTAAGAAAGAATAAAATTTAAGATTTTATAGCGGAATGGAGATAAAACACGAGTTATAATGAATCTCGCAACGGTCTTATTAAAATAGATTTTTTTATTACATTCATCAATTCACGTTATTATTTACAGATCTCACATCGACAGTGTACAATAATTTTTTTTTTTCCTGTTAACATACCAATCAGTTTAGGATTCATGATTACTGCATTCTTAAAATCACTCATCGCGGTAGAAGAGTATTTATAAATTCATTCACAACAAATTCGTTAGTTAAAAATTCAAAATGAAATAACGTGTACTACGGACGTAAGGATTACAAATCATTTATACAATAATACAATCTTAAAGAAATATTGGCATAAATATGCAGAATATCTCGTCACATTATGACCTGAGTACATAAGTCTTCAACCGCACCTATAAAATATTACGCGCACCTAAATTGACTTGTAGTTCACTTCTCCTATGTATATATAAAATAACGATTTGATCTTAGAAGATCCATTTAAGAGTATTTAAATGAAAGATTAAAAGTAAAGCAGGAAGAAAAGATCTGACTTTTGAAAAATATTCTATCATGATTCCTCTATACATTCTTCTTCTCTTATTTTCCAAGTAATTCAAAACATCGACGACCGATAGTATTATTCACATTATTCCTTTCAATTTATCGACGAAGAGAGCGACATTTACAAATATTAATCTAATTGCATTCTTATAACGTCCTTTTAAATAGCATTTGATATTAGCGGGTTTTAAAGTTAACAGAAAAAATATAATATCAAGATTCATGATTCAAGATATCTTTTAAATCGTCCGGCAATGTATGCGTGATTTCATTTATCCTTTCTTGAAGTTTCTCTTTTATAGAATTATCTATTGATACGTCATCGATATAAGTTTTTTCTAATTTTTGCCGAATCCTAAGAATCATATCGACAACTTCTACCTCCTGTTTTCCTTGTACCCATGTCGTTAAATCCTATAAGAATTATAATACACGTAAGGGAAAAAGATGAATTTTCAAAACAAAGGAATAATCGATACCATACATACTGCTTCAGATAGAGCTTTAAGTTGCAAAACTTGCAGCTTTTGTGTTAAATCCGTATACCTAGTGTGAAACCATCCAGAAAAATTGGGCGATCGAAAGAATCGTCTATACAATCCCACCCAATCTCCTTTTATACCTGTAGTCAATTGAGGTCCAACACTGCTTAAAGTAGCTAAAAAATCATCTGGGTTAAACAATTCTGGGTTGGGTGTTGCCTGAAATAAATATAGTTCATTAAATTACGTAGCTCCATTTAATACGATATCTCGTAATACTTAGAAAATCGGTTACTTTAAAGGGTGATATGTCCTTTTGTAACGGCATAAGACTCGCGATATATCTTTCAAGAGGTATCATAAAGCTCTCTGTTAATTCCATCAAATGCCGTTTCAATAGAGCTGTCTGCACCTCGCCTGGTCTCTTTGTTTGAATACCCCTCAATAACTTCTTCAATATAGTTTTATCTTTTTGAAGGAACGGCTTGTATTGAGTATAAACTCCAGGTTTGGAGTCCAATATTTTGAGATTCTCAGATTTCTTTATTTTATACCTTTGATTTTCTAAAACACAGGGAATTTAAATATTTTGTTTTCGTAATATTTCAAAGAACTCACCGTTACTAGCTCCGTTGCTTATCCTAATAATATGAGGCCAATGTTGTAAAGTCTTTGCAAAAAATGGATTAGTTACTCCTAATATTACAGCAGGTGGTGATGGAGCATCTGTAGTATATTCTTTAAACTCTGAATCATGAATTGTAAAATATGGGCGATGATCGGCGCAATATTTTAATGGTGCTACCATACTGAAAATAATAGTTTTCTTTATTAATGGGGTTCCTGTTTCATCAATATTTGTACAAGAAGAAAAATACGCACGCTATTAATGCTTGAACCATTTCGGAACATCCAGTTGGTGAACCAGCCATAACAACGATGGGTTCACTAAGTAATACTAATTCCCATAGTAAGTGTACATAACTAACAACACTGGCTAAATTTCTAAACATATCTCCTTCATAGGCAGACGTTAAAATTAGTCTTCGCGTTGCATTTACATTTGGTGCATGATCCAGGGCAGCAATTATAGGTACAATTGCTTTGTAATTCTTATCTGGTATATATGTCTGGAAATTAAAAAATATGATAATGTACTACACTATAATGAAATATAAAGTATAAAAATGACAAAATAATATAAATAATTAGTATAGACTACTATATGTACCTGAAATAAGACTCCCAAAAGCGGCAAATGAACAACTTGTCCGGGTGTAGGAGACTCCCATCTATCAATCTCTTTTACCACAACTTCCATAATTGCACCTCCAGTCTCAAAAAATTCAGGTGCAATTAAGGCACACAGTTCACCAAAGAGATTAACAAATGGTAATTTTGTAATTATAACTATGCTCTAAAAAAAAAGTTATAATGTGATTTTTAATATACAAATATATTATCCTGTAAGAACTCGTCTTGTGTTTCAAGTATACCTTCTGAAAATATCCTCTTGGAAGCGACTTATCTTTTACTTGACGGAAGTATACGTAACCCCAATAATAGTCTTTGTCACATTGCAAAAATGCAGGAGATTTTCTATCATAGTCTTTTAATGCTTTAGTCTCTTGCAAGATCGGTCCACATTGCCTTATTCTTACATGATATTGTGTATCTCCCATGCAACCAGAATTGGAATCAGGAAATGCAAGATAACAAACATTAGATCTCTCTTGTTCAGATAACTTTATATGGTCCGGATATATAGCCTAATAAATGCAAATTAATATTATATAAGGGGATAGATATAATATAATTATAAAATAAAAATATTATGTGAATATAATACCTCTATAGCTTGACCCAGCTCAAGATCAAACGTAACAACACATATACAATGCACCCAGTTATGGAAACATTCCCATTTTGCGTAAGTCATTTCTTCCTTGCTGCTTGCACCAGCTACTTTTCTATTTTTTGAACTAGAGGCAACTGACATTGTATATGAATTTTGGACTAATAGAACCATACACATACATTGATAAACATCAACATTGCTTTCTATTATATTAAATAGCTACATTACAGTTATATCAAGTCTCAACCAAAGGCTAACATACAATAAATCTTATAAATGGCTGGTAGTATCTGAAATTAAAAAAAAACAAACAATACTTTACAAACTACATAACACTTGTACAGACAATAATCAGTTATATAACAATATAATTTAAGATCTAAACAGAGACCAATGACTTACTCTCGATACATGTTGTACTATAATCATTGACTAAAACCATTGGATAGAATCAATTCTATCTGCTCGAATAATTTCATAATTATTCTTAATTTCTATGTATACATACGCATATACGTATCTCTATTCTTGTACCCTGTTTATGATATTAAAAAGCACATGATCCTTACACGTACATACGTCCGGTCTAATGGCATTAAATATTGGTAGTAAAGTCTTAAGAAGAAATATTAATTTATGAATCAAATAAACCAGGAATCATGTCCATACGATATACTACGTGAATATTCATTTTATTATCATTTACTATGTACACGCGATTGTTAATATCCCCACGTGTTTCTCATCTCTTGATAACAACAATCTGCCAAACATATCAGGGGAATTCTCGAAACGACATAAAACTGTAAACGTTCGTGGCTGATGTTTACACGAATATTTTTCTTCACCGAAAACAGCTGCATATGTTGACTTTCGAGTGGGCATACATCGGTCAATCGTACTTTGTCGGAGAAAGTCTTCATAATGTTTTAGTATCTATAACAAAGACTTTTTAACCTCCGAGCTTGGAACATGTACGTATTTTGACGAGATTCAATTAATTCGCACACGTCAATCAATTAAGTTGTATATGTCGGATCGAGGCTACACTGTTCTAATAAAGTGATCGAAATCGATGGTATGCCTTTGTCTCACAAAGTGTTCACGAAAGGCTTCCTATTTACCCTACCACTGAAATGCCAAAGCATAGCGGTATATATACTGACGCTACTATGTGTGGAACGTTTGCTTAGATTGTATAGATTGTACACAAGAATCTGCACACAAACGCGAGAATGATCCGAGAGCAATAATTCGCACTTTTTTTTACAATTATTTTATCGTGAATGAAAAGAAAGAATTGCAATTCATCGACAACAACTGGCTTTGTTTACGCTTCGCGAATTTTTTGAAAACGATACGTTCGATGTATATATATTCAGCAAATACCATACGGCAATTCCGTGTATATAAAAAGACCCCTCTTGAATGCAGTGTATGCAAAATATCATTTTTTTTCTTTCCGATGAAAGTAAACAATCGATGGAAAGAGGAATAAACTCGATGTACGAATAAAGTTTCATTCTCGTAGTATCAATTGTTAAAAACATCTCGAAGAGATGAAATCATTTTTGGATAGACTCATTTTAATTGATAGAATTTATCAATCTGTTGCTGATGCACTACAATAAAATTACATCGTAATATGAGGTATCTAAATAAATAAAGTATTTGCATTAAAATATACTTCATCTGTAAATATTAATATTCGAAAAGATTTCAAGGAACGTTTCGTTCCTGTTTGGCTTTCCGTGCAGTATGCGTACGTACGGATTACAATATACGCGGATAATTTAATTTAGCGATATGTAACTATTTCCGAAGTAATTTAAAAGTGCAACAAGTAGCAGAAAATGTTTAAAAAGGATTGTAAATGATTATGATAGTATTATTTTAAGATATTTCAAACCGCATATAGATAACAGCGATTGAATAAGAAAAGCCTTATATATAGTTACAACGATTACGGCATTGTTTTTTTTATACACCCTTTTCTAAAGATACATGAAGGAATTCTTTTCATTTGTGTCATATCATTTTCGCATCTCCAATTTTTAAATATCATTTAAAACTAATGATTCAAAATAAATGAAAATTATTTTTTTTCAATAACGACATTAAGATATTAGAGATTGAGGAAAAATTCTAAAAGAGAGAAACGATTCGTCAATTTGCACTTATGTTTGTAGTACGCATGCATATTGCAACGAGATATTTCATATTGATCAAATTGACTTTTGTGATTAGCAGCCCGGGCAGAACGCAGAAGCAGGTGCATATACATATATCAACTGATTCTGCGAATATGGATTTATGTAGTAGCATCTGTACCGTATATACATAAGAAACAAATAAACTTATCATTATAAAGCTGTTAATCGATCGACGAAATACAATTACTCTTGGTCGATGAAAAATATATTAATTCTACAAGATCCTTACGACGTAATACGCTTCTCATTTGTATAATATAAATTGCAAAACCGTAATGACTTTATAACGATATCTAATATTGTATTTAATGCAGGCTCATTTATATGTATTTTATATATTAATATACAGACGATTTCAAAACTTTACTACTTAATCGTAAAGTAGATGCAAAGTATGCCCGAACTACCATCACTTCTTCGAACGTCCATGCAATTACATTCGACGTAATTTAAAATAATTTTTCACAATGAGACGTGAAAGAAAATGTGTCGTATTTGAAAAGAAAATGATAAACGTACGATTAAGAATTTTGAAGGGGCATGTACATAGGTAGTCAGGTAGTACATAAGAGTGCCCGGGAAAATCCAGGGAAGCTCTCTCGCTTCCATGGATACGCCTGGATACGACCCTGCCTCGGCGATCGCGCGCCTGCTCAATCCCGGCGGTTGTCATGTTCTGTCAAGCCCGGCCGTCAGCCCGGGCTCATTAGCTATGCCGTTGTCTAGCTGTACGAATCATAGCTCTCGGACAACTATTGTCCATCTTTCTGGTTCTAAGTCCGAAGAATAAGGACTCCCAATTTATAGTCACGATTAAATATGTACCGTGTCTTTTATAATTTGATAAACGATACGGGTGTGTCTACGCGTGTGTTCCGATACGTTAACAAGTATATTAGTCAATTCGTAAAAGTGAGAGTGTGCCGTTGTCATAACAAGCATTAGGTTACCGGTTGACAGGATTATTGTAATAATGGCACTTGATATTATGGAAGATAAAAATATTGTCTTTAGCGACGGAATGAATTTACCGGTAGTGCCGCGGCCCACTACCAGGGGTGGTCTGAGAGTTTACAAGATCGTTATCTTAGGCGACGGCGGGGTTGGCAAATCAGGTATTATGATTTGTGATTTTTCATTAGTATGATAATATCTATTGTATAGGTGTAATATGTACATATGTGTTTGTTTTTTCAGCGGTTACTTTGCAATTTGTCAGTCATAGTTTCCTCGACTATCATGATCCAACAATAGGTAAGATAATGCAATGAAACTTCTTACTAATTAGTTTGCTTCTTGTGTCTTAGAAATTCTTAGCTTTTAGGGCCATATGCTATTCTATGTTGTTTGTCATTGACAGAGGATTCATATCAACAACAAGCAGTTATAGATGGAGAAGCTGCGCTTTTAGATATACTGGATACCGCAGGCCAGGTCAGAATATTTTGGACAGAAAGTTTAGATAACTTTCTAAAATTAGTTATGCTACTTGTAGTCCAATACATATTCGCTAAATGCTTTCTAAAAAATTTAGGTGGAATTTACTGCTATGCGCGATCAGTATATGAGATGCGGAGAAGGTTTTATGATATGTTACTCCGTGACGAATAGACATAGCTTTCAAGAAGCTTTGGAGTATAGAAAATTAATATCGCGTGTCCGTATTAACGAGGATATACCTCTGGTATTAGTCGGGAATAAGTTTGATTTGCAGAATCAACGAGAGGTAGAATTTTATCCTCTACATTCAATCCTATAAGGGTTGAACGAATTTTCCTTACATAAGCGTATTTCAGGTATCCACGCAAGAAGGGAAAGTACTAGCGGAACAGCTCGGTTGTCCGTTTTACGAAACATCCGCTGCGCTTAGACAATTTATAGACGATGCATTTTACTCATTAGTTAGACAAATACGGGCTAAAGAAAGATCCCGTAATTCGGTGCGGAAACATAGCCGCTGGTGGCGGCTTCGTTCCATTTTTACTTTTATCTTTCGTCGAAAACAGAGACAGACTCACGATTTCGAATACTCCTCTTAAGTACAGTCATTTTTAATAGAATGCTTTATAGTAGATTTTTAAATCAACTGATAATCGAAATGGTTTGAACTTCCAAGTATTATAAATGAAAGATTTTTAATGATTTTTTATATTTTATAACGGTCTCGTTGTATAGAGACTAATTCACTACACTTCACTGCCTTGACACCAACCCCATTATACTTTAGATAATTATTTTGAAACAAAGGCATGAAGACGAAACAGGTTTCCAACTTAGATTCTGAGATATCATCTCAGAGTAGGCTTAATCATTTCTGCTGCTCAAAAGTACTAAGTAAAAAGTATATTTACCTAAGAAAATGTAACTCTTGATGTGAAAGTTATAAAATATCATTGTGACTCTGTCTCCTGAAGTAGTATCTTCACTTAACAGTTATTTATTTAATGGGCTATTAATGTTCATGTTCTGCATCATCCTAATGAGCAGCAACAATAATGTTAAATGCCTAACTAACTTATATTTCTATGAAAATAATATCGCCATACTGTTTCAGTTGGCATGATTTAATGTCGTATTTAATTACCGAGGTGCAGCTATTTCATTGCATGACCAAAGAATGTAATATTTAAAAAAAAATGGAAAGTGTACAGTAAGAGATGGCATGTAAAACTTGTTGACACAGAAGCTTTATAATATCAATTGTTACCATATATTAATTAACGATAAAAGAAATTTTAACGAACTTTATTTATTCTAATTTAATTACGCGTGAATACAGAAACAGCAAAAGTAAGATTTATAAATAATTTTATATTGAATTTAAACTAGGTCATTGTAAATTATATAAAAAAGAAAGAATTATAATAATTTTTAAAGTTTACTTCTGATCGAAAGAAATATTTATACGAAGATATTTTTATTTTTCATAACTGACTGAATAATAATATAACTATGCGCGTCATCGTTAAATAAGTTTCAGAGTTGTAAATTACTCAAATGCTTAAGTATCACAGCTTCTAAAGGAAAACGATGTTTCTGAGATTAGAAGTATCGTATAAGACGATCGTGAACAATAATCTGTGTAGATTTATCATCGTTTAATTTCATCGAAAGATCTATACACATCATTGTCCAAGATAGAATGACTTGAATTAGGCTAAATTAATGGTTCTTTACATGTCCATTATGTATCGAAATCTTTTACTTTGTGCTATTTCAGGATATAAAATTCTGTTTCCTTGCTATAAATGAGATACACGTTAAATACAGATAATCCATGACTGTTTAGTGATATATCGATGGTATAAAAAAAAAATGTATGGATATATACACATATATATGTATGTATGTATATATGTTGTATTTAATATATTAGCTACAGATAATCCATGACTGTTTAGAGATATATCGATAATACGATAATACTTTAAATCGTTGCCTCACAATAGAAAAAATAAGGTATCATGTTATATAAGGCAAAAGAGAATGAAATTATTTAAACATATGTTTACATGATAAACATCTAGTCATTACTTAATAATTCCTAGTCAACTTCTGCATTTTCTTAGACTTGTATTAATTTCCCGGCTGAGCATATAGTTTAATCGACTTTGGATTAAATGCTACATACTATAATTAATTGTATATTTATTATATCATATGTAAAAGTATACGCACTAATATTACATTGAATTGTTGTAAATTTGTAATAATATTATAAAACTACCAGTGATCGAGATTTCATTCACTTAATTAGTGCCTCTAATAAAAGAAATTATTTTATATTATGCAACACGTATAAAGTATTATCGGTAGCATTACTGATAAATTACAGAATATATCAATGGTAAATTTATATTAACGAAATAATTATAATTTAAGCTAACATATACAGCATATAAACATATTCTGTGTGATCTATATAATGGACTTTGTATTATGCAAAATATGTCAGGTCTTCGAATATTTAAAACGACGGAAGACCATAGTTTATTTTGTTCGCATAATACAACTTTTTATTTCCTTTCACGATCGTGTAGTGATAGCAATATACAATATAGATTAAGAATGATATTTTGGATAAAATCCAACATATCATAGAATATTTATTAAGTAATAAATCAAATTATATATATATATATATATTTAAAAAAAAAGGTATTAAACACTTAGAGTTATATGTATACATATATATATATATTCCATGTATATACATATATATCTATACATATATATATATTATAAACATATATTATAAACGTACATTTAAATCAGTTCTGTATGTAAAAATTTGTATACAACTGTATACAAAAAAAAGAGAATAATAACACATTTTACAATGACAATACGATATACATTAAACAATTAGGTAAAATATTAATTCACAGTATGGAATTAAACAAAATTTCTGCCGAAGCGAGACTTCTATAGGAAAATGCGCATGGTGTTTATGTTAATTCGAATACAGTAGAATTCCGTTTATCGAAATGGTGCTCAGTGATAAGAGAGGATTTAGTTAACAGCATGATATAAATTCTTTTCTCATCAGTAGTCATTAGTTGGAATAATAGGAGATAATATTTGATAAATTAGATCTTTTCGGTTATTATTTAGCGACACACACTTTTCATTTTTCGTTTTCTAGAGCTAAGTAAATAATTGCATTAATAGTTGGTTGTTTAGATAATATCAGTCTTGCAACGAATCTATTCATATATGTATCTATGTATTATTAAGCATTCATTTCTTCGGATAAATGGAATTCTACTGTACTTAAATGACGCAAAGTAATGTCGTATATAAATTGTAAATGTGATATGCCCATTGCGAGCATTGAATACAGACTGAAAATGTACTAAAAGTACATGGTCCTAATATATAATCGATATTTGATAATATGCATATAAAAATATCGTTGTGTTAAAAACCAAAGTAAATATATATATATATACAATACATGTCATAAAATATCACATATAGCATGGATTTTATCGTTTTGATGTCACATATTAATTGATACATATATGTATATTTATCATGTGTACCAAATATATATATATATATATATATGTTTCGAAAAATTTATTAAATGTCATTATTATTCAGATACACTATAACAATAGTGATCATATAATATTATTGTCGTTTGTATAGTAAATATAAAACATAATAATACAGAATATAAAACATAATTATTTAATTAACCACTCTGTCATCTCTAGTTCGAAATAACAAAATTTATTTATACAGTTAGAAGGTAATTCGATCGCCGGTACAAATTTAATTTATATCGGCAATGAAATTTGTAGGAATCGATCACAATTTTAATAGCTCCATTGAGTTTAGCGAGACATTTAATGACACTTTTAAAACAGTTATCAGATGCATCATACAGTATATATTGGCACTTATACTAACATTTAGATTCGTTATCATCCTTAATTGCAATTATATCCACACTTTACGACGCATTGTAAAAGAAATCAGATCATATTTAATGTCAAAAGTTAAAAATCCTTTTAAAATGCAATAGAAACTTATTTAAAAGCAAGTTTTACAAAAATAGAAAATTTTTCTATTACATTTCATTCACGAAAATGACTTAATAGACGAATATAAATGACCCTTAACGATATAGAACACCTGATTCATAACGACTAACAATTATTTTGTTATCATGATAATTGTGATATTCTGATTTCAGCTAATAAAGAGCTAATACACCTAATACTTTTCCCATGTTAGTTAGTTTTCATTTCTTTTCATTTGCATTATTTGTTGCTTTCATTTGTTGATCTCTTTCACTTTCTATAATGGAGGCTTCCAAGGTACCTACGTCTCCTGGAATGCTGTCATCTAGATAAATCACAAAGAGAACAAGAGGATTTTAACTACCTAAATAATTTCAATCTTAATTTATGAATAAATGTTTCACTAAAGAACATATTATTTTAGGCGAAGTCATACTAAATGACGATATTTGGTACTCTAAAAATCGAAATATCCACGTATGCTTAATTTTCTGTTAGTCTTATACAATGTATGTTTAAATCATTACGAAAAACTTTTAAATGTAATCATTGAAACTTACAATATATCATTTATATAATTGTGTAAAAACATTGCAGGAAATTTAATTTATTGTTTGGAAGTACAATTTTTTATTTAATAAATAAATACGCTATTAATTACCAGCCCCGGCAAAATCTTCTATTCCCTGAGCATCCTGGTCTTCCATTTCATTTGTAGTACCATTTTTTTGTTGTTTTTCGCTTGGCCCAGCTGTAAGTCACGTAAACTAAATTACTAAACTAAAATAAAACAGTAAGGATACTTCTGAAAAATTTTAATAACATTTCATCATACAAAGTATAGTGTGCACATGATAATAACTTAAATGGTATTTTAGTATTCCCTGTAATTAATGTGTCCATCACCAGCTGATTAGTATACATAGTAGAGAATATCCTTTTTTATTTTACTACGAATTTAAGCTCATGCCATTTAAATATATAAATTAACAATATATAATTAACGATATATATATTAATCATTGATTTCTGTAATAAATATAGTAAAATATTATTTTGATCTAATTGGAGAACTTTGTAACGAATTAAAATAGTACTTAATATTCCTGGAATATAGGATTTACACGTCTTTCCTTTATATTTAACACATAATTACAACCTATGATTAACATATGTTCCACATCGATAACAGAAAGAAAACTTATCACAGCAAACAATAAATACCTTATTTTAGATTTCAAAGAATATATAAATACGGTATCAATACTGAATCAATTTTTTTCCTATTCATATTACAAATACTGTAGAGAAATACTTTAAGTACAACCAAACATTTTGTAACAAAAATTTCTTTCGTGTTCAATTAAATCTTTTACCTAGAATAAGTTTTAACAAATTAATAGTCTTTCCTTACGTTGGAACATCAATTTCATTTATGTTATTAAGTACTCTAAGAGTTAATTATTTTTTATATTTCACTGCAACACATACAATAAAAAGTAGGAATGAAAATGTATCTATAATTGTAAATATATCCATGCTATAGCCTATCTGAACCCAACGTGTGTTCTTTCGTATAGTATTAAGTAAGCAATGCAAATCTATTGTTCAAAGAGTTCTCTAATTCGTGTTGTTTCAACAGTAAATATGTCAAAAAAAAAATGCAATAATTTCTCATATAAAGTTAGTAGACAAATGCTGTTTCATTTCTGTGGTAATCTTCTCTTCTCCTTAGATTGGAGAAAGCTATTGCTACCTTTCAGCATAGTTACTGAGAAGCGAGGACTTAGGCGCACAGCACCTGGTGGATCTGTTGGTAGGATTGGAATTCCATGATACTTCAAACCACGCTGACCAGCTACGGATATTTTTACAGCTGACATCGGAACAGGGCCCAATTGTGTTTTGTTAATGACCGCCATTGTTGCTAAATCAGCAAACCCCCAGAATAACTTATAATGCTAAATCAATTGATACTGTGCACATACTATTCATACCCCAATTAGGAATTTGGTAAAAATTGTCATAATTTAAATAGTGAAAAATTCTTTTCTTGATTAAGAATAGCAATACGAAATTAGCACTTATCATATAACTAAAATTACATATACCTAACGTATATTTAATAATATATTATAGTTCTATATGTTTACTGTACATAAAAGTTGCAGGCAAAATAAAATATACAACTACATATAAAAATCTATATATATACACGCACATTCACAGCAGAATGCCATATAAGGAATAAGAAAATAAAATAAAAGTGTTATAACTTACGCTGTTGAACAGAATCAGCCTTTTTTTCAAGATCTAAATTACACGTGAGCTTGAGCTTAGCAAGTTCATCCTTTAACTGCAAAAGAAACAGAATGTTTTATATCAATAAATATTCATTGAACTGTCAGAGTTAACTTAGTATTTGATTCTTACTTGGTCAACTTCTTCTTGCAACTTTTTATTTTCATCCCGTTTTACATTTAACTGAGTGTTCATAGTGTCCTTTTCCAATCTTAAAGTTTTTAAGGTAGCAGTTTTCGTAGCATCTACCGTATGCAATGAATCCAGTTCACCTTTGCATATAGTGATAGAGTCTTCCAATTCGTCGACCTTTTTCTTTGCATCAATTCGTTGGTCCAATTGTACACGAAGAGAAGCTACTTCGTCCTCTGCATGCTTGTATCTTTGTTCCAAAGTTCCACGTAACGTTACACACTGATCTCTTTCTTCGGCGCTAAAAAAGAAAGGGGCTACATTAGAGAATGTAATAAATGGTATCATTAACAATCCATGTAAGAAACACATTACATTCAATGCAAGCGTTGCGTATCAAAAGGTAGCATAAATTTAGCATTATTAATTAACGTAACGGTACCACATGAAAATATATATTGTCAACAATACCTAATTTTAAGTTGTTCATTCAGGTCGTCGATTTGCTTCACTAAGTCGATATTTTCGGAAGACAAAGTCCACCAGTTGCAAATAAGCATCAAACAAGCTACAATAAGTCCACCGACAAGGAGGGGAGGACAACGGCCTCCTCCGACCCTCATACTGTCAATTCCCATTACTTATTTACTATACTTTTCCTATAAAATGCACATGTGCCTCGCTCCTTCGCACGTGGCTATTCCGTAAAATGTATCCTCTACTTTCGATGTCACGCGTCTCTTTCAATCGTAACGTAAGATTGTAAAACACACGTCTTTATCTACCCTCACGGTACATTAACTTACGTATTAATCTTAGCAGATAAAACAAACATCACCTCTTTTTAATTTCTTTCAAAAATGCAGTATTCATCGAATATAGAAACATACATTGCGTTAAACGTAATTATTGTGTATTAAGTTGTGGGCGTGTTCCGATAAACTTCACCGGTATTAACAACAATACATAGACGCTTTATGAAGGAACATAGGAGATTACTTAACACTTCAACGTGGCAGTATCGTTGACGTATGTAATGTCGGGATTACATTTATTTCAGGAGATGTAAAAAGATTGATATTAAAAAAATATAAAAATCAATCCGTTGCACCGTCGTTGGCTCGAATAAACTGACAGTGACGACTGGTGACAACTAGCCGCGGCAACATCTACACGCATGTGTTATATGTATATATGCCATAACCTGATAAAACTATATTGTACGCATGCACCTGCACAATCATGCGTGCACGATTAGACAAATGGCACTATTAAAAATGCGTGGGAGTAGATATGATGTTCGAAGGAAGTTCTTTACTTTCTGACGACAATAATTTTATTATCTTAAACGTTCATTTACAATACTCATCCATCGATTGTAAAATGTACTTGTGGATAATATTGGCACATTTATGCATTTATTACGGACGAGTACTTTTGCGCACATCCATATTTTCAAAATTGTTTTATGTTTATCGATTATTAGATAAGAATGACACTATATAATACCGGTAACGAGAATTAAATAACAAATTTTCCATGAACTATTCCTTCAAATAATAAAGCAATCTGAACAAGGAGTGTGAAGTTAAAAAGAAAAAGAACGAAGGGAAAATTGATTTTATTTTAAATGGTTATTAGTTTTCGTTTGTTTTTAAGAGAAGTTAAATGAATAAATTAAAGAAAATAAAATGTAACGCATTAGGACCGAAAATATAGGTAAACGTTATAAATAATGCATACGTACAAAAGTCACATTTATTCCGTTCTCTTTATTTTATATACATATATTTATATATATATATTTTTTTTCTTTTCATGTGTGTATATATATATATATATACATATATATGTATAATATATATTTACTTAACACTGTACCATTGAAGAGAATTCATAGCTGAATAGAGTGGAAAGTATCGCAACCACATAAGTGAACTTAAACGGCAAAAACGTTTCGACGTTCGGTCCACCGTGGCACGATTTACCGAATGATAACTGATTCGTAAAACAGTGAATTTTCTTTTTAACTAATTAATCGTAACGATTAACATAAAGGTGGACCATACAAGCATGCAGGTCGCAAATGTCATTCCTGCCAATAGGCAAGGTAACTTCACCGTGTTACAATTCACAGGCTTGTTCGATTACGATTGTAAGAAACGTTTTGCAGTTCGGGATTAAATATTATCTCTTTTTTTTTTTCTTTTTCTTCTGGAATATCATAAAATATAGTTTCTGACAATTTGAATGATTTCTAACAAAAAACATCAGTCATACGTGTTTAAATCTAGACGAAACATTAATAGACTATCAGTGATTTGTCTTTGGTATTTTCGAATTTCAGTTAATGCACACCATGTAAAAATTCAACTTTCAAATGACCAGGTTTGTCAATATGAAAAATTTCATCTTTCTAAATGACGATGATATATTTGTCTGTTGCCTCGCTTATTTCTCAATATACTTTCTGCTTTTGATAATATTAACCGTAATCGTAAGCGAACACTCTACGTCTCCGTGATTCTGTGAACTCCGTGAGACCTTATCAGCATAAAAACTATTTCCCCCTCTTTTTTTTTCGCAATGTGAGGAGTGACCTTGCCTGTAAACGGACGAAAATAAAATATATGATAAATTTAATAAGTGCTCCAGACATCCGTCGGCACTGGCATCTTTCTCATGCTTAGACGTGTCGTCAGAATGTCAATCACCGATCTTTTTATTCCAAAAACCTGGTTGCGCAGATGTTCGCCAAGGATAAGAAACATTTGAGCTAGACGTTGAAAAATAATCTATCGCAGCAAACACCATACACTGATATATACCATACAGCCATGTGTATCAGGGACACATAACATGTCTGTACGTACGGAACGTCCCGCTTAATCTTGTTCGCCTAAATAGGCAACCACAGTGACACCAAATACAGCCAATTGAACAGATTGCGTGACCCGTTGAAACGTCACCGCGTGTCGAAGAACGTCGATTACAAATTGAATCTATGCAGATTTTCGATATTCTCGATGTATTGTAAATTATAGAATATAAAATATTCTAGTTTACGATCGAATCACTGAATTTATCGTGTAGATGGTATAGCATACGGCAACGATGAGCAGACTACTGTCCGTGGACCTCGAGCGGCCCGCTCAGAGATTCTATCCGGCCTGCTGTAGATTTGATAATAATAATAAACCAAATTCTGAGAAAATTTAAAAAATAAAGTTACAGATTCATTTATCACATTAATATTAATACTTTAAGCGTGGAGACCATTTCGCATTGTTCTCCATTCGGGCACACAGTGGCGAATGTTTCGCGCGCTCTTCGGTTACAAAAAGCTTTCTGATTAAATGACTGCGTATTGCAATCCATTGAAAAAGACAGTGAAATAATGCAAATTTTGTTACTACTGCTATAGTAAACGCCTTGATTTTGTTCTAAGTTTTAACGGGAAGAACAATTTTCAGAATCGGTACTATCCAGACGAAGAGTTTGCTGAGAGTCTCCACGGATCGATGCCGAGCGGAACGTATTGAAATATTTTCAAAATAACACTGTATTTGGTTCCTTATTGAGTTATATAATAAATTATATTAGCCAGACAGAATTCTTTTTTCTTTTTCTGACCCAGTTCTCAAACGATTTGCCCAACACTGTTATACAGTGTACCGTAAGTCTGCGTGTAATAAATAGTTAAAAGTTAATAAAAAATATTTTCGGAGACTACCTTGGGTAATTTGCGTGATAAACGACGATGCAACGACTGCAATTTCATTGAATTAGTGACGAATCCGGGTCACGTCATTCGTAGTACATCTATTAATATTATGTCCTCTAACATCAAAGATATATATGAGCCGTTCATGTTGAAAGTAGCATAAGCCACTTTCTTTTTAATTCGAAATACCTAAGGTTTTGCGTTTTAACAAGTAGATTGCCACAGTGGTCATATGCGACCGCAAGTTGCTTGTTCTGTTGCGCCACAGTGGTCATCGGTGACCGTAGTTCTTCGTATGCTTATATTGGAAAAGCTTTCATGGCGTCCAGATTAAAACATGATTTCGACGTGGCAGTCAACGTGTTAACGTGTTCAAAAACATCGGTGCCAATTTTCGAGAAGATATGCTTGTACTTGTTATCTTATATACTCATGTTATAAGTATTTTTATTGGCTCCGACTATTTTTAGACACGTTAAAATGTACACCATTAAATATCTCGATTTAAAAGGCAAAACTATTGTTTTTCTTAATACAAATCATTTTGCATAATGATTGCAAAACACTATTTTTCATTAAGGTAAAGTGACTTGTGCCAATTTAAAAAAAGCATGTTTGTTGTACCATTAACTAGGAAACTTTTGTAACGAAGTTTAAATTATTTTCATCGTACTGATTGAAAATTTTATTCTTTAATTTTATGAAAATTAATAAATAGTAATTGATGATCAACTGGATTTTTTTTGGCAAAGTGACTTAATCCACTTTCAAAATAAACGGCTCATATTTCAGATAAAGGTAATCAAGCCGAATGTTCCGTATATATAAATACACCCAGTAGCAAGCCACGTGCAATAGGACACGTGGCTGTAACATTGAGATGCATAGAAATGTTGCACTTTATACGTGAAAGATATTGACCAGAGACATTGTTATCTTCGTTTTCTTGCTGTTGCTCTTATTTCTTCATCTATTTTGTTTCTCATCAAAAGAGATCGTTACCGAATCGTCTGCAATTTGCATGAATCTTTTCGCCGAAATGATTGTTTTTCTTTCGTTTACGTTCCGATCTATCAAAATTTGTATCTTGCTTTCTCTGGTCGCAAATGGACTTTCAATGGAAAAGGAAAGTTTTGAAGGTACCACACCGTTTTTCTATATATAGATATCGATACTGACTACACTTAATTTCACATCGATTTTTTTTTGCATACGTGAATATTGTCGTTTAAATCTGTTAATTACTTTCTCGGTCGATATGGTGAATGAATATTACGTTATTATTCCCGTGTTGACTTTCCATTTGTTTGTTTGTTTTTTTTTTGTATGGTCTCCGTTTTAGCTGTATGACACATCGATACGCGCATATATCATTGTCGAAAATGCATGGAGCAGACGAAGCTCGCGCAAATGATCGAATCATACACAGAAACTCGTGCCTTACTTTCGTTCGTTTTCCATTATTCGTATTTTCGCGTTTATCAAGCTGCAGTTAAAACGGCAACCGAACTTCCTTGCGCGATCTTTCGACGATCAACTTAAATCTTCTTACAATTACGTCTCGATTATCATGAAAACGAATGACGCTCATGTCAGACGAATAATGTCTAGAACGTAATGGGAAAATATTGCACTAACCAGCTCGAAAAAAGTATCCTGCACTTTATCTCAGGTGCGCCGTATATTTAAGCAGCTAGATGTTAGCGTGAAACGTTTTCTTTTCTCGCGTTATTTCCTTAACGTTTACGTAAACAAACCTAAACTATAGCCGGTGAGAGACGGAATTAATCGGTGAAAGGAACAATCTTTTTCTCCATCTTTTTTTTTCTTCTCCTTTTGAACGGTTTGATCGCACGCTGTGATTTTTTTCCCTCGTTTCAATCGCAGACCCTGTGTACAATAATGTCTGTTAATGAATTATTCGAAACTGGAAGTAATACAAAATATACGACGGTTTCTTAAAGGATAAATGTATATGGACTTACACAACGTATACCTATTCAGTTTATTTTGATTGTTGATTAATAATTCGCGTCGCAAACTTAAACCTTTCCATTTACTTTTGTCTAATTGTAAGTATAAAATTTTACAAGTATACGCGTACGGTTCGGTGAATAATAAAAAGATCCACTATATCCGGGGTCTGCGATTAGGCACACTAATTTTGTAAATGTTGTTATACACTTGATAGTATCTAATTATGACTTTAAATGATGTATTTACAAAATACGGTAAATTCTTAGATGATATGTACGAGAAGGGACGAGAGCGTTCGAAGTTTTTTTTTTCCTTTTCTGTTCTATTATTTTTTTATATAAGATATCGGTCTCCAAAAATTTATATACTTTGTGTCTCTTCTTTCTTTTTTTTAATGAAACGTACTGCTATAGTCTTCTCGTATGCATCGTCTTAATTTACCTGATAGTACCTTATCAGAAACCGGTAATTATACATGAACTTCATGGTTAAAAAACAGTTTTAAAACTGTCACAGTGGCGTTACGCCAAGACTGCGAAATTTCGTCGAAAAATACAAATGTATATTATTCAATGTCATTTTGCAGGTTGAGTGCAGTGCAATATGATCCACTTAGCGTTAATACACGAGATTTTGCAAGAGATCTTGCCGCCGACACGAGCCTCTTTTAAAAACTTCGTCACGGCATTTTAGATATTTTTTTTTTTTACTTCTTTTCATTTTAGTTTTCTCCTCCCTTAATTGTTCTACCGCGCGTATAAATCGCTTTTTATACGCGTAGCAATTCAACGTAAAGCCTTACGTGAATTTTAATCGTACTAAGTGGCTTTTAAGTCCTACTCACGTAGAAAAAGAGTTTATAGTAAAATCGTGGTCCGATGTCGACGTTTTCTTTTATTTTCTCAACTCTTTTCCGATCTCGTACGTCTGAATGGTACGTGTAACGACAGATTCGTGAATTACGTATTCTTTTCAATTTGAAGCATTGATCTTCATTAATATCTCGATAGCAATGATGTGATTCATGTGTTAAATCGTCGATAGAGATGTAGACGCGATTAATCGCATCTATCGTGATCTTATCTCATGGGAATCCCATGGTTCAGTTTTGTATAATCAAGGAAATTGCAACAAAAAGATAAATCAGTACGTATATTTCCTTTCGTTACTGCCAAGGGACGTTGATCAACGGAAAGGTAACACGCGAAACACAGAGAAAGTTGGTGCAGAGAAATGACTTTTTTTTTTACAAATGTGTATCTAAGTTTTCGTAGGAGTTTTGATATATGGTATATATTTTACTACTTTCCTCCCTTACTTGTTCTTCGGAAAATTGACAACAACATAAACTTCCTTAAAATACATAAAGACGTGAAACGTTTGTTCCATCGGAAGGTTTTGTCTGAGGTAATTAACTTTTTAATTGTTAATTCGAAGTATACGGCAGACAGATAATGATACTTCTAATCGAACAGATGAAAACGAATGTCTCTTTTTTACAATGCCTTGGGAAATTTCAATATTGTTACACATTACGTAAATGTGTGTATTTACAATGTAAGTACACATTATAATCGTGTCGCTATTGATTCATGCCGGATAACGAGTATTTTGCATTACGAAATTTGTCTAAGTTTATTTGTAGATTCATTTCGATATATGTTGATTATTGCGTAAAAATATAAATGCCGTAAGAATTACTTTACAATGAACAGGATAATGTATATTACGTACATAAATTTCAAAATATATCATCTGCACAGTGTTTGTGATGGTTATAAACTAACAATGTAATAATACGAACTAGTGTCATCTCCTGTCAACAAAATTTACAAAACAAAATAAAAAGAACCAATAACTTTCAATTAATTAAACATACAAGTATCATTGACACAACGAGAAGAAATTGGTGCTACATTGTTGAAATGATACGTTCGATGAACCGCTTGAAAAAATATATATTACTATTTTCAATTCGGATTACGATAATAATGCTCGAGTTAAATTAAATGAACTAAACTGCAATTAAAGTTGTACACAAAATTAATGTAAAGTTATTAGTCCTTTGAGAACGTAGTTCGAATATTTCAACTCATAAGGCGAAGAGTTATTGTTAATATAAATTTTAGCGTTAACATATTATGAGCGTTTAAAACGCCGTGTTAATTCTTAAGCTATAAGCGAATAACAAAAATGTGTATTGATAAAGTAAAATGTGCGCTTAAATTATTCTAGTTTCAACATAGCCCCAAGCCACCGAGATGCATCGAATTTCGAACTTTTATAAAGAGGTTTCCTCAATCTCGGTATTAAAAGCTTCGTAAGTATCCTAATTAAAATATAATATACTGAAAAAGATCAAAGATGTCCTATAGTTCCATTTTGCATCAATTTCTGTCTGTCTCGTGTGTCCTATAACAATCTTTTCTTCTTTTTAAATATGCTAATTACTTGACTTAGCTTCATTAATGTTTTAACTTCATGTTAAACACAATATATTATAATGATAATACGTGACTAATGAAATAATAATTAATTCGTTCCTGTCTAAAAATATTCTTAACTCTTCTCGGTTATTTTGTTCCCTAAAATATCAACATTTCCGAAACCAATTCCTACTAATATAATATGTGCAATTCTACTAACTCATATATTTCCTTTCTACAAAAAATTATCTCTGCATCGTTACGGTTAAACGTATAACGAAATAGTAAGTTGACACTTTTCATTGTACTCGCATTAAAATCATTCTTGGCTACGTGCTCCTTTCTCGTATTGATTTTCATATTATCATTTTGCAATTGGCAGTAACAAAAGTAACCAGATTAAAATGTAGCACCGAGGTCCTTATAGAAAAGATGAGTGGCGTAACTGAAAGCTCCCGTTTCGTACACTTGCATCGAATTAAAAATTTCATAAAAAAATATTTTTCGTTTGCAAAATCTTATTTACAATAAATATCTTAATGCAATAAGAAATTCATCTCACCCCTACAGCATCGATAAAAAACTTTTTTATACACACTTTGCAATTGATAAAAGTAATTTCGAAGCGACACGCAATTCAGAAAGAATTCGAACTGAGCCTTTACATTTATTTGTTTTCTTCAAGTCTCAGAAAAATAGTTCATCTTATCGTTATCCATTTTCAATTGTTCTTTTGTTTTTGCGTCACATTAAATTTCATCATTATTTGAAACCAGCTGAATATCCAACGTTATATGATGCAAGTGCAACCATCGTGAATTGTGTCACGTCCATTACAGAAATGCTATAAACATGAAAAAATTTGCTTAACTCCAAAGTAACCACCTCGCCATTTATTAACGGTACTCATGTTGCCTTTACAGAAAAAAAAACATGTCGCGCACTCGCGAAAAGAATAGAGGGATAATGGTGAATGAGAAAACGCGGTACAGAAAGACCTTGTATTCGTATAGAACACTTAAAATACTTTTAACCCTTATGCTTATACCTCGATCTAGCTATGGATAACTCTTCCATCGCTCTGTATCGTGCATTCAATTCTTTCATTTACTCGTATATCACGTCGCTTACTCAAAACAATACACTGTTTCATAATCGTTGTTAGGCGTGTGTACCAGCGGAAATTAAATAACGAGTAGCGTTGTTTAGGTATTTGGGCTGTAAGAGGCCAAAGGAAAACAGGTTCACGAAAAATTATCACTTGGTGTTTCCAGTTTCACCTTCTTCTGTGGGGAGATCGCTTGCGAGTGTATATCTGTACCGGGTCTTTTTACCTGTGGATTACTCTTCACAGCAGTGGTTGGATCTGCTGATAAAAAATCAATTGGTCATTTATGTCTAAGTATGTTCTATCCCCTTGAATGTTCTCTCCAATTAGATGAAACCCGAAGCTCCGGATTACTTAACGGCAATTGTTTCATTAATGAAAAAGAAAGGAAAGAGAGAGAGAGAGAGAGAGAAAGAGAGGATGGTTTCAATGAAAAGAAAACGTTCACTAACCTTGTAACCACCTGACTTGCGTGGCTGGTCCATATCCTTTATCATTTCGCGCTGCTATTCTAAATATTATAGCCGGTTTTGTTGTGGTATCCACATGAGCGGCACTAAGAGAACTATTAGTCACCGAACAGGAATTATTCGAACCGCAATAGACTCTAATAAAGGCTAATTGATTTGGTGTCGACAAAATTGTCCTTGGTTCTCCATCATTATTTAATGCAGTACTAGCACTTCGCACTGCTAAATAAACAGAGTACTCTAGGATGGGTCCAACGTTGCTAGACGGTGGTTCCCAAGAGATTTGAGCACCCTCTGCTGACTTGGATATTTTGATGGCGCTGGGTGCACCCGGGTATCCGGGAAGACATGTTTTAAACGCAGATACCTTCAACAAGACAATATTTGTTTTTCTAAGTACCTGAAAATTTGAATTGTAAGGAAATTACTCTCGCCTTAAGTACCTCACTCCAAGGACTTCGACCGCAACTGTTTACAGCTGCGATTCTGAATTTGTATGCAGTGCCGGGTTCTAGAGCTACTTTAGTTCTTCCTTTAAAGGTATCCATTGTCGGTGTCTGCGTTACATCTAGTGGCTCGTTACCCGGTAAATAGTAATGTTGAATAGTATAACTAGTACCCTTTATTAATGCTACATCGAACCAGTCTACTTCTTTCTTCTCCTCTTCGCTCTGAAAATGTTACGATTAAATAACATATAACGAAACAGTAGTTTATTGCATTATGCTAAGAAAAGTAAAACATATTATTTTTATACCTGTTCAACTTTCATTTTTAAAGATTGTTCTGCCGAGCCCAGAGCAGCTGTGGCTAATGTAGTCAATGCTGTAGAATCATCGTTAGCATCTAATCTGTCGTCATTCATTTTATCTTGCATCATATTTTCTGATTTATTAGGCTCCTCTTTGAATTCCATTTTTGGTGAAGTTGGTTTCTGATCTTCGGTATCTTCTTTTTCAAAAGGTGCAACGCCGTTTACCGATGACGTTGGTTCGTCGTCTGGTGTCTTATCTTCTTCCATTGGCTCATCAGGTTGCTCTAATTTCATTTGTACATCTGGGGATGCTGCTGACTCTGGTATATTTACATCGGTCGAAGTCAAAGATGAATCTGTAACCATTGGTTCCCCATCTTCTGCCTCCTCAGCTTCGTCAGGCTCTTCAGGCTCTTCTGGTTCTTCCGGCTCTGCATGTTCTTCAGGTTCTTCTGGTTCTTCAGGCTCTTCAGGCTCTTCGGGTTCCTCCAGTTCTTCAGGCTCCTCGGGTTCCTCTAATTCTTCAGGTTCTTCGGGTTCCTCTATTTCATCATTTTCCTCTGTTCCCTCAAGTGCTTCAATCTCCTCATTGTCCTCATTTTCTTCCAACTCTTCAATTTCGTCGTTCTCATCATTTTCTTCGAGCTCTTCAATCTCCTCGATATCGTCATTTTCGTCAATTTCTTCCATTTCTTCTATCTCTTCAATTTCCTCATTTTCGTCATTATCATCTAATTTTTCTATTTGAGGGCTTGCAGTAGACATATCCATTGACGCTTCCGCAATTTCATCTCTGATCTTCTCGGTATCCTGACTATCTTCCTGAGATAGCTGTGATAACGTGTCTTCAGGTGATAAAGGTTCCGGCGGTGGTGATTTTTCGTGGTCAGAGATATATGGTTCATCGATTGGTTCGCTTTTTGTATCAGTATTCTCGATCTGCTCACATTCTTCGTTTCCAACCGACTCGGCTGTGTCTACCACCGATGCTTCTTCTAGAGGCTCCATTGAATCTTGCGTTACAGAAATTTCAGATTTAATTTGAGTTTCCTCGGAGGAAGGATTACTAACAATTTGCATATCACTTTCGCTGACTGGCTCTGGTTCTGGTTCCGGTTCTGTTGTAGTCTCCATAGGAACTTCAGCTTCTTCTTCAACCTGATTATCAGCTACAGACTCTGGTTCCGCAGGGATTTCTTCCGCTGTGCTTGATACGGGTTGTTCGGCCACTGCATCGGATGAATTTCCCGGATCTTTTACGGGAGATTCTTCTTCTATTTGAACATCTTCTTCTGTATTCGTAGTAGCAACATCTTGTTCCATTTCTACAGAATCACCAGCAGGTGACTCTGGACGATTTTCTGGCGCTGGTTCTTCCTCTACGTCAATCTTATCACTTTCTTCGTCTTCCGACAGAACAATGTCCGTTGGTCCATCAACTTGAGGAATGACGAAACTTCCATCGCCATCGACTTGCATTGGTTCACCGCCTCCCATTTGAGAAACTAGAGCAGCTGCAGCAGTGGCTTCACTTCCATTACAACTATCCTCAGCCTTATTATCTCCTGCTGCACCATCATCCGCAGCTACCATAAAAGACAAACCGCTCGAAGTTTCTTGAACTGGATCAATTAAACCCGCTTCTGCTGCTAATGCAGCTAATGCTGCATCAGTGGTTGCAGGACCATCTGATGTGGATGCTAATGAAGCAGATGGTTGTTTTTGCGATGGAACGAAGAGCATTTTGCTGGTATCTATAGAATCCTGTGCACCTGATGTAGGTACTATTGAGCTACTTGTAGGCATAAGTGTAACTGTCTTTGAGCCTATACCTCCGGACATTTGTAACGTTACCGGTTTACCAGATACTGTCACGGTTTCTGGTGTCTTTTGCATTTGAGGCATGGTAACGATCTGACTCTTGCCAGGATTAAAGATCGCTTGTGGATTTCCCTTGGTAGCAATAGTTACGGTCTTTGGTACACCACCCTGTCCTGGAACTGTAATAGTAATAGGTTTCCCAGATGTCCCACCTCCCATAGCTCCAGATGAGACGACAATCATTTTTACACCTTGCTGACTCGTTACGTGATTAGTAGCTGACAAAGGTAAAACATTTACAGGAGTAGTAAGACTACCCGTCTGTCCACTACCAGCTTGCGAGGTAGTGACAGCTTGTACAGCTCTTAAACTAGAGCCTGTTGTAACGACAATGATTTGATTAGTGCGTCCAACTAATCCACCATTGCCTCCTGGCTTCGTTATCATAATAGTCTGTTTACCGCTAATGTTTTGTCCCTTACTCATAGCAACGATATTGGAAGTTTTCATAGTTGTAAGGATTTTTGAGCCTGCTACCGTATTAGGGTTTACCAATCTCAGTATTGTCGGTCCTTGATTGAGAGGTTTTGCGCCTGTTGCTTGGACCGTTTTACCAGGAATGAGACTTACTTTAGGTACAGTGGCAACCATACCTTGGCCAGCTTTAAGAAGATGTACAATTTGTGGTTGACCAGATATATTTTGACCTGGCTTTTGTAAAATTATTTGTTTACTTTGCTGCGGAGAAGCAGTTCTCAAAACTGTTGCTCCAGGTGCCGCAAAACGTATCTGCTGACCGGGCTGAACATTTTTCATTCGAATTGCATTGCTTGCAGCTTGTGGAAGGATTGGTACATTATTCATGCTTATTTTCGGAGTAGCTGCAGCCGCTGCAGCCAGTGCAGCAATTCCTGACATAGCAGCTGGAGTTTGGCTTACAACGGTAGTATTAACAGGAGCTGTTTGTTCCGTGGTTGTTGGTGCTGATGTGACTAATGGTGAACGAATTCTGATAAGGTTACCAGCCAATCGAGGTGCTACTGGACTGGATGGTTTAGTGACAGCCTGTGTGGATACCGGTTTTTGAACTGGGCTTTGCACTGGAGATTGCAATCGTACTGGAGTTTGAACCAAAGATGTTCTGGCAGCAGTCGGTGTCGACGGAAGAGCAACGACAGTAGTAACGGGCGGAGACGTAACAGGAACGGCAGATGCCACCACAGCGGGTGTAGTAATAGGTGCACTGGATGATGTGCTAACTGTCGGGAATGTGCCAGTTGCTGTTGGCATGTCATATTTCTGAATTTGCAATATATAGTATTGAGCGGATGGGGTTGCCGTCCAACTGACTTCCAATGTTTGAGTAGAAGCCCTAATGAGTTGTACTCTGGATGGTGTAGGTGGTTTATTGACTTCAAGGTACCATAAATCTTTGCAACAAACCTAAAGGGTTAAAGGTAATGTCGTATTGTATAAAAGATACGATTAATCGTGATAGAAAGTTTTATAATCAGAACTAACCCTAACCTGATTATTCCAAGCTTTACGATACCCATCTCTACCAGACCATACGTACAGTCTACTATGCACTCCAACTGCACAGTGACCAGCACGAGCACGAGGAATATTCTCTTCGAGGGAATCAACCGTTAACTGTTCCCAAGTTAATGTTTCTAAGAAAAGCAAAAGAAAACAAAAAAATGTCAGAAATAATAATCGCTGCAGTGTAGAAATAATCCGATAACTCTAACTTAGCTAGCGAGCAGCGGAACCTCTCGTTTTAACCGCTTATTATTTCCGTAATTTCTTTTATAGTGATCTAAAAAAACCTGAGAGGAAAGCTGGGTTTTTTGGGTGCAAAACCGAAATAGCGAAAAAAAGCGACTGAAAACTAGAGGCTGCGCCGTTCGCTAGTAAAGTTACAATTATCGAACTATGTAAATGTGTGGCACGGAGTTTCTCGTGTTAAAACATACCTAAATTTAAGCATGCCAGAGTGCTGGTACATTTCCATTCTTTCTCGTGAGTTGCAACTTTAACATCGTCGACGAGTGGTACCCATCCTCCAAATACATACATTCTATGACCGATTAAAGTGGCAGTGTGAAGTGAACGTGGCAATGGAGTAGGTCCCTGAACTGTTGGTTTATTCCAAGTCATTGAGTCAACATCGAGAAACCATAGGTCACCCAAACGGCAACCACTCATACCACCGTAGATCACTAAGCAAGACTTGCCAGTGCTACGATCAGTGTAAGCCACCCCAGTATGAGATTCTCTGGGTGGTGGTGCATGTCCGTGCGTCTCTGGTATTTCCCAGGCTGTTGTCCCATTAGGGAGCAGTTCAAGGGTATACAGATCATTTAAATACCTTGGTATATTATTTTTAGGATCGTCGCTATCATTGGCTAAACCTCCAAAAAGGAAGACCCTGTTACCGATAAGGGTAAAACTATGGCCTAGTCGTGGACATGGAGGAGGATCATGCTTTGGTGGCTTTGCTTTTAATTTTTTCCACTCCCATCTACTTGCTTGAAGTTCATAAAGTTCATTTGAATATTTTCCATATTCTACCATACCACCGAATACCAAAATACGGGTACCATCAACGACAAATCCATATGCTGCACAGCCGGGTGGGATATCACCCTTTGTTGATGGTACAAACCATTGATTAGTTGCTGGAAAAAAACATACATCTTGTACAAATGCTATCCTTTATATTACTTTTTATCGTCAAAAAAGTCATATAAGAGATATAATATACCAGATGCAATAAAACCTAATAAAACGGTATGTTTAACAATAACATATTTAATACTTTACAATATATAATACAAAGAGTACAGTAGTAAATTGAAGACATAATATATACGAAAACGAATTATTAAACATTACGAAATTTTCCCTCATTTAAGTATTAATTATACTATCGATACACTGTGCAATAAAATTTCATATAATCATTTTATTTACATAATATGAAAACCTACAATGACATATATTTCCACGTATAACATACTTTATATAAAAAGTACGAACGAGATATTAAATAGATCATTTGAAAATTGAGCGCTAAATAACCGCGAGAACACGCACGCGCGTAACACCTAACAACGTAGCGCAAGAGAGAGATGCCGTCTGCATTCATGAACAGGACGTGAAAACGTAAAGCGAAGTAGGGGGAGGAGAACTAGGAACGAAAAGAAAAAAGAGAAGGAAAGGTGAAGCGCGAACGTGGAATGACGGGAAATGCGGTGCGTTGTACATTGTGGTGGGGCGTATAAGACAGCAATGGCCGCTCCCGCGCGTATAAACATGAAAAATGACAGACCGCGATAATTCTACCTATGAAACTATTTCAACGCTTAAGAAATGAAATAGAAAAAAAGATGTATATTTCGATGATACACGAAATAAATATGACTTATTATCATTGGCCATATGACACGAACAAAATTCATGTTTCCATGGGGATCCGGCCGGTGACCGTCTTGTCAACGTATGCCGCCATGTTTGATCGCGGGAATCGTCAAGAACGGCGCGCACGAAAGACGCACAGCAGCGAAGCAACTCACCCGTGTTGTAGACATGAAGTTCGTCAACGATGCCCTCGTTTCCACCGCCGAAAACGACCATAAGGTCTTTAATGGCAACAGCCCTATGACCATGTCTGGGTCTTGGCTGAGGCCCGGCGGGATTTGTGATCCGCTTCCACTTTAACATGGGTGCCGCCATGATGACCGTCGATCACATTATTTTTTCATGCTGCGCGACTATGCACCACCGAGTTACCCCTAGAGTAGTAGGACGCTCGACGATTCCGTTGAAGCGCCGCTCCTTATCTTTGACTTTTTACGTTTCGAGTAATTCAATATCGAGTCTTTCACAAAATTTTACGATATTTCGTAGTTCACACGTATTCGAAGGAAACTTGGCAGTCTCGATGTTCTTACTATCGTCGATATCGTAACGTCTCGATTCTAACCTCCTTTAATTTGTCCTATTTTAGCCAATCCGATTGACTTCACGATCCTATCGATAAATTCGTACGAACATCTAATTAATCGAAAGTTTCACGGTCGAGCTTTTAAATCACGAAAATTCTGTAGAATTTCAGGAGACGTCTGTAACGCAACACGTATACACAGAGACGCACACCGTATATTTACGTGCACTATGTTTACGGCACTGGTCTCACGTCTTCTAGTTTGTCCGCTCAGCTATCACCAATGGCCCGGCCGAGTATATATTTTTTTTCTCATTGCACAATCACCGTTGCAATTGTATAGATAGTCACAACAATTGATTCTACTTGAATTTAATCGTCCGATTATTACCGTCAGAACTTTCAAATAAATCGACCGTTCTGTACCTCTTGAGACTTCCGTCAAGCGAACGAAAAACGGCGCGATAAAGGATTTCACTATGCACCGATAACCGATGTTCGAATATCATGAATTATGATTGATCAGCGTTTCGATCGAACTCGAATGAACGTACGATTAACAGTTCCTTGTACTTGCCGAAAAAAGCTATTAAAATCAGTACTTTGACGGCACGCAGAAGCGGCCTCCGCAATCCTCATCCACCATTGCACACAACTTGCGTCGGTGTAACAACTGCATATATATTACCAACTTATACGTGTTTAGGGATTTTTGCAATTGTTTTGTTAATCACTGATTTTCGTCATCGTACTTACAGTAGCCTAAATATAATTGTCTAATTTAATGGCTTTGTTAAAATGTAAGATATTTGTATTAACGATAATACGAAATGGAAACATAATAAATAAATTTTTAATGTTGCTCAATGTGTCGTTTTAAATCGTTTATCATTTTCAATCAGTCGCGTCTAGTATATTCTGTTAGGGTTTTACGAGATAAAAAAAAATGTCTTCTATGCGCACCGTTTATCATATCTCAACAATCTATACGCAGAAATGCATCTCGACCGTAACGATTTATGTCCTACAGGGGTGGAGCCATCGAATTTACCATGCAATATAAATAATCCCTGATTAAGCATGGGGTAGTGTTTATTAAATTTATAAGAGAAATTGTACATACATACAAAAACACGAGGTCCCTGAAATAAGAATATAAAATTTAATTACCATTATTTAATGTATTGCTTTTCTCTTTAGTATGCTAAGAACTAATGAGTTCTTGCTGTTATGTATGCTTTGTCTTTTATCTAATCTATCATGATTAGAACTCATTTCAACCTCGAACAGTGAAAAAATATAGTAATTATCCTTTCTATATTCGTATTGATCAATCACTGTTGGGTGGTATATATATATATATACGTGAATATTTGTATATATATATAAATATAAACAACTTTAATATATGTATATGCTTTGTACTATTTACAATTGTTCTTTTTTTTCGAATAACAAAGCTTTCGGATCTAAAATTTTCAAAAAGTAGCTGAATGAGAATATAAACACTATCTCATAAAATATTGCTACCCTTATAACTGTATATAATCTATAGTATCAAGAGTTGTAGTTTAAGTGGTGAAAAATTATCGAAATTGCACAGGACTTATTCTCAAACCGATACAGTCCTTGCCGATTAATGCAACTTCGCATACTTTACATAACGTGTCTTTAAATTGCGGTAAATAACTTGCACCGCATAACGGACATTTCACTTCAGGTTTCCCCCTGTAAATTGGAACAAAGGTGCTGGCGCACAGGGTAAATGGATTATGCTCATCATATGCCAATTGATGCTCATCCACTGGGTTTTTATCACATGCCTAGCAAATTAAAAAAAAATGATAATACCGAGGATACTATAAAGTAATTAAAATTGCCGTATGTATACCGAAAACGGCAAAACCTGTAATAATAAGCGATAAAATACAAACCTGCAAAATCTTTCTAACTTGTTGCGCCAATTCCGGTTTTGGTCCGAGCTCGAGCAATCGTCTTGCAAAAGACGAAGCGGTCTTATAGTTCTTCAATTTGAAGAACATATTAACGGCTATTCTCAACGTTAGAATTTGATGTACAGGTTGTAAATTACAATGAGTAAAGTATGCTGCCATTTCGCAAATCCTCTTTTGTTCTGCTAAAGTAGCCTTAGGTAAATTCTTCCTTTCGGTCTCCATCTTTAGACCCAAAATATATTCCCTGCAGATTTGTATAAGCTGCTGTGCTTCTGAAATATCTTGCTTCGTATCAACCATCAATAACGGCACACTCAATAATATTGCTTGAAGTTTCTCAATTGCCTCCGGGAATTTTCCACTGGTTGTCAATTGATAGCATACTTGAAGTCGTTGCACTAATTCGGTCAGACGTAGTCCAACCGCAGGTACACCGGATTTAACAGTTGCGTCCTTCCAATTCCTCTGAGGATACGCGTATAACGAGGGAGTATTTGGGAAACAGCCGTATGAAGTTTTAGCACGAGCAAATGTATTTAAAAATAGGTTTTGATAACCACCGAATTCTACTATGCCAACTTGATCGTGCAGCAATCGGAAAGCAGACTCGAATGATCCTGCTAATATATGATCCACGGCCAATTGTGAGTTATTTAACCAATGTTGCGTCGGCGGAATGCCCTTTGTTGGTGGGGAATAGTAACCAGTGTCTGCTGGTGTTGCTGTTGTTTCAAGTTCAGGTGGTAAGTCCACATCTTCAACGTCCCATCCGGCAGTCTCTTCGCCTTCGGCCCCTTGTTCTAGTTCACCAGTTTCTTCGTCATCTATTCCTAATTCATCGTCGTTACCCCATCCCTCAACGGGCACAGAACTATCTTCCTCTGGAGCTAATGCAGCTGCTACTTGAGCCTTTCCACGCGACATCATTGCACCTTCGAAGAAACCTTTCGAGACTGTTAACAGTGGCCAGTTATTCTCAGCCTGTTGAATTGGTACCGGAGGTTGTAGATATACAGCTTCTTTTTCGAGCTTAGAAAGTTCCTCGGTCATTGAAGTATACTGAACATCGTCTTCCGCGGATGAAACACCATGAATTTTTTCCGTCACGTATGCGAGAGACGCTTGTCCGGAACCCTATGATACGAAAAGAAGAAAGAAAAGAAAAAAACAAAAGAGAAATTGAAACGTGTATGATTAAATAATAATGTGGAATTGTTCCGAAAAAATATGTGGATACGTACACGTAAAATTTTGGCACGTTCGTAAACATCACCGAGTAACAAACTACCCTGGTATTGTCCAGAGATATCCTTTCGGATTTCCGCAATTTTAATCATCTTCCGTAGCTTCTCTAAGTTACCAGTTATAAGATAAAGGAATGAAAGTTTCTCGAAATTCTTTGTTCTTTGATAACACATCTCGACAACCTGATGATTCCCCTGTAGCAAGGCTGCCTGGGCCAAACTTTCCCAACAATTCTTCTGGTCGATCGACTTTGCCGCCTCTAAAGCGACTTCGATATTACCACATTCAAGGGCAAGACCGAATCTTGTCTTTTCATCTTTAACGAAGTGGAGAGCAACTTCCGGATATCCTTTTTGTTGTAAATATGCTATTATAGATTGACCTACTAGATTCGCCGTTCTAACCATGTGCAAAACTTCTTCGAATTTTCTATTAATCAGTGCTAATTTAAACTTGTACTCTGTCGGGTTTATTCTAAGTATTCTCGATCTGCATTCTCTATCTAAGCAGTAGACTTGGTTGCCCTTTACTCTAGTTACGTATATAGGTAAATCTAAGGTGCGTATAATACCATGGTCGCCATTGTTGAGAGCATACTTAATATGATTATTTGTAGTATAAATAAATACCCCGGAATCGTCCCACGCTCCCGACTTAACTCTGGTGTTCTCATGAATGGAACAAAGAGATTCTAGCCGTCTATTACAAATATTGACGGTATGTTTCGCGAGTAGAGCAACGTGAGACATATCGGCTGACCAAACGACATATCGACATTTAGAAATCTTCACTTCGGCCAATGTTCTCTTTTGTTGGACATCAAAGAGGATAACTTGATCGGCGTCGCGTAAAAGTAACATGCCCGTACCAGCATAGAATATCTCGTCGCAGCTTGGAATCTGCACCTTTTTCGTAACTTCATTCTTCAAATTCTTAATAACTAACTGTAAAGAAACAAAGTACAAAAGTGGAAAATAATCATCCGGTATTGTGATAAACGATAGAAATAAATCATAAGAATACATGCAGAATTAATATAAAATTGAGCGATAATAAGTATCGGTAATAAAATGTAGAGAATAAAATGTATCAAAAGATTTCTACAAATCATACGTACCGAATACGATCTATCCAACACGGCGAAACGATTTCTAGCAACCCAAATGGCAGTTACACCCGAAGCCCGCTTTGCATCGGCATCGGTATTTGTATCACCTTCACGAGGTATCATGTATAAGTCGTAGATGCTATTCTCGATATTAGATATTCTTGTACATATCAAAACAGCGTTTTCAGCTTGATTATACGACATGCTATAAGGAGTGGGAATCCTTCCACCTCCGCGAATCTGCATAACGGACGTGTCTTTTGACGTAGTGAAATCTAACTTACGAAGGAAACGTTCCTTCACGTAATAAAGTGTATTCCCGTAAACAGCATACGCCGGACGTTCTCTTTCGAGTTTAAATATAATCATTCCCGAATCATGACCAGCAGCGAATAGATTTAACGTCGGATGAGCCACGAGAACCCAGAATCTCTCGTGTTCCCTTCTGAAGGTATGTAAACAGGTACGCTTAGACATATCCCAGACTCTGATACTTTTGTCCTCGGAATTGGACAATATCAGATCTTGTCTAGGATGGAACAAAACGCAAGATACATTGTTATAATGCCCACGACAAGTATCGACCTCCCATACTTTAGAGTCATTAACCCTCCACAATTTAACCTGACGGTCATCAGCTCCAGAAACTATCATTGGCAATGTCGAATGGAAACATGCCCAATTTACTCCACGATCGTGTCCTTCTAGAACGTGTTTTGCAACGGCATCGGCTTGTCCGAACAAATCGGTCGAGCCTGGATTCTTCAAATGATCCTCCAAACCTCCTGGACCAGGAGCTACGTTTTTCTTTCGTAAACCAGATATATCCCAGACTCGAACGGTTTGATCGAGAGATGCCGAGACAATGATATCCTCGGTCGGATGGAATTGTGCGCACATAACGTAATGATTGTGACCGGTAAGAACGCAAATGCATGTACGACTCTGCCAGTTCCAGACGCGGATGGTCTGATCGTCCGAGGCACTTAAAATCCATGGGTATTCTTGGTGAAAGACGATCGTTCGAATGTAATCCAAGTGGCCCAAAAGGGTGAAGATACATCTGCGTTGCTTGTAGTTCCATACTTTGATCTTGTAGTCGTCACCACCGGAAGCGAAGAGAGGCTGCTGATTGTGGAAGCAGATACCGCGCACGGGACCGTCGTGTTCGTCGAATTTGTCCAGAAGGGTGCACATACGGTAGTCCCATAGCTGGATGACGCCGTTATGCAGACTGTAACATGTTGCTTTTATGATGCTGACGTATGAAATTCCTTTTCACCGTTTGAGTCCCGTACAGTGGCAGAATATTGTCGAAAAGTGCCAAACAGCGCGATGGCGCTTCTCTGTTAAGGGTGGTGAAATTACGGATTTTCTCGACATGGAATCACAACAGAGTTGCATTCCGTGGGACTCAAATGGTTAATTAGAGTAAATTTTTAAAAATATAGCAACCAATATATTCGTGTACAAGTATAATTCGATTAACTGTAAACGATCGAGTATCTATTGCAAGGGATCAGAAACAAGTCACTTGAGGGAAAATCGCACTGCGAGACAAAGAAAGAAAAGAAAAAGCCGTGGAACTGATATCGATCGTGAAAATCGAAACATTGACGTACGCACGATATATTTATTATCAGATTGATAACACCGATTTTACCTCCTTAACACTAGAACGACTGGCGTTAAATCTATGGCATTTAAATATATTAAATAAGTAAATTAAAAAAAGGGCAATCAAGTGGAGAGAAATATGATCGATTCGGAAATCTGTGTTTTATACGATCAGCTTAGAATTTCTAGTCTAGGACTCTCCTATAAACTTAGGGAATTATTGGAAAAAATTGTGAACAAGTCATTTTGGCTTGCTTAGTCGTTCTAGTGTTAAATGACTGTGAATAGCTACGATTATGAATGAAGAGGACAGCAGACATATAGAATAGAAAGAGATAGGTAGTGCGAGAGCAGCCTCCCCTTACGCCTCAAGTGACTTCATTCTGATCCCTTTCTATAATGAGGGTCCGATCAGGTGGAGTACAGAGGGTCTTTTCGACGTGGAATTTCAACAACAGGATTCTATTCCGTGGGACTCAAATGGTTAATTAATAGAATAAATTTTTAAATATATAACAACAAATTCATTCGTGCATAGCATATTTCAACCAATTGGAAAGGGTTGGGTATGTAATGAGTGCCTGACGAAGGTGTTTGATGGGGTGAAATGCGGAGATTTTTTTTGACCCTCTACGGACCGAATATTCTGTGATATCTGAAGATTACTTGCACGATAGCACATTAGAAAATACTAAAAGTACTATTATAAATAATACATTTTATTTGATTTTGAAACGTTGGATTGTAAAGAATTCCATGGTTCTGAAGAGCTAACTTGAAGTATTTGAGAAATCTACAAAATCGATTTTGAAAAGTAAAAGCTTAGATTTGTTTTGCGTTACTTCAAAGTTACAAGGGCCCATAGAGGGTTAACACCTAGTCGACCATCGAGAAAAAAACAAACTGCACTTTATACACCGCGCACATTTCAGCAGTAAAGTGAATTCGTAAGGTTGCAATGGGAGATTTCTCCGTTCGATCATCGACTGTCTTTTTTTGAAACGGGGAGATCTCCCCATTCGGTCGGCTAAGGGTTAACCCATTAAGTCCCAAAGTTGCGTTAACGCAACATTTCACTTCTAATTTTTTTCGGGGAATCGGATTAATTTAATTTCTATTTTAACCTATGTCATAGTAAAAGAACATACCAAAGGCTTAATTTATGCTCTATAAGATACCACGTAAGCCCAAAGTTGCGTTAACGCAACATAATGTAACCCTAAACCTAGTTGTAAATTTCTTTCTTCATTTCAATGCTTGGTCCTTAATGGGTTAAGAGCGTAATCGTATTGAGTTATATTCAAGCGACTAATGATTAAAATAAATTTTTAAATATATGATCAAAAAATACATTCATGTACTATATATTTTAATTAATCGGAAACGGTCCAGTATCTCATGAAGGATTAAACTTATCAATATGTTTCATCAAATTCGTTTAATATCAAGTAATACGTCGTATAATATAAATTACTTTTTTGCAAGTCCAATAGTAAAAGAGATTTAGCGGTCACCTTCATTTTTATTTTAAACGGTGTCACAGAATTTTAAATGTATCGACAGGTGTATCGGGGACATTCCTAAAAGGAACCAATTAATATAGAAATGTTGTTACTGAAACGTTGTTACTTTAGGAATTATTGCAAAATACATTTTCGTCGATTGGAAAAGTAACAAATAACAGTCGTATAATTGGCTTCGATTACACGAGGCACCCTTCACGAACAGAAACATAAAAAAGAGCCGCAGGAACCTATGGGGTTGCATACAGTTTTAAAGGGTTGGTCTGCCAATTAGTAGTCCTGAGTTTCGTATCGCCTCTTGGACCTTTTTCCCTACGTGATATTTTATTCCATATTTTGCGATTCGGAAGCCACCTAAAATGTAGGTGTGGCAGACGGAATTACCATTGAAATTGAAACAGAGGTACAAAATGGTAACAAACACGTATTTCCTGAATCGGCTGGATTCTCGCACATCATTGTTCGATACGTGGGTAACATTTCACCATAGTCAAAGTTAAGAAATCGTACAGCCAACTTCTCGGATAACAGTAAATTCGTGTGCATTTTTTTGTGAATGTCCGTGAAGGTGGTCTTATTGAGCTGGCGTTAATTAAAAATAATTTTTATCTTCACAGATGCATATACTAGGAATTTCTAAATTAAAATATGTAAGGACTTTTAAATTAAAATAACTCTGGAACAAACATTCTTGCGCTACAGGTGGAACATTCCTTGTCTTTTATAAAGAATGCACAAATAAATTTATCGATCCATATTAAATTCTACGATTTCGTTAAAAAGAAAGGTGAAACTGAATATCTCAATTATTATTGAACGTGTGGGAACAAAACTTACAAAATAATTTGTTTTCTTTTATACGAAATAATTTTTATCCGAAGGATTCTTTTATAATTTTAATCCTTTCAGAGATACTAAATTATTTTTACTTAAGTGAAAGACTGCAATTATAAATATATATCTATATTAAAGTAAAAAAAAGTAATACAAATCCGTTGAGAAATTCATTGTAAAGAAATCACAAGTAAACTTATTGATCCATTTAAGATGATACGGTTCCAATTAAAAAAAAGTTAAACTCAATATCTCACTTAGTATTAAACATATAAGATAATAATTTACAAAATATTACAGCTTCTTTTGTACCAAATAATTCTTACTAAAAGGATTTTCTCGTAATTTTAATCCTTCCTTGACATACTCGACGGATTTTATTTAAATTAAATGCCGTATATAAAAGTATATCTCTATATTATGTAAAGGAAAACAAATTAATCCAAATCCAGTAAGAAATTCATTGTAAAGCATTCGTCAGAAAATGTGTACATACAATATATTTGAATTACGAAAACCGGCGTTTGTTTAATTTTTTTTTCGGCTCGATGAAAGATTACAAAATGATCGAAAAAAGATGGAGGTCGCAAAGTATATTTAAAGTACACTCCTTAAAGTATATACGGTGTGCAGCTTGTTATCGTAACAAAGTGGCAAGAAAAGAACATCGACAATTTCTCATTAAATTACAGATATCTTTTTATGAATATTTTAAAAGGAAATATTTCCTGAATCGTCTTTTTACACGAAGCACACTTCCAGAAGTCTGCGATTAAACGGCATCTGTTGCTTCCAAGTAATCAATAACTGCTGGGAAGGAACATGAGAGCATGAAATGATATATAAATCTGTAGATGCAGAGGCGATAGGAATTATGAAATATTTTATTAAATTTAAATACGATTCCGAGAGTGATACGTGACACATTGTGTATCGTTAATTTGTTGCTTTCGAAAGCAAGTACGACATAAAAGTTACGAAAGGAACGCCCAAAACTCGACTCACTATCGCTTCTTTTGGTCCTCTCACTGAACAACTTATTAACCTGTTTATAGTTCAATGACAACTAAATAAAAAATACAGTGAGAAAATAAACCTTTAAATAAAGTTTCTCCTTTCTCATTTTTAACATTTATATTACTATGGTTTTAGTTATCTTCAACTTTCATTCGACCTTTAACAAACCATCCTAAAATCCCTAGAGTATTTTCTAGCACGTAGTTCGTTCTCTCTTTGAAAAAAAAAAATGGTTTACCTTTTTTTTTTTACAAGGATAACTTTATTGGAAATAGTACGTATTCACTGCGCAAAATTTATCTCCATGTAGGTCAATTTAATTCTGTATTCGAGGGAAAAAAGTGCCCTGAGGCATACGAACATTTATGTTAACAATTAAATTCAAATCTATCTCTTGTATTTACTTACATACGATTCATTTGTATCTGAGTAAAACTTTGCTTTCAATTTAAATTGCAGGAAGCAATTTTAGTTTATTTTTCGTTCTATTAAAACATTTTATCTGAAGCATCTGCAAGCGTTTAAGAGTAAGAGATGGACAAATGAAAGGACAAGAAGTCTGGGTGTTTGAGTGTGCGCTAAATAATTATAATTTAAATAGAATGAATCGTCTGTTAAATGTCTGAAGACATTCGAATTAGTCGCAGAGATTTATATTCAATTTAAATTACGGTGGAATTCTCGTTCAGATTGTTTTAATCTGTCTGAAAATTTTCAAATAAATTCTTGTCTACATTTTATATATCAAAGTTAACATATAAACGACGTTCTCATTATTCATTAAATTTCTCGCTGTCATTTGCACAAATTCATACGTTTCTTGAAGTTCTTTGAAACAAAAGATCGGAAATTACTTCGGAGATCAAAGGATCGGATATTGCTCGAACGAAATCATCGTCTATCATGTTACGTAATCGAAGCGAACGACAATCAAGGTACGAGAGATTTCGATTAATTTTTGAAAAAACAGGTCGTCGGAAGCGAAGTTATATGTATCAGTGTGGTGGGGTAGTCCTGGGAACAGGGCGTAGTCTATATAGGGTTCACCTCGCGATACCTGTCGATAGTGGGTTTCTTAAATTCAATAAGTTCACGAGTACTAACAAAGGATGTTAAATATTCATATTTTTAGTAGCCTCTACGTGAGTACTCGTTGTTGTAAAACTAACTTTTTTTCGTATTACATTAAATCGATGTACAGGGTTTTATCTCGAACGCGACGTTCGATTTTTCACCCACTTGTAGCCATCTGATCAAAGAAACTTTAGAATACGAGTTATAGAGTGCGAAATATACAATAAATATCTGTACAAAAGTTTAAAAATAATTCCATGACGAAATCGAGGTTATTGTGAATTTTATAAATAGGAATACGAATTTTTTTTTGTTGAACATGTAGAGAATATCGAGATATCGTGCTTTGCGTTCGAGATAACACCGTGTATATAAAATTGATTTGAAATGAAATGTTTTGCCGAAATTACAGGGATCTTTTAATGATAAAATTGTATGTCTAGAATAGCAATGATAATGCTATCATCGGTGTGTAAGACAAGTGATTGATATATGATGGAAAAATTAATTGTTCTCAGGTTCTCCTTGGAGTAACGTCGACAATTAGTGCTTCCCTCTTTCCATACGTGGGGTATCATATACCATTGCCGGTAACTCCTAATTTTATATATAAATCTGCTAAGCCGGATGCTGGCTTCAATGGATATTTTTATGCTACGCAAGATGTTACTGGGGCAGCAAGTAACGTCGTATTTTCATTTGGCCCGGATTCCAAGAAAAATTTGAACTCAATGAATGAACAAACAGCACCGGACTCAAAGGGACACTCAGCAATGATGTTGCAACAAGAATCTGATAAAAATTCTGTATCTATGGAATCATTTTCTAAGCCAGAGATTATGGAATCAATAATAGAAAATCCATTTGAATCAAAAAATCAAGATGGAAATTCTAAAATCATTGAGGAAAAGCAGATATTAAATGAGCCATTGACTTCTTTAGGAAATTCTATTTTTGAAGGAAATCAATTGTTAAATTTTGCAGCAACTCCTAATTATTATATACTACGATATGTACCACAGACTGCTAATTATATTGAAAGCAATTATGGTAATATAGGAATACCAGAATATGCTCACAATAATCCTGTATTGCGTCTGTTATATCAATTACCATTTCTGTCCACTGTGAAAACTACTAATGATAAATCATTCAATGACAAAAGTTCATCCATTTCTAACAATATGATGAATAATCAGAGTCTATCTTCAAATTGTGCCAATTCCAATTTAAATACTGCACTTTCAACAAGCAGCACAGCTACCCCTACATCTGAATATGTAACTGAACCCAGTAAAGACCAATACATGGATAAAGTTTCAACCTCTACAACTGAAATTACTCCAACAATTATGACCATGTGGTCAAACAATTCTGGTAATTATTCAGACATAAATAAGCTAAATACTACGGGTGAAGAAAGCAAAGGTATAACATTACCAATAAAGGATACTGATATGCAACCTACCACGAGCTTGAGTACTATATAAATACATGTGCAATGATATGGTATCAGTAATTATGAAGAATACACATAATAAACTGTATAACGTCAATTTTAATTGTATACGATATTATAATGTAATATGTTATCTATTTGTGACATTTGATGTAACTCAATATTGACATGTAATATCATAAAATAGGTTATGTATAACATTTTTATATATTTTTTTCTGTTGCTACTTAATTAAATGAAATAAAGATGAATCCTATAAAAAAGCGATGGTGCTGATTGCAAAATGAAAAATAAATCGTCCAAGTAAATAGCACTTAACGTGTTTCATTAATTTTATTATTTCATTTTACCGTCTTCCTTTTACCATTATTCTAATAAAATTATGGGGTAAACACGATAATTAGCATAATTCGTTAAACTTCTAGCCAACAATTGCTACTATCTGTTGCATTCTGTTAAAATGTGGAAAAAATATGTTTAATTAGTGCATACGATAAATGTGCCGAAACGTGGATATTCCGGCAGAAATACGTGCAATTTACCTTACAAGTATCCACGGACGTTTGGGATGAAAAGACAATCCCTTCACACGTGCAGACTTCGTTTCAAACTTTGTTAACATCTTTGTATTAAGTTGTAAATAAAAGTACACGTTCAATTAAACATTACAGCCTCTTGGCCTTTAAAAATTTGACATAACTGAAGACACGTCACTACTACGCTACCATGAAATAAAATGTCCGAATAGATGTAAGTTGGCCGGCGATAGTGTTGTACCAGATCGTTAAAATGTATCGAACTATTTCACTGTTTACTAAAGGTTACAGTAAACCGCGAGTCGTAAAGTATTCGAAAAATTCTATATTATATTATAATGTATAGCTCTATTATCGTGAAATCATCAAAAGATATATATTCCTTCGAAATAGTTTGGTTACATCCTACTTGACGGAACTTGTAACGTTACAGGCTTCATTCGAGATCATTTAAAGGTGATAACTACCACTCGGTTATAATGATGATACAATAGATATTTTATAAAAGTTAGGTTTACGGGGGGTAACATCTGATGCAACATTTTATATTGATTGGCTTCATTTAAATAAGTAGAAAAAAAATTCAAGGTACAAAATAACAATAATCTACCGTCCAAAGGGGTAGGAAACTTGACGCGACGCGTTCTGATTGGTCCGTCAGGCTGGGTGTTTTGCCCGGGAAACGCGCATGCTCCTTTGAAGCATTGAATTCATCTAACAACGTCAGGTATCATGCAGTCAAATCTGATAGCTCGAACAGTTCGGTTCACTCTGATATCGTGAGAGCATTCAGTAATCGACATTATCTAAACATTCTCTTCTACGTACTTTATAAAGGACGTCTTAGCTATCGCGACCATCATTCTACTTCGACCCTTCGTAGTGAACAGTCGATTGTTCTATCTTTCGAATAAGCTTAAACAAAACGCCGGTTTATTCACGCGATTCAATGAGTAATTCAAAGTTCTTCGTAATGATTAACTTTTTGATTTCAATTTTATTTATTTGTATGATAATTGGTGCGAAATGCCTCGAATATCCGGATATTGGACAGACAGACATCTATGAACTGCCACCGTGTGCTGCGTGCACTACTTTAACCGAAAGTTTCAAACGGGTGAGTTCAATTATTACTTGTTACATTGTGATTGGTGTAAAATTATCACTTAAAACATTCGCTATAAAAATTGACATTGGTCTCGGAATTTACAGTAGATTGTCCTTTATTTAAACAAATATCGAATTTCTTTCGAAGTATATTCATTTAAATGAGTATGACCAATACATACTTTATGATTCATATAGTAACATATTGTTCTGCTTTGAAATGGATCATTGTTAATATACGTTATTCATTTCTGTATAATTTAATTTCATTGTTTTAATTTTTTTTCTTGGGATAGGCAATCGAAAAAACTAAATTTGAGAAATTTGACGGTGGTGATACTGCATGGGAGCAAGAAAATTTGGGAAATTATGCCACAAGTGAAACAAGATTTATTGAAATTCAGGAACGTCTATGCATAGATGTAGATACTGGAGAGGCACAGTGCCACGCTTTAGCTGAAGAATTTGAGCATCATTTGGAAGACTGGTGGTTTCACCATCAAAAACATCATCCTGATATATTTGATTATGTATGTGTTAGGAAATTACAACGCTGTTGTCCAAGAGATCATTATGGTCCACAGTGTGCACCATGCATAGGCTATCCAGGCAAAGTCTGTAGTAATAATGGAAAATGCAAAGGCGCAGGAACCAGAAAAGGCAATGGTACTTGCATATGCAATAAAGGATACAATGGAACCAATTGCTCTGAATGCGCATCAGGATACTATCACTCTTACAAAGATGACAACAAATTTCTGTGCTCTCTGTGCCATTACTCTTGTGATGGCCCTTGCAAGGGAGCAGGACCAGAAAATTGTGAGAAATGTGCACGTGGATGGAATATGGAAGATGGTAAAGGATGCGTTGATATCAATGAATGCTTGAAAATTGAAGATTTCTGTATGGAAAATCAATTTTGCGTTAACAAGGAAGGAACTTATACATGCTTGAGTAAGTCAAAAAAAATAAATTATTTATTCAATTGGAGAACTAATTTGTTTTATTTATCTTAGATTGTGATATGGCTTGCAATGGTTGTACGGGTGATGGCCCAGATATGTGTGTTGAATGTGCTCACGGATATGAGAGAAAAGATAATTTGTGTATGAGTAAGTGTCTATGTTCTTATAATTTTGCTTGTTGTAACATTATTCTATGTTTTTTGATGGTCTTTTCTTAGATTCGGACATTTTAGATCGTAAATGGCAGGAAAATTTTACCAGATATGCTACTTACGTTGGATTATGCCTTACTATTTGCATAATCTTTCAACGTAGCATATACATAGCCAGTGTGATTGGATTGATGGTCGCGTTTTACATATCTGTTTCTGAGTACATGATAGCCTACAGTGATGTTCAAGATACCACGGCCAACGTCAACATACTGGGACCAGCCTAAGTATGTATTATTGTGTGTATGTATGTTTACATGTCTATTTAAGCAAAATGTTGCGTTACACCTGATTTTCCATTGACAGAAGTTATTTTTGCTTGAAACACTAATAAATCACTTCTCCGCATTGCTTGGTCATTATATGTCACAGTTTGATAAATTCTCATTACAATACATTTGTTAAGGGAAGTTAAGTCCTATTTAACTTACTTTGATAATTTTGTAATTTTGATAAAGTTTTACATTTACTTGGCATTTTTATTATTATCGCGAACATGATATCTATGTGATACGTACAATAGACGCATACTACCAATCCAGGGAGTCCTACATTAGCAGGTCATTTATGATAAAACATTATACTAACTTGATGTAACTTTTCTGAATTGTAAATCTCTTTTTGGTTCATTATTGTTTCATACATATACACAATCGAACACTGTTCGTTAAACGTCGCGACGTCGGTAAACGTCACGAAAAATATCGTATTTAACAGGGTACATATATTACACCCTAAAATCAATGTTAGGCTAATAAATATTAAATATAGATCTTTAAAATTAACTTACATGTATCGATATAAGTAAATTAACGATATTATTTATAATTGAAATTATGAAAAAACTTTCGATTTTACATATATTCCGTTTCTTCTACTCTGTTTCGTATTAAAGTCAGCCTACAAAATTACTTTTGACTTGTTGTATCAACTTTTAGTAAAGAATTCTTTAATATTAGAGATAATGATTTAATTATAAGAATCAAAGTACTTCTAAAGTCAGTACCAAAAATCGTACCATAGTGCATTTAAAACAGTAGATGATATAAGGTAATCATACCTTACATTTAAAGATAGTTAATATCAGATAAACTTATTACATTCTGTTACTATTGTCCGTATCATTAATTTTGCAAGCGAGCAGTACATGCTGTAAGAAAAAAACCAGGAACACCAAGTTCTTGGATTTGAAACTAACAGCACTGTACTCTATAACCTATGTGCTATTTTGACCAGTATAATTTCACGTGCCAAACTTTTTGTAGAAGTAGTATCATATGATTTAATATATAACCAAATAATTGGAAATTAATGAAGTATGATATGAATATTGTCTGTGTGTAATATAATATATCCGTAATCTAAGGGAACAATTGTTCTGGCTACACTTTATGCCTCGTAAATATATACGAATAATATCCCACACAGTGGGATATTATTTATAAACATAATCGTAATCTTAATGTCGTAAATGTGTATGATAAATGTAAACGTTGATTACCACTGCCGGTACCCGGTATTTTATTTCATATTAAATTCTATTTCGTTAAGAATTATATTAATGTTCTTCTCGGATCTTTGGCATAAAAAATATAGGGCTGCATCAAAATTACACGTAAAATTGTTCGTTCCGTATGTAGAAGTTATTTAAATTGAATTTTTCATTATATTTATTTACCGAATTATTACGGGATTTCATCGGCAGGCAACGTGTTAATTGTTACGTGATTATAACATCGCTATAGCTGTCCCTGTAAACGATATAACATCATTTCATTCCCGAGTACACCGTTGATCCGGGAATTTTTCGGTGTAACATGCCACGATAATTCCGTCGATAAAAATCAAAATCAAACAAACAATCAAACTCCTCAAATTATAGCTTTGAAAATCTAAAATATATACATCCCGGTTAGCTCTAACAATAAATACCTCAATTATCATTTGGCACAAAATAACACTAATATTCTCGGGTTAACGTGTTCTTGACGAGAGAAAAAAACAAACTAACATCAATTCCTCATAAAAATTATCATCAACGTGACTCAAGGTCACCGTAATCTCGGGATGAACAGGGGAACTAATCTTTTAAACAGCTTCCAAATAATACCGTATACTAATTATACGCGTAAATACGTATTAATCAAACTATGAATCTCTATATTAAAAACTACATGTTGAAGTATATATCGATATATTTATCAAAAATGTAAATGTGTATATGTGTATAAGTATAAGACACGTTAAATTGATTATTTCGTGCATTGACTTTACGTTTCATGATGAAATTCAATCCTCGGTTTGATCAGTTCGAAAACGAAAGTCTAATTCATCGAAATTCTCGCGAATGATGTATTTACACGCGGGAACGTACGATAAAGTAAATCGACGAGGTATCGCCTTCGCGAACCGAGTTTCTACGGGGATCATTTTCGCGAATTAAATTTCAACGGGGATCGTTTTCGCGATTTAAATTTCGACGGATCGTCGTGCGTGCATAAATTGATGGTATGGGGTGGGATAGGGGGTGTGAAATTCCGGGCTGAATAATAGCAACAGGGTGAACAACCTCAGTTTACCTCCCATGAAAAGGGAGGCTTCGATGAAATGCTCGGGTGTTGTGAGACATACGAAAAGGGAGGGAAATATATCGTCTGAAAAATCTGGCAGAAAGTCGATTGTTTCAACGTCATTCTGTTCCGACAGACTTTCGCGACAAAAATTGAAATTAAATTATAAAATACCTCTTTATTTTACAATTTCCCATATAATTCTGTCGTCTATCTCGTCGAAAAAAAAGAAGAGCAAAATGAAATGAAATTCCAACTAAAGGTGGAAACGGATATTCATTTTACTGTGAACAGGAAATGAGAAACAGTCCGTGAAGAATTTTGACGTTTTCATTTAAAAGCTTTGGAAAAAAATAGATTCATTTCAATTGGCATTGAAAACGTTCCACTTTTTGATACATGTATTAATAATAGTGAAATATATTTTGCATTATTTTTACTTTTTAACGTATATTGAATTTTTTACGTAGAGAAATATAAATTAATGGTGTTCCATAGTAAAGTAATATCTTCGTTAATTTAACGGGTGTATATATATATTTAATTACATGATAATATAACTAATTTAATTAAATATTTATTACAAGGAAAGTATATTGTGATGAGAAATTTATAATTCAGAAGAATTTCGTGCAACAATCGATACGAGGGTTTGCGACGCTTAGTCGATTAAGTGTTTGCCTACCCCCATAACAATGATGTATGCTGATGCATGCACGGATTAAAGGGTAGAACGGAGAGGGATGAAAGTGATATCGTAATAAGTACATCCGTTTGACATCCAGAACTGACAGGGGATGTTCTTAAACAATTCAAGACCTGCCGTGCTAACAATTAACGTGATTACACCATCAAATCATGAATTGTTAGCGCTGTAAATACACATACATACACACAGACACACACAAAATGTCAATTTTCAAAGAAATGCCATCCTAATTTATAAAATACATCAAAACTAATTTTTTTACGGGCCGCGGATTCGAGTGTTTGGAATCAAAGGGGGAAAAAAATGATGATGTATTTAAGGTGGAAATTATTTTTTCAATGCCATCGAGTTTCGACGTAATATCGAAGGGACATTTGAAAAAAGAAGTATACAAAACGTGGAAAAATCTCTGCGATACGATTTATAATATTCTAAAATAAATGTAGATCGGCTATTTTAAAGTTTAGTTTAGTGGAAGAGGTGAATTATGAAAGAATTTATCTCCATGTTTGCGCATCAAATCTTAGAATTTTGATGAATTGTAAATTGTTTAAAGTTAGTTTAAAGTATAATTGTATATTGGGGTAATTGGTTAGAAGTTATACGTTTAGTATACTTGCGTGTATATTAAGATTATTCCGATTTTTAATGTTATCGACAATAATTATTAATTGTATAATATTAGTCAGGCAATAATTTAAACATTATTGTATCGTTATGATTCCAGTTAGATATAATTATGCGATTATTTGTGATTCGAATGATTTGTGAAATCTTATAGCTATAATTCTAATTGTGTAATTGTATCTCCGCATATATTTGAGTGTTACTATCTATAATAAATGTTATTATCGATATTATTCAAACTGTCTATTTTCAATAAACCCTGCTTCCCAAACATTTCCAATATGCGCAGAAGAAATGCCTTTATTTTTTATCCAAATTTTTTTATTAGACGATGATTGAAAATCTTTAAATAATAGTTTTCGGAGTTTAATCGTTTTTGTTCACAAGCCGTTTCAAGTACGGAAGTTGGAATGCTGAAGTTCCGTTATGTTTGCCCCAACCCTTGTTAGATGAATTTCTTTGGTACTAGAGGGCGTAAATTCTTAAGAGTTTCTCGCGTACATATGTATTCTGAGGAGTGTTATATTGAGACTTGGTAGCTACTTAATTTGCAATACTTTAATTATATCCATATTAAATTTTTTGAAAAAGCTTCGACACTGCATAGCTTTCTAATTAAATACCAAACAAAATTTACAGCTAATCGTAAAAGTTGTGTTACTTTTACTGTTCAATAAATGTTCACGAACGTTTGCGAACAAGACATATATTTACAAAATATTTTGTATTATATGTACTAGTCTCAAAATTATTCATATAATACAATATTTTATTATTCTACTAACTCTATGATATTGTAATATTTATCTAATATTCAAATATGGGAAAATATTTTTTAGCACAGCAGTTCGCCCCAAAAACGTTTTTACACCTGACAAACCTTCCGATTTGCATTTACAAATGTGCAAATCCTCTCACCCAGCAGGCTATCAAAACATTGTAAAATCCCCTCGTAACAGTTCACAACACGATTCACCCATTCCACGAGAAATATCCACAATCTTTAATTTCAATTCGTGCCAGCATTCTCTGCCTCGCAAACTATCGCTACCTTTATTTCAACCTACAATATCCAATCCCCAAATCTCCTCCACACCCCTCACATTCATCTCCCTCTCCAAATTTACATCCCCAAAAACACACACCTACTACACAATCAAACAAAAATCCATCACAAAAAGCACAAAAACTCCCCAAAAACATTCTCAAACTCCATATAAAATCTCTAAAATCAAAATCATCTTATTCCCCCCAAGCCAAACAACCGCCGACAAAATGGCGTCCGCAAAAAATCCTCCTTTCAATAACTGCCACTACAGAGAAAACCTTAAAAGAAAAATCATCCCTCAATAATCCTTCGTTAAATCAATTCCAACAATCTTCGAAAATCATCGATCAAACCGTTACAAATTCCAAATCGTATCACCCCATCGTATCTTCCTCCATAAACCACCCTTCCTACATCAATCCCGCAAGAATCGAATTCCCTCCCTTCAATCAATCCAACCAATATTCATTTCCACCCATAATTACCATTCCACAATTCCCAATAATTTCCACGATCTTCAATTTCAATTATCACCCCATTTTTCATCTCTACGATATAGCAGAAGCTTTTGAAACATTTTGCAGACGAGCTACCAAGGCTATTCGATCCATCCTTTACAATATATGTATTCAGAAGGTTGTAGCATCGTTGCCATATCCTTCAGCAGCTCCCGTTGCATCATACAATTTTCCACGTGCACAATAATCCAACACATCCATGGAGGTCCTTGACTCTCAACACATTCGAAGGGCGAGCGCTCTTTCGAACCTTCTGCGCAATCGTTTCCACGGTTCAACCTCGCCTCATTCGCATCACCAGTACAACCTGGCGAACGAAAGGGATGGGAATTTTATCGCATTACATACGTACGATACGGCATTGTGAAGCGGCTTGGAATCCTGGCGAATTTGTAAGTACACTGGAAACTTTGTTACGTTGGTTGAATAGCTCGGGTGGACGCTAGGGGGCGAAATCTTGCTGGGACTTCTCGCGAGGGGAAGAAAGGGCCGGTTGCTTGATATTTGGGTTTGAAGGGGTGGGTGGTTGCAATACTTTGTGTAAACATATCCATATTAATGTATTTTTTGGAGTCGGTTGTTATTACAAACAGGCCTTAGTACAATGAAAACATAATATTGAAAATTTTTATTTAGTGGAGAACTTTTTCCTGGGCGAATTAAATTATGCTGTTGTCTATATCAGCGATGATTAATTTTTCGGGAAAACAGTAATGTTAATGTAATGGGAGGGGAATGTTGGAAACTTATATTCGTTGGAGAATATTCATTTTTGTGGGAATGGAAGTAGGTTTTTGGGAGTAAGATTATTTTTGAGGGGAAGTACTAGTGTTATGGGGTTCGTGTACTTTTTAGAATTTGGAGATTGTATATTTGTAAGGGAGTGAACATCGTTGCGAGGGTTCTGTAAAAATTACAAATTCACCGAGTTCTGCTTAAAGTCCACGGTAGATTGAGATTCTTTGTGGATTTTTAGCTAATTTATTTTTTACTTCTGGGAGTTAATGCGGAATTAAAAGATTTCCCGCGAATATGTATGTTGCGTGAACGAGATACAAAGAGAGAATTTCTGCATGCATTGATTCTCCGAATATCGCGTGAATTTTGCGGGCGCGAGAATTAAACTGCGACGCGCCAACGTAAAATTCTCTTTCGCGCACTCGGTGAAGCCGATTTTCGGAATGTTTGAATACCCCGCATGCAATAGGGATTAACAGGGTGATGGGAAAGTTTATGGTCAAAAGAGTTATGTTCTGTCAGCCAGAACATTCTCAGCGGATTTAAAGTTTCGCTTTGCATATCGTATAAATATCATCTAAAAAATGCACGCTTTTTTGCAAATCTTATACGCATGCTCCTACACCTCACATCATACAACATTTATATTCAAACTTTCTATACAAACTACCTCCTTAAAGTCCACATTAAAAAATACTAAAACCCTCCACACATTCTACTATCATAAAACAATAGACAATCGCTTAAAAGTATCGTAATTCCAAAGTAATTCTTTGTTCCTCATCTATCCATACATCTCTGCGCAAACGCGTCCTTCGGTAAAAGCGCTCTTTTCAAAACCACGCCAACAGAGAATTCTCGATAATCGAAGTACTCTCGATTCACGTAGTAACGGCGGGATTTTTAAAATCCACCGGACAGCAAGTTACAAACACAGGCTATCTTCTGCGTCCCGAATAAACTTCATCCATCTTTCGCTGATTAGAAATCCGCAAGCGCAGTGTCTTTGTACGTGGCACCATCTAGGTAAGATCGTATTTTACAGAACCAAAGCGATGTAAGTCACTCCCCATGACCTTTCCTCAGAATTGTACCACTTACAAAGGTTACAAAAACACGATAAAACAATGGATGAAATCCTGTCTATCAAACACAATCCGAGAATATTCTTCCCGTTGTGCAAACGACATTGTCATTTTATAAATGTTCCCGGTTATCATTTGAAATTGTACGATTCCGATGAAATTATGAAAACTGTCGGTGTTTAAAATACTGAAAAATAGCGGCATACGCATCGGCGTTAATTTGTAGACATGTCATACGCAGATGAAGGGTTGACACACGTCGGGAATCGTCTCCGTCGGTGGATTTTGCATTTGATCCATCACTGTCCTTTAGATGGGACAATACTGGGGAATTATTCCCGGTGAATTGGAACGGGGGAGGTTGAGATTTGCGGTGAATCGAGAGACTTCGTAGAAACTTGGATGGCGATAAGAGAATGTCCTTGACGTGTCGGAGTTTGGGGAAGTGGGAAACGGAGAATCGTGGTTCGAGTGTTTGGCGATTTTTGAGCGACGGGGTAATAGGACTTTGTACCTGGAGCTTCTTGGAATATAAGCGTTTACCTGAACTATTGAATTTATCGTAGGAAATATTCTGCTGCGATTAAATATTGTACTTTGGGAAATTTCAACGTTTTACTTGAGGGAAGATATTTTTAATTGGTGGAGGGTATGTATTTTTTTTTTGAATTTGAAAGATGTGGTTGAAATGGGGTTGGGGTGATTTAAGTGGTGCGATGATTTTAAGGGGGGTTGGGCGATTTGTCTTGGGGAACGGTAGATGGCTCTATTGTTTCTTCGTTTCTCACTGACGATTGTAATTGCGGGGATGGTGAAGAGGCTTTGTGTGTGTGGGTGAATTTGCAATACTCTGTATTATTATATCCATATTAACATTTTTTGGGCGGTGGAGTTAAGTTACCCTCCTTTCAGTATTATAAAAATATAATTATTAATTAGCACTATATTTTAGATAACGATACGTGATACAAGCATCGTTGTTCTTCACGTACACAATTTTTTCAGAGTGAAAGAATCGTCACAGTTTGCTACATTCACCCCAAATAAAATTCTAACGTCACCACATTAATGAGCTAACTTTTAATTCCAAAATTGTACTTTAATTCCACCGAGTCCCATTCACTTAAAAATTTGTGTATTAACAATTTTTCAAATGAAAGGTCACAACGTATAATCAAAAGTTGGGATTGTTTGTTCCCAATCTCTCTCTCACGTCGAAAACACCTCATTATTCCAATATTCGATGTGTACGTTCCTAAAACTTTTCCCTGCTTTCAATTCCTTTAACCTCCGGCAGACTAATTAATTATGTTTTTAAAATGAGCTCATTAAACAGTGAGAAAAATGTATGATACAAAAGTTATACTTTCATCGTTAAAACTGGTTAACGTGTATCAGTCAATCGTACAAAAATTTCTTCCACTTCGGCTGACGGTTCCTGGGTTTTCCCTTTATGGCAAGTATTCGGATAAAAAAATCGAATGAAAGAGAAGGAACCCCCTTTCGCGCACCCCCTTTTTTTAACCCCAAGCGGCTGCTGGCACCTGGACCCGAAACCGTTCACCCTTCTAACTTTTTAGCTCCCTTTCCCTTCTTCTATGCTCCCGATTCAAGGCTTTACCCCTGCACGATCGCTCGAAGGGTTGTTTTAAATAATAATAGCAGCCCAACCTCGATCGAAATGACGAAGTTTTCGCTCGTCAGTCTTGGTGTGCCGTAACTAAGGATACGTACGGATTTTCTCCTCGCGAACATACTGTCTTTTAAACGTGCGCTTTAAAACGACTCAGAATAAAATATGTGCAATTTTTTCGTTTTTTTTTAAAGATTTTACATTAAGAATGTTGTCTTAATACTTTAAAAAATCGTGGAGCTATGAAGTGTGAGGTACGTTAGTGTTTCTGACATTTAAAATTATTTGTTTAACTTCGTGTACTCTCATAATATTATTTGTGGAGGTAGAAAATTCTCGTTGTAACTAAAGACTAAGAATTTTAATTAAACTTGATATTTAAAATTCTAAACTTAATATTTGCGAATGTGCTGTGGTGTAAGTAATCTTTGCACGTGCTAAAAGATATGTAACGCTGATATAATATATGTTGAAGATAATCATATATCTTTGTGTGACTTAAAGTAATCATAATAAATATCAAAGAGTATTAAAAAAATCAGTGACATGTTACTAAAACACAAAATTAAATAAAATAAAATTGTTTCTATATGTGCATTAATCGCCATAGTGTATTTCTGATAGTGCGATCACAATATACATTTATCACATAATCTTAAATCAATTATGAAGAAGTGAGTAAATTAGTTTCTTAAAAGAAAAGTAAAATAAAAGTGTGTGCATCTACCACCATCATTTACTTTCAACGAGTGCAACTACACTAATAATCAATCACAAAATCACGAATCAATTAGAAACAGCAAGTGAGTAAATAATTGTCCACTACATTTAAAATAGCCAAATAAACAAAAACAAAATGAAGAAAGCAGAAAACTCGACAAATTCAACCTCTTACAATTTAAAAATATAGACCTTAAAAATAGAAAACCAAGTAGCCTTACAAAAAAATGTTTCATACAAATTTAAAACGGGTTGTTTCAACTATATGCTAAATTTTGTTTAAGAGAAGATTCTATTTGAAATAAAAAAATAATAAGCCCGCATGCGAGCGTTACGATTCACACCACCACGTTTTCAAGTGGCGAATTTTTCCCGAATCATTACCCGGCTCACCGAAGTCGATGCGTGGCACATGTGACGATACAGAGAAAAAAAAACCAGCGTGCTAAGTTTCGAAAAAAAAGGAACGCAGCGGGTTGTTGGTGCGCGGCTGCAAGAAAGAGGGTTAGTCGGATTTTTAGGGGTAGCCATCTACCCCCGTGCGTGTCATCCCCATTGAGCGCGGAACGGTCCCTTAAAATTGTGCCATCGTGAGTTTACGAAAAGGTGGAAATAATGTTCTCGTAACGGTGAATCGTTTGGGCCTTTCGGTATCCTTCTGTTGCCGAGATGATTGGGTTGTTTGATGGCTGATCGATAAAAAGTGATGGTAAAAAAAAATTTTCATATGTATTCACAGTATAGATTATACTTAAAATTAATAATAAAAATAACATATTTCTCGAAGGAAGAGTATTATTAAGAAAATTTAATATTTTGGTTGATATTAAATTTTTTTAATATCTGTTTTCTCTTTGGGAAGTAGATTATTTTTATTGTCAATTTTAAGCACGAATTGTAATATTATTTTGTGATTTATATTAAAAATTTTGAGTGCAATTTTGAAGGGGGTATTGAGAGATATAAAAAATTGTATTTTCTGAAGTCTGTTTGCTAAGTAGATTATTTTTGAGGATGGTTTTGAAGAAAGTATGGAGGAAAGTTGAAGGGGATTTGTGGAATATGAAGAAAGTGGAGGATATAGATTTTTTTCTGTGTATTTAATTAGGATAGTTTTTTGGAGAAAAATGGAAGAAGGCCATTTTTGGCCGATATAATACTCAGTAGAGCTATTAGGTCAATTTTCGCACTTTGGTGTCAGCTTGCAGGCATTGTGTTTTTTAGGGGAGTATCGGCTTCGTTTTTTCTTTCATGCCTGTCAGGATTACGTTAGAGCGTGCATTTCCGGGATTCGGGCTTATTGTCATCCATTTTGTCTCTTTTTTTTCACTCGTGTTGCATTGAAAGTGGAAAATAATATACGCGAATAAAAGAGCTGAGAGATTTAAGACCCCTTTTGCGGTATAAAAAAGTATTAAGAACATGAAAAATTTAAGTATCAATTTTTCAAATATCTGAGATATAAACTATGATGAAATTATTTGTTTGCGAGTAGAAAAATTATGAGAATGTAGCTCCATTACTAAAATATATTTTACAATTTTGAAGATATAAATTAAACCATACCGGAATTGACTTATCGATTTCACCCTCGGCTTTTCTTTTGTTTCCCAGTCTTTTTTCCCTTTTTCTTTCACGAAACCGTGGAAATCACGTTAAACCGTATCTTCGTCGATTCAAAGTCATCGTAGATAATAATTTCGCTCCGGAATGCGGTCACGGTAACTTTCAATGTAAAAGCCTGACTAATCTTATTTTACCAAAATGTTTAAGACTTTTCTCTCTGTCGCAACTGCAACGAAATTTAAACATTTACATGTTTAAAACACGTACCTAAATCAGAATACAAATAAATTTGATTCTCCCTTTGATGAGTCATCGCTGATAACACGTTGAATGCCAGGAGCACTGGTGACTCGTTGCTAAATAAAATTACTTACAAAAATAAAAGTGAAATTAGTTACATTTTTCTAGCGATAATATTCATAAAGCTGACATATTTGATAAAGGGGAATTAATATAAAATAAAAAAAGTACTAGTAAATATGTAGCTATTTTTACTTTTAATACGTTCCGTGCCGGACCGTTTTTGAACACTAGATTTACGGAGCCAATTTGACTCATTCAAAATTTGATTACTATATATACGTAACATATTGGTTGATCAATTTTTTCTATAATAAATCTTTCATTTAAATCGAGTTGGAACTATTTTCTTTGTAAAAAATTTCAATCTTCTTATATGAGTCAAATTGACTCACTTTTAAAAAAATAGGTATATCAACATCCGTAAATCTAGTGTTAACTCTTTGCGGACGGAGATCTTTTTAAATATTGAGAAAGTATTACTTATTTGGCGATGAAAAACCACTTTTTTACCGGAAAGTCAGACAATTAATACATAGAAGTTGAAAATGACTAATTGTGTAATAATATTTCAATTTTTCACCTCAAACCGTGTATACATGCACCAACGAACTGTAACCAATTTTTTTCTCAGACCGCATATAGGCGCCCATCGTCCCCAAAGGGTTAAAGACTTTCCATTCAGGCCGCGTGGGGCATATACGACCCACGTATATTTTTGTGGCTTAAATAAATATATTTTTGAAGTACACTATACAATATTTCAATAATGCAAAACCATAAATTTAAAAAAAAGTGTATATTTTAATATGTTTTAACCAGAAAAGCGATAAATTGTATTTTACTTGACAAAATATTGTTCCAAATATCGTCTGTTTTAATAAGCATTTTTCCAGCCTGAACGGAAAGTCCAGCGTGGGGTCGTATACGCCCCACGCGGCAGGGTACGTGTTAATATGTCTGCTCTATGAAGACGTGAATTTATGAGAAATAGTTCCTCTTCTGTATAAATAATAGGACATGCAGAATATACGTGACATTTAACGTGTTAACATAAGAACTGCCGGGATGTTCAAAGTAACTGGTGTCTAATTTTTAATAAAACTCTTTAAACTTACGGAGAAGTCAGACAGTAGACGTTTAATTTTGCAAAGCGTAAATTACAGAATCAAGGATCTTTTTCATCTCGTGATTCCTCTTGCTCCAAAGTACTTATTTAACATTAAATACAGTAAACGTAACTCTAGCAGTTCTAACATGGAAGTTAAAAGCATCAAAGGAGTGCACCAAAAAAATTAAATTTCCTAACTAATTAAACTTTCTGATGATATTTGACTCTTTCGTTACAGAAATTATTTAAAATGAAATACGCCAGAAAAAGTCCCCCGAGAATTTTCTCTTCTCACTATTTCTTTCGACTAAAAATCACTTCTCTTTTAATTCTCGCCATTAACAATTTCAATTAAAGAAATAATTGAATTTAAAATCCAAGAATAAAATCACAAATGTAAGAGAGGAAAAAACTATTACTTTTATAAATTATTTTAACCTTAGATCACTAACCTTCGTCGATGCGACGACACGGATTTAATAAATAAATACATATTTTTAATAATAGAAAACAACATGTTTAAATTTTATTTAAATAATACCCTTTAACCCCTTTTGTAAACACCGTAGTCGAAGAGACGAAGATTAGTGTTAAGCGTCGAAAAATAAGGTTAGTGATCTAGGGTTAATAAATAAATGACATAAACCAGTAAAACAACACTTAATCACATAAAATATCTCTTCAAACATAAATCATAACTTCTAATACGTAAATTAAATATCTGTCGTAAAACTATTTGTCTGTTCGCTTCTAATCTCTCTAAACAACTACCTGAATATTTATAAAAAATGCTGCTCGTCATTCGGACGACAAGCCAACGCGAGTCAGTCGTCGCAGCAGTGACGAACATACTCGGTGTTACATTCATATAAACATTAACACTCTTACACAAAGAAACCTATTATCTCCATAATTTTTCAAACAAGAGTAAAATCAAGCCTATGAGTCATCGGTGAAAATTTAAAATCAAACGTATGAGAGCAAGTAATTGAAAAAATTCTGTTTTATCACCAATTATTCATGAATCCTTCTACCATCAGCTTTCTTCGTTACGTACGTAAAGCGAGAAGAAAATGATATTAATAAAAAGAATTCGGAGAGAGTCGTAAAGGCATCATCGTCGATGATGCAGCTGAGAGGAACATAGGTATGGAAAAAAGTCGAGGAACTTCACGGACGCTATAGAGAGACTGTAAGGCTAGTCGAGCGTATAGAAAATAATTACGAATAACTCCGTGGAACGAAGCTTCGTTTTCTTCTTGCAGCGGCTTCGCGGTGCGCAACAACGCCGTAAAGTTTTTTCTCTCGGCGCGAAACGGTTTCTTGAAAACGACTCGCCCGATGTCTTCCGCTTAAGCGCTTTCCACATGAAAACGATCAGAAGTTCTAATCAATTTCGTGCCGATTCATGCCACGTTTTCTCGATTTGACTCTGGTCAAGTTATTTTAGAAAGGCTCGCTACGTGTGTTCTAAATATTCGTTGAAAATAAAAGGTGTTAGGTTTAAATAATTTCAATAAAATGGGAATTAAAGTATGGACATTTAGTTTACGAATTTTGGAAACGTTGAAGAAAGGATATTTATATTTTTAAAAGGTTGAATGCTGTGTGGGACGTTCATAACTAGTACTAAATTCAGAGAAGCAGTGTCATTTAAATGATCATATTTAAGAATTTGATAAGTAAGTAATAGTAGATTTGCTGTTGGTTACTTCAATATATTTAACGCTAGAATTACCAGGCAGTGAAAATTACTGGTTGTACAATTTTAATAAAAAGTCTCCAATTTTGCAGGGGAAGGCATAGAGTAAATATACTATGTCCATTTTATAAAACAAAAATTACCGAATGAAATATGCTTTCCGATGTTTGGTTCCTCTTTTTCTAAGCTGCTTATTTAATATATTTAACACTAGATTTACGGATGTTGACAGATCTATTTTTCTGAAGTGAGCCAATTTGAATCATACAAGAAAATTGAAATTTTTTGCAATGAAAATAGTTCCAAATCAATTGAAATGAAAGATTTTTTATTGAAAAATTAACCAACCAATATATTACATATGTAGTAATTAAATTTTGAATGAGCCAAATAAATACAATAAATTTAACGTCGATAGTGTTAACACTAGAATTGTTTCAAAAAAGAGGAACCACGAGGTGAAAATGATAAACATCTCAGTAATTTATCTTTTACAAAATAGACGTGAAACAATAACTCTATGGTTCCTCTATATTGGAGAATTTTTATAAAAAATTTGTGACTAGTGATGACTGCCTTGGCAAGTCTGGAGTTAATATTAAAATGTTTCCTACTGGAAAATACGCCAAGTGTTACTGACAAGCTAATTATTTTTACCTCCAATAATTCTGATTTAAAAATTTGTCATTTCAACACAAGAAGTTAAAATTTAATTTAAATAAAAAATAGGTGATGGACAGCTGGCATTCGCAGTCTAAAATTTGCTGCGATGACCTCTTCGAAAAAGAATACAAATATAGTAATTATAGTTAAATAATAAAACTAAAGAGTTATTTATGGCGATGTCTATGGTTTCTAGAAGTCGAGTAAATCTGTATATCTTTATTGCAGTCAGAGAGCTGATAATATTTTGCCCGCCTTTTTATCGGATTACCGGATGCGCTTGAAAACTCCTGTCGGTCGTTGTATCGAACATTTCTCCCTCTCTTCGTTTTATTTATTATTATGGACTTCCATTGAGTTTAAAGATTTATTTCAACGTTATTCAGAATTTATAATATTGTACATATTTCAGGATATATAATTATATCAATGCATCATATTGCTGGCTGAATATCTAATAAAGTAGAATTTTTAAAAAACCGGTAATAATCTACTTAATACTATAGAATTATTAATTCACGGTGTATCGTGAAATAAATCTGGAATTTAATGAAATCAAAAATCAGAAATAAATGTCGCTTGCGAGCGAGGAAAAGCGAGTGGAAACTGCGCAACTGCAGCCGGATGGGAAATCGATTCGAAATATTGCCGCCGTAGGTGCCAATCTAACAACCCTTTAACACGTCGTGTGTCGTTCGTATTTCACATATTATGTCATTTACACTGAAATGAAATTTTCCTTATTAAATTGACGTCTTTCCAAACTGAAATTATCGATAATTACAATAATTACATATACAGGAACATTTAGCATATTTTCCACCAGTATTTTCAAATCAAATACGTCAGGAAACTGCTGTCCTTTCACTTCATAGTGTATTTAGTATGTCAACGTTTCAATTAGAAATAAAAGAACAATAAAGGGAAATTTTTCATTGTCAAAATTGAACTTTCATAATTCACAGATTTTTATCTGTTATTTCTAACTTAATATTTAAAATACTAATCCAAATTATAAAGTAAAAAGACACCAGCAGAGATCGTTTCAAACGATAAAAAGATTCTATGAAAAAGAGCTGAAGGCTCAAGCATATGGCATTCAACCCTTTAAAATGGTTTTCCCACCATTTCCAAAATCTACCCCTGACATTATGGTGACTGTCCTATATTTCTCTACGCCATTTTCCTGTTCGCACAGTCGCGTGGCGATTCCGACAAAAAGGTCGAAAGTAGCCAGGGGGCTGCTTGGACAATATACTGATCCCTGGAAAGGGATTCGAGGGGGTGCGTAAAGGGAATCGCCCTTTTGCCCTCCTAGGACGAAAGCCTATTGGTCAGATTAGAGCCTGTCCCTCGACGGGACTATCGATTATTTGCTACCGATTTCCAGGGGCTACCTGCAGGCTAATTTCGATGATGCGTTAGGAGGTGTGGTTTGACCTGTGGTCGAGCAACACCTACGAGTCCTTTAAAATTGCTTCCTGCGGATCGCGTTAGGGCTTTGATCAACGATGGGCGCACGAATTTGCTGGTTTGCAAATTTACAACGCTTCCTGCCTACGAGAGAGTTAGTATCTTAATATTAAGGGGAGGCTATTCTAGGGGGTGGATGGGTGGATATTACAGGCCTTTAATAGGTGCTTCGGTAATGATTAATTTTCAAATTGACAAAATTTCAGGTGACGCAGAAAAAGAGACGTTAGATTTGCTGGCTTGCTAATTTCGAACGTTTTCTGCCTTTGAGAGAGTTAGTGTTTTAATATTAAGGGGTGGCTATTCTAGGGGGTTGATGGGTGGATATTAAAGACTCTTAATAGGTGCTTCGGTAATGATTAATTTTGAAATTGACAAAATTTCAGGTGATACAAAAAAAGGGATGTTAGATTTGCTGGCTTGCGAATTTCGAACGTTTTCTGCCTTCGAGAGAGTTAGTGTTTTAATATTAAGGGGAGGCTATTCTAGGGGGTGGATGGGTGGATATTACAGGTCTTTAATAGGTGCTTCGATAATGATTAATTTTCAAATTGACAAAATTTCAGGTGACGCAGAAAAAGAGACGTTAGATTTGCTGGCTTGCAAATTTCGAACGTTTTCTGCCTTCGAGGGTGTTAGTATCTTAATATTAAGGGGAGGCTATTTTAGGGGGTGGATGGATGGATATTAAAGATCTTTAATAGGTGTTTCGATTACGATTAATTCCAAAATAACTATTTTATGAGATGAAAGGAGGGATTTTGGACGTGTTGATTTGCGAATTTTAAACGCTTTCCAGCTTCGAGAGAGTTAAAATCTTATTATTAAGAGGAGACTTGTTTCGAGAATGGGCAGGTAAACACTGAAGGTCTTTGATAAGTGCTTCAACAAGGAGCAGATCCTTAGAGCGCTAAAATTTCAATTTGCTGGCCTGCAGATTTCAAGCATTTTCTAGTTTCGAGGAAGGTAGAATTTCATTATTAAGAGGAGACTTGTTTAGAGATTAAATAAGTAAATGTTGAAGGTGTCTGATACGTCCTTCAATAACGATAAATTCTCAAATCGCTAAAATTTTATGTCATACAATAATAAACGTTCGATTTGAAAATTTTAAACTATTTCTAGCTTCCAGAAACTTGAAACGTTATTATTAACAAATAACTGTTATTGTTAAAGAAGACGAATAGATAAATATACAAATACCCGACAGATGCTTCAACAATAAACAAATTCTTAAATTATCTAACTTTCCATACGATGAAACTTTAGCTGGTTCGATTTGCTACTTTGCAGATTTCGAGTGTTTTCTAATCTCGAGATAGTTGTAACTCTATTATTAACAGATAACAGTTATTATTAAAGAGGAACCGATAAATATAGAAATATCCGATAGATGCTTCGACAATAAACGAATTCTTAAATTACTAAATTTTCATGCGATGAAACTTTAGCTGGTTCGATTTGCTAATTTGCCGATTTCGAGTGTTTTCTATCCTCGAGATAGTTATAACCCCATTATTAACAGATCACAGTTATTGTTAAAGAGGAACCGATAAATATAGAAATATCTGATAGATGCTTCAACAATAAACGAATTCTTAAATTACTAAATTTTCATGCGATGAAACTTCAGCTGGTTCGATTTGCTACTTTGCCGATTTCGAGTGTTTTCTAATCTCGAGATAGTTATAACCCTATTATCAACATATAACAATTATTGTTAAAGAGGAACCGATAAATATAGAAATATCCGATAGATGCTTCAACAATAAACGAATTCTTAAATTACTAAATTTTGATGCGATGAAACTCTGGCTGGTTCGATTTGCTGGATGGCAGATACCGAATGTTTTCTAGTCTCGAGAGAGTTAGAATTCGATTATAGAGAGGAGACTTCTTTAGAGGGTGGTCAGATGGACACTGAAGAGCTGCGATAGGCATTTACATCGATAGCAGACGAATTCTTAAATCGCTGAAATTTCGTACGGCACGAATGGCACGTGATCGTGAACACAACTCGTCCTCATACCGAGAATTCTGCGTATTGATATGTTGAATGTAATGCATGTCGATATTGCGACGTATTGTTCGGCACGGTGTATTATCCCTGTGAGTACGAGCGCAACAGTTTCTATTCAGGTGAAATCCTCGTATCCTCGAGATCTTTGAAATCTTCGAGTTCTTTCAACCTACCGCTACAGTGATATTAAATTTATTATTAAATATTTTCCACCCTATCTAAATTCTATCATAAGCATCAAATCATAATTGTTTCTATTCCTATCTATTCATATCGAAATTGGCGGACTCTACGTGATATCAACAATTTAAATAAAAATTGTAAAAATACGGGGAGTTTAATGAAACCGCAAACTGTGCGAGGCAATTATGCTTTCAATTCGAGAATGCAAAGTCGGCGGGTCGTTATTAATTTATGTTAAAAATATGAGAAGTAGGAATGGTAGAGGAGTAAACATGATATATGATATTTGCCCGAAGATAATAGATTTCCCATGTTCGTATTTGATGGAATATTTGAAACACGACTGTTTACCGGCGGTATTTCCCTCTGGAATATCTACCGTGCAACAGGCTTTTAATTAAAATCCCGCGCCTCTGATAATTCAGCCTCTTGTAAAATTCACCGATTTAAAAAAAGACCTTGACGAGGATGATTTTACATGCAGTGTGTAAGCAAAACCGTTTGTTTGTTAAATAACCTCGACACTCTGTGCCTTTGACGGGTGTGTGTTTTTTTTTCATGCAACACGAAGGGAAAAATTACATGGAGAAATTCATGGAAACATTATGAAAAAGCCTGAAAATATTTATAAAACGTTAAATGAAAGAGATTTGGAAAAGGATTTGTAGGGTATTTCAAATATTTTCCAATATTTACATCATTGGAGATTTTAACTCGTTATGAGGGTTTTATTTGTGGAGATTATTTATAAGAGCTTTGCTTTTAGAGAGGCTTCTAAATTTTTAATTTCAAACGGTATTGGAAAAGTTAATTACTTTGAACTTTTGGTTAAAAGAGAATAAGTAGTATTTATAGGGAGCTTATATTTTTTTTCGGCAGCTTTGGGAATTCGGGCTTTATTTTTAGCTAAAAATGTTTCTGTAGGGTCAGTGAAATAATTTAAAGTCCCTGGATAATACGGCTGGAACGATTGAAATCGAAAATATGAAATAGAGAGTAATGATTTCCAGGTACATGTGGTTTTCAGCGGTATCTGAATTTCTATTTTCATATGGCCTTCTTCTGTCAATTAGACGTTGGAAAAATATTGATTTCAAACTTAAGATATCAAAGGTATTGATTAATTACTGGATAATCATAGTTATTACCTTTAGGAGAGACGATTAAATTTACTACTAACTCTATTACTAGGTGAAGCGAAACGAAATATTTCTTTTACGTGTCTGGTATAATATCTAGAACGTAATTCATCATAAAATATTAAAACCTGGCCAGTCTATCACAGTAAGATTTACTGTACACAATTAAAAGGAATAAATATGATACATATTTTTCTCGTAAGTAAATTTTTTCGCATTGGAAGAAAAAAACATTTCTTTTCGCTTTACCTATCATTTACACGCGAGTTATATATATCTTTTAACGGCTATGGGAATTCAGGTTTCAAATTTTCAGTCGAAACATATTTCTCTCTCTGCCGTGAAATAATTTAAATTCCTCGGACAATACGGCCACATCGATTGAAATCGAAAACTTAAAAGAAAGAGCAACGGTATCCAGTAACAAGTGGTTTCCACTGAATCTCTATTTCCATATTTTGATGCGATTTTTCCGTCAAATAAAAGCTAATGGAACATCATTTTCAAACAGTAAATATCAAGCATATTGATCTGTCACTGGATAAATAAATTTATTGCCTCTATAGGAGAGTAATTAAATTTATAACTTATCCCATTTATTTATACGGAAGTTATACATGTTTTAACGGCTATTGGAATTCAGTCTTTTAATTCTCAACTGAGAAATTGAAACTAAAATACGTTTCTCTACCTTTCGTGAAATGATTTAAATTCCTTAAACAATACGACTGCAGTGGCTGAAGTCGGAAATATAAAATAAATTGCTACGATATCCAGTAACAAGTGGCTTTTCACCGAATCCGTATTTCTGTTTTTTAATTTGACTCTTCCGTCAATTAAAAACCAATAAAATACTATTTTCAAACTCGAAATATGAACCATATTGCTCTGCTACTGGATAATTAAATTTACTGTCTCTATATAATTAAATCTATCACTTATTCTATTTATTTATAGGGAAGCTATATATTTTTTAACGCCTAAGTGAATTCAGCCTTCAAATTCTCAACTGAAATACGTTTCTCCACCGAGGAATAATTTAAATTCCTTAAACAATACAATCGCAGTGACTGCATTCGAAAACATAAAATAAACAGCAACGATATCCAATAACAAGTGACTCTCCACCGAATCTGTATATTTCTATTTTTCGATTTGACTCTTCCATCAAATAAAAGCTAATAAAACACTATTTTCAAACTCCAAATATCAAGAATATTGATCTGCTACGGGATAACTAACTGTACTATCTATTTTATTTATCTATAGGGAAGCTACATATTTTCTAACGGCTTTGAAAATTCAGACTTCAAATTCTCAACTGAAATATGTTTCTCCACCCTTCGTAAAATAATCTAAATTCCTTAAACAATACAATCGCAGTGATTGAATTCGAAAACACAAAATAAACAGTAACGATATCCAATAACAAGTGGCTCTCCACCGAATCTGCATTTCTATTTTTCTATTTGACTCTTCCATCAAATAAAAGCTAATAAAACACTATTTCCAAACTCGAAATATCAAGAATATTGATCTGCTACGGGATAACTAACTGTACTATTTATTTTATTTATCTATAGGGAAGCTACATATTTTCTAACGGCTATGAAAATTCAGACTTCAAATTCTCAACTGAAATATGTTTCTCCACCCTTCGTAAAATAATCTAAATTCCTTAAACAATACAACCGCAGCGACTGAAATCGGAAGTATACAATAAACTGCAACGATATCCAGTAACAAATGGCTTTCCATCATATCTATATCTCTGCTATTTTTTTATTTGAATCTTTCGTCAAATAAAAACTAAAGAAACACTATTTCCAAACTAGAAATATCAAGCACATTGATTTCCTATTGAATAATTAAATTTGTTGCCTATACCGAAGAATAATTAAATGTACTACTTACCCTATTTATTTATAAAGAAATGATATATTTTATAACAACTACGTGAATTCATCCTTCAAATTCTAAACTAAAATACGTCTCTCCACCTTCCGTGAAATAATCTAAATTCATCAAACAATACGACCGCACGGACTGAAATCGGAAACATAAAATAAAGAGCAACGATATCCAGTAACAAGTGGCTTTGCAGCGTATCTGTGACTCTGCTATTTTTATGTGGTTCTTTTGTCAAATAGAAGCCAGTGAAATATTATAGAATATGTATGCGGCTGACGTCCTCTGTGATGAAAACAAGATATGGGAATTGGATGGTAGAGTTTATTTACCGCGAAGAGTAGAGCCTTGTCCCTCTGCTACGAGTCCTTTTGGATGTCCGCTGCTGCTTTTTGTTTTGGTTTCGCGTTCATACCGTTTGACCGTGGTAATTGCTCCGATCGAAGGACAAACTAGGAACGCTTTAATCTTTGAGTTGGGACGAAGACTTTATTACGTAGCTCTGACGATGCATGGGGAAATTGGAAATCCTGTCTGACGATATTTCGATTGAAGTAAAGAAATTTTCGTATTAAAATAATTCAATTAAAATGAGGATTAATTGAACGGAGGATATTTGCTGAATTGAATTCAATTAGGATAAGCATGGGATTTTAGTTTTATGGCAATATGGTTCTGTATATGAGATATTTCGGGATATAAATTTAATATTAAGAAATATTTGTTCTATTTCAAGTAACATATAGAATAAATATTCCTTGATGTTAAATTTATACTGAAACATATTTATTCTAGTAATTGCTTATTCTATTAATAATTATTCTACCATAGGATGTGTGTATTAAATATTCTATGGCAACGAGATATTTATTCTGCACCTATAATATACATGGTAAATATTCTACGATATAAACTTAATACTAACAAGTAATTATTTTATCAAACTTAATAAATCTATTAGATATTCTATGGCTAAACGAGATATCCATTCTGCTGCTAGGATACACATATTAAATATTCTGCAGTTCAAATTTGGCACTAATTGTATGAAGTATAATGTTTATTTCACCTAACATAATATTCTATTACATCCACTGTATACTACGAAATATTTATTCCATTTAACATAGCAAATCTATTAAATATTCTAGTGTATCAATTTCATACTAAAAAGAAACATTCATTCCATCTAACACAATATATATATGTATTATTTATATATAATATCTATTTCTTAGCTGTGGGGTATTTCATAGGTTTATCATGTTAGATTAAATTAATATTTCTTAGCATCAAACTAATACTATGGAAGATTTAATAGATTATGATATATTTAACAGACTTAATAGATTATATATATTAACCCTTTCAGTGTCGACCGAAAAATTGATTGAATTAATGCCAAATATAGTTGCTAATAAAAACAATTGCGATTTGGCAATAGTTTCATATAGAGCACGCAATATAGAGCATAAACTGTCTATTTACAATTATTAGACTGCGGATGTTTATGCAAATTTCGAGTTTCACAAATGCAGGTGAGATAGGAAAATCTATCTAGGGATTTATTGCACTCAATAAATATTACAACAAATACCATACTTTCGATATTTTAGATATATTTTTATATTATGTCCTTTTTGTATATTTTAGCCGTATTTAATTTGTCATAAATGCATAAAAATCCGCAGTCTGACAATTATTTATCAAAAAATTACTGATATTCTATTGGAAACCGAATACTAACCCTTCGTTGACCAGTGTCAGCACTATTGCTAACGACGATAGATCATTGACCGGCACCAAAAGGGTTAAATATTCTATGATAATCATTTTGTGGCCAGGGATATTTGTACCACTATATTACATGTTAAATATTGCACGACATTAATTTCATGTCAATAAATACCATACTCTCTCTAATACACCACATTAATAAATATTCCACTCCATAAGCAGCTGAAAATCCTACAAAGCTTGCTATTTTAACAAAATAACTCCAGAAGATGTAGAAAGCTAAAAAATACAACAGGTATCGAATATCACGTTTTTTTTTCACTTCGACGATGCAGCGAGTTATTATTGTAGCAGTTCAAAATCAGAGAATAACATCAGGGAAAACAAACAAACCAGAGCTTTTACTGTTGCCAATATTGAAACTGTCTGACGAGCGAGGAAAACAGCGATAACGCTTCGGGAATATTTACAAATCTCGGAACACGGTACAATATTAATTCGCTGGCCGAATGAAATTATCAAGCTGGTCAAAATGTTTCATCCGTTTTTCGGCATCAAGGATGCTCAAACGTCCCCATATTGCGTTAAAAAGAGCAAATGAATATTTGCTGGCAAATTGAACGAACCAACTCAGTGTGAAAAAAAGTGATATTTACCTTGCATCAGTATTTTAGTAACTCGTCAATAAGTGGGGCATCGTGACAAATGAACAGTAATACAATAAAATAATCACACTGAAAATCCGTAACGAACGTATCGCTAACTACTGCAAGGACGAGGTAGAAAATGACGATATTTCTGATAATAATAAACTCTTGAATGATTTCCTAATTCTCGCGTTTCACTGTGTAGAGCAGCTCGCTATATTTGTAACGTAGCACGCAATTTGTCTTCTCAGATGCACCTATTACTCATTCATGTTTGTAAACAGAGGACTCCGTGGAACGATTCCATCTATTACTTCTGTAACGTAATACTTCTTGTACCTCGGTTTAACGTCCTCGTACGACGCCATCGAAAGTCAGCTGAATGTCAAAGGACACTACAAGATTGCTCACCTTCATATCTCATAAATACTACTGGCACTATTGGCGTGAAATCTATTGGATTTCCATATATTAAATAACTAAGCTATTCTACCATGAAAAAAGGGGAATCGAGTACTAAAAAATATTATCGACTCAGTAATTCCTATCTTATGAGATAGACGTAGTACAACTACCCTAAGACTCTTCTACAAACTGGAGAATTTTTCTAAAACTTCATTATCAGTCATTTCGACTATCTCGATAGTTATAGAATTAATGAGAATTCCAAGGTCAACTAATGCAAGATATATCGCATAACATATCACCCACGTTATACGTGGTCCTAACGGATAATCTAATATAATGTCTTAACCAGTTAACTGCGTTATTTAGTTTTATGAATCGCCCATGACAAACGGAATTAAAATCGAGCAATGACTTCTATATTCGTCGAACACGAGGCAAATATTTCTAATCTAAATTTTAAAAAGAGGAAAGTAAAATGTGGAAAAATTACATTTTTAGTGTATATGAAATTGATAATTTAGTATTAAAAAGGCTACCGTAATAGAACTTTGGATTGACGTGTATACACGCCGAGCGCAGTTGACTGGTCAGAACGCATCACATCTATAACCTTTCTAACCCTTTCAAATTTCATGTGTCTACAGATAAATATATATGTACTCGCCGCTACCCGGATGGCCAGGTATACACGTAAGTTTATCGCAAAATAGTTACACTTACTTGTCATACAGGAGAATTTAAGGGCAGCATACCTCCTCGTAAAAAATGCAGCATGTGATCAGGAAGAAATGCATGGGTGAAGGCAGTGGTCATCGAATTAAGACGCCATTTTGTCCCCGCAATTGCGTTGGGGACGCCTGTAGACGTGCGGACCCGCGACGCTGCTGCGCCTGTGTCGTTGCGTACCCGAGGAGAGGTGGTATGAGACTGAGCGCGGCGACTGAGTAGTGGGGAGAGTCACGTGACGCGGCGGAAGGAGCTTCCGGATTGGCTGCTCGATGGCGGGTGACGTAACAGACTCGACGACGCGCGGGCTGTCTAGGCTAGTAATCGGACGAGTGGAACTGATCGAGGACAGCTTAACGAACGTTCGTATCCACCCACTCACGCACACAAATATGTAATATACCAATACATGTGTAGATCCCATAAAAGATGCATGCATGATGCACATGCATCGATATATGGACAGGATGCGTGCGAAGTGGGAATTATTGTCTGAAATCCTAATCCGGTTTCTGCAATTTTTGCTTTAGGTGTAATATGGGTTACGATCGATATCTGAAGGATTAGATCGTATGATTGGCTGTTGATTGAATGCCTAAAGCACATTGATCATTTTACAATTGATGTATGTTAGTTAATGGAATTGTTTGCAGGTTGAATGTTGGAATATGGAGTTAATGGTAACTCCCTCTACTTGAAGTGGAGAATATTGAGGAATTGAATTCAATAAGTAACTCCCTCTATGGAGTTGAAAAAGGAGAGAATCGAAGGGATATTCGCGCGTGATAATACGATAGTTCAAATCGGCAAACTCGTTCGGAGATGGATTGATTATTGTTTCAATTTATCGCCCGACGGATGACTGCAACTGTCTCGTTGGTTGAGCGACGGTCACGTTACATTCGATCTCCGAGAATCGATAAACAAATCGATAGATTATCGAAGTATCGTTGGGATCGGGAAAAGAATAAGGGTCATCGTAGTGGGGGTACAGAACGACAGAAGAGAGATCGGACACGAATGTTCCAGCATTCCGTCACGAGCGCTCGTGATCGGCGGAGGTGTTGTGTTGTCGTGAAAGTATTCTCCTGAGAAAACGTCGAGAGAGGTTAGCTCGAACGATTTCTGATCGAGATCGAATCGTTGCTTAGTATGTTTTGAGATAAAGGGGGAGGAAAGATCGTTGAGAAATTATCATTACAAGACTGTATAAGATGCAAAGCAGTTTCCTAACTTCGCACGATGATTTTCGAAAAACTACAGCCGCCGTATGAGCGGTCTACGAATTCAGGTATAATTTTATTTAATTTTCATGTAGAAACGCTTAAATGCTAATCTGCAATGTAGACAATTAATCATTGTAGAAAATTAACAATAGCTTGCTTTCGCGCCATGATAAATATCATTTTAATTCATAACACTATAGTTTCGAGTTTCGAATCTACGAAAATCTGTCATAAAACAATTATCAAACTTATCTAATCTTACGTTTAATTACCACGGCACCGTGGACAGAGGGAAAATAACGTAATGCAGTCACGAGAACTGCGATTATTAAACTCCTTCCGTGGATGGAAATATAAAAAGTTATTTAAACTTATATCACACTAATTTACGATTTATTAACAAAAGAAGTCCATACGATGTTAGAATCGAGCTTGTTGCAATCGTGAAATTTTAAATCTACGTAGAGATGCAATTTTCCTTCGTGAGAATGAGAAAAAAAGGTGAAAAATATACCTTTGGCAGGCTCGCTTTTAGAGCAAATTTCGTAAAAATTCGAAACTCGCCACGCACAATGTAATTAAGGAGCGCAAATATGAAATGTTATCGGTAGAAACTACATTCGCAACCTGTACCCCTTCAAATTACGATTTACAAGCGTAGGATATATTAATTATCAGAATCAAAGTCAGTCATACGAAACGACAAACAGAGCCGTCGGAATTTACGGAAAATTTCCGTCCCGTACGATTTTTCATGTGCATTCCAACGTAAAGGAACGAATTCCCCCTTTTCATTGCGTTCCAACGTCCTGGCAGAGTAAATAAATTTAATTTTCCACGATTTCGCCAAAGGCTCGAGTCGGCAATTTACGGTTTCCAGAATACCTGGCAATTACAATTTAATTCGCGCCAATTGTTCATTGGCTGCGCGATATTTCTGATGGAACCCCGTTAAAAAGGATATGGGGATCCTTCTCGCTTTGCATCGGTCACCGATGATGTCACGGGAGGTTAATGACCCTGTACACCAGACGTACGATTTCGAGGGAAATTTTAATCCGAGATTTTCCGACGACAAATTACATTTACTTAAATTATTAACTACGTACGTTTGAAGAAAATAAACTAAGAGGCAAATATTTGATATAATCGTTAGCAATAATAAGATAAACATTGGAAATTGAAAAAGGAATGGCTCTTGAAGTTAGAGGAATATTTATTAAAAAAAATCAAAAAATGTCGTTTTGATTACCTTGGTTTTAATGTTAATATTAGAATTATCATGGTAATTAAAATGATGGGCTTTTAGTTTTTTTTTATAATCATTCCTCTTTATGGAAATTTTAATCCTAGATTTTCCGACGAGAAATTATATTTACTTAAATTATTAACTACGTACGTTTGAAGAAAATAAACTAAGAGGCAAATATTTGATATAATCGTTAGCAATAATAAGATAAACATTGGAAATTGAAAAAGGAATGGCTCTTGAAGTTAGAGGAATATTTATGTAAAAAAAAATCAAAAAAAGTCGTTTTGACTACGTTGGATTTAATGTTAATATTAGAATTATCATGGTAATTAAAATGATGGGCTTTTAGTTTTTTTTTATAATTATTTCTCTTTATGGAGAGCCAGTACAACAAATATTTCGTGGATATCTTTATAAGCGCAAATTACGCTAATTGATAATATTAATCGCCGGTCGGTTTCTGTTATTTCAAAATATTTATATAATATATTTAAATATTACAGATTTGATGCCGGTAGGTCTAGGGTTAATTATTGCAATCTTTAAATGTTTGGTCAGAGATTGAATAACATTTAATTTGTAATAAATGTTTGGCTGTATAATATTCGATATTTTGTATTTCAATTTGTACTTCCACAACATGTTTTATATTTGTGATTGCATTATTTGTCGAAGAGAATTTGTTAATGAAAATTACGCGATGCAAGAATTATATTAAAGTACGTAAATATGATCCGTTTGAATTATCTGCTGCATGGAATCCCATAGCAATTAAATTAATGAAGGTACAAATTCGTGCATATTTTCCCTATGTAGTATAGAGTTTCATTCGCAAAAATATCATGATATGGGAAAGATGAAATTGCAATTTATTGATAAAAAAGCTAGTTATACTATCAGTTTCAGTTGCTATAAAATCGCAATAATTTGGAAAGAAATATAATCCTTTTCGAGGGTCAAAAATGATGCAACAGTAGAAGTTCCTTTTTGTATATCTCATCAAATGAGAATTATTGAATGTATATTAACCCATTCACTGCCAGAAAAACTAAGCTAATAGTGCCTTGCGTTTTAAAATTTGAGAAAAGGGCAGAAAGACTTTGTAACATTAATTTAATGAATCGAAAATATAATATCGACGTTTATAAAGATACGAAGAGCATTTTTATTCCAAAATTATTATACACGTTATTGCTAAACAACTTATTAATTCCAATTTATAATGCAACCACGAGATATCTCGTAGTTGGCAGTGAATGGATTAAATCGTCCTAATATATTTCTTATCACAGAAAATTCTATCCAAATGGCAAAAAGTAGTAGAAATTATGTATTAAAATTTGTGTCAAGGCAAAATTTTATGTCCTCCAAGTTCTCCATTGTACCTATTGACCTTTAAAAGTTGTAACAGAAAATACGTGATACAGTAACGATACCAATTAACTTATAAACGCAATATTGAATTTGCTATCAAAGAGCATTCTACAGAATTTCAACAATAAAATAAATCGACGTACAAATCGGTATACCCATTCCCTCTTTATAATATCAAATTTTATGCTCAATAACATGCAATGCCAAAACCATTAATTTCCATTAAATTCCCGTTGTTTGAAAAATAAAAAATGACTTCGAAAATTCGAAAATATTGTCAGGAGATAGTGAATTATTCAATATGAAAATTTTCATGCCGAAAAATATGCAGTACCTGCAAAATTTTTTGCCATTGTTTTAAAACTACAAATTATTTTCAAAATTCTAAAAAAAAAATACAAAGAAATAGAGATATTTTCGATACAAAAATTGTCATAACTAAACAACTCATTAAAATGCAATCGTTTTCAAAGTAAAGAATTATTAAAAAATATCTAAAAAATTACCAAGAAATAGAGATCTTTTCGATACAAAAAACTTCATATCAAAGAACACGTAAAACAGGCAAAATTAATTGCCATTAAATAGCAACTGTTTTCAAAGTAAAAAATTATAAAATATTCCACGAAATTACGAAGAAATAGAGACTTCTTCCACATAAAAATTTTCCTAACGAAGAACACGTAAAACGGGCAAAATTAATTGCCATTAAATAGAAACTGTTTTCAAAGTAAAAAATTATATTAAATATTCCACAAAATTACGAAGAAATAGAGACCACTTCCACATAAAAATTTTCCTAACGAAGAACACGTAAAACGAGGAAAATTAATTGCAATTAAATAGCGCCTGTTTTCAAAGTAAAAAAATTATGAAAAAAATTCGACAAAATTGCAAAGAAATAGAGAATCCTTGCCTCGGGGTCGAAGATGACGTCACGTTAGGAGTGTAATGACCCTTTCATGGCTCGTGTATTATCATGTTATTATAATTGTACCATGCTTTCGGCTCACTAATTGAGAGCATAATTAATTAGGGCAGACTCGGCCGTTGATTCGAATACCGTTTTGAGGTGTTTAGTGAAAAGGCGTGCATTGATCCCGTCCCGATGATAATTAACTACGAACTATCTTCAAGATATAATTACTTTTCACAATGCTTCGTCATAAATGATGATCTTTCTGACCGATAAATGATTATGATCTTCCTGCGAACTGTTTGCAAGGCTTTTCTACCTACAACTTCCTCGGTCTCGAATTTTGCGTTAAATTATATTTCTGTAAATAACTCATATAATACGAGACTGTTCATTTGTGGGCGTGCGTCTCCATAATTTGATTCGGGTGGAAATTAAATACATCGTTCTCCCATTATACATTAATGTTTCAACCTTTGTTGGGAACTTTGGTAAATTTAATTGCGACAACCGGTGAAAATTGTGGTTTCTGTATTTTACAACATACGGATAGGGATTATATTCGACGAATTTGTAACATTGGGGAAATATGATGAATGAGCTTCTTATACATTTTTTTATGAGAAATTCTATGCATCTTTTAGTGAATTCATAATGAATTAGAATCTATAAAATATATTTATTCCTTGGAATATAAATTTTGACAGTGATACACATTTCAGGAATGTATTTGTAATGCTGGACAAATATTTGATTGACTTTTTAAATTATTTATAGTAAGAACAAATTAATTTTGCAAGGTATAATGAAGATATAATTTTAATAAGTCGGAATCATTATAAATTCAAAGCTTAATATATTATGAAACAATTTTTAAGAGATTTATCTGATTGTAAGTTCGAAAAAGTGTCTACATTTTCCATCTGAATTAATAAAAGTCGAAAGATAACTTTATCCATGAATTCACAAATTAATTCCATCAAGAGAAATGTGTTTTACAAAAAACAATGGATCTAAAATTTGCATAAATCGAAATCATGGCGAATCTTCCGTGAATTTGATTACAAAATTACAAATTCACAGTGTATTACACTGTAAAATAATTATACTTTATAAACATCATATAACGGGAAATTTTCATAGCAGAAATTCACCGTGCAACCGACCTTGCAGGTCGACGATCGCACCGTTCTTACTTTCGAATTACAGAAAGATATCACGTGCTAAATTCGGTATCGAGAAACAAACGCGGCGTGTCTTATCTGTAAAAACGAAATCGTTTCTTGCACGCAAAAGGGAAAGAATCTTTTTCGACGTTTAATCGTGCCAGAATAATTTGACACGCTCGTACGTTTTCTCTTTCCATCTTGCACCATACAATTTTTCATCGTTACGCTTCATCGTTTTCTGTTACACCGCCATATTCGATTGCTTTTTCAACAGTATCGAAATGAACGGGCGCACGGTGTAGAAACGATTCAAATTTTATACCGGCTCCATTAAACCTACCGTGTCGAATTAAAAGTAACGCAATTAGTTTCTATCCGCAGGAGTACGCGGCGAACGAAGATCATGTATGAATCCACCGAACAAATCGACTATTTATTAATACACCGTAGAAACGGGATTTTTTTTATTACACTTTTTTATTTTGCTTTCTTGAGAAACTATGCCTCGATCTGTTTTCAAAGCGAGGAGGCTGCGTTGGGTTGGAGAGGTAATGGGTTGGAGATGCAATCAAGGGGTTAAAGGTCAAAATCCTTCTCTGTGACCTTTGAATAATTTTGTGTAAATTATTTAATATACAATAGAGTCAATGGGTCAGAAATCACCTAAAATAGTAGGCCCTAGGATAAATGATCATTGTGGATAGTATGGCCATGGTCGGTGAGAAGGTGAATGATCAGAGAAGAAATTAGTTGGATTGATTTAAAATTATTTTCTGCTACCTTTGAGAAATTTGACGTAAATCATTATGTAAATTATTTAATATACTATGGTCTCGGTGATGCAGAAGACATCTAAAATAGTAGGCCCTAGGATAAATGATCATTGTGGATAGTATGGCCATGGTCGGTGAGAAGGCGAATGATCAGAGAAGAAATTAGTTGACTTGAATTAAAATTATTGTCTGCCACCTTTGAGAAATTTTATCCGAATTATTTAATATATTGCAGCCACGGTGGTTCAGAAATAGCCTAAGCTACTTGATTCTAGGCTAAGTAACCATAGTAGTTAAAGAGACTATGGTACGCAGTGGGCCCAAGTTCAAATCTTTATCTCTGATAAATTGTAGCTAATTTATTATTTAATATATCATAGTTTCTGTGGCCCGTAACTCACTAAAAACAGTAAATTTCTAGACCATAGCAATTATGACTGAAAAAAATATTTATAAAAATCGCCCATTTATACGATTAAAATTCTGAGGACTTTTATCAAAACTATAGTCACTGATATTGCGTCAAATTTCAACGGAAGAACTAGAATTTCGCACAAATCTTCCCTCGGAGATATTATTTTATATTTTCACAAGCTTCCTGATTTATTGAAGCGATAAAATACAATTTCACCTAATTCCCCTTTGAGTATCCTCTGAATCATCATCGCAAGTAATTGTACGTATCGAACAAACAGCACTTTTTAGTACAAACTTTCCTCCGAGCTCTCTTTCTCTTCGAGAACAAAATGTAAGCCGTAAAAAATGGCACCAGCATCGCGTCTCGCTCGACTATGAGTCATCCGAGGTAATAATCAACTTTACGCCGCTCTTACTAATTTCACCTGACATTTTATGGCCTTTCTTGGCCTCATTTTTCATATCTGAATTACACCTTCCCGTCTAACGTCACGCGGAATTATAACGTCGTTGAAATCCTTGAAATAAACTTCGTTCTTCCTCAGAATCATATTTTTCCCTCGATATTCGTCGATCGTCTATACCTTCTTTCCATAAAACGTATAAAAAAAAAAGGAAGCGACGTGAAATGAGAGAAACAGGTTGAAAAAAAGGAAAGAAAGGAATGAAATGAAGAAAGTCAGCGAAGCTCTCTGACACCAACGATGAAACGTTCCATTCCCGTGTCGAAGGAAACGGGGGAAAAAATGTCTAGGTAAAAAGAAATACTACGAGGAATCCTCTCCCGTGTTCCGTTCGTCCTCGATACGACCAGGTGAGACAGAAAGGAACGTGTCTTTTTATATCGATCACCTCGATGCTATCTCATCGATTGTTAACTTCTTTACGGATCATCGGATCTTCAAGTATTTGCGATGCGATAATACCATTTTCATCCGTATCCTCCTATCATCCTACGGATCTGCGATTTCTCGATTTTCATTAGCGTCTCTCGGAACGATGCACTCTAAGGTATCGAGACGCTTTTTCCATGGAAATTGAGAAAATTCTTGGACAAAAGAGTCCGTACAACGCAGTGGAATAAAAGTGCTCGCATTTTATCGAGAATTCTGTCATACTTTTCCAATCGTATCGGAAGAATTCTTTTAGCGAATGAATTGTTCGTATTGGGTGAAATTAATTCTCGAGGGAGTCGAACAGTAAAATATGATCCGAGAAATATCAATTTTTGAAAGATTTGCATATTTTAAAAATAGAATTTTAAATCTGTTGGATTACTAAATTGATTCTTTAAATTTTTTATTGCAAGATAAATTTATTTTGTAAGATATAAGGGTAATGAAATTTAAACAAGCCGAGGTTATATCAGATTTTCCGTACTTTTATCGAGAATTCTGTCATTTTTTTTTCAATCGTCTCGGTGGAATACTTTTAGCGAATTAATTGTCGGTATCGTTTGAAATTAATTCTCGAGAGAGTCATAGAGTTAATATGAAATGAAAGATGAAACGAGAAATATAAATTTTAAAGGTTCTGCATAGTTTAGAAATAGATTTTTAAATCTGTTGGAATATTTCATTAATTTTCTAAGTATTTTATACCAAGAAAAATTTATATTGCAAAATATAATGGAGATAAAATTAGAATAGGTCGAGATCATACCCGATTTTCCGTACTTATATGGAGAATTCTTTCATTCTTTTACAATCGTCTCGGTGGATTTCTTTTAGCGATTTAATTGTTGGTATTGTTTGAAATAAATTCTCAAGACAGTCAAAGAGTAAATATGAAATGAAAGATGAAACGAGAAATATAAATTTTGAAATTTCTGCATATTTTAGAAATACATTTTTAAATCTGTTGAAATATTTAATTAATGTTCTAAGTATTTTATACCAAGAAAAATTTATTTTGCAAGATATAATGGAGATAAAATTAGAATAGGTCGAGATCATACCAGATTTTCCATATTTTTATCGCCAAGTCTGTCATTCTCTTTTCCGTCTCAACGGACCTCATCTTGCGAATTAATTGTTCTATTGTTAGAAATTAATCATCTACAGGGTACTTGAAGAGTAGAAAAAAGGAATAAAAGATAAACCAATGTCGAAAGAATAAAGAAAGAATAAATTGCCGGTGAAAGAACGAAATCGGTGAAGTTTTCGTTCAAGAACGAGAAGCCTTTTTACGTCATCGGTCCTCGCCTCTTCGACCAAGATGGTTTCCCACAGGAAAAAAAGGACACATTCCTGCTACTACTACTGCTTATTCCTATCCTGACCTATGGTTACCATGGTGACGAACACTACGGCCAATCCCACCCTCTGAGCTTGGGGGAGTTAGCACGGGAGACCCAGAGAGAATTTTATTTCCCTCCGATCGGCACAGAGAAAAAAAAAACCGGACGGGTAACAGTATTGCCTTTCTATTATCGACATATCTCGGTGACTCTGAACGCGATATGTTATATGCTCAATTATATCTCGGGTGTTCATTGGGCGGACGTTAGAGATTTCTCGGTTGTATGGATGTGCGTTTGTTAACACTCGTTGCGTATCGGTCGATGGGAAGAAGCGTGGAAGCGGAGATAAAGTGGAAGGTGGAAAGTTGTAGTTAAGTAGATGGGGATAATTGGCAGGGGAAGAATACCGGAGGATTTTATTTCTATCCAGTGGAAGATGGTAGAAGGCGGTAGAAGGTGGTAGAATTACTCTACTCACTGTATTCGAAGATGTTAGGAAGTGTTGATTGTGTCCTTGGCGGAGTAAAATGTGGAACTTGGATAATATTATTTATGGTATTAATTGTGGATGGTATTAATTATGCTGATATTTGATGTGAGGTAAAGTTAGATGGAAATAGAGAGGGGAGGAATATCGGAAGATTCTATTTCTTCATAGTTGAAAATGGTAAAAGGTGGTAGAATTACTCTACCGGTTGCTGTGAAAGTGTTAGGAAGATTTGATGGTGTTTTTGGTGGTGTCTAATATGGAATTTCATGGTAATTATGGTGATATTTGATGTGAGATGAAGTAAGATATAGTCAGGGGAGGAATACCGGAGGATGTTATTTCTATCCAGTGACAAATGGTAGAAAGCAGTAAAAGGTGGTAGAATTACTCAACTGGTTGTTCTTAAGATGTTAGGAAGTGTTGATTGTGTCATTGGTGGTGTCAAATTTGGAACTTAATGGTAATTATGATGATATTTGACGTGAGATGAAGTAAGACGGACATAGGTAGGGGAGGAATACCGGAGGATTTTATTTCTATCCAGTGACAAATGGTAGAAAGCAGTAAAAGGTGGTAGAATTACTCAACTGGTTGTTCTTAACATGTTTGGAAGTGTCGATTGTGTTTTTGGTGGAGTAAAAAGTGGAACTTGGATTATAATTGTGGTGATATTTGATATGACTTAAAGTGAGACGGAGACAAACAGGGGAAGAATGTCGGAAGATTTGATTTTCTTCTAATGGATGGTGGTAGAATAATTTTGGTGAAACGTGGATGGTGTGTCGTGTTTAATGAAGTGACGTCCGGGCCTTAGGTGTTAATTATGATATTTCATGGGGCACAAAGAAACAGAGAACAGAGATAATCAACAGTGGAAGAGCATCAAAAGATTTTTCTCCATTCTAGTGGAAAATGGTAGAATAATTCTGGTAAAATGCTGACGGAATGACGTGTTTCCTGGTGGTTGTTATTAAGGTGTCAATAAATGTTGATTGTTTGGTGGAGTGAAATTTCGAGCTTGGAGGTTGGGTAATAATTATAGTTGGGCAGTAACTCTGGTATAGGGCACTGATATTAAATGAAAGGTAAGGTAACGCGGCGCTAATAGACGGAGGAAGTTCAACAAAAGGAGGAAAAGGGTAGCAGAAAATTTTATTGTTAATATTTGTTATTATTAATTCCTGTAGCTATTAATGTATTCAGTCTGTTAACGTGTCTGTAATTCAGTCGATGTATTCTCAATCATGTCTCTCGCCTCTTATGTAGACGTGATGTTTCTTTACGTGATATTAATACAGTAGTAGTAGATTTATTAAGGTCCCTAGTAGACAAAGAAACGAACGCATCACGAGATATGGCTAAGTGGAAAGTATAGAATCAAAGTCAAGTGAATAATTGATAAATATCAATCCAAGATGTACATTAACGACTGTCATTGGACTTTGTACTGTAAAGAAATAACATCCAAGATTTTATATCTCCATGTTCGAGAGAGGAGGAGAAAAATACTAATAATTTTCTATTATCGATATCTCCGCAATTCTCGTCACATTCCGGTATAATCGATTATGTCTTAGATTATACCGTCGTAGGTAAAAAAGTTCCTCGATTGTGTTGTAATAGTAAGGCATTTATTAACGGCATTGTACCAATCGATGGATAGCCGCGAAGCACGTTTGGATGATTGAGTATGAAGTGTAAAGTAAGAACCAACTTAACAGGGATAATTGATAAAGATTAATCCGAGAAATAAATTAGCAACAGTCATTTATACTCGTCACGAGGGGGGGAAAGTATCAAGAGAGAAAGGAATGTTATTATATAACGCACAAGCTTTAGGTGTGAAAGAGCTGAGCCTACACAAGGTCCTGGAGCAGGTTAGAAAGTTTCAAAAAAATCTAAGATGAGTAAGACTGCTTTTCAATTTGACCTAAATACACGGTACCCCTAATTCGCAAAAATCCAACACCTCATTTCACCTCTAAACTCCATAATCAAACTTAAAACGCCTATATTCCTCCGTCTACAAAAATACATTTAATTCTTCACCTCACAAAAACCACCCTCTTCAACCACATTAACAATCTTCCCCGAAACAAGCCACTGTCCACGAATTAAAAAATATCAACTTGCAAGGAGTTACAATAATTATCATATTATCACTAAGCTTAAGAAAACACCATCAATTCAACAAAATCCACCTCAGAAGTACATAGGTACTCTTTTAGTAGGGTCACTTACCCCTCTCAATTCACGGTCTACAAATAAAAAAATATCTACCCTGTACAAAGCCCAAAAAAAAAAACACTTTAATTTCAGTAAAATCTATTTCCAAAGCACGTATTCTTCTCCGTAGGTCACCAACCTCCTAAAATCACGATCTAAAAGTGAAAAAATATCAACCTTGTACCAAGCTCAAAAAAAACACCTTCAATTCAACAAAATCTATCTCAGAAGCCCATATCCTTCTGCGAAGGTCATTCATCCCCCTGAAACCACGATCTAAAAATCAAAAAATACTACTTTGCAACAAGTTAAAAAAAAAATACTTTCAATTCAACAAAATCTATTTCAAAAGCACGTATACCTTCTCCCAAGGTCACCAACCTTCTAAAACCACGATCTAAAAGTGAAAAAATATCAACCTTGTTACCAAGCTCAAAAAAAATACTTTCAATTCAACAAAATTTATTTCAAAAGCACGTATTCTTCTCCCAAGGTCACCAACCTTCTAAAACCACGATCTAAAAGTGAAAAAATATCAACCTTGTTACCAAGCTCAAAAAAAAATACTTTCAATTCAACAAAATCTATTTCAAAAGCACGTATCCTTCTTCCAGGGTCATCCACCCTCCTCGAACCACCCCATCGACGTTTTCCGCGACTCGTCTTCGAAGTTCCTCCTGTAATTCCAAACACGGGGAACTTTCTAATTGAAGCAGCAAACTTTAAATCCCATCATCGAAGCAACTCGTAACTTATTAAGTCTTCCTTGGCCCGTTCGTCCTCGGAAACTCATCCGATGACCGGTAGGCTGCTGTTGGCTCGGTAGTTTGTACCACTTATGCTCGGTTCGCAGGACCGGTTCGACTTGACACTGATGTACGTATTTTGTATGTACATATATGCGTGCGCGAAATACATTGAAAATATACTCGATGTAGGTACATACAATCCAAAGCATCGGGTTATTCGACGTCCCAGTGAGAATCGGCCTTCGCACGTCAACGACGGCAAGGTTTCCTGACGAAATCGTGTCCTGTATTGTCATATAAAGAGGAGACGAAGAGAGAGAAACGATGAACGAAAAAGCTTTCGTCCTTGAATCACCTTTTTATCGTTGCTTCTTTGTCGCGAAGACTATTTGTCCTGTGATCGTTCCACGGGACTTTCGCGAGAAAGTTTCCCCGTGTGAGTATTGTATGTCGCGTTGAGAATTATTCTCTTGGTTTTGCCATATTCTTTTCTTTTCTTTCTGTCCCTGTTATAGTTAGGCTTCGGATGGAGAAGCTCGTATTTCGCGGAGATCAAGTTGACGTTAAAAATTCCTATTATTGAGTTGTCGGTTTATTAAGTTTCTTCGGTGGATTGATTGCGGAGGCGGTATTGTGTTGCGGGTTGAGAAATGGTCCGTAACAAATCGCTTCTTGGTTTAGGATTTTCAACATCGAGCTTTCAAATTGATAGAATATTTTGAAGGGCGATTTAATCTTCTCTTTTGGACTTCTTGGCGTTAACTGACACGATCATTTTTCCTTACTGTTTTAGGCTTCAAAGAGTCGATTCTATAATATATTAAGTAATAATTTAGCCGACTAATTTTTAAGCCTATATCTCTATAGTTCTTATCACCTTCTTTCACCCTCATCAATAAGCAATTAAATTCAACCCTAAGCTCTACACTTACAGATCCCTTCCACACTAAAGTTCCACCCCTAAAATGCAATTTTCAACGTCTCAAAATAAATTTCTCAATTTCCATGTTTCGCAACCAACGCAAAGTAAAAAGTGCAAAACTTCCTCCACTCCAATTAATCAAAATTCTTCGTGTATTCCACCGTTGCTTTAGGATCGACAAAAAGAGCAGGGAGGTTTTAATTATTCCCCACTTTATACCTGTTTATCCAGCATACGATATTCTCGCGCTCCTCATATTTTGTTCGTTATGAAATACAATTCACCCTGTTGCGCTAATTGCAGTTTTATCGTGTGTCCGTCGTTCTTTACGTTTTCATCGTTCATTATATGGATTTTTCAACAATTTCCCAAACATGCGCGGTCGCTGTAATGCCCGTTCAATCCGAAATGAAATTAAAGGGGCGAAGGCGATGGCACGAGGGCATCGCGGATTATATTCCCATGGCCATTGGGTGTAATTGAATTTTAAATTCCCCGATCCTCCGATACACATGCACTCACACGTGTCAATGGGGTTCCATTCGTTTCGCGGAATATCGGAGCTTCATATGCGGAAAGATCAATTGAACAGAAAATAATCCTATTCCGCTCGGTGTCCGTCAATTCGAGGTATCGTCAGTTTTGTTCGACCTGTATTTTGCAGGCATTGTAAAGCTTATTGTCCTGTCCTATTGCAGTGTACGGTATTGTTTTGCATAATTACTCTTTTATCGCGTTTCGAAACGTTGTTTGTTAGGTCACGACAATGTTACGGTTTATGTGGAGCAAACTCTTGTCTTTTTTTATGGAAATTTGCATTTTATGTCGGTGATACTTTCGTTAACTGATTGAATTATTTGAGGATTACCGATAAAGAGTGATATTCAATTCAATGAAATTATTTATGACTTTGGACTTTAGGAATTAATATTTTCCAAAAGATATCTCTATCCCTTGGCTTCTCTTTGCTTCAAAATATTTATTTAACACATTCAATTATAATAAATATTATTTTGGTTGTTTTAGTGTTAAACTGCGGTATTACCAATAAACTGTGGTATTTAATTCAATGCAATTATTCATGACTTCTGACTTTAAATGTAAAGAGACAGTTTTAATGACTGGTCTACAATATTTTCCAAAATTTATCTCTATCCCTTGACTTCTCTTTGGTCCATAATATTTATTATAACTTATTTAATTGTAATAAATTTAATTTCGGTATTTTTGACATTAAACTGCGGTATTACCAATAAACGGTGGTATTTAATTCAATGCAATTATTCATGACTTCTGACTTTAAATGTAAAGAGACAGTTTATATGACTGGTCTCCAATATTTTCCAAAATCTATCTCTATCCCTTGACTTCTCTTTGGTCCATACCATTTATTATAACTTATTTATTTATAATAAATTTAATTTCGGTAGTTTTCACATTAAACTGTTATATCCAAGAAGTTACAAACACGTTTAGTATCTAAATATACATATTAAAAAATGAATCTACTATTCAGTATATAATTATTTTGATTTTCTCAAATTATATTTTATATTTTGTTTTCTTAACAACGTTTCACTACAATAGATATTGAAAATCTAAAGCATCGCAGAATTTTATTTGTATTTCTTGCAATGATTAAATTCGAGAAATTTAATTTCGAGATGTGGCTGCTGGGTACCATGGATACCGTGTGGATTTTGTAATCGATAATTGAAATTAGAGCGGAAACGCAAAGAGTGTAAAAAAACCGAGGTTGAAAGGGGGAAATGGTGAGCGAAAATGTAGAGGAGTAACCCTCGGCGGTTAGTTACATAAATCTCATTCTACCTACCCTTATTTAACTCGCATATTGGGAAACATCCTTCGTGGAGTGTTGTCGGGCAATACGACACCACTTTGTATCCAGTCGTGGAACAAAAGCTGACGGTACTTTGGAAATCTCTTTCGTGTCGCGTGTACGTGCAGAGATATACCATTTTAAAAAACTTCCCTTCGAAGATCGAGTGTCTCTACGTGAGCCGAGGTGGTTTGCAGGATTTGCTCTTCCTTCGTTTCCTATCTCTCTCTTCCTATCTTTGATCTCTCTCTGTATCATTTTTTCCCTGTATCATCTCCTTCGATTTCTCTCTACCATGTATCCCCTTATATTTTCTCTTTCTTTCCTTCGTATCAGATAATATCTTTCTCTACTTATTCCTTGCTCTCTTCGTGTTATTTCTTCGTCTTTTTTCCTATGGCTCACATGTATTTCTCATTTCTGTTTGTACTATTAGTTTCTCTATCGTGTGTCCTTCGATTGCATTTCCCTTTATCATCTATCCCTCTGTCCTTCCTCTCATCACCTATCGGATAATGTCTCTCTCTATGCCCAATTCTCTCTGTGTTATCTCTTATTCTCTCTTCCTCTGACTCACGTGTATTTCTCTCTCTCTGCTATTATTTTCACTGTTGTGTCATCTCGTATCAGATTTCCCTTTGTCATCTATTCCTCCATCGTTTCTCTCCCTGTACTATTTTTTCTCTATCGTTCATCCCTCTGTTCTTGCTGTATCTCCCTCTTCTCTCCTTCTGTCGGATCATGTTGCTCTCTATCGCTAATTCTCTCCGTGTTATCTCGCATTTTCTCTATATCTATCTCACCTGTAGCTCTCATTTCTCTCTCTCTCTACTGTTATTTTCATCGCATTTCCCTTTGTTAGCTATCTCTCCATCGTTTTCCTCCCTGTACTCTTTTTTCTCTGTCATTCATCCCTCTGTTCTTCCTCCATCTATTTGATCATTTCTCTCTTCATCGCCGACTTACTCCACGTTATCTCTCATTTTCTTTCCCTCTGTCCAATCTTTAGCTCTCAATTTTCTCTCTACTGTTAGTTTCATTGAATTTCCTTTTAACAACTATTCTTTCGTCATTTTCCTCCCTGTACTATTTTTTCTCTATCGTCCATCCCTCTGTTCTTCCCCTATCTCTCTCTTCTGTCCTTCGATCCGATCATTTCTCTCTTTATCACCGACTTTCTCCATGTTATCTCTCATTTTCTTTCCCTCTGTCCAATCTTCAGCTCTCAATTTTCTCTCTACTGTTAGTTTCATTGAATTTCCTTTTAACAACTATTCTTTCGTCATTTTCCTCCCTGTACTATTTTTTCTCTATCGTCCATCCCTCTGTTCTTCCCCTATCTCTCTCTTCTCTCCTTCTATCCGATAATTTCTCTCTTTATCGCCGACTCTCTCCGTATTATTTCTCATTTTCTTTCCCTCTGTCCACTCTTTAGCTCTCAATTTTCTCTCTACTATTAGTTTCATTAAATTTCCCTTTAACAACTATTCTTTCGTCATTTTTCTCCCTGTAGTATTTTTTCTCTATCGTCCATCCCTCTGTTCTTGCCCTATCTCTATCTTCCCTCCTTCTATCTGATCATTTCTCTTTTTATCGACGACTTTCTCCATGTTATCTCTCATTTTCTTTCCCTCTGTCCAATCTGTATCTCTCATTTTTCTCTCTGCTATTATTTTCATCCAATTTCCCTTTATCATCTATCCGTCCATCGTTTCTCTCCCATTATTTTTTCTCTATCTTCCATCTCTCTAACCTTTCTCTCTCTTCGTCTCGTCTCCATCTGATTATATTTCTCTCTAGCCTCAACTCTTTCCATTTTATCTCCCTGCCTCTTTGCCTTGTCTCCTTCTCTCTCGCCCAGATGATGTTACGATCGAGCAAATAAAACGAACCGCCTCTACAGGGTGAACCACGAGACATCGTCTTAGAGCTCATCCTCATCTCGGTGTGCTGTTCGGTCGCAAGAAAAATCTAGATACAGCCGTTCGATTCGTAAGGAATTTTCATTCGGTCGATGCACGCCGACCGACGGCAGTTTTGTACCGAATGGACGATAGGATCGTGAGGCAGTAATTTCCTTGGTTTGCTGTACACGCGTTTATTCTAAATAGGCTAATGCCACGAAACCTCAGAGGTTCTCACATCGATCTCGTCCTATCCTTTGAATATTCAACGGTGGTAGCGCGATAATCGATCTCATTAATTAACACTCGAGCTACCGAGTAAGTCAAAATGTGGAGTTCTCAATTTTTTTTCTACAAATTATTCAAGCTTTGGGGAGAGTCGTAGAATAGATATTTTACGTGTATTTTATAAAATATAAATTAATGAATTGATTATTTTTACTCCTTTTGATTCCGCTTTTTTCGAAGTTATTATTTGTTGTATTGAAATATATCAGATTTACGGGTGGTAGTTGTAGCGTTAATGGGGGTGTGTAAAATATTGAAGGTAATGTGACATTAAATTATTGTGATTATTGTTATGCATGGAATATAATAGATTTGATGTAGGAAATTTATTGTTAGGGGGAGGAAATTTAGTTGGAAATTATATTTCAGTGAGTTGGTAGGACCACTGGCTTTCAGTTTTTCTTCGATGATTTTCAAATCGTTTATCGTCGACAGTGATGCTATTTTATTCAATTGATAACACGTTATTCCATGTCACGTGCGACCGGTATTGTAATTCAGCGGAGGATATTTGCGACTACTTTCCAGCTTAGAAACCGTGAATAGCGGTACTCGATAATCCGAGGAGCATTTTCTAGCGTGACTGGAGATCCTCTGTTCCCTTGTTCCAGCTTGCCGCTCCAATTAAATTTGATTAATGGACGAAATGCTAAACACGTCCAAATTCCAATGTAGAAATTTGCGTTTGATGATGCATCTATTTTCTACTTTGTTCTTTCTAATTTACTTCAAAATTACTTCTTTTGACTCCCTTCTTCTTTAGACTTAATTTCTATCAAGTAATTCTTTTCTTTCAAGTATTTTCTATCAAGCAAGTAAATAATACTTATTAACATTTATAATTGAACAAGTTAAAAAAGCTGTAAATGTTTCACCTTTAAAACACCAAAGAAACAATCCACTTAATGGTAGTACCATTAGCTCTTCCCTCCTCAACAATGCACTACACCCCTAAATCAACCCAACATCCCACCCATTACATTCCACCTCCAGCTATTCCATGTCGAACCATGTATATGTCGTACCCAGTGAATTCGAATTAACCAAATGCAATGCCACGAGAACTTCTCGCCTCGCCGTGACTACGATGTGCAATGAGAAAAAGACTCGGACTCGCAATCGGTGGACCGTAGTCTAAATCTCCCTTCCCGCTCGAGGAATTTTTCCTATACGATGTGCACATCGTGGACCTGCTCATAACCCACCTAAAACAGTAGGCCCAGAGTTACGGTGGATATGGTCAGTGGGCCTGACTTCCAAACCCCCACTGCCAAACTTCTACAATTCATGATGTATACATTGTAGTCTCGATGACTTGGAACCATCCCTGAAATAGTGGTTATGATGGGTAAAAAGGCAAAGGCTGGGACTCACAATCACTGGGCCCAAGTTCAAGTTGAACATTTTTTCCTAAATTATCCTATAACACATGGTAGCCTCAATTTTTCGAAACTCAGGTAAAATAATGTGTGTGCTAAAAAGATAGAGGCTTAGCCTCTCATTCACTGGGCCCAAATTTAGACCTCCCGTTATCTCTGGAAAATTTTTCTCAAATTACCAATCAACTCATCATAACCTCAATTGTTCAAAACCCACCTAAAACTGTACGTCCAATGCTATGGTAGGCTGAGACGGTAGAGACTCAGACTGTCGGTCAGTGGGCCCAGGTTTAGATCTCCCCCCACCTCTGGGAAATTTTCCTGACATTACTATCCAACACGTAATACCCTCAATTGTTCGAAATCCACTTAAAACTGTAGGTCCAATGCTATAGTGCGTCAAGAAGGTAGAGGCTCAGACCCTCAGTGAATGGGCCCAAGTTTAGATCTTTCGTCACCACTGGGAAATTTTTTTCACCTTGCCATTCAAGTCGTCACACCCTCAAGAGTGCGAAACCTACCTAAAACATTAGGTCCAATGCAATAATGGCAAAAGGAGATACACACTCAGACTCTCAGTCACTGGGCCCAAGTTTAGATCTTTCCATACCACTGGGAAATTTTTTTCCATCTTGCCATTCAACTCGTCACACCCTCAAGAGGTCGAAACCTATATAAGACATTAGATCCAATGCAATATTGGCAAAAGGAGATGCACACTCAGACTCTCAGTCACAGGGCCCAAGTTTACAAACCTACCTAAAACATTAGGTCCAATGCTATAGTGGGAAAAGGAGGTACAGACTCAGACTCTCAGGCACTGGGCCCAAGTTTAGATCTTTCCATACCACTGGGAAATTTTTTTTCACCTTGCCATTCAACTCGTCACACCCTCAAGAGTTGGAAACCTACGTAAAACATTAGGTCCAATGCTATAGTGGGTAAAGGAGATACACACTCAGACTCTCAGGCACTGGGCCCAAATTTAGATCTTTTCTTACCACTGGGAAAATTTTTCTCCCCTTGCCATTCAACTCGTCACACCCTCAACTGTTGGAAACCCACCTAAAACTGTAGGTCCCAGCCGAAATGACCGTATCAAAACGAAGGTAAAAAAGTGCTGAACAACAGCTTCTCGCCTCGCTGAACCCTGCATAGCGGTATCCACGGGACTTAATTTTCTGAAAGCGAGCGGAGCCTCCAGGAGAGCCTCTGTCGAGAATGCGCTCCTCGAGCATGACTCGTATTTACCCGATGCGGTTTCACCGCCACCATAGATTCTTAACTCGTCCTGCCGGCGGCTCTTCTCCGAGACCGAGCATATTCTAGGTACAATGTTTCCCATTTCCGGCCAATTCTGCGTACGCATTATTGAGGCGGAGACCCCAGCTAACGGGGAATCGGATTTTAATTAGCGTACCTCCAACGGAATGATCGACATGTGCGTGCACGAGATCGGCCCTAGACGGCTGCCATATTGTGGCCAATGTGAATTTGCATACCGCAATCCCATGCCGCTGATATTCCCGTCATTTCGAACGAGTTCTCTGAGTTTCGAACTGTGCTGCGGTTACTGAATTGTCCATGGATTTGACTTTTTGTTAGGGAGTTTTTTTTGGAGAGAGACACCCGATTTGACGGATTTTTGGTGATGTTTTTGTGGGGAGACAGAAGATGGATTCGTTGGGGAGTTTGAGTTGTAAAGCGGGATTCGTATGGTTACGTGCGTCAATTCTGAAGGGTGGCTGCGGATGGGTGAAAGTTTGGGGTTGCAGCGGTGATTGTATTAATACTTTTCAAAAGTGCCAGATATAAAGTAGATTTATTTACTAAGTAGATTATTTCATTGTGGACCTCTAAATTTGATAAAAGACATTTTTTATTACTGTGTTTAGAAAAGTTTCCTGATAATTAAAATATTTTAGAACGTCAGTTGTTGAAGTGGATAAAAAGATTCGGGGAACTTTATTATTTAATTCCTCTATAATCGAATTCCATGTTTGTCACTATTTTAGATATTTTTCACCAAAAATCTTCCTTAATCCTATGATTTTAGAATTCTTTTTACATTAGCAAAAAATTCCAAGACTCTAAATACTGAATTTAATAATCCAATTGAAATAATTCATTATCTAATTCCTCCATGTTCGAATTGCATCTTCACCACTACTTCAGATTTTCTCAGCCTTTCAATAGACTTATTTCCTATCACTTGATTTACAAAATTTGTTTATATTCACAAAAAAATTCCAAGCCATCCGGCATTGAATTAAAACAAGTTAAAATACCTCATTACCCAATTCCTCAGTGATCTAATTCCATGATCATTAACACTTCACTTGCATTAGTCTGAAAAATATTTCTCACCTTATTCACAAAAACTGTTCTACTATAAAAAGAGATTTCCAACACGTCAATCTGTGAATTAGGTAACACTGTACCTTGACTCTAAAACACTTTGAACGCTCGTGGAATTCGCACCTTACCGCAGTTCGCTCGTGAAACTTGTTCCTCTCGTCGAGCGATGAACTTTGTGGTATCGCTATAGGCGAGTTGGTGCTTCTATACAGGCAACTCTATTACTTACTTGCTACCTCTAATTCGATGGAGCTACATTATTTTCCATTTTCACAGCCTCATTAGCAGAAAAACCGCTTAAGCTCGATTTGCTCCACGAAAAGTTCTTCACGCACTTGCGTGTACCTGCGCGACATTAACTACCGAGTCTCCAAGCAGCTCGAAAAATTATTGCACAAACCTTTTTCCTAATTTATATCAATATTAACCCTTTCGATGTGCGTGGAACATCGTTGCAGGTAGAAATCAATAGTTAAACTACATTTTATAGATAAAAAAAAAAGGAGAATCTATGAAGTAATAAAAAAATTCATTTGGATAATATATTAAATAATAGATAATAGATTAGATATTGCAGAAACGTTTTTGCTAATTTATATCAATATTAACCCTTTCGATGTGCGTGGAACATCGTTGCAGGTAGAAATCAATAGTTAAACTACATTTTATAGATAAAAAAAAAAGGAGAATCTATGAAGTAATAAAAAAATTCATTTGGATAATATATTAAATAATAGATAATAGATTAGATATTGCAGAAACGTTTTTGCTAATTTATATCAATATTAACCCTTTCGATGTGCGTGGAACATCGTTGCAGGTAGAAATCAATAGTTATACTACGTTTTATCGTATCAAAAAAAAGGAGAATCTATGAAGTAATAAAAAAATTCATTTTTCTAATAGATATTATTTTTGAGTAGATTATATCCTCATTAGGATGGAAATAATTAGGATCGAATAAGAGGGCGAGGCTGAACGATAAATGTTGAAGAGGAAAATGACTATCGATGACGAATAGAATTTTCGTCACAGTAGAAATCAATCGAATGAATATCAATGAGTTTAACCCTTCTGTTCTGCTCATTTATATCTCACATTCGTATTCCTCCCAGTCACAATAACCTGGCGAACAAAAGTTCACATTTCAAGACACATAAAATATACAAGCAGCTAGACATAAAGGTTAAATACATTAAATATCAAAAACTAATACTTGGAAACATAGTATCTATTAAAATATAATTTCCATTTCGAGTCACACAGACCCCAGCAGAACAGCAAAGTTCCTATCCAGTTAATTGGATAGAAATTATTAATTTAAAATGTCTCAATTGTTAATAGCAATCCTAATTGCAGTCACCTTTGATCGAAGGAAGAAATTGATCCATTAGACCTAACTCTGACCTAAAAGGAGTTCTATCCGATACTTAGATTTTATAAAACGAATGAAATTTTTACTTCCTTATATTAGATAAAAGATTCCATCGAAATGTCGAAGAAGAACAAATTGAATGTTCCCCTTAGCACGGAAACCTTTGCCGAGGCGATGCTTGCGTTACGTTTATTGCATCTCCGAGAGGCTGAAGTTCCCGGTATTGCATCTCTAAGCGCATTTGCAACTGTACCTTCGTACCTTCGGTCCGCTCTTGAAGATTCTCAAGGTTGGCCGACAAACGGATTTCTTTCTCTCCTTTTCTCAGCGTTGAACGAATAAACTGTAATAAAAATTGCGGTCGCTCTTCGAGGATTCGTAATAAAGTTAACGTTCAGAGATTCTCGCTTATAGAAATAATTCCTCTCGTACTTCTTCATCTTCCTCTTCTTTCTTTTTTTTCTTTTCTTTTCCTTTAAACCATAAAGAATTTCTCCGCCACACGAAGATATATTCCTCGTTATTCTCGAAGGAGTTTCTCCGCGTGGAATTATCTTTATAGTCAGTGATGACACGTACAGCTCAGCGGCTGCTCGTTTCCACGAAAAACCATTATTCACCGTTAGCAATCATCGCATTGTATACCGGCAAATGATAGAAAATTATTCGTGAAGGGAAGTCCAACCGGAAAAATACGAGCAACTATCATCCAGCATCTTGCGAGATTTCTGTCGTGTGAGGAGGAGCCTCGTGTTAATTCATTCCTGTTCGATTGATGTCGATTTAATCGAACAGCATATTACTCGTATTATCCTGAATCGATCTCATTTGTTTAATTGCGTCATGCACAGCTGAAATTGCAGCTGCTTTTAATTGCGCAATTGTAACGGTATGTTGCAAAAGAGACTTTTATTTTTCCATTATTTTGTGATGAATAATTTCAGTTTTATTGCATCAGGTTGATATCATGGGGAAGTTACAAACGAAGCTGAGTTTTTGAGTTTTGGTTACCATAGAAGGTTGAAGTTCTTTTTAACAAGTTGAATGCCACCGATGTTTCCCTTATTTCGTCATTTCTACTGAAGTGAAACTGTTTTTATGAAAATCACATATTCATAAAACAGAAATTTTAAGGACACTGATTGCATCGGTGTTTAGCAGATCTTCAATTATAACGAATTCAGATCAACAAAGGCGCACAATTAACACGTTGAACAGCATTGGAATTTTGCTTACTTCATCATTTCTACCGAAGTGAAACTTTTTCTATTAAAATCACATCCTTATAAAGCAGAAACTTTAACACTAGAACTACCAAACTAGTCAAAATGACTGGTACACAATTGTTTCCAAAAATTCTCCAAGTTCATAGAAGACCCATGGAACAAAAATTCTACGTTCATCACAAAAAACATAAATCATCGAAATGATCATTCTTTCCGACACTCGATTCCTCCTTTTTTAAAGTATTAAATATATTTTAATATATTAAAATATTATTTAATATATTAAAATATGAAAGATTTAACGCCGGTAGTTCTAGTGTTAAAGCTTCGAAAAGACACTATACATTTATATGAGCGTTCTCCAAAAGTGTGTTGGTCCCGCGTGCTTCTGGAGAAAATTACACTGTAAGTTCCATGCGAGAACAACTGATCGATGCTTGAGGCAGACAGTATGATTGTAATGAGACTATTCTTACAGCGTCGACAATTAAGGCTACATTAATTTCAATTACAATTATCCGAGTCATTCGTCTCAGAGAGAATCGATAATTCGATACATGAAATAGTTCGCCAGACATGCAGAACGTTCCACTTGCTCCACACTTATATCTAAAATTCTATTCTTAAAAACAATGTAACCTTTAATCAGATTTCAGTAGCCTCTAATTGCAAATTATTCAATTCCATACGGTAAATAAAAAAACAATTAACACATTATATGCGGCTGTTTTGTAACGCTTCATTAAAACTCAAGAGGAAAACTTGTTGAAAAATTTGTACGAATTTGATTTTGACAAAAAATTAATATAAGCTGGGAACTGCTTTCTCTCTAAATTCGAAAATGTACTTAACTTTTCAAGTCTAAGTAATTACTGCCACAAATCGCCTTTTTTAAACTGTCTATGCACAGTCCAAAAAACGTATTTTTACGTGGCCCGCATAAAATGTGTTAACTGTCAAATTTAAGTGTTTCTAAAGCGCAACGAATTCGTTGTAAAACATTTAAGTTCTCCACTCCAAAACTGTTGATTCTATGGAGTCAGATTCTTTCGGTTTTTACCTGAATCCATAGAAATATCGAGTCTATCCCGATTCGTTCTCTTCTGGGCCCTTTTATAGCAATCGTTATAGCGCATCGGAAGAAGTATAGGGCCTATCAGCTATCATGACTCGCCACATTATTCCCCATGCTTCCAAGACTTTCCACCTGCGAGACCGCAGCTTCTTTCATTTTTCGTTCTCTCTCCTGATCTAGAAATCCTTCCATAAATACCACGTCTTTTCCATTCGACGACTTCGAAGGACTGTTTTCTCCGGTGAAATTTCGAAATTCACCTTCGCAGACGGTAGGAGGTCGAAACCTCTCTTTGCACATTTTTCGTAAGCCACCTGTGCAAACGTCGGATGAGATAATCTCTTAAGGTCGTTCAATTACGAGACCTCGATCGTGCAATTATTTCCAGAGAAATTGTTGTTTAACATGTTAAATATCGATGGTATTTCGTCTGTCTAGTCTGTTTCTACCGAGGTGAAACATTATTTATTTAAATCACAGATTGCATTGAAGACGAAAGTCGTTATATATTCAGTAGAATTTTTCCTTATTCCTCGAGACTGTTTCAATATTGAATGTATTAGCAAAGCAAGTATTATTGTTTAAATGTTATAAGAAAGTTTATTAAATTTAGGAGTGCTGACTCTATTATTCTTCATTATTAGATTTGCTTAGCTTTGCAAAAATATCTTCGGTCGTGCGTCTTGCATTAAACATAGGACTACCAACGTTACATGCAAAATATTTAAATATACCGAATACGTAGTTTGAAAAAAGAGAAATCAAGAGGTAAAGAACACAATTAATTAAGTAATTTAGGTTTTATAAGATAGAAATGAAGTATTTTCTGCATGGTACCCCTGACTTCAGAGCTACAATTTTATACAACATTCGAACCACTGAAGCTAGCGTATATTAACCCATTCACTGTCAGAAAAACTAAGAAAATAATATCGTACGTGATAAAATTTTAAAAGACGACAATAAGCTTTTAAAACATTAATTTAATTATTCAAAAATATAATCTGAACATTTGTAATGATACGAAGAACTTTTTTGTTCCAAAAATGCTATACACGTTCGGCTGTTATTGCCAACTTATTAATTGAAAGTTGTAGTGCAACCACGAGATATCTCGTAGTTGGCAGTGAATGGGTTAAATAATAAAAACAATGTTCCAACAGTGACAATAATTTAACTCTACCAGAGCAGCCCAAAACTCCAAATATCGTCCGCAGACTAGTATTTTTTAAACGGCCTTCATTCACATAAAAAACACATTTCATATTATTTCATCAGTTAGCCGCGGAATTTAAATTTGAGAACTCCTCGCAGGGTACGGAATTAAAGCGTAGCAATAAAAAACAAAGGAAAAGGCAAAGAAATGAAAAAAAAACAAAGGCAAAGGAAATGCTTCTCTTATAAATTTTACGAAAAGAGGAAAGTGAAATGTGGAATTTTTACATTTTTAGTGGATAAGGAATTGACAATTTAGTGTTGAGAGGCTACCGCGGTAGAACTTTGGATTGACGTGTATACACGTCGAACGCAGTTAACAGGTTAAAGTGCTAATTTTAATCGTTGATACATGAGTTACTAAAAAAATCTGGTTATTTATTTTAAATAGACTTCACAATAATTTTTTTACACCTAGTGCTGGTCCACGAATCACAGAATATTTCAATTACATTTCCGTCTTGCCTTTATTAATTGAATCCACAAAAAATAAGGAATCATCAGGATAAAAATACTTACTGATCAATGAGCAGTAAGAAGAATCATCGTTCGTGTTTCATTAGAACGGAATCCGCAGTAATTGTTCCATCGGGTATCGCTTCGATGAGCCCGCACATTCAGCGAGGCGAAAATACGAGAAACTAATGATAACGGAAAAGCTGTTGGAGCACCTTCCCCATTAATGTTCCATATTCGTCTTTTATGGTGGAAATGTCGCGCTGTTTCTTGTGGACTTCCGCTTTTTTTTCCACGGTATAGAGGAAAGTCTTTAGTGAATGATATTTTCCGAGATTAAATGGATATTTTTCTGCTCACGTACCAGTTGATTGGTCTTGTATTCGTTTTGGTCATTCGATGCAATATTTGCGGTGAAAGAACGAGCTTTGAGAGTGGATCGTTTGTTCTGCGGTGTCGTTGATTCTCAAAGGGAATGCAACTTTTTCTTTTTATATTAATTCATGATAGTGATATTGCCAGAGTGCTCTGAATAAATTGAAGTATATTTGTTGATACTTTGTTTTCATAAAGTGAAAGAAATTCGATGTGATTAATACTCCAGGGAGATGCTTCTTTTGTTCTTGAACGAAAGTATTTTGAGACAATTGTATTTTCTCGGCTGAAATTTCTATGGTCATCTTGCCGGAGAGTTGCTCTATCAAGTGCCCTTTATACCATCAAAATTATGGTATTTTAACACTAAACCTACCAAGGCGGTCATATGACCGCTTCGCAATTTTTTCAAAAAACTACCTGAATTGATAGGGGAACCGTGAAGTTAAAATTCTACTTCTACCATATAAAGCCTAAATGAGTTAATTAACTAATCCTTTCACTTCTTGATTTATTTTTTTTCGAAGTGCTTGTTCAATAAATTTAAATTTTAGTACATATAACGTCGGTAGTTTTAGTGTTAACTACAGACAGATAATTTTCTAAATTTGAAATTGAATTGAAAGATATAGAACATAAAAAAGAATTGAACCGATGTAACTCTACGCAATTATTTTTAGAAATTCTTGGATCAGTCATTTTGACTTTCTTGGTAATTCTACTGGTTAAATAATTTACGAAAAATTTGCCACTGATGAAAATGCAAGATTTGAACTTGGTCCCACTAATTGTGAAATCCAAGCCTCTTTTATTATCACAACTCAACACTTCATTCATCAACTAATTCAACAATTTATAAATTAACATAACTCAAATAGTTATAATCCTATTGCAATTATCAATCACCATCTTCCTCATCGTCTCTACAAAGTGTTGACATCCGTTCGCTTTGATGCCATCTCCACAACTGACAAGGGAACATCCCGAGATCTAAATCATCGATTCTAATGAAATTTTAGTATAATATAGTCCTCGCGAAAATATTTGATCCGTATTTTTTTTTATCGGCATCCGTCCACGTTAAAGGGGTGAAAACCGCCCCCAAAGTTGGGGTAACGAAAACTATTTTATCGAATATCTCCGAAACTATTAGAGATACGAAAATTTCGTAAGGATTAAAAATTAATCTATTTCGACCACGAATCCAATGGTATAAACATTTTGTAAACAAACCCATTTGTTTAAACAATATGATAAAAAATACTTTTTTTCAACTTTGAGGGTGGTTTTCACCCCTTTAACGTGGACGGTTGCCGATAAAAAAAAATATGGGTCAAATATTTTCGCGAGGGCTATGTCATACTAAAATTTCATCAAAATCGGTGACTTACACCTCGGGATGTTCCCTTGTGAGTGACAAAACAAAGACTAACCTCATAATTTCACAATCTTTGTTTACAATCCGATTTCCATAAAATCGTCAAATCATCCGGACTTTTCCTCTTCAAAAATCGGTCAAACTTTTTCCCTTCGATTTTCTGCGTCGTCCAGTTTCTCGATCGAGGTGTTCGATTTCTTGCCACGCTCCTCGCGGATCTCCACGAATCCAATTCAGGCCTCTCTCCAAGGTATCCGTGCCGGGTGAAGATTTTTTCTCAAGGATAATAGAACCCGTCCTCTCGTTTTCTGCCACATCACTGTGTATAACCGTAGTAATTCTCTCTGTCTCTCTTTCTCTCTTCTCTCTCCCCTTCGTCTAACGTGGTTCCTCGTAATAGCGGTCTAATGTAACAGCGGGACCACTCTGGGCCTGATGTTTCTCGGTCCTTTTTTTTTTCTCTCTTCTCGTTCTTTCATCACTGATTTTCCCCGTTAATGATGCAATTTTTCTATCCGTGGATACACGGTTAAATCAAGGAACTTTAATGAAGTCTCACGAAATGGAAGTAAGCTAGTTTCGTTGAAATCCTTGAGATTGCCTTCGACGATTGCTGCGACGAAGTTTCTGCTTTGATGTGTCGAGGATTAATCTGACGGTTCTATTTTCATCCGCTTTACTCATAATATATATAAGAAAAAGTTTTCTCAGTCCTCTTGTGTATATCTTCACGTGAATAATTCATTTTGTTTTCATATATTTCAACTTTTAACACGTTGACTGTCATGGCTGTCACCGGTGACCGACGCTATTGAATTCAATATTTCATGTTACGTTTAATTTGTAATATTTATGAATTTTCTAACATATTGAATATTTAACCCGTTGCCGTACACTTTTAATTTGACGAAAGTGGTCAGAAACACACACGAAAATATTTCGAAATTTTAAAGCATGAAAAATCGCACAAAAAGAACAATTGATATGTTATCTGGAATGTTAGATCTTTTTTTCGGTGTATTACTGAGTAATTAACAAATAAATACATTAGTACAAAAATGTGCAGGACGACTATAGCCGTCATTTGCGGCAACGTGTTAAATATTGACGCTAAGAAGGTAAATGTCTGCTGAATATTGATCTATCAGTATTTTTAAATTTTCTGCTTTATAAAGATGTGATTTTAATAAAAAAAGTTTCACTTCGGTAGAAATGATGAAAAAAGCAATATACTAGTGGTGTTCAACGTGTTAATTGTGCGCCTTTGTTGATTTGAATTCGTTATAATTGTGAAAAGTTCATTCAACGATAAAATTTCGATGGAGAAGATAATTAGAAGGTGAAAAGTATCTTTTGATTCTAAGGATCGAATTTAGTGTAGGTAGAATTAATTAACTGATATTTTTTAATTAAACGTTCCAGTCATACTGCTGAAGTTTGCTTCCTCGACAAAGGATAATAAATTAGCATTTCGATCGCTAACAGTGCATTCAATCCGAAGTGCAATTGTGTCGTGATGATGCACGAGCTGTAAACGTCCTCCCTTTGGCTTTATTAATAGAATCAGACGCTGTTTGAAGTGTTTCAAACAACGAAAGGTACTCGAAATGTTTACAGCTGTGCAAATAGTGTCAGGTGAAACCGTTCAGGGCGCGGACACGTTTTTTTTTCCTCTTTTTTTCGGTAATCGAGATTAGACGTAGCTCTTCATTTTCGTTGCACTTCCGAGGGGGTAGAATTTGATTTGGGGGCTGTGGAGTGGATTTCGGATTAAGGGTTGGGATTTTCAACCAGTGGAACCGCACTGAAATCTCCGCTATCTTTCAAAAATTTTTACATATTAAGAGGAGACACTTGGAAATTTTCTAACATGAAAATATGAATTATCAAAGTCTTTGTCAGTATTGCAATCTGAAAATCATAGGAAATTCAATTGAATTTAGTAGTATCGCTCACTGATAACGGGTGTTCTGCGTGTTAATTAGTAGATAATTATACTTGTCGATCGATACACCCTGCGTATTATAGTCTTGCTGAATTCCAGCGCACTTAATTCTGCAGATCGAAATACCTAACGTTCAAGAAGCAAATTATCGTTCAAGTCACTGCCTCTCCTAAGAAATTTTCACTTACTGATAGCAGTCCGTTACTGATAACATTCAATTAATGGTAATACTCAGTTACTGATAATATTCAATTACTAATAATACTCAGTTACTGAGAATATTCAATTATTGATTAATATTCAATTACTGATAATACTCAGTTACTGATAATATTCAATTACTGATAATACTCAGTTACTGATAATATTCAATTATTGATTAATATTCAATTACTGATAATACTCAGTTACTGAGAATATCAAACATTGATGATGTTCAGTCACTGACCATAGCAATTACTGATGATATTCAGTTACTGAGAATTGCAATTACTGATGATATCCAGTTACTGATAATACTCAGTCTCTGAGGATATTCAGTTACTGATAACACTCAGTTACTAAGAATATTCAATTGTTAATGATATCCAATTACTGATAATAGACACTAAAAAATATTTTCTACTCAATGACAAATAAACCACCCTCTGTTATTTAACACCCGGCTAAAACTACGTTCCAAACAAGTTCACCACACCATACAAAATCGAATTACGTAACAAAACATTACAATTCCTCCTCCTCGGAACTTCAATAAATAAATTCACATCCCAATCGGTCGTCTAAACCATCAAAACTATATTCGATGTACTTAATCGTTCACAGTTATGAATTTCCACTTGCGAATACCAGAAACACCGGCTACCAGATTGCCCACTGAATTTCCTGTCCATAATAGCTTCTCCCGTTTCTCGACTACCATATTACAGGTCTCGATATCGATTCGCTAATTGTATCCAATTAGACTATTGTGATTGACTGTTTAGGTTCACTTTGCGGGATGCGGTGTGCTCCGAGATTGGTTACTCTCTCGGAAAATCAGGTATGCAAGTACAGGAGAAAAAATATTCTACCTCGTATAATGATTAGTTTCTCGATTCGTAGATATTCCAAGTTCAAAGGCCACGTCTCCTTGTCTGTTTCCGGATGTTGCTTCTCTATTCGTCACTCTCGCGTTTCTTCTCTCTCTCTCTCTCTGTTTTCTATTTTTCTCTCTCTTCGTGTTCTTCCTTTCTGATCCAGCAACGTATGAATGTAGCTGGCAGAGCAATTAAGGGCACTCGATAATGATGGAACTCTCGGGAACCAGGAACTCTCTTGGTAAGCTGCTTAGAGAGAAGCAAATCTGTCACTGTCAGTCCTCTATTCAAGATTCACCGTCCGTGAGCGTGAACTCGATGAAAGAAGAAGAAATGGAGAGACGAAGAAAAGGGACAGCGACGTATCTCGCAAACTTCAACGTACCTGAGATACTTTGACTCTTTGTGAGTTCATTCCTTGAAGATCGCTATAAATCTGGAGTACTTTGATGAGAGATTGAGATAAGATCGAAGAATTGAACTGTTGAAATTGTCACGGTGGAAAGGTCAGTTTAAAAGTGATAATTGTTAATAGAAACGATGGCAAAGTAGAGCATTTAAAGAAGTGGAGAATCTTTGGTCACGTCGAGGGAGTGTGCAGCCTTGAGAGTAACTTGATTCGATGCTCTGAGTATATTTGTTCAAGGATCTCAATTCGATCAGGTATTCAATCGTCGTTGGATGCTTCGAATGGAAGAGATTTTCCACGTACTATTCCGTTCTGAATTTTTTATTTTCTTTCCTTCTTCTCGTTCTCTCTCTCTTTCTCGTATAATCTTTTTCCTCGACTCGATTCTCGAGGACGATGTCGCGCAAAGTAGACCACGTGTTTCATTCTCATCGTTTCATGGACGGTGGATAGGATTTTCGAGGGTAAAAAAAAGGAAATGTCGTGTCCCATGGTGGAAATAAGTCTAAAAGTACGACACACGGGATTACGTGTTCGAGGGAGAAGAGAGAAGGAGAATGGTCGAGGATGAGAAGAGATTATTATTTCCACTTTGGTTTCTCAATCGTTGAACGACTGTTCGATACCTTTTATACCCCATTTGATTCTGCTTTTTACTATTCTTGTATGTTATATAATCTTTTCTTATATTTGTGATATTTAATTGATCGAAGTATCGAAGATATGGTCACGCTGCTTTTATGAGTGGATGTATTTTAAGAGCAAGAGTTTTTACTTAATCGACGGAAGATGTAATTAATTAAACGCGGAAATTTGGATTGCTTCCGACGATGAAAATAGCGTTTTTATGGACCACGTTTTAATTGAACGTCTTCCAAGGATATTCAAAAAGTAAAGGAATTATTCTTTTTTCTGCAATGTTACAAAATTGTGTTCCAGAACTCGTGTAGCTCTCAGCCCAACGTAGAAACCAAACAATTTTTATATTTAAAATACTTGGTTAAATAATCTCCATAACTTTCAACCTGGTGGAGAGAATTTTTACCTCTGCAATTTTAGCCAAAGCAAACTTCAGCATATTCCAAATAATTTCGTATACCTTCAATATTTAATCCACACGTCCTTGCAACTCTCAAGCCACCAGCTACCTGTTCAAAACCGCCATTATACTTGCAACATTCCATCCAAACACCCTCACAACCCTCAAACCAACCTGGGCACATTCCAAACAATTTTTCTCATTGCAACATTCCATCCAAACGTCCCCTCAGTCTCCTCTCTCATCCCTTGATTCCAAAATAATCCTCTCCTCCGGATCAATAATTCCCAAATCCACGTCCCCATCGGTCCAGAACGATCCTCGGTCTCCGTATTCAACTCAGAAGGTCACGTCTTGGAAGAAAAACGACGAAGAGGTGTTCCACGACGCAAATAATCGGTATAGGACGATCATTACCGGCACGTTGCATAACGTGTCTTCGACCACACTGAGGCTGGATTACTCACTTCTCTTCCTCGGCTGACCTTGGAGCACAATCGAGCCTCCAAGCGGCAACTCGTGGACGATTCCCTCGAAGAGAGACCCGGGGACGATCCTTCGAGCGAGGAAGGCAACTCGGTGGCCGATTATCGCCGACGGGGGCAATGCACTTTCTCGCGACGACTCTCCATAGCGTATCTTGGCTTCCGTTGAACCTTCTTCCCTTTGAGAAACAGGTCGCAATCGATAAGAGAATGCCACTGCCAGGATTCACCGCGAAAATCGAGGAGATTATAGTCGCTACTTCGATACAGTGACGTGAAATCGATTGGTTGTCGATCTTTTCGGTGATAGGGACGACTATATTCGCTTGGTGGATATGAACTTGTAGTTGTTCGATACTGACGCTTGATGTGTACTAATAACGACTGTAATCGTCCACTGTTGAACGCTCGTTGGGTACTGACGATTATAATCGTCCGATACTGACCGCTATGCGTGACCGCACTGTTACACTAATAGTGATTATAATCGGTGAATGCTGACCGCACGCTGTCGGCTAACAGCGACACTAATTGTTCATTATTAACTGGCTGAGCGTGCTATTGACGGCTATAAGCGCTCAAGATTGAACACGCTTGACACTAACGACTATAATCGTCCAATACTAACTGCTCGCTGTGCAGGAAGAGTCAACATGGTCGTTCTGTAGTGACTACTTGTAATGTGCTAGTGACGATTATAATCGTTCAATGTGGAACACTCGCAGAGTACTAACGACTATAATCGTTCGATATTGACCGCTTGATATGTACTAACGGCTATAACCGTCTAATACTGACTGCACACTGTGTGTTAACAGCGAATATAATCGTTCAACAATGACCGCTTTCTGTGTACTAATGACGACTATAATCGCCAATACTGGACAGTCGTTGAATATTAACGAGTATAGTGGTCTAATATAGACAGCTCACTGTGCACTAACAGTCACTATAACCGTTCAATACCGACTGGTATACTTATCACGATTATAATCGTCCAGTGCTGACCGCTTGCAGTATACTAAAGACGACTCCAATTGTTCAATACTGACCGGTTGCAGTACACTAAAGACGACTATAATCGTCCAATACTGACCGGTTGCAGTACACTAACAACGACTATAATCGTCCAATACTGACCGGTTGCAGTACACTAACGACGACTATAATCGTCCAATACTGACCGGTTGCAGTAGACTAACGACGACTATGATCGTCCAATACTGACCAGTTGCAGTATACTAAAGACGACTCTAATCGTCTAACACTGACCGGTTGCAGTACACTAACGACGACTATAATCGTCCAATACTGACCAGTTGCAGTATACTAAAGGCGACTCTAATCGTTTAACACTGACCGGTTGCAGTACACTAACAACGACTATAATCGTCCAATACTGACCGATTGCAGTACACTAACGACGACTATAATCGTCCAATTGACCGTTAAATTGGAATGAGTTGAACACAGGTACGTACATCAGTATTAAGTCAAGAGACTATACATAAATCCGAGGATAATAGCCGACTCTGAGTAGGGTGCACGGTGACGTTTTCGTTTTAACGTGGACAAATGAACGTGCGATTGTGCCGAGGAACACACTGCGAATGACAATATATTTGGCGGACAATGGTTTTACTATAATGGAATATTGCGTGAGGTTTGTCCTGGACGGAAAGGTAAATACGTTTGACTTTAACGAGTACAGTTACAGCGATACCTTTCCATATCGTGATCTCGTGATTACAATCTTGTTACAAGAAATGTTTCGTACGACAAATCTATGGGGTAGACACTCGTTAAAACTTTGAAGACGTCGTTGCCGGTTGTTATGAAATTCCTTATGAGAAAATTGAAGTTGAGTGGATCGTCTGGTGCTAAGATAGGGGGATGGGTAGAACTTAAGAATATTGTTTAATGTTCCGTGAATTTCAACGTTATTTTGCAACTTCTAGCTAAGTGATTTTCCTCGGAGGAGAGTCTGGTTCGTAGCACAATGACAGTAGAAACTCGATTGTAAATTCTCGTAATTGCAATGGAGTTGAATTCGAAACGATGATAAGAATAGAAGTAATTTGATCTTAAAGGTCAACTGAATTTGAAGACGTCGGATATCCTTAGCCTCGTGATTAAAAATTCTGGAAAATATTCTCTGTTTTTCGCACTTTTCATTTTTATAATGCAAGGGGACATTCGAAACGGTTTCATTACGGAGTGCAGCTGCAACGAGGATGAGGTAAATTTTCCAATATACAAAGAGCACTGCATTTTGCTGCAATTTTGCAGAATACCCAGGTGAAATACCAGAGGCTACTTACTGAAGAGTGTATTTTACGTTTCCTTGCAAATTCCGCGATTTTACCGGTAAGTATGCCAATTATTTGGAATTAATTTCAATATTTCCTTCGATTATACTCGATGCAAATTTTATTAGAATTTTATGTCTTTTATTTTTCATGCAACAGTTGAAATATTATTCGCAGAAAGCACAGTCGGATTTCAAAGTGCTTTTCGGCTCGATATTATCATTTTATTGAGCAGAAGGCACTGAATAATTGAAGTTCTGATACAAAGCTACGGTTAACGAGCTTAATCTCATTAACGACATTCATTTCGAAGATAATTCGTAAGGTAATTGTATTTGTTGTTTCTACTGCATTCCCATTATGAATACGAATCGCAAGCTGATTGACCGATGATATTAATTTCACTTTGAACAATACCTTCACAAATCACCGTGAAAAAAATTAATTACTATTTTCGATATCCCCTAAACGGATATTCCATCTAATTTGTATAATTCAAAATAACCATGGAAAATGATACGGGTGAAATGATTACGGTGACTAAAATAAAAAATATTAGGGGACCGAAAAGTAACGTTCTTACTCCAGATATTTTACTCAAAAACTGATAGATTTGTATCGATCCGGGATTAGAAATTTGCACCCTAGATTGAGAAGGGTTGTTGATAACGAGCATGATTACATCATTAATTGAAAATAAAACTTGTTACAAATTTATTTTCCGATTATTATTATATACTTTCCGATCCCCCTAATAAGTATTTAAAAGAACATACCATACGCGAATAGATCAATTAACATTCCACATGAAATCTTTAATCAGAATGAATCCTTATCAAATATATAACACCCTTCAATTCTTCAAATTCCCATTCAAAAAATTCCGTTTGAATTTTAATAGCACTTTGTTCTCAATTAACTCCCCGAAACTCCGTTTCTTTCTCAATCCTCAAAGCCAGCCACTAAGATGAATCTATCCCGACTCACTAAAGGCACAAATACCATTCAGAATTCTCATCTCCATTAATATCCTCTCAATTCTTCCCACTATATTCATCTCCTCCAAGATTCCTCATCCAATCACTCCATTTAAAAAGGAAGAAAAAAAAAAGAGCACTCCTGGTAGATCGAGAAACCAAATCATCTCATGACGTCTTCCACGCTGCTAATAATGAAAATTTGACAGACAATGTGCAATAATAGGATCAATTCTCCTAATGCATTCGGTACTAGGAAGCGGGGGGTTGGAGAATCGGTGGCAGAAATTCGTCCCCGGCTCAACGATGGAGGACATCCGTCCGTGGTGAGGCTGCCGGTGTCGCCTAATTAATAAAATAAATCACCCACACGGGTGCAACGACCGGCGTCGTTGCATCGCTCTCGTCACTTGACTGACGGTATTCCCACCTCCCACCGTCGGCTAATTGTCAAATTACAAAGATCGGGAATATCTAATGGACGTCGGGCCACGGATGGCTCGATGCGATTTTCGTACATCTCGGTTTCACCCCCCACCGTTATCATTGGCGTGGCTACTGCGCAGACGTCGTGGACCCCCCACTATCGACGCAGAACTAACAACTCCTACCCTTTTCGCACCTGCGAGGCTACCAAGTAGTTCGAACTTACGTTATTCGACACCGGGACACCGGCGATCGTGGTCGCACGATTCCGCTTCCAGCTCTCAGCCAGGAGAGACCCTACTCTTGGCCGATCGACTCTGTACGTTGGTAAAACCTGTAGATTTATCACGGTAGAGTTCCCTGACGCAAACCACCATTATCACTATTTCACCCTTATCTTGCTTCATGCTGTAGAGAATTTGAGCTTTTGTAGATATTATGGAATGGATCGACATCAGCTTTAGCAGTGTAGTGATAGATTAGAGATGGAGTAATGAGACTTACAATTAGAGGAGAATGAATGGCATATATCTTATATACTAGCCTTGCTTTGTACCTTTGAGGTTTTACAGTGGAGGCTTTTGCACGTTTGCATTTAGATGAGGAATTGAACAGCTTGGAGTAGGTGTTAGGGAGGTTTCGTGGAGAAGGTTCGGGTTAGTTGTGTAGGTCGGGATGAGGTGGCGCGCAAAATTAAAATTCCCGCCACTTGAACGCGGCGCGGTGGGTGGCGAGTGCCGCTATGGTTTCTTTTTATTTTAACATCGGGGTGTATGATTTCTTTTTTCGTTGTTGAGGGTGGTATTGAATTTGGGCGAATTTGGAAATGTTTGGGAAATATGTGCGGTTGAATTTTTTGTTTTAATGGGGATATTATTTTATAATATTGCGGATTGATCTTTGAACTGTTTAAGTTCGTGGAAATTTCGTTTTAATTTTTCTCCGTGCACTGCTAAAGTAATTTGTACTAATTTCGTCCTAGTCGGAGGATAAAGTACTCAAAAATTGCACAACTCGCGTGTATTCAAATAGCTATTCACTTGCAATGCTTGAAATTATATGAAACTAGAAATATAAAAATAGAAAATATCTCTAGATCATCCAAACGTGCAATATGTTCGAACATATCACAAAAAAAATTGCAACTCGACAATCTCTGCAAGAGCCAATAGTTTCAATCACGCATCGACGAATATCAACGAACAATTCCAATCTTCACCGAATCCATTTTCGAGCAATACCAAATATTGTTCGGAAAACAGAGCGATGTAAAATTCACTCGATAGTTTGTCCGAACGATGCGATCCTTCGTACAAACAAAGCCGTTATTTACCTGTACCGTTTAATTGCATCGAATAATTCCACCATGAACGTTTCCATGAAACGACATAACGAAACATAGTAAATTGTGTAACACCAATGTCCTTCCTATGTTACAGCTTTTAGAAGGAAGACCTGCGCTAGAAATTCACGTTAAAACGCTCTTTATGCTTTTGATTGTTGCTCAGAAAGCCTAGCATTCGATATCGGCTTTCGGGCAATAATCATAATCAGGAAAGAGCAGAGCTTCGTCGATACCTGCTGCTGGTGGCACCTGTTACTCGTGGCTCATCCATGGTGCATCCATACAACACCTTTTTCATCATTCTTCACCATTCAATATCGGTCCTCGTATAGCCAGTTATCGCGTAACTGTTCGAACAATAAAAATCCTTGCGAAACCTTCGATATTGTAAAATAAGGGGAGTAACAGCGAACAGAAGGGACCATGCATCAATTGATAGCATGCTGTCGCGCTGAACGTGTTGACTGTACTGAATTGTATTATGATTGTGTTTTTGTTGGCTTTTAAGAGACTGCTAACTGTTTACTGTTATTAGATAGAATCTTAGATTTGTTTGTTTCTTCCTTTCGCGATGGAAAGTGATAGGGTCATGGTGGCCTGGCTTTATGATTGGGTAAACTGAAGAATTGTCTGTAATATTTCCATTAAATGTGTAAAGATGAGGAACAAGTGTAATGAGAGTCGAGATTCGTTATTGAGATACTAGAACGTGTTGATTAGTATAATCAATTGTATAATGATTGGGTTCTTGTTGAATTTTAAGACACTGCTAATTATTAATTGTTATTAGATTGAATCTTTCATTTGTTTGCTTCGCATTGGAAAGTGATAGGGCCATGATTGGGTAAATTGAAGAATTGTCTGCAATGTTTCTGATAAATGTGGAAAGATGAGCCACAAGTGTAATGAGAGTCGAGATTCGTCATTGAGATACTTGAACTTGTTGATTATACTGAATTGTATAATGATTAGGTTTTTGTTGAATTTTAAGACACTGCTAATTATTAATTGTTATTAGATTGAATCTTTCAATTGTTTGTTTCACGTTGGAAAGTGATAGGGTCATGATTGGAAAATTGAAAAATTGTCTGTAATATTTCCATTAAATGTGTAGAGATGAGGAACAAGTGTAATGAGAGTCGAGATTCGTTATTGAGATACTAAGTACACTTTGGTAAATTAGAATTTGTTGACTGTATTGAATTGTATAACGATTGTGTTGCTGTTGAATTTTAAGACACTGCTAATTATTAATCGTTATTAGATTGAATCTTTCATTTGTTTGTTTCGCGTTGGAAAGTGATAGGGTCATGATTGGAAAATTGAAAAATTGTCTGCAATGTTTCTGATAAATGTGAAAAGATGAGCCACAAGTATTATGAGAGTAGAGATTCGTTATTGAGATACTAAGTACACTTTGGTAAATTAGAATTTGTTGACTGTATTGAATTGTATAACGATTGTGTTTCCGTTGAATTTTAAGAGACTGCCAAATGTTAATTGTTGTTAGATTGAATCTTTCAATTGTTTGTTTCGCGTTGTAAAGTGATAGGGTCATGATTGGGTAAATTGAAAAATTGTCTGCAATATTTCCATTAAATGTGTAAAGATGAGGCACAAGTGTAATGAGAGTAGAGATTCGTTATTGAGATACTAAGTACACTTTGGTAAATTAGAATTTGTTGACTGTATTGAATTGTATAACGATTGTGTTGCTGTTGAATTTTAAGACACTGCCAAATGTTAATTGTTGTTGGATCGAATCATGCAATTGTTTGTTTCGCATTGGAAAGTGATAGGTAGTAATTTTGATAGGCTCACGAAGACCTAGCTTCATGGTTAAATGAGGAAAGGTGAGAGATAAGTGTAATGAGAGTCGAGATTCGTCATTGAGATACTGGGTACACTTTGGAAAATTAGAGATTTTTCTTTCATCATAAAACGTGAGGAAATATAATTGTTAACACGTTGAACGCCACGAGGGGTCACCGATAACCAGTGCCGTTGAAATCAATGAAATTTAATATTCCTTTTAAATTGTAATATACCCAAATTTTCTAGCACATTCAAAATTTAAATATTGCCATTAAAAAGGTAAAGTTGTGCTGACTATATCGGTGTCTTTAAGATTTCTACTTTGTAAAGGTGTGATTTTGATAGAACAAGTTTCACAGTGCACATGATGAAACTACTAAATATCAGTGGCGTTCAAAGTGTAATTGAGAAATGCATTAAACTTTTGTGCAACTAGTGGTCAAAGGAAAAATATCAAATCATCGAACATATTTGCGTATCATGAGTTTCGTGCTCAACAAGTTTTCACCGGAATCACGCCGACTTTATCTCTAAGTTTTGTTATTCGAACTTATAAGAAATACAGTGAAACGAAAGCATTGAGGATATGGGTCGAACAATATAAAACTTTGCAGTGTCACTTTCCCATAGACCACTCTTCTGCAAAGCTTTGCAAACCTACTCTTCGCTAGAAATAGATAGAAATACGGAAACACGTAAAATCCATTTCACCATTGACGCGCAACTAATTCAAAAAGCCCGCTAGAACTTGGTACCGGAAGCAAGCAACCGACTGCCGGAAACGTGGAAGGAAATCGTCCTAAAACGAGGCTAACGGAAGTCAAAGATTCAAATTGGATCATCGAGAAAAGAACACAATTTATGATAGCAATTTTAATCCCAATACTCGAACAAACTGGAGAGATTTCTTTGATCGAACTTAATATATTCCTTTACCATTCTCTTTTTCCTAGAAGCTTTCAATATTGTATCGAACTAATTATTTACCCTAGAATTGTTTCGTTTGACGATACCTCAAAAGGTTATTGCATTTTAATTAAACCTCCTTGCAATTGAATCTACGAAGGAATTGTTTTTTTTATTCTCCTTTGACTTTAAACGTCTTTCGATGTTATTTCAAATACAACCGAGTACCTTTCTCGAGGTAAATATCTTCTCCGTTCAGTGGATCGTATTATGATGTAACAAATGAAGGCAATAATTTAATATTTCTTACTATTTTCATAGCTCGAGCCAAAGACCTCGACGATCCATCGTCTCTTCTGTGTACGTAATTAGTTTAGATACCATGAAATCTTCGTAAAGTTTTAATCGATTTTAAATAATAAATAACAGCGACGGATCGAATTTCCGGCGGTCGAGCATCAAGAATGTGGCCACGTAATATCCGATTCAAGTAATTGAAATTTAATTTGATATTCCCGCGCGTAATATCCACCGGCAGTCAGTTTTTCAACGTATTTAAGTTACATATCGATATTATCCCGGTATATTCCAGGTATTTTTAACATTTCGGACGTACCTGGTTATATGGTATTCTGTGAGAGCATCGATGTAGCCCGGCTTCCTTTCCAATCAATTTCGTCTATTTTCTCGACGGCCCGTTAATGTTGTTAAAAATGTCACAGTTCGCGAGCTCGGATGTTCGGACGTGGAATAGTCTATTTAAGTACTCGACACTGACGTCCAAAATTGCACCTACGCAACAGAAATATGTGGAGGATTAAATACGGGCATTCTTCATACAGAATTTTCCTTTTATATTTTTTGGGGAAAGGAAAAAATTGAGGACAGGAATAGCGTTAAACTTTAGTGTGCATGTTTGGTAGAATTTGAACGGTTGCAGATAAAAATTGTTAACTTTTATTCTGATAGTTCATGCTAGATAAACAGATAGGAGTAAGGTATAGCAGAAATGTGTAATTCTATTTAGTTACTAGAGTCTTTGAAATTTCATAGGATTTAAGCAGTTGTAGATAAAAATTGTTAACTTTTATTCTGATAGTTGAAGCTAGATAAAAAGATAGGGCTAAAGTATGGCTCAAATGTGTAATTCTATTTAGTTACTAGAGTCTTTGAAATTTCATAGGATTTAAGCAGTTGTAGATAGAGACTGAGTATTCTCATAGTTCAAGCTCCATTAAAAAATGGTACCAAAATACAGTCAAAATTTTAAATTCTATTCAATTGCTACTATCTGCCTAGTTTGATAGAACTGAAGCAGTTGCAGATGAAAATGGTTAACTTGTACTCTGATACTTCAACCCAGATTAAAAGATACTGCTAAAATGTAATCAAAATATAAAATTCTAATTATTTACAATCCGTCTAACGCTTTATTCCATATCTCCTATAATTCTGCTTCCAAAGACTCCTAGCTTAGTACATTAATTTCTGCAAAGCAATGTATGAAAATTCATACAAAATTGAAAGTCTACACTCTCAAGTTTCCTTGTATCTCCGTTCCATTACCTCTCACAGTCTATCTCTCTCAATCCCAAGCTACCAAAAGAACAAACAAAACATAATTCATATTCCTCCCAAAGTGTCAAACTCTATCGCCTACAATACCGCCATCCCCCTCTCCCGTCAGGTCGAACCGTTAATTCGTATCCGGAAGAAACGAACTCCAAGAAGCAACATAAAAAATTCAATCCCAATTACTCGATGCCCAGCAGCCCCTCCGAGATCAGATTTCCTACCTGCCTGTAAACGGACGATACACTTTTGACGCTTCCTGTCAGACGATCTCGCGGAAAAACTTTCCTCAGACCCTAGAATCATCCTTCTCCACTCTCGTGATATCCATCCGCGACGTCTGACTGGCAATCGATAGGAAAGCGTGGTTTGTATTTCTTCTCAAAAAGTGCCAAAAAGTCGAGGCAACGAGGGTCGACAGGCAGAAAGAGATCGGACGAGAGGAGCGTAACATTGGCGCGTGAAACGACGCGACTCGACAGCCAACCAGATGCATTATTTAAATTTTAAAAGCATTTCGCAGTGCCGGCTTAATTCGGCCCGTCTAGTTAGTAGAGTCGTCCTATCCCCACTCTACGGACCATGGAGTTTACCATCGTTTCCCCTCTCATTGTGTATGTCACGTGTTTCCGTCTATCTGTGTAAGCTTGATCGGGAAGCGAAGTCACGTACATAACATTTCACTTCATTGTCTCCCTATTATGTACATACATTATGACGAAAGATTTGTTGTGTGAGCGATACCCGCGGAATTTCTGCGGTCGCATTGCAAATGACAGAGCGAGAGTTTGTATCGGTCAACTGTATGGATACGTGCGCAATGGAAATCGTTTGTTCGTCGTTGCATAGTGACGTTATTAGATGATACCGGTTGATTGGCTTTGTCGCGGTGGAACTTTGGTAGGGATAAGAATAGTGGATTGATTTGTCGAGCCTTCTGAAATTGAGAGAGATTTTACAGTGAGACGGTTTTAGAACGTTAATGGACGTTTATGAAGGTTTAACGTTACTTTAGTATTAATGCGAGAGTCAAGTAGAGATATTGAATTTTAATGGGGGAAATTATGATATTGGAATGAAACGTTAATATGTACGGGAATGTTGAAAAAGAAGCTAAAGCTTAATGTGTTATCAGTTTAACCTACAAGTTTTCCATAATTAAGTGAAATATTACGGACGTGAGATCGTGGAATGAAGTTTCAAGCTATTTTTGCCTCGATATTTTAAATCTTTTAAAAGCCCGCCCTCTGGATTCTACTCTACTGAAATAAAACATGCAAGAGGTAGTTACATGACGCTATTATTTGCAGTAATTTTTTTTCATCAGAAAATCCTTGGACCGTAATTCTAGAATTTTCTCGGACCCGACAGTAGAAATAAAACACCAACAAATTAAACGTCAAAGAAAAGCTCCCGTTACCGGTGAAACAGCTATCGAAAAAATTCCAGACATCGCGCGACATACGAGGAAACTCGATTCGCAATATATCTTCGAATAGTTGTTTTCTTACTTTTCATTCCTGCGAGTTTCACGTAAAAGCATCGTTTCTTCGTAAATCCGATCCATGACAGGAGAGACGTTGAAAACTATTCCTTTTTTTTTTATCCTCTCCGGAAATCATATAGGACCACCTAACCTCGCGCCGTTGGTCCATATTTATATAGTCAAAGAGGTTGACAGATCGACGTTCGATCGCGCCTCGTTCGCCTTCTACCGATGAATATTTCAGTTTCTCTCCTGGCTTCGGCTGTCAGTCCACGGAACAGGATGCACGAGAAAGATAGAGATGCAAGGAGGAAAAGGGGTTGGTTTGATTCTATGTATAGAGTCCTGTGGCCTGGCGAACTTTCGACCCGAAATGACCCGAGCGAGATGCAGACGCCTCCGCAATTTACCGTCTTCCATGAAACCGGACCTTTAATCAATGACTACGTAACGATCCGAATTGAAGGTATCGGATGATTATCTATAAACGAGAAATTACGTGTACACTTACGCGCGCTTGTAGAGGGTCGACTGGATGTTACCGGAAGTCGTGTATTTATGATCGGTAAATTCTAACCGGATGTGACGCGCGAACTTTTTACCGATCGTTGGCATCGATAAAGGTCGTTCAGTTGGTAGCAGTTGTGTTTAACCCTTTCGCTATTCGTGTCGCAAGTATGGGATGGGTGTACGGTTTATAATTGTTTGTACGTAAAATAGATATATATAAAATAACAATAATGTTATTAATTAGTGGATAAATGTAGTTTTCTTTCAACGATCTGTAGTTTTATAGGAATTGACAAGTGGTTGCAATATGTGGTCTGATTTTGGCGGCAATTTTTGTGTCCGCGAATTTTCTTCCGCGCCCTGGTAGCAAAAAGATTAACTTTTTCGGTTGAGTGAACGTGAAGAGTGTTGAATAATTTGTAATCACGTTAAAATATAGAAAAGATATTCTCGTTATTAATTACTTTGCCGTCTTGGAGTGTAATACAATTGAGCGGAAAGTATAATATGATTGAATGTGATTTCGTGCTTGACCGTATAAATCGAATAATTTCTATTTGCAATAATAACCCGTTAACCGGTTTACATGCCCTAACCTCCGAATTTCTGTTTAAATTTAAAAAAGAATTTCAAATAAGTGACATTCTAGAGTGTTTTAAAACACAGTGATATTGCAAGATACTTTTAGGGATGCAAGTGGATTATTCCGTCATATGGAAGACACGTCGCAGAGGAAATTTTACGTATGTACAATTTCTATTACGTTATCACCATATAATAGTTTATATTACATTATTACTGTAGAATAGTTTAGACTGCATTATCACAGTATCAGCATTGATTTTCTGATGAAATTGTCTTTCCTATAAATTGGAATCTGTGCACAGCGTCACTGAGTTTAAGACAAGTTCCATCAAAGCGAAAATTGTTTCGCTGCATTTGACGTTAATAAAAACTCTTTGCAAAGTTGTATTATAATTAGAAGTGAAATTAACGTTGTACATTGACGGAAAGTTCAAAGAGCTTACGGTTCGACAAGCCGTGTTTCTGTTAGCCAAAAGTTAGGTTAGTTCAGCGGCTACGATAGCCGCGGTAATAGGATCGTACGAAGTGTAGAAACTGATTCGAGCGCGTGCATGTCCATACATCGAATTAAACCAACAACGAGAGTTCCTGCAACGTCATATACCACGCTTCCGATAGTCATACCGCAAGATAACGTTTGTTAAATTGCAAACTACGTTGCCTGGATACTATAATGCAATATTATTCCCAAGTATCAAAGCAACTGCCCTTAACGCGCGATTGCCCTTTGATAATTCGACGTTCATAATCTCTATTATGCTCTCGATTTAATTTGTAATTAAATGTTTAAAGTATTTTAACGATTAAATACAAGCGCTTTAACCGTTCAACTGGTAAGAGTCTTATCGGATTCGATAATAGGAACGATCTGTTTTAAGATACTGATAAAAATGACAAATGTCGATCATAAAATCTCATTATTGACATTAACGTTATTTGATTTAATAGGTACAAGAATATTGAATATTTCAGAGTCTAATTACAGTTTATTGGTAATTTAGAAAACTAACTTCGAGTTTGAAAAGTTAGAAAGTATTGAAGATAAATAGTTGTGGTTTAATGGAATGTTTGATTTGATACTAGCGAACAGTTGATGTAATAACTATTAGGTTTAATATGTTAGTATAATAGTGAAATGTCAAATAACTATTTTAGTATGTCGTGATAGAGATTTTAAATAAATTTCGCTGCAAAGGATGATCAGTTTCATAAATTGCCGCACTACGTCAGGCGTTTACATCGGCGTACTCTTTCCGTTTCGCGGCAGCCCGACAAATACATATATAGACAATGTTGCCTCTCATCCGTGGAAATTATCGTTCTCCTATAAACATTTAATATTGCACACCATCGGCTATATCTGTTATCATCAAAGCTCGAGTCAATAATATTTGACAATCGTTTGTTTCTACGTACCGCTATGGTTAAACATTTTCCAATCATTCCACGAAATTGACATTATATACCAGGAACGCATGATTTCGTAAGAGGTCGACTTTATTTTCTGCAAAAACAGATTCTCAAATCCCAAGTATTTATCGTACTCTTATCAGGACATAAAGGAGCACATGTTTCGATGCGCTACTTCCTTAACAATATGCCGAAAATTCTCGTTAAATTTTTCTAATGAATTTTACGAATTAATTTCTAATAACGTGTACATTTTTATCTTTGAATATATTAGAAATTCAAATATAAATAGAGAGACGAATAAAAAAATGTAATAAATGTCTAATGGTAATTAGCTAGTGATAATTAATATAAATATTAACAGTTTATTGGAGTATTTGACGTATTTACAAACAGATGTAATTTGACGTTAGTCACGTGCTCGTCGAGCATCGAGAAATCAATTTACACAAAGTACAAAATACAACATGAACGTAAACAACGAATCTGATTTAGGAAGTCTTTTTACACAGTCGTTAGTTAATGACAATACATTTACTGTAGCAACAACAGTTGACACAGGTAAGACTACTTATAAACAAATTCATGTCGAAAACACGTGGTATCGAACATAACCTAGAAATCACTGCATTTGTATAATACATATATAGGTTTCGAATGGCAAGCTGTCGATGAATGCAGGGAAAAGATAAATAAAAATGTTAAGATTGTTAAGGAGCGTGGAAAGATTTACTTTAACGTCGATCGGGATCAATTTACGAAAGTATTAATATTTCTTTACGTAAATGTAGCAAAACAATTATATACAAATTTATAATTTAAATAGAATAGCGGCATGGATATTTATATAAATGAAGGTTTATAGATATTATTACTTAGAATATTGTTTTAGGTACAAGAAATGAGATCGATAGACAATATTTTCATAGTTGCAGACGTACGTAGGTTTCAGTTAACAGGAACCGATAAAGAGTCTGATCTCAAATTGTTTAAGGATGCTGTCCATAACAATATGAGATTAGAAAAGTCTTTGAACGCGTGGAAAAGTATTACAGGTTTTTCAGGGAACATGTATCCAACCATGGCAGAATATAATGCTGTTAAAACAGATTACAAACTCTTAAACAGACCTATCGTACAAGAGAATTCTAGAGGTAGAAAAAGAGGGCAAGATCCATCGATTGCTAAAACCGATGAGATCTTAAGGTATAGGGTGACATGCGAGAGGAGTGGTAAACATGCGTTTGAATCGGCAGAAGTTGCCAGAGCTATAGGAGGGGAATTGCAAGATAAATATTTTTGGCTTGTTGATTTATCTCTGTACCACTTAGAGATTATCTGTAAATTAATCGACAGTATGTAAAACAACACATAGCATTACCATTCTTCTTTCACTACTGAGAATAATTTATATAACATCTAATAGATGAGCTAATATCACATTTACGCGTTACACACGTATCTAAGCATCGCCGAAATATTACATGCTTTGGACCAACAACCCTTAGAGCAACTGTGTGCTATAATTTATTGCGACTTGCAAATCCTAATCCAGGAGATACAATAATCGATCCCATGTGTGGTGGTGGTTCTATTCCAATAGAAGTTAGTTTAAAAATTCGTTTAGAAATTCCTCTGTGTTTTGCTATATTGTAAACAATGTTTTAATTCGATTTTTAGGCAGCACTTGCCTACCCTCAGTGTTATATTATTGCTGGAGACAATCATCCAAAAGCCATTGTTAGGGCTAAATCAAATATTGACGAATCCGTTTCTAACTATAAAATCGATGTATTACATTGGAGTGTAACAGGATTACCTCTAATGGATTCATACGTGGACATTGTTGTTACTGACATGGTAGTTAACTTTTGTCTGCCGCAATATTACGGAAAAAATCTCTAAAACTTAATATTTTACAGCCGTTTGGGAAGAGGAGCGGAAGAATGATAGATAATAGGGTGCTTTATAAGGAGCTTTTAATTGAGTTAGGACGAATTATGAAAATCTCGACAGGTCGAATGGTGCTATTAACTTACGACAGGCGTAGCTTTAACATGGTACAGTTAATATTAAATTTATGGTATTTGTTTAATAGGAGACGCGATGATAAATTTCCGCATCATTTTAGGCGTTACAGGCAGCTGGAGATTTGTTCAAAGTAACAAAAATGCTAGGTGTAAACATAGGTGGCCTTCAAGCAGCGGTATATGTTTTGAAACGAAGCGACGTGCCTTACGCGCAATTTAAACCTAAAGGTAGTAAACGTCGAAAGTGAGAAAAATAAGAAACCGAATACAACGAAATATAGTTTTTCGTTAAAAAATTAAGCTTCATTATCTCTCCAATAAGGAAATATCGTTTTTCACACAAAATCTTATAGCAAATAAATTTGTATATTTACTATAAATGAGTTGTTTCTGAATTAGGGATACACATTCCAAAAATATTCCTACTGTATAAAGTAAATCATAGGAAGAATCTTCTTCTGCTAGTTTCCATTTCATGCCTACGTCCTTGTATGAGCCATTCGTATTCTCCATATTTGCTGTCGAATGTTCCATGTTGTAAAGACCTTAATTTTAACGTAAATCTGGGTCCTAGCTCTCTTAGCTTGGCTTTTCCTTTCTCAGGATCAAATTGATACCTATGAAAAATCATTTATAGTACTCTCAAGTAATATTCATAGCTGTTCAATTTGTTATAAAGACAAAGTTCTGTTATTCACCTGTGATGTCTAAAGAATATATAATCTCTCTGATTATGGAAGGTCATAACTCTCCTCCCTTTGAATTCTGGGTCGTAGTGAAACAAGGAGCCTAACATTCTACCCACTGTAAAACCCAAACGCGTAGTGAAATTATTTAAGATGATCTCTGGTCTGTGCTCGGTGAACTCCTTATGACTTCTTTTCAATTCAGGTGTTATTTTCACGTTGCTAAGCTTAAAATGGGCAGTTGGTCCTTCAGGTAAATGAATGACTAACATTCCGTCTAAAAATTCATTGTAAGAAAAATAATATTCGAGGTAATACAAACATGCTAGGTTTTGATGAAAAAATAGATTCATTAAATAGAAAAGGATACTAGGCCGACATCGATCTTCATTAATAACAATGATATCTGTAAAGTTTCGTTCTATAGCGCATCTAACCATCTTTTTCACTCCAGAACGATTTCTATACAAGGAAATCGAATTTGGTATTATTCTCGTCATTTCTCTACCGAAAATTCTCGACTTTCGTGTCGGATTATCACTGTAAGTGATCAAAACTTTCGGTTCGTAAATATGTTTGTAATAGGCTGAAAATTCATCGTGTTCCAAATCGACTTTGAGTTCCTCGTTCTCCTCGTCATCGAGATTTCCAGTGATCGTCGTTTCGTCTTTCTCTCGAGTGTTTTCGATAGTACGCGGTACTTGCTTCGGTGCACCTTCTTGAAGTCGCTTTTTTTTCGCTTCTTTTTTCGCCTTTGCCTTTTCTTTCAACAATTTCTGACATTTCTGATATCTCAGAGCTTTGCATTTTATGTGATTGAAGTTACTGTCAGACGGCAAAATAACCTCTGGGACCTCTTCTGAATTCTCGTCATTTTCGTCATTCTCTTCAGTTACAACCTCTTTCTTAATCTGATTGAATGGATTTTTCCGTAAGTTTTTATTCTTCATTTTAAACTGGCTTGTCGATTGAGTACGCTTTTACAATTGTTTCTTTGCTTTTGAAATATATACACAATGTACACGTGAAAATTGAAGGTTAGACTTAAGTATACAGATTTTACGTGAGTGTAAACGTCACACCACATGTAAAGGATGCAATGTTACCAACTGTTCTCGAAGACATTAAATACACGATATCAAGATGGTTTGTTATGACATTTATTTACATTTATTACAAGAGCATGATTATTACATGCATTTTTACACACAGGTATTTAAGAGACATACAGGCAGTCACGTATACTTCTACTAGTAATTGAATTTCCACAATAAGTGAATAACTCAGCGAAAATGTACATTATACAATTTACATAATTAACTCTAGAATACAATTGTGTACATCTTAAAAAATCTTAATTACATATGTATAACAATATGAAAATAATTTAGGAACCTTAACGATTTAAAAATGCAATCTAAAAAATAATTAAGTTCTTGATAGTATAATTATAAGTTAGAAGATGTATATATATATATATATGTGTATATATATATTTTTTTTTCTTGTTAAACAAGTTTGAATCCATCTAGAATATTTAAAATGTAGGATTTTACACATTGACATTACATATAGTGATTGGAAAGTAATACATTAATTGACCATTTATAAATTACTGTCGTAATTTCAATGCTATCCACAGCACAAAAAAGACTATTAAACAAATTACACATAGATATACTATGAAGCAAGCATGATTCCCACGAGACAAGCGTAATATTCGTCCAATAGAGGAAGATAAAGCGCCTCCGGTACGCTCGAAATCGTCATCCTGTTACAATAAAGGGGAAAAAGTTTTTTTTATATTGTTTAAAAAAAAATGGATTTTTTATAATAGATAAATATTTAATGAAATCAAGCTATTCACCATTCCGAGAATCATTCTGTTCTGATAGTTAACTTCTGTACCCATATCAATGGACAGAGATTTCAGAGTACTGATCTTATCCTCTAAATTCTCTGTCATTCGTTCATTTTCATCTTCTATCCCATCGAAATTAGTTGAATTAGGTAACAGCTGATAGCTATATTCTGTTATGAAAATGAAATTTTTCAATTTTAAATGAATCATTTAATCATATGGATTGATTGAATTAATTTGATGACATTTAACTCACTTTCGTTTCTACGCATTGTGTTATTAATCTTGCCGGTTTACAGAGACCTCTCAATGTAAAGATCTATAGATCGTAGGCCGATCTTGAAGTATGGAAAATAGAATCAGAATGACCTATCTCTATAATAAAAATATAAGAAAAAGTATAAAAACAATAATCACAAATTAAATTACCGATGAAAAAAAAAAGTAACAAAAACATAATAGTAAAATTCAATTCAATTGCATCATACATTTCATTTCATAATGTCCCAGAACATTCATAATTTTAATTGATATACATTTCATTCAAATCAATTCAATATTAAATAATATTTCAATAAAGTGTACATCATTATTAAATGAATATATGATAAGGCAGAAATGGACTGTACCAATGACACATAACATCGTGCAAAGTCATGTAAAATAATTCGAAGGTTCTGTGTGAAATTCAGTGACATTTTCAAATTTATATCATTTCGATTCATATCAAATATAATACATATATGTATGTGTTATTGCGAATCACCTTACACAGCTGTCAGGCAACCGAACGACGCAAGCGATTCTAGCAGACTGGCAGGGAAGGAGAGTATCGAAGCAACACGTATGAACGGGTCAACGTCGCTTTATGATCTGCGGCCAGAGGTACTCCCAGGGATACCAATCTAAAGTGCAGCTCCCAGATTTTATGGGGGCTCATAGCAACCGTTGCACCTTTAGATCGATACCTGTGATACCTGGACCGCTGGGTGCTATTATTAGCGACGTCAATACATTCATTTTGCAGGGTCTAATTAATCAATAAAATTTTTCGAGCCCCGGGACTTTATTTGCGTCATTCGCTAGGTAATAGAATTTGAAATGATCAAGGCGGGAAAAACTTTTCTATCGATTTACAATTCCAAAATAAATATTACTTTAAAGAGCAAATATTGATATGAAATTTCATCGGTAAATGTATAATATTCAAATGTTTAAAAAATTGCATAATTTTCTGTAATCAATAGAAATCAAAATGTTTTAGAAAGAATTAAGCTTTGAGACGTCTTAACTCAATTTGCCTTGAGTTTAATTTGATCATCGAGTACGGTATCGATGTTCCTTAAATGACGAGATACACAGGGATATTTTTAAGTTATTCTCCAGTTTATTTTCAATTACAATATGTTAAATATAAAGGCACAAACAATGAAAAGTACTTCGCTACTTTCTAGACTCCTACGATTCTATTACTCGTTTCAATGTGCTACCTTCGACATATAAAGATAATTGCCACTTAACATTGTAGAATTATTCTTAACGACGGGAATACTTATGATAAAGTTAAACCTAAATCTTTGATGTTGAACTTAAATACATTTATTAAATCTAAGTATTCACAACCCCGTATTAAAACGTTCAACGTGTACCCTCTTCTTGCTCATTTCCAATTCCTAAGACAAAGTTGATGGGCAAAAATGAAGAACAGAGAGAACTTACGATTTTCGTATTACTACATTATATAAATATTTGCCCGGAACAATTTTAACAAGTATTAAATTTAGGATCTTTCTCCCCGTGTGCCCTTTGATACTCTCTACACAATTATAACGAGTATTACATTCATCATTTTCTGTATACAACACTTCTAACATCGAACGATGATTCAATATATTCTACATATAAATTTCTCTCGTAAATTCAGTATAATCGCAAGAATCCGTGAATCTTGCGATTTTTGTGCACCGTTATTATCGTTACATGCACCGTTATTCATGTCTTTCTATGCGTATCAGTACACAATTATTCTATTGACAGTTTGATCCCAAGGTTTAACAGAGATTAGGCCCAAAAATTTGGGTGTATTACAATACAAGTAAGAAAAAATTGCTGCAATAAGAAATTCGGATTATCGACAATTCATTTTGGAATGTTCAATGCCACGGAACGTTGGAAGACGTTATTCAATTGATCTCTTCACTGTGACCTGCTTTTATCGTACGGAAAACATTTTGTACTTTCACGTAATTCTTAATGTTAAAAGATAACTGGATTTAGATCGAGACCTATAAGAACAGTGAAGTTCACTTTACTAATTGTGATATATAAAAATCTATCAACAATTAAAAAATGCTGTATTCCTTCTCTGATAGCACCTAGAATGAAGTATCATCTCACGTACAAATTCTTTCTATCGACTAACATTACGAAACAACACGTTCAAACTTTCCCCGAATAATTGTATACAAAGTTGAGCAGTTTTACAAACATCTTAAATTAAATGCTTGTGCCAGGACTAACGAATCGTTAGGCAAGAATATGATCGTGTTTCCAATGATAGTTAACATCTTATATCTTACTCGATGAGAAATATTGAAAATAAAAATCAAACATTCCCGATAAATATATAGGAAACACAAGATGCCAATCGTATTATTGATTATACTCTTAATTATTATTGCGATTGAACTGTTTCGAGAAACATCTGTCGATTATTTGGCGGAATATTTTGTGGTGTTTAGAGAAACGGTTGACGAATGAAGTCTTCGCGAGGGAGCTGGGCTAACAGGTGCCGATGGAGACGGCCCGGTAGGTGTTGTCGGTTTGGAACCTCTCCTGCTTCGCCTCATCGACGAATATGGACTGGTTCCTCTATTTACACGTTCATGGGCATACAGCAAAACACCGATGTCTCGATTACCCGCTTCTAAAGCGATTTTCAAGGCGGAACTACCATCTATATCTACGATAGATGGATCACAGTCTGGATGCGCGAGTAACAATCGTACGATATCGGTATGTCCGTGTTCCGCGGCACACATTAAAGCTGTACTGCCATCCTCGTCTTGAATATTAACTGCTGCTCCAGCGTCCAGAAGTAGCTGCGTCATGTCTTTTCGCCCATGCGACACTGCCAACATCAGAGCTGTTTGACCATGCTAAAAAGAAGACAAATAATATTGCAAATATAGTAAAATGTTAATTGACTTGTAGAAATATTATAATGCAGATGGAAGCAGAGATATTTACTAGCTTGGCTCTAATATTGACGTCCGCAAGTTGGAAGAGTCTATTTGCCACAGACGCATGGGTGGAATTTCTGACCTCTGCTAGTGCAGCTAGCATAACAGCGGTATATCCAGCAACATTTGCCTTGTTGATGTCGCAGACTTTTGAATCTAATAGGATGGAAACTACATCAAAGTTTCCATGAGAGACTGCATAATGCATAGCCGTGTTCCCACTGGAGTCTGTCATATTAACAATGTATTCCAGTAGAGAACCAGAACATTCTTCGAAGCAATCTAAATAGTCTTCTACGTCTAAAGGATTCGCGCTCGCCGTACTAGAGACTTTAAACCACTCCTGTTGAATGATATTAGTGGCATTTTTCATTTGATGCGAGATATTTCTGCTAGGTGACTTTTTAAGGCTATCATTAAGAACTTTCATGGCGGCCTGCATTTCCTTTGACGGCTCAACTTTCTTCCTAGGTTTATCTTGAATCGGTTGAAACAGTGCAGACTCTGGAAGCTCATGCTTCTCTTCGTTATTCGTTTGTTTCTCCGTGGTATAGATATCTTCGGATTTCTCATTCTTCTCCTTCTCTTCCTGCAGCTGCTGAATACTATACAAAACGAACAAATAAATTAATTAAAAATTCCATGTATTACTTAAAGTTGTTTTAAATTAACGATTCTCTCGAGATATTCTCTCGCAAATATTCTCTATTTTGTCGTCTTGTTCGGAAGGGATAATTAAAGAAAAAACTACATTTTACGATCTATTGTAAATATTACCCTGCTTCAACGAAACAAGCGGCGGATATACCGGTGAATTCGGTGTCGTTAATTAAACGAGCAGCGTGCCTCGGTTGTTGCTGCTGTTGCAGCATCGATTTGTCGAGATCAGATACGCGGATCACTCTCTCACCATAACGTAACGTCCAGAAATGATTCGTTATGCTTCGCCACTGACCTTAGAGCTACTATTTACGATATGACCTTTACGCTGTTTTGTAAAAACACCTATGACATATACAACGCGCAACCATGGAGCCGGAAAACGCCAACAATCCCTCTGACATGCGCTTCACCGTCGTTAAATATGTGACTCATCGATCTCCCATGATACAGATTCCTCAGCACCCTTTTACCGTACTATCCTTATTAGTATCCTTTAATCACTGGATTAATAGATGGCGCATCCCATATGACTCTGAAATTTTACGTATCGACGGATCTCCTATTTACCGATCAAAGTTCCTAGCCTACCAACGCCAGTACGTGCTGCTCACATTCAAATGGAATTTAATTAATCGTCAGAAGATAGATAAGCATCTAACAATACCTATTAATAATTCAACCTCCAGTTGTAATCGTCAATCGCATATTTAACGAAGGTAAAGTAGTTAATCTTCAAAATCTAGGTAAATAATCACGCGAAACTACTTCTCAATAGTCGTACTCTAAAGCGAAGTAGTACATTGCTGAAAGAATAATCGACTTATTAATATAATTAATATCAAATACTAACCGATTGCTATTGTCATAGTGTTCCTTGTTGTCTGAATCGTATCTTATTACACCCGCAGATGGTATTTTGGTGTACGTGTCCTGCCGCTTAAATTGTCTCCTGTGATCCGTACTATTCAACGGTATATGGGACGGCCTCGGTATCCTCGAAACAAGGTTAGTGTTCTGATGATTCATATTATTCTCAGCATTATTAACAATCTGCTTTGCCAAGCTCTTTATAGTCTCCTTGCAATTGTCGCAATAATTCGCCGTGCATGAAATCGAGATATGTGGTTTCAATGAATCACCGACAGAAACATCCGTGAATTTCTTTTTTATCGGCGACGTGCCAAAATCACGTTTCTTAGCTGCCAGACCAAAAGTATCGGTACTCCTTGCAGTGGTTCTAATCAGATCATCTACCATTATACCAATAGATTTGCTAGTCTTTCTTTTTGCTTTTGTATCACCGTAATTAAACGAATGACTCCTCGAGTTCATCGTGAGTAAAGATACTGGCTGAGTAGACACCGGATCTGGACCTACAGCTATTGTTTTCATTCCTGGACCTGTTCTAACTTCGATTCCAATTTCAGACGTTCTCGGTTTCACAGTTACACCCACGTTAGTTCTCATTTTGAACGGTTCCGCGACTTGAACGAATTGGTCCCTCTTTTCGATGATCTTCGGTGGATCTGGTGTACATTGACATCCTTTGGAAACTGTGTCCTTGATCAACGTACTCTTATAAATCCTGAGAGCGTCATCGACGATAACCTCGATATCGTCGCTCGTCAAGACATCCTTCATGTTCAAAGTCGTCGTCGTTCCACAGGTACGTTTCGTTATTTCTTTTTTCAAATCCGGCGGGATGTTCTGTACGACGAACTCGCTACGTTTTAGACGTATCAAGTCGTTGCCGGTGTTTGTTCCAAATTCACGGAACTTTTTCGCATCTTTGACGAGCCTGGAGCTCCTCGGCGATATCGATTCGATTTGAAGTGGGCTCCTGGTCAAATGTATCTCGGTGCTGATTTCCGGCGAGATTTCCTCGCATACTAGTTGGCTACGTGTTAAAGTCGATTTCCAACTGTCGTCGGAATCGTAGTAGGAAAGTTTGCCAAGGCACGACGGTGTTCGATCGTATAACAGGGTACTGTGGTCTTTTATTTCAGGTACAATTTCTTCGATCTCCATGCGACTCCTCTGCAGAGATCGTTTTATCGGGGTACTCGTTATCATTCCCACGTCTCGTGTTCGAATCTAAAGGTGTTTCGTTACGATGAATCTTTCGTACTTGGAATTTATTAACGCGTTGATTGTCCGAACTCGAAAGCTGTTTTTTATCAACGTTTATATATAACTCTTATAGTAACCCTTATATTTTTAGGTATATTAACCCTTTCGTGGACAATTTTTGAACAAAGCAAATAAGAAAGGGGCAACATTTCTGTATTCGTTTTGTAAGTAAATTGGAAGTTCTTTCTTTGTTAGTAACAAAAAAGAAATACTATTCGAGTAGTGGATTATATAGAACGAATAGGTAATTCTTAATCCTTGGTTCTCTTATGTCGAGTTACACTCGATATACTTTTCTATGGCACTTATCGTGTTATCTATGAATCATCGTCTTTTCGAAATTAATTATTTAACATAAATATACCCCTGTATCTATAATTATTGCTAGTATTAACCAAAAATGAATAATCAACATTAGAGAATTTTCCAAGGCTACAATTGCTTATCAGACGAAAAGTTAATAAAATAATTTGGAGCACAAAGGGTTAATGTTTGAATCAGGCGTCCATATTAGAGGATCTAATGAATGAAAGGGTTAATTGAATAATTTCGTTGTAATATTTCACACATCGTGTTCGACAGCCAACGCGTTAATGATTGCTATACTTTAATCTTTTAGTATCAGGGAAACTCTATCTCGTGATTTCGCTATATTCAGACGCGGATCAGACACGTTATATTTTGTTTTTCAGCTATTACGTTTCCATTTGTTTTTTCTCATCCACCTCGCGAACAGCTCTCTCGCATAGAGCTGTGCTTAAATCTCATCGTTCGTATTTGATGGAGAGGATTTTCGAGGATAAAAAACGTATGTTCCGTAGCGTAAGTAAGCCTAAAAGCACCACACATGGGATTACGTGGTCGGCAGAAGGTAAGAGGCTAATAGAGAATGGAAAAAGCAGAGCTTATCACCTAGAGAACCCTTTTTTCAACCGCTATGTCGGCATTCGATAAATTCATATTTATGATCCTTCAACGCAAATATAGCGCGAATGAATGTGTTTTTAGAAAATTCTCGTACAGCTACATTTCAACCTAATTCAACCGGTGACGAGGAATATTTAATCAATTGTGATATAATATTATGGAGAACATATTGGAGCGTTACTAAACAAATCAGCGAACCAGGGAAAACACGATTCTCGTGCGAGTCTATTTCATTACATTTTAACAATATAATATTATTGGGCAATTAATTAACAGCAAAATAGCTGGATCCAAAGCACCTGTATAATGTATCTATTCCAGAAATTTAATTTACGATCATTACTTCTATATTATATCCTGGGAATTCACGTGGGAAGGGTTTGAAGGATCAGATTATTAGTTGGTGGATCCGGGATCAAATTCACTGACATCTTTGGGAAATTTTTATTTTTTTCCATGTGTATATCATAGCCAGGATGACTTTTCTAATTAAAGCCAAAAAAAAAATGAAAGAGATTTCAGACAGCACAGTGGTAGTTACTTAATTATCAGGAAAATAATAGGATCCAAACTACCCCTAGAATTTTGCCACCACAGAAATTTAACTTCCAATAATTATAGCCAAACCGTTATCCCATTGGAATCCCATAAAAATATATCTCCAAATAGCACCAGAGTAGTTATTTAATTATTAGGAAATTAACCGACTCAAAACTACCCCTACAATTTTCCCACCATAAAAATTTAACTTCCAATCACTACAGCTAAATCATCAATCCACTGAAATTTAGTAGAAAAACACCTTCAAACAGCACATTACTACTTATTTAATTATAAGAAAAATAACCGAATCAAAACTACCCCTACAATTTTCCCACCACATAAATGTAACTTCCAATCATTACAGCAAATCCATCAACCCACTGGAATCCCATAACAAATATCTTCAAACAGCACGTCAGGAATTATTTAATTATCAGGAAATTAACCGAATCAAAACTACCCCTACAATTTTCCCATCACAAAAATTTAACTTCCAATCACTACAGCTAAATCATCAATCCATTGAAATTTAGTAGAAAAACACCTTCAAACAGCACATTACTACTTATTTAATTATCAGAAAAATAACCGAATCAGAACAACCCCTACAATTTTCCCACCACATAAATGTAACTTCTAATCATTACAGCAAATCCGTCAACCCACTGGAATCCCATAAAAAATATCTTCAAACAGCACGTCAGTAGTTACTTAATTACCAGCAAAACTAAAACTACCCCCACAATTTTCCCTCAAAAACATAAAACCCAATCACTACAGTCAAATTATCAACCCACTGAAATTCCTAATAAAAAATCCTCTAAACTCTCTCATCGTCAGCACAAGTTATCTCTAGGAATGTTACATAGCTAATCAAAAATATTCCCATCGACAATTAAGATGGTACCAGCATCCTTCCTTCCCCCACCTTCTCAATTCCACAAGAATCATACACCAGCTAAAACTTTCTCGCATCGGTGGATCGGAGGATTCGCAAGGAGTTTCACGAGTTTCACCTCGCGAAACAAAGTAGATCAAATTGTCCGATAAATCGAGAGTGTAACGGAAGTGCGGAGGAACGGTACCTGCTGGTGCGAAACTCCAACGTCCCTGGTCATAACGCCGCACATGGTACCGGCGTCTCTTGTCGGTGTCCCGCAATTCCTCTTCAGATTTCTCAGGGCTGCACGTTGTTCCGAGAATGACTGGCTACGATACCTGTGCAACGTCTCATTGCTGGAATTCGTTTTGCTCAGCTCGTCCACTTGTCGCAGAAGATTTCGCTTCTCTTCTTTCAGCACCGACACTTGCACCTGCAGGTGCGCGCGTTTCAAAAGAAAGATGTTTTTACGTGTTCAAGATGAAATTGTTTCTTGGAATATGTTGTTTTAGCGGTAGATTATGATTATTTGGTACTTTAGAGGTAGATTATGGTTATTTGATGCTTCAGCAGTAGATTATGGTTACTTGATGATAGATTCTGTGGGTAGATAGTAACAAAGGTAAGGAATTGTTGTAATTGGAAGGTTTGAATTGTAATTCTGATTGGTGTCCTTTGAGGATACAAAGTGTTTTGAAGAGGTGAGTGGAATTTGTGGTTTTGGTTGATTTCAAGGTTTACAGATGAGGTAATTAGATGGAATGGGAGAAATCTCGTTTAGTGTTGTCGTTTAAGGTAGTTAAGATACTGGTATGGAGTTTCATTGGGAAAATTGATTGCTTTAGCTTGCGGTGAGAATATAATTGTTCTCCAGAAGCGTATAGGTAGATGGAAATACCTTGTGCCAATGTATCGAATTTTAGAGGAAGATACGAACGTAAAAGAGGTAGGAAAAGGAATTAACGTAGAATCGGAATGGCTTCTGGTATTGTAAAGAACTTTCAAAAATTCAGGTCTCAATGTTTTTGTCGGCACAGTTACTTTTTTTTGGAGTAAAAAATATATGGCATCTTGCAGCCCATGAATTTTTTTCTTGTTGGCAGAAATTGAACCATAGAGACACTTTTTTGATAGATCACGTTGTCTTGTTAGAAAATTCGAAAATTAGAGACGGAATGGCTTCTAGCATTGTAATGAATTTTTCAATTTTTCTAGAAGAATTAAACTACTTGGTTATAGTTGGAAAAGATGAGGTATTAAAACGATTATGGAATTTTTCATCGTGGCATTTCTCACTGACACCTCTTCCCGCTGGATAGTTACAGTAATTAAGCGAATGTACAATGGTAATTAGGTCTCCGAGAGAAAGAGGAGAATGTAAAACAGAGTTTTTGCGAGACTTGTCCGACTCAGCTGACGCACGCAGCAAAAGTGTAGATTAGAAACAAAATTAGCGTGTATTTACCTGTAGCATGGGAATTGCCTTGACCTGTTCCTCTAGCTCTTTCATCCTCTCAAGAGAAGCCGCCATTTGTTCTCTAATGCTCTAAAACCCCATCAAACTTTCAGCATAATCTACCAAGTAGCTTCTTCCACTTTTTTTTTAACACTAGATCTACCCTCGGTGAATCTAACATATTTAACCCTCAGCCGATACTTTGCAATATATTATGTTAACACGTTGCATGGCTTCCGCATTTATGTAGTTTTATTGTTTCTACTGCAGTACAAATTAACACTTTACCGACCGGTATTTTTTAACATCCTACCCACTTCTGATCGGTTACTTGCACGCAAATATTTCCCTGATACTGATATCTCTTCGAAAATTGCAAAGTTTATTCACTGAGTCCTTGGCATAGTTAACCGCAATGAAAAATAATAATTTATTAATTGCCGTAGAGACTAATTAATGAGTTAAAAGTCTAAAAGTAGTGGGCCCGAAAAGCCGATTAATCGGCTACCGGTCGGTAAAATGTTAAAATTACATCTTTATGAGCAGGAATCGTTAAACTAAAATGTAATTATATAATCGATAGTAGTTTACTTTTTTATAGCAATATTTAAGTATTGAGTATGTTAACAATTACGATAATATTAGCGTTTAAAAATTTGAATTCGATGTATTAGTAGTCATCTAATTATCATCCACAGTGTCAGCTAAGAGTAAATAATAATAGAAAATGATTTTTGTAGAAAATTAATGAAGAGCAGAGAAAAATGGATAGATTAAGTATTTTAAATTTCGCTAGATAAGCATATAAAATTAGAAGGCAATTAAGTTAAAAGTTCTCTGAACTTTTTATCACTAAAACTATCGACGTTATATCTATTAAATTTCAATACATTAAATAAGTAATTTAGAAAACCAGGAATCGAAAGATTAAAAATATAATCAATTCAGTAATTTATATTTTTTAAGATAAACGTACAATATCTGTTCTATGACTCTCCTATAAATTTTAAAAGTTTTTAGAAAAAAGTAGGAACCGGTCATCCTGGTAGTTCTAGTGTTAACCCTTTGCGATCCAAATTATTTTGTTAATTTAGGTAGTGGGCTAAATAAAATTAATTTTGCAATATTTTCTATCATCGGTTATTCATTTTTTTAAGATAATATCATTAACTATAGGTATTGACGGACATTTAGGTGATATTACAAAATCATTGTGAAATTTGAAAGTCGATATTAACACATTTTATGCGGGCCACGTAAAAATACGTTTTTTGGACTGTGCATAGACACTTTAAAAAAGGCGATTCATGGCAGTAATTACTTAGATTTGAAAAGTTAAGTATATTTTCGAATTTAGAGAGAAAGCAGTTTCCAGATTATATTAATTTTTTGTAAAAATCAAATTCGTACAAATTTTTCAATAAGTTTTCCTCTTGAGTCTTAATGAAGCGTTACAAAACACCCGCATATAATGTGTTAACACTAAACCTACCAAGGCGGTCAAAAGACCGATTCCAAAATATTTTCTAAAAATTATCTAAATTCATAGAGTAGCCATGAAGTAAATATTCCACTTCTATCTTACAAAAGCAAAATGAGTTAATTAATTATCTTCCTTATCTCGCCACTTCTCTTTGTGTAAGGTCGTTATTGAGTATATTTAGATTTTAGTAGATATAACGTCGGTAGGTTTAGTGTTAAATTGTCAGATAATAAAATCAAGTGAAAATCTATGTCGAGTACTGCTCGACATAGGACCACAAAGGATTAAAGAAAGTAAGAGTCAGTTGTATCAATCACTTTGGTAGATCTAGCGTTAAATTCTTCATTTTTATCTTTCCAATTTGAAATTCTATTTTTTCAACACTGTGTCTACCTGCAATGCACCCGTACTGAGATTCGAATTTCCACTTCCGACGCTCGCATTGTCAAAATCCCCGGTTTGCTCATTCTGCAAGTTGTTCTGCATCGGCGTCGTCCCGTTCGTGCCATCTGGAGAACAAATATTGCGGGTTTCGTTCAAAAAATCTCACTTCAACTTACTTTTACGCAAAATTTCTTAACAAGAATCTCCCCTTACAAATATAACGGTAATGAGATCGGAAAAAAGGTACATCGGGCGGATAAAAAAAAGGATAAAGAAAAAGTTTGATGCAAAAGTTACTTCGTTTAAACAGGCGGGCTACGGTAGCGCGCTGGAAAGTTTCTCAGCTGGCGGGAAAATTTTTTTTCCAGCTTGGAAAAGAACGAAGGAAAGAGAAAAGTTTAATGGCATTATTTTGAATTTAAAGTAAATAATATGCTGGACAAACTGTTGAACCGGAGATATTCTCTTAAAGAGACTTCGCAGAGAGGACAATATTATGGGAACGTTCACGTAACTTTACAGTTTTTTTGTCGTGAATTTAAGGAAGTCATTATCGCTGGAGAAACTCCGATTGTAAAATGATTCAGTTTAAATGAGAATTATAAATTACTATAAAATGACTTCCTAAATGATGCAATCACCATTAACAGGATCTCTAAGGATTGCACGCATTGTCTGAACTCTTTCTTACCAGCGACTTTTTTCTTTAACGTTGGGAAATATAGAGAGCAATTTTTCTATCAGAAAGTCAAGGCATTAAGTTGTTAAAATTATAACCCACTATTTGCTTAATCATACTTTAACAATTGTATTTCAATATTTAGATTATACTCCGTTATTTTTTGAATCTCTGAATAATTAGCCAATATTTATATCACGTTTCAATATTTATTCAATGTTTCAATTACACTTCAATATTTTATGCAGTATTTCAATCTATTATATAAAGCTCAAATACCACTGACTGACTCACTCACTCACTCATTCATCACGAAATCTCAAAAACCACAGAACGGATTGCAATGAAATTTGGAACATACCTTCCCCTTGGGTCTTAGGTGCTCAATAAGAAAAGGTTTTGAAAAATTCGAAATTTTAGGGGGGGTTTTGGGGGGTTAAAGTATGGGCCAAACTCATCAACGCAGAGCCGAAAATACTTGACCTAGAAACTTGAAATTTTGCATGAGCGTTCCTTCTAGGGTATTAGCACCCACTAAGAAAGGATTTTTCAAAATTCGAAATTTTAAGGTTTTTTTTTTAGTTTCGATTAAATCGTAGCGAAGCACGGGAACTTTCAGCTAGTATTTAATATGTATTATAGTATTTATCAGCTCTACTTGCAGATAAGTGGAATGATAAATAATGTTGAAATTGGTTCTTTGAACGAATACTTATATATAAGTGGCCATCGTAGCTAAAGGGTTCCAAGTAAGAGTTGCAATTTAGAGAACATTTTTAACTTGTTTGAAACAGTTCTTGTATATTGGCCCTTGTTAGGGCGTTAATATTACGGTATCACGAGACTCTCGCGAAAAACGTTACGGTAGACATTACGTCTAGGCATTTTGCGAATACCTCCGACGAATCGTGATATGCCTCGTGGGCTCGGCTTAATGTCGCAGGATTTGCCTGCACGCGATTGCACGTCACGCATTAATATCGACGATGCTAATCCCCTCTGGCTTGCGGATTATGTTTTTCCCCATAGAGTACATTCGTGTTAGGACGGAATTGCGGATTACAGGACCGGCGAAGATTACAGAAGAATTGACAATGTCGGTTGTGAGTATTCTTTAATTAGAACAATTTTTTTTGGCCCAGCTATCTTATTTTTGGAGTAAAAAATGTGTTGTGTCTTGTTGCCTATGAATTTTTTTCTTTTTAGCAGAAATTGTACCGTGGAGAGACTTTTTTCATAGATTACGTCGTCTTATTGGAAAATTTAATTGTAGGATTAGATAGGATTAGTAGAGACTTGATTATTTTAGGTGTGAAAGTTTGCTGAATATATTAATTATTTTTGCTGGGCCTTTTGTCCAATTGTGGAGGAAAAATAATAATTTTTGATAGAAATTAAATCGTAGAGGATTTGTTTTCCATAGATTATGTCGTCTCATTAGAAAATTGAAGTGTAGAACTAGCTAGGATTAGTAAAGGTTTGAGTATTTTAGGTGTGAAAGTTTGTTAAATATAATCATTATTTTTGCTATGGTTTTACCTTATTTTGGAGGTCAATTAATAATTTTTGATAGAAATTAAATCGTAGAGGAATTGTTTTCCATAGATTATGTCGTCTCATTAGAAAATTGAAGTGTAGAACTAGCTAAGATTAGTAAAGACTTGATTAATTTAGGTGTGAAAGTTTGCTAAATATATTAATTATTTTTGCTGAGCCTTTTGTCCTATTTTGGAGGACAAATAATAATTTTTGACAGAAATTAAATCGTAGAGTCATTGTGTTCCATAGATTATGTCGTCTTATTAGAAAATTGAAGTGTAGAACTAGCTAGAATTACTGAAGAATAGATAATTTCAGGTGTTAATGTTTGTTGAATATAATAATTGTTTTTGTCGGCACAGTTACTTTTTTTGGAGTAAAAAATATGTCACATCTTGTAGCCTATGAATTTTTTTCTGTTTGCCTGAAATTGAACCGTAGAGACACTTTTTTGATAGATTACGTTGTCTTGTTAGAAAATTGAATTACATAACTAACTTAGTATTAGTAAAGACTCGATTATTTTAGGTGTGAAAGTTTGTTAAATATAATTTTGTTTTTCTGCCGCGACAGTTATTCTTTGTGACGTAAAAAATCTATGGTATTTTATAGCCCCTGAATTTTCACCTTTTTGACAGAAATAAAACCACGGAGTATATTCCAGTTTCCAGAAAATTGGAAATTGTAGCAAGGGTTACCGAAAAATCACTGATTTTAGGTGTGAACGTGAGTTTTAAACGTAACAATTTTTTAACCAGAACAATTATTCATTTTGCGATGAAAAATAAACCATGTTTCACACCCTATGAATTTTTCTCTCTTCGATGTAAATAAAATATTTATTCCTTCGTGTCACGTAAATTATTTTCACAGATAAAATAATTCCATTATTACGATATTTCCGAGAGTAGAGACGATGGAGTTCGAATAAAAAAAAAAAAATTGCAACTTTTTTGTTAAAACCTTTATCGTCACGATATTCGAAAAATACCTCGCTGTTGATGGTCGATGAATAAAAGATGCATTTCCATCTCGAAAAGGGAGGAATGAAACGTTTTTACGTACACTGATACCAACGATGGTAAATCCTGTTGATTTATGGATTTAAAGCAATCGTTTCGCCAAGTTGTTGAGGTTTAGAGAATATTTTTTTTGTGGTTTACAAAAAGCTTCGGGATATTTCCGATTGCAGAATGAGAAAAAGTCTCTCGATAGTGACTTATGGAAATTGCGATAAATTGAAAAGAAATGAAAGAAAACGAAATGAATGTCACAAAATAAAAATATAATCGTTGCAAATGGAATTACGTGGTTTTGAAAAATAATGAAAATTTTGCATACGAAACGACAACGAAGTTTTTACAAAAGATGCACATGTGGGTTAGAGGTATTGAGATAAAGAAGTCAAGCTGCGATGCTGTTCGTGAAAGTCGGACAAAAAGGTGTCTTCGTGATCTTGAACTTTTTGTCTTAATCGGTTCTCGTGCGTTCCACGATCTTAATTTGGATCGTTGAGAAAAAGAGAGAGAACGGAATCTTAAAGTACGTAGTAAACAGAGAAAAAAGTACTGATGCATTCCCAAAGGTTTCTTTGTAACTTTGCACCGTGCAGTCGATAATCTTTCACATCAGCATTCACTGATTAGATTAAAATTTAATGAAATAGTTTCGACATTTCGAATAACGTCATCGTTGTTTTATCGTCTCAAGAGATCAGACATTTTATCATTAAAGAGCTCGTCATTTTTAATACCTCATTAAATTTATAATTCAACGATACTTTTAAATTCTTACGATATTAATACACATTTATCGAGTAATTTCAAATTTTTAAAAATTTACTGAAATTGGCTACTTGAGTTTTCTGTGACGGTTTAATCATAAGAATTTTCGCTGCATAAAACGAGGAGAAAAAATAATCACACTGACAATAAATTCAAGTTCGTTCTGAATTACTCATTAAATTTATAACTTAACGATAATTTCAAATTCTCGCCATATTAATACACATTTACCAAGTCATTTCAAATTTCTAAAAATTTACTAAAATTGGCTACTTGAGTTTTCTGTGACGGTTTAATCAATAAGAATTTTCGCTGCATAAAACGAGGAGAAAAAATAATCACACTGACAATGAATTCAAGTTCGTTCTGAATTCCTCATTAAATTTATAACTTAACGATAATTTCAAATTCTCGCGATATTAAAACACTTTTGCCAAGCAAGTTCAAATTTTGAAAAATTGACTAAAATCGTCTAATTGAATTTTCTATTACGATTTAATCGTTTGAAATTTTAGTACACAAAAAGGAGAAAGAAAATAGTCATACTAAGACCAAGTTCGTCGTTCTTAATACCTAATTAAATTTATAATTCAACGATACCTTTAAATTCCCACGCTACTAATAGACTTTTGCCAAGCAATTTCAAATTTTGAAAAATTTGCTAAGGTCGTCTAATTGATTCTTCTTTTACAGTTTAATCGTGGGAAATTTTAGTCCCAGTATTCTTAATACCTCATTAAAATAATTCAACGATACCTTTAAATTCCCACGCTACTAATAGACTTTTGCCAAGCAATTTCAAATTTTTAACAATTTATTAAGATCGTCTATTGATTCTCCTGTTACAATTTAATCGTGGGGAAATTTGAGTGCCCAGTATTCTTAACACCTCATTAAATTTATAATTCAACGATACCTTTAAATTCTTACGATATTAATACACATTTGCCAAATAATTTCAAATTTACTAAGATCGTCTAATTGATTCTCCTATTACAATGTAATCGTGTGAAATTTGAATGCCCAGTGTTCTTAACACCTCATTAAATTTATAATTCAACTATACCTTTAAATTCCCATTCTATTAATCGACTTTTGTCAAGCAATTTCAAATTTTGAACAATTTACTAAAATCGTCTAATTGATTCTCCAGTTACAATTAAATCCTGAGAATTTTCAGTGCACAAGAAGGAAGAAAATAGTCACACTAAGTCCAAGTTCGTTCACGGATATCGTGTTTGACACTACGATAATGAATTCAGCTTGTTTGGTCTCAGATAAAGTATCTCTTAATTACTTCTGTCGCCGGTCACGTAGCCAATGAGAATCGTCCTAAAATCGTTGACAGAATCCGGATTCCATTCGAAAGATTATTTGACACGATATTCAACAAGGAGACCTCGTATGCGATAATTAACATAAAAATACTATCCAAGAAAGACCGTATGACGCAATTATAATTATCGTTTTGTTTTTATCCTACTCCCGTACATACGAGCGAACAAGTAATTTCCATACGATCTAAGAGTCTGCAAAAAAAAAAGTCAAGTGAGAAGTCCAACACGAGAAGCAATTCTCCATGGAGTGAAATGTGAAAGAGGAGAAAGAGAGACTCACTGTACTTTTTCTTCACTTTCATCTTGCAGAAAGGTATCCTCTTCATAATGAAATTTTTCACCCCCATCTTCGCTCTTTCCTTTCCTCCTCCTAAATAAAGCCTTGCAATTCACTCACGAAGAATTATATTTCCAGAACAAAAGAAGCCACTTCTCGATAATAATACCACTTTATTATCACTCAGCCATGCTACCATCCTTGACACTTGCTTGCACATCCATTGATCCTCAGATCATCAAACATAACACACTATACTCGTAACAATTGCCAAGAAATCACACAATCATTCGAATTTCATCGATATTCATTCGTTATCGTTCTCCAAATGGAACTCGCGTGAAATTACTCCAAAACAACGACCAACTCCAACATCCTCGTGGCCGTTGAAGAGGATTCGTTCGATCAGCGAAAATGATCATCGATTGATCATATCGTCGTAGTTTTTTTTCGAGCATTCGTAGCCACGAACTGATGTTTTGCCGCGGCGACTGTTTGCGTTTGACTGTGACGCCGAAGTCTGGACTATAGCCAACGAAGACTCCGGCTAACTCACGAAGAGGTGAATGGAGAGGGGAAAACGTGCCTCTTCTCTCCCGTGTGTTCTTCGAGCCGGTGTTGTTGTTCGTGGATTTATTAAAAACGTTGCCGAAGAAAGAAAAAATCACCCTCCACTCGAATAGAACTTCTCCCTTCACCCGTTCACTTGGTTTTCTCAAACTGTTCGCGGAGATTCGCTTGGCTCTTTCTCTCTGTCTTTTTCTCTTTCTCTGTCGTGACTGATAAAAACACGGCCTTGATTGTAGACGCGAATCGAGGTCGCGTTATCGGTCGTCGATGATGACACGAACTTTGCATGGTGTGGGGAATAATTTATTGGAGTTGAGGTCTTAGGTATGGGAGTTTTTCTTGATTGAGAGGAAAAAGTTTGCCATCTTTTCCCTCATGATTACATCTCCCATAAGCAATTTCAAAGTGAGAAGTATTTTAATAATCGTAGTTATTTCAGTCTAGAATTTATATTATTCTACTTTTGTTGAATATAGATATTTATATTGCATATAGAATAATATAGCTATAAAATAGAATTTATATGTATAACTATTTTTGTTAAATGTAGTTATAGAACATTTCTAAAAGTAGAAATTCCTTTTTAACTCTGAGAGTTCAGGGACTGAATGATAACTTTGGAATAATTTAGCTTCTACTATTAAGTTCTTCGACGTTGCAAAAATAGACGGTTCCATTTCCTCGGAAAAGAGATTTTCTGAGAAGATTCAAATTTTATTTCGAATTAACTCGTATTTGGAAAACCGACTGCTCGAGACTTCTTGCTACTTTACTAAGCCAACGTAGCTTTGAATATTCTTATGACAAATACTTAGCGAAAAAAATATATATCGAATTTCCCAAAGAGTACAAAATCGAATATATAAAATATTTCAAATCTCTGGAGCGCTGAAAAATTTTGTTAAGAATTTTAAATAATATATTCTTATTGTCATCATAGACTTCTTCAAGTTTACAATTTCAAGTTCGCTCGTGGTTTCTACTTTTCCAGTAATTTTCACTTTTGAAATATCGAAGAAACGATAGGTGAACTCGGAAAAGAGGTTTTTTACTTGTTGATGAGAAGATTCAAATTTTATTTCGTATTAACTCGCATTTGGAAAATCGACTACTCGAGACTTCTTGCTACTTTACTAAGCCAACGTAATTTTGAATATTTTTATGACAAATACTTAGCGAAAAAAAAATATATATCGAATTTCCCAAAGGGTATAAAATAATCGAATATATAAAATATTACAAATCTCTGAAGCGCTGAAAAATTTTGTTAAAAATTTTAAATAATATTTTCTTATTGTCATCATAGACTTCTTCAAGTTTACAATTTCAAGTTCGCTCGTGGTTTCTACTTTTCCAGTAATTTTCACTTTTGAAACATCGAAGAGACGATAGGTGAACCAGTTGCGCGTTCTTAGGGCAGTCGGCAGGTGCATTCGCGGCCATATGCGACCACCTTGCACCGACAAGGTTGCACTAAAATGGTTTAAAGTGTTCTCGATGAAGTCACCGTTCGAGCTAAACGGAATAGCACGTAATACCTAGCACAGGGAGCTTCAACATTTACAATTATTCCAATTTTATCTTCTTTTAAACATGACAGACACTTATCATCCACGAATAATGGAAAATGGTTTATTTTCGTGCACCATAGGTGTTCGCGACCTCGTCGTCGAATTCGTGTCACGGGGTTACGTGACTACGTTATTTCTGTACGATTACGTATTTTGGCACAGAGTCGAAGTTTACTTTTGAGAGATCTGACGGAGCTTTAAAGTAGAGTCGTTAATGATTTTATATAGACATGGAAATTTCCAAAGTCGTTTGAAGCAGACGCCAAGGAGTCTAATGGTTTCTTGATCACGCGAGAGGGAAGTTAAGGAAATCTAGTCTTTCAGAAGTCCTTGTGTATTGTCTTCCATACTTTCTAACCATCTCTGCGTGCATCTTTCGTGCAATTGGCTGGGCACGTTTAACGAGAGGAGCGAGTTTCTGTAGCTCGATGGAAAAACGAGGCTGGGAGATTGTAAAATTAGAGATCGACCGTCGACGGATTCTAGAAATGGCTTCTGCCAGTTGGATTTCGATGGGTATTTAACACGTTGACCGTCATGAGGGTCATCGATGACCGCAGCTATTAAATTCAATGAAATTTCATGTAAATTTCAAATTGCAATATTTATGAATTTTCGGACGCACTGAATATTTCAATTTTGGTGTTAAAAAGACAAAGGTCTGTCGAATACGGTTTTGAAATGTTATCTGAGCGGTTTGTGATTTTTGGATTGCTGATTTTCTTGTGACAATCTTCGAGAATTTTTTTATTCAATTTTGTCAGAAAGAAATTTAAAAGATGTTAGCACTATATGAATTGCACAGGGAGGATTTAGAACTCTTCTGCTCAAGATAGGCAAAAAAAAAAAGAAATCTCGTTACACCGTAATTTACTCTCTTTCTCACTGAAAGACCGAGAGTTCTCCTACTTAATGTAGTTAGAAATAAACTTCAGTAATTTTAGCATACTATAAATTATGGCGAAGAACATTTAGAACTCTTCTCCTTAAGAACGTCAAAAACAAATTTTAGAAATATTACTACACTCTAAATTACACAAAAGACTTTCAGTACCCTTCTAGTCAAAACAATCAAAAACAAACTTCGTAACTTAACGTCAAAGAAGATACCACCATTTCCACAGTAACTTTCTCACAATTTTCCTCACTCCTTTCTTTGGCTTTGCAAGAAGTACAAGACAAATTACTCAAAACATATCACAGCATCTTACACTAAACAACAATTTCCCAAACTATAATATCCACTAATCTTAAGCATAACGAATAAAATAAACAAGACATTTTAATCTCCAGGAAACTTCTTCATCCCTCTGAGGTACCCTCCCTCTCCCTCCCAACAAACTTTCTTTTACTTTGCAAGAACCACAAGTCAAATTGCTCAAAATACATTCTTCCAATATGCATTTTACGAATAAAATATGATGTGATAAATGGAATAGAAAATTTTGAAGTTTTCCAAAAACTGTTAAATTGAAAATATCAGTAGATCGGGGGACGTTGAAATTAGTTCTGTGATATTAACCATTTTAGAGCCGAACGAAAAAATTGATTGAATTAATGTAAAATGTAGTTGCGAATAAAAATAATAGTCATTTGGCTGTAGTTTGATATAGAACACGCAATATAGAGCGTGAGTTATGTATTTGCAATTATCTTTCTAAAAATTACTGATATTGTATTGTAAACTGAATAATAACACTACGATGTACAGTGTTAGCACTATTACTAACTGCGATATATCGTCGTTCAGCACTAAAAGGGTTAATATTGCGTTAATTTATATCGGCATATCGGGAATCACTGATAGATTATTGTTCCAACAATTAATTCTGAGTTTTTGCTGGTTGAGTCACAAAGTAAATCATAAGGCAAGGGGTTAATCTCCAGAAGACTTCTTCATCCCGCCAAAGTACTCTTCCTCTTCCTCTCAACTTCCTTTCACTTTGCAAGAAACACAAGTCAAATTACTCAAAATACATTCCTCCAATATGCATTTTAACACTTTACCGACCGGTAGTCGATTAACACTAGAACTACCGTAGTTAAATCTATTATATTTTAATATATAAAATAAGTCATTTAAAAAAAAAGAGGAATCAGTAAGCAGTAAAGGTGGCCGATTCGGTGATTTATGTTTTTTGAAATACATGCAGAATATTTATTCTACGACTCTCGCATAAACTTGGAGAATTTTTTGAAAAAATTGTGTACCAGTCATTTTGACTGGTTCGGTAGTTCTAGTGTTAATCGACTTTTCGGACCCAACACTTTTGGACTTTTAACTCATTAATTAGTCGCTACGGAAATTAATAAATTGTTATTTTTCATTGCGGTTAACTGTGCCAAGGACTCAGTGAAGAAACTTTGCAATTTTCGAAGAGATATCAGTATCAGGGAAATATTTGCGTGCAAGTGACCGATCAGAAGTGCGTAGGATGTTAAAAAGTACCGGTTGGTAAAATGTTAAGATGCAATCTATTACTTTAAACAACAATTTCCCAAACTTTAACATTCACTGATTCAAACGTAACGAATAAAACAAACAAGGCATTTTAATCTCCAGAAGACTTCATCCCCTCAAGGTACCGTCCCTCTTCCTCCCCCAATTGTCAGTTTCCAAACGGACGACCAACCGTAACTAAAATCAAATCATTAAACCGACACATCGTCCCCAAAAAATTCCAAATTACTGGACAAACGTGCAACGGGGCAGGGGTAAGCCACAGGTGCCGTTGTAACGACGTTGCAACCGACGATACGCGTCGACCGGAAGCAGGTGGTTCCAGCCACGCACTGGCGGCTTCGTTCCACGGCTCGAGCTCACCGAACCTCCGGTAGCTCGGGGAAGAAACAGTAAAGTTTATCTTTCTCGCTCGATTCGCGCTAAAATGACACCATAAATAGTTTTTTTTTACACAATCATCAAGTATCACTAATGGCTGAGCATTTAGATGTCACAATGAAAGGAATATTTTTATATTAATATTTATAGAAATTTAATGATACTCGGGTGATTTAATGGCACGAAAGGTGATTTAATGACGAAGATCGTTGAGGAATGCTCACGGTACACGCTCCGGTAATTTTTCGTTTTGATTCGTTTGGCTTGGTAACGCATGCATCTTGCGTGTACTGTGGTGGATGTTACTTAATAAGAAATTAGGTAATGTTGGATAGTGAGTAATTAATATTTATGGTGGCTACTTTATATGACCAGTTAAGATTGCCGGTCGGTGAACTCTTTGGTGCGATGAATGTTAAATAGGTTGTGATACGGAAAGTGTAACGATTCGTTTATAATATCGTAGAAAGTATGTTTCGTTAGGGTGTTCTAACTTTATGTGGAATTTCTGATGTTTATTTGGTAAAGATAATTTTGTGGGGATGTTTAACACTGGAACGACCGAAGCAAGTCAAAATGACTTATTCACAATTTTTTCAAATAATTCCCGATGTTTATAGGAGAGTCGTAGAGTAAAAATTCTAAGCTGATCATATTTTCCACCTCTTAATTCCCCTTTTTTTAAAGTACTTAATTAATATATTTCAATGTCATAGATTTCATGCCGGTAGTTGTAGTGTTAATAGATGTTAGTTAGAAATGTTGAGATAAAGAGATTTTTTAAATAATGGGGGTTGGTTTGGAACTTTGTGAAGGGAAGGAAAGTTTCATAAATGTCTGGAAAACTGAGGAAATTGAGGTTGTAGACAACAGGCTGTGATTAAAATAGAAGATAAGAAGTTTCGGTAATTATGGCGGGAATTTAATATCTGAACTGCTAACTATTGATTAAGTAAATATATTTAAAAATACTAAATAATTACATTAGAAGAAAAAGTGGCACCTTGGCCAGTTTTCGCCTTGGGACATTTAACCCCTTGCCTTACAATGACGTGTGGCACACGTGACGTGATGAATGGAATAGAAAATTTGGAAGTTTTCCGAAGACTGTTAAATTGAAAATATTAGTAGGTAAGGAGACGTTGAAATTAATTCTATGCTATTAATATTACGTTAACTTACACCGATATATCGAAAATCAGTGATAGATTATTATGACAACAATTAATTCTGAGATATTGCGCGTTCAGTCACAAAAGAAATCGTAAGGCAAGGGGTTAAACTTCAATTTTAGGGCTTCAATTTTTCTGTATAGATCAATTATCAACTCTCGAAACCCTTTGGGGATGACATTCATAACGTACAGTGTCTAAAATATTAGTTCTTTTGCAAATGTCGAATCACCAATTACTACATCTTCATCCATATCCACTTTGCAAAAGGACTGAAGCAAAACCGAAAACTCTAATAATTCCCAAAAACTAATATTCCGAAAATCATATCAAATCGAAATAATTAATCGCCCCAATTTTGTATCAAATCCACAAAGTACTTCCACATCTTACTGCATAATTACTACAACAAAAAGTAAACACCAAATTCAATTCTTTCCGTTGCACGTTATTTAACAATCCCAAGCCAAGATTCCACCCAATTTCCTAATCCCCATTATTCCTTCATCCTCTGTACAATTAACGCGCGAAAACGAAACGCCAAGAGCAAGATCCTTTCCCCCGGACGGTGTCTTCATCCTCCTTCCATTGTCTCGTTCGCGATAAGGCAGGAAGCGGGTGTAAGAACGTTCAGGTTGCGAAACGTGAGAATCTCCTTGCAAACGAGCCGGGAGTTCGTTTCAGGATAGAATTCGCAGACCCGTGAGAAACGAAGGCGATTGTCATTCTTCGTCCTCTACGATTGAATCAACCGTCCGGAAGAGCGGCTGCTTTTATTGCAACTCCAGAGAGTCCTCTTTAATATTCATGCGGGGCCAATGGCAGGACGAGAACGATAAGATACAAATCAATGATTATCTTCGTCGTTCTTCACGTCAAGGACGAGACTTGCTTTTAATCAGATGAATGATAACTCGAGTTAAAAAGTCCAGCCTGCAAAGAAACTTCAAATCCTAGATTCTTTTGATTTCTCATTTGCCGCTTAATTATGTATACCACTTTGAACCTCAAAATCCTCAACTAGTGTGTCTACTCGTCTCAAAGTCCTGTAAATATGATTTTTAGAAGTTATATGGACTGATCAGGTAAAATTTTTATTCCAATTTAATCTGACATCCCCTAAAAATATTTCAGAAGTTCCAAGTCTGTCGACTCATATTCTAAAAATAGGGCTTTCAGGAGCAAGTAGGAATTAAATTATCATTTTATTCCATATAAATTCTAAATCTTCTAAAATCAAATTGATTTTTAGTATATTGAGAATTTTTTGGACCTAGATCATTCCACTCCAATTCCAATTCTAAAACTCCTCATTATGGAATGCTGAGGATTGTTTTGGGCTGTATGAAGCTTGTATTGATCCTAAACTAGGCAAAACGGGCAAAAATTAACAAGTTTAGGGCGATTGTGGAATTAAAATTTGCATTCTTTTATATGTAACATATTTTTCCATATTCAGCCTAAATATCATAAGTTATTTGGTAATTTAGGAGGATTTTGGGCTGAAATTTTCGACTCGGGAAATGTAAAAAAGAGGCGCAAATCGATGAAAAGAGATTTTCTCTTTCGTCATTTGGAACTTTCCGACCGATTAGCCGTTAATTCCTTGACGAAATTCAATCGAGGACGTTGGCTTTATTCGATTTTCCACTTTCCTCGTCGTTTTAACGCGGAGCGAATCTTAAAGGGGGATTACAGGGGTGGAAAGGAACCTGATATTTGATTAAGCATCGTCAAAGTGATCGACTATGTTGCAGGTTTTCGATGAGAAATTAGAATATTTGAATTTGGAGAGGATTTCGGTTTTGAAATAATGGAAATACGGAAGGCAAGAAATATGCAGTGAATGGTAAATTAGGAGGAGAAATTTTCATATCTCGCGCGTGCATACTGCGAACTTCTAATTACTCGGTATAATCCAACGATACGCTTAATTACGATATCCTACAGACTCTTGTTTCAATGGGTATTGTTAATTCGTCCGGGTTTCCGTTTGCTCGTGGATCTGTTAATAAAATCGTCGGTTGAATGGAAATTGATGAAACGTTTCCTGATTGAAAGGATTATTCTGTTTTCATCGCGTTACCTTCCCTCTTACAATGTTATACTTTGCAAATTTCCAAGGTTTATTTTAGGTTTAATACTTGTCCAATTTACTTGATGTCATTTAAGAAATGATATTCTCCTTTTTAGCTTCTTTTCAACAATATTATAATGCTTAGTATTATAATAAATATTCAACTCTAAATCTAAGGACTCCTTTTGAACACTAGATCTATTTAAAATTGACAAATAAATATGTCTGAGTCAAGGAGCAAGAGATTTAATCAATCGCTCCCAGTCTTTAAGATAGACGTAAAAAATTGAAAATGAAACAGTGTTAGAAATTTAATATTATAATATTTACTATTATAATAAATATTCAACTCTAAATCTAAGGACTTCTTTTTAACACTAGATCTATTTAAAATTGACAAATAAATATGTCTGAGTCAAGGAGCAAGAGATTTAATCAATCGCTCCTAGGCTTCAAGATAGACCTAGAAAATTGAAAATGAAACAGCGTTAGAAATTTAAAAAAATTGAAGGCAATAGCTTGGTAGATCCAATGTTAACACTTTTTCGAGCGGGCATTTTTTTAACATCCTACGCACTTCCAACCGGTCATTTGGCTGCAAATACTTCCCTGATACCAATATCTCTTCGAAAATTACAAATCCTCGTCAGTGAGTCCTTGCCACAGTAAACCGCAATAATAAATGTCAATTTATTACTTGCCATTGCAAACAATTAATAAATTAAAAGTCCAGAACCATTGGACACGAAAATCCTATGAGCTACCGGTCGGTGAATCGTTAAATATCTATGAATACAGTTTAGAAAGTTATTTTAAAAACTTTAGTCCAAAGTTTCAAGGATAAAAGTCCTTTCGAGGCAGAAAGAGCTACTAGATTTGGCGAAATGTCGAGTGAACAGTGACGGAAGTATTTCTCCTTGCGGTATTATTATATAGCAGGTCATTGGGCCATGGAGAATCCAAAGATGGCCGAGCGGGGATTCAGCGCGAAGAAATCAAATGTGCGTGAAACTATAGGATCTCCGTTCTTTTCTTCCTTTTTTTTTTCCTTTCTTTCACCACAGAATTTCATTGGCCGTGCAATCGAGTGTACCGCACGCGGCACCGTCTCTTTTTTCTTTTTTTATCTTTCCTCCTTCCGCGAAGCAGAATTTAAGGGCAATGCTCCGTTTTTGCATCGTTGGAAAAATATCCGCACGCTAGTCTTCGTGCCGGAAAACGAACGATGACTCACGAGCGACGATATTGCAATGGAAAACAGGACGACAATAATTATAACGGTGGTCGATTGCGATTTATTCAACGTCTATCAATTACCGCTTTCACCCTTCGCGGTGGATCTTTGACTGGTTGCGGTTCGATGGGATATTTTCGATGTTGCTTTCAATTAACAATAGAATTATCGACGATAAATTTGTTATATCTTGAGGCTGAATCTACGGGAATCGTTAAATTAATGAGCTTGAAAACATTTTTCAAAGTACAGAAGAAGTATTGTGGATTAGCAGTGGAGCAGATTCGAAATCAGTGATTTTCACCGCTAAAGGTAATTATTTATCGGATTTCAACTTTGGAATTTCATATCGAATTTTTGTGGGCGTAAAATTGCAGTGTCTTTCGATAAAAGAGAATATCTATGGGCGGGATATTTTATGAAATTTAATTTTATTCGGGCTATGGATTTCAATTTAATTTACTCAACACGTAAAGAATTAATGCGAAGTGAATTCTTTCCGCGCTGTCGATGACGGTAATTCGAAAAATTTTATGTTGTTAAATGAGGTTACTAATTAGAAGAAATGCCTACATTTGAATTAATTATGTTCGTTAACCTTTGATTTCACTCGGCATCACTGACGGAGATTTGAATAAAAATTTTGAATGTGCATTATAATATGATGGAACAATTTTGTATAATTTGTAAAACATTGAATACTTCAATTGACTTGATAATTATCTAAAAAAAATACGACTTGGTTAAAAAATTATACAAATTAACTGCCAGATAGATTTAAAAAGGGAGCCATATAATACCCCAACGCAAAATGCCAATAAGTGTCACTCAGAGAAAAACGAAAATAATTGAATTAACGGAGGAACATTTAAGCATGCAACCCTATTAAAAGAATACTCGTTACACCGATCTAATTTCAGTACTTTCAAGTCATTATAATTTTACTTTATTGCAACTCGTGGCACAGTAATACAATTATTCCCGCCAATTAATGGCCCATCGATCGACGAGGTTTGCCAAATAGAGACTCCATTAATAAATTTCCAGTACGTAAAGTATTAAACAAACTTCTCCACGAATAATTAGGAATACCACCCAAGATAAAATACAAACTCTGAATCCACATCGAGCAAAGAAATAATAAAATCAGTGTTTCAAGCTCAAATCACCCCCATTGAAAATATATCTCCATTTAATATTTAACACTAGAACTACCAAACCAGTCAAAATGACTGGTACACAATTTTTTCCAAAAATTATCCAAGTTCGTAGAAGAGCCATAGAACAAAAACTCTGCGTCCATCAGAATAGACATAAATCACCGAATTGATCATCTTTTCCGCCACTCGATTTCTCCTTTTCTAAAGTACTTATTTAATATATTGAAATATGATAGATTTAACACCGGCAGTTCTAGTGTTAAGCGGCAAATGAGAAATCAAAAGAATCTAGGATTTGAAGTTTCTTTTTAGGCTGGACTTTTCGACTCGGGTAGATTTCACGTAAAGAAACTTGATGACTGAAGATATATTTTTGACTTTGTCATATGATGAAAATGGATTAAGAATAAGAATACAAAGGAAAAAAAAGACGCACCATTCTCCGAGCGATCCTGCTTATCGGTTGTCCTGGAGGACCTGGTGGAACGTTTCAGGGTCGCCTCGAAGTCGCCCACGACGTCGCTAAGGTCGAGGGCCGATGATTGTTGGATCTCTTGTTGCTTCCTTTGTCCGGTTAAAATTGCCGTGCCATTTGTCCTGGCCGGTTCTTGAGGTATTTTCGGCAATTCGGCTTCTATTCCTGCCAGAGCTGGACTCACCTTAGAAATAAAAATGGAGAACGATTTATGGGATGGTTGAGATTCCATATAGAATATTATTCTCGATGGTGATCGATGGACGGGTTTTATAACGGGACGCGAAAAATGGGCCTTACTGATTCAGGGTCCGTCGCATTCTTTTGCACGGTCGAATTGATTTGTAAAAATGAATTACTGCGAACAAAGACGAGTGTCACTTTGGATCAATCCTATGAATGATTTCAAAGCTGAGCGTTGGATTGATCTTTTTTCGTGAATTTTAATGAGGCATCGATTGAATCTGGAATGAGTAGGATGAACTGGTTGTATTAATAAAATTTTGTTTTTTACATGGACCTAAATTGTATTTGTAGCTAGTATTTTTTCTAGCATAAATATCAACCATTTATTAAAAAAATTCCCATGCTTCATGGATTTTATCAAATTTGCACAAAAATCTATCGTTTTCAAAATAATAAGAATTCTTTGTAGGTGAAACAATTTTACTTCACTATTTAACCCATTTACTGTCAACTACAAGATATCTTGTGGTTGAACTATAAATTGAAATTAATAAGTTTGCAATAACAATTATGGAACAAAAATGATTGATTTTTGATTCATTACATTAATGTTCCAAAGCATTTTTGAAGTTTTCTCAAATTTTAATACGCAAGCTAATATTTGCTTAGTTTTTCTGGCAGAGAATGTGTTGAAAAGCGTTTTCACATGCGAATCCCTTGCAAACCTCATTAAAATAAGAGTTATTCTAATGAATGTATCAATAAATTTCTCATTCCTCTTACTCTCAAATAACAAAATTATCCAGTATAAATTGCTGATACATCATTAAAAATACGAGATCGGGGGCGTTAACGGTAACCATGGTAGCCATGTTGAAGTAAAATCCTCGACTTTCCAATTAACACTCCCCAGTTCAAACCCAGAATAAAAATAACTTCTTTCCCAAATAATCATCTAAATACGCAACAATTAACACGTCGAAGCCGCCGATATTTCCCCCGTTTCGTCATTTCTGCTGATGTGAAAGTTTTTCTATTAAAATCATATACATATTAGGAAAACCGAAAAGTAATCAAAATTTCTTTTTGCTGACGAATAACATTTATTTATTAAAGAAATCTTAAATATTAATCAACAAAGTAATTTCCATAATTTTCTAACACTTTTTGCTATCGTAAAAGTACTTGTTCGATTTCCTTTTTAAAAAAGTCCTCCGATTTTTTCTTGAAAAACGTTTCCAATTATATTTTCACTTCTTCAATTTTGATTACTTTTCGGTAGCCCTAATATTTACGAAGAAGAAACCTTAAAGACACTAATAGATCGATATTCAACAGATCTTTATCTTCTTAACGCCAATATTTAAATATTCAATTTGTTACAAAATTCATAAACATTGCAAATTTAAACATAACATGAAACTTCATTGAATTTAACAGCTCCGTTAAATGTTAAAACAATACAAGTACAATTGAAACGTATCATATCCTCAGTGGTTCGAAATCCACCTAAAATTGTAAATCCATGGCGAAATGATCAGTTGTAATTAAGCGCGATAATACAAAACGCCATTGACAATGAAGGTAAATTGGTGGAAGATGAGCGACCTGTTCGAGGCAAGGTTTAATCGTAGAATTAAGCATCCAATTACCAGACCCAGAAGGACCTCCATAGACTGGCATTGTCTTCGGCGTTCCCTCTTCCTTCGTCTCTCGTTGCTTAGCCTGTCGCCGACACTTCCTGCGGCGACTGCCTCGCAATATCTCACGAAGTCCAAGTCGATATGGTACCCATAAGGGCAGCAGAGGCACTTCGAGCCAGTAGAACCGGAAACGTAGGCCTGCGTTCCCACTGTGCATTCAGAAGTATGAAAAAGATTATAGAGAAAAAGTTATGAATATGAGGTAGGGTGGAAACGGAGGCATCAAGATATTTCCGTGTTCATTTATGGTCTGTACTGTGAGTATATTCCAATTATTATGGGGACTGAAGTATTCTTTTACAATAGCTGTTCTGAATACCTTTTTTCCCTTGTTTCATAGATATTTTAACTCTTTGTGATTGGAGACTTCTTTGAACGTTGAGAAATAAATATTTCTTTGGCGATTAAAAATCTTTTTATTGGAAAGTCAGAGTGTTAATGTAACAACGTTGTAAATTGCTATTTGTGTAATCATATTTCAAATTTTTGTAGTTGTGTGGCTGGGGGAAATTTCTGTGTATGGTGATTAACGTTAATTTGTTATGGTTTATTTTCTAATTGACATTTTATCGAAAGGTAGCCTATTAATAGACTTTTCAGGCTCAACGGTTTTGAACTTTTAATTTATTAACGCGTTAAACCACTGAGTTTCGTTTATTTGATCATTTCTATTGAAGATACTTTTCCTATTAAAATCACATTTTTGTCAAGCAGAAACTTTGAAGATACAGATAGATATGTATTCAGCAGGATTTTATCTTTCGAACCTCAGTGTTTAACACTATATTTATGGATGTTGATATACCTATTTTTTTGAAGTATTGACTATTTTTTTGAAAATTTGACTTATATTAGAAAATTGAAATTTTTTATAAAGGAAATAGTTCCAACCCAATTTAAATGAAAGATTTATTATTAAAAAATTAACCTACCAATATATTATGTATATATAGTAATCAAATTTTGCATGAGTCAAATTGGCTCCGTAAATCTAGCGTTAAATACTAAATGTATTAGAAAAATTGTGAATTTGTTATCTGAAATTTTATTGAATTCAGTAGTTCCAGTCACTGGTGACCTCCTGGCAGACAACGTGTTAATCGGTTGCCACCGCAATTAATAAATTGTTATTTATCATTGCAATTTACTGTGCCAAGGACTCAGAGTCGAAATTTGTAATTTTCGAAGAGATTTCGGTACCAGGAAAGTATTTGCGGCCAAATGACCGGTCAGAAGTGGGTAAGAAGTTGAAGAAATACCGGTCGGCCAAGTGTTAAAAAAGCGCAAAAGGAAGGAATGTAAGTAGAAAAAGTGGAACGAGAAATATATGCTGGAAATGGAGGCAAAAAGCAGGATTCACTTTTTGGAGATTAAATTTTCTGAACATTTTAAAAGTAAATTATGGATTCCATAATTATTATGTTAATTATGATTCGATTATAATTCGGTCGACTCAGAATGTACAGTTATCAGATTATTAGGGAATAATACTTTTTAAGCATATATGAAAGTCGGAAATTGTTATTCGACATTTGCATTCTCTCATTAACTAATACAATGCCATTGTACGGCATTGTTCTGCTTTAAATGATTTAATGAATTTTCAAATATTAAGGAGATTTTAAATTAATAGGCGGAAACACGGGGCGAATAAAAGTAAGAGAGTAATTGAGCAAAATGATGCATTTCTCTCTGTTGTCGGATAAAATTAAACTCTGTATGGAAGTTAACAAAAAAATGGCCTCTCTGAAAGTAAAAGCAGCAAAAAACATTTCGCTTCGTGAGTCATTAACACGTGAGAGTTCAACGAGAGATAATTTTAAACAAAATTGTGGATATTTTACTTTTAACGATGGAACCCTACTCTCGCTGGCTGCTTTAAATTTAACTAATCTACCATGCTTTCTGGTTTTAGATATTCGCTAAAATTGCGAACCGCGAAAGTGTCAACCCTCTGTCGTACAAATTCAATTGTCTCTTTCACCTTTGAGATAGAAGCTGTTAAAAAAGTACCATGCCATTAATTCTAAAATAATTATCTAATCGAGGTTAACTGAATTCCATAACGCTCAAAATGGATACTAAATTGGTAAATTTCAATTAAATTAAATTGATGAAACACGGCATCGTTTCCACTTCGTCCTTAATGGCAAATTTAAAAAAAAATAATGAAAAATCTACCGTCAATTTTTCCAGGATAATTTAATTCGCAGATGAGGAACATCCGATTAATGTTAACTCGATTCTAAAATTAAAATCAATGCTAAATGAATAATCCTGCTCATATTGCGATTAACCGTAATTGTTTAATTCAAAATACAATATTTAAATGTTGTTTTTCAATTACTCAGAGGTCTACGTTTGTAGGATGAATAAATTGCGAGTAACAATTAGGAAATGTATGTTAACGAAGTTATGTATCTCTCAAAATCAATGCTAAGTCGATAACGCAACATCGATAACGACTCTTCATAATTGTTTAAATAAAAAACAAAAATCGTTTCTAAATTGCTTAGGTATCTATGTTTGAATTATAAGTCAAATATAATCAGTGAATGGATATCAATTCAATTTTATATCTCCCAAAATCAATTCTAAATCGGTAACGCAACGCTGGTTCCAATTTTTCGTAATTGTTCAATCAAAAAATAAAAAAAAAACAGCCACTGAATCTCGAGATATCTATATTTGGAAGATAAATAAATTATTGAGGAAATATTAATGTCATCTGACACTTTTTATAAACTCTACCAAGTCAATAATATAACTCAGATCCATTCTAATCGAGTAAATCAAGAAACAAAAACCGCAAAAATTGTTTTTCAGTTTCTCAGGCATTTATAACTATTAGATAAATGTAATAAAACACAAAATCGATGCCAATTCAATTACAGCTCTCAAAGCTCCTAAATCAGTACACGTAAATTCGATACCAATTCAATCTAATAATTGAAATAACAAAACAAGAGCTTCAAAAATTGTTTTTCAATTATTTACATATCTATATTCCGAGGATAAATCAATTGCGGCTAACAATTCCTCGCGATATCGATTCAATCCAGTGCCTCTCAAAACCCCTCCTACAACAGTATCGCAAAACCGATTCCAAATCGGCCAACAGTTCAAACAAAGAAACAAAAATCCCCCAAATCGCCTATGAATTACTCACATATCTGTTTTTAACGAATAAATCAATCACTATTAACAATCATTGGCTATAAAACACAAAATTCAACCTAATATTAGACTGACAAGAAACTAATATCGGTTTTCCCGAGTGCTAGCATTAAAATTGTCACTTTTGTCTTGTCTTAGAAAAAAATATGCTTTATTTTCTTTTTAATTATTTGTTAACTGTGAATTTAAAATTTTTAAATGAACATTTCCGACATACATTACTCTTTTATTTTTCGCAAAAATAAACGTTTCTTAACACATTCTATGCGGGTGTTTTTTAACGTCTCATTAAAACTTAGGGGGGAAATTTGTTGGAAAATTTGCATGAATATTATTTTTACAAAAAATTAATAGAAATTGAAAACTGGACGTAGTTCCTGAATTCGAAAATATACCTAGCTTTTCAAAAGTAAGTGATTAATGTCACGAATCGCCTTTTTTAAACGATATATGTACAGTTTTCGAAAAACATACTTTTACGTCGCCCGCATACTATGTGTTAACACTAGATTTACGGAGCCAATTTGGCTCTTTCAAAATTTGATTACTATATGTGTAATATAATGCTTATTTAGTTTTTTAACAATACATCTTTCATTTAAATTGATTTGGAACTATTTCCTTTCCAAAAAAACTTCAATTTCCTGTACGAGTCAAATTGGCTCACTTCAGAAAAATAGGTATATAATCAACATCCGTAAATCTAGTGTTAACCCTTTCGCTACTACGGGTGACTATAGTCACCTGCTCCAAAAATGAAACCACGATTTAAAACAAGTGCCATATAAAAATACGTTCATGAAAAATTATGAATACATTGTTATGAACACAAATCATTTTGCATCTAAATACAATGTCACAACATCGTTTTTTAGACTAAAGATTTAGCCCTGAATGCTGAAGACTGCGCGCGCTTACTATTCGCTTTTTCGGCGCGGAGCGCCGTAGCGAAAGGGTTAAGAAGTGATATCACAGTCCCCATATAGCCTTCACCTGACCATCAGATTTCTATTTATTGAAAAATTTACAAAACTTCGTCAACGATAAAACTTTTACTAACAATGCCAGCTTAAAATCGCACTAGATCCAGTTTTTTGCCAATAAAGGCCAGAATTTCAACAAAAACAGAATCACAAATTTGCCAAAAAGATTATAAAACGTCATCGAACAAAGTTTATCCAAAGAAACATCTTTGTTAAGAAAAAATTGAATTTCATTTCATCCTATAAATACGAAATGACTTTCTTGCCAATGGAATAGTTCCAATAGAGAAACAAAAGTTCTCAAAATTGGCTGTCAATTACTCACAGATCTATAATTAGCCGATAAATCAATCGCGAGTACATCTCGAGCAAATGATTGTTCGAGGTTAACGTCCTGAGCGCAGAGTAAACCGAAATATGTTGTAACCATTGGCGACCGTCCAGAGGCACGGTAATAATAATCTGGCAAAGTTCGTTAGCCGGGCCAGCATGGAGATCCCATTTGCGTGTCATACTCTCTCCTCTCGCGCTATCGCGAACAAAGTGGCAATGACTTAATGAACTCCCATTACAAGATCGCCAATCCGATTGTCCTTCGAGATTGCTCGGTAATCACGATCGGCAAACTCTGCAGTTTTCATTAACCACTTTTCCGCTTTCGCATCGATAGTTCCCACGTTTTTCCTCCTGGCCAATTGTAGCATGGGATAATGAAGATAACGATCCGCGAAACTGGCAGATTTGCGTGGATTTTTTTTACATACGCGTATGCGTGAGGTCTAAATGATTAATTCGCTGGGAGGAGGATTCGTTAAGGAATCTCTTATCTTATAAAAAGATCAGCTAGATGAGCAAGTACGATGAGTATTTCTGTTCGGAGTTTCTGCGAAGTGTAGCCTCGAAGGCGGGAAGATTTAGAGTGTAAGTTTTAACTGGCTTGATAGCTTTAGTGTTTATAATTGTTAGGGTAAATTATTAAAGATTTAATAATAAAATTAACTCACCGTTTCCGTTGAAAACGCGGGCCGAGGGTACGACGGTCAGAGCCATTCTTGTGATTTCAAATTTACCGCTCACGTTCGCATTGCTGCGAGTCTGTAACAAAAATCAACATATTTTAATTCTATTATATTCAAGATAAATAAACTTCCGTATACATAAAGGGAACAATTGCTCTCTGACGTATTCCAAGAAAGCTGCGAAAGCTCCAAGAAGAACCAACAGTTCAACCGTCCCTCGCGCATGGTTCTCGGTAATGTCTAATTTCATTGCCGTCCATTGCACAGTCAATTAGCCGCTTAAAATCGCGTCAAACGTTAACAATTCAATTAATCACGGTTACCACTAATACATTAAAAAACATCACCCTTCAACTAATCCCTTAACAAAGAATCTAAACTATGTATGAAATCCAACGCGCGGAAAAGCAATTAGTTTCCAAGAATTCCATCCGCGCCCTTTCAAATTGTCGACACAAAAGGGACAACCTCGCGAAACATCGTGAAAGAAAGAGGAAGCTCGGAGTGAAAGAAAAATAGGAAAGTGAAGAAAAGAAAAAGGGGAGAAAAAAAATAAAGAGAGAGGAGACAGCAAAAGCCGCGACGTCGCGGCACCGTGATGTCCTAAGGGTGTCCCCTCAACCGAGCCTCTTTCGCGGTTTCTTCGTCGAGTTTTAAGCACGATTTCCATGGCTTGCCGAGCCGTGGCTAATTTCGTATCCCGGATTTCTGGTCTGACGGCAGTACGCATTCTCCTCTCGGCTTTCTGCCTCTTCGCGTCGCCTCCGCGGACTTTAATTGTTTCGACTGCGAGAGAGGTGTTTCGTGTGATCCGAGGGATATTTTTACGATCTTTTACGGCGAAATGTCCTCTCACGGATAAATCCCTGGGGTTTCCGGCGAGGAAGTACTTGGAAGATGAGTTTATGCGAGAAACTTCGCGAGAACGATCGGCGAATCGTACTTGACGATTGCGCGAAACTAATAGGTGTGGAAGATGCTTGATTTTTGCAACAGTAAAGGATTTTCCGGCAAGAGGAAATATTTGAAAGATGAGTTTATGCGAGAAACTGCGCAAGAATCATTGGGGAATTGTATTTTTGACGATTGGGCGAAATTAACACTAGATTTACGCGCGTGAAATCTGTTACACTGCAATATATTAAATGGGGACTTTGGTAAAAGAGGGATCGAGCGGATAAGATGATAATTCGTTAAGTAATTATTGTAAAAAAAAGTATACAGGAGATAACTACTGTACAGCTACTGTGTAAATTCGAGAAATATTTATAAAGCAAGTAGGAACCGGTCAATTTGACGATTTTCGTAAATCTAGTGTTAATAGGTGAGAAGGAAGTTTGACTTTTGCAACGATCAAGAAGTTCTCTGTTAGAGGAAGTACTTGAAAGTTGAGTTTATGCAAGGAACTGTTTTTTTGACGATTGGGCGAAATTAACACTAGATTTACGCACATAAAATCTAAAACACTTTTATATGTTAAATGGGGATTTTGGAAAAAGAGGGACCCAGCGGATAAGATGATAATTCGTTAAGTAATTATTGTAAAAAAAAACACACAGGAGATAACTACTGTGCAGGTACTCTGTAAATTCGAGAAATATTTATAAAACAAGTAGGAACCAAAAATTTGACGATTTTCGTAAATCTAGTGTTAATAGGTGAGAAGGAAGTTTGACTTTTGCAACGATAAAGAAGTTCTCTGTACGAGAAAGTACTTGAAAGCTGACAATGAGTTTATGCGACAAATTGCGTGAGAATGATCAGAGGATTATAATTCTGATGACTCCGCAAAATTAATAGGTGAGAAAAATATTTAATCATTGCAACAATAGAGAAGTTTGCGGCTCGAGGAAGTACTCAGAAATTGAGTTTATGGGACAAACTACCCAAGAATGATCGGGGAATCGTACTTCTGACTGCGCGAAATTAATAGGTGACAAAGACGTTTTATTTTTGCAAGCATAAAGGATTTTCCGTTTCGAAAAAGTACTCAGAAGTTGAGTTTATGTTGCAAATTACCCAAGAATAATCAGGGAATCATAAATTTGACGATTGTGCGAAATGAATGGGCGAGAAAGATGTTTAATTTATGCAACGATGAAAGCTTATAAAATTCAGTCGAGACCGGCAGAATTTTCATTACTATCGGACCAATGCGAAAATTAAAATTAAATTATTTATTCCACGATGAAATATAATTGAATGACAAAATTATGCGGCTACCGGTGACAGGCGTGGCGGTCAACGAGTTAATATTCTATCCGAGATACAATCACTTTCGTATTTCCATGATTCCGTATGACTAATTATATCAAATTGTTTGTATAGAATTTAGCGGACAAGTTTTAATCTCTATTTCTAGTGGATAGTTCGGTTGAATAAATTCCAGCGGTGCAATGGGATTTAAATTTAGAGCTGCCGCGTTGCACAATGTCATCTGCTACCCCTTTGATCCTGACAGCTGCTACACCATTGTTAACTTCGGCTCGGTTTTGTGATTTCGCTTTTGCAACCCCATGAGGGAATTCTTCGATTCTCGCATGATGGAGCTCTGTCGGATTTCATGACCCGTATACTGTGCTGATTTTAACTCGTTTTATTGAGTTTTATCTCCTTTGGAGGAATTCTCCAATTTCTTTTTTCTATTCATTTGGAAGCTTGAAATACCTGCGGTAAATTCAGCAAGAAGTCCGAGCTAGAGGCGAATTCATTGTCGGGGAATATTTTGTATGGGTGTCACGTACAAGAGTTCTATGGCGGCGGCAAGAAAGATACCCCAATTCTGTCCTTCTACTTCGAGAGACTTTATATCTGTCGTTATCCACATTTATCATTATCCTTTTGGATTTTATTTATCCTCTTGATTTTTTTTCCGAAATTAATATAGAAAGAACTATCTGAAGGTCGATAGTATGTTCTATTTTTATTTTTATTTTTTTATTGCAATATAGAACAGAATATCATAGTCGAACGTAGAAATTAGAAAGTCTACTTCGAAAGACTTTATATCTGTCATTATCCACATTTATCATTATCCTTTTGGATTTTATTTATCCTCTTGATTTTTAGATTTAGATTTAGATTTTTAAAGAAAGAACTATCTGAAGGTCAATAGTATGTTCTATTTTTATTTTTATTTTTGTATTGCAATATAGAGCAGAATTTGATAGTCGAACGTAGAAATTAGAAAGTGTAGATGTTTAAATGAAAATTCTAAATTTAAAGGAACATTTCGTAAGTCTTGTCCACTGACAAATAGAAATATCTTTAAGAGCCCTTTCTTTATCGTCAGACCGATGGAATTTACCTCGGAGTACGTGATACACTTATCAAATGATCTTTCCCTGAAATAATTGGCATTCACCGGGCGATTATACGAGGGACGTTTCTTGGGCTCGAGGTCGAAGGGCTGAAACTCACGGTGAACACGTAACATCGTATTTCCTCCTTTCTCCGATGAACAAAAATCGACGTTTTCGATTTTTCACGGGACACCTTCGTAAACTTGGGTTCAGAGACATGCATTAATACGTGTTTCTGTGGGAATAATTGCCCTGACGACACGTACTGACGCATGTGTCTGAAATAATAATCGCAAAGACCAATACTCCCCCACAATACCTTTCTTCTCATAATAATAATTTTGATAAAGACACAGAACTGCAATTAAATTTCTCCAGTTGCATTTTCTATATTTGCAGCAATATTTATACTATTATTTACACTAATTTTAATTTCCAATTAATTGTATAGCAATTTTAATAGAAATGTGTACAATAATTTATGGGTAATTCTCACGAAATTCCGAAATACTTGTCCTAAAAGTTTTATCAAAAATCGAACAAACATTTAACGGAAAGAAGAAGCAAAATTAAAAAAGAAAGAATATGATAGGAAGCGTAGGGAGAAAATTAAATCCGATTCTGTACGTATTGAAATACTTCGAGAAAAAGAAAGATTTAAATACTTAAGGGAAAAAGAAAAAGGGCAAGTAAAACCTATATCCGCCACGAGTTCCAGAGAAAGAAGGCAAAAGAGAAAAAATTATAAATATATAGAGAGAAAACAGCGAATGTGCGTAAGAATCGAAAAAAATTGTTAGACATGACATGAAATAATAATTCTCATAAAACACGTTTATTCTGGGGACCACTATATAATTAAAATCTAGTAATTTAATATTAGTACTACGAAATCCATAGAAAATTAATATAAATTTATTTCAATATTATTTGTCAATTTATAATGACCGAATTTCGGGATTTTATGAGAATTACCCTTATATTAGTATCTGGGACCAAATTGGCAGCATTTTTTACACTAAGTGTTACGCTAACTCTAACAAAATTAATTCCAAGAACTGAGACATCAATGATTTCACTTTAGGATCTTCTATTGCAATAATTGAAACGCATCGTAAAATACACCATAAAGAAGCGGATCGTTCGTTCTTTCTATATCAATTGCAAATTGTAGACACTTGAATATTTATTAATGATTATTACTCCTGTTACGAGGGTATTGTCGAGCATCGAGCACTTGCACGAGGAACAATTGGGTTATGATAAAACGCGTCGATGGTTTCGCGTTCATTTATGTCTATACTCGTCTCCCATGATAAGAAGTATAGGATGAGATATTCGCATATTCTCTCGGCAAGATGCCGAAGTTATTATTTACTTGCTGTGTTAAATTTCCAGCTTCGTTTTGCACAGACGACTCGTCGACTGCGAAACTGTGATACGAGGAAATCAGTGAGGGTGGCGAGTGTAATTAATAGAGGGGTGAATTAACTTGTCAAAAGTCATTTACGGATGAATTTCGTGCGACGTTATCTCGTTGCAGCTGGTTAATTAGCTAAATAGTACGGCAGAGTTTCGTACGTATTTCCATCATAATACTTTAATTAAAGTCCAATTTACGTAGGAGAAACGAGATGGAAGAAAATGATGCTGGCAGAGTTGCTCATTTAAATTGCTTCAATTTCTATAATCTTCATGTTTATGAAATTTCATTTATACAACATATACCTAAAGAAAATGTTACAAAAGTTTGTTAATATTCCTTATACTTTATATTCATATGATTCTGCGAATATAAAATTAACTTAGACTTCTAATTGGTATTAACACATTATATGCGGGTGTTTTGTAACGCTTCATTAAAACTCAAGAAGACAACTTGTTGAAAAATTTGTACGAATTTGATTTTTACAAAAAATTAATATAAGCTGGAAACTGCTTTCTCTTTAAATTCGAAAATGTACTTAACTTTTCAAGTCTAAGTAATTACTGCCACGGCGCGCTTTTTTTAAACTCTCTATGCAGAGTCCAAAAAACGTATTTTTACGTGGCCCGCATAAAATGTGTTAAAAAGGTATTATTTCGACAATTTTTTTTACATTATCCTTTAGTAAATCATCAGAGATCAAAATTAAAAATAATCCAGCTCTAATTCATTATAAAACACGAGTCTTTTTCAGTTTTAAATTATTCTCAAATATATCAATTAATATAGATTAATTTAGCAGTCTCCTCCACCCACGAATTAATTGTTACCCCATAACAGTAACTATATTAAGCGACGAACGTACTCCCGATGAAATCTACAAAGTAATTACTCATATTCCAATTAAGTCCGCCATAAAATGAACCGCGACATGAAACTGTGTCGATCGCGATATTACAAACAATTAATAAATTGCTTCATCAAGCGCGACTCTACTCTGTCAACGAGAGAGAAACATTGAAAACTCATATTCTCCTGTCCCTCTTTTATCGGAGAATCGAAAACACGCCCAATAGATAACCAAAAGAATTTTTTTATTGAATTAAAACGAACGTGCTAACGACGTAGGTGTACATTTCGTGCAATATATGCGAAACTTGTTCCGGATCGCCGTTTCTATCTCGACAGTTCGATATCCCTCGTCGACGTTCGTTATCTTTCAACAGGCACGATGTGCAAAGTGAATTATAGGCGTTTATCGATGAAAAAAGAAAGACTGGGTGATACAAAAAAAAAACAGGGCGGGTGACGCGTAAACATTTATCGTGCGCGTCGCAACTCGAAACAATTTTAATTGAACCTTGCAGCTTATCGCTATTATCTCGTGAATTCTCTTTCTTCACGATGTTGTGCAACAATTTAGGAAATATGAAACTAGGAGGTTACAAATTATTACGTGTACAATACACCAATTATATTGTGCAACACATTTTTAATAAATCTGTGATACCAAACCGACTTTTCTAAGAGGAAAGAAATTAAAATGAAATGAGAAAAAGATTTTTTAAAAATCTCCAAGTTGAAAGAATTAATGGAGCATGATAAAATTATTTCTGTGCTGCAGAAATTAGCTTCAAGTATTATCGTATACTTTTTGTATCAAAATAATAAGTTATCAGTAATTTTTGCTATATCAAACTACTAGTAAATCGTTATTTTAACAATTTCGTCCTTAATCATAGCATTCACAACAAAAACACAAAGAGCAGAGGAGAAATTAGAGTTCAATAAATTTTCTAATAAATGGAACTTCCTAAAATTTTTTATAATCCAGTGTTGCAAGAAAACTTTACATTTTTCTGTATCTCTATCTCCAAAGAAACCCCGTAGAAATGCCCTAACAGGACAACGTGTTAACCAGCTTGAATAGCTGGAATAACAAAGCAAACAAAACGAAAGAAACCTTTTCACTCGCGCCGATACATTCAAAAGGGCTCCTCCTTTTTATGGCGCCCAAGAAAAAAAAAGGGAGTCCATCGACAATTCGTGTCACGATCGCGAAGAAACCTGCACGACACCGATTTCCTGGTAACGTGATTTTCACCGTTTCGGCTCGCTGTTCTTTCTGTTTGTCGCACGATCTTCACGATAATCGTCGCGCGATAAACAATCTATCTTTCCGTGGATATCTTGGTCGTGTTGCAATGACAATTACATCATTCGATTTCGCAAACAGAATTACAATTGTATTCCGGATGGAAATTTAACGATATTATTCGAAGCTTCGGAACGAAACGATATTATCGCAGGCGCGAGGAATTCCGCGAAGTGAAAATTTCATTTGGAATTTCATTGAGGACGTGTCGCGACACGGGCGTAATCGATGTTTATTGCCGATCGTTCATCGTTTTATCGGCAAACGAGGTATATCGGATGATCGATATTTATTAGCCATAATTCAGAGGCAGGAAGTCACGACGGGAATTATTTACGAGTTTCCCCGGTATATTTCATAATTAATTTCCCTTTTACTGTCTTCCAGCTAAGGCGCGCTTTTAGAAGAAAGTCTGCAAATCCTTTCTAATTCTTGAAGCTTTGTATCTCCTTTCAGACACAATCTTCTATAAAATACGTAATCCTCTGACGGATTTCACCAGAAGTGCTTTCATTATTAAAAATTAAGTTGGCTAATTTCAACCGCAAACAATATATAAATAACCTCGTATATAATAAACTTTATTTTCCAGATATAGTTCCCTCTAGGTTAGGTCTGGGTTAGGTCTTAATCTTTCATTATTAAAAATTAAGATAATTTAGATAATTTCAACTTGAAACGCTACATAAAAAACCCAATATACAATAAACTTTATTTTCCAAATAATGTTCCTCCAGAGGACAAACCCCTCTCGGTTAGATCTTAGTCTTTCATTATTAAGAATTAAGTTAGATAATTACAACATCAGCAAATACATAAAAAACCCAACATACAATAAACTTTACTTTCCAAATAGTGTTCCTCCAGAAGACAAACCCCTCTCGGTTAGATCTTAGTCTTTCATTATTAAAAATTAAGTTAGATAATTACAACATCAGCCAATACATAAATTACCCAATATATAATAAACTTTATTTTCCAGAGAAAGATCCCTTTGGGTTAGGTCTGGTTTAGGTCTTAATCTTTCATTATCAAAAATTAAAATAATTTAGATAATCTCAACTTGAAACGCTACATAAAAAACCCAATGTACAATAAACTTTATTTTTCAAATAATGTACCTCCAGAGGACAAACTCCTCTCGGTTAGATCTTAGTCTTTCATTAAAAAGAATTAAGTTAGATAATTTCAACATCAGGCAATACATAAATAACCCAATATATAATAAACATTATTTTCCAGATAAAGTTCCCTCTGGGTTAGGTCTTAATCTTTCATTATTAAAAATTAAGATAATTTAGATAATTTCAACTTGATACGCTACATAAAAAACCCAACATATAATAAACTTTATTTTCCAAATAATGTCCTCCCACAGAACAACCCCCTCTGGGTCAGACCTTAGTCTTTAATTATTAAAAATTATAAGTTAGATAATTTCAACATCAGACAACCTATCTTAAATTATTCTCTCGACAATATTATAAAAAAGATTACATACAGACCCTAAAACCTACCGTTATTACAAAAATTATTACCAACTACCAATGCTCCAATGCCAGACCAACGACCCAAAACAACTCACTAAAGCTTCATACACCGTAGCCTTTCTAAACCATAAAAACTCCCACTCGCTCACCTCAAACACTCAACTTAAAATCCCTCCCTAAAGTCTTCCCATTAATCATCAAACGTCCAAGTCCCCTGGTGCTCTCATAGCCATACCCAAATATTCAGGAAAAAAATAAAACTCATCTCGGAGTATAGGAAAGTAAAAAAAAGCAATAATCGGTAGCCTCAAACACAAGACGACAAAGGGACACGTATCGCTGAAAGGCGGCTCACGTACGATCGTAGAGCGTAGGGAGAGCCGAAGGCAGCCTCGTCGAGTGGAAAGTAAAGTCAGCGAGTCTCCGGCATTCGGAAACCATGGCCTAATTCCAGAAAACGAAACCTCGTGAAGCGACCAGCAGGACCGTCGGTACAACACGTTGCATAAAACGTACAGGTACACTCGCGTACGTATCGAGAAACGGAATTCCCTTTCGATTTGACCACTGGTACGAAGAGACAGTGAAACTACGAGAAAGAGACGCGGAGGTTGGCACGAGTCTGGCAAGCTCTGGCTAAAATCGATCGAAACCGTGCCACGCTACGCCTGATAAGCCAACATCCCGATAACGGCTGATACTGTCCGGCAGTATACGGGCATTTAACGGTAATTGAGAGATTACCGTGACACCTCCTGCATTCCTCGATATGGCTAAACAATGACCGAGTAGAGCCTCTACCTTTTGATCGGTCATTTTAATGATAGTAGTAGGTGTACCGATGGTAATTATGAAATGGAAAAAATTTGAAAATTAATTGACCAACTTATCTTTCGACGAATGTGTTTTGCAATATGGTTGAACTACTGTGATGGAAATATTAAAAATTTATTTAGATTTCTTTGAGTTGTATAAAAGTTTGAGGGAAAAAGTTTGAAGGAAGAATTTTAAAACTTAAATGGGGTACTTAGTTATTTTTTATTGGGTGATTGGATTTCGCAATATGGTCCAACTGCTGGGGAGGAATTGTAAAAAATGTATGACTTTGTGATGGTAAAGTTTGAAGGAAAATTTTATAAATGAAAAGAGAGACTTACGTTTTTGATGGGTGGATATATTGTTACGAATTATCGTAACGAAATTGTCTCCCCTATATTTCATATCGATTACGAGAATGTTAACAACGAATTGCAAATGTTTAGATATTGATTTAATATTGAGATTAGAGTTGTCTTTGTGCAAGAAGTTTGGATTCATTAAATTAGAGACGTTATTTTATAATATCTGAATTATTTAATTATGAAGCGCCGTTACAATATATTGTAGAATGATTAAAGTACTGCGAAGAGATGAGAGGACATGTATTTTTGCAGTTTTGAACTTCGATTACTGTTGTTATTTCGGCTAGAAGTTTCTGTTTCATTGGGTTCCACTTATCAGAAAATTTATTGATACTTTAAATACTTCTGCTTTTATGATACATAAGTATTGATATTACATTACACTCATATTACCTGCATCATGTTAATTATTATCAGTTAATAATACACTTATTGATCGAAGTATGTTCCCCGAGGTAAAGTAGCCTCTGGGTTTGAACCGAGTTAGGATTGAGTTAGGTAAGGCAACCCAATTATGTTAGGTGTAGCACATCAATTACTGTCATTTTATAATACACCCTGCAGCAACTAGCTCACATCAACTACTGCCATTTCACATTAAGATAATAGTAATTGTAACGATCTAAATACTTCAAAACAAAAGAATAAATGACTTACACCCCTGTTATAATTCCCGGACATATATGCGACAGAGATTTTCACCCTTCGCGGTCAGAATCGTTTGGAGTCATTTCATTTGACGGGAAGATTTCACGAGAGGGTGAAAAGTGCATTTGATTTTAATGACATTTTTTGGTGGCAATGAAACTAACGAGTTTAATGGTAGGGGATGTTTTATCGTGAGTGACGGGACATGATTCGTATAGGGGTTGGGAGATTTTTGACTTTAACGAGTCCCGTCATTTCATTGTGAATATATAATCGAGGATATATTTTTCGATATCTTTCAACTGCTTTCTCTTCTATATTTATGTAGAGATACTTGTTTTATTTAAATGGTTCCAACAGTCTTTTTCGTATCAACTAAAGTTTATTAAAAAATACATAACAGTAACAATAACTATAACAAACACTTAGAACTAATTAAATAAGCAATAGCAGTCTCTTTTCTCTTTCACGTTAGTTCTTTTACTCTTCGATCTTCGCTACTCTCTCGCGTTCTTCCCTATCGTCTCGCGATCCTCTGCCCTGTCTTTTGTTTCACACGTCATCATCTCGTTCTCTCTGTCATTCATTCACTTTCTCACTCACTCATTTCATCTGCATTCCTACATTTATAATATTGTTATTAAATGTACCGAAAGGCTTATCATTCAGGTATAAATCAGCAGTTAATCTGCAATATGTCTCTAGGGTTTTCAGCGTTCTGTCGAAACTCAATTATTATTCCCCTTCAGTTTCGACGTTGTATTTCGAATTCTGTATCCCATTGTCGAATGGGTACGTTTCGACGGGAATAATCGTTGGAAAGTACGGATGATATTAAAAACTCGTTCGAAATTCACGTAAATATTTGAAAATGCAACGTGAACGATGCTCGAGGAAAATACTACGCTGTACCTTCCCTTTCGAAGCATTACCGTCTGTCTATTTTAATATCACCCATGTTACTGTTTTTCTGCTCATGTATTTTCCTTCTTTTTATGCTACAAACTGCTAGATCAAACTTTCAATTACAATTCTCGATTATTCCAAATTGTTTGCAAACGATCGATACGATCCGACAAACACCACAGTCGGCGATTCGATATAATCATTGTAATTTAAGGAAATGGCAAACATTGTGGTAACTTAACCTGTTAACCGGGGAATTAATTTTTGTTCAACTTTTTCCAAAATGGAATAGTTTTTTTACAGTGAGAAGTAATATCATTACATCTAAAGTACCACGTCAGGATTAAACGGATACGAACGACATAAAATGTAATGCGTTCAACATATTATGTTTAAAAATTTTAAGGAAGAAAAAATCAACAAGCCTACTGGAGTTTTCTTTCAGATATGACGAAATTTTTCGTCACGCCCGGTTAACAGGTTAAGAGGTTGCGTCAATACTTTTGATAGAGTGACACCTTAGACTCGCATTTTTTTCAATCCTCAGATATTTTAGTTAATTTTAGTTATATCTATTCTTATATACGTTCTTTTTACTATTATTTAATGCATATCCTATTTATTATTACATCATAATCTTAGTGTGTGTTATTCTTTTTTTATTTTATACCTGACAATTAATCTTTTATCTTTTTCCCGCCAATATTGGACCATCCGACTTGATTAATATTTCACTTAGCCCTTTTTTTCTTCTTTTTAAACGAATTACTACAATATATACTCCACTATTATGATTCCACCAGAAGTAACACAAAATCTAAATGCTCAGTCAGCGACAATTTCATCAATATCTTCGACCATGAAATGCTAGAAAAACCAGGGCATTTTTTAAAACTGCGAAAAAGCTTCAAAATCCGAGGACAATTGCAAACATCGATAAAAAGAAAGCAACTAGAAACGCTACAGCGATTCCCTTCATATTCTACAACGCGACATTGATACTCGACGTTACAAAAGATCTATTTGTTTTTTCTCTTCAAATAGAATGCTCTCGTGAAAGAAAAAAAAAAAGAGAGAGAGAGAAGGAAAAAAGCCTCGCGCGTGTGGATTTCCTTCGTCCCTCGCTAATATCCCGCGGTTTTTGCGGTCGAAGGTCCATCAGTATGAACAAGCCCGCGAGAAAATATCAGTTTTCATCCGTCGCGACAAATGGAAACGAGCAAAACGGTCAACAGGTAGCGATGGAAACGCGACTGCGAATAACGATCGGTCCTCCGGCTTTCCGCGACGTCTCTTCTGCTAATCGCCGTGCATTTTCATCCTCGTTTCCTCGTTATCATTCGTGGAACTTAACTCGTTAGAGGATATGCATGGGGATATAGATTAAACGTGACAACGTTGCCATATGAGGGAAGGTTTTATCTATGGAGAGTTTCAGAGGCTCCCCTTGCAGGGGTGCGTACGGTTGGAACGAACAAAGGGGTTGGTGACGGTTCGTGCGTATGTATTTTTTCGATTTCAATAGCTATGGTTTGTTCACTCAGATATCACTATTTTAGGTGGCTTTCGGTCCATCAAGATAATATTTAATTCTATATTAATTTGGGAAAAATTTAGCGGAGGTTAGGGAGATTTGAATGCAGGTCAACTGATTGCCAGCTCGAGACTTTATCTTCTTATAGACCGCAGGCCCTATTACGGTCGTTTCGTTTAGAATCTACTGTTTTAGGTAATTTTTGAACAATAGAGACTATGATATGTTAAATAATAAGGTAGGTCAAATTTATTGGAGGTGATGGAAATTTCAATGTAGGCCTGTTTCACTCAATTTCAAAGTATTATTCTTATACACCATAGTTCCTATTACGGTTGTTTCGTTTAGAATCTACTGTTTTAGGTAATTTTTGAACAATAGAGACTCTGATATGTTAAATAATAGGGTAGGTCAAATTTATTGGAGGTGATGGAAATTTTAATGCAGGCCTATTTCACTCAATTTCAAAGTTTTACATATTCTTATGCACCGTACTCCCTATTACAGTCATTTCGTTTAGAATCTACTGTTTTAGGTGGTTTTGAACCATCGAGACTTTGATATGTTCAATAATAAATTAGGAAAAATTGATTGGAGGTGATGGAAATTTTTATGCAGGCCTCTTTCATTCAGTTTCAAAGTATTGGTACTTCGAGTCTCACCGTCGCGCGACTCCACTTACAAATTTGATCAAATCTGACAATTTGAATATTTCATGGGACATCAACTATCCTGAGGACACAGAAAGAAGTCAAGCAGTATGAGGTATTTAACCCTTTGCACTCCTATGTCGAGCTACACTCGACACAGCTTTTTGTGACACTTAATGTTTCATATACTAATTATCAACTTTTCGAAATCAACAATAATTTTGTATTTTAACAGGAATACACCGCAGTATATACAATTGTTCCTAGTATTAAATAAAAACGAATAATCAACAGTAGAGAATTTTCCGAGATTATATTTGCTTATCTGACAAAAAGTTAATAAAATAATTCGGAGAGCAAAGGGTTAAGGGCTGTCCTCCCGCCGCATTATTTCCATCGCATCGGCGCTTGAAACCTCAGCTCAGCGAATGACAACGGAAAACTAAACTCTTATTTCGTCATTAACTGCTTTTTCAGCCAGTCACGCATTAAAATCGAAAATACGTGAGGACGAGGAAGAAATCAGAGCAACACTTATCAAGCGACTTCTCTATAAATCCTCGGAATACATACAACAACCTTCCCTTGCTCCACCGTCTTCTACTCTTAAAACTTAAAAGTACCATTTCAGAAGCTGCATTTTGAAAATCTTTCGCAAAGTTTCAATTATCCTTCGCCATATTTTAACCCGAATTATAGAATTTGAAAAATCCGTACGACTCGCACGAATAATTCCGCGAAATCCGCTCCACTCGGACGATTACTCTCATTAACGTTCCGCGTTGGTTATTTGCCGAGCGATAAGCAGAGTGGAACAGAAGGCGGGAAATTGGTTTTATCGTACCGACAAAGGGAAAGAGTTGTTTGCCAGTCGGCAGAAACATTTCTCTCGCGTAGGATCAGATAAGAGGATGCCTCGTCGCGTAGGCGCATCGAAAGAAATACCTCCAGGGACATCCTTCTATTCCGTCCTTCGGTATGGGCCTTACAATGCACCGCAAATATTCGCGAACTCGAGCTGGAATTGCAAACTATGAAATACCTTTTGACTCGTATGCATTGTCATCCTCGTCGTCACGGGATGCGCGTTGGAACCAGAACTCTTCATGTGATTCCTCCGTTTGTATTCGAGAGCGAAGGAGGAACTCGATAAATGCAATAACTTTTGCAAAGAATATTTAGATCCGTTGATGAAGTTGAAACGTGGAATATTAATATTTGTAAATCTACTGTGGCGATCGAAATGACTGGTTTCTATTTTTTTTAAATTATATCTATTTTTGAACAGCTTATTCTGAAAATGGAATAAGTCACTTTACTGTAATGAGAAGTAAGCTTAAGTGATAATAGGTGCAAGTATATCTTCTCGAAAATTGGCATCAATATTTTGAGATGCATTGAAGTACAAATGGTAATTATCTCGGTTTAACAGGTTGACTGTCGTGGGGGTCACCGGTGACCGGCGCTATTGAATTCAATGAAATTTCATATGACTTTGAAATTGTAATATTTCCGAATTCTCTAACACATTCAATATTTAAATACTAGCTTTCTGCAGATAAAACCCTGCTGAACATATATCTATTTGTGTCTTTAAAGTTTCTGCTTTGCAAAGATTGAATTTTAATAGGAAAAGTATAACTTCAGTAGGAATGATAAAACAAGTGAAATATCAGTGTCATTCAACGTGTTAAAAAGAAAGTGAATTATGTCACGTTCAAAATAATTAAATATATATAATAAAAATTTTATACATATGAAGTACTCAATAAATATAAATGAGCTCCTTATTTTGAAAGCAATATTTCAAATACTATTTTATAAATATGAATTACTTAGCTTCTCAGTTTTCTTCCTTTTTTTATTTTTTTCTTTACTTATATTTATCTAGGGTCTTTAAATATATATGAATATTGAAGGAGAGTCTAGGAAATGAACAATTTCACTGTAATTATTATACAAATTTCTAAAGTATTCATCACCTTCATAGTCCCTTGATTACTTATATCCCTCGGAAATGGCAGTCGATGGACGTCAGCTAATTGCAAACGTAACCTTTGCTAATTGCCGACGCATTAATTCCCGTGCAATCCTCGAAGCGACAGTCGGATAAAGTCACGGTGAACTATCGATTGCCACTGTTCAGTAGACTACTACGTAACACCATAATCCAGTGAATAAATTCAAAAAAAAGGAGAGTGAAAAGAAAAGGAGAAAATGAATAAAACGAAGAAAAAAAAACACCTTGAATGAGTTTTCTCGCAAGGATGAAAGTCAGCTTAAATCCTTCCACCATGGCGACTTTAAAACTTCCTTTGTGGTTCGTGGATGGAAGTTGGCGAGGAAATGAGAAACGAGAGACGTCGAACTTATTATCGAAGGTTACGGGACACGATGGAAAATTAACGTGGCTCTTAATAATTACCGGCCTCGAAGATGCTTTGAGTAGCTAATAAAAAAGGAAAAATCTCTTTATCCAATCAGTTCGCCACAAAGGAGCTATCACGTTATCGTTGCGATGCAAAACGATGGACGCTGGTTTTAAGCGGTGAAAGAGGAAACACTCGGAAGCCGTTGAATTTTAAAGTCTATGGTGTCGAGCGAGAAATTACACTTGGCTTTAATTGAAATCCAATACGACAGGCGGAGCGTGAATGGTGTCCATCGGTGCGATGGTAATTAATTTCTCGCTTTTCCGATGTTTCTCGACGTTTGCTTATTTCCACGATTCTCACACGGCGGTGTTTCTCTCAAAGGACAGATAATATTAACCGCGCAACGCGGAGATATTAACGAGCCTTGCGCGAGTTTATAAATAGGATGGATCTAAAAGAAGAGTGCAGGCGGAGATAAAAAGTCACGTGCAGTCAAAGTGCAGACCGACGAGGACTGCATCCTTGTGGAGGAGGGATGAAGCGTTTTGAGAGGATCTTGATATTCGAAGTAACTTGTTGGTTAATTACTTTTTAAGAATTTATGTATCTAATAATTGCTACTCTCATTATTGGTACTCTATATTTGTCACAGGAATTCTCATATCACGATAATTTGTCAAATTAATTTACAATAACAACAGAAATTGAGGTCTTAAAATAAAAGCAATCATTGATGTCTCTCTATTTAAATTGTAAGTCAAAGAAAAAAGAAGAGCGATGGATAAGATAAAGTCAAGGGCAGACCAATGAGGACTGCATCCTTGTGGAGGAGGGATAAAGCGTTTTGAGAGGATCTTGATATTCTGAGTAACTTGGTTAACCCTTTGACTGCTATGGGCGCATATATGCGTCCTGCGAAAGCCATCGATGGAGACTATGGACGCAAATATGCGCCCGGCGGAGGCAATTGTTTCTGTGGTATATCCATACTATGCGGAAAAGTATTCAGTCTCTCCGGAGCGCATCGGCAGAAAATCGTCCGCACGCAAAGGGTTAATTACTTTTTAAGAATTTATGTATCTCATAATTGCTACGCTCATTATTGGTACACTATATTAATCACGGGGATTTTCCTAACAAGATAATTTTTCAAATTAATTTATAATAACAACAGAAAGTGAGGTCTTAAAATAAAAGCAATCATTGATGACTCTCTATTTAAATTGTAAGTCGAAGAAAAAAGAAGAGCGACGGATAAGATAAAGTCAAGGGCAGCCAAAGTGCAGACCGACGAGAACTGCATCCTGGTGAAGGAGGGATAATGCGTTTTAAGAGGATCTTGATATACCGGGTAATTTGTTGGTTGGTTAATTAGAAGAATTTATATCATATGTCTAATAATTCCTACTCTCATTATTGCTACTCTACAAGAATCATTGTCACAGAAATAAATATCCAATAGATAGGGAATATTCCAAAGTTTTTAAATCAGATTATTAAGAATGTAGGATGACTGTGAAAGGACCTCCATATGTGGAGGTAATTTTTTGGCTGGTTAATATAAAATTTAGAATTTTTAAAACTACTTAAATGGGATAAAAACTAGCAGCGGCTAATTATAAGGCAAAAAACCACGTGTAATTAACATGCAGACTTACAAAGCGTTGCCTGAGGGATAATCCTGTTAAAGGATAAGAGCATTAACTTGAAGATTCTCATACCGCGATAATTTGTCAAATTAATTTACAATAACAGCAGAAGTTAAAGTCTTAAAATAAAAGCAAACATGATCGATATGTTTCTAAATTGTAAGTAAAAAAAAAGAAGAGGATAAGATAGAAAGTCACGTGCAGCCAAAGTGAAGATTTACGAGGAGGACTGCATCCTTCTGGAGGGCGGAGATCGAATACTAAATTGAGGAAACTCGACGGGTCGGGCCAATTTGTCCAATTTCTCGTACGTTAATTGGAACTTGGAAAAATATCATACTGTTGAATATTCATTTTTACTTCGTGGTATCCAAAGCCATGGACGTAACACAGGTATTCTACTTAAATACACGAAGTCATTAAATTGTAAGTCGGGAAGAGAAGAGTAATGGTCGCCATAAAAAGTCACGTGTTGATAAAGCACAGTCACACAAGGAGACATCCTGCATACTGTTTCACGATGGAAATGAAATCCCAAATTGAGATCGTAAACGTTTCGTTTTTGCCCGAGCCAATTTATTTCTCCAATTCCTCGCTTAATTGAATTTCAAAAAAAAAAGTATTTCATCTTCCTTCTATATTTACCAAACAATTGTAAATAAATATCGTGAAATATTTCTTTCAATTGTACGAATCTACTAGGTAATTCCAAGTAGTAATTAATTCGTCGCGAAGTTTCCTAATTATAAGACGAAGACGTTGGAGTTTAACTCATCGCAGAGACACGACGGATCAAAGCAACTTGCCTGACCTTTGTTCTCCAAAATCCCTGTAAATTCTATCATCTTCGCTTCCCTCCTGTAACGACAAACAGTCTCTCCCCCATGGAAGTTTCAAGAAAGGAAGTAGAATCTATCAAAAGCAAGTTCAAAATTTCTCTGAAAAGAGATTTAAAAAAAAAAGAATAACTGAAACTTTGCGATATACGATATTTTCCTGTTTACAAGGTAAACACGTGATAGATAGGCAACTTCCTCGAGTTCCGCGGATCTCAAAGTCCAGCAAAATTTATGAATCGTAAATGCTATTTGCTTTCATTCGTACGTGCTCGTCGTGTCATCTTAAATAAAAAGGGCGCGAAAATCGCTCCAACGTTATATAGCTTCAAAGGTCAAGATCCTTCGACTCTGAAGTCATCGTTGAGGAGTGTACCAAGTACATATTTGAAAAATCTATCTCTGTGTGCGTCAAGACGAGTGTACGATGTTTCGATGAGTGTGTTAATACTCTCGTATAGTAAATACGAGAGACGTCTGCGGTCGTACACATCCCATTAAGCCTTTTCTCAATGAACGTACGACGAAAATATCGCACGGACCGGATGACGGGCAGAACCATCGCGTATTTTCGTCCTCTCTTCGCTACCTAGATCCTGTCCCTTCTTTCTGTCATTTTTCCCTCGCTCGTCATGTGAAAACAGGAAATACTTTTTGTCCGATGACAGAAAACACGAGCTAGTGAGATAGAGGAACGGAACTGTTTGTAATTTGGAAGAAATTGGAATTGTGGGATAAATTGTAACATTTTTTTTAGGAATAGTCTGTCCCTTTCTTATCTCTTCCTATCTCTATTTACTTTTTGCATTTTTTTCTCTCGCCTTCTGTCTATTTTTTGTACTTTTTTCTATTTCTTATACTTCTGCCTATTTCTCTTTCTCAGCCTGTCTCTGTTTCTATTTTTCTTCCTTTCTCTATTTCTTTCTCTTTCCCTTTTTCTATTTCGTTCTCGCTAACTTTCCCCCACTTTTCTCTTTCCCTCTTTCTGTCATTTTTCCCATCGCAAATAAAGCTGCCAAACATCCATCTAGCTTCAGTCATCAACAGGGACACACGATGAAGAAGGTGTTCGTCGTTCGATTCCGTTTGAAGTTGGACGATGAAACGATACGAATGGCCCGACGATGGGAACCGGCCCGATAGTAATTTGTTCCTGCGTTTCTGGCGTTCTTAATTAAACTCATACAGGTCGAACGACATGCACGGATCCAATTTATTCTGACACGGGCCACGTTCAAGGATTTCACGGTGCTCGATAATCGATACGCGTTCGCGGCATGCTGCAGAATTTAGTTGAGCGTGAAATTGGTCCTCGTGGGTTCTTGTTTGGTTCGGTAATAACCTATAAATAGAAAGCGATGCCGTCTACGAATGCGTATACTTGTCTCTGTACCGATGGGATTAAATCAAGCCTCGGGCTTCTCTAATTTGCCGGTATCATTCTAACTTCACTTTTTCTCTTTGGGATACCGCCGCACTTACGAATACATTAAAGCGCGAAGGTTTTCATGATGCTTCCGAGCAATCTGATAGTTGTCTTTATAATGTATGGAATATTTTACGATATGAGGATAGAAGGTTTGTTGAAGTAAGAGAGAACAAAACAGTATGAGAGTGAACAACAAGGATTGAGGATATTGGCAAGACTGAAGGAACTGAAACCGCGTACTTTCCCCAAAATCCGTGTGAGCTTTTGGTTTGAGTAACGAAATCTGAGCTTGCAAGCTCACACCTGATGGCTCAAACTAAAAAGCTCAATAAAAATATCTAATTTTCCATCAAAAATTTGAGCTTTTTAGTTTGAGCATCGACATATGAGCTTGCAAGCTCACACCTGATGGCTCAAACTAAAAAGCTCAATAAAAATATCTAATTTTCCATCAAAAATTTGAGCTTTTTAGTTTGAGCATCGACATATGAGCTTGCAAGCTCACACCTGGTGGCTCAAACTAAAAAGCTCAATAAATTTATCAAATTTTCTCGAAAAATTTGAGCTTTTTTAGTTTGAGCATCGATATCTGAGCTTGCAAGCTCACACCTGGTGGCTCAAACTAAAAAGCTCAATAAATTTATCAAATTTTCTCGAAAAATTTGAGCTTTTGTAGTTTGAGCATCGATATCTGAGCTTGCAAGCTCATACCTGGTGGCTCAAACTAAAAAGCTCAATAAATTTATCAAATTTTCTCGAAAAATTTGAGCTTTTTTAGTTTGAGCATCGACATCTGAGCTTGCAAGCTCACACCTGGTGGCTCAAACTAAAAGGCTCAATAAAATTTTCAATTTTTCTCGAAAAATTTGAGCTTTTTTAGTTTCAGCATCGATATCTGAGCTTGCAAGCTCACACCTAGTGGCTCAAACTAAAAAGCTCAATAAATTTATCAAATTTTCTCGAAAAATTTGAGCTTTTTTAGTTTGAGCATCGATATCTGAGCTTGCAAGCTCACACCTGGTGGCTCAAACTAAAAAGCTCAATAAATTTATCAAATTTTCTCGAAAAATTTGAGCTTTGTTAGTTTGAGCATCGATATCTGAGCTTGCAAGCTCACACCTGGTGGCTCAAACTAAAAAGCTCAATAAAATTTTCAATTTTTCTCGAAAAATTTGAGCTTTTTTAGTTTGAGCATCGACATTTGAGCTTGCAAGCTCACACCTGGTGGCTCAAACTAAAAAGCTCAATAAAATTTTCAATTCTTCTCGAAAAATTTGAGCTTTTTTAGTTTGAGCATCGACATCTGAGCTTGCAAGCTCACACCTGGTGGCTCAAACTAAAAAGCTCAATAAATTTATCAAATTTTCTCGAAAAATTTGAGCTTTTTTAGTTTGAGCATCGACATCTGAGCTTGCAAGCTCACACCTGGTGGCTCAAACTAAAAAGCTCAATAAAATTTTCAATTTTTCTCGAAAAATTTGAGCTTTTTTAGTTTGAGCATCGACATCTGAGCTTGCAAGCTCACACCTGGTGGCTCAAACTAAAAAGCTCAATAAAATTTTCAATTTTTCTCGAAAAATTTGAGCTTTTTTAGTTTGAGCATTGACATCTGAGCTTGCAAGCTCACACCTGGTGGCTCAAACTAAAAAGCTCACTAAAATTTTCAATTTTTCTCGAAAAATTTGAGCTTTTTTAGTTTGAGCATCGACATCTGAGCTTGCAAGCTCACACCTGATGGCTCAAACTAAAAAGCTCAATCCGATTTCGACAAAGTTTCTAATTTTCTTAAGAAATGTGAGCAGAACTGGAAGGAATGGGTAGAATTGGAAGGAATGGGCAGAACTGGAAGGAATGGGTAGAGCTGGAAGGAATGGGTAGAACTGGAAGGAATGGGCAGGACCGGAAGGAATGAGCAGGACCCGAAGGAATGAGCAGGACCGGAAGGAATAAGCAGGACCGGAAGGAATGAGCAGGACTGGCAGGAATAACCAGGACTGAAAGCAATGAGAAGGACTGGAAGGGATAGGCTGTGCAAGGTTTAAGGGTACTTACCCGGCTGGACCCTTTCTCATTGTCTGGAAACAATGTTTTCCTTATGATGAGTGCATTATATCAGTTTAAAACTGAAATCACAGACAACAACTCAAGTACGATATAACAGAACAAACATATTATCATAGAGACCCGCAGAGACAACAGAGATGAATCTACAAACTCTCAAATAATGCATCCAAGTTACGATCCTCCTACTTTAGTCTCCATGGAGTTCCTCCTACGTGATACGTACATACAAGGTGTTTCAAGAATAGTTGTTATGACTTTCAGGGATTGTTTTACATCCTTGAATCGATGGAGATTTGTGAAAAGAACCCGCTGCAATATTCGCAAAAGGGCAGCAAATTTTTTTATTAACTCATCGAATGAAAGCCATGACTACTTTTGAAACACCCTATACATTATAATGTCAATGATTCGAAACCCACTTAAAAGTGTAGGTCTGGGTTAGATCTGGTATTCAATTGCAACCGTAACCATAGAATGTCGAAGAGAAATCCTCAGACGTTTACCAGCAGAATAATATCAAAAGAGATGATACTTTTCCAGAATTACCAGTTTACTTTTACTGGTAACGTCGAAAACAATCATCCATAGCATGTAAACGAACTGGAACTGGTCTCGTCATAGGCCGTCGAATATTATGCAAATGACGGGTACGGTGTGGATATGCAAGCGCATTCTATACGCTGGTGAAACGTTTCAATGTGGCAGTAGGTGTTGCATAACGATGGGGTTTAGATGCCCTCATAGGTAATAATCGGGGAGATTCGAGCTGTGGAGGGCATGCAAATGATCCTTCCGACCCTATTCACTCGCCGACAATACGTTCGTCCTTGTGGTGGGTTGACAAACAACCGTTTTACTGAATCCAAAAATGAAATCCTGTCTGTTGTACAGAAAGTCTCAAAAGTCTACACTCATTTCATTATGACCTGGTTGTCATTTTATAACTTTTTATCCGAACATTTTTAAAATATACTTGAGGAAAAATTGTCTACTATATCGTACAATTATAGAGATCCTTTTAGTACTCTATTATATTATAACTGTAGTCTTTTTGGAATTTACTAAAATATTGACATTAGAAATATTGTATCAGTTTATAAGAAAGTCATGGAATAAATATTTTACTATGAAAAAAAAATTAGTTTATTGATTATCCTTTCACACTCCTTGATTCCTATTTTTTAAAATACTTATTTTATATCTTTCATTTCATGTGGCGATATAATGACAATTATTTAACTTACGTAATATTCCTCCATTGATTTCATTTCAAGGGTTTTATGATTCTAATTTAACCCTTGAAATACTAACCCTCGTTGTGAAGTTGGAGGACACCGATTCTTTCGTTGAAGGACACCAATTCTTTCAGTGAAAAGCCACCGGCAGCACTCTCAACGTTCGCATGAACCGTTCGATACGGATTTAATTGAAAACTGATCACCGTGTTGTACTGTGAGAAGCTAGGGAGAAAGAGGCGGCTTTAATTGATGAAATTAATCGTACGTTTATCGCACTGATAGAAAGGATCGTGTCACGACAAATTAAACCTGTTTTCCTCGGTTTTATCCGTACACGCGCGCCTGTAATTGCAGTCTCAGTCTGCCGGGTTGTTTGCAAATAAAGTTACCGCGTAAATTTAACTTGTACACGCTGGTATACGAGCGAAACTACAGCTTTATTTTAGCATCGAAAAGAATCGAGACTGGGGTTTAATTATAGATAAAAGAGCACGATAATATTTTTAACCGAGATCGACATTCGTGAACGACGATCCAATGATTCTCAAAAGGTTACAGGAAGTCCGAAAATGTCAACTTTGATCCGTGCTTTTAAGAGTCTGCGAGATTAGAGATCACGATAGTCGATTTATCCGGTAGCTAAATATAGGACGAAGGTATTCGAAGGACGAGTGCACGCCTTGATCCTTTCTTACTTCCACCGAACCGACAACGTAACTCGATTCAGGTCGGATTGCAATTCGCTTGCACACAATATTGATATCGAAATAAACTCTTACGAGCTCGATCGATACACGTTTGATATTGGAACGAGATATCGATGGACTTGGTACCGTGAAATTGTGAAGACCGGTTCTCCAACGTTGCGGGGAATTGTTTTCCAAACGATGAATAAGTTGATTAAGGAAAAATAATATTATCAATTACATAGAATATCAAATGATGTATCGTACAATTAATTTTGTACACGTTTAATATTAAAACGAGATAGCGGTGATTTTGTATCCTGAAATTGTAGAGAACTGTTCTCCAACGTTGCGAGGAATTCTTTTTCAAAAGATGAATAACTTGTTTAATGTATAATAATACTAGATTTATAATAATATTATTACATTTCATGTAATATCAAATTATGCATTGCACAATTAATTTTGCACACGTTTAATATTGAAACGAGATATTGGCGGGGTTGCTACCCTAAAATTGTGGAGAATAAGTAATTTTCCAGCGTTGTAAAGAATTCTTTTTAACACGATAAACGAGTTGTTTAATTATAATAATACTACATTTATAATAATATTATTACATTTTATGTAATATCAAATTATCTATTGCACAATTAATTTTGCACACGTTTAATATTAAAACGTGATATCTGTGGGGTTGGTACGGTGAAATTGTGGAGAATAGTTTTCCAGCGTTGTAAAGAATTCTTTTTAACACGATAAATGATTTGTTTAATTATAATAATACTAGATTTATAATAATATTATTACATTTTATGTAATATCAAATTATCTATTGCACAATTAATTTTGCACACGTTTAATATTGAAACGTGATATCTGCGGGGTTGGTACCGTGAAATTGTGGAAAACGGTTCTCCAAAGTTGGGAGGAATTGTTCTCCAAAAGATGAATAACCTGATGAATGTACAATAATATTAGATGGTCTAGATTTTGGCTGCTGTTTTATGCAGAACTTCTACCAACATCTAGCACGACTGTTCCCACCGACATGATGAATAAATTCTCCAAAATTACCATAGTCGTTGAAGATAAATTGGAAATATCGGTGTCCGAGATTTGTTTGGAAATCGATTTCAGATGGTGTGATAAAAAAATAAATCGAGTCGAATCTATGAGACTTTGTACAATGATCCCGGGGAAATTTTTATGAAATTTGAATTTCGATATTTAGTGAGATGTTTCGTGTATCTGGATTTTATTACAGCTCGTGAGAGATTAATATTTAATTAGCCTGAAACATAAATTCGTACGGTATCCGCAAATATCAAGTTTCGTTGTGTAATTACCAAGGGATAATATACCATCATGGTATAAAATGTAATAAAACAATTATTGGAAAATTATACTGTAAATAATACGAAAGATTTCGGACACATATTTTTAAAACGGTAAAAATTCATACGAACCTGATCCGTTTAATCAAAAAAGCCTCGAATTACGAAAACCACAGAAAATCATATTTATCATTGATTTTATCTTATCTATTTAATCGTACATTTAATTTGTATTATTAACAAACACTTTTGCCGAATACATTTCATCCTCTATATTTTACACCGTCGGATTATTAATTATTTCAATTATTGAAATATAAATTACACAACACTTTCAAATTAATTACATTACAGTTTCACGTTAATTATATCGAGCTGTTCCAAATAAGTGAGAAGACTAAGGTCAAATAAATTCCGCCAACAATTTCCTACGTGCAAAAAGAATGAAACTGTGCGAGTTTCAACGAGATGTCTCGCCGAGACTCTTGCAAACGTTTCACACTCAAGTACGTCCGCATTATGCGCGATCTCTAAATAAGGCGACGAGGTGTAGTTATGAAGAATTATGACATACAATACCGCGATGTCGGTGATCAAAACAAATGCACGACTGCAGTCGTAAATGCATCGAATTTCCTCTGCTTGTAACAGTTCCGTTGCCAATCGAAGTCACATCGATTTTACTCTCCGGAGGACAGTGAATTTAAAATTTAAATAGCTTCACAAGATTGGTTCCAACTTTTTTTCAATTATAAAACCTGAATTATTTAATTCTTTCTTCTTCCAAAGTACTTATTCATTTATTCAAATATAATGGACACAATACTTCTGTTTCTACCATTGAAAATTAAATATACAGCTTATTTTTCAATTTAATCCAAAGAATTAAAATGAAAACTGAGAAATGAAAGTTAAACATAAAATGTTATAATTAAAATTACAATATAATATGACATGATAATGTAAAAATATAGAAATGAAATTTGTATTGCAAACAGTTAAATATTTTTCTGCAATTTTTAATTACATTTCTCTTGGGAAGCTTTAAAACCTTTGAACGTTTCTCCAAACGATTCAAAATTATAAATAAATTATATACCACCCCAGATTACCAAGTGAAAAATATTTCATGGAGATAATAAACATTGAAATTACACATCCATTTGAAACGTCGACTGCCATCGTCGTAGCAGTCACTCTAGTTAAACTTATTTCGCATAAACATCAACCGGTTTCCGGTCCAACACTCGTACAGCGCAATCGCGCGTTTATTCTGCTCTTGCAAATTATACCCTTCGCGAATGAGAGCAACCATAAAAATAGAAACGACTCTTTCCCTCTCTATCCCCGTTCAGAACCACTTAAACGATAAACTCGTTAATTATCCTGCGATCGACGTTTCGCGAAGCGCGTAAAACATCGTCTCATTAACTGACAGACGAGGAAATAAGAAGGAAGAAATCGTACCGAAGTTCGTCCCTGTAATCGACATTTTCGAGGAGAATTCAGAGAAGAAAGAAATTACCGAATGGTACTCCTAAGGAGAACTATCTCGCTGTTATCAGGAATTGCAGGGTACCATGGAAGTTAATCGTTCTATGGACGCGTGTTGGACGTAAATTGTGTACGTCGATAGAGCGAGATTCTAAAGCCTTTGAGAATCGAGTTGTTCGGATAAAAGGATCGAGGAACGATAGAACTTCAACTATGGTAACGTCCTATGCCGTTAACGTGCGCTGAAAATTAATTTAGATAGCCGAAATTGAAAGCCGTGTTCCGGCCTGATTAGCAGTTTCTAATTTCCGAGGAACATTGAACGCATTAACTACGCGACACGATTCAAGTTGGCCCGATACTACGGATAGTTTAAGTGCATGGTTTACGCCGATATTGAATTTGTTTTGTAATTATAATATCGGAATAAATTGCATTACAAAAAGGTCTAACCGGATGGGGATGGAAAAAATTGCCACAAAGCTAATTAATCTTGAGGAATACTATTCGAAAGGTCTCTTAAAAAGCAGTGTTCCTGCAAAGTTTAAATGCGCCACCCCTATTGTAGCGATAGTTACAGGCTAAAACGTATTTTACAGTTTCTGTCCAATTTCTCCTATTTGGCCCAATAGAAAATTATGGAAAAAAATCACAGATATTATACCCAATGGATAGCATACTTTTGAATTTCCTCAGATTTTTTGGTTGGCAAGACAATTTTTTAAAAATTAATAAAGTTTGAAAACATTAATTTTTCATTGAGAATATGAAATGACCACTTTTACATTTTGACAGTATTTGCATGAGATATTTTGGCGAGGTTGACAATTTTTCGGCAAAATTTTGCAAGTGAGAAAGTAGTACGAGTCGGTGATAAGTCAGGCTCAGCTAAAAGTCTGCCTGAGGTATTTCGGTTTGCACTACTTGCGAGGTTGAAACTTTTTCGGCAAAATTTAGCAAGTGATAAAGTAGTACGACTCAGTGACAAGTCGGACGGAGCTAAACTGAGTGCACTCTACGATATACCTCTGTTTAGACGCTATTTGCTTGTTAATTTTGTTAGAACTTCCGCTAATATTCCTACTAACAATGTTGCTTCAAAGGGAACTATAGCTGGTTGAAGTTAGGGGTTCGAGCTAGTAATTAATGGAGCTCAGCTCAAATCTCCGTCACAGTAGAGTAGAGATTCTCTATAAATCACTATTTAATCCATCATGCGTGCAGAAATAATATAACAATCTATTTCAATAATTTAAAAATACTCGAATAAAAATTCCTTCCAAAACTATTATTTAACACATCACAGAAATTCAAACATTTTGGATCACAGGTGAAATAATCATAACAATCAAATCCTAAAAAAGCATACTTAAATTCTCACTCCATTCAGACAAAAAATACTCCACAAACCCATCGATAAAACCCGTGGAATTTCAAGTGTTCATTCTTACGCAACATTATTCCCCCTTTTCGTCTCTTTCGAGCCCCTTAATTAGTAAAAACCTCCTCGTAATGCCCCTCCGTTTTCTCCGTTATCGCCTCTCATTTCGAGTGTGACTGCTCCTTTATTGGGTCCGTGCGACACGAAGGACTGATGCAACTCGATAAACGCACACCTTTAAACATCTTCAAACGTACTCCAACGTGTTCATTCGTTCTTACACGTACTCCCACACCCTGATACATCAAAGGCAAAAAGCGAAGGCGTCAATTGCGTAGGTGTACGCACGACTAAACTCTTTCTCTTTCTACTTCTCACTCACACTCTCCATCTACCTTTCTCTCTTTCTCCCTTTGGTGCACGCATCACGGAAGAAAGTGTGGGTGAACCAATGTAAAGGGTGCTTTAAACATTCATACACCTGTCCCGTTATAAGCTTTCACACGGTGAGGTTAGTTATTTCATAGAGACTGCGTTTAATCGTTGATTGGTAGACGAAATTTACACCAGATTTTCGACCTGCCGATATCAGAAACCCTTTCAATGTAAGCGCGCACAAACTTCTCTCCAGCGAATCGATAAAATTGCGAGGTAGAGGACGATATCACCCTGCATCGATTCTTCTCTCCATCCTCCTAGTCTCACTCTATCCTCTTGATTCCCTCTTGGTCCTTCGATTTCGTTCGTTCCACGTAATTCGAAACAAAGGTTGAAAACTACGAGAGAATTGGATCCGATATCTTGCTTGCTTCTCTCATAACAAATTTAAACGTAATCTAAAGCGATTTTTTTTCCGATTTGACTTCTATGCCGGCAACGAAGTTGATTTCAACGAGTTTACCGATACGTCGTTTTCTCAATTGACTGATAATTCTGTCACGTTTTATCGTCTATTTCTTCCTATTCGCTATGGGGGGAAAAAAAGTGAAATATCTCGGCTCGATGTCAGTATTCTGCGATAGTTTCCGATATCGGTCCTGACGTTTTAGAATTATCGATAACGCTTCACGTTCAATCGCGATATTTCTCGGAGTTCCTATGGATCCGTGAGATTTTTCTCCCTTAGGAGAATAACTTGGATTTTTCAGTTCTATGTGAAAGACGATTTCCAATGTAATTCAATTGTTTCTCTTTTGTGAGAATAAGTAATAGGAAGAGCAAGTAATCTCGTTGATAACGAGATTCGAAGAGTTTTTAGAGGGAACGAGTAATCCTGGTTTCGTTAATTTGATATCGCGTAAAAGCCGAGTTTAGCAAAACCCAGATGCAATGTGAATTAAACGCAAACTCTACACGTGATCGAAATCTCTCTTGATTACTCGCAGTATACGAGAACCATCCATTATTATTGGGTTGTGTTAACTCGCAATCCTATCGGACGAGTATTCTCGTAATCATTGTATCTCCCGTTAAAATCGTCCTCTTCAAACGTTACCCCATAAGGATAATTAACGTTTAATACGATAGATAATATTCGATGCGATGCGAGACCTGGTATATTGATCTATTCGTTGTTGAAAGAATTATAAATCTAGGAGCTTAAAAAATAATGGAATATTAGTATAATCGATTTATATGTTCTTAGCATTTTCTGATAAATGTGCATTTCAGGTTTCTAGATATGGATGATGAATTTAAAGAATAAAATTATTATCGGATATATTTTTTATTGAGTGTACAGAATATTATAAATTTTATTTTAACTTTCTACTGATGTTGTATTGCAGTTTTAAGTGTGTATTAATTAATATTACTTATTAACAGACTGCGGATTTTTATGCATTTATGACAAATTAAATACGGCTAAAATATACAAAAAGGACATAATATAAAAATATATCTAAAATATCCAAAGCATGGTATTTGTTGTAATATTTATTGAGTGAAATAAATCCCTAGATAGGTTTTCCTGTCTCACCTGCATTTGTGAAACTCGAAATTTGCATAAACATCCGCAGTCTACTTATTAATGTATATTGGGTTTGATGAAAGAAATGTAAATGTTGAGATTACATTTGTTCCACATTAATAACTATTTGTCTCTCTCTTTGTGTATTTATCTGTTCGTCATGTTTCTGACGTGTCAGGAATTATATTTTTGTTTTTTCAAAATTTTCAAAACGTCCGAGAATCTGTCACAACGTCGATACGCCATGTTCTACGTAACGGCAGGACTTTAAAAAAATTCAGTGTTGCTTTGTATTTCAGCTTTCACTGTCATAGCCAGTTAGCTTAGGGTCTCACAGTGTTAGACGGGCTTCAAAACATCGTAGCTATGACGTGTTGAATGAAAGTTTAGAAAAATCTTGCCAGAGGTACTAGGAATTTAAATTCGAGTTCACTAATTAGAAATCTAAGCCTGTAATTCCAAATCTACCTCTAGCAATTTATTAATATTCTAGGTTCCATCCTCTCCCGTTATTTTGGCGTAGTTTAACCATGTTGGATTAATTATCGGGAAATTTCCTACTAAATAATTATGAAATTATTAAACAATATTTAGTTCTGAAAACATACAAAGTTTTCTGAATTTAATACTGGTTATCGATAACTCTCACAGTATTCAAACTCTTAAGAATATATCAAAAAGAACTTCTTCCTTCAGCGTCTCCACAATTTTTAAAGTTAATTCCAACTTTTAATACAACCTCTATTGAAGTTATGTAACAGTAAAACTACTACGCCAGTTAAAACGATCGGTTCCCAGTTTTTCGAAAAATTCTCCAAATTGAAGGGGGATATCCATACAGTAAATATTCCACGACTTTCTGATAAAACAAAAATTACTTAACACTTTGAACGTTATCTGTATCTCTGATTAAAATCACATCTTTACAAAACACCAACCTTAATGACGCAAATACATATATAGCTAGCAGTTCTTTACCTAATTAATTCCAACATTTAACTATCAGATGCATTAGAAAATTCGCAAATATCACAATTTAAATGTAACATGAAATTCAATTAATTCAATAGTGCGGGTCGTCAGTGACCCTCATTTTAACGTTAATTATCTCATAAAATAAAAGTTGCCTATTTGGTCATCTCTTTCACATTTTCATTCCCCTTTCACCAAGGTACTTATTCAGTGTATAAAAAATATGGTTCAACTATCTTTTAAAGTAAAATTTGCTCGATTGGCCATCTCTTTCACCACTTCATTCCTCTTCCACCAAAGTACTTATTCACTATAGATGATCAAGAATGATTTAACTATCTTGAAAGTAAAAATTGCTCGATTGGCCTTCTCTTTCTTCTTTTTGTTCTTCTTTCACCAAAGTACTTATTCACTATAGAAGATCAAGAATGATGTAACTACCTTTTAAAGTAAAAATCGCTCGATTGTCCATCTCTTTCACCTCCTTATTCCTCTTCCACCAAAATACTTATTCGATGTATAAAAGAAAAATGATGTAACTATCTTTTAAAGTAAAAATTGCTCGATTGTCCATCTCTTTCACCTCTTCATTCCTCTTCTATCAAAGTACTTCTTCGATGTATGGAAGAAAAATGATTTAACTACCTTTTAAAGTAAAAATTGCTCGATTGGCCTTCTCTTTCCCCTTTTTATTCTTCTTTCACTTATTCACTATAGAAGATCAAGAATGATTTAACTATCTTAGAAAGTAAAAATCGCTCGATTGGCCCTCTCATTCACCTTTTTATTCTTCTTTTTTCAAGGTGCTTATTGAGTACGTTTATACGTGATAGGTATAAAGCCGATAATTCTAGTGTTGGACGCACGGCTACACCCGGTACGTGAAAAGGAACACATGAGCTCACGTAGGCCCACCTCTCGTATCGGCCTTTCTCGTTCGCCCATGCACATTACGCACACGCACGCGTGTCACGTGAATAATACACGACCCGGTTCCTGCGAGCATACGGTGCCATATTCCTTTAAGAGAGCTTTAAACACCCAGACGAGCGAGAACATTTTGCGCCAATAACGGCGATGCGTATTTCGCCATACGGCGGCAGGTTTGTTTGCAAATTTCATTAGATAAGCCGAGACGGCTTCGCAACTAGTAGACGATATTGTTAGCACTACAGAGGGATATTCGATCGTGAAACTACCGATTATCGAGGTCTATACCGTTGAAAATTCTTGATTAGAGAGAACATGATTGAGGTGGACATGTTTTGGAATAAATTGACGATTTGGTATTACAGAATGCAGCTAAAAAGCTATTTTGTTCGATTACTCGTTAATCACTGATATTGTAAAATTTGATTTTAAAATATATTGGTTTGTCGATGGAAATATCTAGTGTTATATAAATTGTTGTTGTTCCAGGATTTTTAATATAATATAATACAATGTTATATAGGATATAGGAAAGTAGGATTATAAATTGTATCGTAAATTTAAATATGTCAACGAAATAATTAACACCCTCCGCATTTACGTCTGAACCAGTTAGCTGTGTTTGACGAGTATACTCGTCATGCTTAAAAGCTACCACTTTTTATTTAAATCGTAATTTTGACGAAAACTAAAATATATTCGTAAATTTCAAGATGTTTACAATATTTTGAGGCCATGCCGAAGTAAAACGAATAACTAAAAAGTATAAATAATTTGAAATAGATTTATGCTCATCTCTCGATTGTCGTGACCCAAAATTCGACAGAATTTTCGCCACAGTTAACTGGTTAAAGGTATTTTCATTACCAAAACATCACGAAACATTCGTCACCTAAATGTTGTAATAAAAGTACCTCTCGTTACGCGAAAATCAAGCTCATCCAAACAAGACGCAATCAGTGTTCAAATAATTCGCACGTTGGTGCTAAATCATTGAAAACATCCGATTAAGAAGCCGAGTAAACTTATGATGATTCTGGTAAACACTTAATTCCTTCTCTCGTGCAAACGCAACATCAAAACAACCTGGCCGGTCTTGTAGAGTCTCTTAAATCATGTTCAAGGTAGTACGCGAAGGTATGTCGATGACCTTCGTACGAATCTAGCAACCACAAGTCCATTAGTATTTTCGATGCGAAACGCGCTTAAAGTTCCTCGAAGCCAGATCTGCGCGGCTGCGCAAAGTTAAACCATACACGACCCTCTCTCGGGGCTTTCGTTTTCCCTCTCTTTTCCCTCTCTTGTCTCTCCATTTTCCCCCTTTCCGTTCTCGCTGTTTGCATTCTCTTTGACCTTCTCACTTCTCCGCCACCAGCTCATGTCCGCTTTTGCAGAATTTTCCACTGTTTCTTTCATCCCTCTTCCACGTTGCGAGGGTTGAAGAACGTTTTGGTCTTTAGTTTTTAATGATTTCTAATGATTGTAATAAAATTGAAGGCTTAATTAACTGATTTTCAGTTGGTTTATCTTGCTGATTTCGAGTGGTGTTATATCTGTTCAAATTAGGTTTGCAACCTAGAAGCTATGGAGTATCCGAGTTTCAAATGGTGGATCGGAGTTTGAATCTCATTCCACGATCGTTGGAAGATGTCCCCCGGAGGATACTATACCTCTACTGATCCAAAATCCAGCTGGAACTCGTTAGTCTTCTATTATACGACGAAAGTTGTCTACTTTCCTGTGGAACTTTAAAATACAACACACTCTTGCATCTCAAAAAACTTCTATTCCACAAAGTAAAGATTCTCCTTAACACGTTAAACGCCATCGGTATTTCGTTAACTTCGTCACTTCTACTGAAGTGAAATTTTTTCTATCAAAATCACATTTTCATAAAGCTGAAACTATAAAGCTTCTGATACATAGTTACTCAGGAGACCTTTATTTTTCTAATGCCACTATTTATATATTAAATATATTAGAAAATTCATAAATATCGCAGTTTAAACGTTACATGAAATTTCATTGAATTTAATAGCGCCGGTCACCGGTGACCCCCATGGCAGTCGTGTTAGTTAGAAACACCACAAGAAAAGAAGCAACTTGAAAAAATTAAAGCACTTGGTTCCTTCAACTAATTTTCTCTCTGCTTTGAATAATAATTAAAATAATGTGATTTATCAAATAAAATTTTCCTCCAAAATTGTCTCACTTATCAAAGAATTTTTACATCAATAAAACTTCCATTTTTATATTTTAAAGCGTTACAAAATTAAGTGAATTTGTTCACCGTAAAATAGGACAATTTTTGGAGAACGAGGAAGGATATAAGAATACATTTAAAGAACCCACGAGTCCCAGACACCGGAGAAAGTTAAGAATTACAGCTTCTTTCCTCCTCTCGCAATTATGGCGGCACGTTTTTCTCTTCCCTTTCTTTTCTTCTCAATTCAAGTCGCTTTATTCCACTTCGAGAAAAGATCGTGGAGGCTTCCGAGAGAAGAAGGTACTTTCGGGTCGTAGCATCGCGACGGCAAATGATATCAAAAGATGCATTCGCGTTATTTGGATTCAACGTTGTGCGAACGACAACTATTGAAGAGTCGCACAATGCTATTCGACTTCATTTTATTCCAATGCTTTTCCCGTTTGCATCGTTCGTTAATTCAGTTAATTCGCACATCGTAATTCGAGTTGACACGCTGAAAATGCGCAAGCTGGAAGGAAACTTTTCAACGTTGAAAAAAAAGAATTGAAAAAGGAAAAATCTATTGATCGAATCCACGATGAATTTGATGGAAGCGTTTCACGGAATTATTTCCAGCACCGTGGTCGTAATTTGATTATAGAAAATTCCAAATTGAACTCTACTGAATATATAATTTTCATTAAAACGCTGACGCCTCGACGGTCTCCTCTTCCCTTATTTCCCTTGAAATTTCATCCCCCGCCGTCGATGAATTACATTTTTCAAGCTAAAAATCAGGCCATCCGATATCCGCGCGCATGGTTTCCACCTGACAGTTATTTCCTTCGGGGGAAACAACGATTTTATGTCATGAATTATTCATAATAAACGGTACGATTCCAAATGAATTTATAATATTTCTCGATACTCATCTTCGACATTGGAAATTTCCATTGTCGATTCTATAAATCCGATGTTTCTGACACGGTTCCAATTAATGTTAACACGGATTAACATTGTTATATTGCATTAAATAAATTCTCGAATAAAAACACCATTGTAATCTCCAATTCCTCGCTCTCTTCCATCTTGCAATATCGAATATTTCATTTTCCATTTACGATATTACATTTTTCACATTCCATCCAAGAAATCCATACATCCAACACTTGTAATACGATTCCAATTAGCATCAATACAAATTAACATTGTTATATTAATTTCAATACATCCTAAAAAGAAATATTGTTATCTTCAATTCATCGATTCTTTCCATCTCACCATATCGAATTATTCGTTTTTCCATTAACGACATTACATTTTGCGCTTTCCTCTCGAGAAATCCACCCATTCCATATTTGCACGAGTTATCCAATCAACGTTCTCGTACATCATCGCCGATAATAATCCGTTCGATTTTCAACGTCAAAGGGGTAACGTGAATCCAAATGAAGGGGTTTAGAGAGCGAGAGGATTATTTTTAACGGAATTCCACCATAAACGTTTCATCGATTTCCATACAGTAATGTCATGATAACGTGATCCATGTTTAATACTATTACTTAATACTGAATATTCCACGACAATGAGACGCAGATCGTTGTTAAAGGTTTTGAGAGATAGAAAACATGGGTGCTAACAATTGGAAATGCGGGAACAACGATATCGGGAGTGTTTCGTGTTTCACGTCTGTTCGACATGTTTGAAGTCGTGCCGTGAATATGGCACGAGTCGCAGATTAATTTCAAAGCTATATGCTTTCTATGCGTCATCAGGATCTGCAATCAGGTCGAAATGCAAAGCTAGGAGGAAATTCACACGAGCGGGGTAAAGCAATGACGAACGGTGACGTTTGAACGTGCTAACGTCGACTGTTCTGTTTGGCTTCGTCGAAACTTCCGAGTGTTTTGGTCGTTTTAATGAAAAGTTGTTAGAGTGCGATATCAGTTTAGGTGTTTGGTAGTTATATTAAAACTTGTATAATTAAATTTGGGCAGAGAATGGCCTTTGAAAATTTCAGATTTTACGTAGAGAATGTTAATGTTTTAATACGTTGAATGGCATCGATGTTTTGTTAATTTCAGCATTCTTCTTGGAGTGAAACTTCTGCTAAAGTTTCATCGTTAGAAAGTTTTCTTTAACCCCTTGCGTTCGATAACGACTGACACTCGTGACGCGATAATAGTCAATTATGAAGTGTTCCAAAAATTATTAAATTAAAACTGTCAATGTGCTATTCAATACTGCGTTAAGTCATTTGTTATATACGAAATTAGGGATAGATTGTTGTTTCAGCAATTAATTCAGAGTTATTTCGCATTCAGTCGCGAAAAAAATGGTACGGCAAGGGTTTAAAGACACAAATAAGCATATAGTCACCAGGACTTTACCTATTTAAAGCTGATATTTTATTGTTGAACTAATCAATGTATTAGAGAATTCGTAAATATAGCAATTTAAAATTTCTATGGAATTTTACTGAATTGAATAACGCCGGTCTGTACAAAAATACGTGTAAATTATGTATTGCATTTATAATGGGCAATTATTTGTATAGCATATGCAAACATTAAAGAAACATGTACATTTATTTTTAACCATTTGCGGACGGAGACATTTTTGAATACTGACAGATAAGCATTTATTTGTCAGTAAAAAAACACTTTTTTATAAGAAATTTGGATAGTTCATGTATATAAATTATAAATTACTCCACTTCGAATCCTATCTCACCGGTTGTATTTCAATTTTTCAATTTTAACCGTATATACATATGGCGATAAACTATAATTATATTTTTCCTCCGGCCGCATATATGCGTCGCTAGTCCGTAAAGGGTTAAACAGCAAAACAAAATAAGCTCCAGCATTCTTCTAAAAGTTTAACGAAGAATTAGAGCTACAAAAGATATCCAAAAATCATTCACTTCACTTCACTGACTATCATTTACATCGGACAGACGTCTGGGAAAAATACATGCGATTTCTTCGTGCACGCAAATGCATATCGCTAATTTAATGAAAAGCTTGCATACCAGGAGTTCATTAACTCCGTGCGTCCCGTTCGGCTCGTCTTCATGATTATCGTCGTCCAGATAATTACGAGTTCCACTGGGGGGCAAGTACAACGGGGACAAAAAGTTAGCCAAGAAAGGCAGCCGAGCGAGGTGTAATTTATTTCGCAGTGATCGTCAGGCTACCCGTAGTTAGATCTCGTGTTATTACTCTCCTAACGAGAAACTTTTATTTACTCAATCAGTCCCCTTTTTCGTCTTTCAAGCTGTACTCTTTCGTGCCATAAAAGGTCCGACTGTTTTATCAGATATTACATTTTTTCAAGGAATATTTATTGGCCCTTTATTCACTGGATGATTCCTGAAAAGGCCTGAAATTTGAAGATAGCCTATAGTTTCAAAAGGAATGAAACCATGAATTTTTATCTTTGAATATTCCTGGTCATTTCTACCATATTTTGCTTTTTAACTACGTGTACGTTAGCTACTGCAATTTGAAACACTTCAAGTTCAACTTCTCCGATACCACTTTTGCAGGAAATCGAAAACAGCTTTTATGAGAGACTTCATTTCCTTCAGAATATCGATTTTTTGAACGTCTTGAAATAAACAAAAAGTGTTAAAAGCGGTAAAATTGGTCATAATTATATATATATATAATGACTTGTTATGTTTGTATATTATATAATAATATACAAACATATAATATATATATAATAATATACTTTTATGTTGTATATTATATAATAATGACTTGTTCACATTTTTTTCCAAAAATTCCCTAAGTTTACAGGAGTGTCCTAGACCAGAAATTCTAAGTTGATCTTATAAAACACAGATAACCAAACCGATTATATTTTCCACCCCTTGATTCCTCTTCTTCCAAAGTACTTATTTAATATATTTAAATGTAATAAATTTAACGTCGGTCGTTCTAGCATTAAAGTAGTAAAATTGATATATTAAATACATTTTGTATAAACACTTGCCTTGACAGTAGCTATTAAACTTTCTTTGGGTTATATATATCCCATCGGTAAATACCCGAAGGGTTGAAAAGGGGGATGCGACGAGTACGGAGTTAAAGGATCGAACTTTTAATTACCGAGCTAAAGTTCAAATCCTTGTTAGTTCTCAAAGGATCTTATACAATACGTGTATCGTAGCAAGTGTAATTTTAGATACAAAGAAGATTACTTGATCCGCTGATAAAGGACACTGAAGCAACGAGTTTTCAAAACTAACGTCATATATTCTCCATGAAACTCTCAGAGTATATGAGAATATGTAAAATTCAACCTCAGAGAGATACAACGAAGACAGCCAATAAAACCATCATTCAAGTATCTACTTTATACTTCCTGAAGGACGAAGAGAAAAGTTGAAAATATGGGTCGCCTTTAAAAGTTTCTTTCTACGTTATTCTCGCTAGTCAAAAGCAAATCGGTTTTTCCCTAGCAGAATAGCGAAAGCTTCCTGAATCGCCTCTTCTCCTTTATTACGAAAGCGATGCATGAAAACTGCACATTTCTATTTACTAATATTTCTCAAAGCGAGAACGATCCTTGACGTTTATGCACCCTCTTCTCGCATTGACATTCTCGACAGGAGAGAATATTCATCGGTTCCTTTCATGGGAGCCTTGAGGAAACACCACATATCTTTTCCAAGCACTTTTTCCTTTTTACTGTCATGGATATACTGACTTTTCCCTTTGCGAAGTAGAAGATAACGGAGTTCTAGTGTACATAGATTTAGAAGTCCAAATTAATAGGCCTAAAATCTTGTTTATTTTTCCTATCTAATTTAATATATCATCGTTTCCTATTGTCTAGAAATTACCTACAAATAACTTAATAAAGACTATACTAATTAAAGTCAAAAGGTATAAAAATAAATAAATTTTCTAACAGAAGAACACTTAAATGCGTTATTAATTTCATTAAATCATCAGGTGAAGTTTTAGAAAATATATATGAAGACTTTGTTGACTTAACTTCTTTTATATTTAACCTGCACTCTTCAACGAAACGTCACGACTAAATATATTTTTAGCGTGTTCACTTTAAATTAAATTCTACTAAAAAAAATTAACAAAAAGATCCTTCCCACAGGCTGACGTTATAAAGGTGTCTTAAATGCAGCAATTCACCGTTCAACATTTCATACGAAAATTACAAAATGTAATATCATTAAAGGGAAGTCCTTCCATTCCTTTCCAATCTAAATTAATTAAAAACCTTAAAGAAATTTTTCAAATACCACAGCTAATTTTTCCAACGCATATTATTTCTATTAATAAAGAAACTTTTATCCAATTGAAAACACAAAAGAATCCGAGCACCTCATCGTACCTACGAGTTCTATTAAGACTAGATTTACCAAGCCAGTCAAAATGACTGATGCACAACTTTTTCCAAAAGTTCTACAGATTTATAAGAGAGCCGTGGAATAAATATTCTTCGTCCATCATATAAAACATAAATTTCCGAATCTATCATCTTTTCCACGTCTTAATTTGCCTTGCTTTAAGGTACATATTGAATATATTTAAATGCAATAGATTTCACGCTGGTAAATCTAGTGTTAAACCCTCGAATTCCTTCGATTCCATCGTTTCAAAATAATTCTTTTCGCTCATAATTCATCCGCCACGGATTCCCCTCTTTTATCTGTTTATTTAATTAAACCATACCGGCAATAAACTCTCGATTCCATTCTTTCTCCCGTTCTCAAACAAACAGCTCCTTCCGACGAATCACCGAGATATAATACCTTCCATTGATCCATCTATTTATGTACGGCAGAAACATCGTCCCAATTGCAATTTGTATTCATTAACTATCGAAAGCAAACGGAATAGCAAAGCCATTTCCGGAGTGCGCTCGATGTTTGCCCTTTTGCTGAAATTGCACGCGGTTGTTCAACGGTTAATTAAGAACTCTGTGCAGAAGTCGTGCTCGTGGATGACTCTGCACTCGCGAATGGATTATTACGTATTCGCGGAGCGTATTTCAAGGCGATTACGTTACAGCCGATGACGTTGTTGCGTGTACACGGTATAATACGAGTTATTCCGTTTTGCCTCTGAATGCGCGTGCCGCAGGCAACACCTTGTCGATTATATTTTGCGGTTTAAAGATGCGAAGGTGTACATCGAGGTTGACGGTATGCAGGAAAGATGGAAAGTGATGGATTAATGCTTGTTACGAATTATCGCCTTCGGGGTTTTACGTGTTTATGGCGTGGATGAAAATAGCGGTGACAATTTGTTAGGAAATATCGTAGAGTTGTTTCGTTTTTTTTTCCCCACGATATTTGCTGTTTTTGGTGGCTGGTTTTTTGGGGTTTTTGAATTTCAAGTTGACACGATTTGCGCGGTATAAATATCGTTGAAATATTTTTGAAATGATTGTGTCGAAAAAAGCTGGAATAACACCGCGAGGAAATGTTAGTGGCAATTTTGAATTTATTTTAAAATACAGCAAACAGGAAGACAATAATGTGTATGGAGGATAATGAAATCTTTGGAAAGAGCATATGATCGTTTCGAATTAACGATTAAATTCTATTATCCCGGAAACGAAGCGACGCATGGAAAATTTGTGCGAACGTAATTTCGTTTCATCAAACGTCTAGCACAGACATCGTTCAAACGAAATTCGCGGAATATCTCGTTCACCAAATATATCGGCTACAAACTAAAATGCTGGAAAAATCATATTGCAACTAGAGTTTATCGTATCGGGGAGTAAATCTATAGAGAAATACCCTTTTTTTTTCTTTGTAAATTAGACTGTTCTGTAAATTAGAAAAATTTCGCGACCGTAACGAAGAATTTTTATTCAGACCCACTAATTGCGAGTTTGGGTCTTTAGCTTCTTAGGCACCATAGTTCTTTTGACTACTGTGATATTTTCGCATAGGACTCACTATTTTAGGTGTCTGTGGAATTAATGAGACTACGATATACTAAATAATAAATTAGGAAAAATTTCTCAGAGGCAACAGCCAATTTTAATACAGGCCCACTAATTGCGAGTTTGGGTCTTCACCTTCTTACGCGCCATAGTTCTTTTCACTACTGTGACCTTTTCACCTTGGACTCACTATTTTAGATGTCGAACCACTGAGGCTATGATATACCAAATAATAAATTAGAAAAAATTTCTCAGAGGCAACGGCCAATTTTAACACAGGCCCACTAATTGCGAGTTTGGGTCTTTACCTTCTTACGCACCATAGATCTTTTGACTACTATGACCCTTTTGCTTAGAACTCACTATTTTAGGTGTCTGTAGAATCACTGAGACTATGATATACTAAATAATAAATTAGGAAAAATTTTTATACAGCTCCACTAATTGCGACTCCGTGCCTTTATCTGCTTACCAGCCACAGCACCTAGAAATATCCTTTTATTGATAGTGAGTTTCCTAGAAAATAATCGCTAAAACGTCCCTGGTTGAACTCGAAAGGTGTGCATTAGGCAGATGCAGTGACCACTTATGGTCCGATGAGAAATCTGTTGCATACCTGCGTTAAATGCCAACCGAATGCATCTGTGCACGTGAGATTCGCGGGAACAGAGTGACCCTCCTTTTATGTTGTTCCGAACACGGAAATAACTGGAGAACGGAAGTTTGTGGAAGATTCTCGTACACAAACAAACTGCATATTTATTCGCAATGTTTAAGAAATACAAAACTGTGAATTTTCTTGGTATTTTTCGTATTATTAATTACTGACGCAAACAAAAATAATAGAAGATCAAAAGAAAATTCTGAAATAGCTTCAATATTTAAAATGGTTTCTAATCTATAAAAATTGTGTTTCTTTACGAATCAATCGATTAATTTCATACATTAAATATAATGTTACAGAGAAATCTAGACTCTGAATATTTCGAAATATTATACACTCTGACAATAAATATAAGAACTATTAAAATTGTAAATTCTAAAATTTTAAACTCTAAATGACAATGACATCCTTAAAAAATTCTTTCAAAATTTGTATAACCGAGATCCGTAAATGTTCCATGCGTAATCACATGGATCCATCGAAGAGTTTGAAAATTGCATGAGAAAATTACACGAAACGAGGTGTGAAGCTCCAAGGGATTGCACATTTCCTAGTAAATATAAACCACCACACGTTCATTGCATCATCCTCCTCCCTTGAAATGCAGTTGTACGATCAAAGATTTTCCATGAAAATATCCATATCTCTTCTATTGTTAAAAAATACTCCAATTTTCACCACTTGAAGAGGCGTTTTTCCATTTGCTTTCCTCCGCAAAACACGAGATAAAAAGGGATGGACGATCACAGTCAAATAATCGGCTTTTCATTCGCGATTCGCGAAAAGATAAACACACAGAGGTCGTATTTAATTAGCATTTTACATAAAATCTGCACGCTGATTAACATAGTAAAGGCTGGATAAAAGCGCGCGCTAAATACTCTCCTTTGTTGCAAGTCAAACAGTACGAATGTTGCAAGCAGTTACGTAATCTTGCACATGTGCAACGATACACGTAAATGCACATGTTCGAGAAATGCGAAGTAAAAAATGCTTTTAACGCCTGTCTTCTCCAAACACCAGCCCTTGGATCACAGATTGTGTAATTGCAATAATTAAACATTTTCATAGCCGTTTCGAATATGAGCTTTAATTAAAATTTACAATAAAAAAGCGATCCCGAAAGGCGCAAAGATTCGTTGCTTCATACAGAGAAAATGAAAGCTTGTTAATTAAATACGGCCATTCTCTGACTATGTGAAAATTTTTTAAAAATTCACTTATTAAATTGCTCTCTCTGCAATGCAGTGGGTGAAATGTTTGCCGAGAAAAAGCCGAAGGAGAAATGCATGAAAATTATGGAAAAAGTTTCAAGACCTTTATGGGACTTGGTACTACGAATGAGCAATTAATAAAAATCTTAAAATTCTAATTTTCAAACAGAATGTTCAGCGTTTTTCCCCGACCCAACTTCTTTTTTTAAATTTCCCGCAAGCGTATAAAATTTCACAAGAAAATGCAGAAAAAATTAATTAATATAAATTAAAAAAGTCGTACCTTTTATAATAAAACGCTCAGTCTGCTTTCTTACGGTTAAGCCAGTTTCTTTTTATTTCTTATAAGAGTGTGAAATGAAATTCGATATCCGGCGGACTAAAATGTTTCTTTAGCTTACCGACACTAATAATAATTATTATGACAAGATACTTCACTTCGACACGCAACCCTTTTATAATATGCGAATGAACATTAACCAGTTAACTGTGGCGAAAATTCTTTTGAATTTTGGGTCACGAAAATCGAGAGATGAGCATAAATCTATTTCATATTATTTATACCATTTCGTTATTCGTTTTACTTTGGCGTGGCCTCAAAATATTGCAAACATCTTGAAATTTACGAATATATTTTAGTTTTCGTCAAAATTACAATTTAAATAACCACTGGTAGCTTTTACGCATGACGAGTATACTCGTCAAACACAGTTAACTGGTTAATATAACATGAAATTCTCCAAGAGAACCGACAACTTCAAGCTTATCTTTGCAAATGCTCGAATTACAAACAGAACGAGCACGTTGCGTGTACCCTTATGAATAACTTTCTTTATCCTTTCCACTCGACAAAACGGTATTTATGTTATCCACGACTAATAACAGACTGATCCATGGATAATCGAGGAGCGATTACTCTCTCTATAATTTAGTGGAACACTAATTATCCGACGAAGAGAAAGAGACTGGAGAAACGAGCGGAAAGACGTAAGACGAAGAAGGATCGTAGAAAAAACGAGCATCTGAAGAAGCCATGGAGCTTGATTTATATTGCGAAACCCTTGGAAAAATAAAGTAGAAAATAGAATTCTCAGAGAATAGTAATATCAGCCGGAATATAAATTCATTTGGCGGCAACGAGTATTATAATCTTTGCGGCATTATCAAGGGGTAATAAATTGTGAATTTCTAAAATGTAATAAAAGAGTTTATTGCGAATGCTACCGCAGACAATTATAATCTACCTTGTTACATGGTTTTAGAATAGAGTTATAATAATGATAAATAATAAAATAGACAAAAATTTCTAATGGTGATGAGAAATTTAAGCTCAGACCTACTAATTTTAACACTAAACCTACCAAGGAGGTCAAAAGACCGATTCCAAAATATTTTCTAAAAATTATCTAAATTCATAGAGTAGCCATGAAGTAAATATTCCACTTCTATTTAACAAAAGCAAAATGAGTTAATTAATTATCTTCTTTATCTCGCCACTTCTCTTTGTGTAAGGTCGTTATTGAGTATATTTAGATTTTAGTAGATATAACGTCGGTAGGTTTAGTGTTAAGTAGGAATTTTACACTTTAATTTCTCATCCATCACAGATCTCTATGATAAGGTCGCATGAGAGAATTTACTTAATTTTATAGCATATTATTAATATCAGAAGTGCTGGCAATAAATCTAATACATTTAAATATATTCAATATATATTTTATACAAAAGTACTTTTTTAAAAACAGAAAAATTGTAATGCTTAACGGAATGAATTTATGTTACAATCCAATATGTATCGGACGAAAAGGATGAGGGAGAAAAGAGACGAATATATCGGACATCCGATTCTCTGGACACTCGCGATTTTACGCTGAAGCGCGAGAAAAATTTCCGGTTAAATGCTCGGCACGTGAAAAAGCACGTCAGTTCGGAGGAAATGAAATAATAAATAGAAAAAATCGTTGAAAGTGGTGGTCAGGAGGAGACGTGACATTTTGTCCTGCTGTACGTCCGTGTTATTTTTAAGCCCGTTACTTCTCAAGATTTATCCATTTTAATGGAATAAATTTCGATGAGAGAGCTCAACTTCATCGATTTATCGGTCCAGAATTTTTATTTATTCATACGCTCCGAAATAAGAGCTTTTTTCATAATCCTTCCACGATAATACATTTATTGCTTCGATATTTTCCTTCTGTCATAAATTATTCCTAGGTTTTTAACAAAACTCATAATTATCAAAACGAGTGAAAAATAATCGCATAAAATAGGGAGAGAATTTAAATAAAAAAAAATAATATTCAACGTCTATCACTCGAGAAGAAACGAGCAAAGAAGTTTTAATACTGAAAATTCAATTTCTCACAAAATGCAAGAGCATCTCGCGTAAATCTTTATTTAGCCACGTAGAGAATATTCGCGATAGACCGAATCTTCCGTACGTGCGTTCTACCGATGAAGACACTGCACTCTCGTCAAAGTTTACGCAGAGGATTATTATACTTAAGCAACAACGTGCTTTTAATCCATCGATCGTAAGCATCGACACGTACGCAGCTTTGTGAGAATACAAAACATCACTTTCAACGGTGAAATTCGCTCAAGAATATCGGACGTCGTTCGTGAAATTATAATAGCTCTGCCGGAAACTTTGTCCGTTCTTGAATTCGAAGAAACCGTAATTATATTTAAATATACATAGTATACATTAAAATTGTAGTAACAAAAACTTTCGAAAATAAACTTCTTAACAAAACTTCTTGGCGAAATAAAGGTCACTTTGAGTTTTGCAAGTAGGAACATACATCTTTTTTTTTATTATGCTATGGAGAACACTGAGGCATGTAGAATACTTCAGTATATTCGGACTAAGAAACAAAGGCCCACAAATTATGAGTCTGAATTTAAATCTCTACGATTTTTAGGAGATTTTTCTTAAATAATTTTACATATCATTCAATAAAACTGTAAATGCCAAAGCAAAAATGATCGTAGAAATTTAATTCAAAATATAAGCAAGAAACGACGCAATTTGGAGCATCGCGACGACGAAACTGATTTCGTGCGCAGCGATAGCCTTGGTTTGGCGAACGTCGCGAAATAATCGCAAAAACGAGTCTCCACGCGGTATCACACGACAAAGTCCATTCCTGCTGTTAATTTTATCGTCAATTTTCAACTTTCACGATCCCATACGAAACAGAACAGGTTGTTGACTTTGGTTCGTCCCAATTACGTGGAACAAAGGCGCGTAACAGGATGGAACAATTGTTCCGAATAATTATTATCTCAATAACGCTATACCGTGGCAATTTGTATATCGCAATTACAACAATGAGACGCATCAACTAGACGTACGTGCTCCGAATCGAGAGTGAAATTATAATCAACTGTGACACTCTAAAGATAGGCAATAATTAAAAGCACTGTCATCGTTCATTAATTAACGAAACGTTTCCCGCCGCTTTTCCATCGATTGTAGATGGAAGATGAAAAAGGAGGATCAACCGTTTCAATTTCATTCGTCGACGTATGATAAAAATCTTACGACAGCGGTGTCTTTTAATTCCAAAGTATCGTCCTTCGTGAGAGACATTTACATTGGCTCAATGGCAAGATAGAAAGTCTCCTACGCGGTGGCAGGAGCATTTCCATTTCTACGAGCACACCCGTGGCGCCTCGTGGCTGACAATTAGTGGGACAATGCCATGGTCCCGTGGATGGATAATCGTCCTTTCGGCTGCTGTCGATTCCACGATCTCGATCGATCATCGAGAAAGGGATTTCCATCGACAATGATAATACTATTTGCTTCTACGGTCGGCTTCTTGCAAATTGAAACGAAATTTTACGCTGGAACTACCGGCGTTGAGACCGGCGAGAATTTCAAAATTGAAACATTTAAAAAAGAAATTGATTTGAATATGTATTTGTATGCTTGTGTGGATAAAAGTCAGAGGAAGTGATAAAAGAAATGTGTAAAGTTTCACTGTCAGGTTCCTCGTGAAATTCGAGGTGCGTCAAAATGGCGCGTCCTGATAACCTAGCGTCAAGTGTACGAAGAAGATACGTTGAAAAAAAGGAAGCAAGAGGTGAACAAGATTATTAAGACAGTAATTTATACTTTATAACATTAGCTGGGAATATCTACTTGTATGGTCTCCCTATAAATTATGAAAATTTTGATAAATAATTGGGAACCATTCGTTTCAACCACCTTAGTAATTCTAACATTAACCCTCTGTAATCCGAACTTTTTTGTAATATTCAAAGATCAGTTTTACGCTAGAACAATTAGAAAATAATAAAAATACTATCTTAGATAATAAACCTGAATTATAAATATTAAATTGTAAACAATTTCATAATTTTTACCATCTAAATCATAATATTTGGCAAAATCAAAAATTTGACTTTGAAGAATAGAAGCTTAGATATATCTTACTCTACCTTAAAGCTACAAGGGCATATAGAGGGTTAACACAAATCCTATTGGACGGAAGAGATGGTCCATTAGGTATTCATTTTTTCAAAAAAAAAATAAAAAACATTTATCAGTCATTTTGTCAGGTTTGGTAGTTCCAGCGTAAACCCCGACAGATTTCAACTCTCGATTTACGGCGCACGAGGTGCGTCAGAAGAGGACGCGCTAGTATCTCCCTCGACCTGCAACTTCCATCGCCAACGACCGGTCCCCCCGACAATGTCATTGTCTGACACTCAGGAAAATTCCCTCGCAAACGATTTTCCACGATCAAACGACAAAGGTGACTCACCGGGTTGTCAGTCAATCGTCGGCATCCCCGCGACGCGTCCTCTTGCTCGTCATTCTCGATCGACGTAGACGATCGACCGTAGCGCGGTTTCACGAGGTACCAGTACCGGGAAAAATTGCTCTAACGCGCCTCAGAGCAACGCGATCGGGGCAAATCAACGCACCAGTCCCCGTGGAGCCTCGAAGAGGTGACTGGGAGATTCTGAGGACCGACGGTTCTGGTTCACGACTGGTTCTTCTCCTTCTCCTTCGGCCTCTGGCCCCTTCCATGCTGCCTGCAACAGCAAAGAAAACGAGACGGATGTAGTTTACGACCGAACGAGAGATGGCTGAGAGCAAACGAGATGGAATGAGAACGATGACGAGGATAGAATTAAAAGAGGGAGGGAAAGATCGAGAGAGAGAGTGAGAGAGGGTAGGAGAGAGAGGAGAAGGATGCTGGAGAGGTCCAGCAGAACGCTGTAACGACAGGTTGCTTCTTGCGAAGTTCCTCGCAAGGGACGACGGGGTGATCCGTAGCCCCACCGGGTCGAAAGAAGTCGATCAGGTAAGGGTCAGGGACGCAGGCGCAACTTTTGGGCCTGATGGATAAACTATGCTTTCTAGCGCAGATTTTATGGTGTACAATGTAGAATATTTTACACTTTTGGATGCTGAGAATGTGTTAATAAAAGAATTGATAAAGAAATTGTATTTGTTTGATTGATGGATTAATGTGAAAGTGCAATTTTAAATGTTGTACTAGTAAGGGCGTGATGAGACGTGATGAGTCGTGGAGATGGTGAAAGAATTTGTCTAAGGTTTGTTGTTGAGGTCCTTTAATATTTAGGTATAGAAGTTTGTGAGGACTTTGCTCCTGATGATTAAAATGATCAACGCGATGGTGATTCTGGTTGACAATTATTTAAAAAAAGAAATGGATATACATTCTTAGTGTTGATTAGTCCCTGTAGTACAAATATCAGAAAAATTCTCTCAATCGTTAAATATATCTTTCTCGCTAATTCCCCGAGAGGAGTAATTAACGAGTTACTTTGTTAAGAAGAGGAAGTCTCGTAGCAGTTGCGTAAGCGCTTTTCAATTAATAGCTGGAGCACGTTTCTATCCGTACCTTATATAAGTGCTTATAGAAGCACGATATGAGATCATTCAACCATTCATCGATGTCACGCATTTACACCTATCATTAAGAAGTTTTTCTCACCGTGGCCGATTTACAAGTACGTGCGACTGACTCGAATGAATAACAACGTCAGAACTAACGAGGAACGATTGTAGAATGAAAAATATCTGCATAAAATCACTTCATTTATCCATCCGATCTCGATACAGTAAAATCGCACTCTGTGACAAATGCGACCGAACTTATTATTCCTTTGAAGAAACGCCGAGACAGAAAGAACGTGTCGAAGAAGGGACAAACGACACGGTGGCTCCATTTCGAAGAAGCTCTTCGCCTCGCAAATCTTCGGCCCTGAATGGGGGCCGTACGAGAATGGGGCCCCATCACCTGGTCCCAAGAAGACCCAAGCTAGTACATACTGCGATGGTTCTTCCATCCAGGTAGAAGATCCGATCGATACCTCGAAACTATGCTCTAGCATGTCTACAGTTAAAGTTTCATACTTGTTCATCTAAAAGTATGATCTACGATGTAAAGAGAAGCAGAAGTTCTTACGAAAGTTCTCCAAACTATGGTGAGATTTTGATTGGTCGTGGAATACTTTAACTTCCTTCTTTATTGCGATGGAGATAGAAGATGTTACTTTATCTTTATTACGAGTAATAAAGATATATAATTGCAAGTTTCATTTCTCAATGGAAAGCTTTTATTTCCGCTAATGAAATCATGGTTACATCCAATTAGCTTGGAGTATGGAATTTTTTGAATTTGTAAGATTCTATTAAGTGACTTTGAATGTCCTCGTTTATTGATATGGTTAGGTTATAAATTGATGCTTATTGGTAGAGAATGTAAGCAGATTATGTTTAATTAATTGGAGAGGAATAAAACTTTATCGTGAATAGGAGATGAACTTACTTTGGCGTTCTCCAATGTTTGAGATCTCGAAGTCGACTGTCTTTGTTGAAAATCGCTCGATCAGGGCCAGGTTTGAGATCCGGCGAAAGTGATAATCAGCAATGGTGATCTTTGCGATGATTTGTTTTCCACCGAGTGCCAAAGTCAACAATGGCCAATAAAGCAAATGCTCGGAAGTGGCAATGACCTGAGAGTGCAAGTATCCAACGACTTCTCGATTGGATTCAGCTGGTGCATCGTCGACGATCAGATCTCGTTGTCCATCTCGATACTGTTGTCGATATGCTGCGAACACCTTGGACTTTTTGCATTATTTATTCATAGAATCGTCAAGGTAGAATTTACGAAGTGGTCACCGAGAAATGTTGATAATGGCAATAAATATATGGCAATTGAAATTGTTTTAATAATTTTTTTAATAATTCAATGGTGGCTAAAGCATTAATGAAAAGTATGGACCTTTAACGAAATGACCGCAACAGTTGATGTTAAAAAGTACAAAAATTTAGAAGAGAATATTTCCTGGAAAATTCGAAACTACCGGGTTGGAAAAAAAGTTTCTTCATATTTTGTAAAATGTAACTGAAACAGTATATTGAAGCATACAAGTGAACGAAATTTTGTTTCCGGAAATCGCAAAAATTTTCGGATTCCTGTTACACGTCGAAAATAACAAAAAGTTGTCGATGAAACCGAGATACATTTAATTTATGAAAGTTTATTTAAAATATGAAAAACGAGTATCACTTTTTCTCTAAAATATGAAGAAACATTTTCTCCAATGTATATGATTTAGAATTACGCGAATTGAAATTACGAAATTGAAAAGAAAGTACTTCTCAAACGTTGTCTAAGCAATTCTGCTTTTATTACAGCTTTGCTGCAACCCCGACTGAAAAATTTGTTTTTCTTCTTTGGCCGGCGCCAAGAGAGACCTTTACTTCGTTAATTTTCACTCAATTGTTGTTATTCCGGGGCATCCAGCGGAAAAGTGCAAAAAAAAGAGTATCGCGGTGAATCGAGAACGTACGCTCGATTATACTCGACCGTTTTGTTTCGTTTTGACGTGAAAGTGACTGGCGGTGTACTAAATGGTCGATCATGCTCCTCGCACAGGTCGAGCATCCTTTTAGAGGGAAATGTAAACAGACGAGACGACGAGACGCGTCGTGAAGCTGCGCTATCACTTGTATGGAGAATTGAAATGTGGATGAGCCATAGAAAAAAAGTGTGTATCCTATCGTGGGTGTTATTCTGCGTTGATATAAATAATTGAGTCCTTTTTTATCTTCTTCTTTCCTGCAGTTCTGCGAGTTTGCTATGATATTCACGTGCGACGGAAAGTTTCGGTGACCTTTGAACTATGGGAGTCTGGTGTATTAATCTTTTGTATTACAGTTTAACTTTGAGGTTTTAAATTTAATACACTATTTAATTTTGTTAAAATTACATTACTGCTACATTTATTGCTGTAAAATGAAAAAATGAAAATACCGAATTTTATTGAAGAGAATTGCAAGGCTTGAAATTAATGTAGTCTGCTGGAATGTTTTAAGCTTTTGTCTTACGGTTTAATTTTGAGATTTTAGATTTAATATACTATTTAATTTCGTCTGGCAATGAATTAAAATGATTAGGTAACTTCTACTTTTATTGCTGTAAGATGGAAAAATAAAAGTACCGAATTTTATTGAAGAGAATTGCAAGACTTGAAATGAATGTAGACTGCTGGAATGTTTTAATTTTTTGTCTTACGGTTTAATTTTGAGATTTTAGATTTAATATACTATTTAATTTCGTCTGGCAATGAATTAAAATGATTAGGTAACTTCTACTTTTATTGCTGTAAGATGGAAAAATAAAAGTACCGAATTCTATTGAAGAGAATTGCAAGACTTGGAAGATGAATGTAGACTGCTGGAATTAATTTCAAACGGAGAACTGATGCGTTAAATTCCTTTGGAAAGAATTAATTGGTAATTCCACTCTTGAATGGGAATCACATCGACGATTTTTCGAGATTGAAAGAAGAAAGGATTGTTTATCAATGCCGTGGAATGCGAAATTGGAGAATTGTATTTATGATTTAGAGAAAAAGAAAAACTGGACAAAATCTATTGTTGCTTTTCCTTTTTTTTACGGGATACTCTTGCAGTGATATTGAAAGCACAAACGAATCGTTCAATGACGAAATTCGATTTCTCTTTCCACTGAATACGAGAGGAACAAAAATTCGAATCTCGCTACTGTTCACTTGATGTTTGTCCACAAAGGCAATGCGCTCTTCGAAAGAATCAACGCCAAAGTTCTATATGTAGCAGAAACCCCCTTAGAATTTAATCGAGACATTTTTCTGAAAGACACGCCAGGCATGTCCATTGTCTCTGAAAAATTTCGCAGGGCAGAATCTGAAAAATTTTTGTTATCGATGCCATGCGTACGTTGGACGTAAAATTTTGTTCAATAATTCTCTTTCACGTATTGTAGCTGGAATGTAGCAGGAATTGTATTGTCGTTTTCAATTTCAACTGCTACGGTCATTTCGCCTACGGCCAATTGTTTTCGGTCGGCTTAAATTCAGTGATACTATGGATGCATTACATAACAATTTAGGAAATACCTTTTATAATTAGATATGATGAGAGAAGAGTTGGACTCGGAGCCATTAATTAGAAATCCTAGTTTTTAACTCCTCACCCACCATAGCTCTGGATCTACTATTGTGGGCTCCAAATCACCGAAGCTGTGATATAGATATCACATAGGAAACTATCCCAGAGGTGATGGGGCATTTGACCTCAGACCTACTTATTGAGATTCCGAGCTGGTACCTCCTCATTCACCTTAGGTCTGGACCTACTGTTTTAAGTGGGCTTCAAACCACTGAGCCAACGATATACGTCACATAGGAAAATATACTCATTGAGAGTCCGAATCGTCAGCTTCTCATCCACCATAGTTTTGGTCCTACTGGTTTACGGTGCGCTCCAAACCACTGAGCTTACGATATACGTCACATAGGAAAATATTTCAGAGGTGATGGGAAACTTGAGCTCGGACCTACTCATTGTGAGTCCGAATCGTCAGTTTCTCATCCACCATAGCTTTGGTCCTACTGGTTCAGATGGGCTCCAAACCACTGTTCTAACGATATACGTCACACAGGAATATATCACAGAGTTGATGGAAAACTTGAATTTATTGTCAGACCTACTCATTGAGAGCCCAAATCGTCATCTTCTCATCCACCATAGCTTTGGTCCTACTGGTTTAGGTGGGCTCCAAATCACTGTTCCAACGATATACGTCACATAGGAATATATCACAGAGCTGATGGAAAAAGTTAATTCATTGTCAGACCTACTCATTGAGAGTCCAAATCGTCAGTTTCTCATCCACCGTAGCTCTGGGCCTATTGTTTTAGGTCAGCTCCAAACCACCGAGCTTACGTTATACGTATCACTTAGGAAAATATCCCAGAGGTGATGGAGAATTCAAATTTGGTCTCACTGTTTACGAGGCCATAGTTTTACCTCTTCACTCACCATAGCCTCAGTGGGGTCTTTCCTCGCACTGATTCCTGCCATGAAAAAATACTGCTCAAAATCCTATACGAATCGCAATACAGTCCTTTCATTTCCCACATTCCAAGCATTCGTTGGTGCAAAAATTCCTTTTAACAGGACATGAAACACAAGCCGTGTTTTTACACCTTATCCACAGAGGTTTCATGGATCTGGCTGAATACGGTTTATTAAAACCATTTCAGAGCAACGATAACCCATGGTTATATTCTCCATGCTCACCCCGGCCGATAGTCGATGGAAAAAATCTGGAATTCCCAGTGGGTGGACCAGTTCTCCGTCCAGAAGATCCGAGCATGACCGTCCTGTCCTTTCACGATGTATGCACGCACGTATGTATGTATATGAAAGTCGCTCCTTCGCCGTGGACTTGCCAAGGTATTCGCAGCTGCGGAATATTTTTTCTATAGCCGCACCTTCGAACCGAATCTACCAAAAATGGTAATAGTTTCTAGCTGAAGGTAAGCTTTCGGTATTACGTGAAATTCACCTTCGTTGATCTTCAATTGTTGCGGGAACTTTTCACTGTACCGGTCATAAATCGAGAATGTTAAAAATTGTTAACAACTTCGATTTAAAAACGGACGTTGGAGAGATTTTCCATGTAATGCTATTAAATTGAAGCTGCTAAAAATTGTAACAATTTTCAATCCGAATACGAGCGTTGGGGAGATATTCTCTTTAACGCTCTTAAATTGAAATTGTTAAAAATTGTGACAATTTCAATTCGAAAATGAACGTTAAATGAAATTATTTCTGTACGCTCTTAGATTGAAACTGTTAAAATTGTAACAATTTTAATTTAATACATTTTATATATTGTCATATTACAAACTTGAAACTATTACATATTCGAATAATCCCAATTAAAAAATAACGATTCACTGTTTCCAGAGATTTAACCTGGCTTATCTTTACTATCGATGTAACATTTTTTTACATTTAAATTCAAAGTACCAAAAATCGTAATAGTTTCAATCAGTAGATATACTTCGAGAAGGAAATACAGCTTATTCTCTCTCATCTCTCTCCTGTCGTTTAATTAATACGACAAAAATGAATCAACACCACGACGACCGATTAAAGATAAACTGAAATACCATTTTCGCTAGGTAAGACGCCGAAGTGAAATCATCGACGACAAAAAACACGACGGACTATGTTTTTAGATTCTTTTATTTCCGAAGCTTTCTTATGCACATTTAACGATCAACGGTGTAACAATACTGCTGTTGACGATCGCACATATGCGATCCTTGCCCTTTTTTCTCTCTCTCTCTCATTCATTCACTCACTCTCCCTTTTTCCCTTCGATCGAGTAACACAGTAATTTTCGTATATTCGCATAATATCCATATTTTTCGCGCTTCCTCAATTTTTGCGACGCAAAGTATTCAAGAACTAGATACCTATGCGAGTTACGTAACGTACCAGTTGCTAGTTACATGTAATTTTGTAATCGAGCAACGACAAGCCACAACAGTTCACAAGGTAAAATCGCCACTCTGACTTTCTTACCGAGAAGAACCAATTTGCAATATTCTGTGTCACGATTGTCCTGGAAATGAAGCGTAATATTGCGCACTTTTTTTATCCTTGCAAAGGTACATTACGTTCTTTTCTCGTTGCAAAGCAGCTTAAGAAAATTTATCTTTGATATTTTTTACGAGGTTTTCTTTTTCTCATTTCGAATTTACATGTCGAATTGGTTTATTTAGGATGGAAGAGCGTTTGGAAATTTGTATTGGATTAAATTTTTTTGCGATTTTTCTTTTAGTGGAACTTTTAATCATCCCTATTTCATTCTTCCATTCTTTCACTTTTTCTCTGTCTCTCTCGCGAGCATTCGTTCTCTCTTTTGTAGCGTTAACATTACAATTTTATTATCAACAGTTCTGATAACGTTTAGTGCCAGATACGAAGTATTACGAAGATCGTCAAGTTTTATATAATACGTAGATAGAAATCGTCTCCTACGAGCGAAGAAGTTTTTGGAAAAAATCGACATCCTAGATCATTCCCTCTATCGTTCTCTCTCTTTTTTTTTACTCTCTCATAGCACTTTCTCATTTATTTTTTCCACAAAGCGTTATGTTTCTCTATACGCACCATGTCAATAATTTCGTTGACATGAGTGCTCTAGCTCCCATGTGATAATCGAACTATTCGATACGATTTATACGAGCTCGAACAGTGAATTATTATGAAAAAAAAAATACAACGTACGAATTCTATAAAAGTCTACGAGTTTCAACATGCAGCTTTAAATATCGATTTTATTACGGGCATCAATTTACATGCGGATACTCTTCGGATAATAATAGAAATCTGACGTACGATCTCAACGAAGGATCGCCGTCCGCTAGTTTGAATTCTCGAAGAAACATGGAAAAATCCTTTATTCGTACAAACGTTTTTTTGTTTTTTTTAGAATGATCTCTAGCTTTCATTAATTATTTATTACACAAGAGAGCGTGTGTATTAATTAGATACAAACATGCTAAATACCTGAGAGAAACGTGATCACGAGCTTGTCAGCGCATCGGAAGGGCTGACGGACTTGTTTCTTTTTATTCTTTTTCTCTTTACTGTTTTTTTTATTTTTCCCTACTCGTAGAATCACGGCCAATGTAGCGTCGACGAGCGAATACTTCGATACACATTCTTACGATTAGAAATACCTTTAGACATTCGTTGAAGATGACCCTTACGCAATAAGAGAATTACATTCGTAAAAAAGTAAACGTTCAAAGGACATTGAGTACATTCTTTCTTACTTGGTAAACGTGACTATCACTTATTACAGGATGCGAAGAGAATTAATAGTAATTGGTAGATCATAAGATCAGTTTATGCCGTCAAAGTCCTTACACAAGGTGTACCACTTAGGATGTATACATTTATCTTTCCTTCATTTTTAGGGTAACGGCTTTCGTTTGCGATTGATCCGTATTAAACTTCTTAAAAAGATTCTTAAATCTCTTTAAAATTAATACGTTCGGTTAATACGATTACAATATACTATAAGACCAACGAACAAAGTCGAAGTCGACGATGACGATGATGGCTATCATTCTTTCTCTACTGTATTAAGTTACTTAGTTTCTCGTCCGATAATTGCATAATATAGTGTATTAACCTATAATCGTTAAAAAAATACGTATTAAATATCGGTAGAATGTAAATCCCACTTGGATTGCTTCTAATTCAACAACGTGACACGCGGCGTGTGTGCATATTCGTATGTACGTACCTACGTTTCTACGTCCGTATGTCTGCTTGTAGGTACGCCTATCCGTAAATACGCCTGTAGGTATGTCCATATGTACGTACGTCTGTCCGTTCGTACTTCTATTCGTGGGTACGTCAGTTGTTGCATACGTCTATCCGTAATTACAGCGATTCGTAGGTACGTCAGTCACTGAATCCGGCTGTCCATAGGTACTCCTATCCGTGGGTACTCCTGTCAGTAGCTATTTTTGTCCGTAGGTACTCCTATTCATAGGTAAGTCAGTTATTGGATACGTCTGTTCGTAGGTACGTCTATCCGTAGGTACTCCTGTCCATAGGTACTCCTATCCGTGGTTACTCCTATTCGTAGGTACTCCTGTCAGTAAGTATTTCTGTCCATAGGTACTCCTGTCCGTCGGTATTTCTGTCCATAGGTACTCTTATCCGTAGTTACTCCTATTCGTAGGTACTCCTGTCAGTAGGTATTTCTGTCCATGGGTACTCTTGTCCGTAGGTATTTCTGGCCATAGGTACTCCTATTCATAGGTAAGTCAGTTATTGTATACGTCTGTTCGTAGGTACTCCTGTCCATAGGTACTCCTATCCGTGGTTACTCCTATTCGTAGGTACTCCTGTCAGTAGGTATTTCTGTCCATAGGTACTCCTGTCCGTAGGTATTTCTACCCGTAGGTATTTCTGTCTATAGGTACTCCTATTCACAGGTAAGTCAGTTGTTGTATACCTCTGTTCGTAGGTACGTCTATCCGTAGGCACTCCTGTCCATAGGTACTCCTATCCGTGGTTACTCCTATTCGTAGGTACTCCTGTCAGTAGATATGTCTGTCCATAGGTACTCCTGTCCGTAGGTATTTCTGTCCATAGGTACTCCTATTCATAGGTAAGTCAGTTATTGAATACGTCTGTTCGTAGGTACTTCTACCCATAGGTACTTCTGTACGTAGGTACGTCTTCACGTATGTGCCTGTGCAAAGATACATCTGCAGATAGAGACGTCTGTACGTACATACGTGTGCACGTCCCAACAAATGCGATATTGTACAAAGTCAGTCACTGCGAGTTTAAAAAGTGTCACGATGATTAATGTCGGATGCAGTACGATCTTACTAGCTAGCTAATATAAATCCTTTTTCTCCCTTTCTCGCGCTCTATCTTCCATTCCCCTTTCTCTCTTACACGGAGGAAGTGTCGAGGAACGTAAACGTCCGATTTCAAAAGGCGACCGACACTATTTTAGTATACTTTCTAATTTTACGTTCTAGCAGATTCTTCTTCTCCTAGAAGGAAAAGGCGCTTACGGAGGATAATTGGTTTTAAAATAACGCGTCAAACGTTACTGTGACGTTATAGAAAAACATGCGCAGTGCGATACTAATAAAGCATCGCGTTTACGTCCTTCAAAGACTAACGTAGTCTTCGGTATGAAACTACAAGATGAATCTGAAAGCTGAGTGCGCGTTAAACCATCACGAATTATATCCTTACTACTCTTAAATCTTGATGATTAACGATAGAACGTAATACTTTATTTTACCAATAGAAATTGCGATCATTGTTTTTCAAACGGACAATATTTCGATGTGAAGCAACGTTTATCATCGTATTATCCTTTTGGTCATTATGCAGTCTTATTCTGTGTCTCTCTACAGTGTATTTATGAATTTTATGTATACATTTTTCCTCTATGACGTGCACCCGATGAAACATGAATTTCTCTATGGATGTAAAATCGATTATCGATTAAGATTCGGTTAAATTGACCGTAATAGTTCTGTAGTTACGATTGATTGCGAAGCTCTTCGTGAAAAGCGTTCACGCGACTCTTACGATCTGGCGGCTTAAGTTCTATGTGAAATTTCAGTTAAATGTATTCCGATTAGAGTTAAAGACTTCAGAAGTCTATTGTGTTACACCTTAAAAAAGATTCACTCGTGAACGACACGTTCTGGTAAAAAACCACGCGTATTCTATCTCTGCTACCGTGTTTCAGATAAAAGCGCAAAGTTTACGAACAATTATCCAGGAAATAAGCGACGAATCACACGATACAATTAAAACAGCCCCTAAATTTTCATCTTTCCTATCTTCACTCAATGATATGTGATAATAAGCGATTTCGCATCGGTGTTAACGATGCGTCTAAATCTCAATAAAAAATCCTCCATTTATCATCCCTCCGTATTCCTCTAAAGCGACACTAATTGGTGCGAAATGAAATCGTGAAAGTAATTAACTAACAATTACAATAGCAACAGTGATTTTGCAAGCAATGAACCGTAGGGTGACAAAAGGGAAAACTGGATAAAATGAAAATAAAGGGAAACGGTTTACAAATAAATACAAAACATATATTTAAATTAAATGCCACAAAGTTATTCCTCCTTTGCGTTACGTCCGATCTCGGAGTTTCTAATTTCTTCCTCCGCGTGAAATTACAGTGTCATGATGCTAAACGAACCATCAACAATTTCACCTCGAAAGTCCTCCTCCTTCGCCGATTTAAATGTGGCAATGGCTAGAGTATTCGAAATACCAGAACTCGTATCTTTACTAATCTCTCATCAAAGTTAATTTAAAAAAAAGGCAAAAAAATCAAGGAACCTAATCATCGATCACGCAAAGTTGCCATTTTGATTACAATCAATACCGACTTTGTAAAACGTACAATTTTAAGCGTATTCAGTCTTACACGTACACTCATTCACGGAACACCCGATGCACCACAGTTTCACGCGGATTCGTTATAAATGGTAATAGCAATAATTACAATATCAATGATAATCGTAGTAACACTACTAGCAATAATCGTAATAATAATTAGTCGTAGAAAAGAAAAAAAAAGAACGAAAATACTATAAACCTTCGGAATTTCGACATTACAAAAGAAACATGATGAATTCAAACGATCGACGAACACGAACAACTGCATCCCGCGTGGGATTTGAACAACGAAAGAATACACCCAGAAAAATTTCGCGTTTACGTCGAAAATCGTAAAAACAGAAACAAGTTTTCTTAGGTATACATCTATCCATCATTCTGTAAGCATATAGACCAGTATTTCGTTGAGACGCAGCACCGAGAAGAATCGTTTCGTTATATATTGGTTGAGAAACTTGAATTTTTTTCCACCCCAATGTGTATGTTTGAAAGAATACGCGCTCGTCCCTTAGAGTTAATAAAATTATTGCTGTGCAGTTACTTAATCTGGTCAACTATATATTATTGCTCTGCGAGTTAGAAAAATGTCCCTGTGTCGAATGGCCACGAGCCTCGAGAACGATTAGCGTGGAAGACTCATGGCCGGAAGCGGTCGCGATTTATAAAATCGATCGTCCTCGATCGTAATCCTAACATCAACGAATTTTCAATGTTTAATCTGTCTTTCCTTCTTTTTTTTTCCTTCCCTCCCATTTTCCATCTATCTCTCATACTATTCTTATTCCTTTCTAATTACTAATTCCTAGTCGTCGACGTGCGTAAATCGCCGGTTCGTTTGCCGCATACAATCTTAATGAAGACCGCTCGAAAAACTTCCTGGAGCTTGCACATCAACGTCGATCTGTGATGAACACTAATGTGTGGTACGTACAGTCTAAGAAGAAGTCATATACATTCTTATTTTCGCGGATGCACGTAGCATTTCGTGTGCCAGAGCACGATTAGGGCACTTGTTATGTACAAAGAAACATTCTTACGACACACGTACGCGACAATACGGCTATTTAGTTTCAATAGCGTAGGTACATGCACACTTAACCAACGGCGAGAGCTTCAACGCCTGGCAATTTCACTATATTTCCCTTCAACTCCAATATACGAATGTACAAAGTGTTCTGTTACACATTAGAAATGCCATATTGACGTTTCAATGATACAAAAACAATAAGAAATAGTTCCACGTACAGGTGTCTCTTAAATGATCATGTTTTCAGGAATTTCACCATGAATTTTCAACTGAGACGATTTACTGAACAATAGGAATAATCTTTTACCACGATATTCTACGGTGTATATCGATATTTGCTATTTATCTACAAATTCCTAAACACTTGAAACTAATAAACGGAGTAAGCAAGTAACCGATGAGCCAAGAACGATCATAACTCAGAGACATGATCATTTAGGTCATACAACTGCATGAACTTATTGTTTTCATATCCTAAACCACCATGGCGGTTATCGTGCCTTACAAAACACCCTGTACATGCATATATATATGTATATATCTATATACCTATAGATTTAATCAATACCGTAGGTACGTGGGTAATTGCTTACACGATTTATGTACAAAGTATCACGGTTTCAGGTAGCCGAGAAGATCAGTAGCGACGATAAAACGATCCCACCGTCGGTCCGTATTCTATTTTGCTCTTAAACGCCGAAGGACAATAATTATTGCTGACTTTTCCTCGCGCCAATACGACGGATGATCGATGACGATTCGCGGTTATACATTTAATATGTTACATTCGTTGACTTCTACCTGCTAATTTAAGTTTAAGGCGCATTATTTCTGTTGCTACAATCGTAAGGCTGCGTTTAGTCGTTCGTTAGTATACAGTATTCATTTTCCTTTTACAATATAATTAAATAACTGGCGACACACGACGCTCGAAGCATCCTCGATCGGCCGTCGTTTCATTAGGTTCTTTCTCGGCGAGAAAACGTGGAAAGATGATCACGGACCCACGGAGAACGTTTTCCTCTTTTACATTTTCCCCTTTTCCCTCTCTCGATATCAATTAGCAATAATAGCATAGCTAGCGAATCATCCTTATACGGCGCGGTAACGAAATTCAGCGTACCGGTTGCCCTCCCTCTTTTTTCATTCGACATTTCTTATTTTTTGCCATTTTTTTTCCCTACTCGTTTTCGTATTTTTTTTTTGCCCGTTTGCATAATTGTCACGCTATGTCTAGATTGTTAAAAGAAACGGCATTATTAATCGGTGCTCGTGCGATATAGCAAAACGTTAACGACAGAATCGAATCTCGATAGTGTGAGATGAAATTTCTCATGAAAAATCACTCACATTGGTGCGAAACCGATAGTCGTACGGTTCTTCTTATCTTTCCCGAGCTTCCTATCTAACGCACGGCTTTAGAATTATTTCACTAATTATCAGTTAAATATCACAATCTATGATAAAAAGTCCGTTATATATTATATGCCACCTAAGCGCGCCACGACGTACGTCTTCGTCGTCGTCTCTCGTAGAGAGTCCGAGACGCATGACGGAAATGAATCGTTTAGAAAAATAAATAATCGTTACCGGTGGTACCAGCGGACCTTTCGTGGCGCGCCGAAGAAAAATAAATTCACGTTTACTTCGTTACGCGAGCTACTGTACGTCACCTACGGAGAAAACCTGTGCATAATTCCCTAAAGAACACAAAAATAAAGAGACAAATCTCGAACGTGCGCACAATCGTTATTGTCGTGCGGCGAAGAACTTTCGAGAGTGGCCAAAAAGACGAATAAACTAATCGCTAAAACGCGTTTATATATGCCTTCTTGCGTGGACGAGAAAAGAAGCGGAACGAAACAAATGATTGGTACTGAGGTCACGTATAGATATATATATATGTATGTATGTATTTATATATATACGCAAAAAGTTAAAGAGATCGTGATTGATAAAAAAAATATATATATGTTTGTATATATATATATATATATATCTATATGTATATATGTATATCTATAAATCATTATATTATGTATGTACACATGAGACCCTTCGTACGCGGACCTAATCGCGGAAAAACAAGACAAAGTTTCTAAACGCAGGACTTTCTCCATCTCTCTTTATCTTTCCTATCTCTCTTTTTTTGGCCGTTCTATGACGACCTTATGAATTATTTAAATATTTACAGGACGAGTGTAATGGTCTGTCGTATATTTACAAAAACGTTGCTCGCGTAATTGTAAAATGCATGTTAGCAGCTGCATTGTGAAAAGGACTAACAGCTTCTAACTAGACGCGTTTGGTAATCATTCTCTATACGAATTCGTCGGCTGCCTGCATGCATTTCATTTCTAAATATACTAACGTTACGTCTTTCTTCCATTGTCCTCACTCTAAACACCGAAAAGTCTCTAAAATTCGATGTCCTTTGATTAACCTGACTCCACTGTCCAACACGAGGTCACACTCGATATTCAAACCCTAACCTGATTCGAAAAAACAGGCATTCGTGGAAACATTCATTCTCGTTTGACGCCTTCGAGAAATGATCGTTAATTAAGAAACGACAAGTGATGCTGAAACTCAGGAAAAAGAGATGATACCTATTCCGGATACTTTGACCGATAATAATGATGTATGATATATTTTTGTCTGCTCGTCGCGAGGAACTGTCAGGGGTTGTGATGCATTTACGTTAATTAACTTCGATTATTCTTTGCCCGTGATATTTAAAAATGGCTAGTATTACTATTGTTACACCGCTCGATTTTTCATGCGAAAATATATCGGAATATAAGCATCATTGATACAAGATGCTGAATTGCAGTTTGAAAAAGCATTTACGAGATATCAATAACGTATTTTACTGACGTTCGTCACTGTGAAAATATGGCGCACGTTAAACTGAATGGACACGAGGAATGTTCTGCGACGTTGCAAACTCGATAAGTCACATTGGTATTTTGAATTGTGAAAATTCTACACGGACATCTCTTCACATACTAACACAAAAAAAACATTTACACATAATTAAACATTCTACCTTTTCACCTCTCCCTCCCTCTCACTTTCTAATTCTTGCGCTTATTTTCTACGTTTCTTTTTGTCTCCTACAAATCTAACGAATGACGAGGAGAAAATTCTTGCGCGATCTTTCTCATTACGAATATCCTTTCCCACGGGACAGTGTGCCTAGATATTAAACTCGTCATGGATCATCGTCCTTTGCTCCCTACATATGCTCCACGAGAAACTAAACTGAATATCATCTTCCACTGACAAACTTTCTTGATCTCTCTTGCGAGAAACCATTTCCAGAACGTTCGCCAGGATTACGATAAGAGACAAACCGATAGTTTCATTGATAAGGCGAAAGAAAAATACGTACAACTACGAACAACGACAATGAAGACACAGAGAAAGAAAAAGGGTCGATGCCGTTTCAACGTAGAGAATCATGCAAAGGACTGGCAATTCCACGACAATGTTTCGCACGAGTGAGTCGTGCGCATGCTAACATCAAGATTCACCTTACACGAAGACGATCCCTCCTCGACAGGCCTGAGAGCTCAGTATCGGTGGCGACGCGGACGATGATGAAAAAAGGATCTCGAAAAAAAAGAGGAGGTAGACAAACGCCCGCGGCAGCCGATTCTCAGCCTGGAGTGGGTGGGGTCTTGTGTCAGTGAATATTAAAGTTGTACTGCTTACGGCTGGACGAAATACGAAGCCACCGACTAACAGCCAGTGGCTCCGGGTGACAGTTCGACCAGGATATATCCCCGTAGCGTGGAAACGGCGAGGCGGTCGTCGTGGCCTCGACCTGTATCGCCGTGGGTAGTTCTTGTTGACAGTTCTGTTGATAGTCCTGCTTGAAGTTTTGCTTATAGTCCTGCTTATACTCCTTTTTATAGTCCTGTTGGTAGTCCTGTTTGAAGTCTTGCTTGAAGTCCTGTTTGAAATCTTGCTTGAAGTCCTGTTTGTAGTCTTGCTTGTAGTCCTGTTTGAAGTCCTGTTTGAAATCCTGTTTGTAATCCTGTTTGAAGTCCTGTTTGTAATCTTGTTTGAAGTTCTGTTTATAGTCCTGTTTGAAGTCCTGTTTATAGTCATGCTTGTAGTCATGTTTGTAATCATTTTTATAGTCCTGTTTGAACTCCTGTTTGTAGTCCTGTTTGAAGTCCTGCTTGTAGTCCTGTTTGAAGTCCTGCTTAAAGTCTTGCTTGAAGTCCAACTTGTTGTAGTCTTGCTTGGACTTCTTGGACTGTACTCGTTGAACTGGACTCGGATGAGTCACGTGATTCAATCGTTTCCCATTGATCTGCGTGACGTGCTGATGTTGCTGATGTTCAAGTTGCTCCAGCTGTTCAATAGACTCAAACATGCCAAGGCTAGGCATCGAGGCTTGAACCTGATACGCCCTAGCGATGGGCGAATGAGCGATGTTGTTCGACCTAGGTATCTGCACGAGCAACTGCGACTTGTCCTTGTAGACGGGCGAGTAAATCGATATGGCCGTCTCCGGGTCAATCTCGACCGGAGTTTCAGCCTCGAGGATTGTCGCAACGAGAGGTGGTTGAGCGCAGGAGACTGGCAGTGGTGCTGGCACGACCGGTATCGCCGGAGACACCGAGCTAGGTATCAGAGTTGCCACCGGCGATTCCTCGTTGTTAATCGGCAACGGTGATAGAGAGGGCAGGACAACGGATATCGGGGCCATCATCGAGTTTGGTAGAGTGGATGGACCGCTCGAGTTGACCAGTGATGACTCCAAGTTCCTCAGCTCCTCGTTGGCGAAGTCCTCTTCGAGCTTGGTCTAAAAAAGAGAAGCGTTGGCGACTCGCGATAAGAATCGTAGGGCCCGTAGAGGAAGTTGGCGTTTAAGTGCCCAAAAGAAACCATGCCTTACAGGTTTAGTGGAGCCATGCGGGGCCAGACACCGATAAAGCAAATCAACAGCCTGCAATAACAAAAACAGAAAACAGGTATCAACCGACACCCTTATTGCGTGCTACTGTGGCAGCTGACTTGTCTGGGTCATCGATCGATCCATGTTTGTCAGCAGTATTTCTTTTTTTTTACTCTCTTTCTTTTTTTTTGAAAATACAAATTTTTTCATTTACTTTCTATCATTGACCGAAATATATATTTTTTTTTTCATTTTTACATCAAATTTACTGTCAAATTTACTTCTAGCCTCGCCATGTTCCGTTTAGTGCGTCTTAAGAGATATACGAAAATGAAGTACCGATTTGAGACATCAACCGATACCCGATCCAATGACATCGTCGTACGACAGATCACGTTAGTTTTTCATCTATAGCCTCGAGCATCGAACTGGCCCATATCGAATATCGATAGTCGGGTAAAATCTAATTTCTCCCATCACTGCTGAAATATCGACTTCAATGTACGGTAAACCGTAGGACGTGTAAATATCCTCACTTCTAGTACGAGATATCTCCTTTAACGTGTTTAAGCTGCACAACCATCGTCGATATAGCAGACAATTTTCCGTATATTTCTTAAAGACGCTACGGAATTGACACAATCGAAAGAATTACAAATTATGCACTTTATCGTGTGCTTTCATTTTGATCATGATAAATCACTTTCAAGAGGGCAATTATTACAAAACGATTTAGAAATACGAGAAGGAGCATATTTCAATGTGAATTTAAAACACGTAACCGAGTTTTATGGATATGTACTCGATGGTATTTTTTAGAAATTCTACGAGCGAAGATAATCGAGTTTATTCGCACTTTTTTTTTCATCGAGGAGTCTTGTTCCTCGGGTTGCAACGAAACCCGTACGAAATATAATTCTAGCTCCTTTTTCGTTCTGTGCCGGTATTGCTCGAAACTTCTCGAATTTCTGTGACTTTCGGGCTTCCAAGTCCCGCGGAATTACCCAACTTTAACGGACTCTTGGTGCTTCTGTGCTTCCGAAGCCGTGCAAAATTGGATAATCGCCGTAGCTTTCGCGGGAAGCGTTGGAAATTCTCGAAACGTATTGAAATTCTGAATGACATTAAAAAAGTTCGTTACAACGTACTCAAATATCGGTGTGGAAATAGTAGTCTGGCTCGTGGCGGTAAAAGTGTGCGAATCATTTTCACGTTCGATCGATGCGGTATAATGTTTCAATCATAGAATTAAAAAAAAAAAAAAGAATCGAGAGATCCTCTTTATTTGCGACTATCCCCGACGGACGGGTGAATTGAAAAATTAGATTTAAAAAAAAAAAAGGAACGATAAAAGTAACTTTGCAAAATATCCGCTTTCACGGTTGAAAACCAAACAAATTGCCAAACTAACGTGTTAAACTATTTCCTCTACGTTTTATCTTTACTTCTTCAATTAAAATTATAAAATCTATCCTGTCCCGATGATCCTTCGGGACACCTAAGAAATGAAAGTTTCAGTGTCCACTCTACGGCATCGGAATCGAGTGTCGTCGGTTTCATGCATATTATTTTACAAAACAGAAGGACGTTCAAAGGATCAACCGTTAAAAGAAACAGATACTCTCATTTTTTTCAAGCTACACGTCCAATCCGAATCGTCTTACAAACACACGCAATTTCGCAAAGGTGAAAAGAAACGAAACACCGTTCCTCGAGACATCTCGAGGTATTTTCCAACCGGAAGGGAAAACTTTCATTTCCTCTTCACCAAAAACCTCTACTCAAAACCAAACACGTCCCTCGAATCGTATTTAATCTATATCGCGTTTACCTACTAACTTTCAAATACCAACAACAATATAAAAAAAAGGAAAACAAAAAAAAACCCCAAAAAAACAAAAGAAGAACAAAACCAAAGAAAACTTGCAAACAGCGCCCCGTCCGCAGACGCATCGTCAAACCACTATAAAATTTCTCACACTCTTTCTCTCCCTCACTCTTACACCCACACACACTCTCTCTCTCTGTCTCTCTCTCCTAAACTCGTATTAGGTAACGAGAGCATCGAAAATTACAAGAGAATAAAGTATAATAGGATAAAAAATGATCGTTTCTTACCTTTGGCAGTGGATAGGTGTCTGGCAGCGATAGAACAGGTGGCGAGCTGGGCGCTTCAGTTTCGACGGTCGTGGCGAGGCTATTGGGCGGCAGAGGATTCAAGTTCGGGGCAGCAGAGGATAATGTTAGGGTACCAGTGACGGTAAGTTTAGTCGGGCGATTCGGGAGCTCCTTCGCGGCACGGTGCTCCGCGAGGAGTTTGTCGAAGGTTTTGCTACGGCCAACGACCGTCCGGCGTAACGAGACCGTATGCGCCTTACATGTGAGTGACCTGGTGCACGGCTTGCCGGTCTCCTCGTTCCAGACCCCGCAATGCCGATCGGGATCATATTCTCGATCCTTGAGGAGCGAACGATCCGTTTTAAGCCGCTTCCGGCGCGGCTGGCCCGCCGCCGTTCCCGGACTTTTCACCGGGCTCGTTTGAACGATCGGTACACCAACCGTACTCGGACTCTGCATCGGCAGAGCCTCGAGTGGCGAACACGGCGATGAGATCGGCAACGACGACGGCAAATTCGACGCGAGATTCGCCTGTTCCGCGGTGCGCTTCACGGTCGTGTGATTGAGTTTGTTGCCGGAAGTGATTTGAGGCGTTGACTGCGTCTTTTTAAGCTTCGAGACTTTACAGTAGGGTGTCTTTACGGGCGGCTTTACTATCGGAGTGGAGGGGGGTGGAAAATTGACCGCGCCGGAAGGATGACGGCTTTCTGTGGCAAAACATAATCGACGTTTATATCTTGCGTTACGAGACAACACTCGAGAGGAGTTTGCTCGAGGTTGAGTGACAGTGATATTTAAGCGCGGGAATTGATCGTTTAAAAGTCTGTGCTTTGCTTTACTTGGTCAGTTTAACAACCGGTTATTATTATTCTCGTATGTTAGACTCTTTGTTGAATTTTAAGTGTTCTTTTGTTTCTCTTTTTAATTCCGACGTTTTTCTATGTATGGACGATTATGTGAATTTACATGTGCTTTTTCTTTTGGTGTTTTTATGTTTGTCTCATGAGAGTATGGACAATGACAGAGGATGAAAACAGATTTATTGATGAGGCATGCAACACCAAATAACTGTTGACACTGTTTTATTCATTGATAGATTTATCTGTATTAATTGAAATTGTGTCAAATGAAAATAATTGCTGAAGTTCTAGAACTCAATGGAACTAAAATAATGTCACAGACACAGCACAATGTAATTCCAATTTGACAAGCATGTCACTATGAAATTAACAGAAAGAACAAAGGAGTTTGATTGTGTTCAATTAAAATGACATACCCATGTGCTGAATGAGGGCCTGTGGTTTCACTATGGCATTGCATATTTCACACACCACTCCGTAGAATGTGTCCCTTTCGGGACAGAATCCATAGAGATCAATGTCTGTAACAAAAAAAAAATAAAAGTATGTTAGATGAAGTCCAATACTTTAAGGACTGACAGAAAAAAATGTAACTTAATGTATCAATCAATTATGTAATATAAAAAATAGATACAAATAACATTTACCTTCTGCTGACAGCCGCGTAACTGAGCTAGCAGGCTTAGCTTCTGTTTCTTCATCGCCTGTAACAAGCAAAACAATGTTAGGAGAGTTCTACACAGAGTCTATTCACATGTAACAGAACAATTTTTGTGCTGTATTATCAACTGAAACCAGTTCCTCTTCAGTATATGTAAATATTTTTACATCATGTATTTCTCAAAGCAAGGTCATAATTACAAAGTTCTTTTGTGACTCATAAAACATCTTGTAATCAAACATGAAACTACATTGTTATTCTTACAATACTAATTAAAGTTTGCAATAAAAGTACAAAATACATTCTATCTCCTCTCAATTACAATTGTTACCAAAAGTTTCCTATACATGTGTCCTCCCTATGTACTATAAATATGAAATAAAAAACACAAATATCTGGATAAATAACTTTTTATTTTATTTACATCTGATACATGCAGAATATAAGAGGCTAAAAAAATTGGTATATAACGAGAGTGTATATAAAAAAAACAACGTGTGTATAAACAATTTTTCGAAAACTTCTAAAGAGCGCGTCCACTCGAAATCTACGGTGATCCATGCGTGCCTATGGGTTTAAAGTTAACGTTCGACGCTCCGTATTTAATGATAGAAAACGCTACGAATTACATAATTCTCATTGCCGAAACGATAATAAAACGTGCATAGAATCGTATTACAAAAGCAACATTAAAAAGCATTCAAACGAACGATAGAAAACAATTTTAACCGCTGAATAAAAGGGGCCCTTGCGATGCCCTGCGTCGGGTCGACGGACAAAGGAGCATCGAAGTTGAGGTTAGGTACCCGAGAGCTCAACGCTCGTTGTTGTCGCTTTTAAAGTATGCGACAACGAACGAACAACTTTTCGATGAGATTGAGCGCACTTACTCAATGGCTTGTCTCGTCCAATTCTTTCGATCCAGCTGGACCAGGGCTGGCCGTGAAAGAATGTTGGGCTGTCACTTCCCGACATTGCCAGTGGCGCTCACGTTGTGAATGAAACACGGTGCGATTTCTCGTGTATATAGCGAGGCGAAAGTGTTTTGAGGCCGGGCCGCGTGGACTGTCAGGTACGGCGGTTCGTGTGCGCTCTCTCTCAACACGCCGAATTCTCGAATACATTTGCACGTGGAAGATGCTTCTTCTATTTAAACGAAAAACTACCGTATACCGATCACGAATACCATATACATGCCGTGAAACATCTTTCACGAGGGGGAGAAATCGAGACAGTTGTTCCTCGTTTGTACGCCCGAGTACGAGTACCACGCTTCTGCGTACGGTAGGCACGTAGCGTTATGACTGAGATTCTTGCGTTTGTATTGGATAGATTATCCTGACGTCACGAGCGAGTATTCAGTTAGCTGTGCGCAACTCGCGCGAGCCAATCGGATGCTCGTATTCTCCGTCGTTTGCGGTTTTCCTTACACCTTATTGGTGGCCGCGCTTAACTCAGCAGGTGGATTGGAAATTTGAACGATTAATCCGTAGTGTACACAAGTATTAGCGCATTTTATACCGTTACTATTTATTTATTGTAACTAACAATCGTCACATCTTCGAGGAGCAAAAATACTATCTCCTATCGTTCAACATAACTCCTCCTTATCGACCAATCGAGTATTCTCAGGATGTAACGGTGCACGCGTGAACCAATTGCAAAAGAATGTCGATGCCTCGCTATAATTCAAAAACGTCGGAATACAATCTCGCAAACGATGAAATAAAAATGATCAAGTGACTAGCAATGGAAATGATGGCAGTGATAACGCTTTCAAACAACAATTACGTCCTAATAAAATAATAACATGACTCATTGTCTATCGTAAAGATTACAAGATGTCAATATGATATTTCATGCTTTATCAATTTCCTTTTTGCAAATTCATTCGTCGTTAGCACGTCGGATGTTTTTAACCAGCGAAGAACGATCTTGTATTTGGCTGTGCCAAAACAGGTTGAGCCCTGTTACTCGTATCTCCACGATGCTCCTCGATTTGCTGCCAATTGAGGTACCAAAATGGTTGCTTCTCTTTCGGCCACGTTTTGATTCTGTTTATCAAATCAATGTCACCGTGAGCGTCTACTGGCAAGTTTGGTGGTATCGTCGAAGTGGCAGCAGCAGCGCTGGCAATGCCACTGGCAGCGCCGGTAGCAGCGTTCTCGGAGGCCACTGCGTTTCCACTTTCTACGTCGATTCGATTTGCGAGAGATCCGCTAGCAGCGGCCTGTTCGTCGCGAAACTGAGGTAGCACGATGGGATAACGGTTGCTGCTGCCAGCGTAAGGCGGTCGCTGAGACTGCGCGATGCAAAAGATTCCGCCCAAAAGAAACAAGTACTTCATCTGCAATTTTAGATCGCATTAGGTGAATTACAGTCGATGAATTGCGGAATTACGAGTATACTCTTTGGTATTGAATACCATAGAGTAAACTATAGTTTGTATACGAATTATGTTGGATTGATGATTGCATTATTTATACCGGTTGGAATGATTAGAGGTCAGTTTGATCGAGTGATTGGAAATTGAAAGAAAAATAGAAAAAATGGTTACGTGTATTTTATAGCGGAATTTGGAAAATGTAGAAACGTTTGTATTTACGTGGAATAAATATTTGTATGTGTAGGAAAAATTCAATTGTTTGATTTTTATTTCTTGCGGTATTTAATTAAATGCAAGTTCGAGGGCGAGGAAGAGGTGGTAATTAAACGCCTCGTATTTCTCGGTGAATATTATTCAAATCTAGTTAAAGTTGATGGACGCTTTCTAATTAATGTGTTAACCGTGGAAATCTGGATTTGTGAAATTTTCAGAATAAACTAGGGTATCTTGTTTTATGGATAGTTGATGACCTGATTAAATGGAGAAGGTTTGAGTTCATTGTACGTCATCGGATGTGGATTTTACTTCGGACAGTTAAACTTTCTGTTGTTATATTTATCCCAAATTGGACAGTTGTCGTCACTGAATCAATTGGCAATTTATAAATGTTACGTTATTGAATTAAAAATAACTGACATTCGATACGGATAATTTGAAATAATCAAATAAGAATATTAAATATTGTTTCGCACTGCGTGCATCATCAAATATTGCCAATGCATTGTAAATTATGGGTTTCCTTTTTTGTTATACGAGTTAAATTTATCCCCGTAAATCATCACGTATCGACAATAAATCAGGAACGTTTTCTTCTTCATCTTTTAAATTCTATACGTCGTAACATACATTTCACAAAAGTCCAAATACCGGTTATAAAATAGTACACGTTCCATTGACATACTTTGCAAAAACATCGAATTACGTCCCATCATCGTTAAATTTATCCTAATATATTCCAATAAGCTATTAAAATTATTCAATAATCAATTCCCACTTGATTAACCTAATGCATCTATATTAATAATCAATTCCTACAAGCCTCTAATAAACCATTAAATACATTTTAACATCAAACCCCCAACCCATCCTAAAAATCCACTACCCTTATTTTAATTACGTATCTCCATTTATTGAAAAAAAAAAAATTCATCAAATCAATTTCAACGATGTCCATCTATCTCACCGATCTATCAAATCAATCTCAACAACTCATCCAATTACTCCAAACAATACCTTCCATCTCTAACCTACACCAAACCAAAACAACAATATTTACTCTTAAATTAATTAATTCAATAATAAAAAATATATTTATATCATCAATTCCAACATGCATCGGTGCAACGACCCGAAAGGGCATCACTCACCATGATGATACCAAAATCGACACGATTTCCAAGACGAAACTGATTGGCGTTTTTCTTCGCACTGTCTGTATCCTCGGCGACAAGTAAGACAACCTTCTGATTTCACTGTTCGAAGCTAATGTAACCAAGCCGATGTCTGCCTCCTGTATATAAATCTCCAGGCACTATCGTCGTATCCCCACCATAGAATAGAGGAGTCACACTTCGTTCGTTGGGAAAGCAGCGTAACTTCCCCAACACGCGAATCACAATTCACAAAACGTCTTCTCACATGCAGAATCTGCATCTTGAGAACGAGATAAGATATCGGAAGATCGCGATCGGCAATATTCATGGGGAATTCAAATCTCTCCTGCGGGAGATAAACCGGATTTTTGTGAGATTCTGCTGGAGAGTCATGTTCATTGGGAGTTTGTGAAAAGTATGGATACGACGTGTTGGTTGATGGGTTGGTTTTGTTTTTTTGGTTTCTATTGTTATGGTTATTTTGGTTAGAATCTTCTGGTTTAGGTAGGTTTTGAGCTGCGGAGATTGTTATGTGTTAAATGGAGGTTGAAGGAAGTCTTTCAAAATTTGGGCCTTGAGCTTCTTAGCCGCCATAGCTTTGACCTATTTGTTTAGGTGGATTCTGAACTGCAGAGGCTATGGAATATGACTTATGGCGCACGGAAAAATATTTTCGTGATGAGCGATTTGAGTTCGCATCCATTAGGGTGATGAAATTTAGATTTTAGTTTGTTATCCATCGTTGGCTTGAGTTTGATGGTTTAGGTGACTTGAGTAGCTTCTAAACTACCGGGGATTTATGTGCACATCAAAAATATTGTCAAAGGAGATGAGAGATTTGAACTTGAATCCACTTCTTTAAAGGCAGAATTTTTGTCTTCTTATCCATCGTAGACTCTAGGTGTAGGTTTTTTTTAAATCTTTGTTTTCCAAAATTGGTCCCGCTTGAATGGCACTATGATGTAAAATATATAGTGTCGACTTTAGATGAAGATTTTTTTGGAATCTTTGGTTTTCAAAGTTAGTCCCTCTTGAATGGTACCATGGTGTAGAATATAGTGTCGACTTTAGGTGAAGGTTTTTTTGGTATCTTTGGTTTTCAAAATTGGTCCCTCTTGAATTGTACCATGGCGTGGAATATGTAGCGTCAACTTCGACATGTGTTTTTTTGTTTAATATGCCGACGCAAAATTGCTTTATTAAACGTGATTGTAGACGTGACGAGGAAGTCTTTAAAGCCTCTTTTCAAATCCTCCTTTTTCCTAGTCTTTGTTCTTCCTTTTGTGTCTGTCCGTAAAATGTTTGAAAAAAAAAATATTTCGTTGATCCTTGCCAATATAAATGAGGGTTCAACGATGTCGATATTGATAATAAATATTCATCGTCCTATGCTTGCTTTACGAGCACCGCGTAGAATCGATAATTAACAAAATTGCATAAACGGAGTGCACGACGAGGGAATTAGTTAAAGCGGAAAATACTGTATCATACAAAGAAGTACTTTAATTATTCAACCCGTTGGAAACTAATTTCCCGGTCGTTCCGCGGTCGCAGCTATTTATTTAATCCTTGGCTTCATTCTCCGAACGGAAAGTTTACTCCAAACCATCGAGTGAAAAAGGACAAAAAAAAAACAACAATTTCCAATATAAACTATTTCGCGCACGAGACATTTACGAATTTTATCGTTGCGCAGAAACACCGTGTTTTCCAAGAAGCAATTAATTTCATTTCGCCCATAAATTATCTAACCACACATCATTTAAAGAAGACAGATATTTTCAGAAATAATTAAAAAAAAATAAAACTCAAACCAAGTCCAAGTTGCAATACAATTCAACGATTTTTAAATGACACAATAGATGACGTCTCTACGAAAAAATATCCCGCAAGGATTTCCTCGGTTTTAGGAATCAGCCAGTCCTCTCATAGTTTCCAATTAATTATTTGAAATCGATGAATGACGCCATGGTCGAGTAACATTGCAAAGTCAATACGTTAAACCTCTCCGTATCGCATTTGATTCATTAACGGAGAAATTGCAACGTCATAAAACCACACGCGGAATTTCTCTTATTGTTAGTTTTCCCGTCTACGACAGGATATTACGCGTGTCCCCAAATATAACGTTGACTTCTATCGTATTCAAACCCATGACGTAGCGCCGTTTCCACGCCTCATTTATTCAGACCGATTGCATTGCAATTTTACACTCTCCTAGTTTATCGCGGTTTTGCAAACAATTTAGAGATTATAATTTTACATAATCATAGAAAAACCTATCCGCGAAGAGGCGTCGTAGATTGTCAAGAATGCGCATTACTTCCGGTGCAGAAAAAAAAATAACGTTTTTATCTCATCGTCGGCGTTGCTGACCTTTCTGATTTACCGCAGACGATGGCGATGGTGTTTCCGTAATAATCGATCGATTTGAACCATCGTAGAAGTGGAATTTTACGTGTTTTTACAGTATCAGAGAAGCACACGTTGTATATGGCGCTGTTAAAATATTAAAATCTCCAACCAGGCGTGATTTCTACATTTCTATTTGTTTTCACTCGTATGGGAAAACATACGAGCTGAATTAAATTTACTTTTGTACGTTCTATTTGAACGGGAAAAAGCAGTGATATTGGAGGGACTTTAAACATTATATATACCATGGTGAAAAAAATTCTGTGAAGAGAGACGTTCATGAGAAAAAGCATCGTCTGTCGCATTTTTTTTCGAATCGAAGAACCCGCCAAAAAAAGGAGAAAGTTCCGGTACCACTTAAACTTCCGCCGTTAAATATATTATATTGCAATATATTAAATAAGTTTTCTGAAAAAAAGAAGACTCTGATGATCGATTTTGTTATTTGTTTTATTACATGGACGTGAAATGTCTGTTCGGTGATTTCTTTCGAAGCTTGGAGATTTTTGGTAATTAATTGGGAACCAGCCATTTTGACTGGGTTTGCAGGTCTATTGTTAAATCCGACGGAGCGTCTTTATAATCGCGGGAATACCAGGAGAACAAAGGCTGATTAGACTCGCGTTGTTTGCGCGGCGATATCCTGTCGTTGACGACCGCTTGTACGATCTTATGTTCTCTTGGTCTTCCGTTGGCTTTCGAATCTGTATATTTATTCTTTATAAGCTAAAGAAAGGTTAGCAGAGTGTTAATTGTCTTCTCGAAGTGAATTGATTAATTCATCGTGTGAAAATAATGTCGCGATAAATGTACCTGCTTAACACTAAAACTGCCGCCATAATATCGATTACGTTTAAACAGACTAAATAAGTACTTTAGAAAAAGAGGACTTTTCAAAGGAAAAAGCGATAATTAATGTACTTAAAATATAATAAATTTTGTTCAAAGATAATAGATCGAGTTAAAAGATAATAAATTAAATTAATTCTCCCGTTCTTCTCGGGTCTATATAATCTCAAGTGAAGATTATATTTTAATAGATATGTCTGTGACGATTTATTTTATATGTCTAGAGTATTTAACACTAGAACTACCAAACCAGTCACAATGACTGGTACACAATTTTTTCCAAAAATTCTCCAAGTTTACATAAGAGTCATAGAATAAATATTCTACGTCTATATCAATAAACATAAATCACCCAATCGATCAAATTTTCCGCCGCTCGATTCCCCCTTTTTCAAAGTACTTATTTCATTTATTAAAATATGATAGATTTGAGGCCGGTAGTTCTAGTGTTAAAATTTGCGCCAGTTTGTCAGTATATTTTTTCAAAATAAACCTTTCTTCCTAAGGTTACTATGATCCATTACAATTATGAAATAAGGACAACAGCAGATTGAAAGTGAAATAAATTCAGTAAAAATATAATAAATACTGTACAACTTCTCTATAAATCTGCAAAATCATTGTAAAAATTTCAACTTCCACCTAGTGTTAAATCGCTACTTTAAAACATTCCTATTAAATAAAATCAATAATTCTGTTACACGAAGGAACCAGGAGAAATGAAAGGTATAAGGGGAAAGGAGGTCTCTCCAAAAAAGATCGGTCGCCCCCATTGAACGAACCCCATGACATGGACGGAGAATCCATACAAGCCATCTGGGAGAGCCGCGCAACTCGTTTCTGCTTGGGTTTTTCCCATTCCACATCAAAGCTCGATCAATTTCACTGTAGCATATCATGCTGCTCTCGCTCGCTAATTCCTCTTAAGATGATAAAGCAGAATTTTTCGCAGCCTTTGTTTGTTGTGACTTGTATCGTAATTTTTATTTAAGATAGTAAATAAAAAAAAAGGAAATCTTGCATGATGTCGTCTCAATTGCGCTGAATGTATCAGTTTCTTTTTTCTTTCATTGTATATGTTTTATATTCTTCTACTCTCTCGATGATAAGAACACGATTAAATTTCGTCGATGCACTTACGTCATGGGAATCGTTCTACGTAGCCACGGAATTAATCTTTTTTAGAATGTTGCACTTTGACATATCGTCAATGCCTTGCTAGAATAACACTGATTCATTTAATCCGAGTGTAGATAAAGAACGTTTCTCGCTGGTAAATGAATAATAAGTGAGGTTTTTGAAATGTTTCATTTCATTGTTTTATTACTCTGTGAGGCTCGTTTTCAGTTTGAATAATTCGAAACGCATTCCCGTTTGACGATATCGCCTGTTTTACCGATGGAAGGAACGTTGGAACGACGAATTTTTTTTTGAAAATTTGGAAGAAAAAAAAAGTGTCCTGTGATTGTTTTTATAGAATTGTTTCAGTGGGTATTTTTAAAGTGAAGAACAAAAAGGAAACTAATTTGATCAGTGACTCATTGTCGTTACTACATTGGCAAATTGAAATATTTTTTACAGATTTTTCTTTGTGTCTACGGTATTTATTTTTAAATGAATTACTGTGAGAGACAATAATGAGAAGTGAAGTGATTTTTTTTTCTCGCGTTTCAGGTTTACGTTCGTGTGGAATTTATTCCTTTTAATTGAGGTCTTCATTAGGCGCATGCGAAGAATTTTTTTCCCGTGTGTCATTAGCACTGATAGAGACATACGATACGTAATTTGAGCCAATAAAGAGCCTGGCACATTGCCCTTTGTCATATTAAAAAATATTTTCATTCTATTCAATTTTCATTAAGAATGGAATTTAATAAAAATTATTCACTCATTGTAAAAGTACATAAATTTGTATACCACACATCTACATTCAAAAATTAAACTGAAAATGTCCTTCGGTATAGAAAACGACTTTCAACATGCAGTCTTTCCGTCCTTGTAGATGCACCGTCACAATTAATGCAATTAAAGCGCACCCAATTCACTTTCAACTACAATGTAGACTTTTAGAAATGCGGCTCATTCTATAAATTCACTAAAACCTGCGATTATTCTAATCTATTTATTCTAATAACTCTAAACCTGTAATTATTCGGAGCAATTTATTTTTATATTTTACGCGCAAAATCATCTACGATGTATTATAGAATGTCACATTGATGCATCGTTGGAAACAAAGTATGCTACCACGGTCAGATGCCGTTACGTTATAAAATTATAGGATAATTAAGTTCGTATCTTATTTGCCACTCAAAACCTGTTTTATAGCCGCAGAAAAAATTTACATAGTATGTTCCCACGCATCGAGTCCGTTTCGTGTGTGGGCACCATCTTGAACCGTCAGTGTTTTTATTTAACTCTACAGACACCATCACGAGAAAATAATACGATGACGTTGTTCTTGGTATCATATTATACCAATTCGAAGCTAATTTTCGTTGATGTCTGACGGTATTCTTAATTACTATAGCTAAGCGAGAAATATAAGGTTTTCTTGAGTGTAAAATCGTTGCATTTATTTTACGCGTAATTCTAATTGGACTAACGAAATTTTATAACAGTTTATGGTTTGTTACAGGGATAAGAAAAGGAGCGGAAGGAAAGGAAAAAATATTTTTGGAGCAGCTCAGAAGAAAAGGAGAAAACTTTTTTCCGGAGATAAACATATTGTGAATGTATTAAATATGTTAATTTCAATGGGAAATTTTGTATACGTGAAAATAGAGTGCACTATTAAATGAATTTTTTTAAACACTGAAATTAAATTTTTTGCATAGGATTGTTTTAGAATGTGATTGAATAATTTTGAATTATTTGAAAGAATTATATATTTTGTCTATTAGTTGTCTATTGTATGGGATTTATGAGTTTTCTTGGAGCAGAGAAATTATTGACGGTGATAAACGTCGCGCATGAGGAAACAACGGCTAGGAAAAAAATGGTTGCCGCATATTTTCTGTCGACCTTGTGTAAAATTTGATTGCTCACGCGTGGAACGAGTGTGTGAAGAATTGTATGTAATTTGTGGGAATATAATGAAAATATATCGAAGACGTGAGAGACTTAGTTCTTGTAAATTTTCTATTCCTTTTGAACTGACAATTCAAACGGAAAACCACAATTTACACCAGAAATGATAACGGCAGAGATAAGAATGTTACTTTTCGCTAACGTAGGGTAAGTTTATGCTACATAATTATTAGTGTACATCAAACTGTGAAATTACGCAGCATTTTTTTTACACAATTAATTGTAACACCATTCACGCGATATTTTCTACGCGTAATCTTAATTTACAGTGATAGAAAATATATTTTCCCTTTCCACCAATAGACTTTATTTACGATAATTTATTCGCATTAAAAGTAGAATCACCGGCATTAAATCTATTATATTTAAATAGTTTAAAGCAAAGGAATTAAAAAGTGGAAAATATGATTAATTCTGCAAGTTCTGTTTTATAAGACGGGCGTAATAAATCTACTCTATGGGTCCCCCATAAACTTGTAAAATTTTTATAAAAAATTAGCAGCCTTAACTTGGTAAGTCTAGTGTTAAATGAATTCAAAGAAATGGAAATTCCGCGTAAATTAACAGAGGTACGTATATTATTAACACATTTTACGCCGGCTAAATATCTGCTATCAAATTTATTATATTTGATAATGTTACTATTTAAATCAATATAAATTTAAACACATTAAGTAATGCGCAATTTGAAGGGAATAATATTGCCTTCTTTGTCCACTTTACCGTTTTTCTCAAGATAAAATAATATGACTAATATTGATCGGTAAAATCCTAAAATCATATATTTGAAATCTCGCATTATCGCGGGACCGGCGTGCAATGTGTTAATTACTCATTTTTTAAATATTTCTATTACCCAATATGGCCGACGAAAGTCGATGTAAGTCCTGTAAACTGTACAGAATGAATTCTAGAGCTGCTACCTATGTAACGAACCTAAAAGTGTCCTACTATTATCTACATCGACCGGTAGGCTCGTCAATCGATAACTCGCAGTTTTAGCTTCGTATCGCGAGATGGCTATACTGATTTCTGTCCACGGTACATTATCCTGTCTGTTCTCAAATGCTTTGCGTTCAACTACACAAAAAAAGGTGGAAAAAACGGGCGCAAAGTTTAAAATGAAAGGGCAAAATAGTCGTCGGATTTACATGGGTTAATTGAAGGACAAAAAAAGTGCCGGAGTAAACGGGAACGGAGTTTCCGGTAGTTAATAAAGTATAATTAAGTAAAATTCAATTATGAAATGCCACAAAGGAAAAGACAAATGAAATTTTATTAGAATGCGCGCATATACGAGCAAAAGGTTAGGGTGATACTTTTATAAAATCGAGAAAAAAGGGCATCGTTTAGTAACGCGCTTGTGCTGCGAATGAACGCGGTAGAATGTGCGTGTAAATTTGTAAGCGATAGTTTTCCACTAAAATCGATTGTAGCTTTGTAATATAATTTAAAATATACACAGTGATATTTATATATTTGAATGTATATTGATTAAAAATTGTAATCGGAGAAAAGGTCAAAGTCTTTATAATCCCTATAGCGTAATAATCACTTAAAATATATCAACTTCATAGTTATCGATTTTGTAGAATTGTTGCACAATAAAGATATGATCAAGATTATGTTATCAATTGTATATTAGTATTGATAATAACACTGACATGCGCGTATATTAAAAATTAAAGATATTCTTGGTAAAGTACCTCTAGGACAAGACGAGGACGCAAACCCTGGAGATGCAGCCTGTACTCCTCAAGTGTCGTCAAATTACTAAAACGGACTTGGCGTGCAGTGCCGCCATCTCGTCCACCTTTTTGCACCTTCTATGGAACTACATATCTTCGGATTTTAATATCGAAAGAAGTATTCGATGCCAACAATGCGTAGGAATTCACGCGTAAAATTCCTTTCCCTCGTTTCTATTCTGGATTTATATGTTATATTTAATAATATCAATAAATCGAATTCTCTTTATATAACCGAATAAAATTTTATTTTGAACAGTACTACGAGATGTATTAGAAACTTATTAAAACTTCACCTGCCAAGGGTGTTAAAATGGCCGGCGCCCAATTCTTTTCTACAAGATCCTGTAATTGATAACAGAGTTGTACAATAAATATACCACTTCCATCACATAAAGCAAAACTGACTTAAGCTTTCTCCCTTTTTGATTTCATTTCTTCTAAGTCCTTATTAATTATATTCAAACATCATATGTATAAAGCCAGTAGTTTTAGTGTTAAAGAATTTCCATCCGTTGATTTTTAGACTTTTGTCTGTCTTTTTAATCTTTGTTTTGTTCATTTATTAGCTAATTCGTCTAAGTACCTGCCCTTTGCAGCACTTAGTGCTTTGTTCCTTGGTAATTGGTTATCGGGAGCACAATAAGCAATTAGCAAAGTATACATTTAATCACATTAAAACCCTAATAAGGCTCTAAAACTTGTTAAGTATGTTGCAGGGATATATGAACTGTATGGGACGAAGGGGAGCACAGAATAGCTTGAAATTAACAGAGTGCTGCAAGATAATGCATTATGGAAAATTTCTAGCACAATGAAATTTGTAACACTATCAACTGTAATAGGAAATTAACATTAGGTGTATCGGCATTATATCTGTTATATTTAAATGTACTAAATAATTTGAATAAATTGCGTTCCCTTGAATTCATTTAACACTAGAACTATCAAGCCAAGAAGATTTGCCGCTATTTTTTTTAAAATCTCCAAATTGCTATGGGACGCATGCAGGAAATATTTCACTTCTTTCTTACAAAAGCTAAGTTAGTTAACTGGTTAATCTATTAAATAGTAAACAAAACACTTGAAGGTATGGACCATTGGGAAAATACCTACACGCTATTATGACTAAACATGCTAAATCAATTTACAATTTGTTTTATGTAAACAAATTGTAAATTAAAACTAGGGAAATAAAAAAAAAAGTTAACTGATTATCCTTTTCACCTCTTGATTCCTCTTCTTTCAAAGTAGTTATTAGCATATTTAAATATCATTGATATAACGCTAATGGAGGTAGTGTTGATAAGGATTACGGATCTTATCAGCCGCCATTGTGAAAGTATCTACGACTGATTTCAACGTTTACAGAAAACCAACGGTGTTTCGTCTATTATCACGTTGGCAGTCGTCGTCATCTAATTTAATGTTGTAAACGAGATCATTGCGGCTGATCAGTGCCATAATGACAAAATTACTCTCTCTGCTCTACGAGATAAATGCTATTTTCAAGGTCACCGGCAATGATAGTTCCTTGATTTTCCTCTGTCTACGATTTTTTTCTTTCTCTTTCAATCTCTATCCTTTGGCCAGTCTACACGAGTTACCAGACATATCCCTTTCTTTCTCATCTCCTTCCCGTTCCTCCATGGCAAATATACCGGCTAATGAGATTCCCCCATAAAGCCCCAAAAGCTGAATGTATAAAAGTAAATTCAAGCGAAAATGTTTGTATTCCATCACGAATAAAAGCGCCACACGAATAAAATACCTGGTACCATGGTCAAGCCGTACGGCCGTGCTGCAATTAACGATTCTCATGGTGATTAAACCGTCGGAAAATTGGGAGTCAACAGATCTCTTAATTTGCTGGACAAAAACTCTCCAATTTATTCAACAAAAATTGTGATTCTCAATAATATACTAACAAAGTTAAACAAATTTTTTCACGAAATTATGTTATGTTATATTATATTGGGGAGGACCAGAAAGTAACGCTATTTCTGTTAACTCTTTTGTTCAAAAACCAATTGAATTTTATCTACCCGACATTGAAAATTGACTAAACTAAAATTGACACTCAATGGAAAAAAAGTTGTGATAACGAGGATAATTATGTCATTCATTAAAAATAAAAACTTGGGACAAAATTTGTTTTAATTTAATGTAAAAAGACGACATTACTTTCTGGCCCCCTTAATATATCATAATAATTATATAATAATGTATCAATTAATTAACATACATTAATTACACAATTTAACGTACATCGTCATCCCCATATTAATTAATACAACGATATAATCCTACAAAATTGACCCGCTGAAATGCCTATCAATTTATCTTCACCCACTCCCGTGGAGTAAAGGTGTCAAACTGTTATCACACCAATTCACAAATTATGCCACCCTCTGTGCAAGCAACCTTGCATATTTAACATGATATCAACCACCGATGATGAACCTCTCAAAATCACTCTCTATTACGTGTAGTGTTTTCTTCCTGCGATTCACGCCGTTGATCGTGGGAGTCGATTAAATTGCACCCTACTCCGACTCGCGTCAATGATATAAATGCAGCCGGAGTAGCGAAGGCCTAGTCTTTATTTTAATCGAATGTACCGGCGACAACATGAACTTCGTTGTCATACCGTTTCTCCTAGGTCAGTTAAGTCTGCTTGATTGCATGATTCGTACACCCGTGGCCCGATTATCGCCACTATCACCTAATCATACACGAAGGACGGGTTATAAAGCCGACAAACGAGTTAAAAACTTTGACACCAAAACTATCACTCCCCTATCTTGCCTATCTATCTGTCGATTATGAAATATTCACTCCGTGCGATGTAGGCTAACGGACGATTTGTTTTTGACCTAGAAATTACATCATGACGACATCCTATCGTACCTTGTCCTAAATTAAAACGCATGAGACATTATCTTATTGGCCATAAATGGAACACACTGATTCATAGTTTTTCTCTCTACGTTCTTTTCCAGCTGTACGTATGATGGGCGACAATGATAGCTGGGAAAATGGACCGGAATATACGTTCAACGTGAGAACCAGCATGATCGCGGATTTAACGGAAGACGAGGGCAAATATCGTGGAACCAGTTTGATCAATAAGCTCAAGTGTCGAATCGTAGAACCGGCCGATTTGCTATGCCGTTTCGAGGATAATAAATTCACGAGATTGAATCCACAGGAATTTAACGTTAATTCGACAATTCCGGAGGAAACGGCCGTTTACAGTAGTTTCGGATTTGGCAATGGAGTTTTTCAGATCAAGTTTAACGAGAGGGGAATCGAGAGATATGAGTTTGTCAATATTGATCGTTCGTCGCCGGATTATTTGGTGAATATGTATCGAATTATTGGTAATCAGCTCAGCGTAGGTGCTAAAATCAGAGGGGAGAATCAGTTTACTGCACTGGAAACTTTTACCACGGGAGAGTGTTTGGCTGATTACAAAATATCACGGATCAAGTCCGACGTTTCAGGAATGAAAGGAGAATTCGAGCTGGCGTCTTTAAGTGGTATAAGCATCGATGATCAGACAGTGGAAATCGTGAGGAACAGACGATTGGATGAGTGTTTTCCTCATCCAGTTTATTACTTCGGTACTCGCTACGTTTATGGTATAATTCAACGAGATACCGTTGAGAAGATTGTGAGTTATTTTAATAGTTTATCATAACTAGACTGCGGATGTTTATGCAAATTTCGAGTTTCACAAATGCAGGTGAGACAGGAAAACCTATCTAGGGATTTATCGCACTCAATAAATATTACAACAAATACCATACTTTGGATATTTTAGATATATTTTTATATTATGGTCTTTTTCTATATTTTAATCGCATTTAATCTGTCATAAATGCATAAAAATCCGCAGTCTGATCATAACATATTCAAGCGCATAGATTCGGTAATATCACCTGTACTTTCAGGAATCTTCCACCACTCGCATGACATTATCGAAATCGAGCTTTTATGCGGAAACGGTGAACATAGTGAAACTTTACAGTCCTGATAGGAAAATGATTGGGAAGATCCTTGATCACATTGACATCACCTTAGAGTCCATCAATCCTGCGGATACTCCTGCAGAATCGATTCTCAATTCTGTGCCTACAAGTGTAATAGTTGACAAACTTCAAGATAAATGTTTGTAAAAAAATCTCGCATGGTTTTAACACCTTAAGGACTGCTGCAAATTATATGAGATATAGAGTTAGGACTGCACATTTATGGGAAAAATAGCTCATTTTTCTACCATTAAGGTAGTTCTAGCTGGATTCGGAACTAAAAGTTTCTTTTTTCATTTGAAATGAACAAAATTGCGTAAGAATTAATGCAGGGGCTAACTTCACAGAGGTCATTTCATTAACTTTTTAGACATTAAAAAACATCTTGCTCTATAACTATGAAGTAAAAAGTTATGAAAAAATTCAATAATATTCCAAAAGCATAAAATAATATATTGATAATTTTTTATTAGAATCCATCGACTCGTTTTTCCATTAGAAAAGTAAAAAGTGATTTTACGAACTCAGCAAAAATTTTTTTCCTTAAGGCCCATGTTAAATGTTATTTTTAAACACGATTTATTCATAAACCGTATGGACGAACTCGTTGAGATTCCGATTATAATGATAAAATATCACGAAGAAAATATTTTCAAAATTTTAAGGAAATCTATCGAAAAATGATAAGTGCCTAGAACTACCTTAAGTAAACTTCGTTAGCACAGCACCAGTTTTTTGTGGTCAGATTGAATTTCTGCGCTGGCGCGGAACAGGTCCTCAAAGTGTTAATAGTTTTCTCATAAAATAAAGAAGAATTTGTTAGTAAATTAAATAGAATATTAAATTGAATGGTACAGGAATTTTCCAATTTTCTCCTAGCTCTTATTCCAATCTATCAAATTGCCAGAGGGAAAAATCTGCATTCTGTGTAATTCCATTTGTGTTGAAATGCAATTTCATTATTTCTTCGAGTTTCTGCGACGTTTCGAAAGGAAGGATCGTTATTAACGATATTGCTGCCTTTTTTCCATGGTTAGCAACCGCAACCGTGGCTTCAAAGTTCCAGGTGTTGTCCTCTCAATTCCGAGGAGTGGTCCACTTCATCAAATAAAAATTGTTTCAATATGTGGATGTACACATATATAGGTCTGTTGCATTTGCAGGGGTAGTCAATTAATCCCTTAATTCCTACAGCTTCCCAGGCAATCTTTTTGTTTGCTCGCCGGCGCGGCTTTTATCGTCGATGGGGTCAGATTCATGGAAAATATTTCTCCTGTATTATCAAAGCATGAAAAAGGGAAAAATTCATTTCGATGCTTTTACATTCGAAAATATGCCCCCGTAGGAAACTAATTAACGCAACTATTTACCACAAAAATGACGGAGGTATAGGAATAATACGATGCGGAGTAATTCAATTATTTTGTGATTTTTTAATCTGTGGGAATCGAGATTGTTTAAAAATATTCTAAATGTCGTGTAGAAACTACCGACGAGCAGTGTGTTTTGAGAAAGTAAATTTGAAAATGTGAAAGGGAGAGAGGAGGGGAAAAAATGATAAAATTATATCCTCCTCTGTTTTGAAAAAAAATTGTGAATGTTGGAGCTTTGAAACTTCGTTTCGTGTTTTTACATTCCATAAAAATAAAGTCAGAGTAAATATGACTGATTTTAATTCGCAGACGAGACTGTTAATTACATCTCATTCTCGGACGGGACTGTTGACTGAACACATGATTCCATTCATAGAATTTATCGGAAACGCGTGGTGAGACCTTCATGTGTACCTACATGTCTACATATATGTTCGAATATTTTGCTCGTAGCCAGAGTGCATCTCTGTGTGTGCAATATATTGATTTTACTGTAAGTTACAAACTGTTTATCCGGGACACGTGGCCACCCTGACACTTCGTATTTGATCGTTTGCCAATTATCATATCTATGTCTACAAATTAGGATTGTTTATCGAAATCTACGCTATTTCTACAAACATTGTTATTACTTTGAGCTCTCTTTATGAGAGATTATTAACCATTATTCAATTTAATATCTTATTTTTATAAATTTTCCAGTGTTTAATTTCTTTTAACAATAACCATACCAGTTGTGGTCAAATAATCAATTGAAGGAAATAAAAAAGTGTCTTTTCTTTTGTCATTAAGTAAAGACAGTTTGGTACGTTGTTTTTACAATTAAATTAGCAGTGTTTTAAATTTTTTCAGAAAGGTATCATTGTTGTTTCGTAACCAGGCAAAAGATCTGTTCAGGTAAAAATATAAATTCATAAAGTGTCGTGTTAGTGTTAAAAAATTTTTATGGAAATTTGCCGGAGTTATTTATAAATTTAAAATTAGATTTCAATCAGATCATCGTTCGATTTAAATTCGTGTATCAGACGATAAAAATTTCCACCCTTTTTGTTCAATTTGTATTGTTGTTTTTTCAAATTTCATGATCATTTCACCCAAAAGCTAGAATTTTAGGGGGATTCCGAATCACCGAGGTTATGGTGTATGTATACGGTATGGACAAAATTTAAAATTTCCCAGAGATGAAGGGGGATTTGTACTCGGAGCCACTGATTGGGAGGCTGAGCCATTACCTACTTCTCCACCCCATAGCACCCCCACAAAGCTCGTATGACGTATTGATTTATCAGCGTGCTTTTTAGGATGTGAAATACAGATCTCCACGAATGAATCTGACACATGTTAAAATTCGCGTTACCCTCGGATTTGTTGTTGCCTAGAAATCATGGGTTTCGCATTTCAACGTCTGGGTCTTCAGTCAAAAAAAAAAAAGTAAATTAGATAGGGAGCGAGGAGCATGTTAAACTATACGAACGATAATTAACAATCTTTCAGGAGAGATTTCGCTGTCAGGGTGCTCGTGAACGGGACGTCACTTTCGTTAATTGAACGAAGCTGCGATATAATTATACGGAACGTTACCCTTTCAAAAACAGACTTTTTTATATGTTGATTCAATATAACATACGTCTTAACGCTACCTCTACCAAAGATTATCCAACATATTTAAAATTTCCCTTCTACAGTTATATCACTCTGAGTTTTCTATTAATTTTAAAAAATGATATAAACATAAATAGAGACGTACTCAAAGCACTGAGGAGACTTAGATAATTCGTGTAACTTAGATACAGATTTTTTCAAATTCGTCAGACGAAGGTGAAGAATTACTTTATGAAAACTAAGATAAAATTTTCAAGTCCAAAATTAATTGATACATGTAAAAAGTTAATTCAAATTGCAGAGGGTTAGTTGTCATACAACGAATAACTATTTTAATAGGGATGAACCGTCATAGAAGAAGTAATTTAAGTAATAAAGAAGTAGTAATCCGTCAGTTTTACAAGTTATGTAAATCTAGTCTTAAGAATTTTCGACCTTATCATATTCTCCGTACTATCTCTTTGACCAAACTTAGATCTAAAAAATATCCTTTCTCAGAATTCATCCAAATCTTTCATATAAAAATTCTCCAAGACACCCGATCATCTCTCTTATCAATTTTTCGAGCTGCAATGAAAAAGAATGATCTCCTATCATTAGCCGAAAATGGAACGATTGCGCGCGTAAAATATCTGATGTAAAGTAGCTCGACTGCAGGAAAGCAGGGCACACAGAGTATCTGTTCGTCGACACGCTCGTAATTGACCAGTACTTTTGATATTGGCGTGTTAATGGGCCGCGGTGGAACCCTTCATGACCCCGATTGAAACTGCTGTATCAATTCTTTAAATCCGTTATGCTTGTGCACACACTTTATTTTGCTGGTACAAAGAGAGAGCGGCTTCGGTAAATTGGAGCTCGCTAATCGTAAGAAGAGGTCAGTAGTGCAGTTTAGCCGTACTATAAGAGCAGCCCGAACATCGGTTACTCCATTAAAGTAGTTCAACGTTGCAAGCTGTCACCATGAACGTAGTCCTGATACCGTTTTTCTTAGGTAAGTATCAACGATGATACACATTCATTCTCACATCCATCATCCACCACATTGACAAACGATCACAAAGTATTTCAATTCACCATCTCTCTCGTCATCGAAATTTCTTTCATCACGTTAAAATTGTCCACCGAAATTCACTCAAACATGGCAGAGTGAACAGAGGAATAGAGAGAGTCTATAAGAGGGAAGAGATGCTGAAAGGGGAGAGTGAAACAAAGAGTGACGTTGGAAATGACATTAGAAGAATATGTATATCTATGAAAGAAATTAAATGCACAGAAATATTATCATCTCACGCGACACCGGTAATAGGAAGTCCCACCAACGAATAGATAAGCACGCGGTATGCTCGTGTGACATCTCGCACACCATACCACGATCAGCTTAATCGACCTATTCAGACGACCGCGTCAATCATTCGAATCATGCTCGCATCGTGTATCTGCCTCAAGTGATAAATACGTTCAGCCGGTATGACGCGTTGGCACACGTTGCTCCGTCAACGATCGGCTTCCCAAAAACTATCAAACAATTTATCCTTAAAAAATGTGAATTTCAGTTGCTCGAGTGGCCGTCGACGAGCCATGGGAATACGGGCCAGAATTCATTTACGATGTAGAGGTGCATTCAACAGCGATACCAGCTGAAGAGAGTTCTGCCAGCGTTAGATTACATTTAGCATCGAGGCTGATATGTCAACCAAAAGGACCTTTCACGCTTAGTTGCCATTTTCGAGATTCTAATGCATCGAGTTACGTTACGAGGAATGTAGATCCTCGAATACCAGCGATTCCTATAACTAAAGTTATTCGACAGGAGGCTTATGAAATCAGTCAGGATCAGTTCGAGATCAGATTTAACAAGCAAGGACTTGCTAATCTCGTTGTTAATGAGAACATTCAACCGAGGGAGTTAGATATGATTAGAGCGATCGTTGAACAATTGAATATTGCGGTTGATATCGAGGATACTAATGAAGATAGTTTTGAGGTGATGGAAAATTTCACTCAGGGTGAATGCGTTACCATTTATACCTTGGATCGAAAGATTCTTGGACGTAGTCTTTATGCGAAACGTGGCTACGTTTTGGAGACTCCATTTGGATTGAAGGATGGACAGCTTCTGCAGATACGAAAGATTAGAAACTTACATATGTGCACTCATACGGTGCCGTATTTCTTTGGCAGTAGTGGAGGTATCGTTGCTGGCGATGTATTTTCTACCATAGTGAGTATCGGAGTATTTTGTTAATATTATTTAATTTATAAGATTGGATTATCTCGATTCCGAATCATTGATATTAAATGTTGTAATTACAGAATTCGTGGGAGAGCAACATTCTGATTACAACTACAGAGCTGATATCCTCCGTCTCGAATGCGATAACAGCGAGTAAAATATCTGAGGGAATAATAACGACTTTGTACGAGAATATAACTTTGAGGCTAGAAACAATCGTTCCAGCGACAAGTTTGCCACCGGAGATGAACAATTCCGAGATTGTTAGCACCTTCATCGGCAGATGGCCAATGGACAGTTCCTCGGAGGAAGATCGTTGAAATAAAAAGATTCATCGTCAAACCAATTCATTTCCATCGTCGAAAAGAAAAGAAAATAAAAAAATATCATCTCACATCATCGATAACAGTTTTGATAATGGTGAATGTTATTTGACTACGATTTGGATAATTTTTTATTGGAATTGTAAAATTCTGTAAAATCGAAATTCTGAAAATAAAAGAAGACCTGTTATTCACCGATTCGACAATGTTTGTTACTTTTTAATTATTGTTTCCTATAGATGAAAATTATGATTTAAATTATCTGTACATCAGAGTTATTTGCGGAAATTGAGAGAACTGTGGACATTTGTAATCTAATGGTATCAGTAAAATCACCATTGACCCTGGAACTTCGATTTTACGCAGGATCACGATATATCGATGTCTCCGGTGCAGACAGCACATGCCATCCATCGGTTTAATACGCTCGTTAATACCACCCGAACGTGTGTACACGTTTACAATGAATCGAGTACGTTTAATCCGTAGCATTTAATATCCCTCGGAATACAAAATATTTGGAAGTTTCTTTGTCTAGTTGTTTCTCTGTCTCTCCCCTTCTACTTCCTCTCTTCTTTGTATCGCTATGAAGCTCAAAAACGTCAGAGGGTTAATAGAATAATATCATTGGGAAAGTTAGCAGGCTAGATAGCCCCTGGTAGATATAAAGGAAGGGGACCAGAAGTGCATCAAACCAGTCGGACAGAGTGCAGCATCATGAATACCTTGCTGGTTTTGCCACTTCTTTTTGGTAAGTTTACCCCTTTTTTTGCTCTTCGTGCAGTGCACATTTTTGTTTCCATTCGCTGCAATGTTTTTTTTTGGGAGTTCAAAGGAGATTTCGGGGGTATCATAAACATATTAAGATATTTGTTGAGATTTTCAAAGTCGTTGATAGCGAAAAATGTTTGGTAAGGAACTTTGAAAGTTTTGAGGGCGGTAAATTCTGGTGTTGTTAGCTTTTTCGTCAAGGTCGTAATGTAGATTAATTTTGTTTCTTTAACCTGTTAACCGGGCGTGACGAAAAATTTTGTCATATCTGAAAGAAAACTCCAATAAGCTTGTCGATTTTTTCTTCCTCAAAATTTTTAAACGTAATACGTTGAACTCATTACATTTTATGTCGTTCGTATCCGTTTAATCCTGACATGGTACTTTAGATGTAATGATATTACTTCTCACTGTAAAAAAAATATTCCATTTTGGAACAAGTTGAACAAAAATTAATTCCCCGGTTAACAGGTTAACCAGTTAGCTATGATTGACGAGTATACTCGTCATGGAGAAACGACAGAATTTTATATATTGACGAGTATGATCGTCATGCGTAAAAGCTCGCAACCACTAGTTATTTAACACTTTGCCTGCCATGGGAGTCACCGATGACCGGTGTTTTTGAATTTAGCGAAATTTCGTGTAACTTTTACATTGTAATATTTATCAATTCTCGGATTTATTGAATAATTAAATATCAACGTTAAAACGACAAAGATCTACCGAATATCTTTCAAATTTTCTGCTTTGAATTTAATAGATAAAGTTTCACCTTAGTAGAAACGATGAAAATAGCGAAATACCGATGGCGTTCAACGTGTTAAATTGTCATTTTGACGAAAACTAAAATATATTCGTAAATTTCAAGATATTTCGAATGTTTTGAGGCCATGCCGAAATAAAAAGAATAAATAAGGGATAGATTTATACTGAACTCTCGAGTCTCATGACTAGACTGCGGATGTTTATGCAAATTTCGAATTTCACAAATGCAGGTGAGACAGGAAAACCTATCTAGGGATTTATTGCGCTTAATAAATATTACAACAAATACCGTACTTTGGATATTTTAGATATATTTTTATATTATGTTCGTTTTGTATATTTTAGCCGTATTTAATTTCTCATAAATGCATAAAAATCCGCAGTCTACTCATGACCCACGTAGGTGCGCACTCACCAAAGAACTCACAACAGTTAACTGGTTAAATGGAGTGAGGTACTATTTTACAATAATATTATTAATTTCACGATTAATATTGGCACTTTGTAAAATAGTCTAATTGTATTTCATAGCCATAAATGTCTCCCAATTTTTCGTTTAAATCGCAACGATTATTTCTATCCCGAGGGGGATGAAAATTTCTGTTTATATCACGTCTATAAATATAAAAGTAATTGATAATAAAATATCACCCGAGAGATAATAATACCAAGTGAATTAATAATCGTTCACCGCACCTATAGAAAATTATTCTCTTCCTCCCCGTTTCTCTCTCTTTCTTCTCACCCCATTTCTCTCTTTCCCTTTCTTCCCCCTCGTGCTGTCAAAATCCATTTTCCAGTAGCATGCCTGTCGGCGGACGACGTTTGGCATGGAGTCGAATACACGTACAATATTCACGCAAGCAGCGTCCATGAGAACGAGAAAACAGGAGAGGTTCTCGCAGAGCACGGTGTGAGCAACATTTTCAAATGTCGACCACTAATATCCGATACACTGAACTGCCGTTTCGTTTCTAACTGGCTGAAATACAATAGACGAAATTTGACCAGTTCCACTGAAAATTCTGCCGAAGAATGGGAAATGGGCGAAGAACCATTTCAAGTGGTCTTCGATAAGAATGGAATCGGTGAACTCGTCGTCACTGAACGTATGCCACCATGGGTCATTGGTGGACTTCGACTTATCGTTGCACAATTAAATAATGGCTTCAACATCTCAAAGAAACCTGTTGGAACGTTCACCGCCATGGAGAAGTCTTATATGGGAGAATGCGAAACTACTGTGAAGGTGACTCGAAAGTCAACGGAAGCTGGTGGTCTTTGGAAGCAAAATGTTCTTAAAGCTACCCCTATGCCTGGCTTTGAGAAAGCTATCGGTGAAGTCGTGGAAATCGTGAAATGGAGGAATCTTGAGAAATGTGCGAACAAAGTGGACTATTTCTCGGGAATTCCGACTCCATTTCCTAATAGCTATGAGAGCACTATGACGAAGTTGGTGAGAGTCTTTTCGAAAGATTTTTTATTTTAGGTTCGATTGTATTGGGTTGCTTGGATGAATTGAAATTTTGTGAATTCAAGGGGGTAGTTTTTAACACTGGAACTACCGATGTTAAATCTATATTATATTTTAATATATTAAATAAGTATTTTTAAAACAGGGGAATCAAAGGGTCGAAGGGACGATATATTCGATGATTTAGGTTTTTCTAGATGGAGATTGAATTTTTATATCATGACTCTTCCATACATTTGGAGAATTTGTAGAAAAAACATTTCGACTGGGTCGGTAGTTCTAGTGTTAATTTTTGTACACGTTTGTTATTTATTTTTTTATACCTTTTTTTTCGATGGATATATTATTTAAATTTTATTTTGCATGGTGCTTTACTGCCAGATTTATTGCGTAAGGAGAGATCGAGGTAAATTTTAGTTTGACGAGAAAAATTGTGAAAAGAATTTGAAGCACGTATTTGTACATTGAAGCAGGAAGATCGAGAGATTCCTTTTCGATTTTATTTTGCAGACAACTTCCTTCAGTCACATCTTCATATCGGACACAGACTACAGATCTTACACTATCAACGAAATCATCGTAACCAGCACAAATTCGGATAAGAATGTAAAAGTCATCGAGAAGATCACATTAATGCTCATCTCCACCATGCCTGACAATAACCAAGTTTATTCAACAACCGAGAAACTATCAACCGCTAATTAATAATCTCAGAAACAATTCACTGCTACGGAAACAAAGAGAAATAGAATTTAGATTAACCGCACCGTCTTTTTACCTATTCCACGTGTTCATTAAAATGAGTTAAAAGTGTACCAATTCACCTGTAATAGTTACAGTAATATATTACAATAAATAACATTGTTCTAAGAATATACCAGAAAAAATGTCTTCCTAGAACGAACATCAAAATGTTATGAATTCTAAAGACAATCTGAAATTAATAATTTTAAGTTTGCAACATCGTATATTCGCACTCTAGTCCTCACGCGAGATTAATCTAAATCGCCTATTTCGGAATCGTCTGAGGGACGGTCTTTAGGAACTTTAGATTACGCTTCCATGGCTGATCGAGAAAACTGATATCATGACTCTGGAGGAACCACCATCTACGCGGAAATGGTACTTAATGAAATTGTTTTCAAGGAGACGCGAATGAATCCAGTTATCCGTCGTATAAAGAGGAGACAGAACACCGTCTAACGCATCAGTTCGAGAGAAGACATCGGACATGTTGGTAACGATTCTCCCGTTTTTCTTGGGTATGTTACGTATGTACAATTTCATCGCATGCTCTTCTACGTCCAACGTTCTAAGTGACCACTTATTTAATCGTTCGTTGACCCTAACTTGCCTACAATTGTGGCTTGCTTGAATTAACTGACAAATTGCTTACTTGTAACTCGATATTGGATACCTTTCGAATCTTTGAGATGAGTTGTGAATTTTGAGGAGAAACGAGAAAAAAATGGGGGGTGGGAATATATCGTGGTGGTCGTTTTATGGGGGAAATTCTGGATGAGCTTTCTAAATTGGAATTTTACTGGGTTGAATTTAAGATTTAAAAAGTACACTTTATATTTGAAATTCGTTTTAGAAGATGACCGAGACAAAAAAAGAAAAAAAAATTAGAATTTAACATTTGAATCAGTTAGTTTTAAAATGGAGTAATTTCATGCTGTGTTAAATTGAAATTCTTGATAGTTTTGATTCTATGAAATGTGAAATTATAATTTGAAAATAGAAGATCGAGTTGTCCTGATTAATAGAGAGTTCACTCGTGGCGCGGTAATTTTACTTTTATTATTAACTTCATTTTAATAACTGCAATATTTTATCATTGTAGGATATAATTTTAAGGAAAAATTTCAGAAATTCTTAATTACTGTTTCGATACAGCCATTCTAGCTTTTAATATGCATTTCAGGTATTATCAATTTGCACTGTCAGTTTGTGTTTGATTCTTTCCTACCTTCGAGCAACACGCAGAAATCAGTTCTAACGGGAAATATCTGATTTTGACGTGTTATTGATCGACGAAAATCAGACATACGATAATATCAGTTAATCCTTGTTTTCATGCTTATGACGTTCTCTTGTCAGCGCAGAAATTTCGCTCGGGCAAACCGACCGCCGATACATCTGTGTCGAGGGTGGATTATTTGTTCGTTTTATCATTCTGAAACGGCATTATTTCAAATTCCAATTCGTCTGAATATTCCTTAGTCTTCTATTATCAATTATCTCCATCCTCAACTCTATCTTTAACATCGAACATCTTCGAACTACAAGAAACTCAAACAAATCTAATTACAAATAATTAAAAAATTACTACAAACCTAACAAACTCCCCTAATTGTCTAACAACACTCTACACCCTTCAATTCTTTCGCTACCACTTTATATAAAAAATTATCACCCACAAAGTACATTTACTAAAATACGGACTGCGCAGAAATTAATTCTATATCAAAAGTATCTTATAATCCCTTGCCAATAATTCAGAATTAAATGCTCGAGGAACAATCTATCCCTGATTTCAAATACAACATATAATTTAACGCACAATTAATACCAAACAAATAATTTTACCGTATCCTAGTTCACTGATAGATTCAATTAAATAGTTTTTTGAAAACTTTCAACTTTCCTATTCCATCTATCACGACTGTCACTCGTAAATGCACGACAACGAATTAATACTCAAGCTCTTAACATAAAAATAATTTCACTAAAAAATCTGGTATTTTTGCTTATAATTCCATTCGTATCAAAAGGGTTGACACCTAACAACCAACAATTAAAAGATATTCTACAGCCTCAAACTATGAAATATTCAACATGAAGCAGTTAGAAAAGCACCTTCAAATATTTAACCACCCCCCGATGGAAAGCGCTTAAACATTCACCACAATTAGACCTTTCTTTCCGTCAAATATTTACTAACGCATTTATCGCCGTCTTCCTTTGATGTTGCAACCCAACCGCGTATTTCTCGTTCCGTTATTACGAAGACCGAGCTCGCTATGCACGTACAAATTTCCAAATAAAATACAGAGCCGAGTAGTCGCAACGAGAGGGGGCATTGAAAACTGCTCGTATTATCCTCCACTCACAGAGAACAGGGATCTCGACACGTATACACGAGGGGTTCACCCATCGCTCGTCGATGATACGTAAATGCGGAGATTTCATATCAAAGATACTTTCGACAGGATATTTTCCTTTCAGCGGTTCTTCCGACGTTGTCTGCAAGCGGGACATATCCTCGCGGTAGCGCTGGGTGAAAACATTTTTTGCGAGAGATGTACGGGTAGAATTAATTGATCGTGGCTGTATCCCGAGGAAAAGGATTATAGGTTTTTCTGCTTAAGAATACGGTTTAATATTCTCGACAATCCGTACAATTTTCAAGTGATTTTAAGCAACTATTTTCACGTGAATTTTAATCGGTGTTATTTTATATTTCTGATAATATTATGATTTAATAGGGGATCATGTAGAATGGTTAATTTTTTTTTATTAGGATTTAAATATGAATTTTAATCTGGTGGAATCAAGTTCTATCTATTGGTCCGTCACGTAGGAAAGGATTTAATCATTTCTGGGATTTATTTCAATTAATATCTTGTATTGTACTAGTACGTAATATTATCGGTGTCCGATATCTATCTTCTATTTAAACAAATATTATAGAAATATTGAAACTACGTTAAAATTAATACAACACCATCGACAGATTATCCGTGCAAATTTCACCGTGTATCGTTAAAATATCACTGTATCTGAATTTCGATAGAAACGGAGCTTAACCGATTGACGTCATGTATAACAATTTCGTTGAGTTTTTACGAAGCCCCTTATATTCTCGATTTTACCTGATCGATCTCCGATAAAATGGACACACGGTGAACAATGCAGCTGGTTTCAAAACCGAGCATAACACAATCGACACGTGTAATCGTGTCCGTAACAATTAGAGGTCATCCTCGAAATTTCAGCGGCACGCGTCGCCATCGACGAGGATCCTCGCCAGGACTATTCTCCCTGGCAGCGATATGGCTCAGAATCCACTTACGATGTCCTTCTAAACATGTCTCTATCCAATGTCGTCCACGAAACGGATAATTTCTGTTCGATGATCTCCTCCGAGCTGAAATGTCGTCCTAAAGGAAGTGACACCCTTGTCTGTCGTTTCGTCAATGGAAAAATCCGAAGACCGGATCCAGAGGACACCAGATGTACCAACGCGAAGAACTTCGTCCCCATAAATGCGAGATTCATCAACGAGGATCCTTTCGAGATTCGCTTCAACTCGAAGGGTATTGAAAACTTGGTTGTCTCAAGGACGATACCAAGATGGAGATTGGATATGATAAGAATGATTGTTAGTCAATTGAATGTTGGATTTGAAGTGGAAAAGGGTTACCAGAGATTCGTTGCTATGGAGAATTCTAGCATTGGATACTGCGAAGTGGAGATCAATATGTCAAGGGCAGGTTATGGTAGCCGAAAGGACACCGAAGACGAGGAGGAGGATGAACGAGACCTTGAAATTGTTTTTGAACCACCGCGACCGGGAGTGATCCCCTTGGATAGAGGGATTCTACTGATACACAAGGTCAGACATCCGAAGGTGTGTCCTAACAGGAAAGTTTACTTTTTTGGAAATCATGAAGACTTCAGTGGAGGAGTCAATGGTACTTATATGGACATGGTGAGTATATTTGATATAAAATTTGGAATAAATATGGAATGACGTTTGGAATGAATTTGGTTCAAGGGGAGAAAGTTCGAATATAGGGTAGAATATTTAACTCAATTGTAGAAGTATATAAATAAATTGCCATTTTTTCGGTTGAATTTTGACTAAGCAAATATATTTATTTAATATGCAATAGGCAAGTGAGTAATCAGAAATAACACTCGAGATAAAAAATTCACTTAATTTATAACATTTTGAGACCATAGTTTAGTTTTATATAGATTAATACACAACAATATTAATTTATGTAATATAATTTATAGACTCCGGAAGAGGAAACCCTGAGTGGTTTCGAAACATGTCGAGTTAACACTAAAACTACCGACGTTATATCTACTAAAATTTAAATTTATTGAACAAGCACTTCGAAAAAAGATAAATCAAGAAGTGGAAGGATTAGTTAATTAACTAATTTAGGCTTTACATGGTAGAAGTAGAATTTTTACTTCACGGTTCCCCTATCAATTTAGGTAGTTTTTTGAAAAAATTGCGAAGCGGTCATTATGACCGCATTGGTAGGTTTAGTGTTAAATAAATATATTTGCATAGTCAAAATTCAACCGAAAAAAGGGCTATTTATTTATATACTTCTACAATTAACAAAACACGGTTGAAAGGAAAATAATCTTATAAATATTGAACTCATTCACTGCCAACTACGAGATATCTCGTGGTTGCACTATAAGTTGGAATTCATAAGTTAGCAATAACAGCCGAGCGTGTATAGTAATTTTGGATAAAAAATGTTCTTCGTATTTTTATAAACGTTGATATTATATTTTTGATTCATTAAATTAATTTTCCAAAGCCTTTCTGTCGTACTCTCAAATTTTAACACGCAAGGTAATATTTGCTTAGTTCTTCTGGCAGTGAATGGGTTAATGGATGGAATTCAGGGCGATAATTTTATCTTGCTGTTTTTAGACAACGTCGATCAGTCATATGCGCATCTCGGAGAATGAAATGGAGTCCTATACGGAGACCAGGGGGGTTATGAAGACATCGAGAGAGCCAAGGACGATGCGCATGTATCAGAAGATAAGTCTAACCCTGAAAAGTGTAACCCCTGCAAGGAACTCGTGGCCAGAGATTCCAAATCCAGCGTCAACAAATTTATATGCGTATTCACCTGTCGAGCACACACCTGAAAGTGCATGAGACGAAGGATCGCTTGGAGATTTATTTAAATTAATTAAGAATTTTTTGTTAATCGTTTGAGTCCTGGAACAGGTTGTAAAAATCTAGTCGAAAAGGGTAAAGAGACGGTATATGTCTTTTTTAACGTGATATGGATCTTTTCGACATGATTTGCTTGAATTACTTGGATGGCTAATGGCCACCATGGCTTTAGAAGACAAGAAAGACGCGAAATATGATTATCATTGAATATGGACGATTGAAGACAATCGTATAGACTTTGAAATTATTGAAATAAAGAAATTAAGGAATATATATAAAAATTATGAGTTTGAATACATAAAAATTATGATTTTTTATCCCTAAAATTTTGATACTTCAAGCGACAGAGTCTACTTAAACGATGCTATTCTCTATTGATTTTATCGAAACAATTTCACATAAAATGCGAACTGTAAATGACGCATATTTCACGATGTTTTTATACCTCTCGAAGGGATTTGTGCGAAAATTTTGTGCTCCATTTTATCGAGGGGAGAGATTATTTTCGTGAAACAGCGTTCTAAACGAACCCAACCACTTTGGCGCGTAAAAAATATTTCCTCCTAGAATAATGCTTTTTTATAATACAGCCAAATCTTCGATCCATTCGGTGCAAATTCATTTCTTTCTTTTTTCGAAACACATTTCATATTGTAAAAAAAAATCTAAAGGACGGAATTAAGTAAATATTATTTCTCTCATTTTAATGAATCTACGAGTAAAGATTATTTGCCGATGCGTTTAACACTAAAACTACCGAACCAGTCAAAATGACTGGTACACAGTTTCTTCCAAAAATTCCTCAAATCCACAGAATAGTCATGGAATAAATATTCTCCGCCAATTTAGGAAAACATAAATCACCGTATCCATTTTCTCTTCGGTCTCTTGAATTCTTTGTTTTGAAACTACTTATTGAATATATTGAAATTTAATAGATTTAACGCCGGTAGTTCTAGTGTTAACGAGATGATCGAATGTCTTTTTTTCTCCCTCGTTAATTTCAAAGAAGGGTTTAAAAGATTTGAGATCTGCTACGATTCGAAATCTCTTGAGTGGCTTTCCGAGTTCGTTTGGGCTTAAATACATTTAAATCTCCACGCTGGAAGTCGACAGGACTAAACTTCACCGTGGACAATCATAGGGGAACGTGTTGGGCTGCTGGTACCAAAGCTGCCGTCTAATAAGCTAGTGTGGTATCAAGTGTAACAAGATTCGAGGAACATGCGCGCAGATGTTTCAAACTCCATTTCTGTCCAAATTAAATTATACGATGGGAATTTCGATAGCGTCACAGCAAGAGACAGAAACGTAGCTTAAACTCTTGCAAAAAATTGAATTCTTACTGTCCGAAAAAAAAAATATCTTGGACGTACAACTACAATTACGTTTATGAGAAATAATGTTTTCTTCTTCGGTACGATATTTAACGAGAATTTGAGGATTTTGCGAATGAATTTGGAGCAAGGTCGCGCCCTATTTCTACGGAAAGCTTGCTTAAATGTACGTTTCCGAAATGGCGGGAATTTTCCGGCTAGAGGTTAATTGATCTCAATATTTGGAACTCGATGATGAGATTCGACTTGAAGAATAAAGGGATTAATTAGGGATTTACTATCAAGTGGAATAGTTTAACCTTCGATTCTTTAACGCTTTGAACGCCGCGGGGTCATCGATGATTGGCGGCACTGAATTCAACGTCTCGTATTATTTTTAAATTAGAATTGTAAATATTCTAAACCATTCAATAATTAAATATTTGCTTTAGATAGGTAAAGTCCTCCTAACTATATATCTATTTGTGTCTTCTGCTTTGTAAAGATGTGATTTTAATAGAAAAAGAGCAACTTCAACAAAAATGATGCAACTAGCAAAATATCGGTGACTTCGTCGTGTTAAAAAAATCACACTAAAGTCCACAAGGTATTTTCTGATCTACTTTTCATTGAAAAACATGATTTTTCTTACTTTTTCTTTATAACACATTTCAATGATAACATATGTTTCCACTGTGAAAACTTTATCGCCATTTGGGTGAAATTAAATCTCGTTTTCGATCAAAAAATACCTTGAAGACTAAACAAATGTGTATTCTAACATTCAAGAAATTGTTATAGTATATAGACACGTAAAATATTGTAGATACCTGTGACATTGGTGTCTTCGTTCACGAAAGATCTGGCTCGTTTCATCGATGCTTCTCTCACGAGCACTCTTCCCGCCAAATTTTTGCACGGGTAAAAAAGAATTCACAATCTTTTAATATATTCTTTTCAGGCGATTTTAAAAATCTACCAAACGTTGTTACAATAGCGACCTTCGGTAGCGAATATTTCACGTAATCCGTAGGTCACCGACGACAAAAAGAATTCCTAAAATTTTACTGGCTGTTCCCCTACCCTAACGGTAATTGCGTAAATTATGTTGCATCGGCATGCGCATTGTTGCAACCATCCCGATTCTCTCTCCCTTCTCCTGCAATCGCTACACGATCGATGTACGTCTTGCCCTGGGATTTTCCAAGGGTATCAAGGACAATGATGACATGGTACCCAAAGTTCAATCTGTACTTCACCTAGAAACTGCAATTCTGCCACACCCATAGCAAGAAAATATACATATATAATTTCGTAAAATAAATCTACTCTAATTTCTCATCGTCATTTCATAAAGTCCTTGAAGATCATTACAAGAAGATCCTTGAAATGAAAAGAAACTAAGAGCTTTCGGCACAAACGTAATTCAAATTCCCGTTGAATCGAAAAGGGGGGGCTTTGATGAGTGTAAAGTCATCGGCTCTTATCCTCAATTAACTTGCCCGACTTTAAATCCCCCTCGTATCAGCGCAATTTTCCCTAAATTATTACTTAATACATATAACCTCGACAGTTCAACACCCAGCTAATAGAAAATTCTAGACACACCGACCATGATATACATATAAAATCACTAATAAAAAAAAATCTCAAAAAAAAAACAACTAATATTAAATCCAACGCAAAATACTTCCCCTCAACACAGATCGATCGAGCCCCGTGGAATTACGGGATCGAGAGGGAGAAAAGGAAAAATCATTAAAGCTAAAACGATAGTAGGGGAAAAACTGGCTGGGTTGTCAAAATGTCAAAATAAAGCAAAATTTCGATCAGAGAATCTCCAAGAACACACCTCTGACCCCCCCACCGTTCTCACTGTATTAACTTGAAACCGGGGACCGGTGTATGTACGGGGATGAAAACAAGGTCGTTTCCGGTAGCGTGTATCTTCAAATTTACTGTCGACACTCACCCCTACCAATGATTTCGCTCGAACACAAATGCACCACTGGGATGTGGCATCCCCAGCTAGCGCGTTCACCATAGGCAGCCACCCCCACCGTCGTAGCGAAGGTGGAGGCGCAACGAGCGTCGTTCTGCGCCGGACTCAACCTACGTTGATATATCTGCGAAACACCTGCCTGGGGTAGTATAAATTAGCGATATTTTCATAAGCGGGTGCAGTTCGTCGCCGACTACCGATAGAGCCGTACCTCCATTGCTGCTCGAACATCGCAGAAGCCTAGACGTCCCGAAGTCTTCTGGCAAGGGTGTCGGCCATCATCATCGGTGGAGAGGAAGGAGGAAAGAGGTGCTGCTGTTACAGAGACATCGGCTGTGCCGAGTTTGACATCTTCTTCGGTAACAGGTGGTTCTGTCGAGAGAGAAAATTGGTGAGTACGATTTTATTCGATTTTTGTACTCTGTTCGTGATAGAGAACTTCGTGTTTGTATGTCGGGAGTTGAAAATGATTTTTCGTTAGAGAGGAACGATGTAAAGAGGGAGGAACGGAGAGTTCGACGAGGGGTTGAGTGAATTTTGAGGATTTCGCGGATGTCGGGAATACGGGTTTTATTAACTTTTGACGTGTAGTGGATTTTTAAAAAAGGTTTTAAAATGCGAGGTGTTTAATTTTTAGGAGAGCGTTGGGGAGAATTTAGATTTTCAAAGTTTTGAAGTAATTTGGAGGTAGTGGAGGAGCGAGGGTGTTTTTTATAGTGGATTTAAGTTGCGGGGTGTTTAATTCGTAGTAGAGCCTTGGAGAAATTTAGATTTTCAAGGTTTTGAAGTAATTTCGCGTGATTGGAGAGGCGCGAGATGTTTAATTTATAGTAGAGGCTTGGAGAAATTTAGATTTTGAAGGTTTTCGAATTATTACGAGCGATTGGAGGGCCACGAGTTGTTTTTAGTAATGGAATTAACCTATTACCTTCCACGATCCCCAATTGGGGATCTATTCATTTTCTAAGTCTTTTAGCATTCATATATTCAAATATCATCATTCTTTCTTTAAATCATCATTCAAATATTAGATATATGACGTGCTTCTGAAATAAAATGCGTTTAAAACAGTCTGTTTTAGTTATATTTTTAAACAGTAATTTTCGCGAGTTATTTTTAATTGTACACTGTGACAAAACAAGTTTTGGCAGAGAATGGATTAAGTCGCGAGGTGTTTAATTTGTAGTAGAGCCTTGGAGAAATTTGGATTTTGAAGATTTTGAAGTAATTTCGCGCGATTGAAGAGCTATGAGTTTTTAATAGTGGATTTAAGTCTCAGAGAAATTTAGATTTTCAGAGTTTTGAAATAATCTCGTGCTAGTATTGAAATAATCTCGCACTAGTATCGATATAATTTCGCGCCAATATTAAAATACTCTCGCGCTGATATTTAAATAATCTCGCGCTAGTGTTTAAATAATCCCGCGCTAGTAAAGTCTTTACGTTGAAGAAAGAACCTTCCATGATCGATGCTTTTTTTCTATGCGCAGATATAAAATCATATTCGTGAGGCCGCCAACTTTCTCGATCTTCTCTGTCCTTCCTTTGACCTCTGATCGCAAGCGCCGTCGGCGTTCTTGCCAGGTAAGTGCAACCTTCCTTTTCTCACCCACAATTCAAGTATCACACCTATTTTCTCGCTTCAAAATGATCAAAACGACGACTAAAAAAATCCTAGAAAAATGGCGAGTATGAGCAGACCGGGGACTTCGACCAGCTCAAGTCAAAGCTGGCGTTGTGAAAATCTTTCCTGCACGGTGTGCGGTAAGACTCAGCAGGAATACGAGATATTGCGATTATTGCTTCGTGAACGTCTTTATCACGTCTCTATCTTGGTCATCCGGCTAATCATGAAAAATGGCATCGCCTCGAAGATGTCCACGAAGATCGCCAATTTCCTTAAAATCTCTCACGATAAACAACCCGGCATACCTCTGTCTCAGAGTCTCGATAGTATTTCTTGCTCGACGATCATCGATGCTCTCGATTGCTTTCAATCTTATCCAAGACGTCCATTTTGCATCAAGCATAATCGCAGATTCGAATGGAAAACTAGCTTGATCCGACATCGTACTCGTATCAACATACACCACGAAGATAGAGAGGAGGAATTGGTTACCTCATTTATCGAACGTTTCGCTGAAGTATTGCGATTGAGAACGTCCTTGGTAAATGAGACCGTTGATAACATCATGACGTCTTTTTCCGAGATAGTACTCGATTTTAACTTAACAAGATTGAAGTTAATCTCGAGAAAATCCGAGACTGCACTTGAGGATATTATAACCAATATGTTCTGGCAGCCGAGAGCAAAGCGTGATGATATTTATTACAAGAATAAAGCAAAAGGATGGTTCAGCTCGGTTGATATGGGTTACATTGTACCATCAGATGCGGTACCATTTTATCATATCTGTTCTTACAAGCCGATCGAGCAATGCCTCCTTACAAGCTGCAAGCATATTATCGAGAAAACATCTACTGACTTTATAAGCTGGTATATCGAGCCATTTTTCTATCAGGCTGATTCTTCCCCAATGCCGAATTTATTCGAGAAATTTCTAAAGCAAGCCAGGAAGAGAATCAACAATTCTTATGTTACGATTGTCGATGATAATCCTTTGTCTCTTCGCTATCATATGGCTCATGTTGTAGCAAGTAATTTGTATTCTAGTCAGCGATACATACGAGAGTATTTATCTCACACTGCTATTTTCAACGAACCGTTTGTTCATTTGCAACAGTGTGCACCGTATATCGTGAGATCCTTAAATTCGATCACTAGATTGCATATCTTCCATTTGATTTACAAGAATACAACATATGAGCAGTCTAGTTACGAATGTCTGTTTAAACTTCTCACTTTGTTGCGTGACGTTGTTTTGAGAATGCGAATTAATACGATTGTTATGCCGAAGTTTGGTTGCGGCTGCGATAATCTGACATTTAAACGTGTCATGAAAATGATTAAATTCGTGTTCCGTGATAGTCACGTGAGAGTGATCATTGGCGCGAAGAGTAAGGAATTTAGATGCTTGAAGTGTTACAAAATTAATGAGCCAATAAGGGAACAAGGTGAGGATGACATGTATCTTCCTGCCACTAGTAGCTCCTCATCCTCTGAGTCTGATCGAAATTCTCAAAAATAAATCAATATTCTAATATTTCATCGTTATTCGAATTTCTTATTGCACTGTGCGCTAAATGAAGAATTTTTTTTTGCGATAATAAACGTTCTTTTCCGTAGTTCCGTTTCCTTGATCGATTCGAGTGCTTAACGAAAAAACGTTAAGTAGTTGAATATTAAAACGTAATTAAATATTTAAACGTATATTAAATTTGATAAAATTTCTATTTGATAAAAATGTTTTGTTGGTTTATTTTATGTCTGCTGTTGAAAATCTTTTGTTTCTTGGTTTAGGTGTATTTTATTATATTTTTCTTCATTGGAGCATGGTCCAATAATCGAATAACGATTTTGATGTGCTCGCAAAAAAAAAATCAAATAGGTGTCAAAATGTGTTTTAATGAATATCTGCACATGTTTACGGTTACTGATAATCTTCTCGGGGATTATCTATATTCCGATTTTATGCAAAAATTGGAAATTAATATTTGTGATATCCTTTGACCGGAATTTGTGTAGATACAAAAAAAAATAATTGTGATCAGTGTTGTCAATTGAATTTTAAATGTTTTGTGTCAGTAATAATTAACTATGATTATATGCGCGCAAGGACTGCATCATTTATCATTCGATATTTCATTGCATCTCTTGAGTTTCTTAAAACTCATTGTCGTTGGTATCACTGATTATAATAAGATTTCAGAGAAAACATATTTCACAGTTTTGACTTTTCTAAGTGTAATATGAATATAATTACAATTTGCCGCTGCCAAGCTTCCCGCTAAAAAGTCGAATTCCTACCCATTGAATTTCTAATAGCTCGTTACCCTTTGAATTTTACCGATTTGTTTTTCTCCGAAAAATAAGATGGAGGCAGTCTCTACCGTGGGAAAAACCAATTGCACTATTATTTAAGACCAAGCAATTTTCATCTCCTTACTCAATCATTCTTCTCCCTTTTCGTAATTACTTAAAAAAAGTACCCAAAAATCTCACTTAATTTGCTAAAAAACTACTAAAAAATTCCATCTTCAACTGGTATCATCCAGTATCAAAATTTTAAAAATTTCAGCACTAATATTTCTAAATGCCTATGTACAAAATTTTCAATACAAGTACAAGTACATGCAACCACGTAACAGGTATTCGCAACGCTACGAAATTTCTCCAGCCTATGAAATCAGAAAGTAAGATATCTCTATCCCAAAATCCGTTGTCTAACATCGTCCTATTTGCTTTCAAAAAAATTCAACAATTACTTTCATCGACCAATTTTTCAAAAAATTCAACTTTCCTTTCACGTTACCATCTCAAAACACGCAACCTCTTCGTCAGAGATCTCGTCGCTTTGACGAAGTTGTCGCAAAATAGGGCGATTTGGGTCAAAGGAATGGAATCGTGTAGATCTTCCTCTCTGAAATTAAAGACTGGAGAAGCTTTAGAACGATCCGAATACCTTTACGTGGTTGTTCGGTTGCTGGCATTGATTCTTCGTATTCTATCGTTTGCATATTCTGTCGTTTTGGGGGTTGAGACACGCGGTTTAAGTACTGAACGAACAGATATTAATTAAAATCCAGGATGAATGATTTATTTCTCTTTTTCCATCCACTAAAAATAGAATTAATTAGTTTATTATATATTGTGATTTTTATCTCGACTTTATATTTTATGGAACTTAAAAGGGGTACCTTTATCCTCCCTTATTATAAAGTATGCAAACGTTAGCCTTCGAGGGATCAATGCTCGTGACCGTCCACTTGTACATATGTATATATGTATATATGTATATAAATTATGTACATAGGCGTAGAGAAGTAGTTTAATTAATTTATAAAGCACCGATTGACTTCCACATTCTTGGTCACTCCCGATGGATAATCCCAACTATTCCCGGCCTAAAAACTTCACTTCTACGGTAACGATGCACTGCCTTAATCTTTTTGAATCCTTTATTTTATAGGAACCTTTTTCAGACTGAAAGACGAGCACGTTCGTTAATTCTACTTTCTGACAGGTCAATGTCTCCGTCCGCCACCCCTGTTCACAAGAGAGAGAGAGAGAGAGAGATCACGACACATGTCCGACATAGACACGACACGAATCGGAATGGCCTTAAGAAATGGAATTAACGAATAACTTCGTCCATTATCGGAGAACGTTTAAATCTTCTTAAGCACTTCAGATTTAGTTTTGATTCTCCTTATTATTGTGTTCATTTGGAAATTATTTCGAAGAAATATAGGTTTATTCATTGTAATTTTGTTGAATGTATTTTTGTGTTTTTTAAGAAGTTTTTTATTTTATGGTATTCAGCAGGGCTGCATTAAATCTGCACGCCAGGGTTGTCCTTGGAACAACGACTTCTACTTCCTCTGACCGGAAGTCTTTGGTACCAAAAAATCCCCTCATGCTCCAGATATTTCACTGGCATATGTGGTAGCATGAGGGGATGTGTGGTACCAAAGACATGAGGCTGGAGGAAGTTGACGTCAAGGACAACTCTGGCGTGCAGATTTCGTGCAACCCTGGTGTTCGGTGTCGGAATTCTTTTATCCTTCAGGCAACTTTGATCTTATAAGTTGAAGTTACGTTGGCAATGTTTGAATGATTTTTCATGATATTTTTCGTGTTAAATCATTCGATATTGTCATCGTTCTTGTGATTTTTTTGGTTTGTGACCGTACCAAAGAATCTAAGCTTGGCAGATTTAAATTGTTCGTGGAATCCATGGGGAATTATTGTGGCCTTTTATTCGAGATTTTAAATGATTATTCTTTGATATCTCGTTATAAAATGCCGCAAGATGGCCCTTTGGGAACGCCGATACGCAATAATGATCATTTGATAATACTTCTTTTTCTGACCCTATATAATCTGATTTTATATTGTTTGTAAATATATCGAAATTATATAAATTCAATGGGTAAGAAGGATAATTCTGATAAAGTGAGGAGTTTTTATAGATGTATATATAATTTTTGTAACTTGTTTTTTGTTTTTTATACCTTGTTGAGATTTACAATTTGTTGTTCTTTAGATTCTAATGTACGTATTCGATTTTTGTCGTCCTTGCCGTGATATTTTTAAGTTTTATACATTTTTAGATAGGGAAAATATGAATTTTAATAGCGTTGTCTCTTTTGAAAAGTATATTATATTGGAGAGTGTTATTTGAATGTACGGATGGATGTGAATCTCCCCACTTCCTCTGGCCTTTTCTAATTTTTGTCACAATTGATATGCTATTTGCAGTTCCTAAAAATTTGTTACCAATTTATCTTACTTTCTTTCTTTTCGCGTGAAAACCTCGTGTCTCTATTTTGGCTCTTTAACGACATACATTTTTATAATTTCAATTAGTTTCGAAATCATGGTCACAAAATTTATGGTACTAAAATTCGTTTATATTCTCACAGTAAAATTCTATATATGCACGATTAATAATATTATTTATTGCTAAGAAACATTTTGAAGCGGCAACAAGTGAAGAAAAAAATTTTTGAAGACCAGTTCGGCTCGGTTTTCGTTTAAAATTTAAATAATATTAAACAATTGGCTGTTAATTAGGCTGTGATTTTGTAATTAGTAATAGAAATTTATTAGAAAATTTTTACGTATTTTGCATCTTTGTTTCCCTCGGTTTCACCATGCCGAGGGATCCTAAATGGTGCTATATTCCAAGGAAGATTTATTTGCCGGACACTTGTTGCGCTTTCTCTTCATCAGCCTGAAAACTCCCGTTTCCATTTACATCGGTAATCTCGTAATGTCATCATCTGTCCGTTCATCGAAGCTTATCAATCTAATTTCACATATTTCACGCACCATTTACTCATGTTCGCACAATTATTATTAATTTACATTACTTCTGCACCGTCCCATAGCATACAGAATTTAGCGGCAGAGTGCGCATTTCCGTGTTAACGGTGATCGTACGAAACAACAACTAAAGTCTTCCAACGATTATCCCTTTCTTTGCAATTTCCTCTTCCTTTTATCATTTAATATTCATCTCATTCCTACATTCATTCTAGGCAAAATTTTATTTACTTTATGGTCCTTCACCAAAGGAACAAAATATTTTCTAATTTCATGATCACAAAATTTTATTCCACGGTTCTTTCATTCCTTCTATGTTTATGGCTTCCTATTAATGTATCCTTGGTTTTACCGTCAGTGTTCCCATGCACACCTAAAGTGTTCAACGGTTCTCCCCTTTTTTGCAGTTCCCATTTCCTTTTATCATTTAATATTCATATCATTCCTACATTCACTCCGGGAAAAATTCTGTTTACTTTATGGTCCTTCACCAAAGGAACAAAATATTTTCTAATTTCATAATCACAAAATTTCATTCCACGTTTCGTTCATTCCTTCTATGTTTATGGCTTCCTATTAATGTATCCTTGGTTGTACCACTAGTGTTCACATGCAGACCTAAAGTGTTTCAACGGTTCCCCCCTTTTTTGCAGTTCTACTTTCATTTTATCATTTAATATTCATCTCATACATACATTCACTCGAGGCAAAATTCTGTTTACTTTATGGTCCTTCACCAAAGGATTGACATATTTTCTAATTTTATAATCACAAAATTTCATTCCGCATTTCGTTCATTCCTCCTATGTTTATGGTTTCCTATTAATGTATCCTTGGTTGTACCACTAGTGTTCCCATGCACACCTAAAGTGTTTCAACAGTTCTCCCCATTTTTTGCAATTTCTTCTTCCTTTTATCATTTACTATTCATCTGATACCTACATTCTCTCCAGGCAAAATTCTATTTACTTTACGATCCTTCACCAAAGGATCAAAATATTTTCTAATTTCATAATCACAAATTTTCATTCCACGTTTCGTTCATTAGTCCTATGTTTATGGTTTCCTATTAATGTATCCTTGGTTGTACCACTAACGTCTCCATGCACACCTAAAGTGTTCCATCGGTTCTCTCCTTTTTTGCAGTTCCCCTTTCATTTTATCATTTACTATTCATATCATTCCTACATTCATTCCAGGCAAAATTCTATTTACTTTACAGTCCTTCACCAAAGGATCGAAATATTTTCTAATACCATAATCACAAAATTTCATTCTGCGTTTCATTCCTCCTACATTTATGGTTTTCCATTAATGTATCCTTGGTTGTACCCCCAACACCCCTATTCCTTGTTCTTCGGCACGATCACCATTAGACTCGGAATATTTCTCGCACATTTCGCACAAACATCAGAATTATCTTTGCCCGTAATTACCCCGGTAGAGAGCTGCACCCTGTACTTCTCTAGACAAGTAGAACCCCATAGAAAACCCATAGAACTTAAAAAAATCCCGTGAAGCTCAGCGAATGCGAATATGGTCTGTGATGGTAGCAAAACACTGTTACTAGTAGTAGGCTTCCCAAAATTTCGGACAACCCCTCAAAATTAAAATTCTCATAATCCCATACCCCTAAATTTCCCTTAAGGAGTGAAGGAGAAAGATAAAGAACAGTCCATAAAGAGCGAAAGAGGAGAAATAGTCACATGGTATTAATGGAGTCCACCGTATGAGGAAAAGAAAGTGAAGGAGAAAAGAAAAAATGTTATAGAATCGATGACGCTTATGGAGTTCTGCAACAGACTGCTTCCTAACGGGTACCTCGAACCTTTTAGATAACAGAGCAAAAATATATTTTTTATCACAGTTTTCCCCATTCTCCTCTCAAGCATCATTTCGAGAACGAGCTCTCTATCCAAACAGCAGCATCAGGCGGGAATGATGCTCTCTCTGGTATACAGGGCTCATTCTCTTCAAGTTATTGTGAAAAATTGAAAAAAGAAACATTTAAGAAAATACGGGTCCTTTAGAAACACTTCCCAGATGCGCTTCTATGCTTGGCGTTTGCGATATAAACACGTCGTTGGCTCGAAAGATTTATAGGTGAATTACGGTATTACATCGAAGACTGTAGGGATTTAGATGAGGTGAGGTTGAAGGATTGTTTAGATCAGGGTTTAGAATTAACTGATCACAACACTCGTCCTTGAAGGAAGCTTCCTATGTCCTTTACCAACCGGATGTGTTTCGTACCAGTAATCCTCCCATGCTGACGTGTATGCAAGTAACATATACGAAGCATGGTGGAATTTGTGGCACCAAAGATGTGCTGTTGGAGGATTAAGTAACTTTTCTTCAAGGACACGTGCGGTGACCATTTAAGTCTGAACTCTGGTTTAGGTGAAGTAATTATCAAAGTGATATGGACGAACTGTTATGTCGATATTGAAGGCTTTCAGGAATACCTGTCAGGTAAATTTTGGACATCTTGCTTAGAATTTGGTTTTAAAGTTTATTTCCGATAGTGCTTATTCATTAACATTCCATGGAAATTCATAATCATGATTCATAATCATTCGTGGTGGAAATTATGAGAGTGGTTGGAGTCACTTGATCTTTGTTTTGTAATATTTGAAATCTATCTTTTGGGTGGACATTTAGTTTTTTGTAATGAGTTTTTAAACTGTGTTGAAGTATTTATTATTGTAATTACCGTTTGAGATGGCAATTTGTATTTGTTGTGTAGAATTTTATCTTTTTATTTAAAGTGTAATTAGTTGTGTCATATTTTAATGTATGTCGGTGCAATGCAAAGTAATTTCCAAATTTTGTACTCGGGCCACTTTCAGAATTACCGTCACATTTATTTTTCTTTGCGATTCATCTTAAGTGTAAATCAGTCTTCAGTTTTTCATTTAAGTTTCTATCAAATTCATGATCCTTCATTGATAGTAGTCATTAATGTTCACATCACAATCAATCGTTTCATTTCATGTCGGCATGAAGACGAAATATTTCTTAGCGTGAAGGAAAACCGTAGTAAAAAGAAAATCAGGACGAAGGAGAAATAAGCCAAAATGGAAGCTATATTTTTCGATACATATTCCATCGAATAATTTATATATCGCGCATTAAAATTAACCCTAGTATGTAAGAAAGACTATTGAAAGTCGGCAACTGATCGTAACGTTTAGTACAAAACAGGAAGTGAGCACCGAAAGTATTTTTGCGATGTTGAATGAGATATATATTTTGAAGATGGAACGACGTAGTTTTTAGTATAAGCAAAATATCTATTTATCGTTTTCTGCATTTCCAATTAATGTCATAGCATTTAGTGTCGTTAAATTTTCAGAGAATATATCTATACGTTTAACAGATAGACTTTTAATTGCATTTATTTTTCGTTGAAATCATAAACCTGCACTCTTCCCTTATGGACGTGCAGCATAGGAAATGGACATTAAAATCGTAGATTTATAGTCAATTCTTCTAGTCATCCTCAATGTTAATTGTAATATTAATTCCATATATCGATTTTTAACTATATTCAATTTTATTACTTGATGTATTACCCATAACTCACAGTAGAAACAGTCTCTGGTATTATCACATTAGATTTAAACAATATATATTCAATAGGATTTAATGTTAATAAAATTAGCATAGTTTTAAAATAGTTTGAGACGGTAGCACAAATTAACACCTCGGATAACAGTTTCGGATCCCCGAATTATTCTAGATATGCTTCTCATATATATCTCTGCAATAGAATTAAGATGATTATATTTAATATATATTAATCGTAGTTGACTTTAAGGATTAATAATCGTCGTAGTTTTAAGGCATATTAACCATAGTTGATTTTAAGGCATGTTAATCATTCAATGTTATCTTAGTCAATTTTATTGTAATTGTTAATGTTTATTATACGCAAGGAGAGAGGGATATCGACGTTTTGGACGTAACGTTTTAATTCGATCTATATTATGTATCAATAATCAATGTACACCATATATAACTCTATATTCAATTATAATAGATATTTAACTTTAAGGCATATTAACCATTCGAAATTAAGATAGTAGAAATTATTGTAATCATCAACATCTCTGGCACGGGCGAAGGAAATAGTAATAGTAACTTCTTTAATATATCTATCATTTGTAGTTGTAGAATTAATATATAGAATTAATATAGTAGCAAGCGTCATATTATAGTTATTAAAGTATTCATTCCATAGAAATATTTAATCATAGAAATTTAAGATCTATATATCTATCTATATATATCCATATTAGAAAATAGATATCGCTAATAGGCTAAGGAATTTTATTTTTAAAATATTCAGTTAATTTGAGTTGCAGCAGATTTAAATATAATTCAATTTAGATACAGCTTTAATGGACAAGGATAATTTCAATTGTGATATTACGTTAAATTGTATAGAATCGTATCGTTTTGTAATTAATTTTAAATATGCGTTAAAATTCAACATATTATCGTTAATCTTTCGTATGAAAATTCTATCAATCATCACACATTTCATCGGAATTAAGTATCATCATATTATCATATTCAATGTTTGATTCAACGATTCTCGATGTTAAATTATAAATGTTCTAAACTTCCACGTACTCTTCGATATATTAAAGACCCGTCAAAATTATCCAATTCGATAAACAATCTTCTTCTCTTTTACAGAGCTTCATTTCCATTACGACTAAAAATATAAAATTCTGAAATTAATGTATCTTTCGATTGACATTCCATATCTACGTTTTGTAGTTTCAATTGCGGTCGTTTAAGTTCGAAAAGACGTAGGAAGTTAAATTATCTCAATAGAAAGAATTCTATTTATTCGTAATATGTTACATTGAATGTATCATATACGATATACGATATACGATATCACTACAACGAGTATGATATCTAATATCAGTATAATATCTACGATATCTCATATCAATTTCAAATTGATATCATTGTTCATAAAAGGCAGTCCTAAATATACGTATTGTTGCGCATGAAATTTTGCATTTTTAATTCACCATCTACCTTAAAAGTCTCCCCTTCGACTTCAAATATATTCGACTCGTAGAGATGCAATTTTTATTTTGAGAAATTCATTTCTTTCATTAGCTGTTTACGTTTTTCCTGCCAATCGTCGGCAATTGGTCGATAGCGATTTAATTAACTTTGACGTACCGGGCTTTGTCATGAAGGGCAGTAGATACACAATGGCTGATCCGACTGATAACCAAATTAGCAATAACCCCTTGAGCGTTTCGTGTTCCCCTATATATTCAGACGTAGCGAAGATCGATGAATGTTTCGGTATTATTGAAATCAAATTTATTTTCTTCGACTATACATTTGATGGAACCCGAAGATTGTTAAGTTTTTCAATATTTACACTCTGGTTTAGGAGCTTTGCATTTTTAAATTTCCCTTTAATTTAGTTTCTTTTAATTTCCTTTTATTCCATTTGAATTTTCCTTTTATTTGGTGGCAAGCTGTTAAAGGTGAGTATTTCAATCGATTACTCGAATTTGTTAAGAGATTGAAGCGAGTTATAAATTATGAACCTTCGATTGATTAAAAGAATTTTATAAATAAAGAACAGTGTATTTAATTAGAATAGAATTTTTTATTACACGTCATCCTTTATAGTGATATTTTTAACGGTGGACTAACATGTTCAGACGTTCTTTAGTTTTTTTCCAGTTATAAGAATTTAACGTGTATCGATTAAGTGGTTAATTAAATTAAGCATGTGAGATAAAATGTTGAATTAAAAGCTTAGTGAGTCCAAATAGAAAATCGTTACTATTTTGAAAAAGAGATATAAATTCGTAGATGGTAAAAAAATTAAAGAATCTATTTTATATGAATGATAAAAGTGACAAAAAGTAGGTGGATGAAAGAGAATAATTAGTCTCGTTGGACCGATCGGCCGGTTTTGCGCGGAAGAGCAAATAGATTGTGACTGTTGCTCGAAACCGCGAAATTAATTTGCTCTTCGAAGGGGAAGAGATAGAATGAAATACCGCAGACGTACTTTTAAAGAAAGCTACAAATTTGATTTTTCACGATACAAGTACAAACAGGAATCGCAAATATTTGTACGCGTCTTTCCGGAAATGCGCTCCGTCCATGGATACAATTAATTTCGCCGGTCCAGCATGACGATGTGTGAAATTCATCGGAGACGAGAGCAAGAATTTGGCGATATTAAACGACACACCCTCTGTTCCACTCTATAGACCGAATTTCGAAAATTTCAAAAGGTTAAAAAATTCAAAAACCACGAATTCTACTTCCGGAGAACGATAATCGCCAAAGTCAATACTTGCATAAATTTAATTACAATTGACTCTTCCATAATTAAGTTTCTATTCACGCAGAGTTAAATTTATACTGAACTATTATATAAAACAATAGCTTTAAAATTAATTTTAATATCTAATTCTTTGTAAAAAATATTTGAATTTACTTAAATAAAGATTTCTCTCGATAAAAGAAAATAAAAAATTAGTTTCTTTTTCGATTTCCCACAACTATGCAAATAAATCGATCAAGATCTTCGCCTCCTTCATTTTTTTCACCCTCTTTGTTTCATATTTTAGAATATATTAGAATCAATCATCGGTAGATTTAATATTAAAGGGTGAACTATAAATTGTTACAATAGTTCATAAACCGCTTAGAGTTACTTCCTAAAATATTCATTGTAAATTGCAAAGTTTCGATCGATTAAACTGTGACAAAGCTTTGAATAGTAACACTTTCAGCAAGCTTTATAGTCTGCAGCTATGTTTATTGTAAATCCCGAAATTTCGATGGACGCTTTTGAAGGAGAAAAGCTTTGGTCGACGAAACATTAAAAGCAAACGGCGTACAGGAACGTTTAGAGGGTGATCGCAGTTTATAAATTCATTGAGAGTCACCTTGTATAATGTTCCTTGCAATTTGTGATATTTAGGTCGATACTTTAAAGGGGGCAAAGCTTTTAGCGCTTTGTGCGCACGAGACGGAACTTTGAGGGGTTGCCTGTCATGGGTTACACGTTGTTTGCACTTGCCTTTCGATATGTTTGCTTCAAACTGTTAGAACTCATTTGAAATTCTCAAATGATATCCGAAGGAACTACACTAAAATCTGGCGCACTGAAATATTGATGAAAAAAATCTAAAAAAAGCTAAGTACATGGAGTAATTTAATGAAAAAATTCTTTTACACAATTTTCTTCATAAATTATAAAGTCTTTTTTCTTTTGGTACGTTTTCCTATTACTACCAATTGACAAATAAAATTTAAATAAAATCAAATCAATTTAAATCATTTTTTTCTCCCCTTCCCAAGCTTAATTTTAATTATTATGATCATTTCGCCTACGGTCATTAAGTATTATTTTATATGGATTGCAAATCATCTGATGATGACGATATGATTTATTAAATGACAATTTATCAAAAGCCTCGAAAATGCGACGGAAATTTCATTTCGGTCTCCCTAATGAGAATTTTAGCCTTTAATTTTATACACAGTGATATTCATCTCCAAAAGTTTCCTCAAATTTCCATTCAATCTGATAACAATTAAAAATAAAAGAATATCAACGGCAAATATATTAATATCGTCGATAATTAATAATCCTATTAAAGCCACCCCGTCTACTGTGATTCGCACTTTCCTTCGACGGTAAGCAAGAATTTATAGGAGAATCAAGATCAAAGGGTTTTAATAAAATTATAACTTAATTCACTGCAAACCACAGAAAATATCAATGTCAATATGAAACGTTTAACACTAGATTTACAGAGCCAATTTGGCTCTTTCAAAGTTAGATTACTATATATATATAATATATTGGTTGGTTATTTCTTTTAATAATAAACCTTTCATTTAAATTGACTTGGAACTATTAGGTTGGAAACTATGAAACGGGCGTTTTTGTTTAGTCTGTGTTCAGCTGCGACTGAGAGATATTTATTGTAACGTGCACTCGATATTTTTATTTATAAATTTTAAAGGTATTCTTCCTACTCATTTCGTAAAATCTTTTCGTGTTTGTATCCCATTTTTATTTAATTTTCTCCGAAACCAGATGGAAACAAAACGCGATTCACATCTACATTTCTTGTACGAGTTCAAATTGAATCATAGCGCAGCTCAAGCTTCAAGAAACATTAATCACGCATTGGAGATGGATATAATAATGAAAAAAATGCTCGATATTGGTTCTAAAAATTTCGTTTTGACAATTTAAGTATCGTCAACGAGCCTCGAGGAAGACCGCCGAACCATATTGATAACGAGGAATTAAGGACGACTGTGGAATCCGATCCACAAACAATTATTTATGAACTTAGGTTTAAACTAGAAACTAGCCATACGGCTGTGTTAAAACATCTGCGTGGAATAAATGAAGTATTATTTTTATTCAACGCCCGTTTCATAGTTTCCAACCTAATAGTTTCTTTGCAAAAAACTTCAATTTTCTTGTGCGTGTCAAATTGGCTCACTTCAGAAAAATAGGTATATTAATATCCGTAAATCTAGTGTTAATCATAAATCGCTTTATCACGATGAAAAATTGTAACTGTTCAACTAATTATTTATATCGAGAAAAAAAAGTATTTTTAAACAAAAAATATAGATTACTCTACTTAAAAGTTGGCATGAATATTTTTCATTGTGTTAAAACACAAATCCAGACGTATCTCAGTTTCAAAATAAACGGTTCAATTGTAACCCCCTGTCTTCTCCAAAACAAATTGGAAATTCATCTTTTAATTCGTTTCTCACGAATTTTATCGAGCACCCCTAGCAGTCTGGCTTTTTACCCGAGTCCAGACGAGAAGCATGGGGTGGTATCGGTAATCAGGGAATGTCAGTAACAATGCCTTGCCAAAGGCACAACACCGTGCAGTTAAACGCAAACTGTTCACGCCTTGAGATCCGTCGCGTTCAACTGCCAAACGCATACGCATGCAGTTTGGAAGACCGTGCATGTATGACTCGCAGTACAAAGGATTATGCACTTCATAATATCAAGTGTAGCTGGATACGCTTTCGAAGGGGAGAAACGTTTGGATCAAGAACGATTTAATGTTCGAAGGACAATTACCGGTATGAATTGGAAAGGTCAAACGTACGGTGTGTGACCCTTTGAAGTATCCCCGTTTAAAAAATTCCTACTCACGTAGAAGCTTTTTGACTGGAGAGAATGTTTTCATTGTTTTACAATATTTTACGATGAAGGTTGTTTAATGTAAAAGTGCTTGGAACTTTCGTTGACGAATTTCCCAATTTTCCGTGATAAAATTAGATGTGATTATGAGTCATTAATTAGGTTGTGGTTTCTTTTATTCATTCGTGATATGAGTAGTTAAGTATTGACAAAAAGCTAATGACTCGTTGACTATTTATCTGTTTGTGTCTCTAAAGTTGCTGTCTGGTAACGATGTGACCGTAGAAAAAGTTTCTTATTAGAAAACAATGATACTTTAATGAAATTAAAAATGAAAAAGCTCGAGTTAATTGCGAAAAATATTAAGCATTGTACGATAGTTTTTATTAGGTAGTTCTAACTGGATTCAGAACTAAAAGTTGCTTTTTTCATTAGAAGTGAAATAAATTACGTAAGAATTAATGCAGGGGTCAGAGGTCATTTCATTTACTTTTTAGACATTAAAAAACATCTTTCTCTATAACTATGAAGTAAAAAATTATGAAAAAATTCAATAATATTCCAAAAGCATAAAATAATACATTGCTAATTTTTTATTAGAATCCATCGACTCGTTTTTCTATTAGAAAACTAAAAAAAGATTTTACGGACTCAGCAAAAATTTGTTTCCATAAGGCCCGTGTTAAATATGTTATTTTTAAACACGATTTATTCATAAACCGTGTGGACGAACTCGTTGAGATTCCGGTTATAATTATAAAATATCATGAAGTATATATTTTCAAAATTTTGAGGAAATCTATCGAAAAATGATAAGTGCCTAGAACTACCTTAAGACTTCACGAAATAGAATTATATCCGTATTTTGAATTATTAGTATTTGACCTATTCCCTTCGCCTCGAAATTCTTTTTCTTAAATTACCGCTAACGATTATACGTCAGAAAGTGACAATTACATAAAAACGTCACAGAATGTCTTCATGAATTTTTCAATAGTCTAGTGAGAATGATTAGATCACTTACATTAACTACATACTTGATTTAATTAAAGTACAATCGTAGAAAGTGCACTTAAATTTCGAAATCTCAAGATGATTAAATTGCATCGATAAGTTTTAACACACGATCACTTTCAATTCTTCAAACATCCATTATGGATGCACCTCTGCGAGCTCCAATTTCGTGCAAATAACTTCTTGGAAAATAATGACAGTACGCGGCAAGAGTGACCCCTCGCATTAACTGCCTAACAGGTTTAATAGAATAACGCTTCGACGACAACATAAGCGACTTCATGATTGCGATTACGGTCGTTGCAACGTCAAAGTGGAACTTGATTTCATGCTCGTAGTGGGTCACAGCTACAATCTAGACCAATATCGTTTAATTTTGCGATATATACGCATACTCCCGCACCTAGATGTGTAGAATAAATTGCACGCAATAGAAATACGAACGAGGATGGACGAGTATCAAATTTCTTCGCGCGTTGCACTTTCAATTTTCCCCTTAATACAATCAATTGTTAAGGTAGAAATAATAAATGTCTTGTTTTGCATGTAATTCTAACGGAAGCGATTAATTGTGATAATTAGACTGCGGATGTTTATGCAAATTTCGAATTTCACAAATGCAGGTGAGACACGAGAACCTATCTAGGGATTAATTGCACTCGATTTATGTTACAACAAATATCGTACTTTGGATATTTTAGATAAATTTTTATATTATGTTCTTTTTGTATATTTTAGCCGTATCTAATTTGTCATAAATGCATAAAAATCCGCAGTCTAGTGATAATGCAAAGGTAGAAATCTCTGTTGATTTAATCTCCGTTATCGCAGGGGTTGATTATTAATCCTCAACTACCCCGATTGATAAGGTGAAAATTGGAGAACGAATGATAAGGTTTCTGAATTGGGAAACTGAAGTACCGACTGTATGAAATTCAGGAGGAATTTTGTAGAATTGTGGAAAGAAACTGATTTGTTGTAGAAAGGTAAATTATAGTGATAAATCACTTTTCCAGCGATAGGAAACGAAATTTTGGAGGACGATGTGAAGTGATAAGACTACGACTATCAACCATCGATATATTAGACACTTCGTGTGTAAATTTTATCCGATACTGTTTTAACAAATGATGCAACGATGTGATTAAATAAATTTTAAAGAGAGCAATAATAAATTAGCAGCGAATGATAAAAAATGCCGAGCGTTTCGCTGATAATCTTGACTTTTTCTCTGGATCTTTAATCAACTTCAAGAATCAGGCTATAAATTTAGTCCGCAATCTATAACTTATAACTTATATTATAGTTCATAATTTAATTTAGAATGTATGTTTATAATTTTAAGTTAACGTCCGCACTACTCCTGCATCAACCATAAGTTCGACTTTGTTTTACTGTTTACCTCCTAGTTAATTACTTTATAAATTTTATATGTCTATGTTATTATACTGTATTTACCAAAGGGTTTTTATTACCCGTTAATAAAATATAATAATAAAATATAATAGCTGCTAATTTGAATGCCTCTTAATTCTTCCATCAACAAGTGGACCAAGACACATATTTGAAAATGCCCCCGTAAATTGTTATGGATTAATTATTTATTAATTAGTTTTCTAAGAAGGAAGAAAAATGATGCGGAAAATCGTTCCATTTCCTATCGAGGTGCAAGAAACAACGAGTTTTCTGCGAGCTCGTTTAATAATTACCTCTTCCTCACGGTGGGACGGCTTAATTAAATTACACGACGAGGTCGTTACAGTACATCAGTGATATAAAAGGACCTTCAAGCTGAAGAAGAGTGTTAAACCAGTTGAACATTGTGTCGCGACATGCTCGCCTCATTATTACCGTTCTTCTTAGGTTGGTAAGCCAATTTTCCATTTAGTCTCTCCTCCCGTTAATCTTTTTAAAACCGTACATTCGATAGAAATCAATTTCTCCTTATTTTCCAATAATTATTCCTAACATTCAATTAGTCTAATTTAACCAAAATCAATATCCAAGTTTGTATCTTACAAAAATCCTCTCAAAAAGGTCATCCAAAGGTCAAATCTTACTTACAATAAAATCTATCAAATCACCGGATATTAATATGAAAATAACTATAATGTGTTCCATTTAAACTTCAATAATTTTAAAAAAGAAGACAATCTTTATCGTGACGACCCAAGATTCATTATTTCCGTAATTAATTTGAGAAGTTAACAAATTTAATTCAACAGTGGCTCGTATAGCAGTCGACGAGTTCAGTTGGCAAAATGGCCCGGAATACGTCTTCGACGTGGACATGAACATTACCACAACACCCATGAACTACGATGGAATAAAGCAGAATAATTACACCACCATGAACCTCATCTGTCGACCCAGAGGAGCAGACAGGCTAAGATGTTACCTGGATAACATTAAACTGCAAAGTATCGATATTACGAATGACAACGAAGTCGACATTTCCGACGAAGAAGTCAAAGGTTTCCCTAACAAGGCCACTTTTGATATAAAGTTCAACGACGACGGCGTGGAATATTTAATTGTACCATACGCCATGCACGTTTTTACTCTAAACCATCTCAAACAAATCGTCGAGCTGCTCCACATTGGTGCAGATTTAAATGGAATTCCTGATGGGACTTTCCATGAGGCTGAAAACTCAACTATCGGCAGATGCAATGTCACTTTCGGAATTAATCATTTCCCATCGAAGGATATACTTCGAAAAACAAAGAATCTACGTTACGAACTCGAATCATTGCCGCAATTGAACAAAGTGTCCGGTGAAGCAATCGTAATCAGGAAGATGAGGAATTTGAATAATTGCAGCTACTACGCGTCATTTTATTACGGGACTTACGGGAACAATAATGTCGTTGAGGAGGAATTGAATTCTCATTTGGTAAGAAATTCAGTTTTTACTAATTGTGCGATTTTTTTTTATCCCGATTTAATTTGTTTGTAAATGTTTAAATAATTTTTATCCCATTGTAATTGAATGGTGGAAAAAAGTGATTCGTTCGTAATTGTTTGCATATTTCTATTAAAAATCTTACTCGTAAGAGTGTAATTTTAGTGGAAAAAATTAATTTATAATATTAGAGATAATTTCATAGGATTTTCATTTGCAGGAAAGCTCAAAGAGTCAGATATTCGTTTCCGATACTCACTTCGAGTCGTGGTCTATGAGGATCGGTTCTTTTGGCACACCAGAGGAGAGTAATCACACTCACATGAGAGAAATCATAAGTTTGATACTAAAAGACATTAGACAAGCCAGAGATGAACTACCTGAAATTCCGGAAGAAGCAAAAACTAATATTATTGCTAATTCTGACATCGACAGATTTTACTCGATGAAGTAGCGGTGACGATGAGGAACCTGAAACAGAGCTACACCTCTCGAAATATGTTAGAATAATGGAAAAATAACAAAGAAACTTAACTATGTAAACCATAACGTTGATAATAAAAATGAAGGAACATTGAAAAATTTGTCATTATGTAAATGAAAAAGTTGATTTTCAGAGGTGAATACTTACGACTGAATTGTTGATGTGGGGGGCTCGAAGTTTTGATATTCCGAGAACAATATTATTTTCTACTTAACACTTTACCGACCGATATTTTTTTAACCTCCTCCCCCTTCTGACCGATCACTCGGCCACAAAAACTTCTTTAACCCTTTGCACTCCTATGTCGAGCTACACTCGACACAGCTTTTTGTGACACTTAATGTTTCATATACTAATTATCGACTTTTAGAAATCAACAATAAATTTGCATTTCAACAGGAATACACCGTACTATCTACAATTGTTCCTAGTATTAAATAAAAACGAATAATCAACAGTAGACAATTTTCCGAGATTATATTTGCTTATCTGACAAAAAGTTAATAAAATAATTCGGAGCGCAAAGGGTTAATACAGATATCTATCTGAAAATTACAAATTCTCGTCACTGAATCCCTAACACAGGTAACCGCAATGATAAATGATAATTTGTTAATTGGAATGGCAGCCAATTAACACTAGAACTACCAAACCAGTCAAAATGACTGGTACACAATTTTTTCAAAAAATTCTCCAAGTTTACATAAGAGTCATAGAATAAATATTCTACGTCTATATCAATAAACATAAATCACCCAATCGATCAAATTTTCCGCCGCATGATTCCGCCTTTTTCAAAGTACTTATTTAATTTATTAAAATATGTTGGATTTGACGCCGGTAGTTCTAGTGTTAATAAGTTAAAAGTACAAAGGCGTTCGGTCCGAAAAGCTTATTAATCCTTTTAGTGCCGGACGACGATATATCGTCGTTAGCAGACGTGCTAACACTGGGAATCGAAGGGTTAATGTTTAGTTTCTAATACGATATCAGTAATTTTATCATAGATAATTGTAAATGCACTGTTTATGCTGTATATTGCGTGTTCTATCTACACTATTGCCAAATGACAATTCTTTTTATTCGCAATTACATTTGTCATTAATTCCATCAATTTTTTCGGTAGACACTAAAAGGGTTAATAGGCTTCCGGTCGGTAAAGTGTTAACGTAAATTGTCAGTTATTAATGCCAAAGTACGCGCATGCATTTATCTCAAATTATCTTTTGCAATAGTACCTGTAAGAGCGGAAAAAATAAAGTTCCAAAGTTGAAAATAGTAATTTCTACCAAATCGAAATTGCTACGTCCACACAAACAGCTTTTACTGGACGTATATATACGTCCAAAGCAGTCGAAGGGTAAACAGAAGTAACGATAATCTTTCATGCTCCAACATATCCTCTGCACAGTTGCATAAAAACGGCGAGAGAGCCGTTAGAGAAATTTCCTTTTATTTAAATTACGGATACATTAAATTATATATCTACGATTATTCACACACGTTCATACACCCACGCAGTGTCGTGTGTAATGTGAACGTATGACACGTGCACATGTAGTTCAGCGATCACTGTAAATTCGAAGATTATCCAAGAACTGTTTCTTTTGACATTGACAGACTATTTAAAACAAAAAAAAGAACTGTTTCCCTAGTATATATTATATATATATATTTATATATTTATATTTGTATGTATACGTTTCATGATCTCCCTTGCACACTTTCTCGCATGATTCCTCACGCCGATTCAAAAGCGAATTCTTCATTCACGTGACTAATTCTTAACATTAACAATAATTGTGTAAATTGCAAACGGCCCCCGTAAAACTTACGTCTCGATACTCGCAATAATCGTTCGATCACCATAAACGTCTCAAACCTCAATGACGAGTATCTCGTTCCAATCTCGCATTCCAAACTCGCACGATAAGAGTTACAAGTTTCTTTTGTTTCTTTTCTCATTCGATCGAGACGTGGAATGATACTGAAGAAACGATATTTGTTTAGTTTCGAGTAAATACGGCTCGATTTTAAAAAGAAGAAATTTTTTTCATAAACGTGCACAGTCCTTCGAGGAATGGTTCAAGTATCTTGGAATTGATTTTTCATTGCACATTCTCGGCTGCGATACAACCGAGTTCCTTTTAAATACTTTGTTATTAGTAGCTAATATTAATCTAACGATTAGCTTTAACACATTCAAAAAGCAAGGAATTATCGTGAGACAATGCTCGGAATGATAGTCGATATTCTCTTTTGATAGTTTCGATGGAATTGCTACGATTATATCGCGGAGGATGTTATTTCAAGTAAGTTTCGAATTTCATATTTGAATTTTGGCACAATAATTGGACGATCTCTGATTCCTGTTATCAATATAAGCCCTTCGTAGGAACTCTTAATGATGAAGACTGAAAATATTGACGATCCAAAGGCCAGTGACTTTTTAAAATTGACAATTCTTTTCTTAATTATGCTACGCACTTGATGCTGTCGTTTTTTTCACTGGGGCAAATTAACACGCACCTGGTGTGACATCGGTTTCGTGCATATTAATACAATTCGGTGTATAAATAGACCGAACTCTTATTTTCGCTACGTAGCAAGTTACTTTCATTTTCTTTTTATCGATAAAATTTCCGAGTGATCTCAGCGACTTAGTGCACATTCATCACAACGCATAAAATTGTCTCTAAAAACACGTACAATGTAAATTCAGTCGATCGTTTTAGCTCGTTACAATCAAGGTAATACTTAATTATGACATCTAATTACCATTATCAGAAATGTCTCCATTTTATCTACCAGTGGCCAACTGTGTTTCTAAATTTCATAGAAACTTGTTCGATATAAATGAACCAGGCCATTTTTTTTTAATTTGCAGAAGATACGAAAGCGATCTGCAATTATTGATCTTGCAATTCGACTTTTTTTTTACGTAAGTACGTTCCGTTTCGAATTGACAAATTTTACGTAAATATCCAATCACGATTGCGCTCGATAATTATAATGGCACGATTACAATGATCTTTGTGCGTACATTTCATATTGACGATTATTATATCACCGCCTCTTATCTGTCCGCTTTGACGGCGTTTTATTTTTAACGTGTTGTCTGCCAATTACGATTTTTCTTTCACACTTTCATTTACTTCCAAAAACATGGAATTAATTTCGACCTAATTACGCAAAAGCGATTTTTTTCCAAATTCGATTAACTAGACGTTGTAATTACAATTTGCTAATGTATTTTTCAAATACAATAGACCAAGTGTGGCAGTCAACGCGTTAAGTAAATGCAAAGGAGATTATCGAAGGAGTAGAAAAACTTTCTCGCCTCTTCATTTCAAAGTCTAGAGAAAATTCCGATTTTAAATACTTCATTTCAAATACAATTATCAATTTCGATTAATTTCCAAGATGCTACTGTTAAAAATGCACGATATAAAATGCAGGTAGATTTAAAAAGACGTCGAGTAACGTTCTATGGAAGCGATAAAGATGTAAAGCTCCTTATAGAAAAATTGGTATAGAAAATTCAATGTGACATAGAATAATTAGACCATGCGACAGAAATTCGTCCATTTCCATGGGCTTTAGACCGTACACTCGCAGAAATCATTCTACAGTCGCAGTTTGATTATTTTTTTTTTGCCCAATCGAATCGAACGATCGAGATGACAATTAATTATTTTGACAATTTCACACTGTGACAATTTGACATTTACAACATGGATGTATACAACTCGGGGGATATTGTATCTATACGATTTATGAATATAAATATAGCGCATGTATGTATAATATATCTATTTATCGACAATCTGAAGATCACGTATATCCAGTATACGCGAGTGCCTTTGTTTTCCATCGACTCGTTCCTTTCTTTTCGTCCGACAATAATCGTCAAATATTGCCTCTCCCTCCTTCAATAACCCGCGTCTAACTGAATTCACATCGTATTAAACGATTCCCATAGATCTTCCTCCTATATCAATTCTCCATCGACATTCTTACAAACTTGCACAACGTTTACGTCACTTTAAGAACAACATCAAAGAGAGACAAAGATATGACTGTGGAAAATCTTGAAGGAGAATCCCATAACGTCACACGATACTCACACGACCATCAACAAAGTAATTTCATTACAAATTTCATAATCAATAAAGCGCCAACCTAAATCACTCTCAACCCATCTCGATTATGACCTCAAAATAGGATCCCTTCAATGATAACGGTATTCTATGGAGTTTTTCCCTATCTACTTCTCACTCGTTCTCATTCTTCTTTTCTCTAAATGGTCCTTACTAACATAACTCCACCTAGATCTCGCATTAACACGAAAAAATTCATCCCAAGGACATCACCAACTCGTAGAGTTCAATGTCAAGGAGCATTCTCCCTTTATACAGGAGCCAATCTTTTATTTCATCTTTATTTCGCGTTTCGTTGATTCTCCCTAGATTTGGAAAACAAGCTAGCCTAACCTACGTGTATATACAATTGTTATTATGTTCGTGGAAGAGGTGCGGCTTGCACACCCTGCAACCGCGGCCCAGTCGAATGTTTCTGTGTACAAAACGGGGCGTCACGTACGCAGAACGGATAATAATAGTACAACGGCATTATTATTGGCTGTTGTTCATGTTATTAATGTTGTTCTGCTGCTTCACGGAATCCATGTTCGGGATGTAATCCATCGCCATGAGGCAAGCGAACACCGTCATCACCATCTTCTGCTTCACCTCGGTTATGTCCTCCGGTAGCGCGTAAACGCGCGCGCCACATTTTCGGGCCAAGGATATCGCGTACTTCGCGTTGTCCAGGTTCTCCTACAATGAGGCAGACGATCATCGGTTAGTCATGCCGTGTGACGATCGATTATAGTGAAATGAGACTCTAAGGTTCTTCTCTTGAGAGTCTTCTTTTATCGGGTGACCTTCGTCGAGCACGTTCTATCCGTGGATTTTTAATTGGGTTTTCTTGGATGATAATTATCGATTTAAGCTGGGTTGTAGAAGGAGACGAACTATGGGGAGGGAAGAGGATATGGAATATGGGAATACGTATATGTATTTATCATAGTTTGAGTTAATAGTATAGTCCGACAACTGAAAGATGACTAGGAAACGGTGGAGTCTTTCGTTTTCTATTGCCCATTCTTGCCATTTCGGTTTTGGAATTGTTAAATTCAGAATGTTATAGTGAACGATAATACGGTGTTATAGTGAACGATTGTTTAATTTAGAAGTCTGGGTTTGAGAATTTCAAAAACGAAATGGCGGGAATAGGTGATTGAAAACAAGAGACTATGTCATTCCTCTAGCCAGCTTTAAGTTGTCGGACTATACATAGGGCAACGTGAAGTGAGAGATATAATGCGACAACCTCAAGAAGTCTCCTCGGAGGTAGGCCTGTTTCGGCAGAATCTGATTCGCCAGGCGTCAAGATATATATTTTTAATAAAGATATTTCAATGTTACGACTTTGTCAAGTGCCTCCTTTAGGATGCTGAGCAGGGTGGATTAAATAAAAAAAAACGGTGCGAATAGGCGGTCTTTAGCGAGAAGTTCCGCCGCTCAGGAGACTTCTTGAGGTTGTCGAAGAATACCAAAAATCCTAATGCTAGATTGATGGCGAATTATGTGCAAGGAGGGGGATATGGAATATGAGAGTACGAAAGGTGATTTTTATTTTTCATTATTCGAATTAAAAGTATATAATGTAAAGTTAGAGATATCAAAAATAATGGAGCTAGGGTGAGGTATATAACTTAAGATTTTAGTATGATGATTGTAAAATTCTTTTCATACTGATCAATTGAGGAATATGAAAGTAAAATCGTAACTATAAATAAAAAACGAAAGATCTTAGTTCAATTAGCTAATCTCACCTCTTCGGTACCACCGTCCTTCACAAGGTCGTAATTGACCGACCCCGGCTTGATAGCGTCGATGAGGTCAATAACGACCTTACCATCCGATATCGTACTATCCTGGAAACCCTTGATGCTGCTGGTCTTTCCCGCCCCTTGCAATTTCGAATTGACCCACTGAACGATCTCCTTCTCCACCACCGTACTACCCTGTGTACCGGCAAGGGAGGTCAAAATCGACAAAGTATACGACCTCATCAATTGCCAAATCAAAGCCAACGTTAAAGTCGCGTTTCCATCGTTAATATCTTGCCCAGCTATACCGACGAGCGAGAAGTTCATCTGTTTTCCAAGCGCTACCGCGTAATTACAGTTCTCCAGTTTCTCCATAAATTTACGAAGTTTGGTGAACTTCTTGTGCACCTTGTTCCAATTCACGGTGCCCGGTTTAATGATATCGTAAAGTTGAAAGATGACAAGACCATCGGCAAGGTCGGAATAGAGCCAATTAACGTGAGGTACAACACCCATCGAGTTCATCCAGTTCCTATAGGTCTTCTCTTCTCTGGTTTCCTCCAGAGACTCTAAACCCTCGATATTGCTTTCCGGTTTATCGAGACCCGGATAATTGTTGAACATATTCGCAACGAAGGCCAAATTCAACTTGTAAATTCCATTGACAACGTCACTGGGCGTGACGAAGCTACGGCATCCAAGCTTGGCAGCTTGTTGAAGCATTATTTCTGCTCTGGAGGTGTGGTTCGGTTCCATTAGAGCTTCTAGAGTCACGCCAGTCGTATTAGGTGCGATTTGTTTAATCAGGTAAGTGTAAATCTCAGAATCCGTGATGTCGGATTGGAAATTGTTGCATCTTCTCGCTATACCAGCATTCTCCAGATGATGATTCACCCAACGTAAGAGTATCGATTCTGGCGAAAGTTTCAATAGGTCCTCGATACGTTCGCCGTCCTGGAGAAGTGTAGCCAGACCAGGACAATTTTCCAGGGTAATTTGATTGAAGAGACCGATTCTGATAATTTGCCAGAGAAGACCGAGTACTAAGTGAGGAGAACCCTTCGTGAGATCGTGTGCATCGATATTTACGATGTTACAGCCTATCGCTTGAGCAGACGTCAAGGCTAATGTTAAATTCTCGTGTTTTTTGTAAAGGGTTAGATTCTTCTTGTTGATCGTACGCTCGTCGATCGTGTCGGGGCAGGAATGATTGATTATTTTGCTGAAATCAAATTAGAAATTATCTTAATAAGAAATACTTCTAGAAACTATTCAACGTTATAAAATATAAATTATAACGTGATAGTTCAAATAAGTAGCTATCTGATACGTTTAACACTGGAACTACCGAATTAAATTATTACGTTTTTACAGAGTTAAATCTATTACGTTTCAATGCATTAACACTAGAACTACCAAACCAGTCAAAATGACTGGTACACAATTTTTTCAAAAAATTCTCCAAGTTTACATAAGTATCATAGGATAAATGTTCTACGTTTATATCAATAAACATAAATCACTCAATCGATCAAATTTTCCGCCGCTTGATTCCCCCTTTTTCAAAGTACTTATTTAATTTATTAAAATATGTTAGATTTGAGGCCGGTAGTTCTAGTGTTAAATAAGCACTTTGGAAAAAGAAGAATCGGTATTTTATAAGATCAACGTAGAAAATACTCTATGACTGTATTATAAACTTTGAAAATTTTTGGAAAAAATTGGTAACCAGTTCTTCTCACTTGCTCGGTAGATCTAGTGTTAACACTAGATTTACGGATGTTGATGCGCCTATTTTTCTGAAGTGAGCCAATTTGACTTGAATTGAAGTTTTCTCCAAAGAAAATAGTTCCAAATCAATTTAAATAAAAGATTTATTATTAAAAATATAAATATATTTGAACGAGTCAAATTGGCTCCGTAAATCTAGTGTTAATATATGTATCTTACAAATATTCAGCTACCAGTGAATCAAACAGGTGTAAATAATTTTAATTCAATAGCGATATCAGCAAAGATGATAAGTTTAAAAGAAATTGATAATACACAATGAGATATACATACCAGAGGAGTATTCCATCCTTGACCTTGTCGTAAAGTGTCTTTCCTTCGGCATCAATGGGCAGCAGATGCTTGAGATCAGGATCGTGTCCCAAATTGGTGTTAATCCAGTCGCTAAAAGCGAGCTGTTCCTCGAGTCTGACGGAATGCGTCGTCCCTTCGCTGGATGCCTCGGAAATACCTCCCAAGGTCTCCAGATTCTCCTTCTTGGAGACCACCTGCTTGAACGTCGATCCGAGTTCATTGGCCTTGAGCTCTTTGCAAAGTTTCTCGAACTCCTCGAAGGAGAGGCGACCCTTGTGCTCCAACCTCTGTTTGTCATCGTATTCTTCGATCATTTGGCGAACCTTGTACCCGGGCATTTTAAAGCCGCAGACATCCAAGGCGCTCCGAAGTTCGGTCACGTTGATGAAACCATCCCCATTTTCATCGATCTAACAGAAAGAATCTTCTTTCAGAACGATAGTGCGAATGAAAATCCAGGATTTGTTTTCTGATAGGTGGAATTCAGGATTTTGATTGGAAGGTTCTTCGAGATTCTGTTTGGAAGGTTCTTCAGGATCTTCTCGAGTTCTTCGGATTCAAAGGAGTCTGCGTGGATTTTGAGACTTGGAAATTCTTTGTTGCATGACTGGGTTTCTTGGGTTCTTCCAAGATGGGATTCCAGGAGAGTTGCATATTATAATTGACGTTCTTATTATGTATTGTATCATTAAATTTTTCATATTAGAAATTTAATCTGTTATCCAACGGAATTGAAGTTTCTTCAAGATTTTTTCTTCGACGAGAAAAAATTCCATGTGTTTAAACACAGCTAAATCGTTCATCCGATAATCGCAAGATTAAGTTCACCGTATCTCTGACTCAACATCTATCTTTCATCTTTCAGATTCTTCAATTCTCCTTGCTAAGTTTCTTTTACTTTCAATTATCTTTATTTGTCACCGACAGTAATCCACTAACACTTACAAAATTTCAAAATATTCTCTAAAATCCAAGATCTTCTCTAAACTCTAACCAGTAGAATTTAACACTAGAACTACCAAGCAAGTGAAAATGATTCGTCCTCAAATTTTCTCAAAAATTCTCCAATTTTATAGGACAGCCATAGAAGACCACCTATTCTACATTGATCTTATAAAATACAGATTATTTAATCGATCATCTTTTTCACCTTTTGTTTTCTCTTTTTCCAAAGTACATATTTAACCCTTTGAAGACTGCAAACTCATATATGTGGTTTGAGGAAAAATTTAATTATATTTCACCGCCATATCTATACACAGTTAGAGTTGAAAAATTAAAGTATAGTCGTTGAAATATCATTATACAAATAGTAATTTATATTTCCTATATATCAATACTCTCAATTCCTGATAAAAACTGGTTTAGAATCACCAAATAAGTGATCATTTATTAACACTAGATTTACCGAGCCAATTTGGCTCATTCAAAATTGGATTACTATATTTATAATATATTGGTTGGTTAATCTTTTAATTATAAACCTTTCATTTAATTTTCTTTGCAAAAAATTTCAGTTTTCTTGTATAAGTCGAATTGGCACACTTTAAAAAAATAAGTGTATCAATATCCGTAAATCTAGTGTTAATATTCAAAAATGCCTCTGTCATCAAAGGGTTAATATATTGAAATATAGTAGATTTAACGGTAGTTCTAATGTTAAAGAAGTTCTTTAGAGTCTAAAGAATTCCATATTTCTAAAACCATTTCAATCCATCATCCTATAATTGCACGATTAAATTCTTCCTATCTCTCATCATCTACCTCAACGTGTATTTACCTCAACCGAGTAATTCCAAGCATCCCTTTCAATTATAAAATCGTTAAAAACTCTAAATATCTTTTACTTTCAACCGTGTCTATTTCCTACTCGCAGTAACTTTATTTACGACTGGAATATCTTGAAATATCCACCGGTCAATTAACAACTCGCTGCACGTATGAACCGAGCGAGTTTTATCGCGCACAACATGCGAGTTTCTAAGTAGAACGATATCTGGGTTGCGTAAAATAGAGGTCTGCCGGTATTAAAGAATGCAGTCACGATCATAGAGGCTGCAATTTTCGCTAGAACAATGGAGACGCCGGAATAGCCGGGTGTGCTAGCAGTTTCTTGGAAAAGTCCGCACGGAGGTTAATCGGCCGTTCTTTATGCCCGTTCCTCGGAAGCCGTGCTTGTGACCGACTAATTAGCATTTTATTCCCGCACGGGTAATTGTTTTGCCACGTAAACGCGAGTTATCGTTGATTTCGCCTGGCTGTAGATTTTAAACGCTTTACTTGATCGAATGGAGCAACACCATAAATCATTTTACATGCGTACCTTTTATGCTTTGGGAAAGCCTATTGATAAGTAATATTAGAGATGAAAGTAAGTAATATAATTAAAATTATTATATAATAGTTATTTAAAATAATAAAAAGTAATACAAAATATCAGAGAGGAGGGTAAGTGTTTTTACTTGGGGAAATTAAGGAATACCATAGATTCTTATGCAAATCATTTTGCATGCTTGATAGGTATGCTTTGGAAAAGTCTATTGATAAATAATATTGGAGATGGACAAAAGTCTTTTACTGGGGGAAATTAAAGTCTCTATTATTTAATAAATACTAATTAAATAGTAAATATTATTGCACTAAGTGGAAAATGCAGTTTTCGTTGTTTCATTTTTGTAATTGCTATCCTTAACCCCTTGCTGTGCAGTAGCGAGTGACACACGTGATGCGGTAAATTGAATAGGAAATTTTCAAGTTTTACAAAATCTGTGAAACTGAAAATATCAGTGAGACGAAAATATTTCTTTAATTTTCAAGTGATGGTGAATTGTACGATATATCGATTGCGGAGGCAGCCACGAAGGACATCGTACGGCAAGGGGTTGATTCTAAATCTACCTTACAACCTTACCATTTCCTTTCCTGATCCCCATTTGGGGTTCTATTTATTTTGCAAGTATTTTATACTCAATTTAGATTCCTTACACATTCTTTAGGTAAAATACGTCCTAGACAGTCACTTTTAAATATGCTTTTAAGTAATAGTTTTCAGATATTACTATTGTTTCTTTCTCCAGAAACAAAAAGACCGTAGCAAAAACCTGAAATGGATTAATTCTAAGTTGTAAAGTTGTTCTATCTTATAATTTTCATTAACAGTCGAGTTTCACCTTAAATGGGGACTTAACACTAAACCTACCAAGGCGGTCAAAAGACCGATACCAAAATATTTTCTAAAAATGATCTAAATTAATAGAGTAGCCATGAAGTAAATATTCCACTTCTATCTTACAAAAGCAAAATGAGTCAATTAATTATCTTCTTTATCTCTCCACTTCTCTTTGTGTAAGGTCGTTATTGAGTATATTTAGATTTTAATAGATATAACGTCGGTAGGTTTAGTGTTAACGAAAATTATGAGTGATATTATAGAAACATCGCGTTTTCCGGAGTCCTACATGCGACAAGATTGTTCACATCCCATACCATGCACAGGTAAAACAAGGGTGTTTCACCCTGCAAGAGGTCAAGTAGAAATAAAACACTTCTACTAACTACAACTACTAACTCACAAATATATCAATATCCTCTTTACAATTTCGATCAAAATCCCACAAAATGACATCATTTTAAATAATTCCCATCAAACCTAGACTCTCAAAAACACAATTTTTTAAACAAATCTCCATTTCATTCTCCCCCACGACATTCTAAATATTCAAATTCACCATTTACATAGAAAAATTGAAAGTTTGAAAAATTCACCATTCAATACAATTCCCATTACGTGCAAAGGGTAAAAGGAACGTTGAATGGGGAACGTATACCATGGACTTTCACGCCCTGCATTTAATCGATCCACCTAGTCGGCAAAGATTGCATTACGTAAAAGTTATACCGACGATTTGCCGTACATAGAACAATCTCAATCTACTTACTAATTTGAACAGATTGTAGAAGTCTTTGAAGTATTCGTCGATGACGTTCCATTTCGGTATTTGACGAATTTCCATGGTGCGAGAGGAGGAAACAGGTGATCGACGGTTTCGCGAAAACGGAACCAACGACGGCACAGCCCGAGACTGAGCTTATCGACGTTATCGGCCGTTCCGATAAAGAGAAACGAGAGGGAAAAAATCGTCCGATATTTTCATGTCGTATCGGAGAACTACATTTCAATATCGTTCTAACGCCGTTGAAGTAGTTTCGATTCATCGATACGACCGTGATCGATGGTGAAATTTCCTAAATCGTGTCAAGTGTAGTATAATGACTTTACCATGCAAAGAATACGAGTGGGTGAATTTTCAATTGTAACACTTATATTACACGATCCATAAGTTCCACGTATGCAACTGATCAATAATACTCGTAAGTATTCGCGATATTATTTAACTGACATTATTATTTATATATTTATAGATCACTGCGTCTTTTAAAGAGAGCGAAAGACAATCGATTAGCCTGCCTTGTAATCAGCAATCTTAGAGAATTTTACCATGTAAAAATTAATTTATTATATAATATTAATTATATTTTCATCTTTACTAGATCCTATCGTCGTTTTGTTTGAATATCATAGAACATTGTACCTTTTAAAATGAGTGAAAGACAAATTATAATTTACATTAATTAGCCTGCCTTGTAATCAGCAATCTTAGAGAATTTTACCATATAGAAATTAATTTATTATATTTTCATTTTTACTGGATTCTAACGTCATTTTGTTGGTGTATCATGGAACAGTGTATCTTTCCAAGCGAGTGAAAGGCAAATTGTAACTTACATCAATTATCCTGCCTTCTAATCAGCAATCTTAGAGAATTTTGCTATGTGTGATATAATTTAACATATAATATTTATTGTATTTTCGTTTTTACTGGATCTTAATGTCGTTTTGCTTGTATACACGTGATTATTGACGGTAACAATTGTAATTTAGGGTGTTAGAATGATTCTAAGTCATCGTGAAACGTAATTATTCGCGAAAATCATCCCTCGGGGGTGGAACGTTTTCGCAAAATGCTATTTGTTATCTCGGTGGCAATGGTGGGTGTGGAGCTAACGGCTCGGCCTCTCAACCCGGAGGTACCGAGTTCGAATCCCGCCATCACCTCTGGGATGAATTTTCCTATGTGATGAAAATACACCATTCGCCCCGGTGGTTTCGGACGCCACCTAAAGCCGTGGTCCTTAGGTGTTCAAAAAAACAAAACTACAAAAAAAACAATAAAACACAAAACCCAAAAACAGAAAACACCCATAAGAAAGAAAATCCGAAAAAAAGTTAAAAATAAAGAGAAAAAAAACCCAAAAAAAAAATTTTTTGTCTTGCCCTTACTTATATCTCGATAAATTTTTAAGGAACGATGTAAGAGTCGAAGGAGGATGGTGTTTCTTTGATAATTATTGCTTGTAATTTTCAGAATTATAATGTATTTGTACATTGTGTTAATTATCTAGGAAGAATTCTGACCCAATTTGGTAATATTCGTTGATAAGTAGGCTTTTGTTGAGAGTTAATATCGAATGAGTGGGTGGATAATTGAAAATTGTAAATGGAACGGGCAGATATACTGTTATGGTGATAATATTGAATTGATATCTAATGTTTAATAAACAAAGACCTCCATTAATGTTCGTACTCAATAGACAATTGTTCCATGCAATTTGATAGATTTCATAATCTATGTGTGAATAATAGGTAATTACTGTAATTATCGTCATTGTTATTAAGTGCAGAATAACGATTTTGTTCAAACGAAAGAAGAAAATGGCAAAGGAAATGAAAAATATTCGCCGGAAATGCTGCAAGGATTTACGAAATCCCGGATGAGCATAAAATAATTAAGGGGCGCGCATCGTTGGCCACGTTAAAATGCGATAAGCCTATTAATGGGATCTCTTGGCTTTTATTACGACAGGCTACCTTATTATTCATTTAATTTAAGTACTGTGATTCATTGTCAGTGCCATTTTCATTGGCTAAACGGATATCTTCGTATTGTTACGATAACGAGGTAAATTAATAATAATATTTGAGGAAATCTTAATACTATATTTGCATGTATCTATCGATGAAAGTTTAAAAAAAATATCCCAGTCTTTTGCACCAATTAAGCGGCAAGTGTGCAAGCAAAATGGGCTAATAACCGTAACAATAGATGCAGTAATTAACATAGTATCAATATGACCCTAGAATTATAAGCACCATTATTTTTAATTAATTTTGTAGAAAATAACTTGTACCTTTGATGTCATCGTTTTAAAATCGTTTTAATGTCGTCGGTGAATAAAAATTGACCTTTAATAAAAACTCACCCCGTGAACTCGCGTATAGAATTTTACTAAATTAATATCACTTAACCGAGGGCAAATTGCTTTTGCAGCACGTATCGTGAATACTCTTTGACGAAGAGAAAAAAAAAACAATAATGTCAAATTAGACAGTTAAGAGTTCTCATGCACGATATGTCGAGAAGTCAACGGGAGCGCATTGACCCAACAAAATGCAGTCTTCGATCGTGGGTAATTCACAACCAGGTCACCGTAAACGTACCTTTCCACCCACTGTACTATTATCCCATGGATAATGATCTCGCGTTTGTAAACCACGTGCGTTTTGAAGCTTACACGGTAGATGAATCAATTTTTTAAGTGCAACTCCTAATTTGCAATTTTTTTGTAATCTTTTTAATTACAAATTTAACAATGGAAAGATTTGGAGTACCTTCACTGAGGTTTAAATGTTAATTGTATTGAAGTGTGCTTGATTCGATATCAACCTTCTGTTCTTTGAATTAAATTTGATATTTTTAAGTATAATTAATGCTAAAGCATTCAATCAATTAAAAAGCTTAGTGAAATTAATTTTATACTGCTTTGTACTCACTGTTATTCCGTAATATAGATAACTATAGGAATTGTAGAATTCTACATGAAAATATCAAATTATTGTGAAATTCCAAAATTGAAATCAAACCGAGAGAAAATTAATTTCATGTCCTGCGATATATTTTTGTAGCTATGAAAGCCATTTCGTTGCTAAAATGCTAATTTACGAGTCGCTTTTGCTAATTCGAGTACTTTAAAATAAAAATCCTAAGACATAAATTGTATGGTATCTTTTCACTCCAACAATTTTGCAGAAGTCTTAGTATTTTTCTTTCTTCTACGCCATGAAAAAAGAGAAATAAAAAGATGGAAAAAATCTATGTTTTATAAGAATAACGTAGAATATTTGCTTTACGACTGTTCTATAAGCTTTGAGAATTTTTGAGAAAAATTTGATAAGCGTCCTCTTGACTTGTTTGATAATTTTAATATTAACAGAATTTTTGTTTTTCTTTTCAGGTTTCCATTCTATCGACATTTACTGAAGCCTTGCAGAAATCAACTATCAGTTGCAATTTGCGCAGCTGTAACGTGTTTATCGACATAAAGTCGTATTTGCCCAGAAAACATCGTCGGCACTGCTCGGAATCCGGAAAGGGGATGCGAAAAGTTACGAGAGAATCAATTGTGCGCGAATGCGCGCGTCTCGCTCGGGGAAGCGCGATCTCCCCTTGCCTTCTGGCGTTCACAAATACCCGCGAAGTTTGAAAAACGCTCGTGAAATATGCATTTCCATCGAAATTGTTTATCGGTTGAAAAATATCATGAAATGTACTGAGCGATGAGAGAGAAAAAATAAATGTGGAAATTCAACGGTACGTGAATTTTGATATTTGCTTTACTGAATAAACTATGGAGATTTCGACAAAAATAAGTTAAACAGAATTGAATGAATAAATGTTTTTTTAAACGGTAGAAATAATCCAAAAATAATGCTCTTTGCAAATATTCAAATTATTCTCGCAAAAGTTTATCCCTCTGTGCAAGTACGTGAATTTTGATATTTGCTTTACTGAATACACCATGGAGATTTTCATAAAGCTTCATTACATGAAACTAAATGGATACAAAAAATATTAATGGTTTTAAAAAATAGTAGAAATAATTAAAAAGCCATGCTCTTCTCAAATATTCAAGTTATTCTCGCAAAAGCTCATCCCTCTGTGCAAGTACGTGAATTTTGATGTTTGCTTTACTGAATACACCATGGAGATTTTCATAAAACTTCATTACATAAAACTAAATGGATACAAAAAATATTAATGGTTTTAAAAAATGGTAGAAATAATTAAAAAGCCATGCTCTTCTCAAATATTCAAATTATTCTCGCAAAATCTCATCCCTTTGTGCAAATATTTCAGATACATTTTCGAAAGCATCTCCTTCTCTCTGGTTTTCTCTCATTAAAAATTGTCATTAAAGAATTACAAAAATTGTACAAATTCTCGTTAAAGCACTTTGAAAAGAAACTTGCAACGAGTTACTAGACACCCTATAAAAGCAGCAGCTCCTGAAAGTAGACACTTCTCTCTCTCTCTCTCATTTAAAAAATAACAAAAATTCTATGTACAAATTCTCGTTAAAGCACTTTGAAAAGAAACTTGCAACGAGTTACTAGACACCCTATAAAAGCAGCAGCTCCTGAAATTAGACACTTCTCTCTCTCATTTCAAAAATAACAAATATTGTACGAACAAATTCTCGTTAAAGCACTTTGAAAAGAAACTTGCAACGAGTTACTAGACACCCTATAAAAGCAGCAGCTCCTGAAAGTAGACACTTCTCTCTCTCTCTCATTTAAAAAATAACAAATATTGTATGAACAAATTCTCGTTAAAGCACTTTGAAAAAAGAAACTTGCAACGAGTTACTAGACACCCTATAAAAGCAGCAGCTCCTGAAATTAGACACTTCTCTCTCTCATTTCAAAAATAACAAAAATTCTATGTACAAATTCTCGTTAAAGCACTTTGAAAAGAATTTGCAATGGGTTACTGGACACCCTATAGAAGCAGCAGCTCCCGGGGTCAGACACTTCTCTCTCTCGGTTCGCTTTATCCTGAGAACTGGTTTCGCCGGCATCGCATTGCGCTCTCTGTCCCCACCTTGTGTCCTCTCGAGGAAATCACGATTGAATTACCGTAAAGAAAAAGGAACTGGTGTTTGTACTCGCTTCTAGCGTTAATAGACAATCTGGATTAGCGCGAGATTCTACAGAGTCTATGGGGGTCTTCGTTCAAAGAGGTGTTGGCGGGACGGCCACGAGATTGACCTTAATATAACGTAATAAACCTGACTTCTTCATCTATCGTCTCGAGGATGATGAGTCTGAGGATGTCCTGGAAATGGAAAGTCTGATGGAAGTAGAAATTGGTGGAAATGTTTGAGGAATATTGAGGACAAACTATCAGACAAGGTGATAAGGTGGATTAAGGTGTTAGATAATTGGAAATTGATTTTATCACTTTACCAACCGGTATTTTTTTAACATCCTACCCCCTTCTGACCGATCACTTGGTCACAAATACTTCCTTGATACAGATATCTATTCGAAAATTACAAATTCTCGTCACTGACTCCTTAACAGAGGTAACCGCAATGCTAAATGATAATTTATTAATTGGAGTGGCAAGCAATCAATTTGTTAAAAGTTCAAAGGCGTTGGGTTCGAAAAGCCTATTAATAGACTTCCGGTTGGTAAAGTGTTAAGATGATGGAAGGCATTTAATCTGTAGATATACTTTATAGATGGTTGGAAAGATATGCTGGAAATGAAAAATCTTAAGAGAGTACTAATTAAAACTATTGGAGAAGAAATTATGGGAAGAGGTGATAAGATAGATTGGTGAACGTTGTATATAGGTACATTCTCTGACGTTAATTTCAAGGTGATGGTAGAAATTTAATTTCCAGGCATGCTCTATGGAGAATGATGATTTAGAGGAAGTGTTGGAAGTGCAAAAGCCTCAGAAGGTAGTAATTAGAATTGTTAACACGAGATAATGTTACTAGGTGATAAGGCAGATTGGTGAACATATATGTAAGTTCATTCTCTGACATTAATTTCAGGGTGATGGTAGAAATTTAATTTCCAGGAATGGTCTACGGGAAATGATGACTCAGAGGATGTTCTGGAAGTGAAAAGTCCTCAGAAGGTACTAATTAGAATTGTTCGGCACGAAATACTGTTAGGAGGTGATAAGGCAGACAGGTGAAATACATTCTATAACATTAATTTTAAGGTGATGGTAGAAATTTAATTTCCAGGAATGCTGTATGGAAGATCATGATTCAGAGGATCTATTGAAAGTAAAAAATTCTCAGAAGGTACTAATTAGAATTGTTCGACACGAAATAATATTAGGAGGTGATAAGGCAGACAGGTGAAATACATTCTATAACATTAATTTTAAGGTAATGGTAGAAATTTAATTTCCAGGAATGCTGTATGGAAGATGATCATTCAGAGGATCTACTGAAAGTAAAAAATTCTCAGAAGGTACTAATTAGAATTGTTCGATAAGAGATAATGACCAAAAGTGATAAGGCAGATTGGTGGACGTATAAAAGTACATTCACTGACATAAATTTTAAGGTGACGAGAGGAATTTAATTTCCAGAAATGCTCTATGAAAGATGATGACTCCGAAGATGTTTTGGAAGTGAAAAGTCCTCAGAAGGTACTAATTAGAATTGTTCAGCACGAAATAATGTTAGGAGGTGATAAGGCAGACAGGTGAAATACATTCTATAACATTAATTTTAAGTTGACGATAGAAATTTAATTTCCAGAAATGCTCTATGAAAGATGACGACTCAGAAGATGTTCTGGAAGTGAACAGTCCTCAGAAGGTACTAATTAGAATTGTTCGGCACGAAATAATGTTAGGAGGTGATAAGGTAGATTGGTGCAGTTCATTCTCTGACATTAATTTTAAGGTGTTTGTAGAAATTTAATTTCGAGGAATGCTCTATGGAAGATGATGATCCAGAGGATCTGTTGGAAATGAAAAATCCTCAGAAGGTACAAATTATAATTGTTCAATAAGAAATAATAACAGAAGGTGATAAAACAGATTGGTGGACGTATAAATACACAATCAAAAATTATTGTAGAGACGATAGAATAAACTCAATTTCTCAACCCATCCACTGACTAAGAATAACTCGAAGAACCTGTCGCAAACGGAACTCTCAATGGAATGACTAATCGTAAGAGATACTCACGATAAAATTTCAACCGAGTGGATGACTCGGAAATTGGAGATTCTTGGAAACTGATATCCAAAGAATATAAACCGACAACCTGCAAATCCATATAAGGTGAAAAACCATCACGAAGAATAAAAATCATTGATAACCAGTAATTTAAATTATACTTATCACATATACTCCTAACCCACTGTCAATTTCAACGTAACAATGCAAACCTCGATATTTCTCAATCGAATCGTCCATGACTTCGAAACGTGCCGTAAATTAAATACATGACGTACTTTTCCAGAAATCAACACGATACAGTGACTCGCAGAAAAAAAGAAACGCTTACGGCGAAATTCCGTGGCTATTTATTAAATGAAAAGGAAGTAGATTGGATGTTCGAGGAAGAAGCAAATCGAAGAAAACACCGTGTATGACGACGATACGTCACGTTTGTAGATTTCGATCGTAGATGGATTTCCTTGATTTCAAGGTAACATTAAGTGACGGCTGTGCCGTGTCATCTTGAAATTCCACCTACGCGAATCATGCAAGAGGAATACGATTTAGCGACTGTAAGTCTGAGACATTTGTCACGATAGGAGACATGCGACACTTTGATTTCAATAGAGAAACCGAGGTTAACACGGTGGCAATACTAAGGTGGGCGATTTTGTAAACATTTCCATAGACATGGCGAGAAATTACAAGCTGGAATTACACCTTGGCATTTGTGAGAATTGTTGTTTCTATTTAGAGAAGATCTTGGTTCTTGTTAAAATATGGTAGGGAGCCTTTCAACATTGGAATTACTGTGATTAATCACGTATGCGTACACGTAAATGATTTAGAAAACGGAGAAGGAAGGAAAATTGGTTTTTAGAAAATCATTAATCACTGCTTTGAATTCTGAGATTTTGTTAATATTTCTGTCTACGTGCGATACTGTGAAAATGTACTGGTTGGTATTACATGTTGGAGTTTATAACAATATTAATTCTGCTTAGTGAAAACTTTGATTTCAATTGAAATATGGTAGCGAGTCTCTTAATATTGGAGCCACCTTTATTGATCACGTATGCGTACACGTAAATGATTTAGAAAACAGAAAAGGAAGGAGGGAAAATTGCTTTTTAGAAAATCATTAATGACTGCTTTGAATTCTGAGATTTTGTAAATATTTCTGTCTACGTGCGATACTGTGAAAATGTACTGGTTGGTATTACATGTTGGAATTTATAATAATATTAATTCTGCTTAGATAAACCTTTGATTTTAATTGAAATGTGGTAGCGAGTCTCTTAATATTGGAGCCACTTTTATTGATCACGTACGCGTACATGTAAATGACTTAGGAAGCAGGAAGGGAAGGAGGGAAAATTGCTTTTTAGAAAATTATTAATCATTCCTTTGAATTCAGAGATTTGCTAAACATTTTTATCTACGTTCGATACTGTGAAAATCTGCAGGTCGGTGTTACACGTTGGAATTTATAATAATATTAATTCTGCTTACTGGAAATTTCAATCTTACTTGAAAGATAGAATTAAAAGTCACTTCGTGTTGAAAATGCCGATGATCAATTAAGTACCCATAACTATATTATATAAATATATATATATAAATGTTATAGAACATAGAGAACGAAAAATAATAAAATTGATCAACACAGTTCTTTGCCTCGTATAAAATATACGAAAATTAAAGTAATTTCATCGTTCTAAATTTGAGAAATTTACAGTCAAAATGTCGAAAGCAATTATCTCAACTACTTTGGTGGAGCCAGTATTAAATTCCAGGCTGAGTTCATACCACTGTATCGACACTAGTTTTAATGAAACATTTAATTATCATGATTAAAATCCAAATAGAATTCAAGTTTCTACATACAGCTCAGACACAGAGTAAGCCAACAATAAACTCGCTCATGCTGTTACCAACTAAACTTTGGTTAAACGCTCGAGGAACTACCTGCAACCGCTAATTTACCAGTGGCGGAAGTGCAAGCAGTTAATTATCGTAGGTTACTATACGCAGAACGCGTCTTTGAATTACAGATCGATATCGCGGTCAAATACGAAATACCGAAGGCCGATTAGTCATCCACTGAGAGTCCAATCATCGAATTTGATTTGCGTACTTAATGACGGAATCCTCGAAACGTCAGTACGGCTAAACGCAAAGTCCCTGGCTTCGCACTGCGACGATGCTTATTCGCTCTATAGCCTTATCTCCTTGAGACCGAGATAACGCACGATTAAACTTAATTAGAATACACTCGAAGGCTGACGATATCATCCACTTCTAACGCGGCAAAAAACTTTGCGAATTTGCAACGTCAAATGTGACTTTTTTATGGAGTCCTAATTACAGAACAATTACTTTCTCTTTCAACTGGAAGATCTGCTTTTCAGCAATTGCTATCATTTCTATTTTATTTCATATTTTTTTTCTTGAAATCAAAAATCTTAGACTTGTATATTTTCTAATTGAAATTCTCTAATTTATTCTAAAATGTTACCTGTGATTTCAAAGGCGGTAGGATGTTTCTAAAATTCTCTTTTAAATGCATACTACCTGAAATGTGATTTTTTTATGGAGTCCTAATTGCAGAAAGCACTTACTAATTGTGCTGGAAAATGTGCTTTTAAGCAACTAAGATAATTTTTATTTTATTTCATATTTAGTTTCTTGAGATCAAAGATCTTAGACTCGTGTATTTGCTAATTAAAATTCTCTAATTTATTCTAAGATGTTACTTGCAATTTCAAAGACGGTAGGATGTTTCTAAAATTCTCTTTTAAATGCATACTACCTGAAATGTGATTTTTTTATGGAGTCCTAATTGCAGACGGCACTTTCTCGTTGAACTAGAAGATGTGCTTTTAAGCAATTGCTATCATTTCTATTTTACTTCATATTTTTTTCCTTGAGATCAAAGATCTTAGACTAATGTATTCTCAAATTTATTCTAAGATGTTACTTACGATTTCAAAGGCGGTAGGATGTTCCTAAGATTCTCTTTTAAATGCTACCTGCAATGTGATTTTTTGCTGGAGTCCTAGTTGCAGAAAGCACTTGCTATTTTAGCTGGAAAATGTGCTTTTAAGCAACTGAGATCATTTTTATTATATTTCATATTTTTTTTCTTAAGATCAGAGATCTTAGACTGATGTATTCCCTAATTTATTCTGAGATGTTCCTTGCGATTTCAAAGGCGGTAGGATGTACTTGAAATTCTCTTTCGAATATATAATATCTGAAATTCCTTCCTACTGTGAAATAGATTTCAATGGTAATCGCTTGATACCACTACCTATAAAAGTCATCGCATGGTTTCAATCTTCCTTGCACATTTAAATCTCTAATTTCCAATTCTCATTAGAGATATCTCTCGATGGCAGCACGTAAACACCCACACGCTCATCGTCCTTGCCCTCGGCGATTTATAAATGTCAATCTTCCTTCCGTATTCGCACCCAACAACGTTTCAAAATCGCTCGATAAAATAACCGCGTGCAACCGCACGCCCCGCGTCAACAAAGCTAATCAAAGTCGCAATAGCTCCGTAAAATAGAATGAAAATTCAGCCACTGTGCAATCCACTCTGTAAAATTGAACCCGAAAATACGAGCACGAAACGTGTGAGTTCCGAAACATCGACATATTCGTTAACTCTTTGAGGGATCTCTCTTTGAAAGAGACTTCTAAATTACACTACTCTTATTAAAGAATTCACTACTACACGCTACTATTTTAAACAAATATTCACGCTACTCTTTTTTATGGACCAATTTATTTTTCTGACGAAGTTACTAAATTAGGTAATTAAGCCACGTGCTCAAATAATCTCAGTAATTTCGCTATATTTTTAATACAATAAGTATTAAAAAATGGAGTCCTTTGCAACATTATTCCCACTTACAATATTACTTCTTTCAGCCTCAATTAAAATTCAAAAAAATCCAAGTCCACCTTGTTCCAATATTTTTATATTCTATCTCTCTATAAAAAGAGGAATCGCCAAGAAAATACAACGACCCAAGCAATTCATGGTTTATAATATGGAATATTTCCTACATGCCAGCTCTATAAATTTTGAGAATCGTTATAAAAGAAAGTTAGCCACCGACCATTCCCGAAAGACTCAAAGAAGCAATTCTCGCAGGAAATACAGCCACTCGTAACTGACAACTAAAGTGCTACTTTCATTCTCAATGAAAACTTAGAAAACTGTGAAAAATCCACGTCGACCTTATTGTTGTCACATTCTAACTTTCAAAAAGAGGAATCACCAAAAAAAAATACGATGACTTAAGTAATTTATAGTTTACAACATACGTGCCTGCTCTATAAATATGAAAAATCGTTATAAAAGAAAATTAGCCACCAATCATTCCAACCGCCTTAGCAAATCCAGCATCGACTCGCCCAGCCCTAAAGACTGGAAGAAACAATTCTCGCAGGAAACACAGTCCGTCGTAATTTACCACGCTGTCCCGTGCATTCTCGTTTTGTCATCGCCCTGTGAATTAATATGCAACGAAGCGCGCGATGCGTCGTCACGCGGAATAAATTAGGAGCACGGTTTACGCGCCGCTGAAAGCTCAAGATGATCCGTTAATGGGCGCCACGAGAGAGTAAAAAGTTCGCCAGTCTCTTTCGAGTTGGCTCAAGTGGCGATAATTGAACGGCTTGGAGCGAATCAGTTGCGGCTGAAGGATACGTTGCATCAGACGATTATTCTCAACGATAGCCCATCCGTGCCTTTATTTCAATTCCATTGCCGTTTCGACGACGATTGCGACACTTCCCCCCTCGGTGCTTTTGCACGCCCCACAGTGGTCGATTTCGCCGAAATCCTGGCCAAAACCCCAAAATTTTTTTTTAGAATTTTCTAAATTTAGCAATTGCGTTTGATTTGTAACACATCAGAGCATTGTTTTCCATTAATAAAAATTTTTATTGAACAATACTCTTAGAGATATGCAATGTCAAAGTTGGCACTTAAATAATGTAACGTTTTCACGTCGAAATTGAGAATACGTTTTCAATGTGAAATTAAAGTTTGATCCACTTTTTCAGTATTGGTAGCTATTTATCATACTTTTAATTTATAAATATCTTGGTTTCATTTTTTTATTTAATATTTTACAACTCTGTTGGTACTGAACGTAAAACCTATACATTTTTTTCCTTTTGCTAATGAAATAGTTGTGAATGCTGCAAATTGCTGCCGTGATTTTTTTTTTAAATTAAACTTTGAAGCTTCCCGAAGAAGACCTCGTTGAGTTTTCTTGCGACTTTTTGCGATTCTTCGAGTAATTGTTATTTGTTTGTCGCGCGCGCCATGCTCGGGGAAGTGCATTTATGCATAGAGCCGGGCTATCGTGCTTTACCTAATGAATACTGCTAATCCTTCTCTAAGATCAACCTGGCAATTAACGAAATAATATGTTTATTTCATGGGGTTAAAAATCGGAATGAGTTTAAACAAGCTGGTGGTCTATTGTTTCGAGGCAACAATAGATAGCCGCGGCTACCTCGACCGCTTACCGTCATAAACCGAAAGATCTTTGACGATTCTAATGAGAATCTGGCTAGTTGCAGGTATGAGGGAAATATTTGTTCCTTACAATGTTTCATCTTTCTCCTTCGACCGAAATTTTTATTAAGCAAAGGGAAATTCGGAGATGGAACAGCAATGACATGCTTGTATTAGGATACAGGGACTGCTGCAATAAATATCATTAAAACTGCAGAAGTCCGTGGAATAACATAATATATTTTTTTTTAAATTAAACTTTGAAGCTTCCCGAAGAAGACCTCGTTGAGTTTTCTTGCGACTTTTCGCGATTCTTCGAGTTATTGTTATTTGTTTGTCGCGCGCGCCATGCCCGGGGAAGTGCATTTATGACATAGAGCCGGGCTCTCGTGCTTTACCTAATGAATACTGTGTCTACCATTTTGTTTTTGGAAATTCTGAGTTCGGATTTTTAATCAGCAACCGGAAAAACATAAGACTACTGATTTTCGTGCCGATCCGACAATTTTTCGATACTCGCACCCGCCATATTAGAGCCGCCATTTTGTTTTTGGAAATTCTGAGTTCGGATTCTTAATCAGCGACCAGAAAAACATAAGACTACTGATTTTCGTGCCGATCCGACAATTTTTCGATACTCGCACCCACCATATTAAAGCCGCCATTTTGTTTTTGGAAATTCTGAGTTTGGATTCTTAATCAGCGATTGGAAAAACATAAGACTACTGATTTTCGTGCCGATCCGACAATTTTTCGATACTCGCACCCGCCATATTAGAGCCGCCATTTTGTTTTTGGAAATTCTGAGTTCGGATTCTTAATCAGCGACCAAAATAATACTAATATACCAATTTTCAGCTAAATTGAAAAACTCCTTATAGTTTTGGCCAGGATTTCGGCGAAATCGACCACTGTGCGCCCGTTCGTCGATGCGGAGGAAGTTCTTGCTCTATGGAATTTCATTGGGATGCAAAGTGGATAGATAATGCGAACAGGAAGACGGTGAAGATTGATTTATGGGAATTATTTGATCCCTGGGAGACGAGGGGATTGAGAAAAGGTGAGGACGACTTTTCAATATTCGTGGTAACGTTTCACTTGATGCTAAAATATGTGCGTTGCGGATGTACTGACGTAAGATGCGCTATGGTGCATTCTGCGCAGTGGCTAATGTAGCTGCTACTGGTTTTGCGAGCAGATGCGATATGTTGGACGTGGATATCGATCATTGTTTAGGTCCAGTCATCGTTAGTGATTCAGCTACTGATACAGTTACCATTTCAGCTGTTATTGCAATTAATAGTGCCGCTGCTATTGCTGTTATTAATGGAGCTACTAATGCAATTGCTATTGGAGTTATTAATACAGCTACTAATGCAGTTACTATTGCAGTTACTAATTCAGGCACGAATTCGGCTACTAAATCAATTACTATTGTAGCTATTGTCACAATTAATACTGCAGTTACTAATAAAATTGCCATTGCAGCTGCTATTTCAGGTGTTAATACAGCTACCAATGCAACTATTATTGCAGTTACTAATTCAGATGCGAATTGAACAGTTACTACTGCAGCTATTGTCAAAATTAATATTGCAACTGCTATTACATTTGTTAATGCAGCTACTAATGCAACTATTATTGCAGTTACTAATTCAGACACGAATTTAGTTACGAATAAAGTTACTATTGCTGCTACTATCACAATTAATAGAGCTGCTGCTATTACAGTTATTAATGCAGCTACTAATGCAATTGGTAATTCAGGCACGAATTCAACTACTAAAACAGTTACTATTGCAACTACTGTCACAATTAATATTTCAGTTACTAATAAAATTGCCATTGCAACTGACATTTCAGGTGTTAATGCAGCTACTAATGCAATTACTATCGCAGTTACTAATTCAGATGCGAATTGAACAGTTACTACTGCAGCTATTGTCACAATTAATATTGCAGCTGCTATTACATTTGTTAATGCAGCTACTAATGCAACTATTATTGCAGTTACTAATTCAGACACAAATTTAGTTACGAATATAGTTACTATTGCTGCTACTATCACAATTAATGGAGCTGCTGCTATTGTAGTTATTAATGCAGCTACTAATGCACGTACTAATTCAGACACGAATTCAGCTTCTAGCGCAGGTACCAATTCGACCAAGTACCTAGATCCTATCATAAATCTCTTGCTATCATGTCTTTTTAGTACCGCATCACTCTACTCTATCATTTGTTAATATATCCACTTCTTACCGTTGTAATATTCTACTCACTACCGTCATTTGTTAATATGGCCTATTGCCGGTCAACGTTATTATCCTAATCGGAGCTCATTACTATCCCGTCGTTCTACTCTCTGCAGCCACTCGGTACCGTGGTAATATTATCGTTACTATCGCCAATCTCAGTATCGTTTCAATTTCGTCGACTTTTACTTCGATTTATTTGGTCGAGTTGCAACGCCAGTTGAGCCGTGCGTGATTTGATTTACAACAGGAGCGAAAGTGAGACCTAACGTGATCAAGGTTAATGACACGGTTCAATTACAGCAGTTAATTGCATCGAATGGAACAATCTCAATGAGAAAGGAAAAAGTTTCCTTCGTTTTCCCTCGGCTCGATTTTCCGCGACTTTATAAAATTATCGTAAAAATAGAAATTAAAGAGACTGTTCAAACAAATTATTCAACGTTTTTCGAAAATGTGTTCTACGAATTTTTAACTCAAACTTGTTCGTCTCTATTTGACCTCTCGAGAATAGAAGTAGGAGAATGGAGTGGAGGTAGGTATAGAGAATCGCATTGCTGTTGAAAAAAAGATTACAATTTCATTTAAAAATACACCTTCACCGAGGGATTTAAATTAAAACGGTACATGGGCGTTTAAAATTCCGAGGACAAAACGCAATGCCAATCGATGAAACGATTAATAACGTGCACGCACGTGATACCGTAAATCCCCTTTTTACGATCTGCGAAAAAGACGGGGTTTTACCAGGCTCTCTTTTAGCTAGCATATTTTAAAGTACGCTCACCTCTCGTTTTGTTTCGCTGTACGGCGAATAAAGGACTCCCCTACGTCCACGTGGCGCGTGTGTAAATACAACTCTTATAAACTCGGTTAATCAAACCTGGCTGGTCTTTGTTTGGAATGCATTAATTGCTGATGAAGTAAGTTGGGAATTTTGTCGGTCCATTTGCTACCATTTTTGTTACCACTTGCTTCACGGTGAAATCAAGTTATTCAAACGAATTGTAAAAGGAAAAGTACGGTGCTCGATTATTTGCTTCAAAGAGTACGTCAATGAATTATTACTAAAGTGGAAATCGACTAAATTTCATTGGGAGGTTCCATTCAACAGATTAACTCTAGATCTACGTCTATTAAAATTCTTATATAAATATATTAAATAAGTACTATTAAAAAAACCGGTTCAAGCAGCCAAGATGATCAGTTAAGTAATTTGTGTATTATAAAATACACAATTAATACTCTATAAAGAGAAATTAAAAAAAAATAATAGAAACCTGTCGATTTGATAGCTTTCTTAAATCTAGTGTTAAATACTGATAAATGATGTAATATAACGATGAAATTCCAAGCTCGCTATCACGTACATAGATTACTCTCAACGCAAAACTGCAAAAACACCAATCTAAAAATCATCGAAATGAGACAAAAAAAGTGTAACCGACCAGTCAAGTTAATCAACTCTTAATTATTCAAGGGGACAAAAAAAAATTGTACTTTCATTCACGTAACAGCTCACGGAACAGGACTGTTAACGGTCACTTCGGACGAGTCAATTTGTCGCTGCCATCCTATCATCGAGATGATGTTTCTATTAATTTAGATAACCGTGCGGGTCTCGCGTGTCAGCCTTTTTGTACGTCAATTACACGTACTTGTGATTAACGCAATGCTCGAGTGCAGGCAGCGCGACGCACGAGAAAGCCGGTGATATCAAATAATTATTTCACCCAAGTAAAGCAACACCTCTCACACCGCACGAGCATGCAATGCTACAGGTAATTTAACACTCGTTGATTCTGGTACCCTTACGACACACCGCAAGCCCGCTTCTTGGTCTGCCTCTATACACGGTGACAAAACTGGAAAGTCAGCATGCTGAAACCCAGTTCCTGTTTGGAACGACGAGAGACCTGAGAACTCCATTAAGTCCCGGACGTGTGAGCTTGTAGTTCGGTTTGTACCAGGTTTTCTCGGTTTCATCGAGATTTTTCTGTCTAATTTTTTAAGCAGAGAAATATAGAAGAAATTGGATATACTCTGTTGAGAAATACAAGATGATGGAATTTTATATACGTTAGAACATTTATTTCATATATGAACTTGCTGTTTTAGGTAGGTTCTGAATCACTGAGGAGGAGGCTACAATTAATTAAATTATTGATTAGAATACGTTTTTTTGGAGATGAAACTAAGTTCCTGTAAGGAACGATGAGAGACCTGAGAACTCCATTAACACTAGAACTACCGGCGTCAAATATAACATATTTTAATAAATGAAGTAAGTACTTTGAAAAAGAGGGAATCAAGCGGCAGAAAATTTTATCGATTGGGTGATTTAAGTTTATTGATATAGATGCAGAATATATATTCTGTAACTCTTACATAAACTTGGAGAATTTTTTGAAACAATTCTGTACCAGTCATTTTGACTGGTTTGGTAGTTCTAGTGTTAAGTCCCGGACGTGTGAGCTTGTAGTTCAGTTTATATCAAGTTTTCTCGGTTTCAGTGAGGTTTTTCTAGTATTTTTCTTACGTCGAGAAATATACAAGAAATTGGATATACTTTGTTGAGAAATATAAGATGATGGAATTTTATATACGTTGGAAAATTCATTTCTACTGAAAGATGCGAGAGATATGAGAATTATATTGATACTTATATGAACTTGCTGTTTTAGGTAGGTTCCGAATCACTGAAAATGAGGCTATGATAGATTAAATAATTGATTAACACTTAATAGACGAGTCACGTAAATTTACGTTTTTGCTTGAATTTTTAATACACTTTGCAAAGGTAAATGTATTGCAATAGATCATACTCATAAAAAATGCTAGGAATGTTGATAAATAACTTTGTAAAATATTATAAAAAATTATGAAAATTTAATAAAACCACAACGTTTTCGTAGATAAAACTGAGTTCTTCCCTTGCCAGTTATGTCTTTTTACTTTCTAAAAATAGCAAAAAATATGGGTGAATCTAATAAAAGGTCTGAAAATTAATCTCCGTTAGTAAGAGACTCGAGAATTCCATTAAGTTTCAAACACGAGCACTCATACATTAATCTTACATTACGCTTACTCTGTTAAATTGCAAAATGTAGTACCACTTTTGAAATAAAAAACATTAAGAAACACAATTTAGTCTGATTTTTATACAGAGCCTATTAAAAATGATTTTCCATGCAAAGTGGCAGACCCGAGAACTCCATTAACTTGTGAACAAGTGTGCATTAACGGTTTCATTTACCCCGCGTTTTCTCCAATGTCCTGTGTCGTTTCTTCTATTTATGCGGTTAAAAGTACATAACACGTTCAAGATTGAAATCCAAGGAGTTCATTAAACTCCAGAATTACAGAAATTTGCAATTTCCTTAGAATATTATACCAAGACTTTGCTTCACATCTCGCGAATAAAAGGACATTTTCGAAATATTAAATTTGCAATATCACCGAGATATAAATTATATACACAAAGGTTTTAATTGATATTTGTGCCATAAAAGATACACAGAATAGCAGAGATATCGAGGAAGAAACGACGAGACGATAAGTACAAAGGAAACATCGTATGAGTTTACACGCCGCAAGGGTTAAATCGCTGGATCATCGAAAAGAAAATCAATGAGTCACTAATGATAGGTCAAACACTCATGATCCTAATATGAATCATTTCTACGCGGAACTGACGAGTATTCGTAATATATCTCTCGTCATTTTTTCTCATAATTATGAACTATTTTTGCCCCTATCAATCTCAATTTCCTGAAAAGTCTCGACGAAGGAGACGCGCTTCATCGTATAGATTTTTAACGCTAGATTTATCAAGCCAGTCAAAATGACTGGTACACAATTTTTTCCAAAGATTCTACGGGTTTATGAGAGAGGTTATGAGAGTTTATGAGATATAAAACATAAATTACCGAATCTATCATCTTTTCCATGTCTTAATTTTTCTTGATTTAAGACTTCATATTTAACATATCTAACATTAGAACTACCGACGTTAAATCTATCATATTTCAATATATTAAATAGGTACTTTGGAGGAGAAAGAATCAAGCGGCAGAAAACTTGCCCGATTGGGTGATTTATATTTATTGATATAGACGTAGAATATTTACTCTATGACTCTTATATAAACTTGGACAATTTTCTGAAAAAAATGTATACCAGTCAATTTGACTAGTTTAGTAGTTCTAGTGTTAAATATCATAGATTTCACGTCGGTAAGTCTATTGTTAAGCTGTTTCTTTCTATTCAGCAAGTTTATTTCGTTACTTCACGTTAACTTCTTTGGAAAATTAATTTTCTGTTATCTCTACCTCCAACGTAGAATCAGCAAAAATGGAAGTTACACTTTACGTACATGTAGTTTTAGAAAAAACTTTCTTAAATTTATGATACACTTTTTTGTGTTCTTACACAATCTAACTTTTTGAAATGTACTACTATCTCTCTTGATAAATCTACCTCGCTGTCTACAAAAATGCTGAGTTCTCCAAAAACAAGATAAAAAATTCTTATCTATCTCGAAACGCCGGTTTGAAATTCGTGAAATAAATTACCATTAATGTGATTCGTCATAATGCCGTGGTATGACGATTAATTGGAAATTATATCGATTTTCTTGGAAGGCTTAAAGAGACACGGTGGAATTTTGTGTCATTTATCGACCAAGATATCATTTGGTTGGCTGAAATTTTCGACATTTAGAAATTCCTATCGTTCGAAGATAAAAGTCTCATCGTCGAATTATCGAAAAAAATTGTCACACGATAACGAAGCGAAGGAACAACACGCGAATACGCCACCAGACCTGTGTATTTGAGCATGGTATCTTCTCAAACACCTTACGGTGTCCTCGCTAAGGCAATTGGTAGATACAGACATTTTCGGGAGATAAGCCTCTTTTGTTGTACGATCGTACTTGTCTATTCTTTTACATAGACCGCCATTACGCAACGTTAGATTTGGAATTTTCAACTTCGACAGTTACGCTCTACTTCGTTATTTGTATGAATTTTGCAGGAATATAGTAATATAAAAATGTCAGTATTCTGAAATAATCATTTAAACAGTAACTTTGCCTAGCAGAAAGCAGAAGAAAGCCTAATACAAAATTATTAGGATTTCTAATCATTAAAAAAAATTCAAATCCCTGTAGGATCTGATAATTTTATCTAAAATTAAATTATTACTACTAGATTAGATAATTATTACTAGATTTAAATTAAATCACTTAATGCTAAATCTACAGGTTTCCAATTTTTTCTAAGAATTTCCCAAATTACTTAGGCAGCCATGCTGCAAATATTTTACTTCTGTTTTATGAAAGCTAAATTCCTTACTTTATTCTGCTTTTTGAAATGATCGTAGAACAATACAAAAGAAAGGAAGAGAATTTTTGCACGATACGAGAATATACGACAGAAAAATGAACGAACTGTGCTAACCATAACTCTGCCACACATATCACAGAGTATATGTATCTTTCCACCATAAATTAAAATCGAACTCAAAGAAAAGCCATAATTCAAAGCGTTATGTTCAATTTTTCGAAGTGTACACAATATTCCTAACGAAATAATAACTAATTAAGTAAATAAAACCATTCGCAATCCTAAGCCTAAACTTACTTAATTTATTCCGCTTTTAGAAACGATCATAGAAAAGTATAAAAGAAAAAAAAAGCATTCTTACACGATATGGGAATATATGACACAAAAATGAACGTACTGTGCCAACCATAACTCCGCCAAACATATTTCAGAGTACATGTACCTTTCCACCATAAATTGAAATCGACCTCAGAAAAAAGCCATAATCCAAAGGGTCATATTCAATTTCTCGAAGTATACCCAACATTCCTAATGGAATAAGTACCTGTTTAAACAAATAAATAAAACCATTCGCAATCGTAAACCACGAAAAACCACTTTATCTACTCGCTCGATGCACCCACGTCAGAAAATCATTAAAGCTCCTTAACAATCCAACTAAAACTTCGATACAGCCGCAAAAAAAGACATCGATAACATCGATAAGCGCATAAAATGAAAGTCTCTTTTAAAAGAACTTTTCAGACTTGAAATTTCCTGGCATAGAACAGGATGCAGCCATCGAGCAAGAGTTTAAGAGCACTCTCTCTATCGGAGTAGACCACGACTTCCCTTTCGTCTTCGGCGGCTTCGATAATTATCAGAAGGAAATAGCTAGACCACCGTTGGATGGTGCATAACGGGAAATAGCTTCCCAGAATCTATTCTCGAATAGGTGACTTTACCAGTCTTCCATCAAACTGGAATCCAGGAAGTCGTTTGCCTTCATTGTTTAGCGTTATATCGTATTAATTAAAAAGTATGATTCCAGGAATGAATTTGCATCGATGGTTCTTCGTCTCTGGTAGACGGATTAACGGTTTTGGGCATTCCAGACGAGGATGTTTTTCATCGAAAGGCATTTTTGTCGCGCGATAACAAGGCGATGTGTTTGGAGTTTTGCATGAAGTATTTGAGGAGCTCACGTGTTGCTCCATTCAATGGAGATGGACGTTGATCGATGTACTTGTTATTGATAGGTATTTTTTTTTGTTGATAGAATGTAAAGGTATTTATTGAACGGCTTTGAGAGGGAGAATGGGGATTGTTGGTTTGAGGGATTCTCCAATTGTGTTGAAACTTTTGGAGAGATTAAATATTGCGGCTATTTTGTAGCGATAAATGAAGCTGAAATTGCTCTCCACTTTGTCACCCAATATAAAGTACAAAATAGCAATACAGATGAAGTGAATTGAATTAAAAAATCTGACATTTATAACCATTGTTTCTGAATTAAATAAAACTCAAACTGTGCGTGAGGGAAGATGTGGTGGAAGCCTGGGACTCACAATTAGGAAACCCAAGATCTACTCCTCTCCATCACGTCTAAGGAATTTTTTCTAATTTAACACCTCGGTGGTTGGAAAAACAGCAAGTCTGTAACGAAATAACTATAGCGAAAACTGAAAAATACGAAATAGAGGCCCAATGCGGATACCAAAATGAAGCCTGGGACTCACAATCAGGAAACTCAAGATCTACTCCTCTCCATCACGTCTAAGGAATTTTTTCTAATTTAACACCTCGGTGGTTCGAAAAACAGCGACTCTCTAGCAAAATAATTATAGCGAAAACTGAAAAATACGAAATAGAGGTCCAAGGTGGATACCGAGATGAAGGTTGGGACTCACGCTCACTAACAATAAGCCCGAGATCTAATCCTCTCCACCATCTCTAGGATGTTTTTCCTAATTTAACACCTCGGTGATTCGGAACTCTCCTATAAAAGTAAATCCCAAGTGAAATAATTACAAAAAAAAACTAAAATAATACAAAATAGGAGCCCAAGGTGAGGAAGAAGATGAAGACTGGGACTCACAATCAGTGAACCCGAGTTTAAACCTCTCCCATCAGTTCTAGGAAATATTTTCTAATTTAATACTCGGTACACAACCTCAGTGTTTCAAAACTTTCCAACGTCTAATACAAAAACCATAGCAGTAAAGGTCAGACTACAAGATATCAAAAGCTCCATTTCTAAATATCAACGAATCAGATTGTACCGTTTCCTCAAAACCGAGGGAGAAATCGCATTTCCGGATTACAGGTCAAATCGGTCGGCTTTGCCTAATATATTCGAATTGCGGTTGAACGGTTCTCGTATTACGATATACCATAGCCTCGGCGAAATAGAAAACCATGCTGGACAGATTCAACCATTCTGTCACTCGACACTGGCTACCTCGGTGGATCGGTAACTCGAACAAACTTATTAACCGGGGGCTAAGTCGCGTAAGAAGATATATCCGCTCTCTGACTCATCAATTTCGAGATACCTTATTTATCCATAAGGCGCATTAAGGGACAGTCGAGTCGAAGTACTCGAGAGCTTATCGAGGCCCCACAAAATGTGTTATTCTCATGGAAGAGTGGCCTAATGGGAATGCTATCGTCCCAAAAGCACCGAACGCTCGATGGAGATACTTGAGTGCGGCTAATTTACTCCAAGAATGCAATTAACTCACCCTATGACGGTAAAACGTCCCCTCGGAATATTTTCGAGGAGTTTCGAAATTTTGTGCGCACTCAAGTATTACGAGACTTTTGTATGGGTTGTTTTGGTGAAGTGCTGTTTGTGCAGTTTTTCAAGAGGTCTCAAGGCGTCAGATTATTAATATATGCAGCTCATTTTTAACACTAGAACTACCAAACCAGTCAAAATGACTGGTACACACTTTTTTCAACAAATTCTCCAAGTTTATATAAGAGTCATAGAATAAATATTCTACGTCTATATCGATAAATGTGAATCACCCAATCGATCAAATTTTTCGGCCGCTTAATTCCCCCTGTTTCAAAGTACTTATTTAATTGATTAAAATATGTTAATTTGACGCCGGTAGTTCTAGTGTTAAAGTGACATAAGCAACTTTTCTATAATGAGGAATTACAATTTTTTGATAACTATATGCAACTGTTTCTACTGAGAAAAATAATATAAGTATCCTATGTAAGCCGAAGTAAATGTTCTCGAAAAATTTTACCACTGTTTTTAGCGCAAATATTAAATATCTCAATTTAAGATGAATGTGTAATTTTCGCGTGGTTTTCTTGTTAGTTTTTAACATCCTTCAGACTTCGTGTAGTTTTCGCGGTTACTTCACTTTTTCGAGTCTTCACGGTTGTTGGAGTGTTTCAAACAAATGAGAAATGGTTTCCAGCGATCAATTTTTGGAAGGCTGCCCAATTTTCCAATGAAGCGTCGTTTTGACAAGGTGTTTGTACACTGTTCGTACTGTTTTCACAGTCTTGCTAGTCTTCATATTCTTCACGGCCTTCGTGTAGTCTTCGCATGGTTTTCGCAGTCTTGTTAGTCTTCCCATTCTCCAGAGTTAATGAACTCTTCGTGGCTTCCAAAGTTTTGCGGCCTTCATTGTCAATTAAATTTTAAAAAAATATATAAAACGGCTTCCAGCAATGAATTTTTGGAGGGCTGCCCAATTTTCCAAAGAAGCGTCGTTTTTGCAAGGTGTTTGTACACTGTTCGTACTGTTTTCGCAGTCTTGATAGTCTTCATATTCTTCACAGCCTTCGTATAATCTTCGTAATTTCCTAAATTTTTACAGTCTTCATTGTCGAATAAATTTTTAAAAAATATTTAAAACGGCTTCCAACGATCAATTTTCGGAAGGCTGTCCAATTTTCCAATGAAGCTTCGTTTTTGCAAGGTGTTTGTACACTGTTCGTACTGTTTTTATAGTCTTGATAGTCTTCATATTCTTCACAGCCTTCGTATAATCTTCGTAGTTTCCTAAGTTTTTACAGTCTTCATTGTCGATTAAATTTTTTAAAAATATTTAAAACGGCTTCCAGCAATGAATTTTGCCCAAGTTTCCAATGAAGCGTCGTTTTTGCAAGGTGTTTTTACACTGTTCTTACTGTTTCCGCAATCTTGATAGTCTTCATATTCTTCACAGCCTTCGTGTAGTCTTCGCATGGTTTTTGCAGTCTTGTTAGTCTTCCCATTCTTCAGACTTTATGTAGTCTTCGCGGCTTCCTCAATTTGTAGTCTTCATAAGCGACGAAGTTTTTAAAAAATGTTTAAAACTGCTTCCAGCGATAAATTTTTGGAAGGCTGTCCAACTTTTTCTTGAATAATAATTTTTGTTCGCACGTGGCAGGAAAATGATGTTGTAACAGTTTCGAAAAATTTGCAAAGTTATATTGTAGAACTTTCCTACGATGTTCTGCATTTCCTCATACAATCTTCATATGTTCTTCGTGCAGACCTTGCAATATCTTTGTACTTTGTGAAAACAGCATGAAAATACTTATTCGCAGTCTTCACGTGGTCTTATTGAAGTCTCGGTATATCTTCCATACATTTTCCTCTCAGCTGTCATACAAATATCATATGTGATCTTCGTACATACATTTTTCGTTATATTCTTCCATTCTACCCTCAGAATCTTCATAATCGTCGTCCAATCTTTGCATATACAGTTTTCACTCAGCTTTCATGGATTCTTTGCAATCTTTGTGCAGTCTTCGCATAGCTTTCGTACAATCTTCATCGCATCCTTCGTCCGTTCTCCATTCACCATTCGTGTCTTTTAGCAGTCTTCACGTAGATACTTTACGCAATAATCTTTCATCGTGAATTTCTGTCGCTATTATCCAACCACATTAAAACGAAATTGAGAACTAGATGTATCTTCGAGATAAGATAGACTCATACGTTATTTTCAATCGCGATAATAGGCTGTTAAAATAACGAAGACATATCATCGCAGAGATCTCAAATTTATACTTCGTAAATTCCGTAGGATGAGAATATTTAATTGCCCACACAAATGCATCTTTTCTGTGAACGTAATCGTTCGGCATTCTCGCAAAGTACGAGGCGAAATATATTATATATTCTCTATGTTTCACCGTGCAGATATAACGGATGAAAATTATCATAAAATTCTATCTGCATTGCTTCGATTTGATAAGATAATTACGAACTTTTGGCGATCTTTGTCTCGATGATATACGCGGCAGTGATTGGAAACGTGGTTCTAATTAGAAATTGACCTAATTACGTATTTCATGGGCACTACATTTCATTTCGAACTACATTATATAGTAGAAATGACAAGAATTAAATTACTTAACAGTGTTAATAGTTGCAACGTAATAGAGAGTTAAATGAGCACTGTAAAACAAAAGTGGAAATATCTCGAAACGAAGAATAAATGACTTAGACCACTGACATAATTAGCGACGCATATAATCACGACGATAAAAAGAACGATGTCTCATTAAGCCTCTATTTCTTCACGAGTTTCACTAACTTTTAATACTAAAAGTACCGACGTTGTAAAATCTACTAAATTTAATAAGTACTTCAGATAAACATGAATCAAGATATAAAAAAGATAGTAAATTAAAAAATTCAGGACTTATAACATACAAGTGGAATATTAACTACTCGTCCCCTCTATCAATTTAGAAGAAATCTTTTTAAAAATAAAAATACCAGCTATTCTCACTACCCTGGCAATTCTACTCTTAAACTAAAATCTTTTAATTTAAAAAACACACAAAAAGCTCGATTCTCCTATTCTATTTTCAAATTACCTACAACACCAACAATTTCATTGAAACTTAATTAATATAATAATTTTCTAATATTTACATCCCTATTAGTTTTATTAATTAAGCCTATTAGTTTTATAAATTATTTTAATAAATTAATAACCTAAGCTAATTATCGCAATCGAAAGCAACACTTAACACATAAGAGCAACACAATTGTACTTAAAACATAAGTCGTAATTTTAAACACATAAATTATATAACTGTAGTTAAATAATCTGTCTGTTCTCTTCTAATCTCCATAAACGACTGACTCAATATTTATAAAAATATGCGGCTCGTCGTTCAGACAAAAAGCCAACGCGAGTCAGTCGTCGCAACGGCGACGAACATACTTGGTGCTATATTAATTAACACTCTTACACAAGTATTCATTAAGTTGTTCGGAAAGTAATTTCGTTTTTTCCCGACGGAGGACATAATTATATTTTTTTCACAATTAACTTCACACTTAATTCGCATTGCTATTATATATTTTGACAGTTGATATAGCAACGCTTGTTTGTGAAAAAATTTGTTTGATTCTACACAATAGTTTTTCTTTGGTGCTCTATTAAAGATGGAAAGTCGAAAGCAGCATTTTCGCCATATTTGACTTTTTTACTATCGAAACGGTAAAAATGCTGTTCAAGCAAGAAAAAAATTATTCGATTTTTATGGGGAAGACGCATTAACATAACGCCAGTGCCAAAACTGGATTGCAAAATTTGTTGAACGGCAAAACCTTTACTTCGAATGAGGACGTCAAAAAAGGCTTTGATTTTTTTGCCAGCAAAGATCAAAACTTTTATGAACGTCGAATCATACTACTGCCAGAAAGATGACAAAAGGTATTAGAACAAAATGGAGAATATATAATTCAGTGACATATTTATGGACTACAAGAAAATCGTCTTTCATTCTCACCGAAAAAAAACGAAATTACTTTCCGAACAACCCAATATATTAAAAGAAAACAAAAAAACACTATAAAATTATGTTTCTCCCATGTTAAACGCCGAGGACCTCGCAATAAGTCTCGAAAGAGGTTTCGTTTCATCGCGCATCGTCTCGCATTGAAGCTCTGAACTTCGGCAAGAGCCGAGAAAGGATTAATTATAAGTACACTGCCTAATAAGCAACTAAGCGTGGGAACCGAACCGACAAAGGATGCGTGTACAGACATCGCAGTATAAACATGCACATACCGGGTGTATCTACGTGAGAAAGAGATCTGGAATATCACGGTTGTCTCGAAGAATGGAGAACGTTTCCCTTGAACAAAGGGAAGGAGAAAAAAGATTGCTAAGAAATTGTTGATATACAGGATACGTTATCCTGTCTCACTTTTGTCGGTTTAACAAAAGAGATATCGCTCTAACCGTCATCTTGGTGGGATTGAGGAAAATCCTTCGGATTTATTGTGGGTCAGAAGGTAAACGATGTAATTTTTAATCAGTAGGTCAGAGTTCAGATCCTTCTCAGTCACCTCTGGGATTTTTTTTTATTACTCATTATGATATCGCCTCGGCGGTGATGGTAATTAATTTAGAATAGTAAGTGCTAGACTAATTTATTGCGTTATCATTAGAATTGATAGAGTTATAGTTATTATATTTAAATATGATAAAGAAGTACTTTGCGGAAATGAAATTCGGGAGGTTGAAAGATGAGGAATTAGGTAATTTAAATCTTATTAGATAGAGGTGAAATATTTACTGGAGATTCCTCTATCAGATTTGAGAGTTTTTAGAAAAAATTAGCTATCGGTCATTTCAAGCGTCTCAGTAATTTTAGTGATAGAAAATCGCAGTAGTGACAATTTTCTTTCCTTTCATATCACTCCTTTCCTACGTTAAGGAATAAAACAACTTAGAAACTGATAACTTATCTTTTTACACTACCTCTCTCTGCAAATTCATAAAGAAAATAATACCTTAGAAATTTTTTAATTTCTCTAAATAATTAAGATACTGAAAGTATTTATTTTACTACCCGTATGTCAGTCTTATTCCACTACTTCTAAAAGACCCTACTCCTAATCAATTACGAATGAATATAATGTCTTTTAGAAATATTGGAATAGGACTGAAGTAGCCTAACCATCCAAAAAAATTCATCCTCAATTCTATGAAACAAAAAACATATTTACCAACAGTCCGTAAATGAAAATCCACCGAACTAAAGCTTCAAGCCGACAGGAAATCCAATACAGACGCATAATCCATGCCGACAGGAAAAATTACCTGATTAATCTCCCTTTTCTCCGGCAGTTCTTTGCGAAGCGCCTACTCTCCCGTTATAAAGACTACATTCATAGACAAGAAATCGGCCGGTGGTAGCTGCATGCGCGTTTTTCTCAACATTCAACGCGGGAACAAGAGAAACATTATATAGCAAGGAATTGCAGCACATGAAAAACGCGAGGAAACGTTCCCTTTAAACGGATAAACCGCTCGTCACTGTTTTTATCAACGGTTTAACGGATTAGCAAAAAGTGAGCCGATAGAATGAAGAAAAAATGTCTGTGGATATTTACACAATGGTTTGACCATGGAAGGAAACGTGGTTGAGGATCTTTGCCAATTTTACGGGGACTTTACTACGTCCGTGGAGGAAATTCTTGGTCGTCTGAGATCTTAACGACGATTGCGTGTCGTGGGGAACACCGATGTCATGGTCTCTGGTACTTTCTTTTCCATGGAGTACCATTGCGAGACGTGTTGATGGTACTGTTACTTTTTTCGGAAATATTGCGAGTTTTAGAACTACCGGTATTAGATCTTTATATTTAACACTAGAACTACCGGCGTCAAATCTATCATATTTTTATAAATTAAATAAATACTTTGTAAAAGGGGGAATCAAGTAGCGGAAAATTTGATCGATTGGGTGATTTATGTTTATTGATATAGGCGTAGAATATTTATTCTATGACTCTTATGTAAACTTGGAGAATTTTTTGAAAAAATTGTGTGCCGGTCATTTTGACTGGTTCGGTAGTTCTAGTGTTAAATATATTAAATAAATACTTTTAAACGAGGACAATTAATAGGTGTGAAAGATTATCGATTTGGTAATTTACGGTTTATAGGATGGACGTGGAATATCTATTCTAGGAGTGTCTAATAAAGTCTGGTCTAATAAAGTCTAATAAAAAAAAGGAGAGATTTTTTGGAAAAAACTGAGGACCAATTATTTTGACTTGCTTGGTAGTTCTAGTGTTGAGGACGCGTTGGATGTAAAAGTATTGTTGAGGTGAAAATGTAGGTGGAAGATTATTGTGATGACGTGAAAATGGAGGGTTAGATTAAAATGAAGTTAAATTGACTTAATAATTAAACGTTGCGAAAATTAGAGTAAAATAATAGAAGATTTGACTGCTAAACTGAACGAATTTGAACTCGTAGAAAAATTAGAATTAAGTACTGATATTTGGAAATATTTTTGAGCTAATTGACAATTCGAGTCTTCCATTGCTTATTCACAGTAGTCCTTTATCATCTAAAAGAGATTATACCGCGTGGTTATTAATGCAGCCACCAAATCAATACCCATGACTGTACACGGGGAATGTGCGAACAATCGTGTCGCGATTGCTCTGGGAATGATCTACAGTGTTATTCACCGGCGCAGTCTATCTGTATGGTAATTCCAAGGTTACAATTATCGTGCCTTTGGTGACCATCACGAATCACCCGACTGATTCACAACCGAACTTGACGTACTTTCCTCCGACAATGAGATTACGAATTGTCGTTGGTTTCCTGCAGCTCTCCCTCGTGTACGAGATAGTAACAGTGTTTCTCAGCTTCCCTTTGATTCATAATACGAGATATAAATATATTTGTTTATTTCCATATTATTTATTTCGAGCGGACTATAGAGTCAAAGATTGGCCTAGCTTAAAATAGACTACTCGGAAGAAGAGTAAAGAATTAAAAAGAAATCTAATTAAAAATAATCTATTTAATATGGAGTTGAGGACTTTTCTACTTGAGTGTTGTTAATTCTTAGTTAAGAAACTCATTTTAAAAAAATGTAACTGGTGTGCCTGTGGAGCTAAGGAATGATCTAGTTCAAAATATGCTATTCAAAATTTTGAGAGTGCAATTTAGTAGTGATCTATTTAATATGGAGTTGAGGTCCTTTCTACTTGAGAATTGTTAATTCTTAGTTAAAAAGAGCGTTAAAAAAAATTTAATTGCTATGTCTGTGGAGCTCAAGATTGATCTAGTTCAAAATATGCTATTCAAAATTTTGAGAGTACAATTTAATAGTGATCTATTTAATATGGAGTTGAGGTCCTTTCTACTTGACAATTATTAGTTCCTAGTTAAGAAGAGCGTTTAAAAAAAGTTAATTGCTGTGCGTAAGGAGCTAAAGACTGATCTAGTTCGAAATAGGCTATTCAAAATTTTGAGAGTGCAATTTAATAGTGATCTATTTAATATGGAGTCGAGGTCCTTTCTACTTGAGAATTGTTAATTCTTAGTTAAGAAGAGCGTTTAAAAAAAGTTAATTGCTGTGCCTGAGGAGCTAAAGACTAGTTTAAAATAGGCTATTCAAAATTTTGAGAGTGCAATTTAATAGTGATCTATTTAATATGGAGTTGAGGTCCTTTCTACTTGAGAATTCTGAATTTTTACTTAACAAGCGCACTTCTATAAAAGATCTACTTGTTATGATATCTCTGGAGTTAACGGTTGGCCAACTTCAAAATATTCTACCTACTATGAAGTCTCTGAATTTAAAGGCTCGCATATTACATAATATTTCATCTGAACCGCAAGCTACAAAATTTCACGTTCGTTTATTTCAAAATCATCCAACTACCATGGTCGATAGGGAGTTAACGAGTGTTTGCTTAAAACTAATCTGTTTGTTCAGAAAGCTACAAACTTGAAAGCTTGGATTTCCATCTGGTGTGTATAAATTCAAATTCCCATCATATCCAGAAAGTTTCTCTTATACAATACCTACATCGTGTCCTGAATTATTCACAACTCCTCTAAAACTCTATCCCTTTGGGTAGAACAATCGTGTTAATTAAAGCCAAACTACACAGAAAAGAAGTAAACCTATCTAAACTTCCATTAATAAGAAAGAAATATTAAGTCTTAAAAATAGAAATAATTTCTCTATAATCTAATAATTACGCACAGACATCAGAAGGAAAATTAATGACTGAGAATCATAGTAACGAGGTACAATAGAGACATTGTCCGACCTAGAAGAACGTTGCGTAACGACAAGTATTTTTAAGGTAGGATCGTAGTCCATTTACTATTCCAGCGACGTACAATTGCATAATAATCGTGGCACGCCGGTATGGCGAACTTTGTTGAGCAATAATCGAGGCAGAGGGCATTGTTGCTCGTAAATTATCAGCTTTTATTCTAGCCGCGCCTAGCCGACTACATCTTGCGAAAACAATTCGAGAGATCACATATAAACAACAAAGATACTGAAAAATGATCCTCGATACGTGGATCGAATTAAACAAATCGTAAAAATTAGCGTACACTTATCGCAAATAATAATAATCTATGCAAATATCAACAAACCTCTGTTACGAAACGTGCACCATTTTCTCTCCACCGGAAAATATATTAACACTAAACCTACCAAAGCGGTCATAATGACCGGTTCTCAATTTTTTCAAAAAACTCCCTAAATTGATGGGAGTGCCGTGAAGTAAAAATTCTACTTCTACCATATAAAGCCTAAGTTAGTTAATTAACTAATCGTTTCACCTCTTGATTTATCTTTTTCCAAAGTATTTGTTCAATAAATCTAAATTTCAGTAGATATAACGTCGGTAGTTTTAGTGTTAAACTCACGAATATTAAATATGTAAGTTTACCATATTTGATAATATCTCTTTTATCTCTGTGTAATATTTACATGTAAAAATAAAAATCATGGGTGTAGAAAATTAGGAGAAATTAGAGTGGTTATTAGGAGCTTGAGTAGAGAGGTTTGAAGTTTACGAGGATTGGGCGCTTACGTCAATTTGTACTGTCCGGCAACTAAAAGATGGCTAGGGTACAACAGAGCTTCTTGTTTTCAATCGCCTATCCCGCCATTTCGTTTTCGAAATCTTCAAATCCAGACTTCTAAATTAAACAGTCCGCATTATTGTTCACTATAGCATTCTGAATTTAAGAATTCCAAAACTGAAATGGCGAGAATTGGCAACAGAAAACGAAAGACTCTATAGTTTCCTAGTCATCTTTCAGTCGTCGGACTATATTCATCCGTATGTGTGTTTCTGCATCTTACATTTGAATTGTAGATTTATAATAGTAATGACAATAATAATAGTAGTAATATTATTAATAATATTAATAATAATAATGGTAACATGACCTAATTGTGATCTTGCAAACATTTCAAGCGATAGCGCCAAGATTACGTAATTTCTGCAACGTGCTTGAAAATGTTTGATAAAAAAGGAAGGTAGAGAAGAAAAGGGAAAACAAATTTCAAGTACATTCTTGAGTGCCTTTAATACATTCCGTTAATCCGACGGTGCTCGTTAGAATAATCCATAGTGATAAACGTCAAAAGATAATGATAACGATGGTTAAAAGGTATGGAATATGTATTTCTTCGCGATAAAGGAACAAAATTCTCGACAATACACGGAAGAGACTTTGAACAAGTCGGTAAGTTTACAGTGGAAACAATGTTAAATGTTTTCCACGTGAACATCGTGGCGCATTTCTGCATTAATTTCATGCTCGCACAGCTGTGAAACAGTTCGGGTCCGAACTACGGTATCTCACGGTATCTGAGAAACTCTCGGTGCATGAAACATCGAGGAGAGACTCCGAATTTTGTCGCTCGATAGCAGCTGTTACAATAATTAGTGTTTATACGTTCTAACCAGAGAAATTCCCTTGATGTTTGGAAACCAGACGAATTTCAAACCGAAACCAGAGAGAAATATTGATAGTTGTTTTCGTAAATAAACTTTGTCAAGTCTGATTTAATATTCTTATTGATAACTATGCTAAAAGTGTTAACAACTAGTGCGGCATATTTAAATATATAATATGAAAGGAGAGAGAGCGAATTTTACAGATTTTAAAACAATCGAAAATTATGAAAACTTACTCACTTCTTAAAAAACTAAATCGAATTAAAAAGGCAACTTTCTTTTTATAAAGTTCCAGTAACTTTTCCTATCTTGACAAACACTGATTTAATATTAACGCTAGAAGTATCAAAGCGATTAAAATGGTAGACTTTTTTTTATAAAAATTACCTAAACTCACAGAAAAGCCAAAAACTCTATGTCTATCTCACAAACGTTTTATCTTTTAATTCCTCCTTTTCCAAAGTACGTACTTAACACTAGATTTATCAGCGTGAAATCTACTATATTTAAATATGTTAAATATGTACCTCAAAGCAAGGAAAATTAAGATGCGGAAAAGATGATAGATTCGGTAATTTATGTTTTATACGATGGACGAAGAATATTTTTTCTACGGCTCTCTCATAAGCCAGTAGAATTTTTTGAAAAAATTCTGTACCAGTCATTTTTACTGGTTTGGTAAATCTAGTGTTAATATTCTTACTGATAACTATGCTAAAAGTGTTAACAACTAGTGCGGCATATTTAAATATATAATATGAAAGAAGAGACAGCGAATTTTGCAGATTTTAAAACAATCGAAAATTATTAGAACTTATTCACTTCTTAAAAAACTAAATCGTATTAAAAAAGCAACTTTCTTTTTATAAAGTTCCAGTAATATTCCCTATCTTGACGAACACTGATTTAATATTAACGCTAGAAGTATCAAAGCGATTAAAACGGTAGACTTTTTTCATAAAAAATACCTAAACTCACAGAAAAGCTAAAAACTCGATGTCTATCTCACAAACGTTTTATCTTTTAATTCCTCTTTTTCCAAAGTACGGATTTAATCTATGGAAAGATTTAACGCCGAAATTCGTGGTGCTAGTAAATTTTCTATCTTTATAACACAAACGACAAGAACGTTTAAAATTATAAAATCTACTTATGGCAGTAACTATAGAATTTATGATTTAATCAATTATTTACACACCGAAACGAAAGGGCAGAACAAAGGGACAGGGTTAAATCAAAGGGTTAAAGTCCCAGCATGCATGCAACGTTGGTGGTCCCTCCTTATTTTCCAGTTAAAGACCAACGGCACGGTTTCTGGATAAGAAAAGAACGGCACGTGCCAACGTAGCGTAAGGACGCATTAGGGGGCCTTTGGCACGTGCTCCTTTTATTTACACGAGACCATTTTACTAGCTCGACCTTTTAGATCTACGCGATCCTGTTGCTGAGAAATTCCATGAAACGGTTTAACGTTGTAGGTGGTAAGTTATTACTCCACTTTCGAGGTATTTGTGGAAATTGCTTTTTAGAAAAATTTTCAAACACGTTATGCGCATTTATTAAAGCAACCTGCAATCATTCTAAGTACTAAGTACCTACATAATAAATATTAACCTGTGCTCCGAAATTCTAAGGATAAATTTTTCTTTGAGACTGACAAATAATATAACAATATGTGTTGAGCAAAAAAGTGAAGAACTGGTTTGGCAATCATCTGTGGGTCACGTTAATACTAGATTTACGGAGCCAATTTGGCCAAATGTTGGTTGGTTAATTTTTTAATAATAAATCATTCATTTAAATTTGTTTTGGAATTATTTTCTTTGCAGAAAACTTCAATTTTCTTGTATGAGTCAAATTGGCTCACTTGAGAAAAGTAGGTATAATCAACATCCGTAAATGTAGTGTTAAAGTGTTGGAAATTTTTTTTCTACTTTATTATTTAATATACTGTAACCTCGGGGTTTGAAACTCAGCTAAAGTGATACGACCAAGGCGAAATGGCTATAGAACTTTAATAATACAAAAAAAATAAGTAAAATTGCGAATATGATAGACACGAAGCAAAGATTTGGGCTAGTTATCAGTGAGATCAAATTCAAGTTTGATACTGCTACTAAGATATTTATTCTAATCTGTTAATTAATGAATCACAGCCTCGAAACTGACCTAAAACTATTACGTGAGAGGTCATAGACAAAATGACCATAAAATCTGAACTCGAAAAATACAAAAAAAGGAAAAATTAAATTGCAAATACGATGGGTAAGGGGAGAAAAATTTAGCCCTTTGCGGACGACGGGCGGATATATCCGCCCTGAGAAAAAAATTACTTATAGTTTGTCGGTGCATATATAAACGGTTAGAGTTGAAAAATTAAAATATTATTTTACAAAGAGTAAATTTCAACTTGTATACATTAACAGACTGTCTTTCCGATGAAAAAGTGATTTTTCATCGCTAAATAATTGATTGTTTCTCGATATTCAAAAATGCCTCCGTCCGCAAAGGGTTAGACTTGCTATGAGTGAATCGAAGTTGAAGTTTCCCATGTTACTAGGGAATGTCTGATTAAAAATGAAATGTATCATAGCTTTCATGGTTCAAAACTCATAAACATCGATATTTTCTAAGCAAACCGAGCGTATAAGTTAAAGTTGGAAGGATACAAAAAAGAACACACATAAAACAATTCCAAATTCCAGTTCGTATTCGCGTCTGGCAAATAGGCTTTCAATCTCAGCGAATAACGGCGGAAAGAAGAGAGAAATTGAAAGCCGAACTGCACTGGTCGGCAAATAAAGCTCGGAATTCCAGAGTGCGTGTCAGATAACGACATCCGGGCCAACGATTTCAATTTCTCGAAAATACCAAGCAACGCCGTGTCCGTTTTAGATATCGCTTCGCTGCATCGGCTTTAAGCCTTGATAACGGTGGCTCTTTTTAACGCAAACCACCCTGCATCAGTGCAAATATACGGATTTCACGATGGTGAATGCATACGCGTCGATTATGCAACGCGCGGATGCGTCGGGGCTCGAGGATCGCCGTGTCAGAAACAATGTCGGCAAAGGGCCTTCCTTTGACGACTTCAAGCGCGATGTATGAAGATTTCTATTCCTTCATTCTCGTTTTTTAGACGTGCTTTTAATTAAGACTTCCACTGCCTTAACGTTTCTAAGAAATTTTTATTTTAAATAGTTCAGTTGCGGTGTTAATTCATTTTCTTATATTTTATTTTTGTTAGTAATTAAAAATTTGATGGAATTTGTCCTTTGGTAGGATATTTTCGAGGATTGCGTGTCAGAAACAATGTCGGCAAAGGGCGATGTATGAAGATTTCTATTCCTTCATTCTCGTTTTTTAGACGTGCTTTTAATTAAGACAGCGACTGCCTTAAGATTTCCACGGAATTTCCATTTTAACCACTTAACGCTCATGCCCGTGACGTTCACGGGCACGCCGAACGGTCGAATTTGTGCATGCCCGTGACGTTCACGGGCATAGCTGATACGGCCGCCACTCTGCGGTTTGTTTATCTTAGCCGCTGATATTTTAGAACTCAGTTCTTTGACATCTTACACTGAAATGTATACATTTCCAAAAATTTTATACATTGTATATTGGAGGAATAAATACAGATAATCTCTCCGTCTTCTGCCGTTAGCTTTTGTCTGTTTCTTCAGTCTTTGAGCGATCAGTGTGCAGTATACGTCATCCTTGTAATATCTTTTTCGTCTTACGATTTTTAGTTTATAGTGTGTTTATTTCTTATATTATTACTTTTGTGTTCTGCTTGTTATAATTAATTGTTGCTGTTAATGTTATTTGGTTATATAAGTTATAGAAGGATTTCCCTTAGATAAACAGGTATGATGAAAAACTTGTTATTTTTCCGAAAAAAATAATTCGTTCGCCACTAGGAGTACAAAAAACATTTTATAATATGCACAAGATAAGCATTCAGGCAAAAAAAAACTTGTGCGTTTTTGGACGGTCGATTCGAAAAAAACCTGAGCGTTAAGTGGTTAAATGGTTCAGTTGAGGTGCTAATTTATTTTTCTTAGTAATTAGAAATTTGATGGAATTTATTCGTTGCTAAGGTATTTTCGAGGATTATCGAAATTTTTGCTAAGTATGTTTGAATGGAAAGACTTCTGAATATCTGTAATATAACATTAAATAGATACTGTATAATTGTAATAATAGAGAGCGAAATAATTGGCAAAAAATTTCGAAAAAGAAAAGATTCGATTATACTTTTAATAATCACTTGTAAATACACCTATAATTAAGAACCATTGTAAAAAATTCCGAGTACTTCTATGGAGGCTAACTATGAAATAAATAAAATAAATTCTATACCTTAATAGCGGAACCACAGTGAGAAATAAAATAATCGTAAATTTTCCTGGTGAAAGTAATTACCCTTTAATTAACGATCCCTCCAAGCACAGTCCGTTTAAGCCACTAATTACGTATCGTAACAAAGCATTACCCGAATCAGGAATTTCCATTCTCATCGTATTTTCAATACCTTTACAAATGGACTTTTCTCAAGGCTACACGATGTTCCTAACGAAATAAATAAATAAAACCATTCGCAATCCTAAGCTCTCTGCATCTCGCTCGATACATCCACAAGAGATAATCCCCCTTAAGCTTCCAATTAAGAACCATCCCAGACATCCGTCCGAACGTTCAATTGCGAATTTACTATCTTTACTATTATACGTTGCTAGAGAGAAGCGTCGCAGGACGATTTTCCAAATTGAACGTTACATTTGCAATCCTAAGCATCCATAAAAAATAATCTCCCTTAATCGAGCTACACTCGACATAGATTTTCACTTCATTTTATTTTCTAACGACTTAATAACGACTATCAAATTTAACCACTTGCCGCGCCATTTCTTTTGTGATTGAATGTGCAATAACTCTGAATTAATTACTAAAATAACATTCTACTTTCTAATTTCGGATATAGTATGTATCTTAAGATAATATTGAATAGCACAGAATCAATTTTATTTTATCGTCACCACCTAATATATTTAATTTAATAATTTTTTGGAGCACTTCAAAATTGGCTATTCCATTTATCGCATCACGAGTCGTTATTGTACGGCAAGGGGTTAATAATGATTTTCTAATATCACAAAAACATTCGTCAGAATCTATAGATACTTCTATCATTTAAAAGAAATTAATAACTAACTATAGAAAATATTGGGAACTAATTTCATTAGTTCATTAGAAAATTGACAAAATAATTCGGATCCCAAAGGGTTAAACTTCCAATTAACCCCTTGCCTTACAATGACGTGTGGCATACGTGACGCGCTAATTGGAATAGAAAATTTTGAAGTCTTAAAAAACTGTTAAATTGAATAGGAAATCGGGAGAGGTTGTAATTAGTTCTATGCCACAAATATTGCGTTGACTTATACCGGAAATCAGTGATAGATTACTGTTCTAATAATTAAATCTGAGTAAGGCAAAGGGTTAAGAACCATCCTAGATATTCGTCCGAAAGTTCAATTGCGAATTTACTATCTTTACTATTACACGCTGCTGGAGAAAAGTGTCGCAGGACGATTTTGCAAATTGAACGTTACATTTGTAAATATATTAGGTATACAAATTAATTCTCGCCCCCTAGATTTCATCGACCACAAAACCTATTCAGATTAGAATTTTTCCAAATTTGAATAGTCATTTTAAAGCGCCATTTGCTAGCTTTAAAATAAGATATATCGCATGACTCTACTCCAGACATAACGTGAAGAAGCGATGTGTAGAAGCGATGTCGTTCGATAAGCAACATTTTAAGGCACTGTCTTCTTTTCGCGTTTCAACTAAAAAAAAAGAAACGCTATATCGCGCAGCGCTTGTAAAAAATGGTTTCAACAGTTTCGAATATTCTCCAGATTTAGCCTAACTGATTCTCAATTCAAGTAAGTTGAACAGGTCTATAAATGCCTCAATGATTTCATTGATGTGAACCACTATCATTTTTCCGATCTAGAATCCGACAACTACCTGAGAGATGGCAAAAACGTATAGAAAATGAAGAAGATTATGTTTAATATTGAATTTATATCAACATTGTTATAAATTAATGTCAAAGTTAGTCAAAAAAGGCCGAGAATTAATTTCTACACCTAATACATCAGGAGATTCCTGTTCCCTCCATTTTAAACAATAAGATTCGCAAATGCTTTCAAACTTCTGCGGTGCTTCTTTGAAATAGCGTATAATAGATACCTTAACGATTCTGCTTGTTCGACGACGAAGAAACGATCAGTTCTGCGCGTTCTATAGGGCCGAAAATGAAATACAAAATCGATAAGGCTATTGTAACACTCTCTGAAGCGAGAGTACTAAAAAGCAAAGCAGAGAACTCAGGAGAGTGCTGCGTTTTACGATCGCTTCGAGAAGCATCGATGTAACACTCGAGGGCCAGGTGGCTGCTAAAGGGGAACGCCCTTTCGAGGACTCTTGGAACAATTTTCCTCGGTTTATCGAATGCGAGATATCGCCACATCTACCAAAGGAATTGAAATAATCGATTTCAGATTATATCAGTGGATTAGGAAAATTCATAACGTTGCAGACACTTTGGATTTTGGCGCTTACATTGGAAAATGTTAACGGAGGGGAAATTGTAATTTTGAAGGGATTTGAAAGGAGCTTAGCTGGATTTATGAGAAGAGTTCAAATGACTGGTTGATAAATTGATATAAATAATATGTAAATTTCTAACGGTGGGATTCGTTTGATGGCTGCGTTTATTCTATAGAATGTGAGTGAAAGGTGAACGACTTTTCGAGGACCCTTGGAACAATTTCGCTGAGTTTATAAAATACGGGACAAGTGGCTCGAGGATCGTTGTTACTCCATGAGATTATTTCTTCGAATTGAAGTTTAATCTGTTCAACACTACAACTACCAAGCAAGTCGAAATAATTAGTTTCTAATTTCTTTAAAAAATTCTACAAATTTTTTTGTATAAAATACAGATTACCAAATCGATAATTTTCTCCAAGGTTTTGGCTTTTTCCAAATTACTTTCTTACCGTATTGAAAAGAACAGTAGTTAACAATATTGTAAATTTTTTGAGAGATGTGAATTATATTTACAATTCGGTCGATTATTAAAATAAGTAACCGCTGATAATGACAAAATGGGAGAATATTTCGAAATTGATAACTGTGATGGCAGTAAATTACTGTGCAAGTTTGCAAACAATGTTATTAACACAATTACTAACTATTACTCGAATTTTCCCTCTATGTAGAGTAATTAAAAGAGTTTATTCAACGAGAATCGATCGAGAAACTTTATAATTCGCGCAACCACCTCATTTCGCCGCCGCAACTTCTACAATATTGTTTATATTTATCGTCCATTAAGGTTTATGTACGTAATTTAGTTATTTACTAAAATGCACCTAATATTTCATATTATCGTTAAGTAGTAGCACAGTATCGTCTCTCAAAGCCTCTGTGAAATTATAATCAAGCAGCTGGAGTCCTCTTCTTCAAAGTCCTTTGCTCACAGTCACCGTAGTCGAGGTATACGCTAACACGGCTAAGTTTAGTAGAAAGCGACCAAAACAGATGTTAACACTCGACATTACGCCCTCTGATAATTCAAATATTTCACCAACACTGCTACTGGCTTCGTTAAATTCAAAACTTACGCTAATTCCAAATATATAATTAACTAGCTGAAAGTTCCCGTGCGTCGCTACGGTTTAATCGAAACTGAAAAACAAGACCTTAAAATTTCGAATTTTGAAAAATCCTTTCTTAGTGAGCACCTAAGACCCAAGGGGAAGGTATGTTCCAAATTTCATTGCAATCCGTTCTGTGGTTTTTGAGATTTCGTGATGAGTGAGTGAGTCAGTCAGTCAGTCAGTGATATTTGAGCTTTATATAATTAATTTGAGAATTATTAAGGTAAAAGTACCAGTAGTTGACACTGTACCAGTAGTTGACACTTCTTCAAAAAATGTAAATAAATCAGGAAACCACAAGTTGGAAAACATTAAATCTTATCAGTTTGTATAGTATCGTCTTTCACCGGCTTAATTGCGAACTATTGCTCATAATCCACCGTTGAGAAGTGTCATACCAACCGGTTAATCAAACCCGTGCTCGACTCTTACGATTTTTGGGTATTTTCTTATATGAATCGCTAAGGGCTTGGTTGAAACGTAAGCCTTGTAAGTTTGTAATATTTAATCATTGCGGATAAAAAGGTATTCGTTTATGTTGTTTGAATCTTAAAAAAGGGTTTATGTATTGAAATTTGCAACAAAGAATGCTAAATTGCCGAAATTCACTCTGTGTCAACTATTGAAACTTGTAATTGTCTATTATTCAGTAGTTGACATAGGGAAATATGTTGTATTTCCTTACGAAAAAGAGTTGTTCTGCAAAAGATTTCAGCAGTGGCAAAGTGACCGGAAAGAATGGATAAGCTAGATTATGAATGGGAAGCTGTGGTGCTTCGTATCAACGAAATCATTAAAATGAGCAGTACCAGAAATATGTATTCAGTTACCGAACTAAGTTAGATTTTTTCAGGAAGTAACTTCTAATTATTAAATATTTTTTTGTAAACTTACTCAAGAATAATCTTTTTTAACCATTCAATAAATTTCTGTATTAATATACTACCAAGCCTAGTTCATTAATTGGTTTTTCTCCCTGTGTCAACTACTGAAATAAAAAGATGTCAAGTACTAAATCTTTCGTTTTCGCTGGGTGTCAACTATTGAATCAAATTTTACTCTTAGAAAAAACGAAAAAAAAAAAATTACAACCGCCAGCAGGAATGAATACTTGTCGTAATATAATAGAAGAATAGTTTGTGCAGCAACAACTAATCATAAATTTTCCATAAAGTGAACATAGCCTGAGTTATGTCAACAAATAGGAAAAAAATTCCTTAAAGTGTCAACTACTGGTACCTTTACCTTAATTCTTCGAGATCATACAGAGGCTCAACTCTGACATGATTTTTCGTTGAAATAATTTTATTCGTCAATTTATTGGCAATATATTCTATTAGAAAGTCCGTATTATTTTTGTCGACGAATAAAAATAACGAACCAAAGATAGAAAATTCTTTTTAATTAAATTCTCTCTGTCCTAACGAACTTTCTATTGATTCAATTAAACTTTGCAATTTTCAAGTGCCTTGTACTCTTGCTCTTCGGTATGGTTATTATTGTAAAATTAAACTGAGCAACTAAAATTACAAGCTAGCAATTTAGCGATGAAAATTAGAAAATTAATTCCAATTTCAAACTGTTAACACTAGAACTACGGGCGTAACGTTGATTACATTTAAATATACTGAGTAAGCACTTTGGAGAATGAGAAATCAGAAGGTAAAAAGAATAATCGATTAAATTGTTTTAATTTTATGCAATAGGAGTACAATATTCATTGTACTCCTCTATTAAATGGGAAATTTGTAAAAAAGGTTAGAAACCTCTCATTTTCACCTCCTTGGCAATTTTACTTTTAAGAAACTACTGTTAAACAAATGACCCACTAAATAATTTAAATTTCATACAATATACGATAAATATTTACTGCATTCCTCTACCAAATGGAAAATTCGTAAGAAAAAAAAATATAAACCTCTCATTTTCACCACTTCGGGAGTTTTACTCTTAAAAAGTACTGCTAAACAAATGACCCACTAAATAATTTAAATTTCATACAATATACAATAAACATTCACTGCATTCCTCTACTAAATGGGAAATTCGTAAGAAAAAAAATATAAACCTCTCATTTTCACCACCTTGGCAGTTTTACTCTTAAAAAACTACTGCTAAACAAATCACCCACTAAGGAATTTAAATTTCATACAATATACGATAAATATTCACTACATTCCTCTACCAAATGGGAAATTCGTAAGAAAAACAAATTAAAAACCTCTCATTTTCACCACCTTGGCAGTTTTACTCTTAAAAAATTACTGCTAAACAAATAATCCACTAGCTAATTCAAATTTCGTACAATATACAATAAATATTCACTGCATTCCTCTACCAAACGGAAAATTCGTAAGAAAAACAAATTAAAAACCTTTCATTTTCACCACCTTGGTAGTTTTCCTCTTAAAAAATTACTGCTAAACTATCTATCAACCCTAAGACCATTATTTCACTGTTAAAGAACAATTACTAAATTCCTACACCCATTCAAAGCTCCAAATCCAATCCGCGACCGGAAGTCTTCAAACCCAACGACCTAAAATCGCCTCCAAAAAAAATACAACAAAATATCTCCAACTCGAAAGTTTTCCAAGCCTGAAATCTGGCGCATCAGATGCCACACGGAGTGTCACTCGAGGGTGGTCCCCTCGACGTGTCCTTTGTATGCATCTGCATGCAGCCTCGCTGCAGCAGGATGTCGGAAGGGGTTGCATTCGCACCGGTAACGCGATCAATAAGATAATTGAAGACTTTCTCGACAATGCCGGCGGAAGGGAGCAATTTCGTCGTCTCCCTTGCACTCGAGCAAGGTCATTGTTTTCGAGGGGATTCTCAATCTCGTTTCTGAGTACTATCCTATAGTTTTAATAATTGTATCCCGTTGATTCGGCACGGTACGTTCTATGCTGCTATACTGTGTGGTAGAAACGAGCCGCGGGAAAGTGTTGGCAGAGATTTATGGAGCAATTTGTAACCACGAACCGTGGCGTTAAATATATGGCGCTTTGAAATTTTTGCGCCTTTCCTTTGCATTGTTTTTTTTTCGGTTTTAACTGCTGGGGTGATTCTGTTTTTGAAGCAGAATTAAAGTTGATTATTTTTTTACTTTAACTGCTGGGGTGATTTTGTTTAGGAAGCAGAATTAAAGTTGATTTTTTTTACTTTAACACTAGATTTACAAAGCCAGTGAAAATGACTGGTACATAATTTTTTCCAAAAATTTTACGGGTTTATGAGAGAGCTGTAGAATAAATATTCTTCGTTTATCGTAGAAAACATTAATTACCGAATCTATCATCTTTTCCACGTCTTAATGTTCCTTGCCTTAAGGTATCTATTTAACATATTTAAATATAATAGATTTCACGTTGGTAAATCTAGTGTTAAGTGCTGTGGTGATTTTATTTAGGAAACAGAATTAAAGTTTATTCTTTTTTTATTTTAATGGGAGGAGTTATTTTATTTAGGAACTATTGTTTTAGGTGGGTTCTAAATTACTGAGGTTTGCTATATATTAATTATTAAAGAAAGAATTATCTGCAGGTGACGGAGAATTTGAGTGTGGACTCACTAATTGCGAGTTTGGGGCTTTGCTTCTTATCCATCTTAGCACCTCATTGTTCCTTTGTTTCAGTTTGCTGGAGAAATTATTACTGTGGGCTTTGATGCTTTCTGAGGGTGGAGAAGGGACTGAAGGTTTGTTCAGAAATTGTGAATTGTGAGTTAAATTGAAGTTTTGTTATCTGTAAACTAGGATAAATTCTATGACAAGCAGATATTTCTTGATGAATAATATCGAATTGGCAGCCTTTCGATCGCAAACGAACTATATTGAAAAGTACAAGAGGATATATACAGTGTGATAAATCCATTTCTCAACGACAATAGGTGCTAATTTTCCCTGAGCAGAAGTAAAAATTTTGTGAGGATCATGCTGAGTGTTTGAGTCGTAACTATCCGCTGATTAGAGTCTTAAAATCAAGATAACTATATATTTCTACGTGTATAAGAAACACTTAGGAGCAAATAACTTTCCATTTTAAAATAAAAATTTGTTTAATCCCAAGTGTATAAGACACACTTAGGAATAAACAACTTTTTCTTTCAAAATGAAAATTCCTTTAATCCCAAGTGTATAAAGAACACTTAGGAATAAACAACTTTTTCTTTCAAAACGAAAATTTGCTTAATCCCAAGTGTATAAGGGGCACTTAGGAATAAATAATTCTTCAATGTAAAATATAAATTTACTTCATCCTAATTATATACGAAGCTTGTAGGAAAAAATTGTTTATTTCAACTCTTTGGCCAGCGTACAATCCTAAACTAGCCTTAACCCTTAAATTCGCGGAGTTGCATTTCTGCAACATACTAATTCTATGAGAATAAAAAAAAATCTGACCGGATTACAGTTTCTCAACGAACTTTATCACAGACTATAGTATACTCTGTAAATTTTTGACAGGTGCAGTGGCACCAACTTTCAAATGTTTTAATTATTTGTCAGTTTTAGCGGGTTTTCATCGGCGCGGAAAAAAGTGACATTGGAATAACTTTCCTCGGTCTTTGTTATAATAGAGAAAATAACTGTTTTTAGAACTATCATAATAAATAGAACTATAATTAAGTACTAAAATATTTTTTTATTCTATTTACATGAGTCAATAATTCCCCATACATCTGCTTACCTAGGAACGCGCAGTGTTGCATAAATGCAACAAAGGATTTTCAGGTAATTTAGAAGCTGAATTCTTTCAAAAGAATTTTTTAAATATTTTTCCTATAATCTAAACTATATATGAATATTAAAAACATTTTTTCTGATTAAAAAAATAAAATCACGAATTTAAGGGTTAAATCCTAACTGACCTTCGGTTGCAAACGTCTCTAAATGTTTTCTCAAATTCGTATTTCTGCTTAGAGCAAATAAAAAATATTGTTTTCAATGAACGTGAGTAGAGCTGCCCTTATTGTACACCAGTGCTTCAACACTAACGTCTTTTAAGGCCAAACACGCCAGGAAGGACGCGAATGTTATTGAAAAGCCTCGTGAAATTTCGCAGAACGAGGAGCGCCGGCCAACGACCCTCTCGTCTCAAGGAAAGTCAAATCACAATAACAAACTGCACAGCAAGGCAGTCAAAATGCGAACGAATATTGAAGAAATACTCTTACTACTACTACTACCTGAAAGAAAAATTCATTTAATTCAATTATGCGTTCGATATCTCACGATTCTCCAGAGTAAAAGGAGAGAAAAAACGTTCAAAGCTGGTGAAACGAGGTAAAAGAATTTATGGTGGAGCAGAGCGTACACGTGTCGATAATCCAATAGACGTCCATTAAAAGTTCGCTCGCCAGAGGTGCCATAAAAACTGTGAATAATTTTATATACTGTTGGAACGATCTGGTTACACGAACGACAGAAAAGAAAACCAAGTAAACCGCGGATGTCCGTTTTATCGCACCGCAGAACTCTTCGTCCAAACGAATTACCTTTTTCTACACAATCTTTTCAATATGGATCAAAATAATTTCTATCTAAATGGCTTAAATTTCAATCAATATCGAATATCGACTGGTTGCTCTTTATTGGAAGAAAAAACAATTCAATCGGATATCGTTAACATTTTATGAAATTCAATTTAATTATTCGTCGAACTCTGAAGCCAAACAAGTACGTAAAATATCGAATTAATAACGGAAACAAAGGGAGATATCGGAAAATTGATATTGATACTATTACTGCGAAAAATTGCGGGTTAAATGGAATATTTTTGGAGTAAAATATCAAATTTCGACGATCCAAATCATATTTCCAATTGTTAAGAATACTCGCAGAGAATAATCTCTATTGTAGTCTTCTGTGAAACTAATGCTGCTTCCAACTACGTTAAATATTTTTCTATATATTAGGGATAAAGTAGATTTATTCTCAACAATGTAAAAGTCGAAAGAGGAACAAATGCTTTTTTTAACGACATTAAAGTTCTTACATCAGGGAACGGTGATGTAGATTTATTCCCAACAATGTAAAATTAAACGTCGACAAAGAAAGAAATGCTTTTTTTAACTACATTAACGATCTTACATTAAGGAAAGGTAAAATACATTTATTCCTAACAATATAAATTTAAACATCGAGAAAGGGACAAATGCTTTTTTTAACGACATTAAGGAACTTACATCAGGGAATGGTGATGTAGATTTGTTTCCAACAATGTAAAATTAAACGTCGAAAAAGAAAGAAATGCTTTTTTTTACGACATTAAATATCTTACATCGGGGAATGGTGAAATAGATTTATTTCTAACAGTGTAAAATTAAACGTCGAAAAAGGAGCAAAAGCTTTATTTAACTCCATCAAACATCTCATATTAAGGAAGGGTGAAGTAGATTTATCCTTAACGATATAAAGTTAAACGTCGACAAAGAAAGAAATGCTTTTTTTAACGACATTAAATATCTTACATCAGGGAATGATGATACAGATTTATTCCCAACAATGTAAAATAAAACGTCGACAAAGAAAGAAATGCTTTTTTTAACTACATTAAAAATCATACATTACGAAAGGGTAAAGTAGATTAGTTTCTAACAATGTAAATTTAAACGTCGAAAGAGAATCAAACGCTTTTCTTAACTAAATTAAAGATCTTACATTAAGGAAAGGTAAAGTAGATTTATCCTTAACGATATAAAGTTAAACGTCGAAAAGGGACAAATACTTTTTTTAACGACATTAAGGAGCTTACATTAGGGAATGGTGATGTAGATTTATTCCCAACAATGTAAAATAAAACGTCGACAAAGAAAGAAATGCTTTTTTTAACTACGTCAGACATCCTATATTGGGGAAGGGTGAAATAGATTTATTCCTAACAATGTAAAATTAAACGTCGAAAAAGGAGCAAAAGCTTTATTTAACTCCATCAAACATCTCATATTAAGGAAGGGTGAAGTAGATTTATCCTTAACGATATAAAGTTAAATGTCGAAAAGGGAACAAATGCTTTTTTTAACGACATTAAATATCTTACATCAGGGAATGGTGATGTAAATTTATTCCCAACAATGTAAAGTTAAACGTCGGAAAAGGAGCAAATGCTTTATTCAACTCCGTCAAACATCTCATATTAAGGAAGGGTGAAGTAGATTTATTCCTGACAATGTAAAAGTAAACGTTGAAAAACGATCTCAGTCAGCCAAGCGTAGAAAGCAACACTGAAAAGTAAAGATTAACAGCGGAACGTATTCCCTCGTCGACTGAATAGCTGGGTGTATACTTTTCGCCTACTATTACAGAGCTTACGTCTAGACATAGGTAGAAAGTAATTGGAGTGATCGTAAGCGTTCGAAGGACGAGCACGTGCGACTTTGATCACATGTACTCTAACGGTCGTGCGCATGTACACACGCACGCCTATCGATGTGTACAAAGACGCGACATTCGAAGAAACTGGAACCCTTCTATGGATACACGTATAACGGTACAAAGAAATTCTAGAAATACCATAAAACGATGCCGGAGAATCGAATTTTTAATTCCGGTTTCATAGCACTGTTTTGGAGTAAAGTACAAGAGAGGAGCAGGATGAGGAAAAGAGACACAAAGTGAAATTAGATCATAACAAAGATATTGTTGTTCCACAGCTAACTGGTGTGTCACGTTATCGCCTTCCTTTGTTATTCTAACTCGAGCTTTCGCTTTGGAGCATGATCCATAAACGAAACCAATTCCTACTACTACATAATAGACACTCGTAACAATTGTAACACTCGATGTTACCGTGCCAATGCTCGAGTTATTAAACGAACGTCGTACGAAAAGGTCAACATGAAGTTCGTAAAAACTCCCTCGTATACGTACGACCACCTGCACGTGCGTAAACATTACGGAACGTTCAACGGAAAGCGTTCGGGTCACGAAATTCCAAGAATATGAATACACAATCGGCCCGGTAGACGAGATTTCACGTTTGACATTGCCGTGTTACGTTTAGGGTATTTAAACTACGGTCTCTTTAACGAGTCAATTGCTTACGCGCGTATACACGTTTCCACTACTCCGATAACAAACACGACGGTTAGTTCGCAAAAACAACGTTTTCCGTTACGCTTAAAAGTCGATGATTCACGTTAACTGTGTAACCTTCAAAAAAACGGTTCTTTCAATGTTCTTAATACGTGGAGAAAACGGAATATAAGTTTTGTACACGACGTCAAATGGAGCAGGATGTTATATAGTATCGGTTCGATTGTATAGTATGCCTCATTTAAATTCGTCTCGTACGATGCGACGTAAAAAAAGAAAAAGAATGAACTGACAGTAGGGCGGCGACACCCGGCATGACACCACGAGGGTGGGTTTCCACGAGAGCATGCTGATAAAACCGGCGATCGATAAGAAGCCACGATGCACGGAGTTGTAATACGCGGGAGAACCACGCCAGACAATTCGTAAACCCGTGCTTTATAATGTTCGCCAATATTAAGATTCAAAGTATAAAAGAAAGAGAAAGGACTCACCGCTTGAAATTGCTCCAACAATTCCTGCCGGTCGTCGATCGCGGTGGCCATGTTGTCCGAATATGTAATCCTTCTTTAGGCTTTCCTTTCTCCGCAGTCCCTTAGTAGCCCTTCTCGTTCCCTTTGTCTATTCTCTGCCTCTTCCTGCGTCGTGCACGTTGTCCAGTTTATATACGATGCACACAATTAGAATAATTGAAAAGCACACGAGTCAGTATTTTTCGCCGGTTACACGCCAATAGTTACAGGAACGGTTACTTGGGGCGTTCTGGCACACTGCGGGTACGCGCTTCCGACCTCGACGCGGTTACGGGACAAACGGACACCGCGCAAACACGTCCGGCCAGCACGGAATTCGAACTACTACTGACGCGGCGCACACGGCACGGAGAGCGCGCCGGCCGTCCGAAGATTCCCGAAGACGGCCGAGCGGCTACGAAGGGACCAGCAATATGATACCTTGAGACAGGATCGTCGAATTTGAAAGGAAGCTTCGAATCTATCGTCCTGATCATTTTATCTGGAGGAATTCCTTGAGTTTTTTATCGTAGGTCGTTTCAACGTTGCTTTTATCTTCGATCGTTGATTGGATCGGCATGGTTTTACATGTCTGAAAGAAAAAATACCTGCGAAATTTACTCAAGAGACATTTCTTACCACTTCCTCGTATCTTTCTTACTCTATATGACTATGTATGGACTTATATTGTTTTGATGGACGGTCACTCGCATTTAATCGTTGTAACAGTGTAAATTAATACACTGTTGAAATCAATGCAATTAACGGTTATTCATGCGTTGTTAATTTATGGAGGAAGTTTTGTAGTCGAAGCAATACCAAAGAGTCTAATATTAATTTTAAAAAACCTCTCGGCAACGAGGGGGTTGGAATACATTAAAGAGAAACGGGGTTACATAAAAGAGCAAATACTTGGTAGCAATTCTACCCCATGATTCGGAACATTGTACTTTAAAGACTGAAGGGACTTTATTGTCAAACTGACATTCGGTTAGCCTGAGGGCACGTTCTTATTTGAATCGTCGGGAAGCTTCGTCATTCCGTTCTTCAAATTATTCCGAGACCATGAGTACTGCCCTTCGACCCACTTTTACTCATTCCCAACTGTCTCCTTGCGAGAAGTGCAATTTATATGATAGAAATTATGAATATTAAAAAGAAACTTAATTATTGTAACCGGTTTTGACATTGAAATAAAGTCAAATAATTTAAGTACATTTTGAATTTCCCCTCTACGTGATTTGTGCGCACGAAAACTCGAATACCTCTAGCAGAAAATTGCAGATGCACGTAGAACATTGCAAACTTCCGCGTATGGTAAATTATACGATTGTTTAACATACACAATTTTGTTATCCTATGCACACGCAGCAGATATATTTTTCCATACCTCATAATTATATCAACGCACAGTAACAATGGAAAAATTCGATGAAAAAAACGAAAACTTGATACGATAGAAAGTCGAAAAAGGAGGAAAATTTAAATATTCACCATGAAAAATTCAAAAAAACCATGATACCTCAATATATTGTTTGTTTACCATTTCTCAGCGTTATCATTCATGGATAAAATTAACGTCTCGCAATGATTACTTCAAAAAACTGATAAAATCCATTCGAAAGATCTACGAAAAGTTGCAATCGTTACTCAATCGTGAAATTTACATTTCAAAGTTAAAATACACAGTGAGATTTGAACGTTCAGGATGTTTAATACCGTCGATAATTTCACGTATAGAAGATATGCAAATTACCGATGAAATCACGACAATGAGACTGTGTACTCGTAAGATACTTGACGAGAAACGGAATACGAAATCCCACATTGGTGAATCATTTTTCACGTACGAAGTACAGGCAAATGATATGACGGAAATAAAAAAAAAATCAGGTTGAGTCATTCTGTGAACTGTCTGATGCGTTATAACGAGAGACCGTTTCCATAAGCGATTTAATACTGGAATGCGTCACTGGTTAAACGATGGTAATCGGTACAGTGATTTTCTTTGTATTTTAGACAACCGGTTGGAATCACGTGTAACATTCATTACGATTGCAATCTATCTTGTACTGCAACGGGTCATTAATTCAAGTGAAAGATACAAAAGTTTGTAAACAGGTAGAAATTTATCATTTAGCATCAACGTGAGCTTGTACTTTAAGAAACATTTCTTTTATCTGTATCATCAATTTTGTCCTCTTATCAAAGAATTATGTGTACATGTCTCCAGAAAGCAAACAATATCTTAAATGAATTTACATAATGCTGACGTTTCAGAATTTCGTGGCAATTGATAATAGTAACACGGATAATTAACGTTTTAAATTAAGTAGCTAGATCTATCGACGATTAATCGATGATCGATGACTGATCGAGTTAATTGGTTGCTGTTTACAAGATAGACGTAAAAAATTGATTAGGAAATACCATTATGTTAGAATTATTTACAAAAACTTTAGAGCAAGTCATTTTTCCTAAACTTGTTAAATTTAATGTTGTCACAATTATACTCGGTTAGAATTGAAAAATTGAAATACAACCGTTCTAATATAATTGTACAAACAGTAATTTATAATTTATGTTTTAAAAGCCTAACTTTCTGATAAAAAGGTGGTTTTAGATTGCCAAATAAGTGATTACCCCTCAATATTCAAAAATATGTTCGTCCGCAAAGGTTTAAAAGCGTACTTTTAACACTAGAACGACCGGCGCGAAATCTATGACATTTGAATATATTAACCCATTAAGGCCCAAAGTTGCGTTAACGCAACATTTCACTTCTAATTTTTTTTCGGGGAATCGGATTAATTTAACTTATATTTTAACCTATGCCATAGTAAAAGAACATACCAAAGGCTTAATTTATAAAAAAAAATGTATAATATTTATATCTACTTTTATGTAATCTTATAACAAATAAATAGTCGCATTTAAAATATTTCTGTTATTTCAATGCTTGGTCCTTAATGGGTTAAATAAGTACTTTGAAAAAAGGGGAATCAAGAGGTGAAAAATATGATCGGTTTGGAAATCTGTGTTTTATAAGATCAGTTTAGAATTTCTAGTCTAGGACTCTCCCATAAACTTAGGAAATTGTTGGAAAAAATTGTGAATAAGTCATTTTTACTTGCTTGGTCGTTCTAACGTTAAAGGTTTTATTTGATAAAAATAAATAACAATGTTTATCTTGAAGGTAAATAAGCGATATTAGAAAATAGAATACAGCAGTTTATGTTGGAGCAGAAATTTATCAAGGTATCTCGCAATATGAGGTTTACAAGAAATCTCTACGTTTTCACAAATAAAATTCTTACCCAAGGCGGAACCTGATCACAGAGGAAAACCTGTCTACCCATGCTGGTTTCTTTTTAACACGTGAAATATTACTTTTCCCGAAAGGTATGTCGTGCATGAATATGAATCACCTTTTCACTTGAATTGCTCGTGTTCCCGTTGCCTCTCGTATAAACCAGAAATTCGTGTCTCCCCTGACTTTCGTGTTCCGCCTCTGTTTATTGACATTCTATCTGACCTACCCGTTATTGGAATCTGCCTCCGTGGACGTTGGCCTCTTTCAAATAACATCGCGTTATTGAGCTCTATCAAAGATGAAACGAGTGTCTAAAATTACTGGAAATCGTTATCGTGGGTTTTTCATTGAAAAAGATGCACTTACGAGGGGATGCAGTTACAAGGAGATGCAGAAATGAAGAGGTAGAGTAAGAAGAGGTAATTGGTCGAAAGTAGAATAAAAGTATAACATTTTTGGAAAGAATTATCGTCGTATTTGATAGGGGATGCAGATTTAAATTGGATCAGAAAAATAATTGGTCAAAGATGAGGTCGATCTTTATAGAATTGTAATTAATCATTGTTGCAATTGGAAGGGGATGTAGAGTTAAAATTGACATTGAGAGAAAGAATTGTTTACAAATGGGGGATCAATATTCACGATTTTTGGAATTAACCACTGTTCCATTTGAGAGGGGGCGCTGAATTGAAATTGGTACAATCGGAAAAACTAGGTGGTCGAAGGTAAAGTCAATATTTACAGTTTTGGAAATGTTTGTTGTTGTATTTGCTGGGAATGAAAAAATTATATAGACACAGTGAGAAGAAATAATAAACCATTGGACGCATATATACGTCTGCGAAATCGATCCATGTGGACTATAGGGTTGCATACACGCTCGGTAAAATTGGTCACCATAAACTTTCTAGACAACAGAAATCAAACAAAAGTGAATACAATTGCATTTCTTGGCAAAATAGCATTTTTTTGTTGAGAAATCACAAGTTTGAGCCGTCCACATCGAACGTTTCAGCTAGGAGAATTTAGAGGTCAAAGGGCCAATGGTAACATTGACAAATTTAGTTTAAAACGAACAGTTGTCTATTCAAGAAGTTTTCTTCAGGTGTGTGCATATATATATATGCAATGAAACACACGTAATTGTATAATTATTGAATGTACATGTACACATATACATTTAATATATTTTATCGGAAATCACGGTGATATAATGTTACAAATAAGGACATTATTTTAACACTACTTAGCCTTAACATACATTTACTGTTCATAAATATTTCTGTCTACAATGGTTCATATATGTAGGAAACAAACTACTTTCGAGTGTCGCATAGTAAAATAGTTTACTTAGAAGAGTGACTTCATGGAGGATTGTGCCAGTTTGGCATAAAGATTTATGCATCGAGTAGTTATCAAGAGATTCATGAAAATGCAAGTAGAGACAGAAATCTGAAGTGACAAATTTTGGATAAATTCAGTATCTGCTTATCGCCTCATTGTTTTGTTTAAAACAAAAAGTGAATTTGAATATGATCGAGAGGATGATAATTGATCCTTTCCGAAGACAAATTGACCATACTTTTTCTAATTATTCTACTTAAAATTTGTGACCTATTGATTCCAAAAATAATGTCATCAATGTCGTACACAATGAATTTGCTACCGTTGCCTTTATAAAACCGATCATTTCGACTTCGGAGAGGTTCAATTATGGAAATTTCTGAAATACACGTTTCTTCCTGTACTGATCTCAATGATTCAATGGAGAACAATGAAACAAAGCTCTATGATGGAGATACAATCGAATCTAATGCCGAAAGAAACATCACTATAATGAGAAGTTAAGTAACGATTTTCAATTAATTCCAGTTACATCGAAGTAAACGATATAAATCATTCGTCGCATACACGTTGACAGAAACAATAATCTAATCAACCAGCTTCGAAACTCAGAGAGAACATGAAAGTTCGACAATTTTCAGAATCGCGGAAGTACCTTCGTCGTTAGTCTTGCTGTTAGCCTCAAGTTATAATAAAAAAAAAAAGAAAGAAAAAAAAAGGAACAAAGCACAGAAAAAGAGAATTTATACAAATCCTTAATGATTAAGAAAAAAAGTTTTAAGTCATACATTAATCTACTCGAATAAATTACTAATTACCTCAAGCGAGCAGCTTATAATTGCGAATATTGGAAATCAGTTGTTTCTCTTTTATTTTTGGAATATGCTCACTATAACTCTCGTACGTAGAAAACCGAGAGATAATCACTTTAGACAATAATGATATGTTAAACGATTCCCCCTTAGAATGATAAGAAAGACGATAATGAATAGAAAATGAATATCCTCAAAGATACATTGGCTGTTCATTACAAGATCCCATTTTACATCTCAACTCGCAGATTTTACTGTGATAATTTAAAAAGAAAAAAAAAGAAAACATAACGAATAGAAACGTAACAATAAACATTACAATAATAAACCGTTCATGTAGATCAGTAATTTTGATTCCGTTACATCAGTGCAATTTGTGGGACGTTATTTTTGCGATAGAAAGGAACATAACGTACGTAAAACGAGAAAAAAGGCGAACTAGCCACTCAAAACGAGAGGGCCCGATGGCGATGAGTTTGTTTCGTACATTGATTAATACATCTCGGAAACATTTAGGTACTTGCCTTATATATGCTGAACAAGTGATCAAATATCCAATACAGTACACAAATATTTTACGATAAAATACAATGTACGAGTATATCCATCCTGCAAGTAGCTGTGAACGGTCATACAGTTCCGACAATTTGTTTTTTTTTTCTTTCACATTCCCTCAGTCACAATGTATTTTTAATGATAGTGTATACCGAACAAAGCACACCGTATTTCTCATTTTCTTTTCCTTACTTTCCAGTCTCCTCTCTCGCTCTCTGATCCTTTCTCCCTTCCTCTCTTTAAACTTATGTCAGAATCGTTGAAAAAAAAAGTGATACATTAAGTTTACCTTCGTATAAAACTTATGTAATATTACAACCAATCTATATACACGCGTTCGAATGTTTTTTCTCAATACAATAAGAAAACAAAGAAAATTCATGACCAAAATGAAAGCGAATTGTGAAAGCACTATCGTTAGAAATTCACTGTGTTCCCCGCCACATCCAGGAACAACAGTCGAAGAGATTGTTGAACCTGTTTGTGTCTGTACAAAAATATATGTGTGTACACATAATGTCTTGTCGATCTTTTGATACGCAGCTTGTTTTAAATGAAAAAAACACGCAACAGGCAACGTTGATTGTTAATGGTGAACAGATGCCATGGTAGTTACATGGTTCGAATGAATTCCGTCGATTTGGTCAAACCTTTTCGTTTGGTTTCTTTTTAATTTTCTTTATACATCTATACTATACTTAACGGTAGGACAAAGTTACATCGACAGAATTCATTCGTAATTATGAACACCATTGACGATACAAATATTTTTCATTTGCCGAGAATATCGTGTATTTAAAACACACTGCGTGATTCGCTGATTAACACACATTTGTAAAATTTTCCTTATTTTTGTTTCTTCCACTTCTTCATTTAAGTCTATATACCGAAAGTTTAAAGATCGACAATTCTTTTTTTTTGTTTTCATTACCAAGTAATTGTTTCTCGCGCCGCTCGTTATCGTTTTATCAGTCATTCAATCAATCTCAGATAAATGATCGTTCTTTCATTTTATACAATGCACATTTTCATACTACGTGCACACTACTATATTATGAATAAACAAAGAGACACGCACATAACACTTTTGCACGACAGTTAAACGTACAGGTTTTTCATGGGTTCTTCTTTTTTTTTCTCTCTTTCGTGTCTACTCAGTTCGACAGTCATATTAGAAGTTATTAGGAGGACGTTACGGACTATGTAAGATGTAGGTGCGGTTTTGTACCAGAGTCAACATCCTATACACAGATTTTCATGCCACAATGATATATTTTACGTCAATAACAGCAATGTTTTCGGTTTTTTTTTCTATCTTTCTTTCTTTTCATAAGGAGACACTGAGACTCGACATTTATGCTTTGTTAACACTCATAAATGGTTTTATTACCAAGTAAATCTTATCGTTAGGGCATAAGTATCCTCATAATATTCTGTGATCGTCATAATACTTTAATACATCAAGTAGTAAGTAAGTTTTAGTTGCATTATATATCAGTGCATCATGTTTGTATGGACGTCAGAATTGTTCATTTAACGTAACAAGTCTCTTCAATAACTTGACCCAGAACGAATTTAATGATTTATCGTGTTGAATACGTAGAACAATTGATCAACTTGTTGAGCATAACTGAATACTTTTATAAAATACAATGCACGCATGATGAGAATCAAGTGAAAGATGTTTCAACGTCTACCGATTTGTAATCACAACGGTCATGCGAACTAGTAATACTTGAAGTTCATTTCGACAGAGACAGGTTGAATTTTTAATTAGGCCATTTAAAAAAATGATTTGGTCAATGCCATTAGAAGCAGAGATGATGATTTTCAACGAAGATTTCCAGTGAAAAAATTCTTCTTTAAGGAGAAACGAATCGATTCGTAACTTATAAAAATTATAAGTTGTATTCTCTGGTCCAAAATCCAATGAATTCCGATTAATTGTCATTTCCGAAAGGCAGATGTGGATATGCCATGTATCTGCGTGTCAATTCTTTTTCCTTTTTCTTTTATACAAACTATAACTTACTTCTATATAGGTATCCACCTAATCTTCATATATATATAGATATATATATATTTATTAATATATATATATGTATAATATCTATATTTAATACACACATCTCTCAGTCTATCTGTACATACAACTTAGCGCAAAAGGATTATTCTACCACCTTTGTGCGCCTCACAAATAAAAGCCGATACAAAAACCGACGGAATCTTCTCTTCGAAGTTAGAAGTATTCTGAAACAATCTTTCCCTATAGATGTACTATTTCGCCCTTCAAATCGTTCTTGCCTTTATGATCGTTATTACCGTTCAAAATTGTTTCGTCTCGCAATGCCCGGAATCTCACATTCTTCTTCTTCTTCTTCAGTTTTTCCTTTTTCTTTTACATCAAGAACATCACATATTACGCTATACATCGCATTAAATAGTATTAACACATACGATTATTTATCTAACAGTCGTTGGTCTCACAAAACATATATTTCTTATTTCGATCGATATTTGACAGCGAGAGACAAGAGACACAATTAAAATTCAATGGGACAAACTGTTATTAAATTCTTGAAGTCGACTATAAACCACGAAAAACGTCACGGTTCATCCGTGACATCTACACATCGACAACAAACACGCGACTATCGAAGATACACGGGACCATCTTCGATAATAATCATTACAACTGATTTTTTTCTTTATATCGCACCTATTATTCCACATATGGCGAAACGATGATCATTCACGGAAATTTCACGTTATTCCGTGAGAAGTACAAAAAGAAATTGATCATGCTGGGATAGTAAATCTTCCTCCTCGCAAGAATAAACATATTCCTCTCGAAAAATTCATATTAAAAATGCAAAAATCATAAATTCATTTGTCGATTCGGTTATAATACGAGACTTATGTATGAAACGAAAAAAAAAATATATATATAATAATAATAATAATCGAATTGAATAAAAAATACAAAACTAACGCAGTTGTCAAGGTTATATTTCCGACTGGTATATATGTAATACTCTATCTCCAACATCCACTCGCAACCATAATCGATGACCTGCAGTGCCAACGAACTAGGGTAAAGATGACAGGTAACATTAATTTTCAGACTGTTAAGTTCACAGTCGTGTTGATTTGAAATTGTTAACCGTTTCTAGCCTTGCGTGGAGCTAACTAATTTAAGTAGGCTAGTAAGTCCGGACGAAAGATGACGATTCCTGAATATCAGCCTCAGAATCTGTGCCCTGGTATCCCTGGGATTGAGAAAGGGAAAGAAGTGCATCCAGGCCTAATGATTCAGCTAGTGGATCTGGCGCTCTTGACTACAGTGATTAACACAAAAGAAAATATGCTCTAAAACTATACGAACTCAAAGAGACTAAAATAATTCGTAATGTTTCTAAAAATCAACTAACGAAATAAACAGCCAAAGTTACAATAGCCGAGAAACTCTAGAACGTAAGCGATAGATGATGAAAAATGAAGCGAAAGCCTAGTGTAATAAGAATGTAGAGGAAAATTTAGTATCCTCACTGAAAATAAAAATGATTTTGCGCTAGCAGCAAGTTGAAATTCTTTACTCGGAACTTACCGTTGAATTCTGATCTGCATCTTTGCAATTGCTGCATATGTAATCGTCTTCTTCCGCGATTTCGGTGCGATCTAAGCCGACGCAGTGCATGTGGAACCATCCTTCACAGCCACCGTCACATTGAACCCAATCGACTTCTCTGCCTAATGTGCAAGTGAAAAGAAATGAGAATTCTTGGAAACTTCAATCATTTGATGTTGCATTAAGATATAGAATAAGAATAGAAGAAATGTATAAAGTATTTATATGAAGAAAGTTCTTACCACTAGGCCGTAAACAATTGACTGCGGCGCAGTCTTCTTCTTCATCCGAGGTATCTTGTTTTGTTTTTTTTCTATGTCCACCTCTTCTCCTCGGACCTTCTTCGCCCTCTTTACGCTTCATCTAGGATTTAAATTTAACTGAAATCGAGCTAACCGATGTTCAAGGAATCGTATTCGCGTGAATAACTTCAAAATTAAAACCGTCTCGAATTTAAGCTTCGTCTTGATGTTATTATGACACATCACCGTATAAAATTTTGTGAAACAATTATTTATTGTCCTTTGCAATTATGTTTGTATCGTTAGTGTAAAATAAAATTTCAAAATCCAAAGCTTTAATTCGAGACACAGATGAATCATCACATTGAGTACCTTCCGAGGACCACGCTTCATTGGCACTGGTGAGCTTACAGGTTTCTTCTCTTTTGGTAACCCTTTACGCTTCGTCTGATTCTTTTCTTCCATTCTTTGTCGTCCGAGCTTTCTAAGTAGCTCTAGCTCCTCGGACTTTCTTTTTCTTCCTCGCTTTTTTGCGTCCTTCGCCTCCAAGTTTAAATGAGCCGTAGGTTCTTCATATGAGGCATATTTGCGAATTGTCGTAGGATTATTTGTATGGCTTAAAATACGCCAAATATGTTGCGTTTCGTCAAGAGCGACTTCTAACAGATCGCCCTCCATCATTAATTCTTCTAAACGCAATATCGCAGAGGGCGACAACGCAACCGCAGTGTCGCTCGCATCACTCGATTGCGACTTACGATGTACTTTAGATACTAAAATAAATAGAAAAACATTAATATTTTCCCTGTCTATCCGAAGTTTTGCACTACAAACAACAAATCTTACTATACGAATATGCATGTTCATTACTATTGAATGTACTGCAAGTTGGTTCCTCGTCATCTACTGCAACAACATCTTCTTCGTCATCCTAAAGTACATTATACATGTGTATGAACTCATAAATATGAATTTACATTATGAATCTGCAAATTAACAATGAATACTAACTGTACTTACTGCAGTACTAAGTGCACTGTCGTCCGAATGTACACCACTAAGAGGTGCGATTGCTTGTACTCTTTGATGTAGTTCAGGGTTATTGGCAGCCTTTTTTAATTCACTACTTATAATTTTCTCCGTTTTCTCTCTTGCCGCAGCTTCGACCAATTTCTGTGAAAATACAGATAGTTTTGCCAAGGCCGATGAAATTTCGTCAGTTGCTAATGCTTGTCTTGCTCGATCCTGCGTAAAGTAACAGGATGTAAATTTCTATGTGTAGAAGTATAATATCAAGTATATCGATTTAGTGGATAATTCACCTGCCAATTCATCGCACGTTCGGTAAGACATTGCAACGCTTCACCTTCGGGTAAACGAATTGGAATTTTTTGAAGACTAACTAACAATGCCAATATTGTCTCCAAACGAGGCCGCCGCGAACGTAAGCAGCAAGGACATAGATATTTCGCCTCTTTCGAGAATGGTAACTTTCCTTTATACGTAGTTTTTGGTAAAGGAACGCAATTTGCTGCAAGTACATAATTATAATTGAATAACATATTTCTAATGAAGTTTGTAATTCTTTTTCTCCATATATTTAACTTACAATGGAACCAATCTTTGCAAAGTTCACACTGAAGCATAAGCCCATATCTCTGCCGACGACAGACGCAAAATCGCGAATCTTCTATTTCACTTTTCAGTAAATTCTTTTCTCTTAAATTTCTCATCGCCTCCATTTCGCGTTGTTCAGCTAGTTTGAATGCCGCTACAACATTAGCTGAGTCATTGGAATCGTCCAATTTTGTATCACAGACGTAAACGGCGCCTACCGACTCGTCGCCCTTATTTTTCTTAGATTTCAGTGCCTGCAACCCAACCCCTATACGTGGTGATAAAGCTTCCATTAAAGCGTAATGTGAGTTTTTCCTCAGGAATGTTCTTGCAGTTTTCTCCTTCCAAGTTTTAGCTTGCGAAAGAGTGGACTCCAATGTTGAAAGAGCATCTAGATGCAATGGAATGCTTCTGCCCTTTCGGATCAAGTCTTCCAAAGTATCGTAATAGGGGAAGTTTTCCTTTGCTTGTGCCTCTTCTACAGTCTTCGTCCAGTTCTTCGCCCTACCCAGAATCTCATGAAGATTCTCTAAAGTCGGTAGGAAGGCTTCGATTTCATCTGCTTCTCGAATAAATTCTTCGAGAGATGCGATAGTTTTTCTGTTTCTTATATGAAGATACAATATAGCCGTTTCTTCCCACTTATCGATCTTCGTTGTTAATGCTTGTAATTCGGCAAGGGTATCTTTTATATTAACATTTCGTGGTATTGTCATTCCTTTCTCGATTAATTTTGTTAAATCTTCCCGTGTTATCGGCTTCTTATCCTCTTGAAGAGTTTTAACTTCTTTCAGCCATTGTAACTGTGACAATGTCTGTTAAGTAATTGTTATCCGATTATAATTACATTAAATTATTAAAGTAATATGGAATATTAATGAAATATCGTCGTTAATCATTACCTACCTGCTTTAAGTGAGCAAGTTGAGGTAATTCGATACAGATAGCATCACCTCGATCGATACACTTCTCTAATTTTTCAATATCGCAATCATCTCCTTTAGATTCTAACTCATCTGCATCTTTCTGAAACTGTATAACTTGATCAAGTATATATTTCACTCCATCTGATTCTTTAAGTTCACAGCATAGATTTTTTATTTCTTTGTGGAAAAGCGACAGTTCCTCTACAGTGAGTTTGTATTTAGTTTCAACAGAATGTCTAGTCCTATATAAAAATAATATAATTACATAAATTTATTAAAAAAAAAAAGCTTGTAATAATTGTACAGATCAAGGAATAAACTTAACCTTGTACGTTGTTTATTATTTAAAAGTTGTTGTGCGACACTTGCACATTTTTCAGCATCTTGTACTGCAGTTGTTAAGGCAATTAACAATTCACTCTCTGGAAACTTTTTATTCTCTGCTTCGTTTAAAAGTTCCTTCAATTCGCTTAGTTCAATTTTGTCATTCTTAGGATCCATTGCTTCCTTTACTTTTGTGACCCACGAGTCAAATGACTCTGCCTTTAGTTTCAGTTTTTGTAACATAATGGGTAGTTCGTCTAGAGTGTAACGGTAGCGTAGTGTATGTTGCTCTGGGGGACAGTCACAGAGTTCTGCAAAATGTCTCAAGCAAACCAACTGTGAATTGTGGCACGAACATGTAACTGCACTCAAGAAGCAAGTAGTCTTGCACACTTCGCACTGTCTCTCGTCATCTGCTAGGAGTTCGAATGCTTCGCGCTCTGCTTCCGTTACACCCTGGAAAACACAATTTCACACTCTTTGATTATTCACTGCATCAATTAACTCACTGCTATATCCATTTCTTTGTACAATACAACACCACAAAAATCATACAACTATTTGAAATCAGTATGAGGGAACCAGTGAAACACATGTATCCATCTGTGGCTTCATTGAACCAGATATAAAAAAAAATATCACATTTTCACAATTCACCGAACATTATTACAAATATCTTTTAACAATTTCATTGGAAAAGTAATGAAATAATTCGCAAATAAGAGAAGAAAATGTAGTGCCAGTTTAGCATCATGGCAAGGCTTTAAAAACATAACCTCTACTCACCAATATAAGTTACATAATCAAGATCAAAGATATACCGAATACGGATCAACTAGTCAAGGTCGATAGCTAAAGAATGATCACATGAAAACTATTTTAACGGCAGCGAACACAAGCTAACCGAAAGTAGCGAAATACGTGGAGGCATTAATTAGGATTATAACGTGGATGGTGGAGCTCTAATGCGATATCCAATGGTTGGCAATATCACGCATACATGCTTGCATTTCACCGCGTGTGCCACATGTGTACGCATTCTATGCATGTGGAAATTCGTGCGTGTAACAATGTGTGAGTGAATCGGTGAGTGAATGCTGGTTGGCATGTGATATACTGCTTGGCCTGAATATATTGGTCTCTTTACATTGGGGGAAATGTGAAGCCCGTTCTCTTGATCAAGAACTAATTTTTATGCACTATTTTGAACTTTCATGCATTTTTATACTACTGAACTTATAATAAAAAAAGAACTGGACAATGGAACGTAAAACACTTGCAATACATAAAATGTAGAGTTGACTATATACAAACCATAACTAAGGATACAAAGTTGTTGATACTAATGCAAGTTTAATGTTGTATAGGTTGATATTAAATCTACCACTTTATGAGGGATGTAATTACAGTGTGGGAATAGATTTTATTTGAAATTAAAGATACGAATCATACTATAAACATTACATAAAACAGTCAAGCATATTTCTAGATGATCTCTAATCTATAAGCAGAGGAACATTGTAATTTCATTAACTTACCCATTCCAGTAGATTTTTTCGCAGTTTCTTTTCATCCTCTACCATTTGTAGCATATCGTGATAAGTTGCGGTTGCGATGCCAATATCCAGTGAGTCTGGATCCACTGACATTTTGCAGACTAGTTCATCGTGCGAAAATACGCAAAATCGCCTCAAGTTTGAATAATGTGAAATACAGTCTCGGCCAATTTTCAGCTATGAACAAAGATGCAATTCACCAAAATTCATACATACTAATGTGATATAATAATAGATATTTTTTTCAAGAAATATACCCAATCAGCTGGAGCAAAGTTCACAGCTTCGGCAAAGTTGTACCCCTGATTGAAACCGGCATGGTATGCTCTCGGGAAAGTGACAACAAATTCACCGGCATGCTGGTCAATTCTAAATACTGGTACACCTATATTGAAAATCGAATGATGTTAATGCAAATTTCATTTTTTATAAAGTTATTTAAATATTACGATATATTTGACATATCACCTTCTCTCGTTAAAATGTTAGGATTCATTATAGTAACCAGTTGATGCAGTAAATCTGGTTGGCTGTGAAACAATTCTGGTGCAGCAGATTTCATAGAGTGTTCGAATCGTTCAGCCTGCGAACCGGGTACACCGTACCATGTCTTTGGTTCTCCCCAATGCAGGTAATTAATTGAGTAACTCCAATGATCTTCATTGTGCCAGCAAAATGTTGCAAAGCACATACCGACATACATCCATGGAACCTTCATACCACTGATATCAGCGTTAATGTGTCCCAAAACGCTTCCGCGTAAAACCGGCAAATTATTTAAATTCCATGATGATTCGGCGTATTCTTTATCGCAAGTAAACAAATTGACGCTTGTCTTCGTCGGAAATCCGGATCCATGATCCATCGTGTGTAAATCGGCTCCATATTCGACTGTCACATCCTCGTCAATCGATGAAACAATTCGCCAAAATTCTTTTTCTACCAGCGATGTCGGTACCATCTACATAGAATTTTATTTAAACAATTTTCATCTTCATATGATTGATATATTTTGCTAAGTATTAACAAACATACGTGTACGGGCATGTTGAAATAATCGCTCTTAAACTGATCGGCCATTTCGCCGAATTGTTGCAAAGTATACTCTCTTTGAGCCTGTTCGAAACCAAATGCCTCCATTGGTTTGGAAACCTCTTCGGCTACGCATTTAGGACATCTCCAATCACCTTTAGGTATTTCTGTTAGCGGTGGCATAAGACAGAAAGTATGATAGCTATCATCGCAGCCATCGCATAAAAGCATATTTTCCTCGTTATCGCCTCTCCCACAATTGTGACAAATGTATTTTGCCAACTAAGAAAAATAGAGACTTCTTATTGAGAATTCGTACAAATAATAATACTATGAGATAACAGTAAAGATATATTTACAGGATCAAATTCATAGACGAGTTTCACACCCCTTGTTTTATTAGACTTCTTTGCTTCTTTGGTATTAAATCCAGCCATTTTTGGGCCAGCTCCATAGAATTGTAATTTCTTGAGTTCTTTACTGTTGTCTTTGTCATCGTACGGTCTATTCTTGAATCCATCCTTGCAGTCAGTATCTGAGTCGCATTCTTCTTTACAGTCTTCCTGTTTTACAGATACTTCTAGCTTTTCATCTTGCCCAGTAAAACGTTTGGACCGACGAGAGAATTTTTCAGTTGGTGGTTTAATTTGTTGTCGAGATATAATTCCATGTGGCTTATAATCTCTATCTTTTTTCTCAGTCATGTCAGAGTCTGGTTCGATTTTCTGCACAAATTAATTTCTGTTAATTACACATTATAGTGAAAAAAGTGATTAAAAATTATAGGAAAAGCAATAAGACTTACAATGTCTGTCAGAGTTTTTCCTTGCTTGAAGACGTCAAATGGATATAAAATTCTTTCATAATGATTCTTTAATATACTGCCAACACTACGGCCAGATGGATATCCTAATTTGTTAGCAATTTTTGCCCACCTTCTTTCTCGTGTTACTGTCTCAATTCCACCTACAATTAATACACGATTAATTTAGACTTACCACAGTAGAAAAATGGTAATAAACAACTATGAGAACAATATAGAGAAACCAACCTTCATCCGTTACTATTTTATGCAGGGAATACAGATCAAGAGCTTTACGTTCTACGAGAGGAATTTTCAAGGAGGAACCTTGGAGTTCCCAGAATTTTGCAATTTGATCTAAGAAATTAAGTTTGATCCTTGTCTTTGCTTCTAATTCATTTAATCTTTGTATCCGTGGAACAAACTTAAATTTATCAACATCAACGGCAAATGGTGGTTGCCAATTCTAAAAAGGAAAAGAATAAAAAATATATCAGCATATTTCTTCAATTTCCTTATTTTTTTCAAACATTCCTTTCCTCTACTTTGAAACACGAATATTCGCATAATGCATAGGAAATATTTCCTAATATTCTAACTATTAGTATAGTCCCGATATTTTGCAAACATTTGTGCTAAAATAAAATATCGACAATTCATAACGAATTTGTTTCGCATCGGAGAAAGTAAAAGTTATATTCCATTTACTACGAGTTGAACATCCGCTGCTGTTTTGCATTTAAAGCTTCAATTACATCGCATTACTTCGTGCTTTAATATCACCCGACACTTTTAATGAAAATCAAACAGAATGTACGATTTTCGTTTATTTCTATTCTAGAAATTGAAACATTTAATTAACTCTGCTCATTTCTCTTCAAAGTATGAAACATAGGATCAAAGGGTGCGAGCACGTTATGCAAAAAAACAGTTAATTATATTTACAGAAACACACGTAAACATGACATTTAACGTAAAAGAGCTTTATATTTCATTACATAATAAGTTATCGTCAAAAACGACATGGATAATTCGCATATTTCCATTCTTCCATCAGTTTTCCTATTATTTCAGCAAAATAATAATTTGGCGGTTGGATGCACGTATACTGCACTCGGAGGTCTTCGAACGAGTTAGTTCAATAAAATGTACATTTGCGCAATACGTAAATATCCATAGACGTATTAATCAATAGAATGCAGTTCCGCACAGAGGCAATAAAATCTCTGTTCTATTATTTCGTCAAATATTGAAATTTCATCGGAAGAGAGGCAGTACTTCCGTGACCACATATATCTAACTAATCGATAAATGCCTTAGTGAGCTTCGGCCTGTATGGTGACGCAACATCACCGTAAAATGAACCCGGCCTTTATGGGTGCATAGAAACATAAAAAAACAACAAATACATCTTAATCAATCATCAAATTTCCCATAGAATGTGAATGTCACGAAAGAAATAGAAAAAATACGAATTTCAAGTGACATTTTCAAACAAGAGTATACCCAAAGACGTTGACCGTAACATCTTCGATGTATCTGAAGAGACGATGTCTCTAACAATGTAATTATCATAAAACTCGACCCGTTTGTACGAATAGCAGTTAAACTAAACACAACGAAGAGATTTTCTGCACATATGACGCCCATTTAATGCCGTGACTCTATGGTTACTTCCATAATGGCGGGCATCCCGTTGGAAAATATGAACTCTTCCGAGACATCACAAACCGCTGATAAATAATTCGATATCGAGGAGATAAGCTGACAGTGTAACGATTTATCGAGTCAAATTAACCATTTTCTTGTTAACGAAAATTATGCTTCGTTTGTTAACTCACATCATTCATAGAACGAGGAATTGTTGAGTGATTCCAATAATGACGATTTATTTCGTTGATTGAAACGATGATGTTGATTGTCGTATTATTTCAACGTAGAGACACTTCATAGGAACTGCTCGTTATTCTTAATTAAATCTGTCGTTTCGTTTTCAGAATGAAAATCTCTCTCTATCCGCATTTACGAATTGTTTAAACAGGCAATAAATATTAATTGAAATTAGACAGAACATTGATTGAGGAATATATGAATTATTAATCATTTGTGAGACGTTCTATTTATCAATTGGTGATACAGTATATGCATGTTTCAAAATTCACGTATTTGTAGTTTTAAATCATCAATAGTAAATCGATTTTGATAAAATATTAGTGTAAAATATAAAATTAAAACATGCTTATAGTACATTCTAGAAGTTCACCTTGCACAGCCCTTTCTAATAAGATCCACACCTGAATTATCATGTTACGAACGAAAATATAATTTATTTCCAATTAAAACTCTAACGTAGTATCTCTACTAATGGATTAATAACGTGTAACTAAATTTATCTTATTATCCGTAACATATACTGCTACGAATATTGTATATTTTAATTATATCGTGCCAATCATCATTTACGATCTCCAATATCTCATTTATTCTCATATCTCTCGCTTTCATCCGATTTTCAATATACTCCCTAATCTATCTAATCAATTTTCAATAAAAGGATCATTTTGAAATTTCAATAGAATTTCCCTCTCATCGTACGAAAAACAAAATGGTGACGCAATTTCGTTCTAACGGTGAAACGAAAATGAACGAGCCAATGCGAAATTTCAAATCACAAGAAGAAGGAAAAAAGGTTTTGTTGCGAGGTAGAAACTGCAGCGTGGGTACGCCGAAAAAGATGGAGACACTTCATTGCACCTTAAAGTAATGCAAGAACTGAAAACCCAACGAGAGTATGATTGCATTAATCAAAACTCACAATCGTGTCACGGACATTCACGTAAACGTCACAGGATGTAGTGTTTAACGTTTTATGTAATTGTCAAATTTCGACCTTATTGATTTTACATATCACAATGGAAACTTCTCGGTAGGGATCGTGTAATTTCCATATTTACATTATTATTGTGTCAGAACGTAATAGGATCGTTGGCTCCATAAATACTGTTCAATTTTTCAAGGAGTTTTACAAGATCGATGCAACGAAACATAGTTTCAACATGCTTTACGAAAACGTACCGAGACATTTTGCTAAGGTGACATTGTTTCGATTGTCTCGGCCATTTTACATAGCGTACCTTCTAGCAGTAACGATATTAATGTCGCAATGAGAAATATACCTAACGTGCACGATTTTAGAAACTTTTTTTTCCTCATTCTATCATAAAATGCTTTCATCGTCGGATTACGATCTCTCGATAGATATGAGTGCTGATATTTTTTAAGCGTCGACGTATTTCACCGACGATGCACAGCGTAAAACTAAGAATCCTTCAAAAAAATTGAGAAAATCAAGCTCTTGTTTTCCCTTCTCGTCATGTTATCTCTCGTCTCGCTGTTCGATCGGTGCATCACTCTAGATACAAAACTCTTAACGTTCCAATGGGAAAATGTAATCGAGGCCACTTAATAGAACCACGTGAAAAAAAAAGTATGGTTTCCATCATAGGACAAATTAACTTTCGAGATTAATTTCTATTCCAAAGCACACGGAATTACGTGGGATTTGCTTTATTTCGTGATGTCACGATTGTCGAGGTTTCTACGGAAGCGTCACAGTACGAAAAACGAGGTCGTATGTGAGTTTCTGCACGTTCGTCAATCATCAAAAAAGACGCGAGTTTTCCCATCCCGTGTCGACACGAGCACACCGTCATGACGTTGAAGGGAAAGAAGAGCAGGAAAAAAAAGGCAACGTAGAAGATCGATGGTTCAGCATCCCCGTAGATACAACATAAATCCAAAAAGAAAGATAGTCAATGTACATTCATGATGTTAAAGAAGGACAAGATGAAATTATCTAACCACGGAAAAGATTTTTTTTTTTTTTACTCACAGGCGGCGGTTTGATCTTACAAATGCCAGACTTCTCCGCGATCGGCCTTATTTTTGCGATGTAGCCAAGGGGGTCGTGAAACTCGTCGAGGCTCGGTTCGAAGACCGGCGCCTCTGGCGGTGTAGTAAACTCAAAGTCCAAATCACCGCGTTCAGAAGCCATGTCTTGTGTTGTACGATGAGTCTCGGAAAAATCCTCGCAGGCTAAGTTCGTGTCGGGCTTCGATACCATGACTCGAGTGCTCCGAACAGCTTGGACGCGGATAGGTGGCACGCACGCACGCACCTATAACGCGAGTTTAAGACCTCGTGTCACGATTAGCTCTTTACTCTGTCACCGCCAGGTATGATCTATTCGGACACTTTCCTCGAGGTACCATCCTTTCGAACTGCATCTGTGTATCTACTGGCAAGCGTTTGACAATGTACACGATAGATAGAATGATACGGTGCGCACAACATCCGCGATCTCACGCGGAGTCTCCCACACGAGCAACTGTCCTATGCAGCTAGCATCGTATACTCCCCCACCATTTGCTTGCCCAGACTGCGATTTTACCGCCACCTGGTGCTACTACATGGTGGATGGTCAGTGGTGTTTCTTCGCCTACTGATCACTTTTTTATGGAAAATTCACCAATGTTGATGAATGAATTTGTTAATAGGATGATGAAATGGGAAACTTTCTTTCAGATTTAAGTGAAGTTTTTTAGCTTGGCTTAGAGTTTCGATGAGGGATGATGAAATGGGATGAATAGATGGACGTAGTAGTTACTGGCGCATTTGCGGTTCAAATTTGGATTACACGATGAGGGATGTGGAAATGAAAATTCCCTATGAGAGTTTGGTTCTTTTTTTTTCTTATTATGTAATAGTATGTAGCGAGATGTAGATTATTTGGAAATTACTCGGTGGAATTGTAGAATTGATTGAATTTTATGTTGGTTTTGGTGGGGTGAGGTATTTTGAGTCGAAAAGATGGGGTAATGCTTGTTGTACGAGTTATTTGAAACTATTGTGGAACAAGTGTAATGAGTTTTTTGAAAATATAGTATGTTTGGAATAGTATATGTAATATAATACTTTGCTGTATGTGAATTATTTATTAGTATTTTTCAAATGTAGACTCGAGCAAGTATTTGGATAGGTGACACAGATTATTTAAAGTTGGCGCGGTTGCGAATTAGATGGCGCTGTAACAGAATGCAATGGCGGATGTCTTTCGAAGACAGTGCCTCTGATGTGAATGTTTCTACAATATTAACGTCGTACCAGTAGACAGGTACGTAAAGTATTACATAATCTTTTCTTCGTTTCAGCATTTTATTACATTTTCTATCATATTTTCAATTACTTCTTCCTCATTTATGTCCACTGAATATGAATTCATTTGTGAATTGATGTTTGAATTTCATTGACAACTATTTGGAAGTAATTTTGGGTTATGCTAACCTCGTAACACTGAGTAACGTAACATTTTCTTTTAGACATTAATCAAGATGGGTAAAGAGTTCGGAGAGCTCGCGAAGATAAGTGGAATCACTTATTTTCGCTTAAGTCCACATGAACAGAAGCCATTCGCTGGGATGGTATCAGAGGGAGTACCAAATTCAATAAGACGCTTCAAAGGAGTAGTGTTTCGTGTTCTGCCTTGTAAGTCATTTGATTATTTATAGCAATTTTCGTTGTTTCGTTAACGTTGCACAACTTGTTACATGTACGTTTGAAATATTGTGAAATACGCTCAAAGTTTTTGGTTATTTTAAAGCTTTACGATTGCATTTTTATTGATTCCTTTTTTATTTCAGTTTTCTTGGCTACTGCTATACTTATGAAGTGGGCAAAGGAAGAAGACTACAGAACTTCGCGGAAAAATCCAGCAGATTTTGCGAATGATCAGTAAAATTTAGGCTCAATGATTCTAACGTATTGTATTATCGTAGATACGTTTCCATAATGTTTATGACACATTGTGGAATCTAAATAAATGTACATACATGTCTAAGTTAAAATAAAACATTATATGAGATCGTTTATCATTTTATTCTTATAATTTGCTTATTTAAAATCTCCAGCTAAAACACAATTTTCCTCTTTGGTAAAAGAGGTTATATGTAATGTAAACATTTAAGGTAAAAGGAAAGTAGAACAATTTACTACTTACAGATTCCCAATATAAATAAATTACCTCGATTTTTCAGTATTTTTAAATTCTCATCAAGCTATTTCACTTTTAAATCTTTCCATTAAAAGCGCGAAATTATTTTTGAAGTTCTCACTTTTAGAGATCGATATATCTCGATTCGAAGTATGAAGGAAACTTCGTTAAAAAATTACCGGCCATTTTAAATCGAGCGCCGATTAATATCACCGACTGAATTCTAGTTAACAGGTGTTACACACCTTTCTTCGAGAAAAAGTCTTCATATTTGCACGTTGTAACGAATAGTCTCATTGGTTCAAATTACAAGTCTTCGGATTTCTTCGGGACTTTCGTGACATCATCGAAAGCATCGTCAAGACGCATCGCGTCGCGTCACACGAAATGTTCCACTCCTCCTTCTTTTCCCTTCTAAAATCGTACATCTTCAAACAACCAAAATAATTTACTTCCCCCACAAACTGAAATATAATTCATCATCAAAACAATACACTAAACACATAATACAAATCTAAATCATCCACGCGTCCATTTTTTTCCAAAAATCCAAACGCATACCTCGAACACACCATCCAATCCTCCAAAACACTACACCCAAATACAATCAAACCAAAAACAATCAATATTACTCCAATAAAATTACTAAACTAAATAAAAATATCTCTCATAAACAATAAGAAATTTAACATAATAATCACAATTTATTCTCCAAGCTCAACCAACCGATTCTTCACCCATCCCATCAAATTCCCATCCCCATTCCAATTTCCCTCATACCACAATCGATCGTTTCTTCGATACCCTTTAATTACAAATTACACGTTACTAATCGTTTCTCGATCAGAGATACCTAACCGTAAGACTTCATACGTCCCTGTTATATCGTTACGAAAACATCCGATTCCGTTAGATCCGATCGCCATATTCTACAGGTACGATCGAGCCAATCGTAGACGCCGTACCAGGAATGCACCTGGGCAAAACAGGTAAGAAGCGAGCAGGCAAAAGAGCGATCAGGTAGTCGTTCAGGTATTTCCAGTCGAGGATGATCGGCACGTAAGCTCTCTGCCCAAAAGCCTCTCCCCCTCTATTTTTCTCTCTTTCTCTCTCTTTTTTTTTTAAATTCCCTCCTCTCCCTCCTCCTCTCGGTGTGTGTTCGTTACGCGCTCTGTGAAAATATTGTAAATAGGTAAGTAACAGTGGTAGACAAACGTTCCGCCGTCTCGCGTTCGTTTCCTGGAGTGAGCTGTGATCGCCGCCGATGTACGATCGTTACCTGCGCGAATCCAGGAACCGCGGAAGAGAGATCTACAGCAGCTTCGGTGAAACGCCGCTGTCAAGGTATTTATGGAAATGATCTCTCTCTCTTTCTTTCTCTCGGTTGAAGTCATTGCACCGAATACACCGACGTGGATTTCTCCCCGTGTAGAATCATCGGTATGGTCACACCTGTTGCTGTAGATGGTACTTCATCGTCGTTGACGATTATCGGTACGGTACCAGTGATTGGAAGTTCGTGCTTGGAAACGGTAGTAAAACGGTAGATGTGGAGAAAGAATTTTACGTAGTATCGTTCGTGTGTTATTGCTTCATGATTTTAATCGCCACATGTGTATACGGCATTGTGAGTATACGTATATAGTCTACGTTTCAAGTAGAATAAATGCGCAGTCGGTGTACTCGGTAGTGACCTACGAAAAAAGGGGAATAGGATACAACTGTGTTTCCGGTGTCGTCGTAGAGCAACCTGGTGAATAGGTCGTATCGTAAATGGTGCAATTTGAGAGGATTTTTTTTCCATTCTTCTATAATGGAAATTTCAGTATATCGTCATTCATGATATTACGGGAAGTCTACGTGACTATTACGGAACAATGATATGCAAAGGGAAAATTTGATAATTATCCTCGTACTTTATTCGTTTGCAGGTAGATTGTTCTTTAAGAGTATACGTATACTTATTGTAAAATAATTGACCGTATTCTTATCGCGTTATCATTGTCAAGATGATTCGCGATGATTCACTTACACGAAACTTCATCGTCGCTGTTATATTCTTTTTCATTATCGTGACGATTGTAGGAGAGTTTTTTTTCTTTCTTCTAATTATTATCTTTTTCTCGACGACTGGATAGTTCGATTGGAACGCGAAAGAGACAGGTTGACGGTGGAACGCGGGATATGCAAAAATCGTTGAATGATAATAAGGAATGGTGGAGATTTCAACGGCATTCTAGAAGGTGGTTCCCGCCCATGACATTAAACAATGTACATTCCATCGATGCAAGCAAGATTGTATTGTTTATCGTTAATCGATAACACGATGGAAGTTTAAAACGCGGCAATTGTTTCCACTGTGAAGTCGTGGTGCGTTAAGCTGCTTCTACATCGCGCAAAAAAAAATCCTTATCTTCGAGATAGAGTCGATCCTTTCCTGCAATTGCGCGAGTAATTTCGCAACGTTTTTACGGTTCCTCACGTTCAAAACATCGCTGACTTTTACGTGGACTCTTGTTCTTGGCAATTTAACGTTTGTAATGAAATATAATTGTGTGTTTTCGGTGTTAAGTGTGCGATAAAATTAATAAATTTAAGAGGTTTCTTTGCCGACGGTGGGCTTTAAGATACGAGTCTTCAACTGGTGGATGAAAGAACGGAAACCTCTATCGTCACTTCCGGCCAATTTTTTCTCACCTGACTCGTATATTGTCGCTCAATTAACAATAGATCTACGATTAATTCAATATGTTTAAAGTCAAATAAATATGTCCGAATAAAGTATATTAAGGGGGTGAAAAACTTGATCGATTGAGTCGCTTGAAATTTTCAAGATAGACGTAGAAAATTGGAAAGGAAATTGCGTTAGAAAATTCAGAAACATATCATAAAAATTCATTCTAAGTCATTTTCATTTCCTCGATAAATCTAGTGTTAAAGTTGTAGGTCTCTATTAAAATTAGGTGACAATTTATCTACACTATAATAAGACGAGTAGAATGAAAGTTGGGTAGAAAAATGACGAGAATTCTAATGACAATAAAGTTGAAGTATTTGAGTTCTAAATAATGGATTTCAAATCGCATAGCACTGTCGTTATCGCTAGAAAATTTCTTCTGTTATCTCACAGCCTTGGTGATTCAAAGCTCACTTAAAATCGTAGGTCCTTGAAGAGCAATTAAAACCAAAAACAAAGGGACCGAAACGATGTTATACGCGACTTCGAAATCATTCGATCGGCATCCTTAGAAAATGAAGGATGTCGGTGGCATCGATGGTAAATGGCAAACTACACCTGTAATTCACACCCACGAAATGCCTACATGATCTCTCATTATGACAATCGTGACATAAATTGCAAATATTTACCGAGCCGTGCATTCATCGATGTTGCGTCGTTTGGCCTTGGATGGTCTTAGAAAAACTTGTATCCATGGGTCATTCTTAATGAAACCGGCTTCCTTTTTCACCTCGCAGAGAATATTTCTCTAATCGTTTACATATATTTTCTATCTATAGAACAGAATCGATCTGAATTTTTAAAAAATTCCATCCTATTCACTCCTTGGACGATTTCTTTTGTGACTGCGTCCGCAATAATTTAGAATTAAATTCGTAAACTAACAATTTCTCAGTGATTTTTAATAAATCCTATAATTTAATGTGATAATATTCAATTTGATAGGTTTTTTAAACATTTTACATTCCTATTTAATTTACTATAACGACTCTCAATCGTAATTATTCGACAAGGGGTTAACATCACTGGAATTAAGCTGGAATTATTATTTTTAATGTTCTTCCAAAAGTTTTGTAAAAATTATCTAATAGAGATGAAATTCTGTAACGTTTAAACCTTCCTAATAGAATTTTTCGATCGTAGTCTTATCGAAAAATGTTGGCGACAAGTTTCAAAAAAATTATTTAATACAGACAGAATCCAGTAATGTTTAAACCTTCATAATAGAATTTCTCGATCATAGTTTTATCGAAAATTGTTAGCGATAGTTTTTAATGGAATGTGAAAAATTTAATAATCGCCCGACGATGCATATTTCTCGGAACAGTTATGAGAAAAATTGTTCAAATAATTTCGTCGAATTATCGCCAAACGATATTTCGCTCTCGGAGTTTCAATACGACAGGTTCCTTTGTGTTCAGGCAATAGAATACCATAAGCTATATTCATTTCTTCTCTCTTCCACATGATTTCCCATCGTTTCGATTGAAATGAAATTTTTTACGTTATAAGTATTGATATCGTGACAAGTCACTCGTGAATATCACCTTTTATCTGCAACCATCCTCTTCGTAATCTCCTTCGTCCAGGTTCGATCGAACGTATTTAAATAATATTCTTATACTCGTACCTGACATCGTATCCCATAGATACATACTTTTTTCACTAATTATTTACGATCACGAGTGAATCCTCTTAGAGTAAGATACTCGATAATTCTCTCTCCTGATGCAACCACCCGCGTGTACAGTTGCCATCATTAATAATGGACTAACGGAAGAACGATGAACCTATCTTTCGATTTGACGCACTTACATGCAGTAGAATTCACTGGAAGCTGTTATTAATAGGAAGATACTATTTATGGGGTCTAGTAGCCATATTACATAATATACAATAGAATAATATACAGCAGGATAATGCAACATTATATAATACAATGTAGCAGTTTGATATTACGTCAGGATTTAAATGAAAAATTGAGAGACGTTTAATGAAAGTATAAATCGAGTCTCTGAATTTTAACCCTTTGCGGACGGAGACTTTTTTGAATATTGAGAAAGAATTATTTAGTTGGAGATGAAAAAACATTTTTTTATTGGAAAGTCAGACTGTTAATGTATAGAAGTTGAAATTTACTATTTGTCTGATAATATTGCAACGTTGCATTTCAGTTTTTCAATTCTCACGGTGAATATGTGCACCGACAAACTATAATGAAATTTTTTCTCAGGCCGCATATATGCGCCCGTCGTCCTTAAAGGGTTTGATGAATTTCAGCTTGTAGAATCCTATTGTTATTGGGAGGACATTTTTTTGATACTGTCTCACAGCTTTGTTGCAATTTTGAATTTCTGTTTCGAATGGTATGGTCATTTCATCTAGGATGTACAGTTTAAGGTAAATTAGAGACTACCAAGGTTATGGTATTTATATTACATGGGAAAATTTTAAATTTTCCAGTGTCAATAGGAAATTTGAACTCGGACCCAGTAATTATGAGTCTGAACCTTCATTTTCGTACTCACCATAGCCCTCGACCTTTATTAGCACTTGATATTAGCATTATTTGTTATTAATTTCTACAATATTATTATTACATTGAATTAGAGGATTTATCAAGAATCACTGACTAATTTTTAATTTACAAATTTAATTCTTTCCCATTGTGAAGGCAGTCACAAAAGAAATGGTACAGCAAGGGGTTAACACCACTGTGAAATTATAATAGCAGTAGGACACAAGGCAGATAACAATAGAAAGATTAAAATTTCAGGAAAAACAGGATTAGAACCATTGTATAAATTGAAATTAAGAGAAAACTCGGATTAGCAGCAACAGCATTAAATCTTTTGTCCCCGTTTATCCGGTTTATTCGAAGAAGAGAGTCGCAGGTAAAATTCGTCAATTGTACGCGCGAAATGCAGCGGCACAAAGAAGCAAGTAATCGCAGTTAATGCGTTAGTTGGCATATACAAGTACAAGTGAAAAGTTCATTCGTTCGGTCCATTCACTGGGAAACTTGTTCGAGACCGGCGGATCTGAAGGTATGCGACGGTGCATTGGCAACTTTCTTTCCACTTTTTTCAACGCTCATATGGCTACCTGTTCGCGGTATGTTTACTTTCAACGTATTTATTCGGCGTGTTGCTACGAGTAAGATCATTTTACGGCGAGATACACTTCAACTATTCGAAACACCCTATTCGTTTGTATTTTTACATTACTGGTTTCGATTCGTGTGCCGCGGTATCATTGAGAATTTCAACTACGTTTCAGGCATCGCACACGAGTTTCAGGTGTATTTCAAACGTTGCACGGACTTTCTGCTGTCTTTTAAACATCACGCAGTAATTTCAAATGTTATCATGTTGATATCATGCGGTAGAAAATTGTAGAAGCGATAGTTAAGGGATGCGAACTTAGTTCCACTATTTGGAGGTCTCCTGAAACACCTTGTTCGTTTGTATTTTACATTACTGATTTTGATTTATGTGGCACGGTATCATTGAGGATTTCAATTGCATTTCAGACATCGCACAGATTTCGAGCTGTCTTTCAGATATCCAAAGTAATTTCAAATGTTACTTATTACCTACATGATAGAGAATTATTGAAGTTACAGTGAAGAGATGTGAATTTGGTCCGACTATTTAGAGGAACCTTGAAACACCCTGTTCGTTTGTATTTTACATTACTGATTTTGATTTATATGCCACGGTATCATTGAGAATTTCAACTGCATTTAAGACATCGCACAGATTTTGACCTGTCTTTCCAATATCACTAAATAATTTCAAATGTTACTTATCACATGATAGAGAATTATAGAAGTTATAGTGAAGAGATATGAATTTGGTCCCACTATTTAGAAGACTCCAAAAACACCCTGTTTGTTTATATTTTTACGTTACTATTTTCGAGTCGTGTGTAACGGTATCATTGAAAATTTCAGCTACGTTTCAGTCATCGAACACGAGTTTCAGGTGTATTTCAAACATCACCCAATAATTTCAAATATTATCACGTTGATATCACATGATAGACAATTGTAGAAACGACAGTGAAGGGATACGAACTTGGTCCCACTATTTAGAAGACTTAGACAGTGCCCTCGTTGATACCATAACCATATATAGCACCTGTATACTTGAAAGTTCAATGATACTATCATAAAAGCCCACGCAACACATCAACTGGGTCACTGTATTTTTAAACCTCCACATTTTCCACTTCGACTGCCGTTACCATTGAGAATCTACAGGTTTAATGATATCTACATATCACCGAATACATACTACCAATTGCAACGGGACTTTAACTTGAATCTGCTGTTAGAATATCTTTTAATTTATACCTTCCATTATACTTCCGTCTCAAAGTTTTATTTTTTCTTTCTTCACACATTTTCAATGTCAACGTCGTTAATCATATTAAAGACTGACAGTTTAAATAATATTATAAAGTTATTGATAGTATGATACACAGATGGAAACCTCTATTATAACTACTTCTCCATTTTGAAAGTCTCATCCCCGTTACAACTAAACTCTCCATTGGAAGCGTCACATCCGGTAACTTCACGAGAAGATCCATTCACCCATCCGTAGAAGATCGAAATTAGATACAATTTAAATGTACATTATTTTATCCTCAATATTTCCTTCGTATCCTATTATTCCCATAAACACCTACGCACAAAAGAATGCCGTTAAATAGTAGCGTAACGCGCTTAAATACACATCGTTGTCATTCAATGGAAAAGCTGCACGAACATCGATGATAGAGGTATTCGATAGTGAGAGAAAAAGACAGAGTGTCTTTGCATTCTCATGGATTACGTTTTCCCAAGAGGATTTTACATTCGCGATACGAATTCCAACGTGATACTATGGTAGAACACCAGAGGCGAATTCCACGCTTGGTACCCGTTCTCCAGGCTACTTCTCTCTACTGTGAAAGTTAATCGGACTAATTAATTGTTAATTTGCTGGTCCAAAGGTGTACAATAATTATCAAATCGTCAAAGACCACCAGGAATTTTAACATCATTGTTATTTCGATGTCGAAAGATCATGATTCACGCTTGATAATCTAAAGTTTGCGATCGTCAATGAAATACGTGTCGCTTATATTCGCACAGGGATAAAGAATTTTTACTGTCCGTCGTTAAAGTAACGTTCTGGCAAGAGGATTATAAACAAGATCGTAAATGCACATCTTCCTGATTTATCATAGCACGAACAACAAATCCTGCTCGCATTCCCTTCCTGCGAGGATGCGTGGAATGTCTTCTACGCAGAGCGGAGGTTATTAACCTTTTGCCAACTCACTAAAATCTTTCTATTTTACTATCTACCGTAATGGTTTCCGCGATCTATATACATAATATAAGAGATCTCTCGATACCGTTCACGAGAAATTGAAATTCCTTGAAATATTTTCCACGAGATAGATTATCCTATGTAACCACTTGATGCAACAAGTTTTAGGATGTATTTATATATTCTTTTTCAATATTTCCTTCACGATAGAAGACCGGAATTTGTAACGATTCGATGCAACAAGTATCAGGATGCAATCCTATTTTTTTTTTTGGCGTTAGGAATTTCTACGAGAAACTGTAGTTTGCGATAAAATGTGTTTTACGTTAAATAGACTCTTTTTAGTATTATGGTTGCCATAAGTGATAAGAAAGAGAGATTTTATCGTTATTAAATGAGATTCTCGTACGTAGGAGTGGGGTCATCAATCGATGTTGCCTAGGATACGAAGCTCCCAGGCAGCATCCTCTATTGTGTGTTAACAATTTTTCCACTGAAGACTTTTTTAACGCAAACAAATAATTTTCTTCGATTATTTTCTAAGCTATTGAAAATCTTTACTTTTCTTGTTGAAAGTCTAGCCAGGATTTTGATCAATATTAATATATTGTTCTTCGAGTTAAATCGAGTAAACAGGTTTCAGTTTGGAGAACCAAGTTTGAGTAAATAAAGTTCCTTCGATTTGAACTCGTGTACTGTATTTTCTTTAGAATATTGTTTGTCAAGATATAATTCTCTTGATATCCTTGCGCTCATTAGAAATACGGGGACGATAATTTCATCGTTATTAAATGCGAAGATCCTCAAAAGGATGGAGTGGGACGCCATTAATCGATGTTGCCTAGGACACCAAGCTCTAGAGAATATCCTCTTTGTGCATTAATTGTTTGTCGCTCTGATCACGAAAACAAGCTTTTCCTCATCCAATTAAACAGATCACAATATCATATATATCCAACTTGGATTACATTAAATGAAATCACTCATACTAAATGCATTAAACCAATTGATCCAAAGTGAATACTCCATAGTAAATTGCTAAGGTAACAAGTTCCCTGGAATATCATTCTTCTGACGTTCCATTTACTCGTCTAAAAGCATCTCTCCCCTAGAATTTCATATTACATTAAATATAAAAATCTGCATACCTCCACTTTCGTTCTAAACGACAATAAACGTCGATTTAATATCATTAAGCATAGAAATCGACGCAGTAAGAGTGGGGCGCCATCAATCAATGTTGCCTAGGACACCAAAATTCGAAGACCATCCTTTTTCTACTCTGATCTTTTTTTTTGATCAAATTGCCATCATATTTCAATTAATTTCCTTTAAATACAATTTTTTTCAATTATAGACAGTAGGAAAACAATGATAAAACTTCGTCAGTTGAAACGACGATCCACGAGCAGAATAGTGGGGCACCATCAATTATATTAATATTGTCTATGACATCAGACGTTAAAGTGCATCCTTTCTCTACTCTAATATTTTTTTATTCAATTCCCATCACATTTACACTAATTTTAATTTAATAATTCAATTTGTTCCCAATTTTATTTCCGTCAATTACAAACAAGAGGAAAGAGATGATAAAAATTGCATCACTTGAAACGATGATCCACGAACAGAATAGTGGGGCACCATTAATCAATGTTGCCTAGGATGCAGCATATACCCTTGAACTGATTCTCATTCGTACTCGCGTATTTGCATGGCATCTCCAAATAGATCTGCTCTCGTACAAACGAAGAAAAACACAATCTATATGTTTACTCTGAATAATTGAAGACTAACAGAAATCCCGTGGGAATGTTGAATCAGTACGTTCTTTTTTATCAACAACCCAATTGCAACGGATGAAAGTATCAACGTTGAATAATGTTTCCGTCAGGTACGGTCAAGGACGTGGTTACTTCAGCACATTCCCTGGATAAATTTTTCTCCCAGGGTGTGTCTGCATCCATAAGCAATTATTCTCGTACTTGTTGCGCGTACACGTACGTATGCATACGGCGCACTTTATGCCGTTTCCAATTCCAATATTTTCTTCCTTTTTTTTTTCTTTTACAAGCCTCTGCACACCCATCGACGCCATGGTATAATCGAATTCCAATGGACTTTCTGATCAATCGAATTTGCCTTTCTTTTTTTTTCCTTCTCTCTCTTCCTCCCTACCTGCTCTGTCTGACTCTCCTTGTTCGACACTACCTCTCACCGTATAATCGAGCTGAGATTTGCATAATTTAGTCCTTATTACGACGTCGACGAGGACGAAGACGATCGTGGAATTTCCATTTCCGTCGCCATGGCTCAATGAAATTATGGAATTCGTTTATCTACGGCCACGATAAACGAGCGGTGACAGTACGCAAAGGATAAGCATACTTCACTTTCTACCTTTAAATCTGCCATGTTGAAATACCATCGAGCATCTCTTCAAACTGATTTTATTTCAATAATTCAACGTTCGTTGGGATCACGATGGTTTGGCTTTTTGAAAGTGTAGACGAAAGTTTTTGGAAATTTTCACTATCAGGGGAGGGAATTTAACACTAGATTTATGGCCGTTAAATCTAGAATATTTAACAGTAGACTTACGGAGCCAATTTGGCTCATTCAAAATCCGATTACTATAACATATATGTTTGGTTAATTTTTTTAATAATAAATTTTTCGCTTAAATTTATTTGGAACTATTTGCAAACAACTTCAAGTTTCTCGTACGAGTCAAATTGGCTCACTTCGGAAAAATAGGTATATCAACATCCGTAAATGTAGTGTTAAATATATTTAATAATTGGAAAAAGATGGATCAGGCTGCAAAATATACTATCACATAAGTAATTTGCGTATTATAACGTACGCATAGAATATCTACTGTAATGCTTTCCTGTAAATTCGAAAGATATTTTGTAAAAAGTAGGATCTAGTTAAGACGTGTGTTTTCTTTTTTCCGTATTTGTTTTATTCAATTGCTACATTCCTTTCGCCTAGGATTCTACTGTTTTAAGTGTATTTCCAATTGCAGAGGCTACGGTATATTAAGTATTGAATTAGAAGAAACGAAGCCGTTAATTAGTTACTCACCATATAGCTTCTTAATTTGTATTTTTTCTAGTTTTAATGATTTGGTCGCTTTTTTCGTTAGAATTGTACTGTTTTAAGTGGATTCCGAAAGAGACGATGGAAACGTTGCTTTTTAAGTTTGGGACTTTTACGCTAACTCGGTGGTCTTAATGAAAATCGATAGAAATCTGGAATTCAGAGCGTCGACGAGGAATTCACGGCACGCGGTGTCTTGAAATGCATTGGTAACTTCAATCTCGTGGAATATAAACGAAGCCCACTCACCTTCCTTCCTTTTCCCTTCCCTTTTTACCGTGACCACCGTTAGGTCGCTGTTACGACACTCGAGTGTAATATATGTACGCGGTGAGGACTCTGAAGGAAAATGTATCTCTTCTTTTCTATTCTTACACTGCATTAGAAAATAAATATAGACTGGTAGAAACAGATCGAATGTCCTTATCGAGTTTTAATGGAAATTGTTTTACTCTAATAGAATTTTTGTTGCCCTTGCGATACCCCCTCCTTATTATTAGGCGAGTATTGTGAGGACTTTGGAAGAAAATATATATTTCCTTTTTCATTCTGGTATCATAGTGTTGAAAGGATATCGAATGTCCTTATCGAGTTTTAATGGCAATTGTGAAATTGTTTTACTCTAATAGAATTTTTGTTAAACTTACAAATGCCCCGTCCTTATTGTTATGCAAGTATTGTGAGGACTTTGAAAGAAAATATATATTTCCTTTTCTATTCTGGTATTAAAGTGTTGAAAGGATATCGAATGTCCTTATCGAGTTTTAATGGACCCCGTGTAAGGACGGGTGACACAATTTTTCTTTACACTGTAATTTCTATTTCTGTTCTTCTCCTTCTGGTTGTACGTATGTAATTTGTATTTTTCTACTTATATTGAATTTCTTATATGAATTTTGTATTTTTCTTATTTACTTGAAATTTTCTCCTATTAATGGGTGGAATTTGTATTCTACCATTGATCATTATTGATGGTTCCATAATTCAACATAGTTTTATGTGGATTTTGATCATATGGTCAAAATTTGATTTGGAGAAACTTCAAATTTGCCACAGGTGTCAGTCTTCTTAAAAACACACAAGGGAACATCCCGAGATGTAAATCACCGATTGTTATGAAATTTTAGTATGATATAGTCCTCGCGAAAATATTTGACTCGTATTTTTTTTTGTCGGCAACTGCCCACGTTAAAGGGGTGAAAACCGCCCTCAAAGTTGGGGTAAAGAAAACTATTTTATCGAATATCTCCGAATCTATTAGAGATTCGAAAATTTCGTAAGGACTGAAAATTAACGTATTTCGACCACGAATCCAATGGTATACACATTTTTTTTAAAAACCTATTTGTTTAAACAGTATGATAAAAAATACTTTTTTTTTTTAACTGTGAGGGTAGTTTTCACCCCTTTAACGTGGACGATTGCCGATAAAAAAATACAGGTCAAATATTTTCGCGAGAACTATATCATACTATAATTTCATCAAAATCGGTGATTTACACCTCGGGATGTTCCCTTATCGGTGCGATTTTGAGTTCAAGTCTTCACTTCCTCCCCCCACCACAGTCATCTCTGCCATTCCCATTGAATTACCTTCTATTTCTATACGTTACAAACGAGTACAATTGATATTAATTGCATAACATTTTTTTCCACACCACTGTACAATCAAGAATCTATTTAAAGCTCAAACAAACTTTTCCCTTCATCCTACGGTCATTCAAGGTTCTATTGTGACACTTAAGTCCACACTGGCGACACCCGAAGAAGACAAGTAAATATCTCTTCCCCCAACCAGGTTTCTATCGACCTGCACGATCAATTCTCGAGTTCTAATAGACACCGTATAATTGTTGCACACTGACGTAACATCTCTCAATATTATATCTTCTCTCATAATACACTCGACAGGAAGTTCGTAGAAGTCGTTAAGAGCGCGAAGAAAGGAAGAAACGAATCCCTCGAGCGGATGAAAGTTCGGTAACAATTTCTCGAAGACACGACGTTATTTATCGTCACTCGTATCACTAGTTGCACAACTTCGTCGACGGATCGCGATATAATTGCACGAACTAAAGTAGCTCGCTAACGAAGCAACTGCCCCCATTTCCAAACTCGCGTACCAATTTCTGTTTCCTCGTTAAAAGCGTATCTACCTGCAGTCAGAGGATTAAAAAGGAGAAAAAAGGGGGAGAGGAATAGAAAGAGAAAGAGAAATAGAGTGAGACGACAACACCTTAATTCGATTTCCACTTTGACGAGCTGATTGAATTACGATTGAAACAGGTAGCCCGGATGAAATTATTATTAACGAAGTTACGATAAATCAAAGAGCACGGATTTTAACGTGCATCCGGCCTGATTCTGTCGCGTGGAATGACGTCCGATTAATTGGCGGACAATACCTTCATCCTTTGTGCGAATTCCCACGGCGGATAATCTCGGCTCGAGTGAAAGCATTCGCTCGGACAGGAATTTATTCTCCATGGCGAACGATGCTTCGAACCTTTTATTTGCTAATCTCGTTTTACGGATACCTACCATTTAAGCTGCGTTTAAAGAGACACCGTTTCGCCGAATGGCTCGTTAAATTTTCATTTTAACAACATCGTCTATGGCAACGTCGGATTGTCTTTCATGCTGCGTTTGCACCGTTCGAACCTTCAGATGAGATCGTTGAAGTGAATAATTTAGTATCAATTGCTATATAACGACCGTACCAGATTTACTCATTGTCCTTAATCACTGGTTGATACAAGTGATCAAATCTTGGTGGTTTAACGTCAGAGTGATAGAATTCATTTTTACAATCGTAGGTATATAACTAATTAGGCTGGTAATTATGACAGTGGTCTGAGTCATCTTTTGTTTTCTGTCTGCATTTTTTTAGCTTTGATTGCCATGGATAGTTAGCCTGGAACTCATCATTTTAGATGTAAATTAAATTTTCTCGGGACGATGAAATTTTGAATTGCGCTTCATTAATTTATACTTAATGGGGTCACTATTAATTTCGTAGCATCGTAGCTTCAGATATAATACAAATGTAATAATAAAAATATTTGAAATATAAAATAAAAAGCTATAAGCTCTGTACGAGATAATGGCTCGGACTCGTAATTAGTCTGGATTTAAATTCTCTTTAATTACGAGATGGAACTTTTTCCTAATTGAATATTTTATATATCGCAGCCTGGAATATCTAGGTGGAATACCCATTGCAATTAAAACTAAAAAAATAAAAAAAGAGTCAACTTCGTTAAATATTTGAATTTTTTGTTAGTTCTATAAAGTTATTTTACGATTTTCTACATTGACGCAACAGGGAACGAGTGGTAGTTGAATTTTTCAGCTTTTTGACGTAAGTCATTTTTACAATCTCCGGTGAAATTGTTCGGAAGACATTGCAGAAGACGGAAGTCTTTAAGATGTCTCATCTAGTAGACTTAAAGGAGCGAATATATACGTCACCTGAAAGTGAAGGATTGTCAAGCAAGCTCTTCTCGGTCCCTTGAAAGAGGATATCGATTGTAAAAAGCAGACATTTATGTCCATGTATATCCGTTTGAATACCGGGAGGGATTTAAAAAATTACTTCGAAAAAATCCAAAAGCCACTTTCGCGCTCTTGAGATTTTATTTCAAAACTAGCTGAAAGCTCCCGTGCTTCGCTACGGTTTAATCGAAACTAAAAAAAAACCTTAAAATTTCGAATTTTGAAAAATCCTTTCTTAGTGGGTGCTTATACCCTAGAAGGAACGCTCATGCAAAATTTCAAGTTTCTAGGTCAAGTAGTTTCGGCTCTGCGTTGATGAGTTTGACCCATACTTTAACCCCCCAAAACCCCCCCTAAAATTTCGAATTTTTCAAAACCCTTTCTTAGTGAGCACCTAAGACCCAAGGAGAAGGTATGTTCCAAATTTCATTGCAATCCGTTCTATGGTTTTTGAGATTTCGTGATGAGTGAGTGAGTGAGTCAGTCAGTCAGTCAGTGGTATTTGAGCTTTATATATAAGATAAGCTAAAGTGGGTGTTTTTTTTTTATGTAGTGCACAACAAGAACAGTCTTCTCGTGCTTGTATCCTAATTTGGAATTACTTTATGTTATAAGAGAGAAACCTGATGCATTCTTAACAAAGTCTTCCTTCAATTGTCAACATTGAAAAAATGTCCTGGGATTTTTCGACACAAAATCTGAAGAGCACGAAAGTGGCTCACGGTACGCAAACGGATATATATATATAGGGTATTTCCTCCAGCTTGCAATATTAACACTAGAACTACCGGTATTAAAGCTACTATATTTCAATATATTAAATATGTACTTTTAAAAAAGAGAAATCAAGAGGTGAAAAAGTTGATCGATCCAGTAATTTATATTTTATAAGATCAACTAGCTGAAAGTACCCGTGCTTCGCTAAGGTTTAATATCATTAGGATTAAGATTTTGTCTTGCATGGTAGTTCTAGTATTAACATTAGATTTACCAAGCCAGTCAAAATGACTGGTACACAATTTTTTCCAAAAATTCTACGGGTTTATGAGAGAGCCGTAGAATAAATATTCTTCCTCCATCGTATAAAACATAAATTACTGGATCTATCATCTTTTCCACGTCTTAATTTTCCTTGCTTTAAGTTACATATTTAACATATTTAAATACGATACATTTCACGCTGGTAAATCCAGTGTTAAAAGTGTCTCTAAAACAGCTGATATTATAAAAAAATGTATTTTTAAAAATATTAGAAGAAGGAAAATCGAATGGTACAACTTATTATGTGACCTGTTCTACGGTAGCAGAAATTTTAAAGTCATTCAATTTGTTTGAATCGAATTATGTATTTATTTTGTCGATGTTTGTTGTATATATTGATTTGTAATTAATTAAACAGACACAAACAGGTCTACTTGTTGCATTTTGAGTAACACTGTTATTCAACAGGCACCATAACTCTATCAATCGAATGATTAATCTAGTGAACTAGGTTCACAGTTCATCAATCATTTCAGACAATGCTCTGTCATCAGAATATCCTTAAATAGAATTCTATACTTTCTCTTTCTACTTCATTATATTTCAATTCTTTGATCCATCTTTCCTCTTAACTTGAAATTATTTTTCTCGTTACACTATTAATATTTACCAACATATTTTTGTATTCTCTTCCTTTATTTATACTTTTTTACCTCTTCTCTTATATTCACGTATTTTTCTCGTCTCCCTCGTGGCTCAACTTTGTATCGTTTTACTTTCTGCATCAAAGATTATGCATCGTAAATTGATTAATTAAATGAAATTACAACGTTAATTCCATTACACGGCACGAGCCCTTTGCTTTTAACCGTTCCGCAAAAAGAGGTAAAATGGACTCTCAGCGTTCGAAGCTATCGCATCGTGCATTCTTTTTCTTCCTCCTTCAATGCACTTCTGTTGTATCGTATAAAACATCACGGAAGAAATTCCGGGCGAAAACGCGCACGCGAAGTTTGTTCTTTTTTTCTACGTGGAGGCAATGGCGAAACCCAGCGGCCTCTGTTTGAAAGAGGTATCGCCTTTATGGGAAATGTAGTATCCCCGTGGACCCGCATCGTTTACGTAGACACTCGAGCTTTTATTTAACACCTGGTAAAACCGCCTGCGTTCCTCTATCTCGCGTATGTCCGTATATTTGCCCCTACACGTAACGAGGCATCGATTCGAATAAGTTTCTCTTGGAGCAAATTCAGAATTTCACATTCCTCGCGCATAATTATGCAAAACCATGCTGGCCGTCATAGTTTCTCTCTCGACCGTCATTTTCGAGAGGCTCGTTAATAGTCAAAATAAAGGTGAAGAATAAACGACGAATACAGCTTGCACGAAATTCCTTCTTCGACGATGGGTTAATTACTAGTTTCTGTGGGAGAATAATAGGTGTGAGGATAGCTGGAGAAGTTAAAGGGAAGAATTTAATTTTAGATGAACTATAAATTGTAGAGGGTGTGATATTGTATTGGAAAAATATTTTCGAGAGGATACAGAATCATTTAAGTACATATAAAAGTAATTACTGACTTAGACATGCATGAAATTCCAGTGGTTTAACACTAGAAGTACCAAACCAGTCAAAATGACTGGTACACAAATTTTTGAAAAAATTCTCCAAGTTTACATAAGAGTACTTAATAGGATAAATATTCTACGTCTATATCAATAAACATAAATCACCTAATCGATCAAATTTTCTGCCGCTTGATTCCTCCTTTTTCAAAGTACTTATTTAATTTATTAAAATATGTTACATTTGTGGCCGGCAGTTCTAGTGTTAAGATGACCAGATAATTAGTAGTTTAAATGATAGAAGAATAATTGTGGAGATGAAAATACAATGAGGAATGCAACTTTTGGTCGACTGGGAATCAAACGGGGTGTGATATTATATTGGAAAGATATTTTTGAGGGAACAGTGAATAATTTTAAATAAATATAGAAATAAATGAAGAATTCCACGTGAAATTTCATTGGATTAAAATGACCAACAATTAATAGATTGAATGATAGAAGAATGATTGAGGGGATGAAGTTATAATTAGAAATGTAATTTTAGGTGGACTGCGAATCAAACGGGGTGTCATGTTAAATGGGAAAAATATTTTTAAGACGATGAGACAGTTAATAGTTTAAATGATAGAAAAATAATGGACAGGATGAAATTACAATGACAAATGTAATTTTAGATAAACTGTGAATCAAAGGGGGTGTGATATTATATTGGAAAAATATTTCTGAGACAATGGGACAATTAATAGTTTAAGTGATAGAATAATAATTGAGGGGATGAAATTAAAATTAAAAATGTAATTTTAGATAGACTGCGAATCAAAGAGGGTGTGATACTCTATTGGAAATATATTTTCGAGGGAACAGTGAATAATTTTAAATAAATACAGAAATAAATGAAGAATTCGACGTGAAATGCCACTGGATTAAAATCACCAAACAATTAGTAGTTTAAATGACAGACGAATAAATGAGGGGATGAAATTACAGTGAGAAATGCAATTTTAGATAAACTGCGAATCAGAGAGGGTGTTATATTATATTGGCAAAATATTTTCGAGGGAACAGTGAATAATTTTAAATAAATACAGAAATAAATGAAGAATTCGACGTGAAATTCCACTGGATTAAAATCACCAAACAATTAGTTGTTTAAATGACAGACGAATAAATGAGGGGATGAAATTACAGTGAGAAATGCAATTTTAGATAAACTGCGAATCAAAGAGGGTGTTATATTATATTGGCAAAATATTTTCGAGGGAACAGTGAATAATTTTAAATAAATACAGAAATAAATGAAGAATTCGACGGGAAATTCCACTGGATTAAAATCACCAAACAATTAGTAGTTTAAATGACAGACGAATAAATGAGGGGATGAAATTACAGTGAGAAATGCAATTTTAGATGGACTGCGAATCACAGAGGGTACGATATTATAATGCATTGGATCAACCTTTTCGAGAGACTCATAAACAGTTAAAATAACCAGGTATTCGACGTGTAGAAATTCCGTTGGTTTGAAACCACAAGACAATTAATAGTTTAGATGAGAGACGAAGAATAATTGTGAGCAGAGGTGGCGAAATTAACGTCAGAGAGACAATTCCACGTGGATTTAAAGTCAGAGAGGGTGTGATATTAGATTGGAATATTTCCTGTTACGGAGGATAGCAATGCAAACTCCAATACGCTATTCGAAATTTCTAGAACTACTAGAATCAAATTTTTTTCCACGATCCCACAGGATACCCAAAAAAAAGAACTCTACGCTGTTCCACGAAACGAATATTCGCTCTTCGTAATACTAAAAAGATATATTATTATATCACTTTATAAAATACATTTAATAATCATCAATTAAATTGATATAAAATGTATAAAATAATATAGAAAATAAAATATCATGAAATGAGAAATAGTTTGAAATTCCAACGTTAAAATAAAAACCATCGACAAAGAGAACGATCGATGTGGCAGAAACCACGATGGTTTCCATGGGTGTACGTTCTACCGAAGACCTTCGTACGACTGGCGATTCTTTTTTTCCTCCCATACGTATATAGGAAACTCGTTTCAATCAAGAATTCCGCGATAAATTTATTGGTTTATTGTCCGCAAATTCGAAGCCGAAGTTCGATAAGTCGTAGGCACGCGAAAGGAATTCTCGACATGTCTGGCGAGTGAATTAGGCTCATTGGAATTTCACTTTGGTTACGGGCTGACTTTCATGCCGCCAAGTATGGTCTCCATGACCCGGTAGCCGGATACGATACGACGTGCAACTATCGCCGCTCTTTTGTCATTAAGTTATTAAACTATATCGTTCAGTCGGTTATATAAACCCTCCAAGCTTTGTCATATCATTGTTCCACAACGAACATCTTCATCCTAGCAAAAAGCTATCAAAATCCCTTAAACTTCAACACCGGTAATTTTAATTAACACTAGATTTACGGAGTCAATTTAGCTCATTTAAAATTTGATTACTATACATATATAATACATTGGTTGGTTAATTTTAAAATAATAAACCCTTCATTTAAATCGATTTGGAACTATTTTTCTTTGCGAAAAACTTCAGTTTTCTTGTATACGTCAAATTGGTAGACTTTAGAAAAATAGGTGTATCAACATCCGTAAATCTATTGTTAACACTAGAATTACCGGCGTTAAACCTCTTCTATTTCATCATCTTAAATAAATAAATTGAAAAGAAGAAGAGATGGATAAACTGACCGATTCATAGATAGAATATCTACTCTATGACTGTCTTATAAACTCGAAGAAAAATTTGGAAAAAATTAGAAACGAGTCACTTTGACTTACTTGGTAGTTCTACTGTTAATTTACAAAATTCTACTGCATGGATTCTCATAAAACATTATCTTTTTTTTTACAGTTGAAGAGTCGTAAAAGTCAGAGGCACAATGCCGTATTACAACAGCGGCCATAGTCCTTCGACGTACAACAAAGGTAAGTAAAATTGTAAGAAAATATCGCAAGAAATCCCATGATAGATGAAAGTAGCATGAGATAAAATAAATTGTTATCAGATGGTAGCTCGAGCGGTCCATCCAGTACATCGGGTGGCCGAGTCAGTAGCTCGGAGCCGACTTACATGATGGAGCATTTGGCCACATTCACGGTCACGAAAGAAACCGGTATTGTTTATCCAGCGGATGGTATGCGTCGACTTTTGCAACTGGAAAAAAGCAACGGCATTTGGAGTCAGAAGATGCAGTTACGCCTCGAACGTAATTGGGTCCTCATAATGGACAACGAGAGTGGGGTAAATAGAGAAATCCTTCAAACTTTTACATAACTAAAATAAAAGAAACATTAAAAAAAAAAAATTCTAACATTTAACCAGTTAGCTGTGTTTCACGAGTATACTCGTCATGCGTTAAACTTACCACCGATTATTGAAATTATAACTTTGGCGAAAACTAAAATATATTCATAAATATCAAGATGTTTGGAATATTTTGAGGCCATGCCGAAATAAAATGAACTAAAGGGTATAAATAATTTGAAAGAGATTTATTCTCATCTCTCGATTTTCATGATTCAAAAATTCCAACGAATTTTCGCCACAGTTAACTGGTTAATAAACGCGTGTTTAATTCGAGTATTGAAATTTCCGCCAATGAGGCTTAACGTATTGTTAAAAAATTCGTATACAGGCCGTCATGGAGCGATTCCCTGCGTCGTTGATACAGGAACCGACCGCGTTTACATCGAGGGACCCTATGGAGATGTATAACAACATTCTCGTCTTCACAGTGGCGGATGACAGTGGTTCAGGGCAACGAGCGGAGATGCATATATTCCAATGTCAAAGTGTCTCGGCTCAGGACCTCGTCGAAGATCTCAAGATGTTACAAATGGGGAAATTGGTCCCCGGTGGATCACCAAGAGGTCCCAGAGGACACATTCCACCACCTCCCGCTCTTCCACCTCCGGAACCACCAATGAACGGTGTTAACGTACGGGAACAAGTATCTGCGTTTAATGCTAGCAATGGTAACTATTCGTTTCTATCCGTGGATACCGTTACGCGCGAGCCACACTTTGCGCCTTTCTAAACTGCGTTTGCACACCGGTTGCAGAATAATTGCACTACATCGACAACAATTAATCGTACTATATATCTATGTTTGGTTTTCCAGCTGACAATCAAAACGACATATCCCGTGAAGAGAACAACGACGAAGTATCATCAACGTCCTCGGAGAAATACGAGAGAGACGTGACAATTTTGAATCATTGCTTCGACGACATCGAGAAGTTTATCGCCCGTTTGCAGCATGCTGCAGCAGCCTCCAAGGAACTGGAACGCCGAAGGCGTAATAGAAAATCGAGGAAGAGAAACTTGGGTGACGGTATGCTGACGATGAGAGCGAAGCCACCGCCGGAAATGGAGTTCATAGATATCTTTCAGAAATTCAAGCTCTCGTTCAATTTACTCGCTAAACTAAAAGCTCACATTCATGACCCTAATGCTCCAGAGCTCGTCCATTTCCTTTTCACACCTCTCGCTTTGATCGTCGATGCCTCTCACGATACTAATTACGATCCGAACTTACCAAGTAAAGTGGTGTCACCTTTGCTGACCAGAGAGGCGGTCAATCTGTTGATCAACTGCGTTACCAGCAAAGAAACCGAACTCTGGCACTCATTGGGTGATACTTGGCTGATACCACGCGATCAATGGAAAGGACACGTACCACCGTATCATCCAATCTTCATGGACGGTTGGTCCCCAGAGTATCCGATACCGGAGGATCGAGATCACGATCATCTTGCATCTCTGTTAAATGCTGACAAGCAAAAAAGGGACGAATTACCGGAACAACAGACCGATCCTTACTACAATCATCGGGAAGTGGACGAGTCGCATTACAGCAGCGATTATTTGGAATACGAGAGCAGAGAGGAACGTACCGGTAACGAGTACTTCGAGAGAAATTACGGACCTACCTCGGAATTATACGCAAGGGAAGAAAGAGTCGATCAAACGAGGGCACACAGCGATATATCGGTAGATTCTATCGAGAGAACACCAAGAGCCGCTGGAATGGAGAGAGCTCAAGAAGCTTGGCTGGACGAGTTGGTTTCACGACATGCGAAAATTGTCCAGGTCACTTATCCAAGGACGGCAAATAACGATAAGGAGCTGACGGTCGTCAGAGGAGAGTACCTGGAGATTCTTGACGATAGTAGAAAATGGTGGAAAGCTAGAAATTCTAGGGGACAGGTCGCTCATGTACCGCACACCATTGTTACACCTCACAATCCCTCTCATTCGGCGGACAATGATGTTTTCAATAATCCTCTCTACACCAGTCGATATCCAAGACAGGGGCATGGCTATAATTACGAGGTGAGAGTTGCCCTAGACTTGTGTGTGGCTTGAACAAAAAGCAATCAGTCGAGAATAATTGTTAGGGGCTAGTAAAACAGAAGCAATTACGATTGTGAAACTAGGAGGTATTGACGGTCGTTTCACTTATCTGTAAGTGGCGAAGAGATAAATATTTCTTGATGATTCGAATGCAGTTAGTGAAACTATTATTGGATCATGTACTGTCATTTTTGAACTCTTTGGATAATGGTATTTGTTCAATTTTTCGATCCACTTTAAAAGTTTTAGAGCTAGATTTTTTAAGATTTAACTATCCGCTGATATTTGTGAGACGTTGAATGAAATAGGAAATTTTTCCAAAAACTGTTAAATTGAAAATATCAGTCAGTCGGCAGACGTTAAAACTATTTAAATACTGTTAGTATTGCGTTAAATTATGCTGCATTGAGTCAATTTCTAATTCAGCAATTAATTCCAAGTCATCGCACGATTAAAATTTTAGAGCGAAGAGTTAAGATAGAAAAGCGTAATTCAATATACGATTCTTCAGAGTTATAATATTTTTTCCTTTAATTTGAAGGATTCGGAAATCGAGAGAACCAGCACTAGTCCAGGACCAGAAACCAGTCATCGTACCCACGCAATTCCACCACCGGCGCCTGCGGATTGGGTGAGAAAAGAACGGCTCGGTAAAAAAGGTGAATTCCGATACTTTTAAGTCCCCTAGAGATCCAAGGTCGTGATAGTCCTCTCTTTAAAATGTCCCGGGGACGAATCGGGCCGAAAATACCATCAGACCGATACTGAAACGTGTTCGACGTGAAATTCGACTGCATTAGGATGCATTCTAAATTGACGTGATAGCCGATGCGTCAGGGAGGCTAATGAATTAATGAAACGAGCCACTCTAGCGGATGTGACACAGTCTATCGCATTGCACGTCACTTATTAATATTTCATTGATCATATTGGCGAAATCCGTCCCTAATGGTCGAACCGATGACATTTAAATCAGTATCCGTGTCATTCATCAATTAGTAACGTACGTTCCGCATTCTGTTTACGAAGAAGCATGAATTTTACGACTTTTCGCCGAATATTCTTCTTTCTTTTACTTGTACATACGAAGAGGTTGAGCTGAAGTAATAGAATGTGTGTCGTGGTAAATATCTAGACTGAGCCAATAATATTATCGTGACAACGATACGGTGCCTCGGAGGAATCTTTTTTTTTACTTTATTCTCAAGGATCCCCTGTTAAGCTTGTGGCTCCATTCTCTTGATTTCTCGAAGTTTCTCAACGATGTCCAAAAGTCTCTTATAAATTTCTTTTTTGTACTTTATTATACGTAAATGGTATAATAACTGGATGAGAGGAACTTCGAAGATACGTTTTAAGTGTTTACAGCACCGAGTTGAAGTAAGTCGCCGTTATAAATTGGACATTAATGTAATATTAATTATCTGCACGCACTAGACGGGAAAACTCTACGGCACTTAAGTTTCGTAAATTTTATGAGATTTTAATACCACGGGAGTTGATCCGATCGGACTTCTTCATCGTCGGGGAGATAAGGATAATAAAAAGAATCTCCTTATCGTGGAATCTCGATTAAAGTGTTACAACAAACCGTTGCACCTAATCAAAAATATAGTCGCAAACGAGATAATGAACATTATCGTGGTAAAAGTTACATATATTCGCGTGAATCGTCGATTGGCGAATCTCATCGAAAGTTTTTAAAATCTATTAAACGCTTTATTATTTCTGACGTAAAATTATCTCGAAATAACAGCGACACCTTGTACTTCTATAAAACAATAGCAAAAGAATGTGCGTTTAATCGATTCGTTGCAGTTTTCAATTTCTTCTCAGTTTTTTTTTTCCGCGCACCGTCTGCGCATGGCCAAAAGTCTCCGAATCGATAACGATACTCTACCGTTGGTAGCGATTGCAAAGACAGTACCGTGTTTCAATATTTATCGACTAACCAAATGTTAGTATATACTTCGTAATAACAAGAGAGAACGATATGTATAGTTTATTTCCAGTAGATTCTATTAAGGTGAAGCGTGAAATCATAGGCTGGGTAGAAGTTTATGGTGTCTACCGTTGATGGTCGTCTGAAGTATTGTATTTTCGTGCAACTATATGTTAAAATCATAAGGAAATTATTCTAATCCGTTCGTTATTCCATTTGGATCCAAAATGGGAAAGAATTTAGTATAATAAAGAATTTTAATCCTTTAGCCTACATCAACGTGCGACACTTATGGCGCGGAAAATGGAATAGAAAATTTTGAAGTCTTTCAAAAACTATTAAATTGAAAATATCAGATTGAGAAACTGTCTCATTATTTCTATACTATTAATATTACATTGAGTTATACGAAATATTAGAAATCAGTGACTTTGGATTATCAGGAATTAATTTTATTGCACGCCCAGTCAGAAAATAAATCGTAGGCCAAAGGGTTAAATTAAAGCTTGAAGTTTTGCCAAAATTATAAAGAAATTTGAACTGATAAAAAATCTTTAAACGTCGAGAATTTTAATAGTTAAATAACTCAAGTGGACGAGATAATAATAAATCACTAGACAATAGATTTTATTTGGTATAAATTAAAATGTAATATCGTAAAATTGAAATAATTGAAAATAGCAGGCTGAAAGAGCACAAAGTACCGACGATTTCCTATTTACGATCCAGAGGCTTCGTATCGTGGAAAAGTTTAGCCGAACGAAACGAAAGCCTTTGTGAAAAGGAAGAAACGTTAAGTTCGATCGAGTGAGCTGGAAATGAAATTGTATTACAAGGCATGCTCGTTAAACAATTTAAATGGCTTCCGTATCGAGTATTTCTTTGTTACAATGCATTCTCACGGATTCCTCCTTTTCTCTTCTGGAATAATGAAATCTCTCGGATCTGGCCAACCCGTTGAATCGACGATGAGGACTTTTATGCAGGAACACGACTCGTTTTCTGTGGTTTTACCGATAGATTTTCTCACCGTTGCGAATCTTTTTCTCATTGCTTTTTACGTGTCTTGGCATGTATCTATGTGAGCGGTTGTGAATGTCCTTGTAGAAATATGAAAAAGGGTTTTAATTAGCGACGAACATCCGACACATATTTCTTTAAAAGTCTTCAAAAAAAATTCAATTACTCCGGAGTTTCAAATTTGCTACGTTTAATTTCTCTAGAATCAGATCTTTTTTTCATGTTTGAAGAACTCTAAGAGTTCTCAAAAGCCATAATAACGCTCATGAATTACATCGAATTTCTACAGTGTAAAAATACTCATAATTTCTAAATGTTAATTAAAAATATCCAACGTCTGCCTTTAAATACTCACTTAAAAATTCTCAGAAAATATCAAAACATATAAAGATCCTCGAGTTAATAACTTTCAAATAATTAACCGTCACAATTCCAAAGTAGAAACTGATTTCAAATTAATTTCTAGTATATCATTAAACACGACAGTCAAGAAATTAATAATATCAAAGTTTCGTCATTTTCTGAACAATTCAAAGATACAACTTCACCGAAAGGTTTCAAACGAAACTCCTATATCAAAGTACTCGTTGAACAATGCCGATCGAAATTCAAAGAGGAAGAATCCATTTCAAATTCCTCCTATCTTTCAACGTAAAGCGAAAATAATAATTATTCCCTATGCTCGACATACCGTAATAAAGTCTCAGCTTTATCATCTTCCACAATTTCTCCCTTGTAAAATTCAGCATCAAAGAAACGAGAGAAAAATCGCAGACGCACAGTAACGACAAACGAGCAAAGTATTACCGCATCCTCGTTAAAGGTACTTCCGGTACAAATCCGTCAAAGAAGACGCTTGCAAAGAAGTCGCATTAGTTTTCGCAAGCAACATTGCAATTTGCGTGAAAATCGTTCGAATAAAATACAAATACGTCAACTAGTCGACTCAAGAAAGTCAGACGAGAGAGAATCGCAATGGAGAACATTTCATCTTCAACGTTTTACAGGAAGATTCTGAAATCTTTAATGAGACGTTTCCATAATCTCTGTTTTTCTTTTTATACTCTTATTTATTAACGTATTCTCTTACACATAATCTTCTTGCGAACACGTCCAATGAGCCGTGAATACTTAACGTGAAATACGCGACGATAAAATGAAAAAGAATTAGCACGATCACCATAGTCTACTGTACTTTCTTTTTTATCAAGAAAAAATAAAAACTGTAACACCCCGTTTGTTCTGTGTCCACGGGATGGGAATGCGATCCGTCCAGTATTTCGTTGCACTGTAATTTATGTACATCACTTATTAATAAATATACTCGGTTACAGATTGTAATTTGTCATGGTGTCTGTGTGCATGTCCTGTCCATAGTAATTTACGGGAAAGTTTTAATTTGAAACTTCTGACGAAACGAGCCCAGTTTCTTGCGTGGAGTGTCTTAAGTCATCTCTTCGATAAGAAACGAGTGTATTTTTTTACTCGTTAATATTCTACGTATTGTTGTTAACTCTTTGACTGTAGTAAAAACAAAATAAACTATTCAGTACAATAGCATATATTAACACTTTACCGATCGCTATTTTCTTAACATCTTACCCCCTTCTGACCGATTACTTGGTCACAAATACTTCCTTGATACAGATATCTATTCGAAAATTACAAATTCTCGTCACTGAGTCCTTAACACAGGTAACGGCAATGATAAATGATAATTTATTAATTGGAATGGCAACCAATTAATAAGTTAAAAGTTTAAACGCGTTGGGTACGAAAAGCCTATTAATAGGCTTCCGGTCGGTAAAGTGTTAACTACTAAATGCAATTGTCTTCTAATTAAAAATATAAAATAGCATCTAACAAATAAGTTAATACAAATACTTTGAAATACTACATGGGATATTCTAGTTTTTAGGCAGCATGTTGCTTTTCCTCTCTTCTACTTCTGTTTTAATTCTTATGATCATTTATCAAAGGGTCATCTCTTCTATTTAGCTAAATTCCAAATTACCAGGGTTATATTATATTAAGTGACAATTAATGAAAATCTACCAAAAGTAAATTTCAACTTCAACCAATTAACTGGAACACCCCATCTCTATCTTCAAACCAACCACGACCCCTTAGACAGCATATTACTTAATAATATTGCAATTACATTGCAACCCAAAGTTTCCTCAGCCTGTTAACAACTATATTCTCCAAGTGCAATAGAAACTCGACAACGCAAATACACGTTTTCGCAGTCAAAGAGTTAATCCTCCAACAGTAAACCCGTGTAACCGTTTTATTCGCTTAAAGTGTGCTTGTACTGTGTTCGTCGTATAAACTTGCTGGCTTTGTTCTTCGCACCTGTTGCGGTAAGTCCGTCCGATAAGTGTCTCTTACTTGTTAATGTCAATAGTATCTGGTATTTGAGTACTATCAGAGAAACAGTACCGTTAAGCAAATAGCTATAGAACTTCTAACGACTTCCAGAAGAGCCCAACAATGCCAATCTCATTGGCAAAACATCTGCTAGGAGTTCCACAATGGAAAAGTCAACAAAGTCCAATGAACCGGTAAGAATGGTGGAAGTTTATCCATCACCGCGAAATATGAGTGAAAATAATGAGAAAAATTCACCACCACCTCCTCCACCTCCTCCACCGAGTTTTCTGACGCAAAAATCTACTTCATCTACGAATTCCAGTCGAACTGGAACTACCAAAAGTAACAAATCAACGAATGGTATGAATTTTTAATTGAGAATTGTAAGAATTTTCGATGTTTGTCATGTTGATGTTTTTAGATTTTGAATATTCTCTGTCTTGGTGTTATCAGGAGCAAGTAACCAGGATCAAATACAGGAGGAATTGAAGTACGTTCTGATGATGTACAGGGAGAAGAAGAAGACTTCTAATAATAGTGAAAATCATGAAGTTTTCTTGGATCAGTATTCCACCCCTAGAGAAGTGCAGAGTTGGCTGGTGTCTAATGGATATTCTGACAGGTAATTTTGAAAATCTTATGTCAAGTAATTGGAGATTTAAGTATGACATTGTTGATTATAGCCGATTGTTTTTTATCAAAACGAGAGAGTTTAATCTTTGCTGTGTCAGTACGGAAGTAGATAAAGTGTTATGTGTGATGTAATCGTGGCGGTGGTCTTTGTTTAATAATCTTTACATCTACGTTGCAGAGTATGTCGTATTTTTACAATGAGATAATTAATAATTCTGTTAGACGGATGAATTTACGATTTTTCGCACGTAATTGTAACAGGCAAAATAACAGTAAATACTTTCACTGCCAGAGGGGTGACCGGCGCTGTTAAATTCAACAAAATTTCATGTTACGTTTAAATTTTAATATTTATGTATTTTCTAACATACTGAATATTTCAATATTGGAGTTAAAAAGATAAAGATCTGCTGTATATCTGCGTATCAGTGCCTTGAAAGTTTCTGCTTTACAAAGATGTGGTTTTAATAGAAAAAGTTTCACTTCAGTAGAAACTACGAAGCTAGTGAAATACCGGTGGCGTTCAAAGCAATTGCACTAATTTCATAAAACAGTAATATAATAATCACAATGCTAGAAAAGTTTATATTTTCAAATTTCAACAGCCATCACCCTTCCAGTCATCAGCACACCTGACATATAATTATCCTAAAGTCTCCTAATTAATTTATTCACTGAAAAGCATTCAAACTCTTCATCATTGAGCTCCAACTTTTAATCTGCAAAACCAACTGTTGCTTCTCGCTTAAAATTACAGTCGTGGAGTTACATCCCACAAAAGATTAACGGTATTACCTACAATGCGCCTCATTTATCTCGATTTAATGGCACAAAATGAATAAATTATCCATTTTCCTGCAGAACTTGCAAGCAACTGAAAGACATGACTGGTTCGGACATATTCAATCTAACCAGACGTCAATTGCAACAATATTGCGGTAATTCCGAGGGTGGTCGACTCGATGATCAAATCATTCGAACGAGAAATGACTTCGATGTAAGTAATAATACAAAATATCCTAATAAATGAAAATTATATTTAATTTCTCCACGATTTCTATTTACAGTGTAAAAGTGCAAGGTCTTCGGAACTGAAGCAAATATTGGAGAAAGCTCGCAGCAAACCGGATGAGGAATAAAGAAGAACAATGTTTATTCATCTTTGATGGAATAAGCGGGAAGAATTAAAAAGAGTAACGAAAAGAAAGTAGACGGGGAATTCCAATTCCCAAAGATATATCTATATATAACAGTAGGTAAACTGTTGATAAAATTATACTTAACTTTATGTGATACCAGCCTTAAATATTGTAGTAACCACTTGTGAAATTATACTTCTCTGTGATGCCTCATTCTTACGCGATTCGTACGATTTTACTTCTATTTACGTATTTCTTATTTCTTCTTCTTCTTCCTTTCTTTTTTTACAACGGAACGTTAGACTCGGATAATGAGAAACTGGCTGTACGATATTTTACGTTATCCGAGCAGATATTTCAATAATTTAAAACATATCCTCTTTGTATACGTGAATCGCGTTAAATACACTACATCAATGTTTCCTGAGTAAACGAAAGAGGAGATTTACATACTAAATCTACCAAAGCGGTCAGGATGAATTGTTCCAAATTTTTTAAAAATGTGTCTGAATTTTTTGAGCTATTTACCTCCTGTGTATCTTTTGTTCTAATGTATTTATTTTACGTTATTAAATGTATTGAATTAATCGTTGGTAGATCTAATGTCGACGCTGGCTCTTCACCATGGTACTTAATACCATGGCACCTTGGTATAACATAGTATTTTATTAACACGTTGAGTGCATCACACAGTTTCTTATTTACGACAATTTCAATTTAACAATAGATCTTAAATTAAGTAATTTTAACACTAGATCTACGGCTCCCAAATCTGGTATGTTTAAATATATTAAATAAGTGCCATACAGAAAGATGGATCAAGTGATAAAAAATGTGATTAGTTATATAATTTTCATATTATAAAATACACGTGAAATATTTATTGTAATACTTTTCTATAAATTCCAGAAAATTCTTTACAAAGATAAAAACTCGTCAATTTGACAGCTGCCGTAGATGTACTGTTAATAGAAAATGTTTTGCATCAGGAAAAATAATAAAGCAGTTTAATAATTGTCGCATTCAACGTGTTAAGTGAATCATCTCTGGCATAATATCACAGCGGATGTATGTTAACCGCAGAGCATTGATGTTGATGTCACGTTATATTTATTTAAAGCGATCACATACATTGTAACAGACATAAATAATTATTCTAGCTGTATTGCTTATTATATCGATAAACTATACAGTCCTTCCGAATACTCGACCCTAGGTCACGCAATGTGAACACATTGATTATTACATTCCTTCGTAGAGAGGGGTGTATCATACTATTGTTCTGCCCCCATAACATAACATACACGACATACAGAATAATGTACTTCGATAAAAGTCCTTAAATAAAATGCAGATCTCGATGTAAAAACAACGGAACACCATTCGAGGATAAAACAATTGAGTGTTGCCTTTGCAAAGGACGATAAATAATCTTCATACTTCTCAACATACACGATCGTGATATAGGACTTAAGAAACAACGTCAATAATGTATAAATTTGCAAACAAGACTAATTATATAACAACGTGAAAAAAAGAAAGAGTGTCATTGAAATGAAAACAAAACGATCCCTCATTGTTACAGGCATCGAGCAGTCTCGGATAATCGCGTGTATTTCTATGTAATTCATCATGAAACGATCATCTTGTACAATTCTCTCGATCATTATATTTTAGAAGGATAACGAAGGTCCTTTGGATCCATGATTTTGTTGAAACTTTCCATATTCATGAACGAACTCGTCCTGATTAAAATATACCTCGTTGCAGGGCCAAACGATCAATAATTTTAAGATAATCATAATTAAATTTATAATTAAACTCATCACAGTGCCACTGCGCCACAGTAGCTATTGTTCTACAATTCTGCTAATGACAACGGAAATTTAATTATAAATCTTTTAAGTGCTATTAAACGTTTGTCCATACAATGGAATATATTTTTAATCAGGATGACTTGCTGTACAACAAAATCAGTAAACCAAAGACCTTGCGGCTCCTTTGCTAAAAATATCATCGATCAACGAAATCCAATCGATATTCATACTACAATCCAGATTTCTATTTTTTCTCTATTTTCTCATTTCTTTTTTCGGTTTCAACATCTATGATCATTTTGCGTAGGACTTCTCGTTTCAGAAAGATCCCGAACCACGTAAATCGATTTCTCTTACGCAAGCTCCAAAATATCCTTCCTTAGATGCCGGATAAAAAAGTCTACTAGAAAAGTATCCAATTTCTCTTAAACGTCGAGTAAAAAAGTCTCCCTTCGAAAAACGTACGATGTTTGATGATGTCGTGAGTCTTTTAACGTTACAATGATAACGTAAGTTTTTGGTCGTTTGCGAGTAGCTCAGATAAGCCATGTTAATTCACCGAATGCCAAAGATTCACCGTTGATCTTAAACGTTAACGACTATCATATGTGATAATTACTATGCAATGGAGATGAGATATTATGCAATTTCACTATTCTTAGTATTATTGTTGCTGTTATTATCGATAATCTTAGTATTATTTTACGTTACCATTAACTGGATACTTTCACAGACATTTAACGTTAAAACGGTAAGTATTCAGAGTACGATAAAGTTAACGTCGGGTATTCCCCTTCGATGGCAATTAAAATAACAAAAGTAAATCAACGAACGTATTTCATTATTATTTTTTAAACACGGAATGTTTCGAATTTACTCTATGTGTTATTACAATTCAATGTAAAAGTTTTTGCGTGGTTTTTCCATAATCAATGAAATGAAATCCTGCAAGTGTCTTCCATCGTGGAAGAACTTCAAACAAGAATTGCGAATAAAGAAGTGTGCGTTTTTCTTTATTGTTTCCATTGCTTTTTACCGTTCTTGTAAAATCGACCGCATGCTGCTCGTATGGGCTCAACCTTGTTCTCCCCTATTTCTTAATGAACTTATGTAATCTATGGTATTTAATGATTCATACTTATAAATGGACTATCGTGAAAATTTGTGCGTAAATCCATTCTCCGTTGAACGCCATAAGCGAATATATTCATAATTAATATCGCTATAAGCTAATATTTTTATCAACGTTTCTTACATAATATCCCGTTGAATTCGCACGCTCGAAGCTTGTTTCTTTTTTCGCGCGAGAAAATTATTAAAATTTTCAAATCCCAATGATACATTCTTGATTGAAATTTCAATCTAGGAGTGAGAAATTGCGATTAGAAAATTTAATTAGCACGCTCGAAACTTGTTTCTTTTTTCGCGCGAAAAAATCATAAAAATTTTCAAATCCCAATGATACATTCTTGATTGAAATTTCAATCTAGAAAGAGCGGGAAACTGCGATTAGAAAATTTAATTAGCACGTCGAAAGGAAAGTTCCCGTTTAGATATATTTCGACACATTAGTTTCCCTATTTCCACACGAAATTCTCATACGAAAGTACAAATGCGTTGAAAATGATGTAAAATGTTCTTAATCTAAAACATCCTTCTTCGAGACTGCGTTCTGGCTTTAATGAATTCTGCTACAGCTAATCATACGTCTTTAATGAACCTGTGAAAAACTCCTTTTCACTTTATCTTTTTGTTTGTAATGAATTCTAAAGAATACGATGCTTTATATATTTACACGTTTCGACGTTACAATTAACTGCACAATGGTATGCACTGATAATAACTATACGTACCGAGGACACTCTGACTGGTCACAGCAAAATGTAACACTAAAATTATGCTGTAACTTCTGAATGTAACGAAAAAGTAGAACATCCATGTAACTTCATATATCATCCGTAATACCATCAACTCTTAAAATTAAACTTACGGTAACACATGTAAGCTCTACCGCAGAAGTTTACGGTAATACGAAATAAAACACTATTTCTATTTCGTCTCTTTAACATTTCGACACAGAGGTGGATTTAGCACTAAAACTACCGGCATTATATTTATTATATTTAAGTATCCTGAATAAGAACTTTGAAAAAAGGTAATCAGTATGATAAATAAAAGTGGAATATTTACTTTATGTCACCCATATCAGTTTGGGGAGCTTCCAGAAAAATTTGGGAGCCAGTTTTCTTGATTGCTTCGGTAGTTTTAGCATTAACTGAATTTCTGAAGGTCACCTTGACTTCTGAGAGGCCCAGCAAAAATTCCAACTTCAGGATTTTTTCCAATAACGTCAAGTTTGGTTTCTTACGCAATATAACCCATAAAAATTGTATGGGTAACATTGTAATCGGTGCTAAAATCTGATAGTACGTTTAATTTTCTTGTCTCTCTTTTTTCTTGAAGGGGACCAATACTTTTTTCTGCTTGGGTCTTAATATCTTAATCCACCTTTGCTTCGACATATTATTTAACATATTATGCACGTGATAAGATATATGATAAAATAAAGAACATTGGTTTTCGAGACGAAATCATTCTCTGTTTGTAATATCAACACCGAGACGATCTTCTTTTTATTTATGTACGAATATCGTACATAGGAATATTTCATTAATGTCGTCGGTGCAATTGTAATCGTGAATTGTAAACGTGCGAACAATTGTACTGTAAAATACATTCATCCAACGGTGACACATTTATCAACACTTTTACATATTTTATGCAAGCGTTAATAAATTCACCGTGTAAAACGTATCTTTTTTTTCATACGAGTGTTAACATCTTCGACGTATATGATGGATTTAAAGTATCATAAAGTAACAGAAATTACAACGTTTATGTAACAGCCTCATGATTACCACGACGAGTAACATTCAACAGTGACAACTTATCATGAATATCCAAAAAAGATTCGATGAAATTAGAAACACCTGCGAATTTCTTGTCCTGCAATACACAGGACAATCGTTTCTTCGTATTAAAATCTATACAATAAATTAGAATCTGCTATAAGCTTGACCTTGGAGTTCTCGTGTCACGTTTCTACCCAATTTACTTTAGTCCTTTCAATTTGTTCAGTCCACGTGAAACGAATTGATCACTTTGTAGAATTCGCACTGATTTAAATATAAACAATTCTGAGTACTTGAAAAATTCCACACACAATGATTATAACTTTCTGTGAATAAATTCATTCCGTGCGAAACAAAAATCTTCCTACTATCTTCATATTCTCATGTTAATTCTAATTATTATAATAATTCCAATAGATTGTAACAAAACAACAGAAACATATTGCTCGGATGAATCTGGAAATAAACCTTTGAAAGATAAACATAAACGACTTATTGCACGTAAGTCAATCCCGTAAAACGTAAAAAAATCTATGGATCGTAATCAACAAGTGAATGATCCAAGGTCAAAGAACGAAGCGTACGGGTACACAGAGCGGCATGAAGCGATAATGAAGCGAGAATTGAACGATATATGAATACGAGCATACAACCTATTTACCAGTGTCTTCCGAATCCTCCTTTGATGGAACAGACCTTAATCGATGGGAATACCTTTGTGAAAACGACTAAACTTATCTTAATATTTGGTGAATAGCGAACCTGAAAGCGAGCTCAAAAATCATGATGGAAATAATAGAATTTCTGGGACAATGTGATGAAAAGGGAGATGATGACGAGGATAAAGGGGACGTCTTTCCTTCCTTCTATTTTCTTTTGTTCAAAAAAACAACCCCTATATACGCAAAGCGGACCCTGATTCTTTCTTTTTTTATAAATTACCAAAAACCTCCCGCACTGCGGCCACCAGGTGGATTATTAACACGAATACAAGCCCTTCGTGCTTCCTCGACATCCTCTGCAAAAGTTCCAAAAGTTCAATATCCATATTCAGCTTTAACAACAATACTAAAGACTATAAATTTCAATAAGATCTTCTACTTGCCACTTATAGAGAAAGTAGAGTCTTGCAAATTTCTTTGACCCTCCATTCGAGGACCTTTTGCCGATGGTGTTACCACAGCAGAATCTGGTAACGTTGGCATACAATCCGGCATCAACAGCTTCGTCTTTGGACTTTCATAAGTCCCATTAGTTTGATGATTCTTAGCAGCTGCAGCAGCAGCAGCAGCAGCAGCCGCAGCTGCTGCTCTTGCTTCCTCTCTTTTCTTTGCGATTGCTGCGTCCTCCTCGGCAAACTTTTTCGCTTCTGCTTCGGATCTTGCTACTCCACGAGGTCTCTGAAGAAACGATACAGATCGAGTATGCTCTTACGGAATCGTAATCGATACGTTCTGCGGTCTGTTACGTTTTCTGTTTACGTATCGGATGAGCAAAAGTAGGTAGACGTTACGTATGTACCTTTTCTCGGTCTTCTATCATATTGTACACGTATTCAATGTTATTCGGAGACTCGACGAATTTCCCAAAACCATGTACTGCCTTCAGTTCACACTCGTCGACGCAAACTCGTCCTCCGACGACGACGTATTCCGGTACACCGTGTATTTCCATACCCTGGCAAATTAAGTAATTAATTGTTCCCTGATTCAATATGGAGTTTCAAGGTCATCCATAGTCAACTTGTAACTTCGTTTAAACTTCTAAAGACTAGGAACATACGTGGGTTTATAAACAATTTAATTACACTTTATCGCCACATATGCTTAGACTTGAAAACTTGAGGCACAACCGTTGAAATATGATTTTCCAAATAGTAATTTATAATTTTTATACATCAATACTTTGACTTTCTGGTAATAGAGCCATCTCTCAGTATTTAAAAATGCTTCAGTCTGCAAAGGGTTGACGCTAGGACTACCAAGGCGGCTGGTTCTACATTTTTCTAAAATTTCTTCAAATAGAAAGATCCTTATCTTTCTAAGAATTCTTCATATAGGAAAGCCATAGAATAAATATTCTACGTCTATCTCGTAAAACATAGAGTGCCAAATTAATCATCTTTTCCATCTTTTCATTCTTCTTTTATAAATATACAGGCGACCCTCGACTTTCGCACATTTTTAAAAGTTCAATTATTTAAAGATTATTGTCGCTATTACAAAAATTGCTTCTATACAGTCAGTCCCTCGGAGGTCCCCAAATACAGTATTAGAGGACCCTGAGTTTCTCTACTATTATAATATTGTCTCTAATATTACCTACTAGATGTTGAAAAATCTCAAGATTACAAAGAAACCATATTAATATGCAACCTTTCATATTTTTCATATATTCCTCTACTTTCAAATATTCAACATTCGCACACATTTTCAGGAACGCATTATGAGCGAAAGTCGAGGGCCGCCTGTAGTCAATTAAACGCCGGTAGTTCCAGGGTTAAATGATCTCCGTCGGAGAGATTGTCATTAGAGGTGCATTCTATGATAAAAGTTCATACAGCGTGGACAAAGAATTTATTAAAGCTTTATATTAATTGAGCTTCACCTCGAAGATGTTGAAGTCAACGGCCTGAACGTGTGTCTCGGCGGAAATCGTGCGCTTCCTGTTAGGGTCCCAGACAACTATATCAGCGTCCGAGCCAACGGCTATCAGTCCCTTTCGTGGATATAAGTTGAAGATCTTCGCAGCATTCGTGCTCGTCACCGCAACGAATCTCGATGGATCCATTATTCCTGCATTCACACCCTTTTCCCAAACTACGGACATTCTGTCTTCAACCCCATTAACACCGTTGGGTATCTTCGAGAAGTCGTCTTTACCTAAAGCCTTCTGGTCTGCATTGAAAGTGCAATTGTCGCTACCGGTAACTTGAAGACCATCTCTGATGGATTGAAACAATAGCATTGTTAAACCTTGGAAATTAACGTTACTGAACGAAAAATTGCACGAAAGGTCACCTTGACATCGGGAAAAATTCAATTACCGACTGTAACGAATAAACAAAGAAAGAGTAACTTAAAATGAACGGAAGAAGATGTATTAAACAATGAACAAACGAGTTTTCCCGTGCTCGTTGAATTAACTCTAATATCGCGACTACGATGCAGGCGGCTTCCCACGCTGCGTCTATTAAAATTACATTCAGTTACATTTGTGTCATGTGTGCCAATTTGTTACCGTAATTTATTACAATCATTTGAATGCCTCTGCGACGCAGACAAATTAATGACGCAGTAATTCACTATTCTTTTTCTCTGATCAATCGATGACTTTCTTTTCTCTCAAGTATCCCATCTAATTATTCTATAAGTTCTCCAGTATCATATTTCAAACAGACCTCTTCGAGGTTCAAGTGGAAGACACTCGGCAGAAGAAACAAGTCTAAAGGATCAAAACAAGCTGCTGCAAGATAACATGCCGAGTGCTTTCACGAAGGTCAATCATCACCGATAACTAGGCCATTTTTACCCTATCTTTTAATCTCCCTCCAATGATCGTTGAATAACTTTTGATTCTTATTAAATACATATAATCCGCATCTTCGATTACTTACTGGGCTAGATGCTCGATTAGATAAGCAGGTGTCGTGGAATCGGGTCTCAATGGTGGACAAGTAATATAACGTCTTGCTTTCTCGATATCTTTCCCATACTGTTCGCTACCATCGACACCCAATGTACTCGCAAGGGTTTCTCCAAACACGACAACACCATCGGATTTTTTCGCTGACACGACATCAGCTGCGGACTTGCTCGAGATTGCTGTTACGTACAGCGGACTATTCACCTAAACGCGATATTTTGAATCTTCTAATTCATACAATTCATATCCTGTCCTACGTTATACTAATTACTGTAAACAATCAGCGTGCCATGATCATAGCTAACAGAATCTTCATGCGAGTTTTTAATCCCTTGCGCTTCACTGTCTTCGTTGAAATTTTCGCTTTTTGCGTTTTACTGTAACAAATGTAAAGTCGATTTGTTTTAATGAAATGAGACATTAGAATTTTTATATCTGAGAATTCTGTAAGAACTGAAAGACGGTCGACCTTGAAGCCGAGGGAGCGCGAAGGATTAACGTTTATCGTTGACAATGTTATCTTATATTCTAAGCGATTTACTTTGCAAGTTGGAGATAGAATTTCAACCGTGTACATCGTACGCGTTTTCATCTATATGAAAATCTAGCGATTATGTACGTGCTGTGAGTTAACACTAATCGTAGGAAGACTTTATTGATTCTCATTTTTCCCATAACAGATTTTCTGATAGGTAATAAAGTTTGCAAGAAAAATGTGCAAAAGATTGTCAACTTAATTTAGGAAACAGTGCAAAACAGTCTTTCATTAATAGTACAAAGAGTTCTATATTATTATTTGAGTGAACCAGTCATCTATTAGTGTACGATTAGTGTTGAGACTTGCCTCTACAATTTTGGGACGAGAGAATCGTGCCAGGTGTGTAACAATGATTTCCCACGCAAAAAGAAAAAGGGCATAGGAAAACTAAAATTACCAGTAGTCTACGATCGACATACATGCACAAGAATTTCGACAGAATGTCTAAATATAAATTTCAGTGCACGCAACGCGGGGGAACGATAATTGCGCTTTAATGCAGTTTGCGTGTACAACAGGCCGGCATAGATAACTCATGAACTCAAATCACCGTTGCCTCCGCTCCGACCTATTTTTTTTTTTTTTTTTACCGTTTGCAAGAAGCTGAATTTTAACGTCGGCAGAACGTTCTTCAATGATAAATAACTCTGTGGGTGGATGACGTTATGATTCAGAATAGTCTTGCTGCTCGATCAATAAATAGCGAAGAACTCTTGGTATTTCAATGCAATCTTTGCATCCTACTTTTAATGTCAAGTGCTTAATCGTTCCGCTATATCAATTAACCCCTTGCCTAACCGATTTCTTCTTAATCTATGCGCAATTACTCTGAATTAATTCCTGATTTAACAATCTACCCCTAATTTCTGATATAGTGTATAAGTTAAAGAGATATTAATAGCATAGAACTAATTTTGTCGTACCTCACTGATATTTTCAATTCGATAGGTTTTACCAAACTTGAAAATTTCCTATTCAATTTACCGTTATCAGGAGTGTCACTCATAGGGCAAGGAGTTAAAACCAACCCTCCTATTTCAGCTAGCATGCTAACTCAACTTCTCTTAAATCTTCCTCTTCAAAATACAACTAGAAATAACATTCTTCACTAATCTACTTTAAATTCTTCCCCAAATGTCCTCACATCCTCCCTTATTTACATTGAACCCTCAAGAACCTGGATCTCCAAACCCTCAAGAGAGAAATGCTTAATAAACAGCTAGATACTCGTACAACCAGCCAATGAAGCAGATAATTTTCCTAATAAAAACACACACGCCTGATTGTAACAATTACAGGAAGTGAACCCAACAGTGCAATAATTATTGCAGCGAAAGAAATCTAATTGCATCGTCTGGATGTCAAAGTTACCCTCTGCAAGAATTATAATCATTTCGACTCACTTGACCAACATATTTATGAGCGCATTAGGGGTATCTGGATCTGGCCTGAGAGGTGGACTTAAAACATGGCCAGCAGCGTGCCTCCAGCATTTGTGCATACAGTGGGTACCGTCTGTGCCAATTGCAGCTGCCAAGGTCTCGCCAAAGACGCAAATGCCACGATTTCGTGCAGCTTCTACTGCCTCTGCAGCGCTACGACTCATCACATGCACAACGTACAGTGGACAATTGACCTAAGCATGCAGAATATTCAGTCGATACGACTTTTGAGCCTTTTAACTACAAATAATCCTTTTCGCGGGCATACATGAGTCGTAGAGGATACAAGGTTACTTGAATGTGTTGAATTAACACGTTGAACGCCCAGATCTGAGTGACTGATATCCACCATGGGTCTTCCATGTGTGGGTGACGCTCTTCTTCGTCCAATTAAACAGAATATTACAAGTAATTTGCAATTAGAAGTATAATTCATACGGTTAACACTAGAACTACTAAATAAGACAAAATGGCACGTTCTAATTTTTGCAAAAATTATCTAAGTTTATAGGACCCTCATAGAGCAGATATTCTATGTTGATTTTGTAAAGTACAGATTATCGAATCGATCATCGTTTCAATCTATTGATTCCTCTTTTTCCAAAGTATATATTGGATAAATTCAAATATAAGAGATTTAACGCCGGTAGTTCTAGTGATAATGGTTCACACTACAGTGGGCCTCAAATTTGGGTCGATCAGAACATATCTGATTGTCGCTGGACGTTCAACGTGTTAGGGAGAAATTCGAAAATATTTTTGAGATCTTCTTAGAATTGAATTTGTATACCAAAAAAGATAAATACCTCTGATAAAATCAAAGAAAAATCGTAAAGTTTCTCTAGATAGTACTAACTATACGTACAACATGTAAACTTTGAAACTACCATGCTAAGAGATACGAATAATACAGTAGCACTTACGGTACAAGCACAGTAAAACCAACTTTCTACTTTCTTCACTAAACACAAATAATTCAACCTCAAATTTACCTGGCTCGCTATAACACACGCTCTGTTCACAGCCTCCGCTTCGACTTCCTCTGGACGTGACATCTCGTGTCCTTCCGGTCCCGTAACTCCAGCAGCCAGAAGTCTTTTGGTATTCTAAAAATGAAAAAGATACCACATTACAAACAATTCTCACCCAGTTAATCGTAACGATCGTATCATGAGAGGAATTGCACGCGAACTACTCTTAACCAGTAGATAGTATAATACAAACAATTTTCATTAAATCATTACACAATTTCATAGCGTGTGACTTGTATAAAGAGACATCAATCAAGTCCAAAACCATGAAATCGCATGATCAAACGTAATCACGATGATCCTACCTCGTCCACGAGATCACCGTTTTCAGCGTGAATCATAGCAACAGCACCCAATTCTTTGCAGGCTTTAAACGTCTCGATTAATTCTGGATCTCTCAATCGAAAATCGTATACCATGAACATTTTAAAGCTGTTGACACCATGTTGATTTACCAACGTTGACATCTCCTCTCTCACCTGAAACAATGTAAAACATGAACTTTAAAACGAGCTACCCTGTTTTTTCAAGGTAATAGATAACTGACATCCGACAAATGCCAACAAATAAGGAGACACGAAAGATTTACGTGCATCCGTGCACCGCACGTGCGGTTTCCTCATAGCTTATTTCATATTCCATTCACGATCGCAATCACAGTTATAATTCAGTAGTACCGAAGAAACCTACAACTACCTGGCTGGTACGATTTGCCAATTTAACGATCCATCGGTTTTCCCATATTTGGTGAACCAATGGTACATGATTGGTGATCGTTATCTAGGCCAGGGGTTCGTGTTCTGAAGTTCTTCGATCTTGTTATTTATCCACGTGATTGTATTATTACGTATTTACTATTTCAAAGTCACATCAGTCTGGTGCAGTGACTTCGATCGAGCAGAACGATTTTCATTGTTAATTGAACGTCGATTTTCTGTGTGCCGATCGCTGAATTTAAAGGGGATACCATGACAAAAACGTTAATGATACGATTGAATGGCTTTTTTTTGTCAATGTTCTGTCAATTTCCGATAGTCATTAACGAATTACGTAAATTCGCTTTAATCCGTGTAAACTTGATTGAAGTAGGGGGAATTTTGAATGGTAAAACTGACCATTGAGAACATTGGAACGACGTAGTATGAACTTAAAGAGGCGTAAGAAAGGGGTCAACGTTTAGACGTGCTTTCTTTTCTGTAAAGGTCTTACGTTACCATAATTATCTCGTTCTGAATAGTTAAATAGAGTAAAGAGCGCGTGTGAATTGCCCTGCAGATGTTACAATGACCTCGTACGATGTACAATGATTTCTGTGTGACCGTTAGATCTTGTTAAAACAATGCAACGTAAAAGTGGAGTAGGTATTGCAATAAGGTTTCCAGTATTACGAGAATCTCGTTAAAAATCAACTGATAATGGTAATACATTCTAACTCAGTTTGATAGAAGAAAACTGCTGAATCCATTAGTTCAATATATCAAGTGACAAATGGATTAATTAGACTCTCCACAACTCTATAAAAAGAATTCTTTATATAATTAACACCACACCTTATTCTCATTTCCTGATTAAACGCCGAAGGATGACTTGATACGACGTTGTTTTACATTTTTATATAAAAGTTACACAACGACCTTTTGATTTACGTTGCATTAAACAAGAATTCTACGTTTCTTTAAAACTAGATTTACAGGCGTAAACTCTCTTAAAGCTCTTAAATATTTGACGTTAATGACTAATTAAATATTTAATCTGTTAAATATATTAACACTAGAACTACCAAACCAGTCAAAATAACTGGTACATAATTTTTTCAAAAAATTCTCCATATTTATGTAAGAGTCATAGACTAAATATTCTACTTTTATATCAATAAGCATAAATCACCCAATCGATCAAATTTTCCGCCGCTTGATTCCCCCTTTTTCAAAGTATTTATTTAATTTATTAAAATATGTTGAATTTGACGCCGGTAGTTCTAGTGTTAATTAAATACTTTGAAAGTAGAGAGATCAGGCATCAAAGAAGATGATCAACTAAGTAATTTGTCTATAATAAGACCAACGTGAAATATCTACTGTACCACGGCTCTATAAGTGCGAAACACGCTTCTAAAAAAGGTAAGAATCCATCAATTTGACGACTTCCGTAAATCGAGTGTTTAAACTTCAAAGGTTTAAAGCAAAAGCTTACTTTTGGACTCCAGGATGTAACTGCAACGTGTAGCGCATAATCGCAGCAGACTTTTTGATCGGCAGTCTCTCTGTACCTCTCGTAAGCTTCTAAAAGGGACTCATCCTTTTTAGGGATGACAAAGTCAATTATCATCGTGGTACCGCCGGCAACGGCAGCCTTTGTTCCTTGGTAGAAATCATCGACCGACTTGGCGCCCATTAACTCCAATTCGAAATGCGTGTGCGGATCTATTCCGCCAGGCATCACGTATTTTCCACGTGCATCGATAATTCTCGTCCCACCCGGTATAATAAGGTTGCGTCCCATTTGCCTAGGAATAGAAACAGATGTCCTCATTAGATGCAGACAGAAATAATACGACAATGTTGATACTTGCGTTACCAGATATACGAAAAAAAAAGCGTGAATGGTGAAACGTGAATAGTTTTTTCTTTTATATGGTATTTTATGAGAGTTAGAGAAGTTATGATGGGGTAGGAGGTAAAAGTGTAGAGTGGCAATTTGTGGAACGAGTTCTAATCGTCCGAAATCACCTTGGGGAGTTTTTTTTATTTCAATATTTGGTATATCGTAACCTCGATGGTTTAGGACCAACTTATATCAATAGGATTGGTAAATGGAGATCGAGCTAGACCAAATGAGTCCTAGGCGAAGAAATAATAACGATTGGAGTCGAAAAATACAAATACGGACGGAGAAAAATGGCTAGGAAAAGATTAAAGGCTCAGACTTGCAATTAGTGGACCGAGTTTTAATCCTCTGCAGTCACTTCACATGTTTTCTACTTTAATATTCGATATCTTATAGTCTCGATGATTGCGAAGCTACCTAAGCGAAAGAGGTCCTAGGTGAAACGATAGTAGTAATTAAATTCGGAAAAATACAAATAGGGAAGCCTCAAACTCTCAATTAGTGGGCCAAGTTCAAATCCGCCGCAGTGACCTCAAAAATTTTCTCTAATTTAATAATTGATATCTCATACTCTCAGTGATTGGAAAGCCACCTAAGCCAAATAGACCCTAGGCGAAGAGATGATACTAATTAAATTCGGAAAAATACAAACACGGAAGCCTCAAACTCTCAATTAATGGACCAAGTTCAAATTCTCCGCAGTCACCTTGGAAAACTCTGCTAATTTAACATTTTACCGACCGGAAGTCGATTAATCGACTGTTCGGGCCCAACACTTTTGGGCTTTTAACTTATTAATTGGTCGCTATGGAAATTAATAAATTATTATTTTTCATTGCGGTTAACTGTGCCATGGACTCAGTGAAGAAACTTTGCAATTTTCGAAGAGATATCAGTATCAGGGAAATATTTGCGTGCAAGTGACCGATCAGAAGTGGGTAGGATGTTAACACTAGATTTACCAGCGTGAAATCTATTATATTTAAGTATGTTAAATATGTACTTAAAGCAAGGAAAATTAAGACGTGGAAAAGATGATAGATTCGGTAATTTATGTTTTATACGATGGACAAATAATATCTATTCTACGGCACTCTCATAAATCCGAAGAATTTTTGGAAAAAATTGTGTACCAGTCATTTTGACTGGCTTGGCAAATCTAGTGTTAAAAAGTACCGGTCGGTAAAGTGTTAATTTTCAATACATCATAGCCTCAATAGTTTATTACCAATCCAAATCAAATGTTCGTAGTTAAATTCTCCTCAGCAGTCAAAGCAAAAAAAACATGAGTTACAAAATAGTCTTCGATTATATTACTCGAACGTCCTCGTAAGTAGAGGTTTTCAAAAGAAGATAATTAGATACTGCAACCAGCCACCTTAAAATTAAAGTCTTCCCATCACCCATTAGCCGGTACACGTCACGCTTATTTGACAAATTACACTAATCATCTGCGTGTTATCTCCACACGCTTCATTCACTGCTCATTGATAAACGAGCGGTGTGTATCGCGTTTCACTTGCGTAAAGTACCGTGCAAACACGCGAGTAGAGCTTACTGAATGAAATGTTAATCGGACGAAACGTAAATTCGAAAGTCTTTATTTATTTACATCGGCGATTCTCAAAGTAAGTGTCGTTAAGGATAATCCCACGATGTCTTACGTAACGATGCGATCACCGGCTATAAACGAGGGACTGGCGAAACTAAATGAAACGTATCGAACAGATGTGTGAATGTGTACAAATTAGAAGATCCAGTTCTTCGTGAATATACGTGTTTAAGTTTCATTTGATTACGTAACGGCGTGAAGTGATGATAATTACGGTGAAATTAAATGGAATTATGTTTTCTAGATAGAAAGAGGTTCCTTACTTGATAATGCCATCCTCGATGTAGACGTCGCTATCGATAATTCCATCCTCGTTGACGACTTTCCCATTTTTAATCAGCAGCCTGTTCTGCGAGCTCTGAAAATAAAGGAGAATGAGTATGTGCTTGGTTTTGTTATTTCAGAGTTTCAAAAGATAGTTGTAGTTGGAATTTTAAGTAGCAAGCGGTACTTATAGTAGTAGTTTCTTTAGGTTCTATTTTAAGCTTAAATAATACTTAAACTACTTAAAACAATAGATGTTCGGTTATATGGTTGTAATAATTAACCAATTAACTGCGTTCGACGTGCTTACACGTCAACCCAAAGTTTTATTGCGATAAACTTTTTAATACTGAATTGTCAATTCTTTATGGACTAAAAATGTAATTCTTCCACATTTTGCTTTCCTCTTTTTGTAAAATTTATAAGAAAAACATTTGCCCTGTACTCGACGAATATACACGTAATTGCTCCATTTTAATTCCGTATACTGCGAGGGATTTATAAAACTAAATTCCGCAGTTAACTGGTTAAAGAGGAAAATATAAAAATAAATATAATATAAAAATAAATAAAAAAAATGTTGGGCTTAGATTTAATGACACGGACGTTCATTAGGAGGTGTGAGTTTAAATCTCTGACATCTTTGCGAACTCTTAACTTTTTATGTAAACTACCGATGTTACGTCTACTAAAATTTAGAAATACTGAATAAGTACTTTTTAAAAAGAGAAATCAAGTTGCGAGAGAGATGATTGATTAACTCATTTAGATTTTACAACATAAAAGTGACATATTTACTTCATGCCTCCCCTCCCAATTTGTAATTTTTGAAAAAAATGAGAACCGGTCATCTTGACCGGACTGGCGAGTTAATATCACAGCATTGACTCGAAATCCACTTAAAATTCTACAACTCCCAGTAAAAGTTGTTACAATTCTCCAAGTCCAAGTAAAAAGCAACACAACACCTATCAATATTAACCTTTTGAGGACGCACATATGCGGCCTAAGAAAAAATCTAATTATGGTCTATCGGTGCATGTAAGTATATGCGGTTAGAGTTGAAATATTGAAACACAATCGTAGAAATATTATTGCGCAAATAGTAATTTTTAACTTCTATGTATTATCAGTCTGACTTTCCGATAAAAAAGTGGTTTTCCATCACCAAATGAATGATTCTTCAATATTGAAAAAAGTTTCCGCCCGCAAAGTTAACCCTTTGCGGTCGGAATTATTTTCTCAATTTAGTTGTGACCTAAATAAAATTAATTTCTCAATATTTTCTATCGTTGGCTATTATTTTGTATTAATGACAGCAATAACTATAAAATCATTATGACATTGGAAAGTCGGCATTAAATCGATAGAAAATCAAATGACGTGAAAATCTATGTCAAGTGTAGCTCGACATAGGACAGTAAAGGCTTAAAACTGCACGAGGAACAGCAATAACTACGAAGATAAAGCTATCAACACCCAACGAGCCATCAAGTTCAAATCCTCATCATCTCTAGTGGATTCTTTTCTAAATTATCATTTAACACACCATAGAATCTAAATCTGTAAATCTCATTTGATTTATCAACTGCAACCAAAGTGAAAAATATAAAAAAGAAACAATATTAACACTAGATTTACGGAGCCAATTTGGCTCATTCAAAATTTTATTACTACATATATAATATATTGGTTGGTTTATTTTTTAATAATAAATCTTTCATTACCATTGATTTGGAACTATTTTCTTTGCAAAAAATTTCAATTTTCCTGTGTGATTCAAATAGACTCACTTCAGAAAAATAGGTACATCAACATTCGTAAATCTAGTGTTAACACTAAACGTACCAAGGCGGTCATAATGACCGGTTCTCAATTTTTAAAAAAAACTACCTAAATTGATAGGAGTGTCGTGAAGTAAAAATTCTACTTCTACCATATAAAGCCTAAATTAGTTAATTAACTAATCCTTTCGCTTCTTGATTTATTTTTTTCCAAAGTACTTGTTCAATAAATCTAAATTTTAGTAGATATAACGTCGGTAGTTTTAGTGTTAAAAGTCTCGAAATCTTCCACGCGTCAGCGTCATCGAACGTTTGGAAAACCGGAAATTCAGGGTGTCTGTATTTTAATATAATAATTTCTCATCGTGAACCATCAATCCGTTCGCGCATTGTCCTTGATATTCGTTTGCATCGTGCACCGTGTCCGGCATCCGGTGTGGTCGATTAGTGTGCGTGCACGTTTAATATTGCGTATGGTACAACGATCAGCATACACTATAAGGCAAACGGTTCACGCACTTCCGGTAATGCTGGATTTAGAGCAGACTACGATGTGCTACGGCTGATAAGCGGGAATAGTCATTTCGTGATTTATCTTGCCATCTAATAGAACGGGACTTTCTCTCCCATTCGATGAAAGAGGAATTCCTTATGCAGAAACCGCGGAGCGTTCGGTAATATAATGGACGATTCGAAAGATTACCACGGCGCTTTCGAAAAACCGCGTTGATAATGTATGCATGATAAATGATTGTCGTTTTAAATGAAAGTGAAAGTGTTACAGACAAATAATACTGTGTAGATTTTGTGGAATTAATTTGAACAGTGAGAGTGAGATTCATTTTTGAGAGTGAGAATCATTGAGAGTGATAGGAATGAATTTTTAACTGTTTTGTATCTTGTTAGGGGTCGATTGATACGATTGTTTTATCCGAGATTTTGTGCTTTTGGTGGATTTTTAGAAGCGATGAAGGTAGGATGTGTTAATCGATAATTTGGGACAAATTGGGATAATTTGGTCTGGAAGGATATGTTTGAAATTCTGAAATAATGGAGAAGTTTCTAATTATTTGTAGAATATTAATATAAATGTATGTTGGAAATTCATGGACGAGATTGAGTGACTAGCGATACTTAAGCTGATTATTAAACGTCGAGTGCCACTCGATGTCGAATTGCCAGTGCAATCAGTATTCTTGAGACGCTCTCCACACGGAATATTGAAGGTTAAAATAATCCGTTCGATGCAATGTAGATAACTTTTCCTGGGGGCTGTGCTGGCTAAAGAGCTTAAGTCTCAGAATCAGTGAAGCAGAGATCTAGTTAGAGTCTGAGATATTTTGCTTTATACTACTTGCGAGATTGACAATTTTCCTTCAAAATTGTACAAGTGAGCAAGTAGTACGAGTCGGCGATAAGTCAGACCGAGCTGAATGTCCGTCTGAGATATTTTCTTTTATACTACCAATCATCCCTTTATAACATCAATGCTCCAATAATTACTAATAATTAGAAATTCCTCTGATAATAACTTGAAGAGTTACACTACAATATCTTCCGCCGAATTCCCAGACTTGAAAACTGTTCAAACAAATTGACAAAAATTAAAATAATCCGTTCGACACAACGCAGATAACTTTTCCTCAAAGAGATAAACTTCTACGTTATCCAAATATAGATGCAAAACCGCAGACCACTCCAACATCTTCCGCCGTGCACACATAAGTTCGATGCACTCAAAGGGTTAACCCTATGTTACCCTATAAAAGTATGACCTTGAGTAAAGACAATTTGAATAGTGTTCAACTAAGCTATCAAAATATCAAATAACCTGCTCAACACAACATAGATATTTAATTTTTCCTCAAGACACGAACTTCGACGTTCTCCAAACATAGATGCAAAATCGCAGACCACTCGAACATCTTCCTCCAAATGCACAGACAAATTCGACACACTCAAAGAGTTAACACCATGTTACCCTATAAAAGTATGAAAAGTGTTCAACAAAGCTGTCGAAATTTCAAATAACCTGCTCAACACAACCCAGATATTTAATTTTTCCTCAAGGCACGAACTTCGACGTTCTCCAAACATAGATGCAAAATCGCAGACCACTCGAACATCTTCCACCGAATGCACAGACGAGTTCGACGCACTCAAAGGGTTAACCCTATACAGTGCATAAAAGTGTTACCTTGCGCAAAACAAATTGAAAGGGGGAACGAGGCTGCCCCAAACAGAGAACGCTCGACGATCCTTCCTTGCGGGGACGAACCCTCCTAGGGTTCTCATTCGAAGAAGATGAAAGGAGACAGGGTTGGAGGCAAGGACAAAAAAGGGGAGATCAGAAAAAAAAGAACAATCCTTCACCTCTACCACCCACGTTTTTCAAGCAACGTGAATCCACACCCTCTGCATCCGGCGACGCTGCGCGTGGTGCAGCAAACCCTTCTCTGTGGGGTCTCCACCCCGTGAAATTGCTTCGAACCCCTATGAATCTAAACCGCCGTTAACCCCGAGGCTTTCATGAAACCGATCCCAATCTACTTCTCTTGTTACCTTTTCAACATTGCAACGTGTCAATTCTTAAATCGGTGTTTTAAGGCGAGAGAATATCGTGTTTCTAAGTGGACATAGAATATTTACATTGTTGAATGTAATGAAGTATTAACACTTTATTAATCTTGCAAGAATAGATATATTTACTTGCAAATATCTGTGATTTTTTAATCAAAATATTGAGCGATATTTGTTATGTTATCTTTATTTCAATTTTTTCATAGTAGAAATTTAATTATAGTTTCGGAGTGCAATTTTATTTTATTATTTGTTATAGGTGACTAATAGGCTATCGGTCAATGAACATTGACAAATGAAAAATTGATTGACAGGCTATCGATAAATAAAGTATTAATTCTTTTCCCTATACGAGTGGCTCTCGAGCGAAAAATGGAGTGGAAGATTTTGAAGCTTTCCAAAACTGTTGAATTGAAAACATCAATGGGACTCGACAGGATAAAATTATTTTCCTGCTGTCAATTTGGCTTTAAATTATACGACAGTGACAAATGTCCATTTCACCAATTTAATACACTTACTGTGGACGTATAAAATATTGTAAGTATTTAATAACGCGTAATTTAACTAAGTATTAACACTAGAACTGCCGGCCTCAAATCTATCATATTATAATAAATTAAATAAATACTTGGAAAAAGGGGAAACAAGCGACGGAAAATTTGATCGATTGGGTGTTTTATGTTTATTGATATAGACGTAGAATATTTATTCTGTGACTCTTATGTAAACATGGAGAATTTTTTAAAAAAATTGTGTACCAGTCATTTTGACTGGTTTGGTAGTTCTAGTGTTAAAGAATGTAAAGGAATTATTATTTCCTTTTCTTTGATGACATAGAATGTAGACGATCTTGAAATTTCACTTCTACAATTTGCTCCAACATAAGAAACGAGACCTTGTCATCTTCGCGATACAATTATTAGGTACAGTCGTGAAAACATGTGTGTTTCATGTGTTGAAGATCCACGCCCGGATATTTTCAGCCGACACGAGACTAAAATACGTTCTCTCTTCGCTGCTGTGATTTTTGGTAAAAGAAATCTTTGCGAGTATACTTCGAGCGAAAGAGTAAATCCGTTTCTCTTAGCAAATCGTAAACGATCAATCGAATGTTCAAATATTCGCATGGAGAACGGCTTCGATACTTCAAAGACTTTCGCGATGCATCGGATAAAGTTTATTTTCGTAAAAAAAAAAGCATACGAATTTAAAGTGGCACGATTTGGCACGCTCGACGAATATCGATGAACCTATGCGAATAGCACGGATCAAAGATAGAAAGGATTTAAAAATTTTCCGTGAGAAATTTGTACAACTTGTAAGTGGTTTGTGTTAAAATTAGCATTAAAAGTAGCGATAAAAAGGTGCAAAGAATGTTTCGAAAATAGCGTGATATAAGACTGTAAACGCCCGCTAGGAATACGCTCCTGGTGAAGATCGATAAACCCTAATAATTCTCGTCTACACATCTCAAATTCGTCTGCACGAACACGCGTTGTTTAAATTGAAGGTGTTATCAGCCTGAAATCAGTACACGGTAGGTCTATGCAATCACGAAGTTCGTTTGAAAGGGTTTAAACGTGCTATTCTTGCCGGAAATAACGAAAACTCGATACAATCGTATCTTCGACTGAACGAGATAACAAGGGAACTCGCACGAGTAACATTGTTTCACGGGATTAATTCGAAATCTATCTTTTATTTGACAACAATAAAAAGAATGATTTAGTTGCCTTCTGTGTAATAAGAAGCACACTTTATTTGCAGTAGAGTGCAGGAAGAGGAAAGCTCGATTTGCATTTGAGTGCAATAAGAAAACTTTTATTTATATTTGAGAATTATAAAAAGAAAACTCGATTAGTGTTTGAGTACAGTGAGAAGAAAACTCGATCAGCATTTGAGTACAACAAAAAGAAAACTCGATACGTATTTGAGTACAGTGAGAAGAAAACTTGATCTGCATTGGAGTACAATGAGAAAAATTTTATTTATATCTGAGAATAATAGAATGGAACTCGATCAGTGTTTGATTACAGTAAAAAGAAAATTCAATCAGAATTTGAGTGGAGCAAAAGGAAAACTCGGTGAATATTTGAGTTCAGTGAGAAGAAAACTCGATCTGCATTGAAGTGCAATGAGAAACATTTTATTTATGTTTGAGAACGATAAAAAGGAAACTCGATCAGCGTTTGAGTACAGCAAAAAGAAAATTCGATTAGACTTTGAGTGGAGCAAATGAAAACTCGGTGAATATTTGAGTTCAGTGAGAAGAAAACTCGATCTGCATTGAAGTGCAATAAGAAAAATTTTATTTATGTTTGAGAATAATAGAAAGGAAACTCGATCAGTGTTTGAGTACAGCAAAAAGAAAACTCGATCAGTATTTGAGTATAGTAAAAAGAAAACTCGATAAGTATTTGAGTACAGTGAGAAGAAAACTTGATCTGCGTTTGAGTGCAATAAGAAAAATTTTATTTATATCTGAGAATAATAGAATGGAACGTGATCAGTATTTGAGTACAGCAAAAAGAAAATTCGATTAGAATTTAAGTGGAGCAAAAGGAAAACTCGGTGAATATTTGAGTACAGTGAGAAGAAAACTCGATCTGCATTGGAGCGCAATAAGAAAAATTTTATTTATGTTTGAGAACAATAGAAAGGAAACTCGATCAGTATTTGAGTATAGTAAAAAGAAAACTCGATCTGCATTCGATTATAATGAAAAGAAAACTAACAGAAGTAGAATTTCCCTCGGGTAAGATGTATTACGAAGAAAACACCCGACAGCTTCTAACTTTTGCCGTCTGAACCGTGAAGTCCGTGGAAAACTGTAATTAACGACTTTCACGGGAAGAAAAAGCCTTTTTTCTACTACACCTTTTAAGGAGCGAAACTTGGATTTCTATTGCATCGATAAGGAACAACACACGGATCACTCGCGACTAATGAGAACCAGTGAAGTTGATGGATTAACTCGACGTACATTTTAAACAAATTTCCTTATACGAAATAAACCATGCTAATGAAAGAATTCTTAGATTTTCCCCCAAGTTCAACGAACTTAAAAACACAAAAAATTATAAGTCATCATCTAACATAATTCTCTTCCCCATATACACAAATGTATTACCTCAATAATAAACAGAAGCACTCTAACTAAATAGCTACTTCACAAAAACTAATTACACAATTCACGAATAATCTCAAAGCCCCAAAAATATACTTAACCATCCACAAACCCATAAATCTTTGAGCCAGCATAAACTACAATTACCTTTCCATTCCTCAAACTTATTCTTTATCTTCGAAAACTATTAAAATATAATTATCGAATGTTTCTTTCCAATTAAATACTTAGATATTAAGTAAAACATACTATTTAAATTTCCATTTCAAGTATTTATAATCGACCATCGCTTTCAGAGTCTTCAGCAACAAAAAAATTCAAGCCATAAACCTTTAATCAATATAAAAAAAAAACACAAGTGAAAATATTTCAAAAATAGTTAATTATAGTAATTAAAACCTTCTACGTCCTTGGATCATCATCTAACAAAAGTGTTACTATTATGTAAAAAAAAAAGTAAAAGGAGCTGCACGATTGTCCCGTACGTTCCCATTTACGTTCGTAAATACATTACGCGAAGTGCTCCGGAAGTGGCAGTCGTAGGTCACACCTGGCTTCTTCACTGAGAATCTATTTTCAGAATAATACCAGTAATCTGCATTTCACCTGACCGATATACATTCGCAAACAAACTAACCGTCAAGTTCTCGGTGAAACCGAGCTAAAAGTCGACTGGTGCAGGTGTCGGTGACACTTGCCGCGAATAACCATGGAAACTCGAAGGCGAAGATTAAGAAGTGATCAAACTGAACTAACTCATTTACAAACACTTCTTTACACTTCATTTAACCCTGGAATAATTGGAATTACTAGATCTACTACGTTTAAATATATTCAATAACTATTATACATTGGAAAAGAGGAGTCAAGAAGCGAAAAAGATGCGATCATTGCCAGTAATTTAAACTTTATAATGTAGGCGTTGAATGTCTTCATGGTTTCTCTATAAATATTTAATATCTTTCGAAAAACTCAAATTAAATTTTAATTTAACACTAAACCTACCAAGCCGGTCAAAATGACTGGTTTCCAATTTATTCTAAAACTCCCCTAAATTAATAGGAGAGCCATGAAGCAAAAATTCCACTTCTACCTTATAAAACGTAAATTAAATAATTAATCATCGCTTCGCCTCTTGATTCCTCTTTTCCCAAAACACTTATTTAGTGTTTCTAAATATGAGTAGATATAACGCCGGTAGGTTTAGTGTTAAATAAATCCTTCAAAAACATGGCGTTAACGATAGAAGAAGACAGTCCAATTTCAAAATTGCTATTTATACTCAATAGATCAGTTTTCACTTAACTATTGTTCCTTTCGACATTCTCATTTACTAATTTTAACGCTAAAACTATCGCCCTTATATCCACTATATCTAAATATGCCGGAGTCCTTTAGAAAAGGAGAAGTCCAAGTGACAAACACTATCAATCAAGTAACTTAAATTTTACAAGATAAAAGTGTAATATTCTAATATCTCGCAGATATTTATTGAATCGAGAAATCAAAAATACTTCAGGAATATTATCGAATCAAAAGAAGAGAAACCACGGCCGTCCATCGTGCAGAAAGGCAAAAGCAAAAATGTCAGTCAACGGGCACAGTTTATTTTTACTCAACGATCTGCTCCCCCTATGAGGATGTTCGTGAGATATTCATTGTCAAGCGAATAATCTAATCTTTTTCATATCGCAATCCGCACGACTACGTTTCTCTTACACCCATAAAATTGTGTTCGTGGTTTTTCCGACTTTGGGTCGTCGTAGTGTCGACGAACTATTGATTCGCTGCGTTGTCCGCGTTCTCAAGCCTAGACACGTCCCAGTGCCGTACAATTTTCCCAGGACGTATTATTATTTAAAACTGTCTCACCGCATAATACGAATTAATTCTAACGGGAATCTTCATCTGACTACATAATAAAACATCGTTTTTCCTTTAATAAAGTATTAATGAACCTTGCTTCACTACCTCTCAATACTTAACCGTATGTATTTTCAACCTTCTTAATAATTTATTTCATTTAATATTACATGGAATAATAACAAACGTTTTCAAGGTGGCCCATTTGATGTGTATAGATAGATATTTTCAGAGGATTACGAGTATGTTACAATTTTAAAGAGGTATTACAAATGGAGTCATTTTACTTTGGAGTACTGAAAATACGCAAGGTGTATTTTTCGTAAGTTCTATGCTTGGAGCAATGGTTATCAAAATGGGGACCATAAAGGGCCTCATGGGCAGTGGTAGGCAAAACTAAGGCCCCTGGACCAGATGAGACCATTCAAAGATTCCATCTGGCCAATCATAGATTTATTATAGAAACTTTTCCAAATGCAATAGCAACTTTATTCGCAATAGAATTAAAGAATCTTTTAACCCTAGATCACTAACCTTATTTTTCGACGCTTAACACTAACCTTCGTCTCTTCGACTACGGTGTTTACAAAAGGGGTTAAAGGGTATTATTTAAATAAAATTTAAACATATTTTTTTCTATCATTAAAGATAGGTATTTATTTATTACGATAACGTTAACTAAAATGGCATACTTATTAAATCCGTGTCGTCGAATCGACGAAGGTTAGTGATCTAGGGTTAAATAACATTTTCCCGCGTCCTTTTTATATCTTATAATAAATTTTATTACTCCGTTCAAATTTTCTCTCCATTTTTCTGTCCTGCTAAGAATGTTTGCCCACCGCTGCTCTGAGGGAGCTAGAGGGTGCCTTATTGTTAGAGGTGACCTCTAAGAGGTCACTCATTAAAATTTTGAACTAATTCAAACAAAGCATTTGAATGAGATTTACTATTTTCCAAACAAACAACTGTCTGTAAAGAAATTATTTTATTAACAGTAGCTTGTATGTTAATTGCTACTAGTTTTCTAGAGTCTCAGAGGGATGTAAAATTTTTGTAAAGAGATTATTTAGCAAGAAATCTTGGAATATAGTTTGAGAACCACTGATTTAGATTTACTTTCGGAATTATATATATTTGCAGTACATCCGTTACCTTACGTAGTCAAGCTTTCAGTTCCTTTTACGAGATAGACCGGTGCGGGCGCCAAGATACTCGGATCAATAAGGCAGCAACCTTGCGATTGCCGCGATGGTGCGACGAAACTTTCGGTTTTCACGTAAAAGCAAAAAGACCCACCCCATGACCCACCCATAAAACGTATTTAATAGCCATATACTTTTCCAGATCAATATTATCATTTCTTCCTACATCGTTTGGTTCAAAGTTCACGATTAATTGTATAATTGAAAATTTTTACTTTGAAATTATTTTCATGACATGAGAAATACATTATAGAAGAAAGTTATTGTTAAATTTATGGTTCTCCGCTGAATTGATAAAATTATTATTAAGATATTACTGGAGTAATTGTACTTTTTGTGATTGAATAGATTCAATGGTGCCGGAAGTACCGTGTGTACCAAAATGACATCAGGCTTAATTGTAAATTTGTGATATGATGAATTGATTGAATAATATAATTGTAGAGAGAAATTTGCTGTATGCAACGCCCATGGGGTGATCGAACATGCGTCTGGGACGTACTTATTCTATGGACAATTGAGATCGTTATTTAAGATCAATTGAATTAAGGTATCGGTCGAGTCATTTTACGATTGACAATAATCAATGCGATGTAACTAACATTGCAAATTTTTTATAATAATTCCGTGATATCATGAGTGATAATGAACTGCAATGTGTTTAGCTTCGATCATTGTAATAACTTGTATCCATCGTGTATTGGAGAATTTTTATATTATGTAATTATACGCATGCTGCGATTGATCCCACTCGTATCGGGTGCTTATCGACTACGATTATTTTATAACTACATAAATAACTCTTCATTTACCCGGTGATATTAATTATCAGCATACTTTCTAACTGATCTCGCTATTCACATTAATATCATATAATATTCCATATTTTCACAGACATTTCCTTGAATTCGGAAAACCCCAAGGACTTGTCGCAGTACATGGAGTTCATTGAACTTCTGTTGGTAACGAAGTGATTTCGGTATTTAATTCGAATATATGCAATTTTCATATGCCATAATAAAAATACCATTTGGTAAATAATTACGTGCCTTTTTTAAAATTTGACTACATTTTCTACCAAAATATATGCGCAAAGAGTATTTCAACATAACTACACAATTAATATTGCGATCAATACAGGACAATGAACGTGAAAAATCTCATCGAGAAATGTCAACGTTGTTGTAAGAATAAAATAAACAATGAAACAAAGACATAAAATTGTTTGTTGTAGAAGACCGATCGATATTTTATGAACACCAAAACACAGTGGAATAATTAACACAATACATGTATCTCCTCTAATAAAACTATAACTTATCAATTTAATTGTCACTTAGATATGATATTAGACAAGCCGGTCGCCTGTCATCACTCTGCTCCGATTGCCGTACGATGGAATAATATTCCCGCGCAATAATATTCAAATACGCATTTTCTCACGAGTTCGAACACTTTGGAGAGGTATATAAAAAAAAATGAATACAGTGTGAATTATTATTTCACCAACCTGCAAGTGAATCGGGACCTTTTTCACCGGGGTACTCATTCTCGGTTGTCCGTAGAGATCACCTTATCGGAAGAGCGAATCGCAGTTTATTCTTAACGACCTGTACCTTCTACCAGAATATGCCAACACTATTTTTGTTCGCGTAAAGCGCTTCACCCGCACGCTTCTTACTGACGAAGTTTTTTTCAGAAAAAAATCAAAGCTCACGACGTTAAACCGATGCGAGCAATCGACTGCGACTGACGCGACTGACGCTACGAACTACGCTTCATGCGACGGTGATAAATTTCTCCCCTCTTGGCATCTTAATAGTAGTGGGGATTATCCCCACCCTTCGTTAGTTATCGAAAACCTTGAAAACCTAAATTATTAAAGATATCTAACGATATTTTTAATAATCTGTTATAACATAAAAGCTCTGTACACTGTACACGAAAGGTTTAAACACGAACGTTTATATAATGTTCTGTAATGTGTTATAGAAATATGTGAAATGAAATATAAATTTATTAATGCCGTTATAACATATTAGATAAGTATCGAGATTTGTGATAATAATTGATGAAGAATTAATTGATCCTTGAAATTTAATACATAAATGCATTCATAACATTACAGTAAATGTGCATCATAAAAGTCCGCCTTGCATTTCTGTCATAATTATTATGAAATATAGTTCTAAACATCGAGAATGTTTCCCGCCCGTAAAAGTGCAGCATTACTTTCCTTCGAATATGGCTATACGTTTGCACTTAAAACATGATTTATCAGAAGCAAAGGAACCTGTATTACATCTAATGCCGTGTAAAATTCACGGCGATGAAAGTGCAAACGTATCATCTTACTTTACACCATATATTCATCAAATTGATGATGAACGTAAGCTGCTTCAATGATTATTTTCTGACAATTTAACTTGCCTGTTTGACCTCATAAGGGAACATAATTTTGGAATTTTTAACATTTTCTAATTCAAGTCAATGGATCTTTTTCGTTACACTTAACTGTCACGTACAATTAATACAATATTGTCTAAAAAGAAAATAACTATAAGATACTAACATTATTTTTAATGAAATAAGGTTAATGTCAAATTTTAAATTATTTATATTTTTCTATTCCATGTAGATTATACTTCTTCATTTCGTGGTTATCCACTCCATGGAAAGAAAATAGTTATACCATCTGGATACAAGGGCTTTACATTCCTTGAGTATAAAAAGTCTGACGTGGAAAATGCAGAACGTAATCTATATTCGACTGGAACATTTTCACAATTCACATATTGGAATTATGACAAAGTTCCGTCAAAGAATGATGCTCTAGCAGCAGCATTAGATTGGATTGATATAGCAGAAGTTGTAAGTTGACTAAAAGTAACAAGCTAGAATCTTGTTTCATTAAAACTGATAAAAACAGGAAATTTGATTTTCAGCTTCACTCAACGGACTAACTGGATATTATTGATGTCAATTTGTTCACAGAGAAAAACAATATTCTATAAGTAATCCATATTTCTTCTGTATTTTAACATGAGAAAAAGAATAAAAATATTTTTTATATTTTAATCTTATATGTATTTCCGTTTTATTTGCCATGCTCTACATTGTGGGCATAGGGCATTGTTTTACATATACACCAGGCATTTTATAATTATTTACGAATTGCACAATGATAGCAGACAACATTCAATTTTATTGAAAAAAGCTATTTCAAAAATGTATAGACATTTATGTAATAAGTACTGTACTCATTATCGTTTTATTTCTTTAATGTGTATTAGAATTGTAATACAGATGTAAGTCTTTATCGTTTTTTCAATAATAAAAGATTTGTTTGCGCATATATGGCATTTTTAATACTGCATTTTCCGCCGCAAAAAGAAAATTCATTTCTGACTAAAGTAAATTGATACTTTAGTAAGATACAGTGATGCATGAAGTAATAACAATTACAATTAATATCTCGAGTTTCATACATAGCATGTTTATGATTACAACTGTATAAAATTTATACAAAATGTTTTATTTAGAGTATGTAACATATACACACAGTCCTACTGATTTGCAATGATATTTGTAAGAAATATTGCACACATGCATAGTTCCTACTAAAATCTTTTATGTATACATATAACTATTTTAGTGGGAAGAGTTAAAATTACCTTATTTTCATATACAACGGCAGTGTCAATGGCTGTGAAAAACGTTGCTTTGAATCGTAATTACAGATGAAAGAATTTCAAACTGTTCTGTAAATCCTATTATTCTCGTGCAATGTAATATAGGAAACTTCTTTGTAATAGAAATATTTTAAAGAAACTGACATTTCACTATTGAGTGAAAATTGTCTAATACTGATAAATCTGAAATTTCTAATTACCAAATAAATTACTTAATTCGTAAGTATATAACGTCCGCATACATTTAACACGTACTTCGCTATAAAACATTTTCTTACACGTAACGGACTTTCCAGTAGACCTACAGGACCTATGTACAATTTCATTGAATCCTTCTATTCGTGGGCTAATTCTAGAGATAGGTCCACAACATATCACTTCAAGTTAGTAAAAGCACTCGAAAATTGGCTTATCGAATGAAAATGTAAATTATCATTTTGCTATTGATTGTTTTTGTGCCGCTGCATAAAAATGAAGACTTGTGTAATATTTCCTATAATATTACAGGCATACATTTTGAATGTTTTGTTACACTCCTACTAGCACTACGAATAAAGTACTTTAAGTGCTTTATAATGACTAGGTACTATTCATAACTAGCGAATAATTAACTTACAATTCTTTTCTACTATTGCACGGTTTTCAATACATATTTTGTACCCTGATATTAGACGTTTCTTTAGTGTGTCCAGGAGGAAACATAATCAAGTGGAAGATATGTTTTACATTAAAAAGTTGCTACAATAAATCAATAAAATTTCATCAAAATTTCTTGGCAGTAGACACGATATTTTAAATATAAAATCTGTGTTTGTAACACATGAAATACTGCTAAAAGCAGTATTATAAATACAATACGTATGAACCTTTCATATTGTCTATATTTTCGAATTTTACTAACCCTGCATAAAGATGCTTTAATCAAATGAATATAATATCAAAAAGAAATAACTCCAAATACAATCTGTGCTGTATATGATATACAAATAAGAAATAAAGCAGTCTTATTTTTTTCACGTTAGAATAAAATCAGTTGTAGATTAAGTTATATGCCTAAATTGGAATCGATGTTTAAATGCTAGTTATTACTTTATCTTAATTCTTTATAAATTTACATATATTTAACTATGATAAAAGCTATAGCTTTGGTACGTTTGTACGGTTATAAGAGTACTTAGTAAAAGGTATCCCAATATTTCGTTCATCATTTATGAAAATGTGCCTAATTCATTTGTCTGATCTTGATGATATTTGTTCTGATCCTGTTGCTGCTTGATAAAAGCACTCAATCTGTTAAGTAAAAATTGTTTATCATGACCTTCCAATACCAATTGATTTTTCAATACCGTAACCATGTGTTTGTTTGCTATCGAAACAGCGTAATAATAATATAAAAGCAGTGTAAGAACAACAAAAGCTGGTACACCAAATCCAGCAGTTCCAAAAAAGAACAGGAATGATTGAAGCCAATGAGGGAATTGCGAGAATGTTGCAATTAATAATATCCATACAGATTTAAATCCTCTAAACGATCCACAAGACTTCGATGGTATTACTTCTGCAATCGAATAACCAACTGGAATTACAGTCAAAATAAAAGATATCAATAAAATAAACATAAAAAGAGAATTCGACCTACTCGCTCTGTAAATCTTACTCGATGGAGTACAGTTTACTAAGCAAGCGAACTTTTTTACATAAAACAATAAGAATGTTCCAATTATTGCAATTAGAGGTAATAAAGGTACGAAGAAGCAACCAAGCCAACATATTGTTTGAGAATAAACAATATCTAATACTTGTTTAGGCAAATCGAACTCCTGTTCTCCAAGAAAACGTAATATTTTGTTTTCTGTATGCTTGGCAATTAAAGATCGAGGGAAATTTACGAAAAACGTCATAAAGAACTGGAGAAATAAGTCGGTAAGATACAATTTGAAAAATTGTTGTCCTACGAATGTTTCCCAACATAGCGGTCGTCTGCTAGCAGCGTTTGTACATTCATTATCTGCTACATCGACTGAAACCAAACTATAAAATGATGTGAGCAAGACAACAATAGAAGCAAGTCTTAGAAACACAGTTCTAAAAAGAGTTACGCGTACAACAAACACAGGGCTGTAATGTTCTAAAGCCACCAAATATCGAAACAGAAACGGCACTGCTAAATTAAGACCGACAATACATAAGTAAGGAAGAAATTCGAAGAATAATTCAGCTATCTTGTTTAAAGAGATGTACTGTGAATCATAATTTTCAGTTGTTTCCAATGAGACTTGATCGAATGAAAAGTCTATTATATAATAAATAAATATGCCACAACCAATTAATACTGCCAGTATCAGTAAATTGATAAATAAACGTATAAGTACTAGCTTCGTCTTTTCCTCTCTCGTTCGATTTTGTCTTTCTTCTTCGATTCTTTCAGCTTCTAAGAAAGCCTTCATTTCATTGTATAGAGCTTTATGCTTCACAGCTGCAGATTTTTCGTTATGTATACAGTAATCCCAACCACCAAAAACCAAGTTGCAATACTGATAAAATTGCCCTTCGTTTTCAACAACCCTCTCTTTAAAGCCTTTAGCAGCTGATCTAACGATTGCAACCAAACTAATAATAAACACACCAATAATGGCAGAGATATACGATAATGGAAAATTATAGTAAATACCAGAACTATTATAAATTATGTTTTTGTACGCACCATAAAACAGCAAAGTGTATTCTAAGATACCTGTACCCTGTACAATGTCTGTTACACTAGTGCTTCTGTGAGTCACATTCCAATATAACTCTGAGCAACAAGCAATGCTAAAAGAGGTATTAGATGTACATGGCTGTCCTTCTGGTGCTTCTAATAATATCGTAGGCAAACCAATAAATACGAAAATAATTGCAAATAATAGAACATTCAAATACATCAACCATTTGATAAATAAAAAATATGCCACTATTCCCATTCCAAAATTTCCTCCAATAGTTTTAAGGCTATCATTCCAGAGCTCCATTTTCGAATATGCTTCTTTCATTCTTATACGAAATTGTTGCCATGCCTTTCTTCTTTGCCATTTCAATTGTTCAAAACCTTGTAGTCTTAACTTAGTAGCACTCTGTAACAATAATTTTCACTCTTCAATTTCTGTTCAAAATTTATTAACCTCTCAATTACCTGATTCTCAACATACTTGCAATTGATTTTTCAATTGGATCTTTTGAGCCATGCAAACTGGCATTGCCTTTATTTGCATTATTTCCTCCCAAGTACGTTCTTCATTTGACAAATTCTCAGATAAGTCTGGTAACATAGATACTGCTGCATCGTGAAAATTTGTTGACATCCGTCTGGATGTTGTTGTGCCACGAGATCTTGTGCTAGTACGTCTCCTTAGTGTAGTTTTTGTGTCATTTCGTATGCGTTTGGCTGTAGCTATAAGCACATACACTGTGAATTAATAAGAACTCACTTTACTTTAAATTCCTCGTGTACTGAGAACTTACCAACACGAGACTTCTTGCTAGGAAGTAATGTTGCTATATGAGAAGGATCTCTTTGCAGTGCTTGTTGAAGATCTGCCTCTATAGCTGCAGGATAGCTTTCTTGATAAAATTCTGCTCCAGCTTCTTCCCATCCTTGCCCTCTATCGCAAGCACGTTTTTTCCTTTCTCCTCCTGACATTTTCTTTACATGAGATCTTACAACTAGTGCTTGTAAATAATTTCAAAAGCCTCAGACCCAAGCTTCAGGCAAGAAATAGTTCAACACAATTAATACTCTCAAACCATTGTGTGTTTATCCATACTTCACTACAAAGAGATTTATTATCTCTAAGGTTCTCTGTGTGTGTCATTATTATGTACCTGTAAGAAAAATATATTTCCTGTGTGCAATTTCAGATATACAAATATATTGCAAACCCACTAAAGAATTATCTTCTCATTGCACCTTTGTTTGCTATCAGGAAGCTCATTCTTCCGCTGATCGATAAGAGCAGTTATAAAAAAAATAACACTTTAACACAGAAAATATCGTAGTTTAGTATTCAGCTGATACATAGATTATACCATTCTGTAGACTGTGACGTTCACTGGTTAAACTTTTAATAAGGTTCTTCAGATAGCAACAGAATTTAATCTACTTAATATCCTTACGTACAGAAACACATGTTGTCTTTTTAATTCGAGTGTAAGAAAGTCTCGGAAAAGGTTTAAAAGAAATACATGTACCGTCATTTTGTTTTCCTCATACGTCAAATACCCCGTAATCAGTCGTTATCAGTAGACAGCCTTGGACAGCCTTAGACGCCTTAGATGGCTGACATGGCTGATAAGACCCTTAAGCACAAACTAAAATGAACATAGATGGCACGCTTCAAAATATATATAAAGTTTTAAAAAGTGCATACATTTGCGATTAAATTTTTGTAATTTATAAGAATTTATCAATTTTTTAATTTTATCTTACGCATACCTATAGCAGTAATATTTTATTTGGTACATAAAAGCACATAGTTGTAAAAGGGTATATATTTTCAATAAGTTATCGTAGGACTTAATGTTCAACTTTTCTATTTCCGAAAATTGTCTGCTTGACCTATTATAAAATATTGCTTCTATATTAAAAATAAAGCGGGAGGGAATCTCAAATCACAGCGCTGATTATACATTTATTTTATTTCTAGTTAGAGTGATGTAAAGTATCTTAACATTGAGATTCAATATTAGACCGAGTATATCATTTGTAACAAATTATTTAACAGAATATAAATATATAATTTTTTTGTTACTTCGCACAGTTTGTACCCTGATATTAAATCATTCTTTTTCAGTCTGAATGACGAGGACAATTCGTAGTTGTTACTTTCAATTAAATTTTGCTGAAAAACACTTTTCCCTTGGCAATGATAAAATTCAATAATTCATATTGAACACATAAGTTACGAATTGAGTAAGAAGATCATTACCACAACATCAATTTTCTTTTGTATATCGATTGACATTTAGAAGACATTTAGTAAAATGTAGTATGAGATACAAAGTTTTATCTTTGCATCTCTTTATCACACGAATATGTATTTCAGCAAAATGCAATACAATTACATTTAAGGCTAGACTAATATAGCTATAATAAAAAAAAAAACTTTTATACGTAGAAAGAATAGGTTGCTAATGAAGAAAGATAATAAATAAAAGGAAAGGAAATCAAACAATAAGTATCGAAAAATAGAGAACTAAGATTCACAATAAGCGTTATAGCCACAAATTAATAAATTAGAACTGTACAAAAAGGAGAATAGTTAAAATCATAATTTACAATTACGTGCAAATGAGAGAAAATGTAAAAAATATATTGACTTTCTGAGCATGAACACAACATCTTAAACTAACAATTCAAGTCTTTTTAGTTCAGTTATAGACAGCTATTACACATACATGTAACATTTGACACTGATTGTCCCTTGGGGAACATTATTTGATTATTGAACGAATTTCATTTGACACCAATTTGCGTTAATCGATCTTTCACCATTTCGTACGTTTTAGAAGAAGTATAGAAAAGAGAATAGAGAAGAAAGCATAGGAAAGGATGAAGAAAGGAGGGGGAACAGAAAAAGGGAGGAAGAGAGGGGAAGGGAGAGGGAGAGAGAGAGAGAGAAAAGAAGGGAGAAATACAGAGAGAAAGAAATAGAGCTGTTTTATACCAGTTTTATACTCGGGATACCCTGTGACAACAGACCTGTCCGCTTTTAAGTTCGGCTTCCATTCTAACGATCCCATTTCGCTCGTTATAACTCATATAAATATATTCGATTTTCTCATAAAATTTTTTCGAGTATTTTTATTCTTTTTTATAAAAAAGTAATGCAACGCTTTTCTTTTATCTCCGATAATGGAAAATTACTGAAAATGATAGTAGAATGAGACATAAGATATTTTGTACAGTTTTGGTAGAAAATAATAAATAAAAATAAATATCAAGTGGGAATTCGTATGATGAAGTACATCATACGTTGTTTCCTTTGTACTTACGAAATAAAGAAATCATTGTTTCAGTTATGGTAGAAGGTTGATTGTACGAATACCTGTTGACCGAATTTTCGATTAATCAGATATTTAAGAAGATGGCGATCGATTATGCGCAACTATTAATTTTTTTAAATACGTTATACTGATTATGATGTATGCGAATATGTAATACTTTAGGACTGCCGCTCTTCTTAAGATCTGCCGCGATTATATCCTCCACGTTGAAACTTATTTCCTCCGCGATTGCCACGACCTTGATTCCATCCTCCTTGTACTCTACCACCCCTTCGCCTATTATTGCCACCGCCTTCTCGTTGAAACTGTTGTCCAGTGTTAGTATCATCTTGCGGAGGCGGTACGCAGCCTACACTGCTCGGATAACAGTATCGATGACCATATCCTGAGTATTGAGATTGATGATAATCAACATGATGACAAGCATTGGGTTTAGCATCTTTATGTTCCCGAAATCCACCACCTCCTTTATTGCCTGCTCCAGATCCATTACCTCCACCTCTGTTATCGCCACTATTTCCACTTCCTTTTCCTTTATATCCTCCGCCATAATTCATGTTTGCTTGTCCACCACTTCCTTCGCCATATCCTGAAAAGCCTCCACCAAATCCTCCTAATGACCCTGCTCCTGCGGCCATTCCACCGCCAAACGCTCCTCCAGATACTTCCCCAAACCCTCCACCAGACATGCCACCAAATGCTCCACCTGATCCTCCTTCAAATGATACAGCCGGTGCACCTGATCCTCCTCCAAATGATGCAACTTGCCCACCTGATACTCCTCCAAATGAGGGAGCTGACCCACCTGATCCTCCTCCAAATGCTGGATCTGCTCCACCTGATCCTCCTTCAAATGCTGGAGCTGTTCTATTTGACCCTCCTCCAAATGCTGGAAGTAATCTGCCTGAGCCACCTCCGAAAGCTGGAGCGTGTGCAACTGAGCTTCCTCCGAATGAGGTAGTTGATCCACCCAATCCTCCTCCAAATGCTAGAGCTGATGGAACCGATCCTCCTCCGAATGAAGTACTTGGTCCGCTCGATCCCTCTCCGAATGTTGGAGCTGATGCAACTGATCCTCCGCCGAATGAGGTACTTGGTCCACCTGATCCTCCTCCATATGATGCAGCTGGTCCACTTGCGAATCCTCCTGCAGATCCTCCTCCATACCTTCCGCCATATCCACCACTAAATCCTCCTGAAAATGATTCTCCAAATACAGTTCCTGGTGCTCCAAATCCTGTACTACTAGTACTGGGTCCAATATTATCGCCGCTCCAATGCCCCTTACCCTCGCTACTAAAACTAGTACTTGGCCCCTGGAATCCACTACTTTCTCCTCCAAAATTAGCGCCACCACCTCCACCTCCTCTTCCTGCTCCGCCGCGGCTGCCTCTAAATCCACCTCCTCTACCACCACCACCACCACCACCTCCACCTCGGCCACCACTAAAACGACAGTGTAAAAATGTATATGTTTGTATAAATTTACTTATACATTAACTGTCACGTTTTGTGAAATAACCTGAAGTGCGAAGGGCCCGCTACTCTTTCTTTCTGCCATGATGGCATCTCTGGTGGAGGAGGCTGCTGCTCGTACGGCCTTCCACCTCTGTCTGGTACATCTCCTATTATAATTGAGTTAATCTCGCTTCGAGTATTTTGACGAACACTTGCGCTACTTGTTTTTTCCATAATAGCAGCATCTTCTCTTGCAGCTAATAAATGAGGAACTGTAACATCTGGTTCTGCATTCAGTAAGCTTCTTGTCGTCATATATGTTTCTTCCAATTCAGCTTTTCGATTTTCGATTTGTGTTGACCACTGTAAAATAATATTAAACGTATTTTCAATATCTCATTTTGTCACGTAAATTTGACATAATTCGCACTTTTCATGCATAATACACACCAACAAAGATTGTATTGTTACATCAAGACGTTGTAGCAACATCTGACAACGCTTTGTATATTCTGCCCTATATTCTTCATGAATTTGAGCAAATATTTCCCACTGTGCCTCGTCAAGTTCTTCGGTAAGTAATGGTAGGCCTAACAGCTCTGGGGGGAGTTCTTTCAATTCTTTTCCCAACTTTTCTTCTAATCTCGCGAAAAGTAATTCGGCTGTAATATTTTCTGGTGGTTTTTCAAAGTCCAATGCCATTAACATATCTTTCAGATCTTTAGCAATCTCACTTTCTCCCTGAAAACCAATATCACATAAAAGTTACCTATGGGTGTAATACTAAAATTATAAATATAACTCAATTTCCAGCTTTTATCAAATGCTTACATCGACTTCCATAGGACATGACTCATCATCACTTTTAGCTTCCACTAATCTACAGGTTGCAATTTCCGATACCAAGAAAAGAATTAAATTGTATTTATCTTCTTCGGATGCCAGTCTTTCGTTAACATTGCCAGTTATTAACTTATCACTCCAAGTGTCTAATTCTTTAAGAAAGCAACTTAATTCTAATAAAAAGGAACTAGAGTCATCCGGTGATGAAATTGGATGAATAGCCTCATCCAAGTCGCAAAATGCTGCGAGCTCCTCCGCGAGCGCCGCCACGAGTTTCGTGAATTCAGTTGATTTAGGACCATCTTTTATGATTTCCGAAAATTTCACAGCATCTAAATCTTCGCCATATCTATTCAAAATTAAATTTTTCATTATACTTCAAAGTTCTACAGAGAATATCATATTATTGCATCATCTAAATTAGTAGATCAATAATCTCATTGCATCAACATTGAAACTAAAAAATAAATTATATGATAATATAAGTGCTAACGTATGACATACATGCTCTTTTAGAAAAATGCATTTTTTTTGGAATATCAATTCAAACGAAAATAAAATTCAGTCGATTTTGAACCATGCATAACGTTAACAGCGGTTAAAATACGCTTATTTGTAATCTGAAATTATGATAAAAATATAAATACTCCCGTATAATTATTATAAATTATATTACATTAACATGTAACGCTGTAACCTCTATTTACGTACCCAAGTTTCTTCATTCTCTCCAATAACATCTCCAGCATTTTGCTAGAATTTTGGAATAATTGAAAAATATAATCAATACCAATTATACCATACGTTTAGAAAATCAATAAATGATGTACTTACAATGCTAGATAAAATCTGGCTAAATACCGATGCCTCTTGGTACGTCGTATGCAGCTTTTACCAAGTGTCTCAATAGGATCGCATTACTGTAATATAGAATGGTACAATGTAAGTATTAGTACAGCAGGGTAGAGGTAGAGATCGTAGCGTAGTGACGTACGTGTGTCTCCCAGGGTTCTAACGGCTAATGTGAAATTCGCCCGATATATGGCGCTTGCGTACGAACGGCGCAAAGTCGATAAATTGATTTTAACAAAAAAAAAATGTAAAACTTTCTTATTGTACAGGATATACGATCTACTCTAAATAGTTCCGATACCAGAATTCATAGTATTTTTCTCATTCAGTAGATAAAATATCATTTAATAAAATAAATCAGATATATTTATATATACATATATATATATGTAAATTTAAGTACATAATTTATTGCTTATTACAATTTGTATTTTATTAACACTAGATCTACGACGATTACGTCAAATCGATGAGTTCCTAGTTTTTTCAAAATCTTTCTCAAATTTATAAAGAAGCGGTACAAATAATTATTTCATGCGTATCTTGTAATAGACAAATTACTTAATTGATCGTAGTTTTTACCGCTTTATCCATCTTTTTCCAAAGTATTTATTTAATATATTTAAGTATACCAGATTTAGGGGTTGTAGATCTAGTGTTCATTGGAATATTTATTATTTAAGTTCTATATTTAATAGCACCGCTTGTATTTAAATGACGAGATAGCAATATCGAAAGATTCGGGAATTATGAAATAAGCTTACACAATGATTATAAAAGTAAAAATATGTAAATTTAGTGTATTATACGATCCATACTTACACAGTTAGTCTTACTAGTACAGATAATTAATATTACAATTGATATATACAGAAAATCTCATTTTACTTAAGTAGTAATTCTGGCAAGCATTGTTCTTAATTTTGATTTAAAAACAATGATTGCTATAAAAATTTTAATAATTTACTTACACCGGCATGACTTTTAATGCAGAAAACTTATTCTTATTGCCAGTGTACTCGCATTGCATTTATATATTTTCAGTATTATACAGTATTATTATTTATACAATATTAATAAATTGTAACAGTAATATTAATATTTTACCTTAACGAATTCTTACTCAACTTCATTCGCATCTTAAGTACTTAGATAAAATAACCATAGTTTAAAATCTTATATTTTTCAATTACAAACCAGACATAGAAATATATCTCTATAGTTTTTGTTACCGAACAATACAATTAAATATGTCGTTAAATATGCCCAGGATTAAATTTAAAATGAACATATCGAGATTTCGTTTATACATTATTTCGGACACATTCTAAAATAGAAAATTTTCATTTCCTTTATGGAATATACAGAAGAAATCTTTAAATTACATAATAAATCTTCGACAAGCGTAATACACGCTTCATTCGTTAAAGTTTTTTTCGGATAACGATACAGTATATTCGCATAAATTTAATGAAACGTGATACATAAATACATATTTCGTAATATATACGGTGGAGCACAGTGGAATCTGATTTACAGGTGTATTCTAGTTGACTGGCAAGTTGTACATATTCTTTAATGTATACATATAAATATTATCCTAATAGTATACATTTAAATGTATTTTCAATGGTGCTTTGGCAGGAATATATTTTCATAGCACCATGTTTGTGCAATTTCATTGTAAAACTCATAATTTTTAACTAGCCTTTGTACTACTTTCATTTCATCTTTATAGTTCAACCATGAAATGCAAAACATTTTTGGACAAAAAGAAATTCAATAGAGTCTCTAAACGAATAAAATTTTGCTAAATATAATAAATAGAAATGTATGTCTTGTTATCTTAATATTGATCTAGACATTCAATATTACATGATACAGTAGCATAATTCAGTTATTTTTCAGAATGAACTTTATGAGACTGTACAGTTTTGTAATATTTTAAGGCTGACAACCTAGTCAGCTGAAAAGCTTTTTATTCTTACAGTTTGTACATATCGATTTAGTAGCTCTGAATTTTGAATCTCAGGACTTATCGCTCAATGAAATAATTAATTTTCTATATTACCTTCATAGAAGGACTCACATTTTTCTAATAAACGTAGAACTGGATTTATGTTATAAGGGAACAGAGCCTGAGATACTAATCTATCAATTGCTAAACGAAGTCTTATCAATATTGTCATGGTATCATCTAACTCTCTTCCACAGCATGAAACAAACTCTGTCCAATTCCTCCTAACATATTTCAAAAATCTGAGTAAGTATAATAAGAAACAGGTTTCATTACTAACAAGCAAATCTAATAAAACATCAGGATCATGAGATACTGCATGTATAAACTGTATAAAGGTTAAAGTTGGACTAAGCATATGACCTAAATCGTTCTGTGGTGGTCCTCTATAAAATAAACCAACAGCAACATCTAAACAGCAGACCATGCCTTCTATCAAGAAATCATCTTGATCGTGAAATAATTGTACAACCCATTGCGATAATGGCATTTCAGGATGAAAAGGCATCAGTGTTTTGACACATTGATCTAGTTGTCTTAAAACTTCTCTTATGCTTCTTTCAATAACTGCCATATCAGCATCAAGATCTTCTGCTTCAGAACCTAAAGAGGAATCACTGGAATCGCTACGTGTTTCCTTAACTGTCACAGCAACACTTTTCAGAACTAAAAGCACTATTTTCTGAAGGAGGGGACGATCACCATCTCCAGCTCCTCCACCAAATCTACCAGAACCATGCCGATATGGCAAAGCATCCAGTAATCTCCAATCTTTAACAGCACGTACGATTAAATGTGCCAGAGAACATGGCTCATCAGGTAATACATCTTGCAAAGCCAAAGTACTGCCATAACATAAAACTTCATTGAACAGTCCAAGTAAATGTCTCCATATTACACCAGGAACGTTTGCATTCAACAGTATAACCAAGTTATCTAACTGAGAATAACATAGCTTTGTGTCAATAACAGACAGATTAGCTTTTACAGAAATAATAGATTCCCATAAATCAAGAAATGTGATGACAACAGATTCATGCTGAGGTGTATAAGAACCAAGAATAGCATCAAACTTTGATACTAATATACTCCATTTGGATTCTAATGCCTTAACGCACATTGCTTTCACAGGTGTACTGTCAAATCCTTCTGCATCTGAAATTGTTATAGTATTGCAATACGATGGTGGTATCAAGCTGTCTGCATCTTCCAGTGGATGAATACTACAGTCCTTGTGCTCGACGACTCTTTTCACAACATCCAAAGTAAATAACATTTGACTTGGAGAATGCGTATTCACCAAGGATTGAGTAAGTCTTTCCAACCATGCCGTCTCAATATTCTCCTTGGTCACAATAAAAAACGACGCGAGAGCTCTACTAGCAGCAAACGATATAAATTTGTTTGGTGTACATGACAGGTCGATTATTTGATCTATAATACCATGCTCGTTTCGCGCCAGCGCATCACAAACATCTGCCACTCTTCTGCACATAACACCTCGTATATTTTGCTTTATAGCCAGATCGAAAAGGAGTTGTAGGGCACTTATAAATTCCAATGTTTCGTCCGGTTCCCACTCTGATAATAATGAAAATCGAAAACTGCCATCGGCAACTTCCACAGTCGAACTCGTGAATGGTTTACACAAACTACTCTCTGGTATGTTGCACAAACATTGTGCCAACAAACTATTCTGGAACCTCTCGATATCGGTTAACGTATCCCTTTCATCTTCATTATTTTCGATACGTTGTTTCTTTTTTGCTGGCTCCTCCATCGTGTTGTTAGGAGGACAATAATAACAGTGCCAAAGCACCATTAGCAGCACTATCCTTGCTGCTTTTTCCTTTTAACCCACGCTGTTCTTTCATCAGGTTATCTTCTTTCACGATGCATAGAGCCCGCCACAAGTTGGCTTCGGTCCGATTTCAACTGAATCGTTAAGAGAACGCCAAAATCGATGAATCAAGTCGATATTTTATCGGTCGGCGACACCTTTATTGGGAAAGAGTGTTAAGCGCGCTCCTTTCAGAAATCGATCGAGTGTGGGACAATGTTTCTGTATCTCGTCTGTAGTCAAGTCAGCTGCTCTCCACTGCAAGTATTCATTTTCAGAAAGAACAGAGTTCAATGAGAGTTATGTTAATTATACAATCATGAAATCGTATTAGTAATAGTGAAAAATCCAATTCCAATGTTAACGTTCCCCTGAGCTTTTTTATCATTTTAGCGTCACAACCAACGTTACCGATTAAGTTTAATCTATCTCTCGTTTATAACTGGATTATTGTCTCCCTTGCACGTAGTATTACTACGAATGTAGTGCCCTCTGGTCGGAAAGTGGCGTTTGTTGTGACACATGAATTCTTCGTGTTTAATATGTTTTTTCGGATAGCATCAGGAGAAGCTGCGTAACACAGTAGCTCCGGGTAGCTCCTCGTCGAACATTCCTTGCTGTACTGAGGTCAAATCATTGAAATCTTGTGTATAATTGTCTTGAGATTATATCTAAAATTTCGGAAATATTTTTAGAACGCTAGATTTACTGTTTTGGTTAACAACAGTCATTAGAATTGGAAAGTCGCACGGCAAATATGCGGGATGATCGGCAACTCTGCGCCGATTGCAGCGCTCAATTTATACATACAAATCTCCATTAAATGGGTAATTTAGACTTGTAATAATCGACATACGATTATAATTGTTCGTACATAGTCATTTGTTTTTAATCAGACAATGTTTGGACTTAATCTTTTTATATAAAACACATAAAATTGTGTATACGTACTCGTTAAAAGTACATTCGTGCTAAGTCTTGTATGGTCTACGAGGAATGTGACTAACACGTTCCCCGTGGTATTACATTCGCATTATTTTAATAGAACAATAGATACTTTACTCATAAAACAAAAAATATAAATTGGTTAAGCTTACTTTGAGTAGAATCTGTGAATATATTAGTCTACCTATCGGTATATCAAAGGATAAATATAATGTGAGAAATAACATGATCAAACACAATAATTGTAATATTATTCACTTTCAAATTAAAAATGTAATATTTAATAGAAATTCTTTCTTTCCAATCTGAACTATTTACGAACACATTTAATTAAGATACCAATGAAATATGCGGTTTTATGCACGTACTGTGAATTGACATTGTTGTTCCATCTTTCATGTAGCAGCCTGAACCGATCTATATACTAGATTATCATGGCTACTTTCAATGACGTAGGACTGCCATATTTTTTTCTATATGGGGCCTGCCAGGGGGTCAGCCAAATTGTTGGGGGTTTGGAGGTGGTCATGCAAGATGTTTTGTGATAATCGAATGGTGCGCATAATAAACAATTGAACTAATATAAAGGCGGAACGCGTCGTTTCGGCAGGCATGCTCGAATCGTTCGTGCAAACGTTCCGTATCGGCGAAGGAAAAGCCTTTCACTCAAAACATCCTTCTCACATGCGATAGGAATTTTACGTCATAAATTTTGATCGAAACGGGAGTGTAGTGTGCAGCGTCGAGGTTATACTAGAAATTGGGACAATGATAATAGAAGTTTAACGAAAGTACTATTCGGTAAATGGTATATTATAAAAGTACTATGGAGTTCTGAATAACCAATACCGATATCATCTGCGATACGGAGAGTTGTCTTGGTGATTTTATTGAATTCGCTAATCGCGAATGCGGTGCCCTTCCCCATTGCACTATTTTTGTCCTGTACTTTTTATTTATGTGTATTTCTCTTTTTGCGTCGTTTTCTTCGCCAAATATTTTGGCTATCTTTGTAACAAGTTACGTAATTTCCGACGTGAGTGATTCCGGCACCATGGCCGATGATGAATTAAATGAAACTCGATTGTTTTACACGTAGTGGCGTGTTGACGTACATACTATATATCTAAAGTTAAAGGGAATTGATTTTCGACATTCGACATCCTTTGCATAAGAGGAAAATAGTACGAGGCTTATTAGCAATTTACTAGTAACATGAATAGAAAACGGCTGCTGCACGACTGTAAACAAATTTAATGTTTTAAGAGTGAAAGTGAACCTAGTTAGATATGTTTGCTGGAAATTATCTACTCAAGGTAAACCATGGCTTTATAATTACATTTATAATCCATTATATTCGATTGTGTTAGTTGCTGTGTAAAATGCTTCATGAAATTTAAAAAAAAATGTCAAAAATTTTTTTTCTTTTTTATTTTCGATTTATATTACACTATTTTATTGTTATATCGTAATAAAATTAAGTTAATGATAATTTGCTTTTAATTATACTGTTGTCGGGATAATGTTGAACTTTGTAGTTAAATTAAAATTTATATTATATTGTTATTGTAAAAAGTTATATTAATCTCAAGGAAGCATTGCTGGTATTTCTACTTTTAAAAAAATATATAGCATTGCATTTTAGGTATGTTTATTTCAGTATGTCGTTTTAAATCATTTTTGAAATGTTGGGTATTAATTGAAAAAAGGAATTTTTTCAGATATTAATTAAAATAATCAGATGTATTTATGTCCTACTATAATGAAAGTTTTGGTATGATATTTATTAAAACTTTTTTTAGGTTTCTCATCACATCAGGATGTGGTGGTATGGAGAATTAATAAATAATGTTAAATACAGCAGAAGTAGTATCCAAAGACTGTGGTAAGGTACAACCTTATCAAGAAGAAGACATGTCAGATTCATCGCAACATCAATATAGTCAACCTCCTCCTGATATTATGCCAAAGGGGCTAGCAATAAATGGTATAAAATCAGTAAAAATTACACAATTGTAATGAAAATTGGAGAGCTAATTTACTAATATAAATCATTCTTTTATAGGCATCGGAGGAAGGTTACGTCAACTTGAAGCCCTGTTTATAGGTGGCCCTGTACAAGGGGGAGAAAAGATAGGCCATACATTTTCTATAGAGACACTTATTGATATCTTACTTGTCTTATATGATGAATGTTGCAATTCTTCTCTACGACGTGAAAAGACAGTCTCAGATTTTATTGAATTTGGTATATATATTGATTTTTCCTCTAATTTCCATAGCAGTATAATTCATATTTATTGTTGAATTAATATTTTTATGCATACCTTTACAGTGAAACCAGTGGCAACTTCTATAAAGAGTTTGCAATTGGCACGTGAGGATTTTGAGATAGTGAAGGTAATTGGTAGAGGTGCATTTGGAGAAGTATGTGTTGTAAGAATGCGTGGGTCAGACAAAGTATTTGCCATGAAAATTTTGAACAAATGGGAGATGCTGAAGCGTGCAGAAACTACATGCTTCAGAGAAGAACGGGATGTATTAGTATATGGTGATCGTAGATGGATAACGAACCTTCATTATGCCTTTCAAGATGACAATAACTTGGTAATTGTTATATACATTTGTGAAAGTAACTACATACGTATCTTTATAATATATCTACTTATCATGCCTTAATAATTGTATACAGTATTTCGTCATGGATTATTACTGTGGTGGAGACTTATTAACGTTACTGAGTAAATTTGAAGACCGCCTTCCCGAAGATATGGCTCGTTTCTACATAGCTGAAATGGTGCTAGCTATTGGATCCATACATGATCTTCGTTATGTACACCGTGACATTAAACCTGACAATGTTTTGTTGGATGCAAATGGTCACATTAGATTAGCTGATTTTGGATCCTGTTTACGAATGTTTGAAGATGGTACAGTTCAAAGTAATGTTGCTGTCGGTACACCAGACTATATTTCACCGGAAATATTAAGGGTAAAATTTTATATTTGTTACCTTAATCAATTTGTGTACCACGGGCCGCATTCGCGCTCTTTAGACTTCGTGTCGAAAAAACCCAGCGCATTTCGTCGCTATAGACAACTGACTGTGCGCTCACAGTTTCTCAACCTGAATCGAAGCAGCGCGATCGCGGCTATTGGCGTTTTTCGAACGTGTTTTGTGAAAACCCTTTGATACGCAAACGGTTAAAACAATATCTTTACAATAATACATCGGCAATTATAATCGACTTACGTGTAATATATTTTAGGCAATGGAAGATGGCCAAGGACAATATGGACCCGAATGTGATTGGTGGTCCTTGGGAGTATGTATGTACGAAATGCTCTATGGAGAAACACCTTTCTATGCAGAATCTCTAGTCGAAACTTATGGGAAAATAATGAACCATAAAGTAATAATATTTAAATGTTTCGTTAGGGTATTGAGAATACTCATTAAACTAATATACATACTTATACTTGCAGAATTGTTTTGACTTTCCAACAGACGATATGTATGACGTTTCTGAAGAAGCTAAGGACTTAATGAGAAAATTAATATGTAGTTCAGAATTTAGATTAGGTCAAAATGGAATTGACGATTTTAAGGTAACGTTACAAGCTATATACATTTAGTGTAATATAATACTTTTCGTCATAAATATTACTGTGCTTATCAAACAGAAACATCCGTGGTTTGATGGTGTAAACTGGGATACTCTGAGAGACAGTACTGCACCTTACATTCCTGAAGTTTCCTCACCAACCGATACATCGAACTTTGACGTTGACGATACAGACGTCCGTAGTTCTGATGCAGTACCACCGGCTGCAAATTCTGCCTTTTCAGCGCTTCATCTGCCATTCGTTGGGTTCAGTTTTACACAAGGAAGGTAAAAAATACTCTCTATCATATAGTCCTCCAATATTTTTCGATAGGACCACATCATTAACTTAATCCAATATTCTGTAGCTGTATATCCGACTTGGGTTGTTTGTCTGCTATGAATCAAAAAGATAAGCGTATGCAAATACTAGAGGAAGAAAATGCACAATTAACTCAAGCACTTGAAGATTTAAAAAATCAAATTGGTGTGCAACATTCTTCACCAGGAATATCACCAGATTCGAATAATGCAACGAGAAAACTTCAAGACGAAATTAATACTCTTACTAAACGAAATTGTGGTATGTCAGGAAATATCTTTCATTTTGATTTTCATTTCTAGAAAATTGAACCTTCGGTTTATCTTCTTTCGATCATTCTTTCAAATCTCTTCGTTCTTTTAGAATTAGAATCACAATTAAAGTCTATGGATGTCCCACGTGAATTACGCAACTTAGATAATGGTGACATAACGAAACTCCGAGAGTTAGAAAAATTGGTACGTTGCCTTCGTTCAGAGAAGGAAGAAGCTGTTAAAGATAAGTTAGATATCCAGGAAAGATTAAAACTCCAAGACAAAGAATTAAAGGATGCATTAACGCAACGTAAACTGGCAATGGCAGAATATACAGAAGTAACGGATAAGTTATCCGAATTACGTCAACAGAAACAAAAATTATCAAGGCAAGTTAGAGACAAAGAAGAGGAATTAGAAGTTGTAATGCAAAAGGTTGATAGTTTACGACATGATATCCGTAAGGCCGAGAAGCTACGAAGGGAATTGGAAAATAGAGTGGAAGAGGCAATGGCAGAAACAAGCAAGGAGAGAAAATTACGTGAACGTAGCGAGGAATACTGCAAGCAAATGCAAGAAGAGACAGAAAAAATCAGACAACGGTCTATAGGAAATGACGCCAGTGCGAATCATGCATTAGCCACGCAGGAGATTAATAGGCTGAAAGCAGAAGTGGAAAAACTTGAAGTTCAGTATAATGAAAATTTGAATCAACAACAAGGCAGATTTAATCTTGAAATTCGTAGCCTTCAGGAGCAACTACACGAGGCTGAAACTCGTAAGGAGTTATCGGAAAGAGAGGTTCAACTTACGAAAGAAAAACTAGATGCGGCAAGACTGGAAAACATTACTGATAGCGAAGAAACGATAAACGAATTAAATAGACGCCACGAAAGAGAAAAAATTATGCTAGTCGAAGAGAATAAAAAACTTATGTTAGAACTTAGTACTCTCACGGATAGTGTCAATAGAATACAGGGAGAAAGGAGACAATTGGAAGATGAATATGAAGAATTAAGAAACAAAAAAGAAGCTATTGCACAATGGGAGGCTCAAATTACCGAGATCATTCAATGGGTATCTGATGAAAAAGATGCCAGAGGATATTTACAGGTTTGAACTTCAAACCTATACATTTTTACTACAATACTCTTCCTACTTATTGGAAGTATAATTACAATAATGATTGATAAATTTCAGGCATTAGCTACGAAGATGACGGAGGAACTAGAATTCTTAAAACACTCTGGTGGTGTTGGAGGTGTAGGAAGTGGTTCTACCATGGCGGATAAGAATTGGCGGAATCGTAGGTCTCAGAAGCTCGACAAGATGGAACTTTTGAATTTGCAAAGTTCTCTACAAAGTGAAATACAAGCTAAACAAGCGATATCTGAGGAGCTCACTAAAACTCGTTCAGATTTGATTGCTGCTCAAAAGTAATTATACTATACACGCACAGAAATTTTATTGAAATTTGACTAATCTTTTTTTGTATTTAATTAGTGGTGCTTATAATGGCTATGACTTACAGCCAACATTTCATTGGTGTACATAACAATAATGTGTTTCGTGTATTCACAGGGAATTAAGGGACTTTAGACAACGATTTGACACATTATCACACGAGATGAAGCGCAAAGAAATGCAGATAAAAGAGTTACAGGCGAGGCTTGACACTGGCGATGGCTGTAAGTACATTTCAATTGGCAATGCTACAAGTGAGAGTCAAATGAAAATTTCTTTTTGTCGTAATTACGGAAACGTTGTATCTACGATTATCATTCAAACTGCTGTGGTACACACTATATACGTTATTTATAAATGTTTCGATCTTTCTCGCGTTATATTTAAAAGTTAAATATTTATTTTCACTTCCAAGCTTTTCTACGGGAACTATGTGCTGTATTAGTATAAGATAATTTCTTTTTTCTACGAATTAATTGATTGTAATAATCGTTTTTTACGGCAGTACATTTTATGAAGATGTATGCGATAAATGAGCGAATATTAATTAAATTCTCATCACCACTTCGTTCGTAGGTGATGTAAATGTCAGAAAATGGCATTTAGTATAATTAGAAAAGAAAGAGTTCTATAATTTATTGTGCCAAATCTCTATCAGTAAAAGCACTAAGTGTCGATTATAATTGCAAAAGACTTATGTAATAAATTCAAACTTATATATTTTAATAACAATATCTGCATGCATGTATTGAAATTTCAGTACAAATTTAAGGAATTATATATAAATGTATATATACGCAAACTCTATTCGCGTATACATATCGTACATATATTTTTTTTAAAGAAAAGTATCTATATTTATACTAGTATTATATTAAATTCCATTGTTCTTATTATCAAAGATTTCCTTAACTCCAGTACTGATACCGTTATGCTATTGAGAAACATAGATTTTGGCATTTTATACTTTATGTTCATCTTATTGTAGTTTTAATTTTTCTATCAAATTCGTATGAGTCAGTGTGTGAGTATTAATTGTAAACGTAAATCTACAAAAACTGGAAATAGTGGTGTTACATAGCTCTTTAAATGTATTTTACATTAATTTTCATGTAGTCACGTAGTTTGCTGGAGATAGTTATATATTTAAGAATGAACGCAAGTAACATACAACACATATGCATCTTCAGTAGGCACACGGAAAAAATTTAACAGTTTACCATACATCAAATTCTTTATAGCAGCAACGAGGTATTAAATACGAAATTTTTGAGACACTGCTATCCCAGTCCGTAAAAAGGGATAGATGCAAAAAACCAAAAGCGTAATTATAAGTCCAATGTATGTATATGCATTACACGCTTATATATATACTGCATATACGTATATTAATATTATAAAATTCTTACTTCATCGAAACACAAGGCACTTGAATTTTGAAATGTTACGTTCTCCGAACATTGTAAGATTAAACAGAGTATTTTCGTGGAAACACATAACATCGAGTTCACAGTACGTTATCTCACATTAATGAATATTTGACATTTATATTTCAAATTTCGAGTAGAGAAAATTAGCTTGTGTTGTATACGATATAAGATAATTATAATTACTGTCAATGTATAAGATACAAATGATAGAGATCGTTGCTACTGGAATAACTATATCCAGCATAGTAATTCGGTTCTCCGGTACGGTATGCGATTTTGGTTTCTAGACTACAAAGTGCCTCTGTTTATTGGCGTAACGAGCTGCGTCTGGGGCCTCTTGTTGCTCATCTTCAAACTGTATTTGTGACAGCTGTCCTATCCAGCAAAACGTCAAGCAAACCACCAAACATCGTTAGCACCAAACCCCAACGTATCATCGTGCATCAGCCGTCTTCACCCTTACCAGTAATGCGTGCTCCCCGCATCACGACATGTCGCTTATTAACTAGATTCGTTCCCGTCAACACATTCATCAGTCAGAATGCCGTCGCCATCGTACCGCCGCCCGGTAAATGATGTGGCAGAAAGAACGCGAATTTTGGATTTTATTAGACAATTCTATTGCTAATTGTAGAACGCAGCGCTATGTTTCTTTCATTGTTGAAATTTTACTTTATAATATTTTGCAAATGTGGACAATGTGTGACATTTTGAAGTAATTCTATGGGAGCAACTATTTAACTACCTCTTGTTAACAAAGATTGAGAAAGTGCAGGTATTTACTTTGATTAAATTTTTTAATTAAAGGAATTCATACAGAAAACATAGCACTGTGTTAACTTTAACACCTATAATTAAAACCGATAAAACCGAATGTGTTTTGTATGTTAAAAATAATCGTTCCACGATGATGGAGTAACGGTGGTAAATTTTTAATCGTTTGTAAGTGATAGTTATCCCCTGTTAGTCTTAATGGTTGATAGTTATACGATTGTTTTGATTAAACAATTAACAGGTATGTTTTGCCTGAATGTTTTTTGTCTTTCTGTTGAGATTGTTTGATCTGATTGAATTTCATATATTTTTATTATACGCTGTCTTGCTACCTTTGCTGGTGTACGTTTAAGCGTCGATCCCCCATAAACACAATAACGATTACCGTTTTAACATAATCTGTGTGGTGCCAGTTGCAGTGGAGTGATCACGTACTATTTGAAGAAGGATGTTAGGGAAATTATAACAAACTGTATACATTTTCCTTTATAACGCATAGTAAATTTCATTGCATTCTATTTCAAGTTTCCTTCAAAATTCAATTTTTATATCAATGAACATATCTACATACATTTTTCTTTGACTTTTTCTCTGACTTTGCTACTGTACAATGTATCATGAATTTATTTTTAAAAGATGAATTTCAGAATTGTAAATTGATAGGAAACATTGGAAAACTGTCATACACCATATTACTAACATTTTATCAATCATTATTTCGTTTCATTTTAGTTCTGGAACGTCCTACATCACAAATGTCATATCTGGAACACTTTCTGAAAGAAACAGCGAGTAGCACACGTCATGGCAGTGTGGATAGTGTTGAAGGTGACATTGAGGACAATCGTGCGCCAAGTATTACAAGTAGTAAGAGCAATTTGTCTGAACTCAGTATTGTAAGTACTCCTCTTAAATTTCATCATACCACGAGGGAGAACAAACTCAAACCACTTATCATTGTTCAGGATCCAACATCTCCACTGTCACACGAGCTTTTAAACAAATCATCGACGTCTCATGGACAAGCCAGTCTTCAACCAAAGCCAAAATCTCATCAATTCTTAGTACGAACGTTCTCAGCCCCGACAAAATGTAATCATTGCACTTCATTAATGGTGGGTTTAACAAGACAAGGTGTCGTATGCGAAGTTTGTGGCTTTGCATGCCATATGCCTTGTTGCGACAAGGTACCACCAATGTGTCCTGTACCTCACGATCAAAGTAAGTGAAATTATTCATTTATATTACGTATACAATTACATATTTTACTTATTATTCGTTCATTTTAGCAAAACGACCATTGGGTATTGATCCTACCCGGGGAATAGGTACAGCTTACGAAGGATACGTAAAAGTGCCGAAAATGGGTGGTGTGAAGAAAGGATGGGTTCGTCAGTTTGTGGTCGTTTGTGACTTTAAATTATTTCTTTACGACATTTCACCGGATCGTAACGCTTTACCGTCTGTGTACGTATCACAAGTCTTGGATATGCGAGACGAAGAATTTAGCGTGAGTTCTGTACGAGACTCTGATGTCATACACGCGACGAAAAAAGATATTCCGTGTATATTTAGGGTGAGTGAAAGGCCTATACATCTTAATAACTTCCTATTATTTACCTGTAATTACTGGATGTTATAGCGTATTGTTATTTGTTCATTTAGATAACGACATCTCTGCTGGAACCACCGGGATTGAGAAATCACACGCTAATGCTTGCTGATACAGAAAGTGAGAAAACAAAATGGGTAGTTGCTTTGAGTGAGTTGCATAGAATATTGAAGAGAAATAATTTACCTAATACAACGGTAAGTGACGTTAAATCATATTAATGTATGTAGATATTACATTATCACTATATATTTATCGTGTTTATGTGCAGATTTTTAGAGCAAAGGAATTATTAGATAATACATTGGCTCTGATTAAAAATGTGATGTCAGGAGCAATTATTGATCCAGATCGTCTAGTCATTGGCACAGAAGAAGGTCTCTTCTGTTTAGATTTAGATCGTAGTGGTAAGTCCTATTTGTACATTATACTTTTCTTCTTACGATAATGTATTACAATACGCAATAAATTATTTGATCTTGTTCGCAGAAATTGCAAGGGTTGGGGAAGGCAAGAAAATATACTTATTGGAATATGTAACAGAAGAACAATTAATCGTAGTTTTGAGCGGAAAACAACGTCATGTACGGCTGGTTCCAGTACGTGCATTAGATGGAGATGAAGTTGAGTGGATTAAAGTTGCAGAGACAAAGGGATGCATTACTCTAACAACAGGAGTTGTGCGTCGTAGTCCATTAACATATTGTTTGTGCGTTGCCATAAAAAAACAAGTAAGTTATCGTACAGAAATAAGTAATACGTTTCGAAATATTATGATAAAAATATAGAATACAATTCAGTTACTCGTTTTTAATTTTCTACTTTTCATAATTTTGCACTTGTAGAATGCATCACAAGTTATCATCTATGAAATAACACGTACTAAAACGCGTCATAAGCGTATACGTGAATTGATGTTACCATGTCATGCACAAACTTTGCAAGTTCTTTCCGAAGGACGTCTTTGTGTCGGATATCCATCCGGATTTTCTATCTACAGCATTCTAGGAGACCATCACCCTATTTGTTAGTGCATACGTTTTATATCATTTTAAACCTAATTATTTTACTTGAAGACTAGAAATATATGATTTATTTTTCATGATTTAGCATTGGTCCATCCTGAGAATACACTCTTAGGCTTTCTCACATACAGTGCTGTGGATGCTTTACGTTGCATTGAATTACCACGTGGTGAATTCTTATTAGTCTTCCATACACTAGCAGTATATGTCGACAGTCAAGGCAGAAAGAGCAGAGATCGAGAAATCATGTATCCTGCTGTTCCTACAGCAGTTAGTAAGTATACTACGAAGTTATTACAGTAGGTTGTATGACAACATAGATATATTGATCTGTATACCATAACATCTAATATTATCTTTGGATGACTTTTACATTTAAAACCATTTTGTTTTCCAGGTTATTGTGAAGGTTACTTGTTAGTATATAGTGAAACTCACATCGATGTATTTGATTGTACAACCGGAGATTGGTTGCAAACCCTTAACGTAAAAAGAGCACGGCCACTGAATATTTCGGGTTCTCTTACATCCTGTGTCATCAACGACATGCCGCATGTTATCTTTTTGAGTAATTTGCATCAACGTAAGTATATTTTATGTCAACTGCTACTCTTGATAAAAAGAATAAAAATTTCGAATAAACACTTTCGAAGCTGCATTTACAATTTTGCATAATACGGTAGGAGAACTACTAAATTTAACGCCACTAGACGCAAGCGGTAGACAAATGACAAGACCACGTAGAAGATTCTCGTTGAGAGAGGGAAACAGAGCTATGCGACCTACAGATAGGCGTTCCAAAATGATATCGGCTCCAACGAACTTCAATCACGTTAGTCATATGGGCCCGGGTAATGGAATACAGGTGTGTATATTGTCACTGCATGTACAGTCTGACAATTGGATTTATTTTATTTATTTAATTTATTTTACTTATACGTATATCTTCGACATTTCTTTGTTTCTTTCAGATACAACGTTTGTTAGATTTGCCTACTACTCTTGAAACTGCTGATCAACAACACAGCGGTCACCACAGTAGTTCCCATCTTCACAGCAGTCAACAAAGAGTAAGAATTTCTTATTTTCTTCCTTCATATTATTGCGTTATTTCATTTCTATAATCACAGGTATATGGCCCTGCACTTCAAACACCAAGCAAACCAGCCCCATTGCCACCTAGACATCCTCCTTCCGACTCAAGACGCCTCAGTTCTCATATATCTAAGAATTCCGGATATTCACCGCATAATGGTAAACCTTAATACGTTCGATTAGTCGGTATATATTTATTCGTTATCCTGAAAATTACTGGATTATGTTATCAATTGTGTAACTAGGATCAACGTCATCGCGAAGAGGGCCAGCACCACCCCGACCAACTGCTACTCCACCATCGCTACCACGTACTCCTGTGGACCAAGTCGATTCAGAGTCTGTACACCTACGATCCCATACTCCACTTTCTCTTGGCAGTATTGCATCTTTACATGACAAGGTAAGTAGCTTTTTAATTGACTAAATACTAATAAATTAATATCTGACAAACGTTTTAATACTGGGCAGTAATTGAACGAACTTGCAGTGATTTGATCATCAAATATAAAAAAGATTTTAATTTGTGTTGTTGATTATAAGTGCAATTTGTTAATACTATATATTTATATTCTGGTTTCAAAGATTTGTCGATGGTCTCCAGTGTTTGGAGAAGCCAGATTTTATTTCGATTGATGAGGATTTATTAATTGTTTTGTGTTGAAGAAATTTATTATATTTTTATCGTTAATATAGGAGCACACATCCGGTGGAAGTCCTAGACATTCGATAGCTTCTAACAACAGTTCAAATCCATCGACTCCTCCAAGTCCTGCTCATGATCACGGTTCATCATCGTACGATTCGTAAAAATTATTTAATTATTTGAAGGATATGCATAAATCGCGGTGAATGTACTATGGGTACTACTTGAAAGCTAGACTTACAGTATCTATGATCACATCTTTTACATCAGAAGATACATACGTTTGTTCTTTCTGCTGGAAAGTTATCGCATTTTCTTTTTCTTCGTTTCCTTTTTTTTCCTTTTAACGTTGTGCAATACAAATGCATCTTTCAATGCTGTATATTGTATCTGAGGATACAATAAATACAAAAAGGCATAATATGTTTGTGTTCAGTTGGAGAAGTTCAAAATCCGAAACACGTAAATTCAGTAAAAAGTTCAGATTTTTCGTGCTTCTTCGATTAATTTTATAATTTCTAATCGACGGTATTGCAATGACTTTCTGGTTTTTAAGAAGTTATATATAATAAGTTATATTGATATACTTAACGGAGAAATTTATAATTAATGTAAACGATGAATTATTGTAAATAATTTATGCATTTGAAAATCGTCGAGCAAGCTTTGAAAAAATCGATGCCATACGTTAACGAAGTAGGTGTCGTCCTTGAATTTAACGCGGTCTATGCATAATTTTAATTTTTTTATATTCTACAGCTAACTTCGCTCTTAATTTAATCAAATTGAAATCTCAGTCAAATTAACTAGCAATAAAGATAAAAAGAATTAATATACTTAATCTATCGTACCTACTTCTGAATCTAAGTATAAAAGGATAGTTTCAAGTAAAAGAAAAAGATATCTACTTAATCATTCTTAGCGGCATAAACAAATTTGGAGGATGCGAATCGATCTAATGCCTTATGACTGAATATTTTTTATTGCGTCATAATGCAGGATGGTGCATCATATTATTCAGCGTGTGAGGTACAGGATAATTGTGCAATATATCCGAAGCTCATGCTGATAATAACTAGTTATTAATGAGCACGGTTGCCGCACACGTGTATGCACTGTAATCATACTATCGTCTCAACGATAACGAAAACCCCGTTTTTTCTGCGATGAATTTGCAATTACCTTTTTTTATTACCAAAACGACGATTGCTATTACAGAAATTTCCAAGTAAATAATTTTCAAAGAATATATTGTCATATATGATGCGCTATTTAATTGACAAATTCTACACGATCAAATACATTCAAGTGCAATGTATGATGTTTGAAGATAACGTTGAAAATAGAATGAAGATCGTTAAAATCTTCGCTGCTCGCTCTTAATAAGACGATCTTAGACTGTTATTAAATGTCTTCGCAATAGTCTTTATACAACACTATGGATATACCATAATGCAATATCTTTATTACTTTTGTATTGAAAGTTTGAAAGATGACGAATGCAAAGTAACAATGAAATACGACAAAGTTTTTCCACGATGATAACGCTATCCCTGATCGGTCACTTTAGTTTTTCTTCATTTTCTTTTATAGATAGAGATATCACGAAACAATGAAAACGATGAAATTACAACAAAAACTCTAGTATGACGGGAGGTTTTATATGTTTTAATGTGTAGGATATACAATCTTTGTGTACATTTATATGACAAATCGTTAAGAAAACCGAAACATAAGAGTTGGTACGAGAAAAACGGCTATCATGGAATTTCAAACCGGTTAGCCGAAATAAAAAATACAATTTAACATTTAAGAATCTCGGATTAATCGGTATTACAAAAGGTCAATAGAAGCGGTATACATAATCTAAATATTTATTGTGTTCTGAAAAAAAAAAATACCGGATTGAAAATTGTAATATCGATTCCACTTTTCAAAGTGGAATGAGAGAACGATGTAAAGGAAATACCAACAATTTTGAATCCTATCTTGCACTTGAATTTTGCGTATACTTACAAAAGAATTTTACAAAGTATATTTAAACAGCTGATAACTTTCATACATGCATGCAACGAAAGAAAAATATTGAAATGTTATGAATGAACATTCCGTGCGCATCTTTCTTTTCTTTTTTTTTTATTTTCATAAAATAATGGACAGAAATATACTGATCGAGTTAATTTGAAGGAAAAGTTCCAACTCTTCGAATTAGTCATTCGTAAATGAATATAATGTTAACGTAATGCAGCAACAACGTATATGTAATACCAAAAAAAAACCTTGAAATGTCTTCATCACATTTGTGTAATGGTAGAATATGGAAATATATTATAAATAAAATATATATATATCAACTGCAATAGGTTTGACATTCTTATATTATAAAAGAATAGAAGGGATCGTTAATAGAATGAGAAAAATGTTAATGTTATCGAACAAAAAGAATGTAATAGTACACGTATTGCTATCCGCAACGGAATAAATCGAAGTATAAAAAATGAACTCTAGAACTATCTCTAGAAATGTAATCGAGGTATGTTTATAAATTATAGTAATGTACGTGTTATTGTACTTACCAAAACGGAATTCAGTGATTCGCCTATCTTCCGTAATTGTTACTTAAGGGTTCTAAAATCAAAGATATATCTGTTTGTTTTACGTTGCCTCGTCATTAACACCGAATCCGATTATATAGATAGTGAAATAACGAATGACATAGTTACTCTTATGTATAGCATTGATTTTATATCTTTGTAAATAATTCAATTTCTAACGATACTCACAATATGTCACCTTGATTTTAGACCCTTTTATTTACTTTTCTTTTCGATATGCACATAATATGATAGAAAGCGAGAGAGAAAGAGAGAGAGAGAGAAAATACTAACATTTTATTATGTCACTTGTAATGTGTAAAAAATTGCGCTATAATTATGCTTTTGTTTTTACTTATGATCGAAATGTACGACCGGCATTCTGCACGAAGGTGGAACCATTATATATGTATACATATGCAAATTGTACGATCAAATAGTTTACTTTTTTTTTACAAACTGGTAGAATGTTTTCTGTAACAAAAGGCAATGATTTGTGTATTACATTGGTTCAAATACCAATGCATGCAATGACCTGAGTTTAATAATCCTTTTTTTTCTAGCGTCTTAGTTTAGCAGTCTTCTATATTATAAACTTATTTATAACAATATGTGCATTATTTACGATATTTATTAAAAAAAAAACGAGTTGCAAGCAAATGTTCGTATCGTAATTGAAAGATAAATGTTTTTTTTTCGTCTTGTAAATTATCGAAAACGCCTGCCTATGGCGACAAAGGAGACCAAACTTTATGTATTAAGATTTCTCTATATCGAAAATCTCTATGTAGATTTTGTAGTATTTATATGTTTTACGTTTTACATCTTAATTTGTGCAAATCTTTTAATAATAGGAATTATGTATTACATGTTTTTTTTTATAATTCGTCATTCATTTATTAAGGTGTAACTTAATTTTCCTATGTAAAAGAAACGTATTAATAAAACTGAAAGCTTGTACGTGTCATGGTTTTTAATTCTACAACATAAAATATGATATATATGTATATATATATATATTTATATATGTATAGTATATACAATACGCTTATTTATTGCAGGTATAGTATCCATCATCAACGTTTCTTAAACGAATTATAAAATAACTATCCTAATACAAAATGTTTTTTGATTTGTTCTTTTCTCTCTGCCATTTTTGTTCGTCATCTGTTTTAAGTGTTTTCTATCTGCAGTAGTCATTAGCCATTTACATATTAATTATTATGAAAATAATCGAGATGTGACAATATACTCTCGAAATACTTATTGAAAAAAAAGAATTGACAGCATTTCAAAAGAAAGTCTCTATTTAAATAATGAGTCAGATATACAATTATAAAAAACATTGTTTAAAAAGATACATAAGCTTTTGTACTTATACTGTATGTTGTGCTCGCATATTTTACACTACCATAATATGCTGGTTTCTACTTTGTAAAAGTAATACCCTTTACAAGATAATGACAATGTACCGATATCAGTAAGCAGTATGAACAATAACTTAGGGCATATTTTTAAGACACTCACTTTTATGTAAATTTACTGAATAAGATTTATGTTACGGATTAATTTATTATGCCCATACTTTAACGCGCTAATCTCGGTACTCGAAATTAATTCTAAAATTATACATTAAAGAAGAGTTCTTCTATTAGACTACTTTTAAAAAATGCCCTTAATATTCGTAATATCAAGATTTTTCATATGAAAAAACTGATATTATGTGTACAGAATTGCATAGTTCAGATGTTTTCATAAATAATATACCGAAAGATATTCGTTCAGTGTAGTATTATGTGCCCATATGAATAATATGCAAACATGTGGTTTCTACTACAATTTGTAGAAATTAGATTAAAGGAAAATCGAATTGGCACTAATTTTATCTGGAGCTTCTTTTTTTACATTTTACATTATACGAAATACTTGATAAAGTTTATCTTGCCTCCACATATTTATGATATATTCAAATTGCTTTTATAAGTTTTTATTTTTTTTTTCTCTTTAACATGTAACATTATAAATTTGATGTCAACAACAGGTATTTTTTTTAGCAACATCAGTAATTGCTCTGAATATTATGTATTACTTTATGAAAACTCATGGCCCTACAAATTCGGCAAAAGTCTCTAAAATTATAAGGCTTTCGTATCTAAAACTATATTAAATCGTGCAAAAATTCAAGAGAGCCTATGCGGTATTTAACATCTGTTGAGAGTAAAATACTTCGATCGAAATTGTGTTAATTACAAAATTATAATTACGCTCGATATCTGACAAAAGACATTTTCACAAACAATACAAAGAAGTCAAGTTTTATAAAACCTGACTTCTTATTATACATATGAATGTCAATGTTCGGTAAATTCACTCTTCATTTAAACTTCCTAACAATATTAGTGGCAGCTGTACAGAGAGGCGTCGCATGTATGAGTATACAAATAAATATGTATTTGATACGAAATATTAAATTATATTTATTCCTGCAGATAATCAAATTACTGAACGTTCAATCATCACAAAATACTATTAATTGGTAAGGTATAATTGAAATGATGTGATAAATATCGAATAAAACGTTATTTTACGCCGTCGAAGCTTCGAATATAATTTAAAATAAATTTCACATACGCAAAATCTCTCAGTTTTTGTATATTCCTCGACAGAATTAATTACTATTAATTAATAAATTAATAAGTTCCAGTCTCTTTATAGCTTTGATTTATATATAATTATCTATTCGTTATATAATTATTAAATTTTGACTGTAATGATTTAACAAAGAACACACGCGACATTGTATACTGCCGTTCAAAATTTGAGAAACGACATATTGCAAGAAAGGCAATTCTCTCAGTACTATTAATCACCAGTGTAATTCAGCAGTACAATATTAAATTTGTACCTCAATTTGACGGTTCGGTTTCTTGGATTTCATGATCCTGGCGATTTATTATCTGGTGTAGTAAACCCCCTTATTTGCTGCATAAATTCTCTAAAATGTGTAACTTCTACGGCATTGCAAAGTTTCAGTTTCTGCAGCATTAACCGAATGTTACAAAGAGGTATCAGAAGGTGGTGTGCTTTCATGATGGCTAACTTGGCTCAGTGAATGTTGAAGAGCATCAGGTGTTAACCATTCCTTCGGAAGGCAACGCTGAAGGAATGGTACACAAGAACTAAAATATGCCAGTCGATTTACCCATCCAGGTATTTCTTGGCCACACAAAATCTAAAATATTAAAGAAAATATGTTTTACATGCTACTTAAGCGATTTAGAAGAATCCTGTAAGACTTCATACATACAATTGTAAGTTGGCTACTGAAATGATTACAGTTTTTATTCATTAAATGATAGCGATCTCCTCTGAAATCTTTCCCTAATTCAGCAACAATTCTAGCTACATCTTCTTCCGTAAAATCTGTATAACCAATGTGCACAGATTGTCTGTGGAGAAAGATACAATAAAATTATGCACATCAAATAAAAATGTGCACGTTCAATAGTTACCTATATCTAAATTGCTCCCCTAATTCATCAGCAACTCTTGGTGTGATTTCAAAAATTCCAGACATAGGTTTAGAATGACCACCATATGCATATTCTACATTAGAAATAATATCATTAAAGTTATATACGTTTTTATTAAAAGTCAACTCAAGATTTTATATATCCAGAAAAGGAATAATACTCTCTGTATTTTAATCAACAAAAAAAAACAATTTAGATATGTACCTGTTCCATAAATTTCTACTCCTGAATGAAATACCCCAAGTCCAATAGGTGTAGTATATTCATTTATCCAATACTACAAACAAGGTATTTATTTATAAATATCATATACTGATTAATATTATATAACATAATTATGCATACCATATCATAGACATTAAGAATAATTGGCTCACGAGCCATTTTTGGTATTAACTCCTCGCTATCCTGTGGGTATCCCAGACAGCTGGGAAAGGAGAGATTACAGCTAAGACCTGACGAAAACATCATAGATACTTGTACTCGAAGAGACGAACAGCAGCACTACCTATGTTCCAACGCACCTAAGAAGCAAATACATATGCTATATACCAGGTCTAATCTATGCAAATAGCTGCGATTGATAGCAAAATGAAAAAAAAATCATTGAGACTATAGACCAATTTATAACAGTCTCTCATAAATATTCAATGAAGTTAGTTTATTAATCTTTCCATAGCTTTACTCCTCTATGCAATTTAATGTTACTGAACAGCTCTAGAGATTTGTTAACATAAAAGGAAAAGCATGCAAAAAGAAACCAAATTCATGCATTTATTATTTCAGTATCAACAATGGAAATTGGATGGAAAAAAAAGAAAAAGACTAATAAACATTTTATCGTCTAATTATATCGTAAATTCTAAACGAAGCCACTAACAACATATGCCATACAATATAAATAAACAATATCTTCATTTCTTATGATACTTAATATAAAATTATCCTACAAAATTATGAAGAAACACAAAACGTATGGCAAACGAGTACAACAACAAAAAGAACAAAGAACTTCATGAATAAACTATTTCTGAATAACAAGATACGAATAAAAACTTTTGTAACATGGAAAAAAAGAGTATGCTATGATTCATTGGGTCCAACATCATCTTACAAGATAAATCAGTTTTAATATACCTAAAAAGACTGCAATTTTAGCATGGCCACATCTTTCTGGAGTTTGTCACCGATTACCAAGCCGTATATAAATGTTTTAATAATTCTTAATTGAATTGTTAGCACTAAATGGCACACGAATCATTGCGATATGAATGACGAATATCTTCTTAGAAATGCAAATACACTCTTGGTTTACTTCGATATTGTGTTTTCACCGATAGTATCGAGGTTTTCTAATACATATCTCTGAAAACTACATATTAATTGAAATTTATGAAAATTATGCATAAACAGCATATACTATTCCAAACGCTTTTTTCCCCTCTTTCAAACAATTTTGAGTTGATCAACAATTTTTTTGCTTAAAAATTCTTGATTATACACTTTATAAGTGTAAGTTTTTTTCGTTTTTATTTGTAAGTTCAATTTAATTGATAATCAGTAACATCAAAGAGTTTTTGAAAGAATTTTCGATTATTGTTTATAACTAGAAATGGTAAATACTATTTATCTAGTGATATTAAAGGAATTTTTCAAGATGGATATCAAACATCGAGTGACTAGATCAGAAGAGATGCATTTTTTGGTATAGAGACTTTTTCACCTTAACGATAAAATATATTTTATCATAAGCCTTAAAAGTAATCTTCAAATAAAATATAAAATGTACAATAATTATTTCTTTGTGTATTTAACATTATTTTAATCAAATATTTTATAAAATACGATACAAGTAGAAAGTGGTTCAAGTCTCTCTAACCAAAATCTCTATTCGGTAATATGATACTTTCAGAAACAAACAAAATGCGGGTTAATTAAAAACCTACTGCACTTCAAAAAGTATCAATAAGAGAAAAATGATCATAAATTCTTAAATTTTATTTATTACGCACGAAATAATGGACTTATAACTGAGAGTACAAGCTAAATGAGAGCAGTGCTACCAACGTTTCTAAAAATATTTCATGTTAAGATTTGTAAGAGGCGGTAGTGTCTTAGGATTTATAACCATATCAACTGTAGATCAAACATACCACTAAAATTATCAAGTAACGACCTCTGTTCTTAATTTGATAAAACAGACCATTTTGTTTAAACAAGTTATGCATTTATTTGTTATTAGAAATAGCTTAGCTCTTCGACATTACAAAACGACTCACGTGGACGATTGCTATGTATACTATGTAAGCATTATTCAAGAAAAAAAATCACAAACTTAACTAGACTCATAAATTATTTAACTGCCATTATAACAATACAGATTATGGATATAATACACCAACCGTGATTCCATAAAAGTGATAAAAAAAAATTAAAACCTCAAGGAATGAACAAAATATTACTTATACTTCGAGAGATTTCAAAGTAACGCTAAGTACGGTCACGAGCGTGTCCGGACCTTTGCGCCGGCAGACAGCGGTTATGAAAACTCTTCTTTCTATCATAAATCCGTCACTTTGAATTTTGGAAGTTAATAACTTATCTTATCTTTTCTGAAGCAAATGACAGCTTTCACATAAAAGAAGAAATTAATTAAGTGCCCAAGATTCCAAATCTGCCTGCATTACAAGGGACTAAATTCGATGACGGTACTGCTTTCTACCGTCTTCTACAGATACTAAATTCGATGGCGTTACCGCCCTCTACGCCATTAACACGAAACACTTCTAGAAACTTAGGTAAAGCTTCTCCCGTTTAAGCCTGAATCCCCCGTCTCTGACGTAAATTCCGTAAACCTTGTAGGCTTACTCAATCCAAACATCTAAATGTTACGAATGCAGATACAGTGCATGCAATATATTTTATTATTATTTTGCACATATATTATCAATAATTCCTAATTTCCTTACCTCCATCGGAAAACTAATATTAACAATTATAAATTACGCTATGTTATATTTCTTTTACCAAGGTATATTTCTATGTTTAATGTTTACCTCATTGTCGAGGATATACTGTGTGTTTTCATTTTTAAATAATACCAATGTACGGGATTGTAAGAGATTTTTCCAAACCATTATAACCACGGTTATCTTTGAATAATGTTACTTAATAATACATTGTATTTATCATAATATTATGTAATTTTAAAGGATTTCTTTTATACGTATTTACACGACATAGTTCATGCACATTATGCACGAAAATAAACAATCTTAAACAAGTATTTAAAAATGGCCGCATAGTTAAGTGCAGTAAAACGAATTGTCAAATTGCGACCGATGTATTCGGTGATCATTGCAGTAAATGCGTCAATAGCCTAACTTATTTATAGTAACAGGTTCTTTTTATTATCTTGCCAAGAATATTGACGTAAGAGTCTCGTGAATGTAGTTCCATACTTTAAAACTTCCGTCTTAAACTTGCAATTCGTTGATGCGATCATCCTATCAGTCGTTGATCGCTTATGCCGAATGAATTATCTCGAGAAATCGTCTTCGTGATATTTTACATACAATTGTCATGTTTGCTCGTTTAACTGTAGAACGTTTCTCGAAAAATGTATCCGTGTTAAAAGTCGTGCATTAAGGTTAACTCAATAAACAACGGAGGAAAAAAAGAGACTTCTTCGAAGGTATAAAAATATCTGAGACAAAGAACATGTCGCCGGGGGGTAACGATGGATCACGGAATACAGGAACATTACCAAAAAGTAATAGAAGAAACGATAGGAACAGAGAACGATCTGCCGCTAATCAATTTGCAAATCGTTCGACTTATCGTGGTCACTCGCAACATTCTAACAATTTGGTAAATTTATTAATTATGAACAATTAACTTTTACTATCTTCCGTGTATAATGAAACAAATGTTGGAATTTTTGTGCATGTAGATATTTATAAATGAAACTGTACTGTATGTATTATAAATGTCGAAAATTAATTTACATTATTGTTATTTGCACGCTTTTACGAAAGATTTCATAATATAATAATATATGTAATAATATCCATAACTAAAAAGGAATGCCAGTTTTGATGTAACTTGAACTTTCTATTGAAAGCTTTAAACTTAAGCTTGAATCTGTGTGTAGTAGTATAAAAGATAATCTATTAATAGGTAGCTGAATAGTGGGGCAGTTCTCTCTAAGAATACATATCCAGATAGAATTCTACCGTGAGACAGTAGACTTACAGTATTTCGCTTACCCATTTCTAGAAATCACAGGTACATTAATATATATTTTATTAAATTTCTCTTTTATCAAATCGTGCATTATAGTATCAACTTGACTGGAAACCATTAGGTGAGCAAGAACATCCGAGAATAGCCAAAAACAGTAATACAAGATCAGTCTCTTCAGCACCATCCACATCTTACCAGGATATATCCGAATTTGGTAAATATTTCATTTTTTTCATTTTTATTTATTGCCATTGTGGAAATGTCTTTTCTATTTTTAAATGTTATTTTAGCATCTCACAGCTGTGGGAGACCATATAATTATAGCACAGAAGAATTTATACATTGGCAAAAAATGCTTCCTCCTACTGATTCTCGAACTCAGTCACCGCCGTGCCTTCAAGTAGCCAAGCCTTCTAATGTAGATAAAATGGTAAGATATAAATAACATATTATAATTATTTTTATAAGTAATTCAGTAGAGTTTTATTTATATTTAATTAAATTATTATAGCCGGATAGAAGTCAAGTAGAATCTCGTTTGAATCAAATTAGAGATTATATTAGAGTTACTACTACAATGATGGATTCTCTAAACCAATCCAGCGATCCTGTAAGTAAATGATAATATTATCATGTATGATTTTTCTCCTATACAGGCTAGAATTTCTTCATACTTATTTCTACCTTCCTTTCAATTTTACTATAGCGTGCACTAGCTCAAAGTGAAAAATTAAGTAGAATGGTGGAGGATTTACATGACAGTGAAAGAAAATTGACAAAACTCTTGGAACAATATCAAACTCATGGGATTTTTGAGGAGGTTGTTGAACTTACCAAAGAACTACTAAAAAATTAATATAATACTACAGCAAATAATAATTGTCTATCTATGCATGCATTCCTAGTTTAGATTGGGACTAAAGAGGCTTGGTATTTTATAAGTATATCTCAAAATATTACCGTTAATCGCATCACATTTGTTTTCAAACTAACATTTTCAAATGGAGGGATAAACTTCGAACAATAAAGAAACTCGACATTTCTTTTACAGAATGGTGAGAATGGTAGGGAGGATATGGATGTAAACAGTGACGTAAGTAGAGAAATGCAACTACGCAAGAAAATGGAGGAATCACAGAGAAAGCTTGCACAACTGCAGGAACATCAAGCTAGCTTAGTCGGCATACAATTGCGAGTTAGAGAACGATTAAACGAAGCACGTCAAGCCCAACAAGATCTTTTGCAGCAAGAAAATCAAAATTCTGAAGGATCGCCTTTGCCATTACCTACGAACGTTGAACAACTTGAATCTGAAACAGCTGCATTAAGAGGCAAACTTGCTCAACTTCAGACAAAGAAAAAACATATGGACCATCTTGTGGCAGAATTGCAAGCTGTGGAAATGTCTGATAGAGGCAGCTGTGTTAGTATTACATCTTTTAATGAAACTTGATATAATAACAATCTAAATTTATCATCACCTTTGCATTATAGAGTTCGGAAAGCTCCAGAAACTTCGGGAGAGATAAAGCTGCAGAGTTAGAAGCTATGAAAGCTCAACTTGTACACTTAAAAGCTTTGATGGAGGAGGCAACGAGAGTTCGCGAATGTATGGATTCAACTTCTGAGCCTGAACCCGACGTAGATGTGAATGGTGAAGCAGCAGCTGATGTGGACGCGAACGAAGATGAAAATGGACCGAATATTTCATTCGAACGTCAAAGTGACAGTGATGAAGTAAATCACGAAAAACATAGAAATTCCGGAGAGAGGCCAACAGTTGAAGAAATACAGGTAGAAAATGAAATTTTTCCAAATTTTGTTACATGCATGTGATAACTGTGTCCGTTCTCCAGGCTGTTACACGAGAACTTCGGGAACAGTCTGCTTTACTGCAGACAACGCGTGCAGAATTACAACGAATGAAACAACCATTTTTAAACGCAGCTCATTCTAATTCAACGCCTACATACCCAATTACTACTCCACCTCCATCACTAACGTCATCTAATTCCGAAAAGAAACAAAGTAATACCGCTAGTGTGGATGTTCAACCGATACAAGAAAAAAGACGACAGGTACAGGAACATGTGCGAAAAGTGTGTACATCGTGCATCGTGTATTTATATAAAAATTTACAAATAGTCTATATTTACTAAATAACAAAAAATATATAATAGGAACCAACTCAAGTATCTCGTGCTGATCGTGATATGGGAGGACCGGATTTAAATAGCCATAGAAGTTCTGGTTCACATGTTAGCCATACTAGTACACCCGCTAACATTTGGCCGCCACCAACAGCTATAGGTAAACTGATTTTATTTTCTTAATTATTACTTTAAAATGACATACATCAATATATGTTTCAATAAATAGGAGGATCTAACGAACAAAGTGTAGACGGCATATCATCATCGGAAAATTTGTTGGACATTGGACCCCAAACAGCAGCAATCGAAAATGGATACAACGGAAACTGGTGGGCATATCCTCCACCACCATTAAATCAATTACAACATGGTAAAATATTATAAAAGGGAGAAGTCAATTTAATTTATATAAAATTCAATTTCTTTCCAATCATAGGCTCGGCTGAATACTATCGGCAATTATTACTGGGTTCCCAAGCCCAACAACTTCAGATGATGGGCACAACGTTACAACAATGTTTTCAGCTACTCTGGTCACAACAACGGGAATTACAGTCAATGCGAACGGCTATTACTCAATTACAAATGCAACTAAGACAAGGACATGTACCACAACGATCTAACAATATCGAAAATAACGATGAATATTCTAACTTAAGCCGTAGCGTTCATCATCTCGGTGAAACGTTAGACGCTGCGTTACCACCAAGTTCATCGTTACCAAACCTGGTGTCATTACCAAATTCTTCACCTGCTTTATCCCATAATGCCCCGGCAGCTTCCGTTAATTCTCAGCAACACCAGCAGCAACAACTAAATAATCAAGTACCACCAGGCAACAGAGCAAACAACTATTGGGATAATTTCAGAAGGTAATGGAATATATACATAAATTAATCGACATATATTTCATTACTTTTTTTTTCTAAATCAGTTAAAGTGTTCTTTATAATGATATAATAATCACATATTGAGTTGAGTTTTTATGAAAGTGTATAATCATTTATATATCAATATATATTAGGAGGATATAATTTGTTAAAGCACGTTAAAATTCCTTTTATGATTTATGTGGTAATTTTTTTCAATTTCTATATTTAGAGGAATAAATTCTATTTTCTTTCTATCGAATAACGTTATATGTGTAAATAGAAAAGGAAAATAGGATTTCTAACATGCTTAAGATGGTACTTTATAGTTGATAAATCACATACATCCACATTGCATCTTTATGTAAACCTACTGTATCATTACATAAAGTAATAAACTTCATAGACCATCTTTGCATTTTTTGTCTTGTACTTTTTACTTCTTGCAACCCTTAGTTAAGCCATCGTACATAAAACCTTTTGTTTATATAATTATTTCATCTGGTGATTAACGAGTAGGAATATAAATATGGATAGTGTTTTGGTAGGTAGAATACGGGTACGTAGATGAATTGTTGAAGAGTTCACATCTGAAGTGGTTTGATCACTAACTGTCAACAGATACTAAATTCTTCGTAATCAAATTTTCCGACGTATCTTTTTCTGTGTTACATTTTGTGTTTCGATTGTCTTCCACTTTACAAAACATTTGTTTTCAAATTAAAAAAAGGAAAATCACACCATCTTTTTCCATAACAAAACTTTCGCATGGTATGTAAATATATACTAATGATACTTATTGCATATTGAATTCAATATTCTTTAATTTTTCAGTTATTCTCGGCAAAATTTACTCTCGGGAAATGTGAAAACAACGGACACTACATTAGGAACCGCTGGAAATTCGATATCCTCTGGAAGTGCAGCAGCAAGTAGCTTAAATAGCACCCTTATGTACGTAAATTGTAAAGAAAATCAACTAATTAAAAATATTGCCGAATTGTTCTGTTCTAATATTTCTAATTGTGATTACAGGAAGGACAAACGAAACCGTGATCAAGGAGCTGATGTTATACCTTTACCATCTCTGTCTGGAGCAGAAACACAGTATTCTGTGAATCTGCAATTACAATCAAATTTGCAACAGCAAGAAAGGGAAAATACTACTCGCAGTAATATTTTAATGAATGAAGTATCTCAACAACAAGTGGACAATCTTTGGGAAGATGCACATTCGTCTTTCCGATTGCCGTCTACAACGAATGACGATCTTCCTTTGCACTCTTTAAGGTCCGACTATTTTAATAATTCATATTTTAATTAAATATTTAATCACCGAAATGTAAGACTAACAGAAATTTCATATTATAAACAGTTCCGAAATGAAGGAGGTACTCAGTTCACTTATTTCAGTGAACAAAAAACGACCGGATTACTTAATCATTATATTACGAGAAATTAAGGCAATTAGCGAAGATCACAGGCTACGTCCTCGACTATTAAGATCTTTACGTTTTTTACAAGTTACTCAACTTCTTAGTAACCCCCTGGTTTGTACTTGTTTCTTTCCGTCTATAATATAATGTAGTGAAAATATCAATAACATTTCATTAAACATTTTACAGAATGAAACAACGGATCAAACTGCCAGTGAAAGTTGTCAATCTAGCGACGACGATTCTGAAGGAGATGGAGCTTTAGCTATTACTTTAGAAGATCATCCTTCTATAGGAATAGCTGCATCGTTGCAAGCAGAACCTTCGTCGTCTCCTACGGCTCAAATGTCATTAATAGACCATATAGATATACCAGTGAGTATCATTGTCAAAGAATTACAAATACAAAGTCAATATTATTCGACATTTGTACTCTACAGGGAACATTTTCACTTGATTCTGCAAGTGCTCTACCTTCGACATCTACTATCAAGCCAGGCTATAACGAAGATTTGGCAGAAGCTGACCAATCAATACCAGAGCCTTCCACTAATGAACAGGTATTTTATATATTAAAATGAAAATGGCAGTTTTTATAGAAATTACAACATTGAATATTTATTTAGATTCCTAACAATGAAGAAGACGATGAGCAGGGTCTGGAAGAGGCAACAAATCAAATATCATCTAGTTTGTCGACATTGGAATGTGACGTAGACTTAGAGAGTTTAACCGCGAAAGCTGAAGATGAGAGAACGGAGGATAATGAACTTGAGAAAATTTTACCGAAATTATATCATATATTTACAAATTAATCGAAGTATCATATTATTTACGATGGCAAGAAATTAATTAATTGGTAGGGCCGGGTATTTTTCGAGATTTTTTATCTCAATGCTAATATTTCTTCCTCCGAAAAATGCAAGGTATGACGTTGAAAACGTTGCATGTTCTTTTTGTACGGGACAAAATTTTCAATCTCTATTTACTTAAATATAGTATATATTTATTGAATTAACACCTTTAATATGAAAAACACACACTCGCTCGATGCCCATGCATATAGAACCGTACTGTGCGTTTCTCACGTTAAAGGTAACGTATTTTCAAGTTTACTTCGATATTTCTACAAGTTTCAGTGTTCTTATTTAATCGCTATATTTCTAGAATGTTAATCATTATTATTCCAACACGTGCATATGTCGTCTAAAATGTAATTTTGAGATTTATGCTTTCATAAAAGTATGTATAAAGTTATATCGGAAAGTTATTGTAGACTTGCTAAAATTAAAGGAAGAAAAAAAGTTCAATTATGTATTAATAATCTCTCCTATTACGTTAGTATCATTATTACGAAATAGACATGTTACATATACTATTGGGTAGTTCGCGAGTATGAGAAATATATTTTCATAATGTAGAAAAGTAAATATTTATTTCTCATCATACATACAGTGCAATGATATGCTTAGTTGTAAGCATGTAACAAATATACATTTTATAGTAGAAATATAAAAAAAAGGTAAACATTAAAAATTATTCATGCCAACTCATCTAATTAAAATTCTGTCTCTATACAGTCATTATCTAACAACTGTAGTCTGTGATGGTGATATATAGAGCACCCATGTGTTTCAAACAGAATTTCGTCATATTCTCTATTATTCTCGATCGACTTGGAATCATTGCTTGTCAACAAACTTTTACAATCTGAATTACTTATCAAACTACAATTACCTGCTGCCCAGCAGCAGCTCTCATTCTTGTTCGCGATTGTGGGTAGTTCCTTGTATTTATCATCGGTCGTACTTAAGTGTAATAGTGCTGACTCATTGAGCAATGTGGCCAATCCATGGTCCTTTGTACATCTTGAACCACGGTAAACGTGGCTGTTACCACTGCCTCTGAAAGGAAACCCATTGACTTATCGACTAATTTGGTGGTTTTGTCCTTTACGTCATCCATTTTGTCAGCAGATTGTGTTCTTACCATTAAAAAAAGACCAAACTTACTAACTGTCATTAGTTTATGAAAAAATATTAGCATCCGTGCTTTCCATTGTATACCATTATCCATGGTACAGACGACAGGATGCATTAAGCTTCAAAATAAATTTAATTCCAGGATCGGATGCAAATCTCTGTGGTCAGATGTAAACATACAAGCCCATATCCCATAGAAGGGACAACATTGAAGTTCATATACTTTGTGATCAAGAATCGCTTAACTGATATATCAGAAGTATGGTTCAATGTCAATTATATCAATTTATGACATTATTTCAAAATCAAATATATGATTGGACCTGTACCATCGTTTATTATTATCTATACTTTCTAACTTTGTTATCAAATTCCGTAAGAATTTCAAAAACTCTTCATACAGCACGTGCAATTGTTAAAATTGCATTATTCTATCGTACACATCCTTCCGTGGCTTGATCAAAGTTCACATTACTTCATAATTCTTAAAAGTTATTTTATTCTCACTACACGAAATAAATACGCATCGATCTCGGACACAATAAAAACTAATTCAAACATCCAAATTTTACCCGCTTTCGTAGAAAGGACACATCAGCGACCTCTAACGAGGCATATATGAATCATATACAAATACAAATTGGCGGGGTCACGTCTTTCGTCCGACAACCTTACGAATGTAACTCCAAATATTCTCAACAACCACGCTCATATCGTAAACATCGGAAAAATAAGAAATTACAAATACTCTCCTACCTTCTCGAAATTTTTTCAGTTCTCTGAAGTGGCCAAGATCACCGTTGCACCGCTTCCGGTTCATGCGTCGTACCGTATCGGCGTCCTGAATCGTCGTTTGTTGACGCTGTTGCAACTTGTTCTTGGCTTCCAGCCGGTTCCGTGTGGATGCCTCTAGAATCACGCAATCGTTATTCAGATAGCGAGATGCCATGGTGTAACCATATCCATCGTCATCCGTTTCCATGGCTGTATCACAGGGATAGGGATCAAACGTCGATGAATCCCTACTCCCTGTATGTTCATGTATAACATCAAGTTGATTTTCTCTTCTATTAGGTGGCACATAACCGTAATACGCGCTTGACGACACGTACGGGGTAGCTACGATTCTCGCGTTGTACATATTATCGCTCATCACGGCCATATTTCCTCTCTCTCTTTTTATTTAACAAATTTATTATTATCGAACACTGAAAAATCAACACTCCTTCGTACGGCACGTTAACATCTATCGTTAAAACTTAAAAGCACACAGATACACGTAAAAAGAAACTTTAAGCAATAAAACGATCACGATGTTAACACTTTCACGGAGGATCAACGAATGTAATTCGGGTCGAAAGCCGAACCAGCCGAACTTACTCGACGGCCTATATCGGCAATACTCGGCTTTTCTCGCTCGATTTAGTTCGTTTCCGTAAACCCCCCACCACTCCATCTTCAGTTCCAGCGGTCGACCCGTACACGGAAGTTTATTATACCTATTACGACCTGACACAAGCATTTGAAGGTAACTCGTGCCGTTTATACCGTCGTGGGGGAAATTCTAGCTTTAAACATGATTTTAAAGCGTTTCAAAATACTACCGAGCATATTTCGTACTCACACACACACATGCATTGATACTTTGATCTCATTGGTCGACGGAGCGCGGCATACACACATCGTAGGGTTGAAATTTGTTGAATCCTTATGACCTGTGTATAAATTACTTGTTATGAATATGCAGCTAAGACAAGACACTCATCGTTGAAGATTTTTCAACACTTCACGAGTGGAGACTACTGTGTAAATTTACAGAAGATCGAGTACTTCGCTTCCACCTGTTTCTTGGCAAGCCGGCGACGAATTTTCGAAGGACATATGGGTAAGTAGTGAGTGATACAATAGTTAAATATAAAAGATTTCTGTAAACGACGTTCCAATTGGATTTCGTGGAGAATGTCTAATAATAGATCGACGCGAAATGCAACGTCTGGAAAAGTACGATTACTAGAGTCATATTACTTTGAAAGATTATGAGTTGTTTTTATCCCGAAGTTACTTGTTTATTACGATGCCCTTGAGAGTAAACATGTGTCATGATGCCGAATTATAATCATATATTATTCTAATAATATTAGACATCGGAGCTTATAATTCCTATGCAGATCATTTTGTATCTTTGTATTTATTCCTCAGATATATAATATACAAATCGGTTTACACATATGTCTATTAACTTTATGACAAACAATCAAGTTTTGAAATAAATTACCGGATATTGTACGAGGCTTGAACTTAAGTTGGAAAAAACCGCGAATACTCCGAACGAATAGAATACGTCTTATATTAAGAATATGCAAAGGATATATTTATGACAGGGTAATTATTCAACAAATTTCTCGTATGTATAATGAAAAATATTACGCAATGTAATAACGGCGGCAAAGAAATCATAATTAATGAAAAGGATGAGGGAGAGGGTTGGCAAACCTCATTCGCATGAAGCCTTCGCATCGTGACTCCATTTTGTAACGTGAGATTAGTTTTATACTTTAATCCATATATCGCAAGTAAACTTTTATTTAGAATGTTTTTAAGACACGTAAGGAGATTATTTCTTGCTAACATAGATTCCTCTAAGTGCAGTATACACAATCTGTCGATAATACTTGATAGTAATGTCAAAGAAGCTGTTGGAAAGCGTACGAAAGTACAGGTTAGCTGCGTTCCATTACTTTTTAACATTTCATTATCGCGCATCAATTATCATTTTATAATGATGAGTCATTAAAGTCCGATATTTAGTTAATTTATTTTGAAATTCAAGACTTTAATGTGTTTAACGTAATAGCCAAATGATCTACATTACTCGATTTGGTAAAATAACATATCACCTTAGGGATGGGTTCGTGGCGTTCGAAAGATGAAAGACAATATTTTTCTCGATATCACCGACGGATCAACTTGCACGATGTTACAAATTGTCGTACCGAAATCTAATAAGCCAGACAAATTAAGTTATGGATCTAGTATTATGGTAGAAGGAGAGTTAGCTTTGGCTCCTGATGGTAGGACTGAACTACGTGCAAATGATATTACTGTAATTGGCGCGTGCGATGTTACTGATGGATATCCATTTGCTCCAAGGAAACAATATTCTCAAGAGTACGTTAGGCAGTATTTACATTTTAGGCCAAGGACTAGACAGTTCTCTAGCTTGTTAAGACTACGCGATTTAGCTTCTGCAGCAATTGGGAATCATTTAAGAGATAGAGGCTTTATCAGCATACATACTCCGGTTTTAACTTCCAATGATTGTGAAGGTGCTGGAGAATTGTTTACTGTAAATCCTCAATCTACAGAATTACTTAAGAATATGAGAACAGAAGGTATTCCGGAAGATGAGTCATATTTCAATACTAAAGCTTTTTTGACTGTTTCTGGACAATTACATTTAGAAGCTGTTGCAAGGTGATTAAATTAGAAAATTTGTAATTAATGATGATAAAAAGTGTAGACTCAGATATTTACTATTAGGATTTTTTCAGAGCTCTTGTAAAGGTATACACTTTTGGACCTACATTTAGAGCTGAGAATTCTAAGTCCAGATTGCATTTATCAGAGTTTTATATGTTAGAAGCTGAATTAGCATTTGTTGATAATATCAATGATATAATGGATGAGGTTGAATTATTACTAAAGAATATCACTAAAGATATACTTGAAAAAGGTGCTTCTGATATGCATTCATTTGGTAGTAGCGAACCACAATGGTTAAATCAGAAATTTGCACGTATCACATATGATGATGCATTTAATATTTTGACAAATAATGCTGAAAAATTGAAACATCCAGTTCAATATGGTACTGCATTCTCTAAGGACCATGAATTATCATTAGTAGAACATAACAATAATATACCAATGTTTGTTGTTAATTGGCCAAAGGAAATTAAGTCTTTCTATATGAAAGAATGCGATAATGATCCTTCCAAGGTGAGGGTTTTCAAGTAAAATCATGAAGTAACTTTTAAACATTGTGAACATATACATTTTGCTTTTCTTCAAAGGTTGCTGCAATGGATCTTCTTGTACCTGATGTAGGAGAGTTGGTAGGAGGCAGTATACGCGAAGACAATTATGAGAAATTAAAATCAAAATTGCCTTCAGTATCTAATCTTTCGTGGTATTTAGAACTTCGTAAATATGGTAATGTGCCCACGGGTGGTTTTGGATTGGGCTTTGACAGGTTCTTGCAGTGTCTTTTAGGCATATCTAATATCAAAGACACTGTTCCCTTTCCTAGATGGCCCCACAATTGCAGTTTATGAATAAAGATTTCAGGGCTGGTGTGTACTTGATTCTTTCCCATTGAGATACAAACTTACATTGTGATCACAGTATGTGCATGACAGTTTCTGGGATGGGAAGAAATTACATTTCTACAAAACTAAGCATTGCAATTTTCATTTAGACTAATGTAGTTTATTCTAGTAAACAAGTACTCTTGTTCCATCACCAGTCCTCTTTCTCTACAAAGGTAAACACGGTTTTATCGTAATCATAGTATAATCATGTTTACTTTTGATAAAGAGGAGGCTACTAATTAGTTTTCGATTCCACCCTCATTATGAAATCTTATACTACCAAGGATAAGAAATAATATGATTCCTGTTTTGTTTTTTTTCTAAAAATAAGCTTTATTGAATACCGAGACAAATCTCAACTAATGATTAACTCTTTTATTAATACCTTTTTATTTGTTCAAATGTTCGCATTGATAGATAAAAATTCGAACTTCTAAAGTTCACCAGCAGCAGCAATTACCGTAAAGGATATTTCAGAAAGGTAAATATAGGATCATAAATAAGTAACCAAAGGAAGTCAGACCCCGAATGATCAACAAGATTTCTTTTATACAACAAAATAATCCTTCTCTAATAGTAACTGTTCTTTTTTCATTTTCTTTTTCTTGCTTACCCCATTTCGTCGTGATTATTTTTAGCATTGGTATTATGTACAGTTATAATTGATAATCGTATATCACACAATTTGTACACCTAACTAAATCGGGCAATCCTATTATTCCCTACATAACTTCGTTCATGTGTTTCGTCTGAAATAAAAGTAGGGTTTGACATTTCTACAAAACGATGCATCGAGAAATCTTCCGTGTGTTTTGCAAAGTATAAACGATATGAAACTGTCAATAAGTCTTGTGCACATCGGTAAGTCATTTCCGCCACTCCATGAAATAATGATTGCACTCGATATTATGAGGAATGCTCTACTATGCCATTTCATCCCAATTAGATCATCTCGATTACGATTAAATTATATACAGGACTTATTTTTCGTTTACCTTACGTAAAACATTAAAGATCATACACTCATACACTCACGCACGCTACAACGTTTGTTTAAACTTATACGACGTGATATTCGAATGCTCGCAGAATCATGAGAAGTGAATGATCTTCTACCTTCGTATTGATACAGTTAAAAAAGATATACAAAGAGAAATACAAAGTGGAAAGAATATGAAAAAGGGTGCAGAAAAATTCATAGAATTATATAAAAGCAAAAAAAAAGTAAGATGAGGATGGAGAAAAAGTGTTTGCGAGCGTAACTATATCAGGTCATACAAGTTGTACAAAATGAGATATACAATGTATCGATAGACTTAAAACTACATTTTTTTGTTCAGTAAACACAACAATTTTAATGACACATTTAACACACTCGAATTTTCCACTAATTCTCACGCATCATCAACATTTATATATAATACAAATACTATTTACATAATCGAGCAAAGCCCAGATAACTCTTGCCCTTTCTCTACAGGCGGTAAATTTGACAGTTTTCTACCTTGTAAAGCAGGTTTAATAGAAGCAGGCACCAAAGGCTCTGCAACCTCTTCGGTGGGTGGTTCAACTACAGGTTTCTCTTTTTCCTTTGATTCCTCTGGTTCCTTGTTAATACACAAAGGTTTCGTTATATTAATTTTAATTCGAGAAGGGCCCGCGGGTATAGCTGCTGGTGCAGAATCCAACTCTACGTTGCCATCTATGGAACTTTTCACTGCTGCATGTGTTGTATCAACTGTCGCGGCTTCAGCGATTACACTCTCATCAGGATCTATTTGCATAAATATTTCGTAACACATTTAATTAAATCGATATGTATGCACTGTATCATATTACATATGATGTACAGACCTAGAAATTTTCCCTTAAATTAATTTCGTAAATACTACAATGAGCTACAAACAGCCGAACTGCTGTGAATATTAATTTGAGTATTAAATCGAAATTATGTATGGTAAAATTGAATTATTTTGATTAGGCTGAAGTGTCAGAAATTTTAGCTGCAAGGCTCGTAGGTTGTTGACCTTTGACCTAGGTGTTAGAAAATCAGAAGGGATAATATGATACAAAACATACCTGGTTCAGGATCAGCAGGTTCCTCTTTAATTTCTACGTTGCTGAAATCAAACTGTTCCTCTTCCGGCTGTTCTTCGGGCTCGTCAATAGGTTCTTCTTTAATTTTAATATTCTCAAAAGGTTTATCTACATTTTCCGTTTCAAGCGCTTCCGTTTCGGCTGGTAATTGTGTATTTTCTTTCTCTACGCTTTCGGCATTTGTGTTTTCTTCGTTATTTTGTTCTACTTGTTCTTCCTCTACCTTATCAGTTTGAACGGTTTCTGTGTTCTCGATAGACGTAGATTCTTCAACAGTATTCTCAACTTCGGAAGCTTCCTCCTCCTCAACATTCTTTTCTATTGTATTATCTACAATTTCTGCCGCTTCTGTTTCTGTTTCGTCAGTATTTAACGTTTCCGTCGTTACTTCTTCAGCTTTACCTTCGTCAATGGAAGTTTCTTCAGCAATCTCTTTCTTTTCTTCTTCCATCTCTTCGATCGTTTCTTCAAGTGCCAAAGCCGATTTTTCCAAGGCTCTCTAACGGTGTAAAAATGAAATTGTAAGTTTTCTATCCACGAAGTAGAAGAATAAATTGAAAACGGAAGTATACATTACTCATAACTAATTGACGTGCAGTAAAGGAATTATGCAACGAAGAAACTTCAGTTTTTTGCCACGATTTTCGAAAGTGCACGTGATTCCGCGTGAAGTTTAACTTTTACATATATACAAGGAAGTTTGTTATTATTCAATGTAAAGAAAAGTAATGCAACTTTCGTTTAAACACGTCAGAAGGACTGACAAGAATTTCGATAGAAGAATATATATAATCTTTACCTTTATTATCCTACACATCTACAAAATGCAGAAAACTAATATATAATAATAGAAAAATTAGGGTTTACATGTGCTCGTTCTATGAAAAGAAAAGAACAAGGGAAAAAAAAACTAAAAGAAAAGAATCTTATTCCGTTGCCTTTACGCTACACATCATCGAGTGCCTAATTACATTTTACTACGATTATGAAAGTGAAGGAGATTCTCTGCAAGTGCAACATATGAATATTAATTATGAAGCAGCACATACCACAAGACTCTTTTCCTATATTTGTAAGAATGCAACAAATGGAAAATTCGTTAATGAACTTATACTCAGAATTAATTGATTGGAATAATGACAGAAAATTTATAACATAGGACAAAAGCGAAAGACAAAAAGGAAAGTAACCAACCTTATAATCTTCAAGACACAAGGGATGATAATTTTTCCCTTCAAAATTAACGGCTGGACGTAAATGCCATTCTTCCTTCTCTTCGTTATAAAACTGTTCAAATGTGTCATGACACACTTGACACCTAGAATCCTCGTCGGATCCAGTAGGAACGCTTGGTTGCATAGTTTCCTGAGGAGAATCTTCTGCGGCAACACCTTCCGTGTCGATCGTTTGTTTTTCAGTCTCAAACCAACTTTGTGCTGAAGAAAACAATGAATTTTTGTGAGCTTCATATTTCCAATTGGATAACAATCGAAAAGTACAAAGGAAAGGAGTTACATATACCTCTGTCTTCCAAGTCTTCAATCTCTTCAAACTGTATCCAATCGCTAACATCGTAATACCAAGGTCTCGAATGAGCCTTCCTCGCGGAATCTCTTTCTCGTCTATTTTGTCTAAAGTGCCAATCCAAATGGTGGCTGTACCTAGTTGCAAGTTCAGGCGCAAATCTAGCACCGCAAGAACTACATTGCATGCCGCTGTACAATGACGTCGCGATAGCTGGTTGTTTGCTGCAGGTAGACAAATGTTTCATATTTAAAAGAAAATTTTCACTTATAATTGTAACACTGAAGCCACAAGTGAAAATGACCAGTTCCAAACTCTAAAAGCTCTCCACTTCTATCTTATAAAACTTAACCGTTTGCGTACCAGAGGATTTTCACCATACCAGAGTATCTACGAAATGAGCTTGGTTTTTTCGACACGAAATCTGAAGAACGGCCCGTGGTACGCAAACGGTTAAATTACTTTGATCATCTTCTTTACTTACACTTTGAGCGTTTCCGGTTTATCGAAAGAAACTGGCATAATTTCAGTATCCTTCTTTTCCTCTTCCTCTGGCTTCTTTTGCTCGGAAAGATTCGGGACGATGCCGGTTTCCACCAATCTTTGAAACAATTCACTCATATTCAGAGGTAGGGTCAAGGCTGGGGCAGGTGCTGGTGAATTTTCAATTGGTTCTGCTTGATAAGATAAGCCAGAAGCTGGTGCCATTGCCGATGGTAGCACAGATGACAACATATCCAATTGGAGGTCTGAAACGAATAGAATTTTTGCTACAAGACTAATGAAATGTATCATAAAAGAATACGATGATCCTGGAACTTAGTATGCTAGTTTGAAATGAAGTGTGAATTCGGAAAATATAATATTTACCCGGTTTAGGAGTAGATCTGAGATCGGAACCATCTTGCGACGTTGATTCGGGTTCTATGGATGAGAATGGAGCTGGTGCTGGTGCTGTATCTACTTTCGGTTTTTGCGGCATGAGAGGAGGAGTCGGTGGTGATTCTATGGGTTCTTCGCCTCTCATTCCTGCAATCTTAACGTATCCGGCACGGAAGCCTCTTGGCAGTACCGAAAATCTTATAAAATGTTTCTTATCTCTGACAATGATAGGCTTAGGCAATCCTCCGAATTCGACTTTAAACGGACGACCATTTAAAAGTACCGTTTGTAAAGCATCTGTGAATTCAAGCGTATGAGGCTTTCCTTCAATTTCAAATCTGTAAAAGAAACATATACATTGAAAATATGCAAAAGCTATGATATACTTCTTTTTACGCTATAAATATATAGCTAGCTTACATTTGTGGTTTTGCATCGAGAAATACGGGAACCATGTTTCTCGCGTTAATGATTAGATTAATTTTAGCAACAACCAAGTCCGTTCTCTTTACAGTGCCAATTTTAACTTGTGGTGGTGGTCCTTCTAGCTTTACGCTAACTTTCTTTCCTCCGAGATCTATTGTTACCGGCATACCGCCGAAATAACATTCGTACCAGCGATCATCAACGTATAATTCTCTCGTAGGAGCACCTAATTTAATCCTATAAATAAAAACTGTCAGATGCTTCATTTCTGAGAAAAATTCCATAGTTTTTAAAGTATAATTATACTCTTGCAAAAAACATTCTCTAGAGTAGTGCGTTATAGCGGAAATTTGAAAAAGAATTTTAGGAGGTACAGGATGTATAAATATGAACGTACCTGTGAACTTCACCATCGTACATGAATTCTTTATATTGATCATTAAATGCACATGTTATCGTATCTTTATCATCGATAAGTATTCGTCTAATGCCATCCTGGAATCCAATTTCCCTCGGATCATCCCATTTCATGAACACCACACCAGTTTGTCCATAATATCTAATTTCACGTGGTACATTATCGATATTTATAGACTTCATAGTATCCCTGGATATCTCATCCAATAATTTCGGATCCGGTGGCGGCAATTCACGGCTATGAGGTCCTTGATTCTTCATTGATCCGTAACTTTGATCGTTATCTTCGATATCATATTTCGAAGATGAATTCGGAGATACATTTCTTCCTAAAGGAGGTAGATTCGGATTGGACATAAGATTCGACATAGGTCCATTGTTCATCATCATTCCTGGTCCATTCATTCCTTGCATTGATATCGGATTAGGCATACCCATAGGTCCGATGGGACCGTTAGATAACAGATTTGACATAATCGGTCCATTGGGTCCCATCGGTCCCATCATGCCAGGTCCTAGACGAGGATTTGGACCAATTCCATGATTAAAACCACCGTGGTACTGATAGTCTGGTCTCATTGGTCCAAAGTGCCTTGGATTCTGCCATGGACCTACAGGTCTAAAATCTGAATTAAAGTGTCCTTGTGGGCCACCATATGGAGGTCCCGGTGGATGTGCCCATGGTCCAGGTTGCTGCCACGGTTGATTTTGCCATCTTGGACCATTTGGATTTCTAGGAATAGGATGTTCTTTGGCTCTCATTACTTCTTTCTCTGCCGAAGGACTAAATGTAGGTGCACGTTCACTTGTACCAGCTATATCTATATTGGCACCCTTTTCCCATACGATTGAACCCGTTTCCTTCTCTTTACGTTGTGCAGCTCTCAATTTTCGATCTTCGCTCATGTGCAAAACCTCTTGGATAAGAGTATTGTACTGTGTCTTGGTAATAGATCCTTGATTCAATTGCTCGGCTGCTTGCTTCATTATTATTTCGATGTTTCTATCTTCATTTCTATCAGGTTTATCATTTTCTCGTCCTCTTCGACCTGTTCTACCGTCTTGATCCTCATTCGACAATGTTCGTCTTCTCTCTTTGGGATCATCTGGAAGTTTATTGTAAAGCCTAAGCCTACCCAATCTATCTCTATTACGATCTCTTTCGCGTTTGTCATCGCCATTGTTAATTTGCTTCTCTCTGTCGCTCTTCGATGGTGTCTTTAATTTCGCCCAACTATCTTTGCCATCCTCACCAGATATTACTGGGGGAGGCGGCGTCGGTGGTCGTCCAGCTTTAGGATGAGTCAGTGTACGTAAATCGACATCTTCATTTCCAAATAGGCTGTAAAATAAAATCAACATAATTCATTGTATCGATAATTCGACAGCGTTAAGAAATGAACTGAAGTAATTAAAGAGGAAGGGGATACACACGCGTCGAACTTCTCAGCCTTCGTTTTCTTCATTAAACTCGATTCAATGTGCTCGGAACTCTGTCGTTTGTTGGTGTTAACTGGTGGCGGTAACACACGCAAATCTAAGTCCTCCTCTGAAAAACATTTGACAATAAAGTGAAATAATTCATATATCGAAATGTATTGTATGTACATTAAATTTTACCAGCATACAGGATCTTTTCATCCTCTTATATTTGCATGCTAGTTCTATATCTTGAAAAAGTGTTTAAAAAAATGTGCACTTCATTTAAAATGAAGAGATATATATGTATGTATACATAGTGTTTATAAACAAAACATGTTTATATTTCACCCTTTACAATCTTGAAAACTGTAAACCAGGGATAAAATATATGGACGTCATCCTGATGTGTAAATACTTAAGATAAAGTGTGGCATTAATGAAACAAAGATAATTTCGTCAATTACCGTCGACAAAAACCCATAACACAGAACTCAACTTACTATTAGATAACACATGATCTTTCATAAGTTCTTTGTAGAATCTTAGAAAATCTACGTGATGAATGCCAGTTATTAACTCACTCTTTTCCATTACAGAAGCAGCAGCACCTGGAAGAGGCAGTGTTGCTCTCAAGTCTTCGTCTTTGCTGGACGATTCCAATGTCGGTTCCGTTGCTGTTTGAGCATTCCCAGAATTTGCTGGAGAGCGCTCTGGACTAAGACTGTCATCCTTGTTTCGCCTTACATAATTTCTCTGTCTAGCATTTGGTCTGATCTCTTTAAATGTAGGTGGATGAGGAGGAGATACTATCAATGAACCAGATTGCTCCTCCTCAGTAACACCCCCGGAACTGCTTAGACTTGAATTGCATTTCATATCGTTACGCCTGGGAATTCTATACGGAGGGCTGGGACTGCGCTTTCTCGATTTTGTGTTCTTCTTTCGGTTTTTAGAGGTTTGGAAGGACTGAGGAGAGGTACGCGAGGATGGTGAACTGTCTCCACTGTCTTTTTCACGAGATTTCGATCTAACTGGACTTGCATCTCTGTCGACTTTCGGAATCTTACTCGGTGATGATTGAGGTTGCTTAGATCGCGATTTGTTACCTATCTTCCTATGCGACGACTTGGAGGAAGTGGAAGATTTATCGATTGTCGAAGACGAAGAACTACGAGAATTCGAGTTCTTCGAGTCTTTCAACTTGGAGTCACCACTCCCACTTCCTCTATTGCTCGCAGGCAATGTTAGAGAACTATTACTACACGCCGATAGAATTTGTAAACCCTTGGAACTATTACTGTTTAGGTTACCACTACTATTACTAGACAATCGAGGGTCTTTCTTTTGACTTGTTCGATGCGAGACAGCATCTTTATTTGCGTTACCACTGAAATTTTTATTATTATTGTTGATGTTCGTATTAGCATTATTGTTATTACTAGCGTTTATCGTCGCAGTATCGGAGCCGGCAAGATTTGTCGGAGACTTGTTGATAGTGCTAGTCACAGCCTGTTTCGAAAGTAACTGCTGTTTTAATTGATCTGAAAGTACAGTGTTTGTATTTGCCGCTAGCTGTATTTGGCCTTCACCCCGGGAATCCTTTTGGCATGGTGTACTTATTCGCTGACGAGGATCCACATTCGAAACTGCCACTTCTTGTGCAGGTGTAGTCTTCAATCTTGGATCACGAGACACAGGTCTAGCTGAAGCTACTGCTATACTGCTAGCTGGTGCGATTCGTGGACCATTGTTCGTTCCTGCATTTTTCAGAAGCGAAGCTGTTGCTGCTGGAAACTGTAAACAAGAGGAAGAACGTTTTGAATAGAAGTACATTAATTCAAAAAGATATAATTATTGATTTCACGATGTAATAGTACAATTATATATCGGACAATTACCTGTTTTGATACTTGTTTTGGTATCTGATTGGATACAATACATGCTACAGGTTTTCCTTGAGTAGCAGTCTCAGTACTAGACGTAACATGCGCCGTAGACGCAGCCTGTAATTAGTGTTAAGTTTTCATTTGTTCTTAATCATACAATTGTAATGTTATATTAACTTTCTCATTTACCAATTCCGCAGCCTTCAAATTTACAGCTTGTTTATTAAGCTGCCTTTGTTGTTGTTCTAAGCTAACCTCAGTCTGGAGTAATTCTAATTCAATCTTTTTCTTTTGTAATTCTAATAATTCTCTTTGTTTCTTTAACAACTGTTCCCTCATTGCTGCTTCTGTGGGAGTCACAGGTTCACCTGGAGGTAACTTAACAGATGGTACAATTGGTTGAACAATCGATGTTGCTGGTTGTTGAGGCTAAAAAGAAATCGTATTATTTACATATATTCCTTTCTTTATAAATGATCGAATTATGAAAGTTTAGTCATCTAACCATTGATAAGAAACGAGGATTAACGTGTATAGACCCTGAAGAAATACCAGTTGGAGAGGCAGTGATCGGCCAGGCTGGATCAATACTTTGCACCCGTACATCTAATGAAAATAGCTTTTTTGCAGGAAATACATCGTTCCACGTTTGCCTCAACTTCCACATACTGGCTCTTGTATTCTCATCCACCTGTTCAGTTATGCAAGGTTACATATATTGAATACTTATGTACTTTCTATAGAAGGAAAATGATCTGTAGATTCATAGAGAGAAGTTTCCTTGACAGTATTAAAAATGAAAGAACAAAAGTTCAATGACATGGCAGTGCAATTATCTTATAGCAGAGAAAGTATAAAGTTACTCCTTTACTGGTGCATATTAACTTTGATACTGTAGACTAAGTACTAAATGTACTCAACAGTTACATTCTAATACTGTTTAACAAATTCAGAAGTACACAAGCAACTTTAGCTTCCTTCTAAGTTTTCCTTCTATGATGTAGCTTACAGATTTTTATATGTTAAGATTCTTAAAAAAGAAAAAAAAAATAGAGGACATTACCTTCTCAAATACTCCACAAAATGTATTTACAATATTTTGTGTGAACAAGTTTAAATAAGCACTATTAACATTCTTCACAATGGAATCAATCAAATATAGCACAGGTAGCTTGATGTCACTTCTCACCTGTTGAAACAAAATAATAAATTGTATTTATATTATTTTACAATATGAGGTAATTCTAACTTTCAATTTTCACAAGAAATATTTCATTTATATGAATTTTCAATTCACAAATGAAAGATCAAAATCATCGATTGCTTTATTTCAATGTAATTATATAATAATTACGAAATTCTTGCAAAATTTGTATAGATTATTAAAAATATAAAAACCAATGTAAAGTCTGTTTTAAAGTTGAATTATTTTTTAAATATATCTATATATTTCATTGAAATAATTTATTACATAGTTTTTAACAATTAAATGTGTTAATGTTCATGTATTTGTTATGTTCTATGCACAAAAATTATACGAATTTTGGTAGTTTTCCAAGTCCATCATACTTAGGAAGATATCAATAAAAATGCAAAAGGGTTGATAAGTTTTTACAAGTAAAGATATTATTATATTATATTAAAGAATAATGTTAAATATGTATGTTACTGGGAAAACCACAGATTAGCTGTTAATAACTTATACAATAATTTATGAAACAGTAGTACCCTGTATAACACTGAAGGTATATTCTGTGCTAAGTTCCACTTTCATAGTTGCCTTTAATACTTCCCTTAATTATAAAACACAGGAGCTAATAAGCTTACAATTTTCTTTTTGATTTGACTGTATGAATTTTTAATTGTATTATACAAGATCCTACTAGATATTTTAAAATTGTTAAAATTTAATACTGCACTAGGATATAGCTATGATCAATAAGTAACCTTTTGTAGGTGATTTTCAACAGCTTGAACAATTGCTGGTGCATGCTCAATGTTGTCCTCTGCCAACATTGTCAACATGTTGATCAATGGCTTGCTGTTGATTGTTAAATCCGACAAAGATGAGATATACTCATCGGCTATCTCCTTGGACTTGGTTGATGTCATCTTGCCGAATTGCCAATCAGTAAATGCAACAAATCTTCTTTGAATTGACAATGGTGATTACGCTAAGAAATATGGAAGAAAATAGTTAAGAAACTGGATTATAGCTCTTCTTAGAGGAAGGCAATGAAACATACACGTATCATTTCTTGACACTTTATTCTCAAGGTTTGATGGATTTATATTCACAAGAATTTATAGAATTAAGTAATGATGCAACTTCAATGATTCCATACTTTGAATAAAGTAATATTCTCATAGTAGACTAATTTCAAAAGCATTATGCTTTACAACATATTTTTAATAATGATAAGAAATGAATAACAGAGAGGAATTATTTTTTAAACAAGATTCATTATATGTGCTTACGAAACATTTTCGAATAAATTAAAACGGAAATATTATAATTATCATCCTTTATTTAAAACGTAATGTAAATACTTAAGAAACATTAATTTTCAATACAAGCAAACATATGAAATATTCATTTCTACGATCTATTATAATACATTAACAATAAAAACAATAAATTTTCTACGTTAGATACAATAGATGTGATTTGTGAGCTTTATGTGACTAAACGATTCCACTTTCACTAAAGGTATATAGGACAATAATAATTAAACACGTTTACAATATCCTAGAGACATTGCTCACAGCAATAGAAATTAATAAGAACGATGACCTTAAGCTGCAAGGCTCGTGAAAAGAAATTAACACGTTACCGCTTCTATTTATGGAATATTATCTGGAAACTCTCACAAAAAGTTGATAAGTCTCACGTAACTGAATATTGATTTTTTTTCCTTTACGATTTCACAATTTTTACATTTATGAAATACATGTCGTTACATTGCTATCGTAACTTCCGCACGCGATTTCGAAGTCATGTATGAATACGTAAGTGTACACGAATAGCTAACACGCATCTGGATTTCCTCAACGCCCGTTCAGCAAACTTAAATGCGACATAGAGAAATGTGACTTAATATGTTACAGGGGTACATACAGAGAACACTAAAAATTACACCGTTTAACAATTACCTTATTAGCGCATTTCGGTAAACAGGAACATCCCGAATAACGATTATTTTGACTTTTCGCGAAAATCACGCGGACACTACTGCTTACACTAAACGGGGATATCCACGTAAAATGGCTACCATTCCTTTGTACCTTCTAACGGGATTACGAATATATAACGTGACTTTGGATTGGTTAGTTTTAGTACTCTGTCGGTTGAATTTTAGTAATCCACCAATGAAATGCGACGGTTTAAAGTCCAAACGGTTTGCGTTAGTAGAATGAAATTTCATAACTAACCGCTCGCGTCGCTAGTATGCATGATGAAAGGTTAAAGTTGCATTTTCATTGCAGCGAATTATTTAAGCCGAATGCACATGAATGAAAAAGAAAATGATAATGTAATTGATTACCAAGATTTCGTGATCTTTTGTAATGCTAAAAGAAATGTTCTTTTTTTGTGCCATGTGGGATATATTAAGTGCGATTCATTGTGAATTATTAAAGTCTGATGAGTTTATCGTAGCCAAGGTCTACGGGGCGTAATTGGGACGAATAAATATTATGTATTTCTAATTGCAACTATATCTTTTTGCATTGTTAAAAGAAACGACATTTCTTTATGCTTGACCAAATATAACATAGCGTTTTGACGTAATTTAAAGTAATATTATAATTCTACGACGGCCAAAGTAATTTCATTATAGTAGAATGTAATTACTTTGCCTTTGACAGTTTATCCTTTGCTGTACCACTATTATACGAAATCGGAAACAGGTTTTAAGTTCTTATCAAAGATTTCATTCCGATAAAAACATATATTTTAGACGTTCTCATGAAACAGGCGCAAAGTGAAATTTCTGTGGTTTAAAAGAATTTGTATCACTTTTGCCCAAAATACGAAAAGATTTTTTCCCCAATTAGGTATGTTCCAGTGTTACCGAAAGACTTAACTCGTCAGTGTGAAATGCAAAGTAACCGCGAAGGTATCATAAAAAATACGATTTTGAATCGAATATAAGTGAATGTACGATAAAGGAAACGTCGCGCCTAATTGTCGCGCGGTATCAGGACATTACGTAATATCCGGTAAAAGCAGCCAATACGGTGTTTCCAATTTTGTCAATCCATGCGTGATTTCAGGAACATCATTATTTCCAAATCAAGAGCAGGATGATGTGTGATTCAATGGCGGGGACAGGAGAAAACGTCACTTTGACAGAATGGCAAAGTGTCTGGAAAGTGAGCCACGTAATATCCTAAGCTTATTCAAGTTCTTATTTCGTTGTAATAAGATACCGTGAATTTAACAAGTGGCGAGAAAAAAAAAGACTGCTTCGGAAACAATGCTGTAAATCGTTTTCTCTTGTACAATTGAAAAGATAGGTGCGCTTCAAGGGGACAAAAAAAACTGTACTTCTCGAGGCACTGTCAAAGTGAACAGACGCTGAAATTGTACGTGTCGTACATTTTGCAAATGATTTGTTAGATTTATTTCATACGGGTATACCTGGCCGTGATACTGTACGACTGTGATGGAGGATTACAAGTTTCTCTTTAAAGTCGTCCTCGTTGGAAACGCGGGTGTCGGCAAGACATGTCTAGTGCGGAGATTTACTCAGGTATTAAAGTGCTCTGTTTACTTTACATTATCCGCTTTTAGAAGCGTATGAGAACTTTTATTTGACATAATAGTATACAAATCTTTATTGTTTCTTTTTTTTCGGTAGAAGATTCATGAGAGCAATTGTGTTTTGTTATTTTTTCGAGAGGTCTTAATTGAAATTGTCGAGCAGCGAGAGAATTTTGTATTATTTTATCGTATTTGCCGATATGTTGATTGCATTATAAACGTGCATCTGTAATAATATTTATATATATATATATATATATGATATATATGTTGTAAATGTGTGTATGTTTACATATAGGGTTTATTTCCTCCTGGTCAGGGTGCAACAATAGGAGTTGATTTTATGATTAAGACTGTGGAAGTAGAAAATGAGAAAGTTAAGGTATATGCATGGTGCAATACATTATGATTTAATCTGTATCACTATTTTTTTGCTTTCTTCTTTTACATTCTTTTTGTGTAATGTGAAATCAGTGTTAACTTTCTTTTAGCTTCAAATCTGGGATACCGCTGGACAGGAAAGGTTTCGTACGATAACTCAGAGTTATTATAGGTCTGCTCATGCTTTGATTTTAGTATATGATATTTCTTGTCAGCCAACGTTTGATTGTTTACCAGATTGGTTGAGAGAAATTGAAGAATACGCGAGTAATAAAGTTCTTAGGATATTAGTAGGTAAATGATAGACAATTAATGATAGATTATGTATTAATGCATTATGTTGATTATATGAATTATACTTTGTATATATGATAATACTGTAGCATAGAAAAATTGGCGTTGTATATTAAGGTATATGTTTAATAGGCAATAAAATCGATCGGGAGGATAGAGAAATACCTACTCATGTAGGGGAAGATTTTGCACAAAGGCATGGAATGTACTTTCTGGAGACTTCTGCCAAGGAAGCAGAAAATGTTGAGAGGCTGTTCATGGAAATTGCAGCAGAACTTATGGAAGTACGTGATTAATATGTAGCTTAGAAGTGGATATATCTTGTACAAATTTATATTCATGGTTTAATTACTTCATAATTTCAGCAAGCACGTAGCAAAGAACTACCTAGATACGAAACAAATACAACATCTATAAATGGAAAGACAACATCAATTGGTGATACAAGTAATTGTGGTTGCAGTCGACTTTCTTAAGTAGTTTTTTTATGTAACAATAAGTCACTTGGAACGAATAAGAAGTTTCATTTGCTAGATATATATGTAGAATTATGTCATACATTTTTTATAGAACATGGAGATTAAACACAATACTAGTAAATTTTCCATATATAACTGAGGGAAAATCTAGTACTTGCACATCTTTGATATTATATATTAGTACCCCGTGTTAGATTATATAAATTATATTATTTTTGTTGTACACAAATATCTAATACTTGAAACTGAAATGAGCATTAACTATGTTGATATATATTTGTTCACGAAACATTGTGTTTCCATGGATGAACAACATAATGATATTTTCTGTTGAGATTTTATATGATTGAAGTATATTAGTAATAAAGAAATTTGTGGCCTGTGATTGGGCATTTAATGTCGTCATGAATAAGCTTCTGTTTTCTAGATTTTGTATAGTATTTTTTGTTGTTTTGGAAAGTACAAATAGATGTTATTATATTCAGTGACAAAGTTCAAAGTCATCTTGGCAGGCGCACGATTTTTATTGGAAATTACATGCCTAATATGGACAAAAAAATTTCTTTTCAATGAGAAATGTATATGTATGAATATATATTATGCTACTGTAAGAAAGTCAACTGAAGCACATTAATAATAATAATACTATAAGTTTTTAACATGCATTAACCAACGAAAATAATCATTACCTAATGCTTCTAAATTACTTCCTCGATCATTATTGCAAAATGCAAAGGATGGATGTATGTTGTAGATTTTCGTATTGGCATTTATGTAACCAAAGGTTTGTTAAATTGGTCTAATAACTTAGACTTTTTAAAACAGATATTCATTCCTTCTTGTTTTGTTTGTGTATTGTTTAATGTTACACAACAGAGATCATTTATTGTTTATATTCAAGAGATTCCGATCGAGTGTACTATCGAAGAGTTATACACCTTTGTTAGTACATTATTCTAGTCTACATGATTTTATATATCGATTATAAGAAATTATAAACGATTTTATATATTCCGATATTTTCGTTAACTCTGCAATACTTTATTACACTTCTTAATTTTATACAAAACATTTTATTGCACAGATTTGTATGTAAATTTTCTATTTATTGCCCGTTCTTTTCGATTGTTAATCACGTAAGACATCGAAAACTTGTGAAATAAGGATATACATGTGCATTTTTACACGTGTACTTTGTACAATAGTTTCAAATGTTATCTTATTAAAAACCTAGAGATTGAGTAATTTATATAATGAAATTATTATTATATATGTATGGGAAATTATTAAGTATATACAGTGTTGTTTCATGTAACTTCAAGTCTTATTTCGTGTATGTTATAATATGGCGCATTCCGCGGCATAATCATCATCATAATACTTACATAAGTAGCTCTTAAAAACAAAAAGAAAAAGACAAACAGGAATTCCAAGTTTCTTGTTATTGTGCACTAACATTTTATTTGGAATACTATATACAATAAATTAAAAATACAGAACATGAACAAAGACTTGTAATGAAATTTATGCTGATAAGAACATATCATTTTTTTTTTGTAAAGGTAAAAATGAAAACTGTATTACAAACTACCAGTCCAAACATATTTATAGGAATTCGTCTTATGCACTAAACTTTGAACGTTGTACTGTTTATCAATGTCCATCTGCGTTATTTGTCGTGAAATCGAAAGCCTTAAAGTATCATTTATTGTTTTTTCCTTTGAAAAGGAAAAAAAACCATCATATTGATATTTCTGAAAACTCATTTTGTGCTTTCGAGAGAATAATATATAGAATGTTTTTACGATAATCAATTTCACTTGATTTCTTTAATGTGTTCGTTTTGTACTTTACATGTATTACATGCGGATCATGGTGAGCCAGAAAGTGAATGCAAGGATGAACCTGATACGACAGATACGTTCTAACTTTTGTAGATTAGTAAGATTCGTAATATTCTCATATTATGTAAGTTTGTTATAAATTTTTACCAAATTTGCTTACCGACATCGGACACGAATAAATAAACTTGCAACGCATCATTATATGTATGTTTACATAAAAAACTTCTCTTTCATATATTCACGAATCTAAACTTCTCTGCGAGATAAAATTAATACAACATAACGATTTGATTACTAACGTAAATGATCAATAAATTATTTTACTTTAAAAGAAATGCATTTTACATCACTCTCAAACATCTTGGAAAAAGTCTTTCAATTGTGTTTGTTTAAGAGATAATTCAAATAATCGATCTTGAGTGGCTGGATCCAGAGCTTCTGCTTTAGGTGGATTAATGCTACAGTTATTGATGTATGCGCCACCGTATTCTTCGATGTCTTTGCTCAGCGATGTATAGACAATAGGAACAGCTCCTTGATCCGGAGACTGAAAAAAATATATGTGTTCTGTAGTAATATATTGACATTAGATTTCAGAAGCTATATTGGTCCTAATTGTTTACCTTGAAGAGTGGCTTCAAAAAAATCTTTAATTTCAACATAATTGTTGTCCGGAAAAGGTCTGTAAGAACTATGCCTGGATGTACACAATATGCTTTTATATCAAGCCCCCTTTTTTGAAGAAGATCTTGTAATTTTAATGTAAATACTTGCTGTGCAAATTTACTCTGTATATATCCTACTTCGGGAACGTATCTGTCCCTATAAAATGAAGTAAATTTAATATATATATATATACATATGTATGCAATTTGTGAGTATATTAAAGTTAGTGTCGCAGTACTTTGGATTTGTGTCCTCAAAATTAATGTTGCCCAAAAGGAGAGCACAGGAAGTAATATTGACAATTCTACTACATTGACCAGGAATTCCACCAGCCTTAAGCAATGGCAAGAGGAGTGCTGTTAATAAAAAGTGTGAGAGATAATTTACACCCCATTGTTCTTCAAAGCCATTTTCCGTTTCTTTGTAGGGTGTAAACATGACAGCAGCTATAAGTCAAAAACATAATTAGTGCCTGTAATTTCACAATACAATGCCTACAGTTTTATTCAGTGTGAATGAAAATTTTAATTTAAACAGATTTAATAATTCTTAGAAATACCATTGTTAATTAGAACATGAATTTTCTGATAATCCTTTCTTATCTGTGCAGCAAAGTCTCTGACAGATTTCAGAGAGCTATTGTCAAGTTTGTACACTTTTGTTTTGCCCATTTTAATGCCAGATTCTCTTAGTCCTTTTATCATTTTCTCACCAGCAACAGGATTTCTGCAAGCTAGAAAAAAAACGATTAAACAAATATTAGTTCATAAAATATTGATAATCATTTTCTATAAATAATGTAGATTGTCAACATAATACTCCACATTTTTCAATGATCTTACCAACTATTACTTCCATGTCAAGCTTAAGAAGTAGTTTGACCACTTCAACACTAATACCTCTAGACCCTCCAGTTATAATCACAGTTTTTCCAGTTTGCAAAGGATAATCTAAAAAAAAAAGATATTGATCTATGTGTGGCAATTATTTCTGGCAATAATAGCATTGGTATTAATAATAATTGTTAGAATATTTGTTAGGTAATATTTTCTGTACTAACTATGTCAATGTGCTATTTTTTTAAATTGCTTAATTACAGTTATGAAATCAATGCTAGGATTGTAAGTTCTATAACTTATCACTTTTTACATTTACTTTTAAGTAAATGTAACACATTTATTACAATTGACGCTAATAATTTATTAAAAGTAAAGGATATTTTGTTACATTTAATTTGTTTTCTTTTTATAATCTACTTTGCGGGAATTTCACAACTTTCGAAAAGTTCATGTAGAACGCGTGATCATTCGATCGGACTTACCATTAATATTACATTTATTGCTCCAGTTTGTAATAATATCCTTGAGAGCAATCGTGGATAATCTCATCGAATAGAAATTACGTTCCAATGCAAGAGACAAACTTTCTCGAAATATACGATAAAGAAACGCACTTAAAACTACTGCAGAAACCGTGCCGATGTAAAACATTTTGAAGACCGTTTCCGTCGAAAACTCACGTTATTTTTATGAAATGCAAGCGAACGATTATTTTTCATACAAGATATATGTTTTACACTGTATGAACTCACGCTGCTAAGTGAATACCTTGCTAAGTGAAGTCTTCAACCTCCGTTAAGCTACTTTCCCCTTTTACATTCTAGCAAGACTTCTACCGTTATATCGGGTCACGCTGGTATCCTCCGCCTTCGAAACAGCCCGCAGAGCATCTCATTCTGAAAGGCGTCTTTTAGATATCTTTTTTCAGATGACGTTCAGAGACATTAAAAATTCAAAAATATCTTATATTTTTATATTATATATATAATATTTTATATTTTACATACAAAAATGTATGTCGAGAAAGGTGGTTTTACTTTTGAATCAAAGGATTTCAAAATAAAGCGGATATACTACGTAGATCCACGTATGTTATTTGTTTTATTTGACATTGTTGTCAGTAGTTCGATCGAATGTCGGTAAAGCATGATACGTAGCGTATCATCCACTCCATCTATCAGTGAATCGAGAAGTTTGAAAAACGAAATTCAGGGCGATTATTGGGATACCCGAGGTTAAGTGAATTACATATGCACGCAGTGACTCTGCGTAGATGCGTTGGATGGTTTAATTCTTGACTTATATTTTCTATTATTTCTCATTAGAGGTTTAGATCTTTTGTTAACATAGTGAAACTCTGCTGGATAACATTACAAGGTAAATGAAATATTATTAACCGTCTCGAGAGAGACGATCATTTCGTTGATTTTCATTATCGTTTATTAGCATAATTCTTAATGTCAAACGGTGAAGTAAAACTGAATTCCTACGGTGGACTTTGATTCATAATGTATATTATAATATACGTGTAAAAGAAAACAAAAAATAATACTCTGTCGTCATTTTCTCTGCTATTCTGTATTCGTTCCGATAATTATACAAAGTCACTCGTCATTGTATATTTAATGACACAAATTAGCCGCTTTCACTTAAAAAAATGACGTGGAATTCCGTTTCCTTCACATATTTTCGTAAAGTTTTATTCTAGTAAGTCCTACGTGTACTTTACAGCTCTGTAAAGCCTGTAATCTCTCAAGATAAACTGCACTCTAGACTTTTCTATGATTAAGGTTGTTCTTTCTTGTTTGAGCTGATTTTCTGTCTCTTTCCATAGGATGGCGGATACAACAACAACAGGACCTAGTGATACGCCTCCACAAGCGGAGAAAGGTTGGCATGTGTTAAAACAGCATGTTATGAACAATAAGATCGAAATGGGATTATGGGTTACACGACTTTTGTCTATTATCTTCACCATTGGCTACATTATACCTATATTTGGGTATGTTTTGTACTCTTCATAATATTCCAATTTGTTATTGTAACTATTAACAAAAAATGTAATACTCACTGTGTTCTTTCAGCAACCCTTACAATATTTATTACAAAGTGTTAATGAGCAATGCAGCTACCAGTGCGTTACGTCTTCATCAGAGGGTGCTATGTGTTCAACCAAACAGACACTTCCTGGCAGCCTTACTTGTTGAGGATTCTTGCCACTATTTATTTTATTCTTTAATATTCTTATATGTAGCTCCTGTTACATGTATCCTTTCTATAGTACAAATTTCAGGATATTTCATTTGTTATCTTAATTTCAGTAATAACAATTTTTATCATTTATATAGATGAGGGTAAATTTGATTCTTTAGTACGCTAAGATTACGATTTTCAAGAATTTTTTCCCATAGAGTTGCAAAAAATATGCAACATTTAACATCTTATATGTGCTGTATAAGCTTGAGTGACGTTTATTTACGGGTAGGAATACATTACATGGTACATATTCGCGAACAGTCTAAATTCACATATGAGCACCCTCCATAAATGTAGCGTTAATATTTGATAGACCAAATCAGACAAGAGGTTTTTAGATACGTATTACAAAGTAAATATCAAAGCTATACTGCAAAAATATACAAATATGTACGGTACATGGTATAACTGTCCGCCAACATGATAAACTTGTCAAGAATCTATGATATCTCTTTGTGCTTACAAACTGAAACACAAAACATACAAACTAGACACGTAATCATACTTGTAAACAACTCTACATGGTACTTAGCCCACATCGAACAAGAAATAACTAAGGTGCTTTCCCTCCCGATATGTTTTAAAGTAATTTCAGGGAGGGATAATATGTTCAACAAAATGTTTAGAATTACAATTCTCTTAGTTAACACTTTGAACGCCACCGGTATTTCGCTAGTTTCGTCATTTCTACTGAAGCAAAAATTCTATTAAAATATTATATATATATTAAATATTTATATAATGAATATATAGTATAATAAAATATTAAATATTTATATTCTTTACAAACAAAAAACTTTAAAGACACTGGGAGATAAATATTCAACAGGCCTTTATCTTTCTAACGCCAACATTTAAATATTTAATATGTCTGAAAATTCATAAATTATGCAATTTAAAAGTTACACGAAATTCCATGAAAGTCAATAGCGCCGGTCACCTGTGATCCCCGTGGCAGTCAACGTGTTAATTAATATTTCATCCATATAATTATTAAATTTTTATCTACATGGACTTCTAAAGTTTTAAACTTGAACTTCCTTAGCTAAGATTCAGTGGTGCTGACGCCAATCTTTTTGTTTGCACTTATGCAATTAGCCAAGTATTCTCTCACGTTACTCGATGTAAGTAAAAAAATTGCACGATCCAGTAATTAGAATTATATAATGTACAGCTGTCAGATTTTGTACAGTCATTAAATTATACCACATGTAATAATTGTTTTCTTTTTCAGTGCTTAGGACACAACAGTTGGTGGGCTGCCCGTCTTACGATATCATTAGTCGAATTTCAGTCTAGGAATATTTTACGTCTCTGTGCATTATCCGAAATAATTATTTTACCACTTACAGTTATCCTTGTTTTCACGTATGTATAGAAACACCTTGATTTGACGTTCCTAAGAGTATCAAATTGACTTTTAGAATAATGGAATATTACTATTATTTTTCCAGGGGTCGTGCCGGTTTATTGACGCCGTTTATTTATTATCGATTTTTAAAATCACGTCTCTCATCGCAGAGAAATCCATTCACACGTAATGTATTTTACGAGCTCAGGAACGGATTGAGTTCTGTGTCGAAGAAACCAGCAGTGCCGGCCATTGTGCGACGAATGATCGAAGGTGTACTAGTTGTTACAGAATTAATGGCACCGGTTGATCAGTAACGTTTAAGTACAAATATTCTCACTAGATTGACTAAACAGATCTCCTAAGGTTATAGGGTCAATTTAATAATCATGGCATAATTAAAAAAACTACATGAGTGCAAATATCAAAAGTTATAGTAAGCCGTTGGTTTAAAAAATACTTGAATGCAATCGGAGTATAATGAAATATTTTCTTCATTATCTCTGCTCGTCCCCCGAACACTTTAACGAAGGATAAGGTTTTTGCAACTATTTCATACCAATTATCGAACAATCGAATTTAAGATTCATTATCAAGCATAGGGATTCGATGAAATCACGAATTTGAACTTTTACTATGTTATAATAAACACTATCGATTTATAAAGGGTGTCTTGGAGAAGCATGTATTGGATATTAATTTAGCTAATGATGTATCGTATATTAATTTCGCCGTAGAAAATTTCTTGATTACATGAATTAACTATGTGTTATTACAGATTGTTTCGATTCTATGCACGTTTCTGTTTTTATTTATTTTAATGCATATCTTTACCACAGAGGCAGGTATATTTTTTCTATTAATTAATAATTAATCCATTTAAGTAGCGGTAGACATTGCTCGGGTATATTCACTTGTATTATTTCAAATTTTTTTTATATATTTTTAATCAACTACTTTCACCTTTTCCAAAATATCATGCAATACGTGTTGAATTTTATTCAAATAATTACTGTATGAATATTATTTCGATGTAAATGCGGATATTGTACGACCATAATAAAAACTCAGTATTTAGTTAAATCGGTTTTAGATTGTAAGATCAACAATGTCTACATTGTTTTAGTTGTTTAATTGTTAAATGTCATTCACGAAGGAAATATTTTACTCGCAATATGTAAGAGGCAGGTTTACGTGTTTTAACAATTTTCGTAAATAAAAGAACAAAATGGGAATATTCGTTCTTTCCTGTATTACAAATGAAGGCATTTACATACAACATCGAGCTATAAAATGTTCGTATTATTTCGTTTTCACATCATAAAATTGAATAATTTATTTAATGATATAAAGGCAAAGTAATAAGAACAAAGTCCTCTCTTTTTAATTGTTTATTAAAACTCCAGTGTTAATTACACTGCGAGCGGTGCTGGCTGTGGTATGTCTTTTGATGCCTTCACTTCAGATGCTGGTTGTGTAGGGAATACCTCGTCCTTTGGTTCCACAATGGAGACAGAGTCTGGAAGAGGTTTCTTCGGACCCGTCTTGCCTTGAGGATCGTACGGAAGCATAATCTTTACCTTGATTCCAAGTACACCTAATACAAAAAAAATTAGTTGACAAAATGTGTTCATTCTAAGTTTAAACTTCGAGAAATTACAAGATCGGTCATTGTTCATACCTTGTCGGAGAAGTACGTGACGGGTTGCAGTGTTGACGTATTCATTGGTGGGTTCACCAGAGTGGATCATCAAACCATCAACAAATTTCATGGATTTTGCTCTTTGTCCACGGAGTTTACCGCTAACGACGACTTCGCAGCCTTTAGCGCCAGATTCCATAATAAAACGGAGAACTCCATAGCAAGCTCTGAAATTTTCAAATAATATTAATAACAGTTTATATATAATTAAATTAGGAGAAGATGACTACAGTAATAAACGGACCGTCGTACGGCAAGACCACCGATTAGCTTGTATCGCAGGGATTCTGCTTGAGCGATAGCACATAATCCTCTTGTTGCAACTTTTTCAGCATATAATTCAATGTTTTGCGATTCTCTGAAGTTGAATCGCTTTTGTACAACAGAGGTAAGTTCCCTGATTCTGCGACCCTTTTCTCCAAGAACGCTCTGTGTGTGTGTTGCTAGCAAAATAATTTCAGTGCGGTGTGGAGTGACACGCACTTCTACTCCGGAGTAACCATCCTCAGCAAGTTCACGAGTCAAGAACTCGTTCAGCTCGGCCTTAAAAACTCCATCTCCCACAAACTGAAAGAAAAAACACATTGGTAATTCAATTCGAATAAGGATTTACAGTATTTTATTAAGTGTTCCTATTAATTTATGAAAAACTCTTGTTTTATAATCAATAAACGGTGAATGATTTTAAATATATTGCATTTTTTATAGAACGTAGAATAACGTAAAATGAATATAAACTTTCTATTTGTTCCTGTTTAATTTTCCCAACGCTATGTTCTCGAGTTAACCTAAGTTAATGTTTGTTATTACAAGTATAACCTGTTCATTGACTCCTAAATAACGTTATAATTCATTTAATCACGTACAATTTAATTCAAAACTTTGTAATTTTTTACTACAATTAAATTGAAAATAAGATGTCCACGGCACAAATAACGGAAGGTGTAAAATCACGTAAATCGAACGTGAAACAACAGCTGAAAGCATCCATGACATCCGTAACTTTCACGTGTCGTATTTCCTTATTTCTCGGCAAAATATTGCTCATTTCGTTTCCATTGTTCGAATAAACATCATATTTTCACGCATCTTCGATCACAGACTTCTAAAAATCACCAACCTTCCTCTTTTTTGAGATAGACCGACTGTCCATGTTTTACGTTGCGGCGACAAAAGAAGCCGAAAATCCAAAAGACTCAACTGGAAGCGGAAATCCCCCAATACGCTTACAGCGCCACACGATAGTCAAAACAACGTTTATAATAAAACGAATTATGACAAATTGCTTGCAGATAATTAATCATTACACACATAAAACTCACATATAAATTTATTGAAGATAATAAAATTATTTTTCATAACGTAATTTCCGAGTGAAACTCAATCGCCAACATACGGATCATAGTCCTACACCAGTGATGGTCAAACTGCGGCCCGCCACAAATTTGAAAATGATACTATAAAAATTTCTAATTTCACCGTATGAAAGAAATAACATTACTTTAAGTCCTTATTAAGTTTCATCGTAAATTATATTAGCCAAGAAACATTGTTTCTTCCTATTTGGTCCGTTCCTAAAAAGTTTCCTTGCTGATCTTCACCTAGACACGCTAGTTCCGGGAGCACCAAAATTTAAACCATTTAAATTGCATTGCTTCTCACAGATATCTCCTTAGATCACAATCTCATAATATCCTATCAAATAGTTACAATATACATATTTTTATTCTATTTTCATTGAAGAATATCTATAAACAATCATTGTATACCCTACATACAACGATCTAAAAATAATCAGTGTTTAAGCAGTCATAAATCTTGCTTTTAAAATAGAAGTAAATTTAATGCAATGAAACTTATTCATTCTCCTATTCTAACAAGACTTGGAGAAAGGTTTCTAAGAGCCTGCAGTAAATTAAATTTACATCGTACAACCCTAACGCTATGAAATACATCAGAAAGTTAAAGTACGTCTACACTCAATCCTATCCATACGTCGTAACGCGTTATACAGTAAAACTCTTCGTTATCTTTTTCCTTTTGTTATAAATCTTGGAAAAAGGGCTCTAAGAGTCTACAGTTAATTAAATTTACTTCGTACGCCCCTGACGTTATCGAGCACACATGCAACTTACGATACGTCGGGGCTTGATCGTATCCATACATCGTATTGAGTCATGCAGTGAGAACTCATTTCTGTATGCGTTTCTTGCTTGGACGCGAAGTGTAGAGTGTCTCAGAATGATGTTTTGTCCTCGACATGGAGTGGAAAACGGTAGCATTTACAATTTTAGTAGTGAGCCTTTGTTTTTTCGCGATACCGATCAGAGTTGGGCCCAGTGTTAGTGACGAGGATTTGAAACTTTTCGAGAGCTATGTCACGAGGTATAATAAATCGTATAGAAATGATCCGGCGAAACGGGAGGAAAGATTTCAACACTTTCAGGTAAATCGTACAAAATTGATCTAAACTCGATAATCTCGACGTGAAGAACTTATTTGTATTGTATTGCTTGTAATGTCATTAGCGGGTGCGAACTTCAAAAATTTCCCGCGCGCGCTTTCTTTTCTTTACTTTTTTTTTTTGAAACGTATCGACGATACGCAATGTTCTTAAAACGCAGAATATTAAAATAGTTTTTTTTATAACTCTGGTGTTATGTAGATAAATAACTTGGTACGGTATGTAAATATGTTTTTAAAATATCGTTCTTTGTGGCTTTAAATACTTCTTGACGATAAATAAAAATCGCGGGCAAATATTAGCAGGGTTTTTATAATCGATGATAGAGATACATTTTGCAAGAATAAAACCTTAGATACATTATATCGTACGTACATATGATAATTACTTTTCCATTGCAGAAATCATTGCGACACATTGAAAAGATGAACGGCCTTCGCTCTTCTCAAGAAAGCGCGTACTATGGACTTACGAAATTCACTGATATGTCGGAGGATGAGTTTTTAAAAGAAACACTTGTCCCTGATTTATTCGAAAGAGGTGAAAATACCAGTATTAATATATTTTATTTTAAACGTAATTTAACTTTGCGGAGTTGTACCATAAGTTGGAAATCTTTCGATCTTTTGCCATTTTGAATTTTGAAGGGTGTAACAATAAATGCTCCATTTGAAAATGATTAGAAATGTAATAATATTCTAACGATATTCATTTATCTTTTAGACATTCACACAAATGGGTTTTACATATTACACCATACATTTACACCATGTGCGACACTATCAGTTCATTTGAAGACGCATCATTAACATCATATAATAATTTGAAAATGTTTTAAATTAAATAAGCAACAAACATACGCATTAACTTCTGTATAATCAAGAATCTAAAAATATTATCTGCCCGAGTAATTAAAATATTTTACTTGAAAGGAAATATAGGTAGAATTCAAAGGGAATAATTAATATATTTCATGGAGTCGAATCTGCTTCCTCTTTGTTCTTCGAAATCAAACGCAGCAAATTGCAAACTGCAACATTTACTAAACATCAGCAATAAATTATGCTTTGACGCAATGACCGTTAGAAATTCTTTATTAGCCATAAGAAAAGCTACGAAAGTATAAAAAAAAACATTAATATATTTAATATTCAGGGGAACAGCACGTTAACGCGCCGTATCATCGACACCATCATTCGCGACATCATGACAATCGAGTAAAGAGAGCTGCCGGTTTGCCATTAAAAATTGACTGGCGAGAAAAAGGAATTATTGGTCCTGTAAAAAGTCAAGGATCCTGCGGTGCCTGTTGGGCTTTTAGCACGATCGAAGTGGCAGAAGCGATGTACGCCCTAAAAAATGGCACTCTGTATCCTCTAAGTGTACAGGAGGTGATTTCTATCTTTTGTTTATCTCATTTTCTATTGAAAAATATAAATACAATTTTGTATCGATCTATGGTAGTGCTTTTCAGGCTTTGATGAACGACCGAAAAGCAGGTCATGGTAGTTTCTACCTCTCAATAAGATTTCAACATTTCTAGAAACTATTAAAAGTATGAACTTTATTTTGTTCATAATTCATTCAATTTTTCAAATTTTTCTTTAAAATTCCGTGGTAGAGTGGGGGGAAAGTTATAATTAAAATTTGAAAAATAAATTTTTTAACGGGAAACTATCGGAAGCGTATCGTTTAAAATTCATTCCTTGTTTTATTTATGACTGAGTAATCTCGTAATTTTGCAACAGATGATTGATTGCGCGAAAAACAGTAATTTCGGTTGCGAAGGGGGAGATATATGCAGTTTGCTATCGTGGTTGTTGGCATCGAAAGTGAAAATTCTCCCAGAATCAAGTTACCCCCTCACCGGAAAGACGGACACTTGCAAATTAGGAAAGTAAGTACACCATAAAACCTAAGAGATACATTAAATTTCTACTTTCCCCTAAAATTTAAATTCCAAGTGAAACTTTCATACCTAATCTACGCTTCTACATTTTCAGAGCAGCAGGAAAACTTCAAGGGATAACCGTGAAGGACTTCACCTGCGACAGGTAAATATTTACAAATCTAATAGAATTAATTTCCAAAATCCTTCAAAGTTCAACGTATTCTCACAAATTCATCCTTCAAAACCCACATCGCCTATTCTCGCATTAAAAGAATTACGTCCACCGTAACTTTACTCTGCCTACAATTACCTGTAAAAGGTTTCATTATATAAGATTACCGGTTGATATTTTTCTCCGAGAACTCGATGACCTTCGATGATTATTTATAGGAGAGGAAACGTTATCTAAGTAGATTATACTCCGATTTATTAGTTTTATCAGAAAAATATTATTCATACTCTTGGATGCTCCAATTACTAATATCTTATTATATGAAACGTTTATTGAACTCAGAAAAACATAACGAATAGATCTATACGTCGTTCGATTACGTAATCAAAGATATATGCAGTGATTATCGTTAAGGCGATTAAAGGTTTAACACACGTTAGTTTCGTAGGTGCGGAGGATGAACTTTTGTCAACGTTGGCAACCCATGGACCAGTCGCGGTTGCCGTAAATGCTTTGTCTTGGCAGAATTATTTAGGTGGTGTGATACAGTATCATTGTGACGGCTCCTTTGCCAGCTTGAATCATGCTGTTGAGATCGTTGGATACGATGAATCGGCTACTATTCCTCATTACATCATTAAGAATTCTTGGGGAACGACGTTTGGAAACAAGGGTTACATTTACATTGCGATAGGCAGTAATTTATGCGGTACGATCAGTTATATAACATTTATACATTTATTGAATAGCTTTAATAATCAAACTTGTATTAGAATCTTGGTGCATTGTTCATGCTTAAAATGTATTTATTAGTGTTAAAAGATATTTAACTGTAGAGTTAATAAATCTATTTTAAAGATTGATAATGTTTTTCTGTTAACAGGTATAGCCAATCAAGTTTCAACGTTGGATATACTTTAACGACCACTTTTGTTATGGAAGAATGTAGAACGTGTTTCTTTTGCACGTGTCTGTAAGCCGGTATTAATATTAATAGTAACATGTATATAGATCGAGAAGCGTGCCGTTAATTAAGATAATTCTATGAGATGATAACATTAATAACAAAATATTGAACGGTAACCCCCTTAGATCTTAAGGTTTACTCGTTAATTGTTACGAACGAAGCTTTTGTTTTGCGCTATTTTACATTTTCTATGACTATTTATGTGTTCTTTCTTTTTATAAATATACATTAAGAGAGAAAGTACAAGAAAATTTCGATCGTTGTTTCGATATGACGATAATGTCTGTTCACTTTTTTTTTAAACATTAAAACTACCAAGGAAGTCAAAATGACTGGTTTCTAATTTTTTCTAAAAGTTCTTCAAGTTTGTAGAAGAATCATAGAGCAGATATTCTACGTTGATCTTATAAAATACAGATTACCGAATCGATCATCTTTCCCCTTTTTCCAAAGTACTTATTTGATATGTTGAAATATATTAGATTTCACGCCGGTTGTTGTAGTATTGAGTATTTCTAAAATTGATGGTACAAACGTGGTATGCCTCTTATCACTTCCATGATATCAATTATCTTCTCAGATACTGCTGAGAGTGCTTTCTGGATTGTTCTGATTGTCGTCCGTGTTGTTCCAGCCGTTAAAGGCAATCGAGAGTCTCGTTTTCATTTGCATCGTCAAGGGTGGAATCATTTGACGAGGAATTAAAAATGTAGACAGGTTGAACAGATCCAGGAAAACTTTGTATCTGTCGCTGTTATGTAAAACACGTAACAAACGTTACTTAAATGATAGAGAAATTCGTGAATATGATATTTGAAAATTATTGTCCATTATATATTCTTGATGCTTTAATAACATCAGTTTTCTCATTGTTTCTATTTGTTACGTGCAAGCTTATCACATCGCGAACTTTATCTCTTTTCCATTATCCGTAAGCTATTTGCGCGCCTTGATTTATTTTTATACTAGTAATGGTAAATACGATGGTTAATTATCGATGACTCATAGTTGTTAATTTCATATTCTATTTAGTAATTGTTATTGTTTATTTTGACCTCAACCACTGGGATAATTTCATCAAGAATCTATTGCTGTAGATGGACAAATTATCAAATGATAATTTAGAAAATATCTCCCACGTGTGAAGAAAATTTCAACTTTAACCCTTTCAATGAGAGTCTCTATAGTAAATTCCAGATCAACTATAGTCTCATATTCTATACACTTTGTAATTCTATTTTTTTAATCACCGCATATCAGTGCACCTCCAATCACTCGTACTATTCTCCATTAACCCTTTGCGATTCGAATTATTTGGTTAATTTCAGTACTGAGCGAAATAAAATTAATTTTGCAATATTTTCTATCGTTAGTTATCCATTGTTTAAAATGATATCAATAACTATAGGCGGACACTTAGGTGATATTACAAAATCATCGTGAAATTGGGAAGTTGACAATAAATTGTCAGAAAATAAAATGAAGTGAGAATCTATGTCGAGTACTTGTCCACATAGGACCGCAAAGGGTTAAATAAGAAATTATGGATTATTAACCCTTTGCGGACGGAGGGATTTTTGAATATCGAGAAACAATCAATTATTTAGCGATGAAAAAACACTTTTTCATTGGAAAGATAGTCTGTTAATGTATACAAGTTGAAATTTACTTTTTGTAAAATAATATTTCAACGATTATATTTTAATTTTTCAACTCTAACCGTTTATATATGCACCGACAAACTATAACCAATTTTTTTCTCAAAGCGCATATATTCGCCCGTCGTCCTCAAAGGGTTAATCTACTTTATAATTTGCTTTTCGTTTTATCAGAAAATTCGAGTTAGGGATAATGAATAAATAGTTTAAGTATTTTCTTGCAGATTTCTCACCTCAAAGTAGACTTCAAGTATTGATAACCCGAAGAACCACCCGTTCCAAGTTGCTGAGACCCAATCATTCTTTGCACCATTATAACATGATTATCTACACAGCAAGAAAAACATTTTAGCTTACGAATCTCAATGAAAATTCCTCCGAATAAATTCAATGAATGCTTTTTCTTACACCTCCATTTCGTGATTAGTGAATCGATGTCCATCAGGGCAGTTAGAATCTGATGAGGTTGACTGAATCTCGGCTCGTCTCTGTACAAAGTTATCATCACTGCACCTTGAAGAGCAGCAAAGCTGAATCTTCTCTCCCCCCGTGAAACAAGAGCATTGTGAAGCGTTTCATTAAAAATTGTATCAAACATTGCCTGGCGAGAGCGCAGATTCGTCAAGTGATAATTTCTGATCTGCTCCTTGGGTTGTTTCTAAAAGAGATAACGAAAATAATTGTTAGCTCACCGTCGGAGTACCATTTCGATCAATCGAGGCAATTTCCTTCGGAATTATTCACAAAACGAGAAGTGCTATAGATTTTCAAAGTCATCCAAGGTCACAACTACTAATATTTAATGAAAAGACTTCTCCATCTTCGGAAAAGTCGTTTTGCAACATAAAACTAAATCAATTAGAGTAGGATAGCATCCATAGTAGTTTTTCCATTTTTTTTTCAGAAGAAGACAATGCTATAGACTCTGAAGGTGATCCAAGGTTACAACTACTAATATTTAATGAAAAGACTTCTTCTATCGTTGCAGAAGTCATTTTCCAAAATGAAACTAAATCAATCAGAGTAGGATAGCATCCACAGTAGTTTTTCCATTTTTTTTCAGAAGAAGACAATGCTATAGACTCTGAAGGTGATCCAAGGTCACAACTACTAATATTTAATGAAAAGACTTCTTCTATCGTTGCAGAAGTCATTTTCCAAAATGAAACTAAATCAATTAGAGTAGGATAGAATCCATAGTAGTTTTTTCATTTTTTTTTTCAGAGGAAGACAATGCTATAGACTCTGAAGGTGATCCAAGGTCACAACTACTAATATGTAATGAACAGACTTCTTCTATCGTTGCAGAAGTCATTTTCCAAAATAAAACTAAATCAATTAGAGTAGGATAGCATCCATAGTAGTTTTTTCAGGTTTTTTTTCAGAGGAAGACAATGCTATAGACTCTGAAGGTGATCCAAGGTCACAACTACTAATATGTAATGAACAGACTTCTTCTATCGTTGCAGAAGTCATTTTCCAAAATGAAACTAAATCAATTAGAGTAGGATAGCATCCATAGTAGTTTTTTTCAGAGGAAGACAATTCTATAGACTCTGAAGGTGATCCAAGGTCACAGCCATAAAAAAATGTCTCAGTCGAAGTTAAAAATACAAAAACCTAGGTCTTTACATCTGTGTCACCCTTTTGATTAAATTTTGATTAAATAAAAAGACTTCTACTGTCTTCACAAAAGAAGCACCGTTCTCCAAAACGAATAATTCCCAAAGTAAATCGACTGGATTAATTAGAATAGGACACTCTCTAATTTTCTAAACGTTAAATGGCTCGTTTACAGAAAAATTACTCTGGCATATTGTTCCTGCTCGGCGAGCATTTCTTCAACGGATCTTCTGTACTTCCCCCAAAAATCGAAATCGTGAGCTTCGAGTCCGGGCGTCCTAGAGAGCCATTTCTGCACGAGACAACTCAAACTGGGCTCCTCCTCTGAACGTTTGATGGCCTCGATTGCCACGGGATCTCTCCCGAAGACTCTCAAGTAACTCTGATTGTATTTCACTCTGTGCTCCTGCTTCACGCCCAGTTTGTTTTCCAGTAAGCGAAACTGCAACGATTGAAAGCCCGACGCTGGGCAGAGGTAATCCCGGAAAGCCATGAAATCCAGCGGCGTCATGGTCTCGAGAATCGACACCTGATCCACCAGAAGCTAGAGCAATAAAATTTCCAATGTTTCAGTTCTTTCTCTTGGCTAGCTTGAAACGAATGCTTCTGGTTTCCGGGTATTGGTTATTGCGCTTTCCTGAATGGTTATAGAATGTTGAAGGAAATCAATATTATTTTTTTTTTTAAACTATGGATTAATATAATTAATGCATTGCCTGAAGGCCACTACGTGAGCCTTTATTCCTAATGCGCTAGATTGAATAATAGAACAGAACCTTAGTAATTTATACAGGCATCGAAATCATTAAATCTATGGGCTCTCATTTTTTGTAAAGATTGCTCAAACTTATAAAAAATCCATGCAGTAGATACTTCTTCACCCAGTGAAAAAGACTTCGTCACTGAGTCCTTGGCACAGTAAGCCGCAATGATAAATAATAATTTATAAATTGTCGTGGCAAGAGAATAATAAGTTAAAAGTATTAAATAGATAATATTATATCTATTATAACGTATATTGTATAATGGAAGTATTAACCCTTTGCGCTCCGAATTATTTTATTAACTTTTTGTCAGATAAGGAAATATAATCTCGTATAATTGTCTACTGTTGATTATCCGATTTTATTTAATACTAGGAACAATTGTAGATAATGCGGTGTATTCCTGTTAAAATGCAAAATTATTGTTGATTTCGAAAAGTCGATAATTAGTATATGAAACATTAAGTGTCACAAAAAGCTGTGTCGAGTATAGCTCGACATGGGAGTGTAAAGGGTTAAATAGGCAAAGTGTTAAATAGATCACCTTCTCGGTCGTTTAATCTCCCTTTTTCCAAACTACTTATGTAATAAGTAGACTGCGGATTTTTATGCATTTATGACAAATTTAATACGGCTAAAATATACAAAAAGAACATAATATAAAAATATATCTAAAATATCCAAAGTATGGTATTTGTTGTAATATTTATTAAGTGAAATAAATCCCTAAATAGCTTTTTCCTGTCTCACCTGCATTTGTGAAACTCGAAATTTGCATAAACATCCGCAGTCTAGTAATAAGTTATTTAACTTACAGATCTAGAGTTAACGTAGAATTGTAAGATCTGAGAATATTTTAATCCATAAGATTTCTTTTCATTAAATGATCAATTATTTTTGTAAAATCTTGCAAACTACCATCGGCTTGTTCTCTCTTGCTGATCAACGGCCCTAATGGGTCAAGGCTCTATGGAACGCGATACTGATCAACAACATCCTATTTCTCCTACTTTATTTTGGGATTGGCAAGATTGTGGGAACTGCAGCAATGACAGTGGGATATGGGTAAGATAATACCGCTAGATGATACGCGACACCCCATGCACCAACACGCATAGGTGCGTTAAGCAACAAGCTCGTTGGCGCCCTTTCCATACCACAGACTCTGCAGGTGCGGTCGTTGCATTTTCTCGTCTCGTTCGAGGGAAAAAGAAATCACGTTACTCTCCTCTGTATCTTAAGTTTCCTTGATGACGATGATCTCTTCAAAATACAACGTATGAGTATTTCAAAATCTGTGGTTCTAACACCCGACGTCTGTGGTTTTGCTTTGACTTTAAGAAAGTTGAAAAGTGCAGCGAATATCGTCGCGTCACTCGTGTAAATGCGATACGTACAGGCAACCGTATAAATGCGGATGCAACTGTCTTAGAAGTCGGGAAGATCGTACGTGTATAGGGGTCTATGTTGAAACATTGTTTTTTTATGGTGGTCATGAGGGTACTGTCGAAGGTATATCGCTGACAAAAATTAGGGGATAATTTAAAATCAATATCAAGCGATAAGAAGAAGAGTTTATTTTTTTTTATTAGATAAGAACATCAGAAAGGTAATCGAGCCCATAAAAATTGTTCGATTATCCAAATGAAATGTAAATTTAATTATCGTGACTGAGTAGCAGGTTACATATGGGTAGGGTTGATTAGAAGCTTGTCAAACTGCCGACAGTGTCACGTATTCGCTGTTAAGTAGGGTGTATGGTTACTCAATACAACCAAAACACCCTTACAGCAATGGTAAAATTCTATTTTGCATTTTCAAAATCTTGGAAGGTGCAGATACTGTAATACCTTAGAATCATCCCCTAATTTTTGTAATCTTAAAATTAATTAAAATTTATTTTAATACTAGATTTACGGATATTGATATACCTATCTTTCTGAAGCGAGCCAATTTAACTCGTACAAGAAAATTGGAGTTTTTTTGTAGAGAAAACAGTTCCAAATCAATTTAAATGAAGGATTTATTATTAAAAAGTTAACCAACTAATATATAATACATTTAATAGTCGAATTTTGAATGAGCCAAATTGGCTCCGTAAATCTAGTGTTACTGATATCAATTGATGTTCTGGGTAATATTAACGTTAATAATTGTCCCACAGTAATTAGGGAAGTAAGAGAAATTATAATTGAACAAGTAGTTCAAACACTGTGATCGGTCTTTGATGACTGCAATTAAAAAGTTTATAATTCAGAACCCATTTAAATCAGTAGGTCCCAGGCAAAATCACCATAGCGATTGAAGCCGAAAAAATACAAAATAACGTAAAAGGAAATACGATTAGGGTTGGTGGTTGGTAAAAGCACCCTTCTAGTAAAATCGCTGTAATCGGCTTGAGATTAAGGGTCGTTCACACTGCACCCATCACTGTCACTGTCAACGAATAGTCAGTGGCCTTATTCTTCATTGTCTAAGCTTACACCGCGATGTGTCGTTCCAATTACGTCCAAAGGATTTGAGTGTGAACGACGGACAACTTCAGCTTCCACTTCAATGGGTTTCTTCGTGTATTTCTAATGAAACGGTGATTCGAAGTGGTTGTTATATCTTGGAGAAATATTCACTCACTTTTAGAATGAGCACGATGCGATTTAATCGCTTTAAGATCTCCAGAGTTCGTGATTCGTTTAATTTCTGATTGACGCTGTAAGTGCGGACTCCTTGATGATTTTTGCCAGCTATGGTGAAGTCATGGTTGTTCGTATCGGAGATGAAGAGATTCCTGACGGAATCTAGCTCGTAGATGATCTGTTTGAACCAAAGTTCGTAGGCTGAAAAAATAGAAAGCAAGGTATATTAATTAGCCAGGGTTGCTTCTTTTAGGGATTTTAGAGAGATTTTTAGGGAAGGTTTTGAATTTGAGTTAATAAAAGGATCAATTGATCGCATACACTGTCGGGGAATTAATCAAGCATTGCCCTGAATGTGAACGATTGGAGAGAGTTGAGAAAGGTCACATAATTATACGTTAATTAGTTGTAAATGAATGTTGTTATTTATATTAATAAGGAAAACGTTTTGTTCATGATATCATTATCCACCCTCGGTTATTATTGATAGCTTATTAATTCAAAGTTTTGGCATAAATAGCGAGAGATATCTTACAGTTGGCAGTAAATGAGTTAAAAGTTTATTTGTTCAGAGTGATTATAATTATCGAGAAGTGTATTAATTACAGACTTCTCTACTGATAGGATAAATCAGCATGTTTCTATTTTTCTTAATATTCAAATTACTGAATAGGAGCAAACGGTGTAGTTTAGAATGATTAAGATTCTCGAGTATTCTGAAAAAATTTATATTTTATATTTATAATTTTTCTGGTGAGAAAATGATGAAATTTCTTTTGTAATCTCATTGATAATAAAGATAGATGACTATAGTTGTCCATCATTGACTGCCACACGGAGTAGATGAAATCCCATTGAAACTTTGACACGCGATCGTAGAACTTCATTATCTCATTATAAAGTAAACAAACGCGTTCTTAAATGTGTATGATCTTCGCTGCGTTTTCGTAAAAATCATCAACCGATATTACGAAATGAATTCAAATGTCACAACTACAGATTCAACAACGTCCGTCGGACTTAAATTCTTTTCTCTTTCTCATTCCAAACATTCGTTGCATCATTATACCAATGCTATTATTGAAATTAATGGTTAACAATCTGCGTATAAATTTCATTATTTAAATCATTATTTCCATCGTGCATTATTAATTTCATAAATATTTTATAAATAATAAAGCCGATAATTTCATCATCCCCTAAATATCGATGCAACGAGATTTCACGTTATTTCAAATTAAATTCTACTTAATTAGGAGAGGAATAAATATCATGAAGGAAAACACGTTACCCTGATGATTAACGATGAAGAGATGTTCACACTGTCAAGATTCTTCGTGCAATTAAAATTTAGTAGAGTTAATAATATTCACCGTAGACGGATAACTTCATCATCCCCTAAATTTAGTACTAACAAGTCTGAACATAATTTAAAATTAAACTCAATCATAAGAAGAAAAAATTATGAAGATGAAGAGGAACTCATAGTGTCAAGGTACTTTGTGTAATTAAAATTTAGCCAATTCGAAGATATTCGCTGTAAATCAATAATTTCAACATCCTCCATGACTCTTTCAAAGGAGATATCGAGTTATTTAAAATTAAATTCTATTTTGAATTACCCTGAGATGTTCACACTGTCAAGATTCTTCGTGCAATTAAAATTTAGTGGAGTTAATAATATTCACCGTAGATCGATAACTTCATCATCCCCTAAATTTAGTACTAACAAGTCTGAACATAATGTAAAATTAAACTGAATCATAAGAAGAAAAAAAAATCATGAAGAACTGATGATGAAGATGAAGTGGAACTCATAGTGTCAAGGTACTTTGTGTAATTAAAATTTAGCCAATTCGAAGATATTCGCTGTAAATCAATAATTTCAACATCCTCCATGACTCTTTCAAAGGAGAGATCGAGTTATTTAAAATTAAATTCTATTTTGAATTACCCTGATGAGTGACGATAAAGAGATGTTCATCGTGAACTTCTTCGCTGTATTTTGCACTTAAGGGCCTTTGTGCGCTTAAGATTTTGTCGAGTCGAAGATATTCGCTGTAAAGTAAACCCGGCCCTTCGGTGAGGTGATCGCCCTCCTGGCCATAATCTTCTCTGAAATGAATCGATAAATCGCTTCGTATTTCATTAACGTCTTGATTAAACGCAGATTTATATTAACGAAACCTCGGAGCTCGAGATGAACGCTTTCGTAATTGTACAGTCACGATCCAAGAGTAAAAAGAAATTTCAAAATACGTTATCAGCTTGACGTCGTAATTCTTCAGCATCGAGGAGGAGCTATTAACTTTAAGTATTAATTTATATTCGGAGTTAATAAGGAGACTCATTACTGTAATTTCGGAGTTTCTTGATTTTTGAGTTGGTTCAAATATGAATTTTTCGGCTTTCACATTTTGGAAATTTCACTTACTATATAATTCCCAATAGTTTTGCTAGTTTAGAATTTTAAATTTTGCTAAATATTTCTGTAAGTTTTCTTCAGCCAAGTAAATTAATTTTGTACTATTATCTGATTAATTATTTACTCTTATTCGATAGTATCAGCAACCTTGAAGTTAATTATGGGATATCGATGAAAATATTTGGCAAATTCCGAAGTGTAATATAACTCGATAGAAAATTAATAACAGTAAAAGATCCTAACATAGTTTGACATTGTATCACAAAAGGTCAAGAGAATTCATTGATTGTCTTCGATGAATTGAAACTTGACATACGTCCTCTATGTAATTATTATTTATAAAAGAGAAATAAGAAAGTCATACTTACGGTATACTACTTGACAATGGACAAGCCATTTCCAAATTAAACAAAAATTTTAAAATGTTCTCTAAATGACAAAACAATCACAATTCCAAGTTGCAGTTTCAAGAAAAACTACAATATCACAGAAGAGATCACATGCACGAGGGTCTCTCACTTTAACTTCATCAACTTCGCATCGAATGTTCGGCAAGTTTTTTTTTTATTTCTCACTAATTTTAAATATTTATTTTTATTTTTATATATTTATGGTTGGATATATTTTAATGAATATTATTGAGTTCCCAGCACGAAGACAAATGTCACACGCTATCGAGAAGGTTGTCGAGCCACGACTAAATAATCTGAATGTGAGAGCATGGCAAATCATCCTCTTGTAGTTGCAAGAGGGGGAGAAAAGAAAAAGAATATGAGAAATGAAATTATTTTGAATTTTTATCTTTGTTTTAAATAATATTTTAGTAAGAATAGTAACAGTTTCAAATACTTCGCTGTTTTAATAAAAATATAATGTATAAGGAATAACAGCAATGTTTGAGTTTTATTATTAAAATAATTATTACATAATATTATTTCATATATTTTTCAAATTTCATTCGAAGATGTTTAAGTAGTGTGTAATTTTTATTTGAAAATTGAAAATACTTTCGAATTGAAGGGGAGGATCTAATTTGGTACGGTTTGGTTTTATTAATAGATTAAAAGATTAATGTAATTATGTAATATAAACCGCATGAAAGAGATTCTTTAAATTAGTTTAGCATATGTGTTTCAATGTTGATATTTGAGTAGCATGTGAAGTTCAGAAGTTCTCTACTTCATTCGTGATTAAGCTCAATCGATGTATTCGGCACTGCATTTCCTTTTTTATCGACAGTACAATATCCAAACATCTGAAATTAGTTTTATGATTCGTAGAGAGACACACAGATGTCACTAATTGTATTGTTTTCGAGTTAGCGGATTAGTAGCTGGATTTCGAACTATTGATTCAAAATTGTACTTTACAGCTTAATGAGTTTTCAATGTTGATTTATTTAACGATTTTGGTATATGCCCTTATTTATAGTAGGAAAAAAGTTAATCAGTTTACTAAAATTACTAAAAATTTTCGCGTCTATCTGTTACTCTTTCATAGTCTACATTAAATATTAATTAAATGATTACATGATATAATTAACAATTATTTATTTAATAGTAGCAATTATGAAATTTGCAGGGAAAATTAAAAGAACATGGGATAACAAAAATGTTATGTGTTTAATCGAATTTGCGTGCTTCCTGATTCTCATTTAATATTTTTTGCAAAATGATAGTATGCAGTTTTTAACGTCACTACTTGTTACATTGTCATTTTTCTGAAAGCACTGTACCTCGAATTATTATACTAAATTATTCTATATCTCATGGTGTAATTATACTATATTTTTATACTACACGAGAAAGTAAACTTGGTGTTTTCAGCGTATTAATATTCCTTTGGGAGCAACGTAGGTCTTCTTTTTCGCGAAAGTAAAATCAGTGTTCGTTGCATAAATACAATTTATCAAGAGCCCTGCGGCTCCCTTTACTTTTTTGTTCGCGAAATTATAATCGTTATATGCTCTACAAATAAAATCTACAAGAAACATCGCTACTGCTTCTACTATTTTATCCGTGAAACTTAAATTTTATCAAATAACTACATATTCTTAATTCTACTATAATATTATTCTCAAGGTTTGACAATTTGCTTATCATTAATTCTTAAAAAAAATCAAAATAATATTTCATGAATCGATAATTACATTTCTCGTATTACTAACCGTTTAATTATTTACATAACATTATAGCGATGTTTAAACAAGCCGATAAATATTCAAGGAAATGTTTAATTCAAATATCATCATTTAACAGCTAAAAACATTGTACAAATACGTCATTCTTGTATCGATTAATCTACGTTTTCAATAACAGTATAGATATTATTTATAAATCATTCGTATTTCCATCAGCGACATAAACACTTTTATCAAATATTTAACAAACGTTGAAAGAAAGAGGTAAACGTACAATTCTCTTTCAGTTTGTTGGAATTATTTAATAATATAAATCCAACAAACGTTAAAATATTTAAAATAATTTAACCATACAGAAATTGTACATTTTCATACATACACCACAACCTATCGATCACATCATCCATTGTTTTTCATTTGATCTATATTTTTCTTTATCGAAATAAAATCTCCATTTAAATCTTGTGGAAACTGTAACAATAAGGAAGTTCGAAATATATTTTTCATAGTCATTGTACACCCAAAGATTCCATACAAAGTGAATCTTTGAATATTTTTATTCGTATCTTTATTTACACACAAACGGAATAAGACCTTTGCTCACGTTCATTATCACTGATAAAACATTCCGTTTGTTATTACATCGAAATTATACGTGATTATGCGTGTTGTCGATGTATAATCCAGTGCCGTAACAACGGTGAAGCAACAGGTGTTCACATTGGCGTAGGATGCACCAACGTTCTTGAAACTCTTTATTTTCAATTGCAACAATTTCGAAGATCTTCTGGATGTAAAGATGATCCAGAGTTTTCCATCTTTTCTGGACAATTTCTTTTTTATTTTATACCTTTCAGATTTAACTGCTGCATCCACCTTATCTAGGATTTGCTGTTTTAATTTTTATATTATAAATTATAATTTAGAAGAAGTTGTAATTTAGCGAATTTTAATTTGGGCTCACTCATTTCAAGTGAAATTTGTGGTTTTCGTTGCTTCGTATCTTTTAGGTTTCGTTTGCTATGTTCACTTCGTATAGATAAGTCGTATATTGTTATTTTCAGTTCACTGTGTAAGTATGAATTAAAAGTAAGGCACTAATTCTGTTGTCTATCTCGACAAGTGTCATGGAAGACGCTTCTATCTTTGCATAATTATACGTGAGATATAAATTAGTCTCACATATAATTATAAGTGCATAAGAGGCAAATTAGGCTTATAGATGCTTACTTTTTCTATGTTTACTTTGCAGTGACTTCTTGAACTATATATAAAAAAAAAAGGTTACTCAAGGTTATTCCGTTCCATAAAACCGTTTCATTACAATTATGATCACACTTACTCATTAATTGTCAAGTATTATTATCTTAATAACAGCAAATCATTGTCATGTTTTAAAAGTCATCGATCAAATTACTTTTCCTACATAATAATCCACTAATAAGTTACAGTAATATTACGTAATACTTTATTTATCCAAACTGTAACTTCTCTCCAGTATCTGCAACTTCATTGGCAATTATTTGCACTATTATAAAAATCATAAGATCAATATCTGTAGTCTGAGCGTTTCTCAACTTTGTCATTTATTATCATCCTCTCTCTTTGTTCCCTTTTTTTGATTTCTTTGCTAATTCACGAATTATGAAGGTCGGTGGGAATGCATAATCGATAAGGGTTATCGCTTCATTGATGAGAAAAGAGAAATGGAAACTGGTTACAACGACTCTACTATTCGAGACGAAGACAAGTTCTGAAAGATCTACCGAATAGTGTCAGTGCCGATTCAGCTACGTTGGAGAACGGTGTACTTTCGTCTAGATTCGTGTGAGTACAATAAAGTCTGATAAGAAAAATAAAATTCTATCTTACGTATCTTCATCCACAGCGATCAAACGAGTGTCTCTTATTGTTAGTAGTTTTTTTATTCTCTTGAAGTTGAAGAACGTCGACTTTTATTATTCCACCTTGTTTTCCAGGGATGATCGATAAAGTTGAATGTAAAACCTTTTTCTAACTAACTTTTCCTAACTCTTTTAAAACATTTTTTACTCCAAATAGATAACCATCGATTATAGTTAGCACTAATTAATATTTATTATTCAAACTAGTTATTTCTCATTGCTGATCAAAGAAAATTGTATGGAGTCCTTCAATTCTTCAAGGATTTCTTACAATTTGAAAGGTATTTTAATTTTAACTTCAAGATTATTAAAAAAATTATTTTCTTGAATGAAAGATAGTTGTTGCTAGTTGCCACAGGATTTCTTGATGTATCAGGTTCTCGATAGGAATGTTGCCGGTAAGATTTTTTAGTGAAAGGTGCGTCTCCTATTTGGGGCATGGGGAATACGAAGAGTAGGGATAGTTGTTGATGTTGATTGTTGAGGATTTTGACCGCAAGGTGAAGAATTGGATCTTGATATCACTTTACGTTCTTTTCTTACTGTTTTATTGAGAGTAATTACACTGATTTATGATGGAATTTAAGTGATGCAACAGTTGCTAATAAATATGCATAAATGTCAAATTGTTAAATAAATGTCGAAACGTCAAGATAAGAATAAATACTGTTAATTATAGCGCTTAATAGCAGTGATATGTTACTGACTAATTATTATATAACACTTGCACTTAGATATCTGTGTGGATAAGAAATTTTTTAGGGGATTTTCTGGGCGCCACAAGAAAAAGTAGATAACGATAATAAATTTAATTGTAGTTTTCATTGTACCTTTCGGCGCTTTCTACGAATTCTCTTAAATACGATTATTGAAATTTGTTGTATTTCGTGTGTGGTCAATAAAACTTTATTTTAGAAGACTACTTTCGTGTTCGGAGTTTTAATAATTTTTATTAAAATATTGTTATAAAAATTGCGGATTGTCAGAGGTTCCTAGACAATTCTTTTGACTTTGGGGCAGAACTGACCTTTTAACCAGTTAAGCGAGTTTGATGACTATATCCGTCATGGAGATATGGCAGAATTTTGTGTCATGACGACTATACCCGTCATGCGTAAAATTTTGTTACAATTTGATATTTAAATTGTAATTTTGGCGAAAACTAAATTATATTCGTAAATTTTAATATATTTAAAATGTTTAGAGGTCAAAACGAAATGAAACAAGCAAATGAAAATTATAAATAATTTGAGTTGGATTCATAACTTCCTGAGAGCTAACTCGTAAACAGTGCAGTAACACTGGATCTTTGATTATCCCGATTTTCATCTTGACGTATCAAAACCAAAAAAAAAACTTATATTAGATTCTCTTAGCAAAGATGTGCTGTTTGTTATAAAAAAAAAGATTAGACAAGAATATATATTTAAACAGCTCCACTCACTCTGTGTTTGACGAATGTACCCGTCATCGCTTGATTGTCGCGACACGCACTGGTGTGCGCTTTGCTAAAAGGTCGCTACACTTAACTAGTTAAGAGTCTTAGATAGTGTGGTGGGAGGTTCGGATGACCCCGACAATTCGTGACGAAGGTTCCAAAAGAGCGATCGCTTTTCCAATGACTTTCGTTAAGACCAAAGGTCTTCAAAACATGTTTTGTAAGAAAAGTGACAATGGAATCGAAGATGAATAATTGTTCCTTTTTGTACCTTGAATGACGTTGGTAATATTTAGAAGTATTATCTTAGAGAAGATAGAGAATTTAATCGTAAGAAAAGGAGGACTGTGTCGATATCCAACAAATTTGATTGCATTCATGAAGTTAATAATGACATATTTCAATTTTCACCCCAAAGGGTATGGCCGGATAAGGGCGGCAAAAGTGCCCCCAAAGATAATTAACCTTGAGGCATACCGTTCGATAGGGCTCTTTGGAAAAACCCTTCATGCAAAGTTTTAACCCGGTACCCCTACCGTAGGGGTAGTTATGGGGTAAAACGTGTTTTTCGGTTTTTGCTCGATTTCTCCCGTTTGGCTTGATACAAAATTCTGAAAGAAATCACAGGTGTTGTACACAATGGTGTGCATACATTGGAATTTTTCAGATTTTTTGGCTGGAAAACCGATTTTTAAAAAATCAAAAAAGTTTATAAACATTAATTTTTTATTGAAAATATGGAGTGACCACTTTGATATTTTTACATATAGTTGCACAGTACCCCAATTAATAATTCTGTAATTTTTTCAGATTTTTCTGCCGGTGAAAAATCAGTCAAAAAAATTAAAAACCAACAATTGTTTATATTTTTTGCTAAATTATTGGTGTGACCACGTTTAAATTTTCACAGTTTCTGAAGTTTGGTATAAATAATTGACTGTAATTTTTTTAGATCTGTCTTCAGATAAATCTATATAATTACCATCATTTATATCTTAATGGTACATTAACGGTAATTACCGTTTGTAGGATTATTGAATCACTGAAACCATTAGCAGATGTTAAAAGTGACAAATTGTAATTTCTTTAGAAATATAGAAAATTGTGACGAAAGAAATCGATTAGTTCGCTATTTTCAGAATGTTAAACGATTCAGAATATTTATCTCACCGTAAATATTATGTAAAAAGTACAGTTCAGAACAGTCGATCGACGACCGTCGACACAGTGACATCGTAGTAATTCAAAATTTTTAGTGACTTTTAATTATTTCATTCGTCCAAATACAAAATTTCATAGGTATATAAACACCATTTTTTAATCAAATCCTTTTAAATTGTACATTTTTTAAATCAGTGATTTTATTTAAACTTGGACTCAATTCATAAAATATTCCATCATTCATAATTAATACTAAAGCTACCAAGTCGGTAAAACTGATCGATTTCCAGTTTATTTCTAAAAGTTCTGGAGAAATTTTTTCATCCCATTGGAAACTGATACCCATACAGCAAATATTCATCTACTTTATAAAACAAAGATTATTTAATCTCTCAGAACTTATTTCATATACATAAATATGATAATTATAAATGAGTCTGCAGTTTTACTATTTATAAGAATAAATCTTGGGACTAATTTCAATTATTTTCACTTGCGATCCAACGAGGACGATTCGAAGGAGATTGAACTAACTACTTGGAAATATACGATCTTCCAACAAATAGTTCTTCGATACTGTGTGAAAACCAACGATTTCTTTTGCAGATATTCAAACGCGAATAAAAATGACGAAGTTAGTTATGTATTCGTTCGAGCCGAGCCCTCCATGCCGAGCTGTTTTAATGACAGCGGAAATCATCGGTGTACCTCTTGAAATTAAAGAAGTACATTTGTTGAAGTTGGAACATTTGAAGGATGATTTTCTCAAGGTAAAATACGACAAAATCCTTTGAATATTATAATGAAATGTCTAAAATAATTGGTAGTAGATTAGTATTACCAAGATACTCAGGCAAAGATTACTTCAAGAAATTACTTAAAAACGAACAATTTCATTATTTTATGGAAAATACCTGTTGTAATATTCAGCAACTGGTGGAAATCTCTAATTAGCGATTTTAATCATTTGCCAATTATATAGCAATTGACACGTTAAGCGCCACACCGGTCCCTAGGGACCGGGCGTTGACTTTTCGTTTATGCTGACGCTGATCAATGAAAATGAACAATTAGGTTTTTACATAAGCTACGTTGTCGCGCCTAACCGAGCCACAATTAGTGGAGTTAAGTATAAAATAGAACATTTTATCAAAAATGAATGTAGTATGTTAAAACAAATAGAAAGATATCTTTTCTAATAAAGGGCCTAAACGGAAAGTCTTTAAAAACGAGCGTGGCGCTTAACGTGTTAAATAAAACTTGTTCTCGTTGTAATTAGGATGTTCTAGAATCTAAATCAAACTGAGATATGACCTAAATTACTAAATTGTTCAATAATTTCAGATTAATCCACAGCATACACTCCCAACTTTGCAGGACGATGATTTCGTCGTTTGGGACAGGTGATTATTATTATTCAATGACTTTTAAAATTACCATTTTCATTTGCCTAAGTCCATGATTCAAGTAATTGTAATGTATTTTCACAGTCATGCAATTATGGGCTACCTGGTGAACAAGTATGCCAAGGATGACTCACTTTATCCTAAGGATCCGCAAATACGTGCGAAAATCGATCAGTATTTACATTTCGAGACTGGAGTGCTCTTCAACATCACCAGGATGATGCTCGTAAGATGTATTAATTAATATGAAGTTTGTGATAAGGTGAAACAATCGTGAGATTTTGCAGCGAATTCTCTTTCGGAGATGCAAATTGCGAAGTGGAAAAGAGAATTTCTGCGATTATTCGAAAGGCGATATTATCGGTGGAAAACGAGCGTTAAGTACGAAGGAGATTAAGTTCTTGGAAGAGCGAATGGGAATTAATAATCGTAAAAGAACTGGGACTCTTTAATTAATGAGAAGATATTTCATTGTTTGAGATTGTGAAAGACGATGGTTGCCATTCCATTTTTTTTTACGCGCGATAAATAGCAAGAGATAGCAAGTTTTCGTCACGCCGCAACTGTACTTTTCAAATTTCTGTTAATTCAATTTATATTTTAATGGATGGAAATTTTATAGGATTTACACAAAAGTTATATTTCAAAATTTTTCTTCGTTTAACGATCGGCGTTTACTTTATTTTGCTAAAGAAATTTTTACTTCTTCTTTTACTACGTAAGCAATAATTGAAAACTAACTTGACGTAATGAAAATTCATCGTTGTGCCCGGTTAGTATTTTCAATTTTACAGTTTTGGAAAAGTTTAACAATTATTTATTCTATTTTTCACGCCACGAGTTTCACGCGTTTCTGTAGGGCAAAGGGTCGAATCGTTAAAATAGTTATATGCCTTGAAATTTCAAGATATATGTTAAAAATCTTTTTGGCTTTAGCTTTAAATGTAATTTTTATCGATTTGCGGATTCTTTTCGTTCATTGTGCTTGAAATCGGAGAAAATTACGATACCTACTTATGCAGGTCGCATTTAAAGCGGGCTTTCTTAAAGGGGGTTAATGCTATTCACTTTTTCTTGCACAACGAAGAAGAAGAAACGTTTATGCAATTCTGAGAGGAAGTTAGATGCATCCCATGTACCTTTTATGGCATTTGATATAGTCTCGGTTAACCGAGAATTTTTTCCAATTACACGGGGGTGCTTTCTGAGTTTTCTTTTGCAATTGTTACTTGACTCGATTCTCTTGATAAGAAATTTAATATTTTAATCCTTTTATATTCTTATATCCTTAAAAATATGTTCTAATTTATTTTTTTAGAAACCCATACTATTTTTCGGAGAAAAGACTGTGCCCCAGGAAAAAATAAATGCTTTGAAAGAGGCTTATGGAATGTTAGATAAATTTTTAGATGGTAAGAAGTGGTTGGTTGGAGATACTTACACCATCGCTGATATCAGCTGCATTTCGATTATTTCGACAGTTCTTAAAAGTGATTTCAACAAATTTTATAAAGTACGTAATTAAATGAATGATTATTACTAACGATTATTTGAAGAAATAATGATTTTAAATGTAATAGTTAATGTACGTTTTTTCTATATGTTCCAAAAGGTAATCCATGACGTGGATGATTATCCAAACTTGAAAGCTTGGGCGAAGACATGTGAGGAAGAAATACCGTCCTACCAAAACTCAAATTTAACAGGAATTATTCAATTAAATGAGATACTACGCTCAATACAGTAGGACTCCTCGGCAATCGAGGAACCTAGAATCTCATTCCCCTCTTTGGGCGGAGAATTAGTTACCATCACACTTTTTACTTCCCCGCTTTTTTCAGCTAGAGAGTGAGAGGAACAAAGATATGCTAATTGTAAGAGTTTTCTGTCCTTTTTTAAAGCTCCTCTCCACTGAGCGTCACTCATTGTCAAAGGAGGGGCTGGGAACCTACAATCTTTTTCCGAAAATTTTCGCCCCGATGCCGTAGATCAGTGAGTCTAGGTACTTGATCATTTCTGGGTCCTTCGATCTACGGCGTAGATTGCCGAGGAGTCCTACTGTACTTCAATAACCGCCTTAATTCCGAAATTGCCAAATGTCTTACTAATCTTGTCAGTAATAATCTGTAGTATTATCAATTTTCTCAGATAGCATTTAACATTCTTAAAGAAGACATTTATTCTCGGCAAACGGTGAATTAAAACCAATTATTTTAAAAATAGATCTACAAAAATTCTTCGCCTTCAATACGCACACTGTTATTGTTAATATATTTGTCTAGCATTTGAATTTAGTTAAAACATACACCTATTCGTAAGTCCGTTGTTAATAATAGAAGATACTGTCATTATCTATAAGTTACACTGTCCGAATCTCCTAAATATATAAAAGTATTTACAATTACCGTTAAAACATAATTATTTGTTCACTTTCTCATTTTCTAACTGATCAACGATGATTGCTTTCTATCTCATTTTCAGTTGTTCATACGGATATCACCGGACACAGAGTTTCCGGGAAGGCTAGATAATTTATGTACTGATCAACATCCTTTTTATTGTTTTGCTCACTTTTCCTCCTTTCTTCGTAGTATTGCGACAAAGTTCAAGCGATGTCGCCCAGATTGCAGTGCAGATATGGTGGCAATAGGATATGGAATTATAAAATTAAGGGGTACCATATATGCAACCATAATCCTTGTAGATAATTAAATCACAGAATTGGAATATTTCCTACGTTATTTTTACAAATTTTGGTTAATTATATACTGGGGTAGTATGTAATCAACCTAAATTTATAACAACTTGGAAAATAAGTACGGGGAACTATTGAACTATAAAGCGGTGAAACTGTATAAATATTGAACTATTGAACTTTGAGACTATATAACTGTTGAGCTACTGAGCTATGAAACTATATAACTATTGAACTGTTGAACCAGGCGACCATATAACCATTGAACAATTGACTATTAAACTATATAAATATTGAACTATTGAACTATGATACTATTTAACTATTGAACTATTGAACCATGAGACTATATAACTGTTGAGCTATTGAACTATGAAAATATATAACTATTGAACTATTGAACCAGGCGACCATACAGCTATTGAACAATTGTATTATCAAACTATATAAATATTGAACTATTGAACTATGATACTACTGAACTATTGAACCATGAGGCTATATAACTATTGAGCTATTGAGCTATGAAACTATATAATTATTGAACTATTGCACCAGGCTACCATATAACCATTGAACAATTGAACCATTAAACTATATAAATATTTAACTATTGAACTATGATACTATTAAAGTATTGAACTGTTGAACCATGAGACTATATAACTGTTCAGCTAATAAACTATGAAACTTTATAACTATTGAACGAGGCGATCATATAACTATTGAACAATTGACTATCAAACTAAATAAATATTGAACTATGATACTATTTAACCATTGAACAATACTCTTCACTCACATTTATCCCACCTAAAAGTGCAACCTTATACACAAAAAATAGCGAAAAGAGGAAACAATGCCATCTCCTCGACAATATTTATCTTCATCAAGTTACAAATAATCGACAAATTAAACCAACAACTTTCGAACATTTGGCGTAACTGCTTTCACAATTAAATCATCTCGTGCTGCAATTTCACGGCGTCTAAAGGTCGTTACAATTGCAACGTAACGACTGCACCGCTGTCGAAGAAAACGTTTGATATTGCGCAAAGGCAGGCACCTAAAAATCGCATAACAAAAGGTGAAAACGTACCAACGTTCCGTTGCGGTAATTCCTCAACTATCGCGGCCAAATAATTTCGTTCCGTTCAATATGAAACCGGACGCATTTTTACGTTTCCCCGAGGACCGTTGACGTTTCTACGGTTTTTAAACGTCGGATGAGAAATTTTTTTTTAACGTTCGCCGTTGTACGTGAAAATTTGGAAAAATTGTTCGAGCTTTAATGAAATATCGGATATTTTGAAACTCTTTGGCGTGTGGTTCGATTTATTCAGGAATTCCATTCGTATATGATTTTATGTTTGTTATTTGTTGATTTTTAATATTATATTTGCCGATGCTTTTTAATATTCGATAAATTCAATTGGTATGAAGCAATTATTACGGGACGGACATATTTCATTACTGAACTCCATTGAAATTCATTTGCGTGGTGGAATTTTGTGAACGATTCGTTTAGTGTTGATACAATTCCATATAATTTTTATCATTTTACCAAATTATATTTAATTATATCATAAATTCTGTTCGATAAATTGCCATATTATTAATTTGCATCAATATATCTCTTTTGCATATTATTAATTTCTATCATTATGTAATAGTAGTCTTGGAAGCGTAAGATTTACCTATTTATTGCTTTACATTTCAAGTTTTTTATTTCATCTGAATATTATTTCCAAAGTTACACAATGATAAATATTACAAATACGGTATTAGTTAATGGAAAAATATGAGCGCATACAATTTTTGTTACTTTGGAGTAACAAGAATCCACAGAATTTCAATCAAATTTTCTATCTATCCATCAAAAGCTCCATTTCATCGTCCACATTCTAGTCAATTGTTTCAGCCATTGTCTTTAACACTAGATTTACGGAGTCAATTTGACTCGTTCGACATTTGATTACTACATATATAATATATTGGTTGGTTGATTTTTTAATAATAAATCTTTCATTTCAATTGATTTGGAACTATTTTCTTTGCAAAAAATTTCAATTTTCTTGTATGATTCGAACTGGCTCGCTTCAGAAAAATAGGTAAATCAATATCCGTAAATCTAGTGTTAACAGTAGAACAATCAATATAAGTACCTTGATGAAAAAAAAAGCAGGAAGCAATAGGTGAGAAGATTAATTCAACAATTCATATTTAATAAATTAAATGTCGAATGTCTACTCTATGAGAATTTTCTAAAAAGTTACAAATCAGTCAATTTAACAACCTCGGTAGTTTAGTGCTAAACCAAGCCACAGTTTCACATCAGTGGGCTCATTGAAATCGGTGAAAATGTAGTAAGTAGCGCTAAGCAGGAAACTCGCCGGAAGATGGAAGGTATTAATTTATGCAAATTACAGTCGAGAGTCCAGTGTGTCTGTTCTACGAGCAAGCGAGTAGGAACGAACAGAAGCGAGTAGAAGCTAGTATCAGTGAGTAGGAGCGAAAAGAAGATAAACGTAATGCATGGAAAAGCAGAAAAGGATAGAAGACACACGGTAATGTTCTTTGATCTAGCGTCAGGTTCAATGTCGACGATTACGTGGAGATTACGTGCATACTTGGAGGCCGTTGTTAATATCGCTTTGACCCTTTAACGACGGCCCAGGAACTAGAAATTTTCTCAGAAACCAGGAATTAAATCGACCTCCTTCCTCGTTCGTGCTTCCGTGCAACGACGTGATCTCATAATTTCACGAAGAGCGAAAACTTCAGGTAAGTAGTGAAGACTATAATTAATTCATATCGATATTGATAAAGATTGAAAAAGGAAAAGGATCTCTTAAGATGATGAGAGAAAAACTTTGGTACTTGGTAATCATGATTACGAAACTGCAAAGTGGGAACACTGTAAATGAATATGTGTACTGAATGACTTGCCGTGACGAGTATTTTAAACAATATCATGCATGCACTTTTTACCGATGGTTCTTGCGAAATGTTGTTGAATGAAGATGATAGCTATTGGCGATTCGAGAGAGATGTAGTTCCTGGAGTTACGTGTTTGTTTTAATGAAGCCTTGAAATGTTTGCTTTATTTTGTATTTCTTTCAGCTTCTGACGGATGCTTGGAATTTAAGATGATTATAGAAAAATCAAGGATAAGAGAAATTCTTTTTGGTGGAAAAATTTGTTTTTTAGGGGATATGAAATGAATATTTTTAATACCAATTGGTGTAATTTGTTTAAAATTGACCCCTATTTTAAAAATAGTGTTAATCGTTCCTCTCAACACTTCACCGACCGGTAGCCTATTAACCCTTTGACCTACGATTTATTTTCTTCCTCAGGGTCCAATGATTCAAAATTAATCCCTACAATCAAAAGTTCGCACTGTTTTCAGATATTTCGTATGACTCAAAGTAATATTAATAGAATAGAAATAATCAGAGTATTTTGAGACCGGTTAATATTTTTAATTTAATAGACTTTTAAAGATTTCAAAATTTCCTGTACCATTTTTTACGCCACGAGTGTCACACGTAGGCTAAAGGGTTAATGCGCTTTCAGGTCAAATGCTTTTGGAGTTTTAACTTATTAATCGGTTGCCACGACAGTTAATAGTTATTTGTAGAATTTGTAATTTTCAAAGAGATATCGGTATCAGGGAGGTATTTACAACCAAGTGACCGATCAGAAGTAAGTAGGATGTTAAAAAATTACCGGTCGATGTTAAAATAATGCCAACAAATTTTCCAATATTTTCAGACGCCCAAATTACTTTCATCCATATCTTTTTCATATTTCTAAAAGGAACGTCGACAAAACCAATACCAAATGGGAACTCGATGAAATACTTTGCTCTAAATCCACCGTTTTTCATGCAATAATTACACCGACCCAGTTTCGATGATCTTTCCGTGAATCGGGGGCACCTTCACTTTTTCTAGTATTCCATTATACTCGATGGACAAAAGCCTGTCTCGAGGGAGAAGATAAATCGTGCCGAAACTGCGTACAAAACGCTCGATTTTATCTCCATGAACGAGAAGACGAAGTGGCTCGACGAGGACGAGCTTATTGAAGTGTCTCTTGCAGTGTTTACGCCGAGAAAAGAGCCCTTTAAAATGTTTTCATATTTCTCAAATTAATTTCTCGTCGAGCGTCATTGTACCTCGAAAAGATCGTGGATAATTTGGATCGATTGAAATTGAAAATATTCAATCGTATCGGTACATTTCCAAATGTTTCTGTTTTTTCGACGTTTATAACAGTGACGAATAAAATATTCGAAACCATTCATATTTCGCTCTTTGTAAATTGATTTTTCTTCTCTTCTCTCGCATTAAATTTATCCTGTGTTATATTACAGTTATTTTAATTCATTTTTATACGATTTAGGAAACGGAAATTTACGAACGAGAAACATAATACTTGGTATTTGTGTATGAAAATTGTATGGGTTTCGTTGCATGGATTTTTCAACTTGGCAAATGGTCCAGTGAAATAATAACTCGAAATTCTACGAGTTTTTGAAATTGACGAGAACGATATCGATCCTTTTTTATGATCTACTATTTTTTTCTCTGTTTTATAGAACGATAGGTAGTGCTGTCACGAAGAAAATAGAGGAATGAGACTTCGAGAATGAAAAGTCAATTAAAGAAACAGAAATTGGAGCTGAAAACGTTACATCGATTCGCGAAGAGATAAAAAATGTACAGTTAATACGTTGACACGATGTTGTAAAACTGGATGCTCTATGAATATTTCATCGCTCAGGAAAAATCACCAGCAATAAAGTATTCTTTTACATGTGCAATACCATAATCGTGAATTTTTCTCGTCAATGCATTTTGTCAATAAAGAATTGCGTATTTCACGTCACATTTTCAAATTTAACATTTCCGAATTTCTATTTAATTTCAGTTATTGCCATCGATAATAAATTTTCTCTTCTAAATGTGACATTTCCCAATTTCGGAATAATTCTAATTATTTACATCGATAAGAAATTTTCTTTTGTGATTTCATTTTTTATCTTTTAAGCGCCATCAATTTTATCAAGCCGTCTGCTCGTTTACGTGATATCGGCGTGAAATCGTACGCAAAATCCGCGAAATGTAATTACAAGAAAACCTTACCGTTTAATTTGTTGGCAATTAGTTTAATTATCTCTTCCGGGAGGTTCGTCCTGTTCAATGCGACTGTGTATTTATCGGCACACTCGAATCACTGTCATTTTGTATCAACGAACATACTTTTTCTGGTGTTTCGTGATTCGACTATTTAACCCCTTGAAACATCAAGTCACAATATTACGGAATGTTATTCGAATCTGGATAAAAAGAAGAACTGTCTTCATTAAACTAATAATAGCATAAATGTGACAGATACAACTTCTTGTTTAATGTTTGTTTCTATTGAATAACATGCACGTGCATGATCGAGCATCGTGAGGATGAATCTTTAAATACAGAATTCTCGAGATCTCTTTGAATTGCTCTATAAATTTTTTCATAGCACAGCAAAGAGAAAATTGTAATTATTTTATTTTTTGCCAAAAGAGGCAGGAAAGAGACATAACAGATCGGAGACAGAGCAAGACAGCCAGGGCAGCATTTACTAAATAAATAATTTGTAGTCTTAGAACAGTTTTTTTCTTCGATTTAACAAATCCTTTATTCATCATTTCTATTACACGACATAAAAGTTTATGATGAATAAAGAATTTGTTAAATCCAAAGTACAGGTAACCTTTTTTAACCCCTACACTTGTTTCATTCTTAAAATTCCATATTTTCTAAAAATGCCTAATGAGCGTTTCATAATTATAAGTTCTCTAATATGTTTAGAGAATATATATAATAAATATGTACATAGTTATTGCAAGGGATCAGAAACAAGTCACTTGAGAGGAAATCGCACTGCGAGACAAAGAGAGAAAAGAAAAAGGCCGTGGAACTGAGTGCGACAGCACGATATCGATCGTGAAAATCGAAACATTGACGTACGCACGATATTTTTATTATCAGATTGGTAGACACCGATTTTACCTACTTAAATGAATGTGAATAGCTACGACTATGAATGAAAAGGACAGCAGACATATAGAATAGAAAGAGATAGGTAGTGCGAGAGCAGTCTTCCCTTACGTCCCAAGTGACTTCTTTCTGATCCCTTTCTATAATACCAATTTGATCTGTTCGGTGACATAAGTAATATGAGTCAGCAACAAGTCAGACAGAGCTAAAAGTCCGACATATTTTGGTTTATACTACTTGCTAGATTGAAAATTTTTCGGCAAAATTTTATAAGTGGGCAAGTAGTACGAGTCAATGATAATTCAGACTTGTTTGTCCTCCCTGTCCTGTATGTCTTCTCTCATTTATTGATAATTTAGGAAAGATCGTTCAAAGGTAATAAGGATTTGAACCTTAGAAAGTTTCTGATTGGGCGTTCGAATTATCTATTATGGAGTTAATGGATACGAGAATGTTGCATACAATTCTCACACGAGATTCTATCTGCAAAGAGCCTTCTAAAGCGTTCCACACTTAAATGGTTAACTATGTTGCAGGTAGTCACAAGAAAATCATGAGACTGTGACGGCAATGGGGATAGATACTGATTGTGAGTCATCGTTCTAATCTCCACCACCTTTGGGAAATATTCCTTAATGATGTTTGCAACATACCATTAAAGAAGTGCAGAAATGTGTGCCATATTAACCCTTAGAGCTCTATGGACGCATATGTGCGTTTGGCGAAAGTCATCGGCCTTGACTAAGGGCGTATATATGTGTTTGTCGATTTTTTCAATCAATATGCAGTCATTTTCGTGTAAAATTAATACACGAGCAGTCGTTAGTAATTTGATTTTAATTTTTGTTTATTTGTGACACCTTACAAAATGTCAAATCTTGAAGAATATTTCAAAAATTAAAAAATGCGTTGTCGGTCTATGTATCGATAATGGTTTTTAAATTTTTCACACACAATTAAATTGTTAATTTCTGTTGTAAATATCAAATTAAGTTTTTTAGTTGATTGTAAAATTTAATATTTAAAAATTCTCAAATAGTAAGCCATACCAATTTGTTTCACATAATTCATCTAATGTAACATCAGCGGTCTGATAAAAATGAATATGCAAAAAACAAAATTACTTATACTATAACTCAAAGTGTTGACTTCATGAGTTCATATCTGCCTTTCTCGAGACACAATCATACGATCAATAATCTTGAACTGTCTCAGCAACATTCATCTTTTTTCCACCTACTCGTATTATATGCATCGATATCAATGCATTATGCAGTGCACGTGCAGTGAGAATTCCTGCATTCTTGCGATGCGAAATGCAGCCTCCAGCGTCGGCCGACTCCTCGTCGGACGGGTTCGTGCTTTTTGGTTCCTTTTTTTAAATACCACGTGCTGCGCACGTATTTTTAGATATGCAGCCGACGAATGAAAAAATTCACTGCACGGTGGCTTTTTGCGGACTTCTTTTGCACTTACTAACCCACCTACGATCGACCCAGTGCACTCGAATCCAAATGAGAGAAAAGGGACGAAAGGTAGACCTGCGAGGAATGCAAGGAAACGATGACGAATCGTTTCGATTCCCTCTACCACCTTTGTCTCTTTTTTTCCTTCCTTTCCATCTATTTTTTTCCCTTCTGTCTATTTTTTTTATAAAAATATTATTAGAGTACAAGGTGTAAAATTCTGCAAATTTGAAGTGTGTATGTAGACCTTTTAAAATTTCGAGATTTCAGAAAGAGAACCGATTTTTCAAGCGGTTTCTCTTATCTCTGCACCTTCCACCTGCAAATGTTTGCCGAATTTATCCAGGAAAGTTTGTACACTTCTAACGAAGAGAAAGAAAAAAGACTTCTTCCTGGTAGAAATGATAAAACGGACGATGCAGTCTGACGCCCCTGGAAATGGTTGTGATAATGACCGTTCGGTGGAAAAAATGTTCACACTGATAAGAAATTATGGTAAATATATACAGAGAGACGAATTGAGAAAGAGAGAGACAGATAGTACTGGTTGGTTGTAGATAAAAACGAATTCCGCCTTCTGTAATCGTCGTGGAGAAAAAGCAAAATATGCCGCAGAACGAGCGAGAAGACAAATGCAATTATTGCAAACGTCGATGATATTACAATTTTTTTTATTTCTGCGAGATCTTTTCATCGTGATCCATCGAATGTACAATAGTCAGCATTAATTCGCAATATTACATCTATTATATCTAATTTAACTCGTCCTGAGTTAATTAGAATCTTATGCAAACGATTCAATATTATATCAATTCCAAGACTCATGTTCTTTTGCATACATATTTGATTTTTACAATGAAATTTATAATAAAGTTTATTTTATATTCTCATCACAAAGATAAATATGGCTATGTCTTAAAATCACGCAGACTTAGTCTTAATCTAAGTTATTAATCTTAATATCATGCAGAATATTAATTAGGTTGCGAAATCAGAAGGTTTGGATATTTTTATTTTTGAATCAAATATTCCCATTGTGAATGCTTTTTGTTCTATTTACAAAGTTGAATCATTGGACAATCGGCACTCTGTCATTAACAAATAATTGCGGCATTGATAATCTATTCACGAACCTAGCTGATCCCTGAACGAGAAAGGTCAACCGATTGACTTGTTTGTCAGAAATCGCGATCGCTTTTATTCCGTGAAAGAAAACGAGCTATCACTTGCATTATTTCTTCATTTCTTTGTTACAAATCGAAGCATCGTTTGAGTTCGACGAGTGAATCTTTTTATATCGGTGTCGATTAATCATGGTTTCATCGCGTTATCGGTTACCTTGATTTAATTGCGATTAACGTAAGAGGTTGATTCATCGGTGCATACTTAAACTTTGAATTATTTTAAAACGTATCGACGCGGAAGTAGCAAGCGAAGATGTAAATAAATATTGTGAAAATTGCATTCTTTTGATTATGTAATAACAGATAATAATATTGGAAGAGTACAGAAGGCCAAATTATTTTTTCCAAATCCTAATGAATCAATTGTCAATAGTTTTTAATTTTGTAGAACACACTAGCTTTAATGTTTCACACGAGGCTGTAATTAAAAAGAATTCTGTAATTAGGTTGAATTAAGTGATATTTATTTTTTAGAAGTGAGATTAATTTCATTTTTAATCGTTAAACGATGTTCAACATTCCTCTAAACTTTTTGTTTCTGTGCTCGTGAAATACGAAAATATCAAAGGTGAATAGCAACTTCATAATTCAAATTTTTTTTTAATGATTTCCTACGAATTTCTGGGTAGACAAAAAATAGAATACTTAGAATTCAGAAGGACGAACGGTCCCATTCGATTTCTATGTCCGAATCTTAATCCTTGAAACCCAGGTACAGCGAAAGGGTTCGGTTGCATTTCTAGGAAATCGCTTCGTAAATAAATTTCACCTTGTGGTATTAGTAGAATTTTAAATCAGTTATATTTCATCCTAAATGGCAAATATTTTCATAGAATTTGGAAATTTTAAAACTTGTTTCACTGTCATTTTTGTCCGATGTTCCGTGCACGTGATTCTAGCTCAAATTCTGTGAGGAGATTTCTTTCAAATTTTTCCACCGTCAAAGAATATTTTGCAGGAAAGAAACGAGAATGAAAATTACGATGTAGACTGTGAAAATTTGGAGTCACTGCGAAAAATTCAAAACGACGGACAAGGGAGCTGTAAAAATAAAAGGGATGCAGTTCTGGTTTTTATTTGCACGTCGACATTCTCCTTTCGTATTTCCTTGCGAATTTAGAGGTTGAAAATTGTGCAAAAAAAAAAAGAAAATAGCATTATCCAACTGAGATTGTGGAAGAAATGAAATCCAGACATGCTATGGGTGCTTCATGGGACTTTCGTATCAAGCTCGTCGTACGTGTTCATTTTTCATCTGCTTTTCTCAGTGATATATCGTATTATAAGACCAAAATTTTCCGCTCGGAATCTGGCTCGTAAAACAGGCATCTGCTGCGGAAGAAAGAAGAATATATACCTCCATCTTTTTGTTTTTATTCTGTTTTATACAACGACCTAACATTTGACTTCCTTTTTTACATTCTAGATTCTCCAATATTGAAATTTTATCAGCGCTTTTAGTGTTCATTTTGCACTTTAGATTTTTTTCAGTGGAACTTAAGACTCTAAAACGTCCTATTCCTTAGGTTTTCTTAGTTTCTAATTTCATTAAAAATTCTCATAACCTTTTTTTTTCATCTTACAATATCTCAACGAAGATTACAAAATTCTACCTGTCAACTCTTCACCTAATTATCCGATCTGCAATCTACCAAAAATCAACTGATCAATTTCCAACATTTCTCCAGCCTTAAAACATCTCTCTCACTTTCAAACAAACCTAAACCCTAAATTTCAACTTTTCAAAAGTCCTATCAATGTTTAATCTCCTTCCTCCTCCCTAATTCAATAAAACATTAATCCTCAAACTTTCATCCCCCCGCCCCACCTCCCCTAACTTCCCCAAAGCAAACCACCATCTAAAATCCAAATTCCACCCTTCAACCTCTCCCCCAAAAATTCCCCAAACCTTTTTCTCCATGAAATAGAAAACCTTTTTCCACCGATCGTGAAATTTCCCCAAAACCATCACCATCCTCACCACCGCCCCGTTAAGCGTCGAATTAACCCCCCGAATCGGTGCATCTCAAATTCTCGATTTCCGTGTTCCGCATCGCGCTTGTTAATCCAATTAAAAATCCGATTGTCAATTCCGAGTGTTCGGTAACAAACGGCACTGTGCCGTGTCGCGTATACAACATCGGTATCGTAGGAGTGCGTATAGGAGCCTATAAATACATATTTACGAGCGGATGTTGAGGCATTGCGAAGGTCCACGTGCTCGTGGATCACGGTGGTGGCAACAGTCGTCCTCCGACCGTCGTCCAAGTGCGGATAAACCTGTGCCACGGTGTGTTTCTCTCCTGCGAATCGAGGCAAACGAACCAAAAGCAAACGAGAAAGAAACCAAAAAGAAGTTGAAGAAGAAGAGCAAGAAGGGATCAGGGCGAAGAAACTGTGCGTGTGTTCGCTTCTCGAACTTCCAGTTACCCTTTTCTTCGTGCGATTCTTCAGCAGAGGTATCAAAAAAGGATTCACCTGGGGAAAGTTTTGTTTTCGATGAAGAACACGATGGAAGTTAATAGAGACGATAGTATGAGTTGTTATAACGTGATTAGATCTTGATGATAATTGCCAAGGTAATTTGTGGATGAATAATCTGGGAGACAGGAGGTGCAACGTTCTCCAAATCGGTGGCTGGAGTTTCGCGTTTAGTGGCTGAGATTTTGCAAGAGTTCGCCGATCGGGTCAGATCGATGAGGCACGAGTGATATTTCAACTGATGCCGGATTGAATTTGTTTGGTAGTAAAGTGTGCTGCTTGATCTATCGGTTGATTCGTGCCGGTGGAATTCATTCGGAGACGCAAGTAAGTTCATTTGAATCGTAAACAAGCTCGGTGGGGTAATGAAGTCTTTACATTTAGGTCCGATGACTCGTGTTTGTCTTTTGTTTGAGCAAAGTTTTCAGACAGTGAAGTACCTCGTGGTGAAAGAAAAATTTTATTGAAAACTGTCTATTTTTTTTTAAGATTTATGAATTAACTCGTTGACTGCCACGGGGGTCACTTGTGACCGGCGCTATTTTATGAAATTGTATGTAATTTTCAAATTGCAATGTTCATGAATTTAATATCTGTCTGTCAGTGTCTTTAACACTAGATTTATGGATGTTGATATACCTATTTTTCTGAAGTAAGCCAATACTCATACAAGAAAATTGAAGTTTTTTGCAAAACAAAATAGTTCCAATTCAATTTAAATGAAAGATTTATTATTAAAAAACTAACGAACCAATATATTATATATATATAGTAATCAAATTATTAATGAGCCAAATTGACTCCGTAAATCTAGTGTTAAAGCTTCTATTTTATAAAGAAGTGATTTTAGTAGAGAAAGGTTCACTTCAGTACAAATAATGAAAATAGCGAAATACTGGTGGGGTTCAACGTGTCAAACAGTGGGTTAAAGTTTGTATGTCATCGCCTAAGAAACTTCTTTGTTGTAAAATGTTCAAGTCTCTGAAGGATTCTAAATTTATTTGAGATTGTAAATCTTCAATTAAAATGGTAATTGAAAGGAAGAATTGCAATTTAAGAAATTATCTTGAACACCAGAATAATTATAAGCAGCAAAACAAAGTTGTCTAATCTCTTCCTTCAAATTTTCTGCAATCTGGTAGATCGCAAACTCTGAATCATAGTCCACTTAAAGCCGCAGATTCTCGACGATAATAGGCGGTCGAAGGTATAAAAACAACCACAACTTTCTCACCGATTTCGTACCTTTTTGCACTAACCACCACCGAAAACTTTCCATTCAACTGACACTCAATCGTTTCGAAAAATTTTGGGAACCGAAAACGATCCGTTTAGCTGTCAATTCCCAAAGGATCACCTCAGGTATTGTTCGCGTTGCAGAACACCGGCGACTCGTTCAACGAACGTAAGAAAGGTTTATAGCATCGTCCACCTCGAAGAGATCCCTTTTCTTTGTTGACCTTCGTCGAGGTCCAGCGGTGCGGCGTTCTCCAAGCATTGGGAAACTTGCTCGACCACCTTCGCCTCCCTGTAATTCTCTTCTTTTGTATTTTTTGCCTTCAATTGCTATGATCAGGAGGTTCATAGTACTTTAACACTAAAACTACCGAACCAGTCGAAATGACTGGTACACAATTTTTTCAAAAAATTCTCCAAGTTTACATAACAGTCATAGAATAAATATTCTACGTTTATATCAATAAACATAAATCACCCAATCGATTCAATTTTCCGCCGCTTGATTCCCCCTTTTTCAAAGTACTTATTTAATTTATTAAAATATGATAGATTTGAGGCCGGTAGTTCTAGTGTTAAATAAATTTTGAACCACCAAGATTGTCATATGTTAAATGATAACTTAGGAAAAATGTCTTCGATGTGATGAGAAATTTTCTTTAATCTCATTAATTAGAAGTTCAACTCTTTAATTTCATAGGAACTATAGTTTTATTATTTCTCTCGCTTAATTGTTCCACATTTTTAAATTAGTTGCCAACGTAATTCCGTCTAACAATAAAACCTATAGTGCTAGATCATTTTTGCAGGGGTTCTAGTTCATGAAGGTTCCAATATGTTTAAAAAATATCTCTCAGAGTTACTGTCAATTTGAATTCAATTTCACTAATTGAGATGTCATGCCTCCAATTCAATCCTCCCTATAAACATTTTCGCAATTCCCTTTTACTTTCAACGAAAGAAAAATTCATCTTCCTCGTCACGACCATGATCTTGACTTTTTACTTTCGATCTACGTCATCGTGTTTCTCTTTACATTTTTTCTCGATTGAATTTAGAATTTATGTGATCATAATTCCTTTTCAAGGTTGCATCTCTTGTCTGAGATCGGTCCTGTTGTTTCCGTGCAAATGCATAACGTTGAGAAGAACTATAAGGAAAGCAATTGTATTTTTCTTATATCCCGACAAACGAGTCGTGCTCCTTGGTTGGTAAACAGGTCTTGGATCTTTCACGGTGGACGTTAATATGTGTGTATAGTGGTCACAGACTAATTTATACATTATGATCGACGAACTCATTCATAATTTCCTCTCGAAATATTAATATCAGTGAAAGTGAATAGAAATGTCAATTTATCCGTTTAGAGGGACATTTCAGGAGTGATTCATTATAAATTATTAAAACCTGGTCAGTGTATTTATCAATGACCACAATTTACTATGTGCAATTGGACGTAAAATTAGATGGAAGAAATATTATACAATTTTCAGTATTGGGAAAAAAATTTCTTTTTGTTTTTACTAATAGTATTAGCACTAGAACTACCAAGCCAGTCAAAATGACTGGTTCCTAATTTTTTCAAAAAATTCTCAATGTCTATACGAGAGTCATGCAACAGAAAAACTATGTTGATCTTATAAAACATAGATTAACGATTCGATCATCTTTTCCATCTATTGATTTCTCTTTTCCCAAAGTACATATCTAATACATTGAAATATAATGGATTTAATAGTATAACTGTACCAAAATAGTATTAACTATTTTGACATAATGTCAAGTAGATAAAATGTCTTATTTTCTATTTTTTTTATCATCCGAATGATTAAGGAATATTATCAATTCTACTTTTAATTGAATTCACAAGCCTTTTTGACGGTAATGAATAAAGAGCGGAAGATGTATTTTTCTAATTATCGCGACACTTTTATGCAATCATTGTACCTCAACAATAATGTTACACCTGAATCCTTCCGTCCTTCCGTATCTACGATCCTTGGGAATTTCCTTGAGAAGCGCGAAAAATCTTGAAACGCGTAACTTCCTCTCGCTATTCTTCTGTCGTCCTTTTCTTCCTTTTCGCTTGTCTTTTCGAGGAAGCGGTTTGCAGTTCTTCCGTTTACTAATTCCGCCGGCTATGGGATGGTAGAAGTGCACGCTGTATTAGCTGCATGACGTGCAACGCGTATAATTAATACCTCTTTCCTCTCTATTTCTTTTATTATTCACAGGAGATTGAATAAGAGAAGAAACTGAGATTTTAAGTGCACGATACTTCCTCATTTACTGCGGAATTTCGACAAAAGATGAGATTTTTTGATGCGAAGAAATCAGTGGCTTGTTCGAACGTGGTTGCAACTAGCATAACTGCAACGACGTAGTGAAAGTATACACGATTTGCAATGTGTTAATAAGCGAAGTCCGTTACCGATCGGAATGTCTCCATTTTGACCGACTTTCTTTCACGATCATTGTGCTGCAATTTGTCCTAGAAGTGTTGAGTCTTTAACGACAGAACTGCCAAGACGGACGAAATTATTGGTTTCCAATGTTCTCCAAAAATTTTTCAAGTTTACAGGAAAGCCATAGAACAGATCTTCTACATGGACCTTATAAAACATAAATTTGTTATTCTCTACTTTTTTTGCTCTCCTTTAAAAGTACTTATTTGATATATTTTAATAGATTTAATAGTAGCAGTTCTAGTTAGCGAGATAAACGTCACGGGGTTTGTAACGAAGTTTAAGGGAAAGTTTGAGCAAATTATATTTTGCATATTCGCAGTTTAAAATGTTTAATGCGAAGTGAGGAAAATATGAATATTTTGTAAAGTTACCTTGGTACGTTTTTTTTAAAGCTTTGGCAAAAAAAGACAGAAGACACTAATAGTTATATAATTATTTCCTCATTTGAAAATTTGAATGAAAATTAGTGTAAAGAATTTGATCAATGAGATCATTAATTTTACAAGTATCATTGAGAACGTCTTAGTTCCTTTCTATCAAACTAACACAAATCTAACAGGAAATATAGGGATATTAGCAGTTTTACGGAAAATTAATTTGACGTCAGTAACAGCGTCCATTAAGGAAGATCGACGTTTAATTAATCACAAACTTGTATCTCGATTGTACCATGTGTATTCCACCGCCTCATTTTCTCCACTACTTAAACATTGTAATTTTTAAACATTCTATTCTCCTTATTGATATTAAAAAATTTGTAAACATTGATACCAAGAAGAATGTAAATATCTCAACTTTATAGTAAATAAAGAAATATACTGTGCAACTCCGTGAAATGATTACACTATCATTTTACAGTTAAACACATAGATAATCACGAACACATCCGCAGTGCCCGCGATTACGTTAATGATAGATCCACGAGAGTATTTCCAAATCAGTAATTACTTCGCATCTTCGTAATCTTCGTGGTATAATAACGGGTGTGCCCCCTACGTGCAGGCCGTTTTGGAGGACGATCATATTAAAAACGCAGGAATCATTTTTATTCTTTCAAACTCACCGCAGAAACTCAAATTTGCGGCGAGTTTTATGTAACCGCTCGATGAAATTCCGCGTTACGGTGAAATTTTATTAGATTCTTCTCGTTGCCAATGGAATAAATCAGACAAAATTGTATCGGAAAATTTCGAATTGTAGGAGAGTATAATTTGGAAAGTTGGACAGAATGAGTGGATGGAGGGAGGATAAGTTAAATAAAACTTTAGTAATAGGAAGAATATAGAGTAGTTAAAAAATAGGAATCGTGATACAATGAAAAATGACTTAAAGAATAATTAATGAGTATTTTTGCTAGCGAATATCTGTCCTAGGCTGAGTCTCTAATGACCTGACTCTCTCCTGGCCAGAGTTTCTACTAATCTGAGTCTCTATTAATCTGAGTCACTACTAATCTGAGTCTCTACTAAGCTAATTGTAAGTCTCTACTCATCTGAGTCTCTACTGGCCTAAGTCTCTACTGGTCTAAGTATCTACTAGCCTGAGCCTTTACTGGTAATCTCAGTCTCTATTAATTTGAGTCTCTACTAATCTGAGACTCTACTGTCCTGAGTCTCTACTACTCTGAGTCTCTACTGACCTAAGTCTCTACTAGTCTGAGACTCTACTGGTCTGAGACTCTACTGGTAATCTCAGTTTCTATTAATTTGAGTCTCTACTAATCTAAGTCTCTACTAATCTGACACTCTACTGTCTGAGTCTCTACTGGTAATCTCAGTTTCTATTAATTTGAGTCTCTACTAATCTGAGACTCTACTGGCCTGAGTCTCTACTACTCTGAGACTCTACTGATCTGAGGCTCTACTGGTCTGAGTCTCTACTGATCTGAATCTCTACTAACCTAAGTCTGTACTACTGTGAGTCTCTACTGGTCTGACTCACTATCAGTCAAAGTCTCTACTAGCCTGAATTTTTTTCAGTCTAAGTTTCTACAAGTTCAAATTTCTACTAAGCTAAATCTCAAACAGTTCAAATCTCTGTTAGTCTAACTCTCTACTAATCTAAGTTTCTACTGCGCTAAGTCTGTGCGAATCTAAGTACCTACTAGTCCTACCTAAGCTATCCATTACGGTCAGTTGTTGCATTCGAATAATTTTCAATCAGACCGCAACATCGTGCTCGCTCGCGAAACAAATCGTACTTTCATTTTCACTCGGCACGCAATTGAAACAGTCAAATTAGCATTCGTGTCGAATCGATCGGAAGTAGAAAATATGAAAATATCGTTCACCCGGTCATCGTTTCGTAATAAGATCTACATTTGTAACGATCATTTCACCCGGAAGATTAACGACACATTGTATATTTTAAACTAGAGGTAGCACGACACTGATTCTGTCTTTGCACGAAGTCCATTGATTCGTTGCGTTCTTCCGCTTCTCCGTTGTCGATCCTGTCGTAACGATCGCCAGAGTGCACTTCCGGTTGTCGATGCAACGAGGGAGATGAGTTCGTTGCATGACTGACAACGTGCTTGTTTTATCGTTGCTTTATAAACTTTTCCTACTTCATTATTTAATACTTATGAAAATATTTTTCTTCTGTTTAAATAACATTTCACTTAACTCCCTTACAACTTTTCTGATTTATCGATATCCTTCTGAAAATTTCAACCAGTTAGAGATGTAATGCAGACTTCCAAGAAGTTAAATACTCTCGAGAAACTTGAGCAACTTGAAAAGTCAAGGGATAGTAAAACTATAACAGATTTCCATCTCTCTTCTTCACTCCAGTCAAATTCTACAGATCCACAAAAGTGCACAGTAGTTCTTCCTAAAAATAATAAAATTCAGATCGAAATTTGGACATAGATTTGTCCCTTTATGTTTTCTCTACAGACAAACTACAATTTCATAAAGCATTCTCCAAGTATCTATCCCCGTATTTGCCATACTGCCAGCGGAAAAGTTCCAAACTTCTTGCCACCTCGAGTAACTCAAACTTCCCCTCGACTTTTTTCGAATTCTCGCAACTTCCTCCAAGAACAGGAGAAAAAAATGCTTGCTAACCATTGTAATTTCGTATATTTCATAGATTAGCCAAAAGAAAAAAGTAGAAAAGTTTTCTGGCGGTGTTAAAAAGGCTAGATATTTACTTTTGATTTTCACAAACTTGCCAATAATCCTTGAACCTTCGTAAGGGTTTTCTCGTGATCTTTCCCATTGGTAATGGATAGGATAGATAAGCTGGTCCACGTACTATTTGCCCGTCCACTTTGGAAGCTCTCTAAATTTGTAATCTTGCTCTTAGACCGCGGCAAATTGCTTCGAACTTTTCGATTTAGAATCGCACCCGAGGGGGAAATTTCGAGAAATTCGGCACGCAGGGAATTACCGGTCGCGAGCGGAACTTCCGACAATCTCCGGGAAAGTTTTCTGAATTTCCGAACAGTCGCTTTTAAAGAATATAAATGGGGATTAATTCTGCCGTTGGAACTTACCGCGAGCTTTTTAGTTCACCAGGAAGACGATACCGTTTCATTTGGATTCTTTTACTTTTTTTTTGCAGATTTGGCTCATTGTACGAGATGAGGGTCGATCAGCTTGGACTTCTTCTTTGGAAGAATTATATCGTCAGGAAACGACAGCCGGTAAAATTTTGTCTTTTACAATTTTACACTGTGTTTCCGATGGAATTCAGAAGTACTGGGTTTTGTGTGTTTTTGGATATAAACTCGTAGGAGTTAATTAGTATGAATTATTCAGTGTGTAGTCACTTCTCTACTGTTACAATATTTAATACATTTTTGATCCAGAAATGGAAATTGAAAAAATTTTAAAATTATTGTTCAATCATACATTGCTCGCAAAAATTTTCAAAATTTCTACATGTTCCCTAATCTTGAAAATACACATCTGCAATTTCTCCATCACTGTCAAGGTGTATTGGCAGTCATGGTCAACCATACACCCCCACTGATCCATCGATGTGTGCCACTCTCATCTAGTTTGACATATTTCTGTTCACCTCACCAAAATGTCACTTTCTACCCAACATAGATAACTGAATTTGCATCTCATTCCAATAATCAATTTTAATAACCAATGTTCTTCAACTTATCCTTTACTTTTCTGGCACTCCTTTTTAATTAAAAATCAAATGGTTCTCTTTTTACCATTTCACATTCATTTCGTAAATCTCCTAATTTTTGTAAGTAACGAATTTGATAACAAATTCAGGAAATTGTTCTTAAATATTCAATATCTCATAATTTTTGCGAGCAACTAATCTAATAAAAAATTAAAAAATCCTTTTTTAATGTACAGGATATACTGGCTTTGGTGCTCAAAGCTAATACTGTCACATTTATTTTGCAATATCTAATAATTCTTGTGAACAATAAACTTACGGCAGATAAAATATCAGGAAATTCTTTTTTAATATACAGGAGATACTGGCTTTGGTGTTCAAAGCCAGTCGCTTCACATTCATCTTGTAATATCTCTTAATTTTTGCGAGCAACTAATCCAATAAAAGATCAGGAAATTCTTTTTTAATATACAGAATATACTGGCTTTGGTGTTCAAAGCTAATAGTGTCACATTTATTTTGTAACATCTCCTAATTTTGATAAGCAATAAATTTAACGTAGATAAAAAATCAGGAAATGCTTTTTTAATATTCAGGGAATACTGTCTTTGCTGTTCAAAGCTAATAGTGTCACATTTATTTTGCAATATCTTCTAATTTTTGTGACCCATCAATTTAACGCAGATAAAAAATCAGGAAGTTCTTTTTCAATATTCAGGGAATACTGGCTTTGGTGTTCATATGGCCCGTGGTGGTTTTCATGATACTCTACACGATCCGTGACAATGTTGAACCGGAATACAATCCGACCTGCCAATTTTCTGCAAGATCAATGCCTCAAGATGGTCTCCTTCCGTTCGTACAGAGTTTCATTTGCAGCATGGGGAATCCTTGCGATCCCCTCTCGGAATACGAAGAAGTGCCGTCTTATAAGAATGCAACGTTAGTATAAACTCGATTTATACGTTTCAATGAAACGAATCACCCTTGTAAAACGTGGATACGGGTCGTTCATGAAACTTCCGTCTCTGATCTTCGATACTTAAGATGATGAAAAATAGCAAAACTCGAGAGACGTTTAAACAACAGAGATTATTCGTTACCATTGTTCCATCGGAGTGGACCGTTCGTTGGAGAAAATTGAAGGAAATACCATGCGAAGAGAAATCGGAGGAGAATTTTTGCGGTGATATCAGCCGCGGAGTTTTTCGATCTGAAACGAGAAATTTCGATAAAAGCGGAATTGGAGAAAAGGGGGGAGTGATATTGGAAGGAACTTACGTCTAGGTGGAAAAATAATTTTGATATTTTATTGTTTCCGTTACGTAAGGTCGCGGAAAATAGAAGTCTTTCGGTGACTTGTATTTACGGATTTACTATTACTCGAATATGATAATAAATAATCGTTGATAAATGATTATAAAAGGGACCAGTTAATTGTATGAGAACGAATTGAATTTGTTCTTGGTTTGCATCTTTTTCTCACGTCCTTTCACACATTTGCATTCAGTAGAATGGTATCATACATATTTGCCAGCAATATTCAATTTGTTAATTTTATTTTCGATTTTTGGATATTGAATAATGTGTTCATATTTTTTATGATAGTTTGGGACGATTGGTAGTCGATCTACAACCGATGCTCAACAACGAGACAATTCTTTCCGCGGTGAAGACCCTGCCGAATAGCATTCAGCTTCTGAAATCAATGGTGCAGATACTCACTCGGCCGGAAATTAAGGCACTTTTCGGTACGCATGCACGAACTCCTCGATATTCTCGTTGTAATTCCACTTTAATTCAGATTTTTACTATCGATCACACATATCGAGCTTGTCCTAACATTTCAGGCAAGATTGACAAAAAACTTGCATTGATGCTTTCAAATTACTCTTTATTTGACCATCAATTTTTTCATTCATGATCAAAAGACTGTAATTTTCTATTCCTTTTTCTACATAATTTAAAAGATTTAAGAAATTAGAAATTTAATCACACAAGTTTTTCAAATATTGTAATTTAAATATTGAAGAGAAAGAAAAATTATGAGTTTTTGTAAAATGAGATTAAAAAAACCTGCATTGATGCTTTCAAATTACTCTTTATTTGACCATCAATTTGTTCATTCATGATCAAAGGACTGTGATTTTCTATTACTTTTTCTACATAATTTAAAAGATTGTAGACATTTAATTATACAGGTTTTTCAAATATTGCAATTTAAATATTGAAGAGAAAGAAAAACTATGAGTATTTATAAAATTAGATGAAAAAAACCTGCATTGATGCTTTCAAATTATTCTTTATTTGACCATCAATTTGTTCATTCATGATCAAAAGAGTGTACTTTTCTATTCCTTTTTCTACATAATTTAAAAGATTGTAGACATTTAATTATACAGGTTTTTCAAATATTGCAATTTAAATATTGAAGAGAAAGAAAAACTATGAGTATTTATAAAATTAGATGAAAAAAACCTGCATTGATGCTTTCAAATTATTCTTTATTTGACCATCAATTTGTTCATTCATGATCAAAAGAGTGTACTTTTCTATTCCTTTTTCTACATAATTTAAAAGATTGTAGAAATTTAATCATACAGGTTTTTCAAATATTGCAATGTAAATATTGATGATTAAAAAAACTATGAGTATTCATACAGTTATATTAAAAAAGTGTATTTAAACTATTTATAAGTAAAGTATTTATTTTACACCCAGTATATGTGTTATATCTGATCACATAGATCGAGGTATCCGACTTGGCGATTTGTTCGAGAATCACGAGGAAATCAAGGATTTTCTCAGGCTGCAAATGCCAAACGCAAGAAAAGGACTGTTCGATGATCTGTTCGAGTCCTCGATAAAATTGTTATACGTTAGTATAAATCACGTAATTGTATTGTTGCAAACATCGTAAGTTATTCAATAGAAAGATTTTGATGTTTCTTCTCTTCTCTTCTTACAGCTAATTGAAACTTTTGGTTCTTCTAACATCGACGGAGTTATTTGTTCGCCAGAGATGTTGAAAAAATATCTTATTCTACCAAAAGAGGAAGACTTTACAGTTATTTCGAAGATACTTTGCGATATCGACTCGCAGAAAATACCTGACATCCTCGATCATATAATGAAGCATTTTGATTTCAACGGATTATTGGAAATGGTGAATCGCGTAATGGCGAAATTTCGTAATTACGACTTCTTTCAGGATTTAAGGAAAGCCGTTGAAACAATATTGGATTTGAAGACCTCACAGAAATTAATTCCCGAATATTTGAGATTACGTCAGTGGATGCCGAAGATAATAACTGTCTTCAAGAACGTGACATTTAAAGAGATCGATTTGACTTTGTGAGTCACTGTTTTCGTTCTTTTCTTTGTTTCCATGGTATTTCTGCTAGTTTTGCAGCAGAGTACGATTGTTTTTTTTATTTTTTTGTTGTTTGTCCATTAAAGACACACTATAAATTCGTCGGGGATTTTTGTTCATTCTTGAATAATATTTCCAGCAACTTTAAAAACGAATTTCATTTTTGATAGGAATAGTTTTCTTATTGAATTTTCCAAAATTATTTAATACTATTTTACTATAAATTTCAATTCTTATAAACCATTTTATTTTAGCTGCTTTTCAAAGACAAACCCGCTGTAAATCATTAACACTAGAACTACCAAACCAGTCAAAATGACTGGTACACAATTTTTTCAAAAAATTCTACAAGTTTACATAAGAGTAATAGGATAAATATTCTACGTCTATATCAATAAACATAAATCAGCCAATCGATCAAATTTTCCGCCGCTTTATTCCCCCTTTTTCAAAGTACTTATTTCATTTATTAAAATATGATAGATTTGAGGCCGGTAGTTCTAGTGTTAATTATGTTAATAAAACTTACTTTGTCGCTAATGATAATGCTATTGTTAACATGAAGATACTTTTTTTGCAGCGTGAATAAATCTCTTGAAGTGTTAAATCCAGTGTTCGCCTCGGAGCCCGATTGGCAGATTTTCCGTCGATCGTTTATAAGATTAAATAAATTATTGGAATTAGTGAAAGGAATGATTCACGATCGTGGCACGAATTCAGCCGAGGATTTCTCCACGATAATAAAGGATCTCAGAAACACAATTCATTTTTTCTCCGAGGGTTACAATAATTATGAGAATCTCACGCAAATCCTAGATTTGACATTTGCGATTTTACTGGACGGCGCGAAATTGACCGACAAGTTATTGGATCGACACGCGGATGAAATTCAATTGTAAAGAATATTACACTTATATTAATTATTATATTATATTATAGACAATAATCTCTGTCTACGGTGGTTTGGAATCCACCTAAAACAATTGATCCTAAGTGAAATAAATATGAAAGAAAAAAATATAACGGAGAGAAAGAAAGAGAGAATCTCTAATTGTACTTTTAAAAATCACCATTTTTTTTCAGAACGACTGAGATCTTTGATGGATTAAGGAACTTTCTGTCGGATAATATTATGAATTCCTTGAGTTACATCGTCTCGTTGATGGAAAGCGTCGTCGAAATGATTTACCACGTTGCGATCACTCACGAGGATACTATGAACAGAATCTACAAAATTTCAAAAGATCATCAACATTTCATTCAAAAAATATTAACTGACCTGAATCCGAACGTTTATCGAGTACTTGTTGCATCATTCTCCAGATTGGATGTCGTCGAAGTAATATATTATTCTCCTCCTGATTTCTATTTATTCCTAAATTTCTAAAATTTTAATTATATTTGATAAATTTTTCAGAAATTCGTGGAAAACGCGAAGCACGTCCAACCTGAAGAATTATTCTGCAGTAATGCTACCCTTAACGCTATCTTTGACAATTTCAAGGACACGGGGGATGATGCGAATAAAATCGAAGATTTATTATGCAGCGATGACGGGAAGAAATTTATTTCCAACATTTACAATAGCTTTGAATTTGACAAATTTGAGAAAATTGTTAGTTTGAATTTTTTACAAATTCTTACTCGAAACATAATTGTGGAAAATCTTATTTTTGTTCTTGTTACTTTGATAGATAAGCAATTCTTTGTCAACGGTGATCGACATGGCGTTTAATCAGGTAGTGAAAGTAGAAGACGCGAATTTAACGTCGACAATCAGAAGCATAAAAGGATTGGTAACATATTTGGAGTCTCCAAGGCCAGCTGATCCTGATTGGACTATCTTTGCAGTCAGTGACAGCTGGAAAAAAGCCTTCGAGGACACAAGGCCTCAAGGAAGATTAGATATGTACGTTTCCATTTTTACCAAGAATTTTAAACGATCAGAATAATGAAATTTAAATTTTCTAAGGTAAAAAATATCCTTTCTTGCACTCCTTACAATTCTGATATTAGAACTAATATCTATATTCTATCCGCTTCGTTCCATTTTATTTCTCCATTTATGTTTAAATTCCAGTTAAATTCTAGAGTTAAAATTAATTCAATTAAATTTCATTTACTAGCAGAGACTAAGTTTAAATATTCTACAGTAAAAGATATCCTTTCTTGCACTCCTTACAATTCTGATATTAGAACTAATATCTATATTCTATCTGCTTTGTTCCATTTTATTTCTCCATTTATGTTTAAATTCCAGTTAAATTCTAGAGTTAAAATTAATTCAATTAAATTTTATTTACTACAGAGACTAAATTTAAATATTCTAAGGTAAAAAATATTCTTGCTTGCACTCCATACAATTCTGATATTAGAACTAATATCTATATTTTATCCACTTCGTTCCATTTTATTTCTCCGTTTATGTTTAAATTCCAGTTAAATTCTAGAGTTAAAATTAATTCAATTAAATTTTATTTACTAGCAGAGACTAAATTTAAATTATTTTAATTCTAAGGTAAAAAATATTACTATAAAAAAATGTCCTTTCTTGCACTCCATACAATTCTGATATTAGAACTGATATCTATATTCTATTGACTTCGTTCCATATTATTCCTCAATTTATGTTTAAATTCCAGTCAAATTCTAGAGTTAATATTAATTCAATTAAATTTTATTTACTAGCAGAGGTTCCATACGGTTCTACATTGTATTCAATTTATTTTATATCATTTCTCAATTTATCTTTAATTTCTTGTTAAATTCTAGGGGTAAAAATTAATTCAATTAAATATTATTTGCTAGCAGAGTCTACATAGAGTTCTAATTAATAAGGGTTGTATGATTTCAATTGCTATTTTATAGTTGTTCGATTAACGAGTTATAAAAATTGTCTCTTTCAGCCTGGGGATTCATTTGAGCATAGCAAAATTGATTGGCTCGCACAGTATATCATATCTGTCCATTAAACCCGATTTGGAGAATATGGATATGTTGGCCGATGTGATCCTTCAGGACTTACAAGCCAATCCTACCATATGGATCAGCGAAGTTCGACGGCACAAGATGCAACTGATCGAATCATTTTATTTGACTATAACGGATCGTGAGAAGGTCGGTGCCAGAAAGAAACGAAAGAGTTTTATTAGAGTCAGAACTATTCGGGAATATAGAACGGCAAAATATCCAACGAGTTTTCAACAGAATTCTGTGATTTATTTCATAAATAAATTCACGTTCTCCACGTTATTCGTATGAACCGTGGAAAAATTCTTTTCGTATATTTAGAATAGGAATAACTTTTTTATTCGCAGGTCCTGAAAATTTTAGAGTTTGCCAATTTCACGAGGACTTATTGCACCAATCCGAATCCACCGTCTTTATTAAATTTCCCGAAGGGCACGAACGAAACGATTCTGAAAAGTCTCGTCTGCCGTCTATCGAAATCGGTGCAAATGAGCTTGGAATTAAACGTGACTGATATCCAGTTCGAGCAAACTCATTACAGGGATAGAAGGTCCTTTAACTGGACTGCATTTAATGAGAAGGCGATCAAGATTTATCGATACATCGATACTTTGGTTTATCACGAGGAGACGAAGTATAATTTTACGAGGTTGGAGGAATTAAAAAAGGACTTCAAGACATCCTGGACCAAAAAACTTACTTGGAAGGAGGGCTGGGAAACCAGGTTCGCGAATTATAAGGATAGAGTTCATTATTTTAATAAATACCTAATTAATATCTAATTTATAAATTATCCTATTTAGATAATTAGCTAGGATATTTATAAGTTTTGCAAAAATATCTATTCTTACAAATGTGAAGGTATAGATTATTCTTGAGTAATGCAATATTTTTAACTTAACCCTCTATGGACCGAATTTTCTGTGATATCTGAAGATTAGTTGCACGATAGCACATTAGAAAATAATAAAAGTACTATTCTAAATAATAAATTTTATTTGATTTTGAAATGTTCGATTGTAAAGAATTCCATGGTTTTGAAGAGCTATCTTGAAATATTTGAGAAATATAAAAAGTCGATTTTGAAAAGTAAAAGCTTAGATTTGTTTTGTGTTACTTCAAAGTTACAAGTGTCCATAGAGGGTTAAAACGTTGAATGTTCAAAATCGAAGTACTAAAAATCTATTAATTGATATCAATATCAAATATATTGCAAAATTTGCAAATACCATCTCTTGAAAATCATGAGAAACATAAAATTCTTCATCGTCTGACCGGTGACCTCGACAGTTCCATATGATTTTAATTTACTATATTTACAACTAGCTGAAAGTTCCCGTGCTTCGCTACGATTTAATCGAAACTAAAAAAAAACCTTAAAATTTCGAATTTTGAAAAATCCTTTCTTAGTGGGTGCTAATACCCTAGAAGGAATGCTCATGCAAAATTTCAAGTTTCTAGGTCAAGTAGTTTCGACTCTGCGTTGATGAGTTTGGTCCATACTTTAACCCCCCACAACCCCCCCTAAAATTTCGAATTTTTCAAAACCCTTTCTTATTGAGTTCTGTGGTTTTTGAGATTTCGTGATGAGTGGATGAATGAGTCAGTCAGTCAGTGGTATTTGAGCTTTATATAATAGATGAAAATAAATTCACAAAATACATCTTTGAATAAATTCAGTGCTTTAAGTTTCAAACGAAAATTCTACTATATGTGTAATTTTCTCGAAACTTTCTTTTCCATCGAAATTTTTCTCTTTAAGAGGAGATCGAGGGCACTTTGGTGACACGTTACATGTTTCTGCAGCGTAGGTCTGATCTGCAAGCTCTTCACCGTGATGGAAAGCTCTTTATTCAATATCCAAGCGAGGAAGGACTGGAAAAATATGGGCGCGATCGCCTGGGCATCATCGGTGATATTCGATTACATCGAGGTGAAAATCGATCAGATACAGAGGAACGATTACACGACCAAATTGCCCGAACTCCTGCAGAATATGCCGCAAACTGAGATGCTCTTGAAAGCTGTCCTTGGGAATTTGTCGCCCCTCATTCTCGACATCGTCGATATCATGACGCTAAAATCAATTCACTTCGTAGGTCTACTTCCATCGAAAGCTTCTATTTCGTTAATTTTTTTTTACCAACTCATTTCTTGTCTGCGACAAAAATTACGACGATAATTATCCTGGCAAAAATAGAATTTTATTATCAGAAACAATTAAGAAACTTTCTTCTCAGCAGCTTCTTCTTAAATTCTAAAATCGATGCGCTAATTGTTACTCTAATTGTGTGGAATTTTTTTTATCGATTATTATAAAATATAAATTTGCAGAATGACTTTATAAATATTTCTCTTAGAACAGATTCGATACCGAAAGTTACGGTGCTCATGTCTTTGATTGAGTAAAATTAAAAATCAGAATTCAGCGAATAGTCAACGCTTTAATTTACAAAATTAGTTCAGATATGAAGAAAAATCGCAATCTATTTTTACCAATCAGACTTCTAAGAAAATATTTAGCCCAATTAAAATTTCTATCTTTAGATATTCGAGATAGACGATTATATGATGCGCGAAAGTCGATGGCCCTGTGTGCTAAACGAGAGTATTGGTGCTGCAATGCAATTTCGAAGAGGTAGTCTCGACATCGTTCAAGAAATCGAGAGAATCGCCTGTCAGCCTGCAGATTTTGTTCAAGAATGGAAGGACCAACCAATAATAATGAAAGCACGAAAAATCGTAAGTTTCTTCCATACGAGTTCGCTCTTCGGCGATGATACCCTCGTAGAATCTTGTCTTTCATTTGGAGGAAACGAATCTTAGCTTCAGCACGACAACACTGTACAATTGCCACCCTTCAATTGGACCTTGGGCTACGTAAAACTACGCAGATTGACGGACAAATTAGATCATTTACTGGACAACGCGAAAAAGATCGCTCTTCAGGAACAACCGAACCTGTTTGAACATCTTGAGGATCTGGTACCGGAAGTTCAGAGTATATTCGATGATAGGTGGCCTCATATGAAGGATGATTCTCAGTGAGTCGATGATTTTTTATAACAATTGTCCCTTTGACTGCTATTAGTAGATGTATGTCTCTGGAGAAACCATGAAGCGTGTCGCACTGGGAAATAAACTAAAATGATAAATAGATTTGAGTTGTTCACAATTAGCATTTGAACTAGGAGCATTTAGCAGTCAACGTTTTATTGTTACGAGCAGAGGAAGAATATAAAGCGAAGAATCTTGCATTTATTCACAGAAACGATCTGGTTTTCATCGACTTGGTGCTGGACAAGTCTGTGAAGCCTTTCCATAGCAATCGTTCGGCAAGTGGAATTTGGAAACCATGGGTCACCATGGAGGATCGTATCCTTGTATCTGTAAAATTTGTTGCCCATGTTGTACATAAAGTGGTGAAAATTGCGACAGACGTTTTGCACAATGGTAATGTATCATGATTTGAATTCTAGAATATTAAGTTTACTGTAATACACAAATCTAAAGCATTCATGAAGTTAATAATTACATATTTCAATTTTCACCCCAAAGGGTATAGCCGGATAAGGGCGGCAAATGTGCCCCCAAAGATAATTAACCTTGAGGCATACCGTTCGATAGGGCTCTTTGGAAAAACCCTTCCTGCAAAGTTTCAACCCGGTACCCCTACCGTAGGGGTAGTTATGGGGTAAAACGTGTTTTTCGGTTTTTGCTCGATTTCTCCCGTTTGGCTTGATAAAAAATTCTGAAAAAAATCACAGGTGTTGTATACAATGGTGTGCATACATTGGAATTTTTTCAGATTTTTTGGCTGGAAAACCGATTTTTAAAAAATCAAAAAAGTTTATAGACATTAATTTTTTATTGAAAATATGAAGTGACCACTTTGATATTTTTACATGTAATTGCACAGTACCCCAATTAATAAATCTGTAATTTTTCAGATTTTTCTGCTGGTGACAAATCAGTCAAAAAAATTAAAAACCAACAATTGTTTATTTTTTTTGCTAAATTATTGATGTGTCCATGTTTATATTTTCACAGTTTCTCAAGTTTGCTACAAATAATTGACTGTAATTTTTTCAGATTTTTTGCAACAGTGTATCATACCAAAAAAAATAAAAAAACGTTAGGGGTAGCGGGTTAAAACTTTGCAAGAAGGGTTTTTCCAAAGAGCCCTATCGAACGGTATGCTTCAAGGTTAATTATCTTTGGGGGCACTTTTGCCGTCCTTATCCGGCAATACACTTTTTAGATGATATATTCGAAATTTAATAACAGTAGTATATTCCATTTATTTGATTAATTTTAATTAAAATTCTTTTAGGTACCGGACAAATTAGTCTCCTGTCTTTGCTAGGATTCAGCAGCAATACTCCTGTAGCTTTATTTTATGATAAATTGCCATATCTCGTTGCAATGCTGGCGAACGGACTTTCCGATTCCACCATCGACAATCACATCATCGAATCATTGGAGAACAATAGCACTGTCACTTGTTCAGAGATCTTCCAGTGGTGGTCCGATTCTGTACTTGGTATTACGAAAAAGGAGTATAGAATTTTGAAGAATTTCACGTGCGACTTTGATCCGGAAAACTTCAATGCTTATACTGATCTTTATATGGAGGAAATGACAATTTGGACGAAGCCGGTCAGCGATTATCAATCTTTCGTTGCTGCTTCGATCGGCGACATGTATGATCTTGCGAAGGTCATTAAAGATACCAGAGAGAAAGACATTGTTATTGAGATGCCATTCTCTGGGAAATATGGCAAGAATTTTCTTCAGAGATTAAGGGATACGCTGTCGACTCGAAACGAAAGCACCATAACGTACAAGGTGAATATTGCAGAATTATTAAGACAAGAATCTCAGAAATGAGGAGCTCGAGTTCGCTGAATGTCTAGCCACTAAATTAAATTTGTCATTGTTGTTTTATAACTTTGATTTTAATTATTGTTTCTAGTTTATCTTGGTACTACAATGTTAGATGTGTTGAGAATATATTAACATGTTACCGTTCGGTATTTTTTTAACATCCACTTTTGATCAGTCACTTGGCCACAAATACTTCCCTGATACCGATATCTCTTCGGAAATTACAAATTCTCGTGAATTGGCACAGTGAACTGTAGTGATAAGTAACAATTTAATAATGTCCGTGTCAACCGATTAATAAGTTAAAAGTTCAAAAGTGTAGGGCTTGAAAAAGTGCTAAATAAAGTGAAAAGGCTTGATAAAGTGTTAAATAATAATTTAAGAAACGGCATCCAGAACTCGAGATCAATCTTCAATCACCTAAAATCATCCCCTAGAAAAGGAGGATTTTGAAACATTAAGCGCCGGCTTCATTTGCTTGTCTCCGAATAATAAGTAGCTAAAAAAAATATTTAATACCTTATACATTTTCGCAACAATTTTTTTCCCTGTCCCAATGATTCTAATACCTTCATAATTCTTCACGCGAAAGTCTCTAAGGGTGATCATCTTCTGATCTGCGAGGCGTAGAAATATGTGTATAAAGAAATACAAAATTCAGCGCTCAATGTGTGTGAATTTCACTAATTGAAATTTCGAGAGTTTAATTAACACTAGATTTACGGAGCCAATTTGGCTCATTCAAAATTTGATTACTATATATATATTAACTGGTTAATTTTTTAATAATAAATCTTTCATTTAAATTGATTTGGAACTATTTACTTTGCAGAAAACTTCAGTTTTCTTGTATAACTCTAATTGGCACACTTAACACTTAGCCGACCAAACAGGGAGATCTCCCCGTTTCAAATAAAAAGACAGTGGATAATCAAACGAGGAGATCTCCCTATTTGATCGGCTAAATGTTAAATGAAATAACCAAATTTCAAAATATTTTAACCCAACAAGAGATAGAGAAGAAGAACAAAGTCTTGGAAAACCACCCCTAACAATTTCAAGGCTCAATCTGGTGCAATCAGTCAAATTGTTTTTTTCTTGGTGGTCAACTATGTGTTAAGAAAAATAGGTGTATCAACATCCGTAAATCTATTGTTAAATATTGTAGTAGTTCCTGGATAAATTAGTTTCTGCAAATGATGTTGATAATGTGACCAGGATTTTGATATATCTTTTTTACAGGAATTAGGACCGGATAGCAAATGGATGAGATATCGGCGTTTCATGGACGAAGGAATTTCAGAAGGCATGTTACACGTCGCGGAAGCGTTGAACAAAGTAGATGTGAAGAATAATACCATTCATATTTGGGATCTCGTCCAAAGTAGCGATATGAGACAGTTGTTGAAGATTCTGGAGAATCATCCGGAAGAAACTATCGCTTTAGTTGCTAGTATAACGAATTTGGGGGTGTATTACTTCATTTCGTTTGACAATGTCAGAAAGTACGCTTGCGATTATCGATTTGGATCTGATTATTGGACTACCCCGAATAGAACTCGATTTTTGAAAGAGATCTGCTCGTTCGATCCTAATCAGTTGATGATGAGCATCACGAGTGAGAAGTATTTTGTAAGTGACATTCATTATTACATTTCTTACGAATTTTTTTTTAGTCCTGTTTTCTATAATTTTAATAAAATAAAATTCCAATGACGTAGAATTGAAAATAATCACTTTGCTGGACGTAGATTTCAAGAAATTAACTTATCCTCGGAAAAAAAATGTTAGAATCCAATAAAGCCCCTTTTTAGCAGCTTACGGAAATCTGAAGAGAATTAATATCCAACACTAATTAGTAGATTGTGGATTTTTCTGCATTTATGACAATTTGAGCACTGCTAAAATACCCAAAAATCATGTAATACAAACAGTTATACAAATATTATATTATATTAACACTAGAACTACCAAACCAGTCAAAATGACTGGTATACGATTTTTTCAAAAAATTCTCCAAGTTTATGTAATAGTCATGGAATAAATATTCTATGTCTATATCAATAAACATAAATCAGTCAGTCGATCAAATTTTCCGCCGCTTGAGACCCCCTTTTTCAAAGTACTTATTTAATTTATTAAAATATGTTAGATTTGACGCCGGTAGTTCTAGTGTTAAATTAATATCATAGTAAATTATATAATTGAATTTATATAAATATCCGCAGTGCACTAATTACATTTACTTCTATTGTTCTCCAGCTTTCAACCCAAACCGGACCAACAGTAGCCATACCAAAATCAACACCTCTAAGTCTCTCCCTAACAAAATTAACCGACGCAATATTAAATCTCACCTCAACAACCCCCGATTTAACTCTCCACTCGAACATCTTCAACTGGACCACCTGGAAGCACTTATCCAACGATACCAAGTCTTTAATTAACGACGTTCAATTAACTCAAATTCATAATTTACTATCACTCAACGCAAACATCGGCTCAAGATCCTCAAAACTGGACACTTCATCGGACTTCCTGTCAAGAATGATCGATTTCTCCAATCTTCTCAATTCTCTCAGTGAACTTTTATCGGGCGGTGACATTTGGCAGAAACTTCGTGTAATTTACGAGTCCTCAAAAGTGAAACCAATTCTTACTCTCGTGGAAGACATGCCAAATCTTGTTTTAAGTGCTGTCGACACTTTCGTCACATCCGAGAGGCTGAGCGACTTCGCAGAGAAGCTTCTCCTCGGCAGGGTACATCCCTGTGACATAGACAAATATTTGATCGTTCCGGCTTTCGTGAGGAAGAAGATCGTTTTGTCCAGCATCACTAACTTCTGCCAAAAGATTCTCACCAACGAAAAGCCTCTCGATTGGATGGACGTACTTCCACTTGACGGCAAATACGAGGTAATAACATGGAAAATTGTTACGTGAAATACCAAGGGGAGAATTTTCATTTGAGACTCAATTTTATTTTTTATCTTCTTGATTTATCCTTCCTTCTTCGTCCAGGAAAATCGAACGACGAGGAATTATTCGCTGGAGTTTAACGAAACTTATCTCCTGGAGAAGATAAATCGCCTTCAGTCGACGTTAATTCGAGTGGGTTCTGAGGGCTTTAAAGAACCGAAGGTTCCCACCTGGTGGACGTCCTTCAGAGAGGGTACTTTCCAGGACTTCTTGTCTCGGTACAGGAAAAAGGTAAGAGGAGAGATTCTACGCGGTGAGATTCTTTTCGGGAAAATTCGAGGAAGAAGTAACGAGGTGTTTGCGAGTAATTTGCTGTGAGAAATTACTGAGAACTTCGATAAGAAGAGAACTACTCGTGGAGAAAATTGCAGGAGAGATTGTACAAGGATGATATGATATTAGGATGATCGAAGTTTCAAATTGGTTTTGCTATTTTGTAGATTAGAATTTTTGTTAATATTTTAGGACATGAGGGCTCTTGCTCATTCGATGGTGAAGAAATTGGCGGCGATCGCGAAGGACGTCTTGAATTCTGATCAGGATTCAAAGTAAATTAAAGAATTCTGTTAAAATATTTTTACTTGTACAGTCCGATAACTCTAACTTGGCTAGCGAGTGGCGGAGCCTCTTATTTTTTTTTTAAAATCCAAGAATCTCAATCCTTCAAAGTACACGAATATAAAGAGCGTTCACCTTAGGAAACTGAGTTTTTTGGATTTCAAAAACGAAATAACGGAGACATGCAGTTGAAAATGGGAGACTCCACTTCACGCTAGCCAAGTTAGAGTTGTCGGACTATATCAATTTTTCTTAATCTTCATTGTTTATCTTTTTCTAGGAGTTGTTCCTGGTGCTCCACGTTCCCTATAGAAATTTTGAATTCTCAGTTAGTTTATCACAATCTTTATTCAAAATTACTCTGCCAGATTAATCGTCTGAATGCTTCAGAAATTCATGATATTTTAATACGTGACTTTTACTGGAACAAAACCGCCAGTATGGTAATTATCTTTTTTATTTTACAATATTCTTCCGCCAACCATATATTCTTGTATTTTTACAAAAATTTTAAATATTTCTAGGTGAAGAATTATCGATATTTGAATAAAAAACGAACTGTGAATGAATTTGTAACAACTTTGGAAGGGACTCTGCATTACGTGGTGGATATAATAATTAATTTCCAAAATGAGACTTACAGTAACAGAGTAAATCAATGCTTTCACAAATTCGTTGGTACACCATCGTACTCCAGGCCAGGATTGTAAGTGTTTTTGACAAGTACACTCGCGTAAAGGTTTAACCCTTTGCGGTCCAAGGGTCTCTTATGAAAGCCATATGTAATAGAAGCCCTTGCACGTCCTTTCTATGCAATTTCGTTGGTCTTATTAACCCGTTAACTGGCGGGAAAAGGGTGGCTGCCAGTGGCGACCAGTAAATTGAATGAAATTGAAACTGCTGATAGTGACTTTAATGAAATTTCTTGTCAATTTTGAACGATAATGCTCGGGAGCTTCTCAATATATTATAGAAAATATGCAGGAAACACATATTATCAACATATCTTGATATCTTAGCACAAAATAGTTAAAGTGCCATTGAATATATAATTAATTTTGATTTTTAATATTCTCGTTTAATATTTTTATACTTCTAAGGATTTGGTTTTTTTATGAAAATTACATATTTTCTTGAAGACTGTGAAATATAGTCTCAACCAGAGCTGGGCATTGTTTCAGATACAATAGTTTAAAACTTATTTGAAATATTACTTGAAATAAAAAGTTATTTCACGAAAATATTTCACTATTTGAAATAAATTCTGTTATATTTCGTTCAACAAAATAATTTTATGAAATGATTATCTATTCTTTTATTTCGTGAAATACATCAGTTCACATAATAAAATAACAAGTTATTTTCTTATTTGAGATAAATATTTAAAATGTCAAATAACATGTTTGATGCCCTAAGAATGAAATCTCTTTGCGATGAACTGTTCGAAAAAAGGGTTTTATTGAAGGCAAATGATGTAAGATAAATCTTTATTGCTACCCATCAATAACTTATTTTCCGAACTAAACATAAATAAGGTGAAATTTCAACTTACAATTAGTATCATACATTTCTCTTAATTATTTCAAATGACTACGCCGAAATAAATTATAATAAAGTTATTATTTGAAATAAATGTACTCAAATAAATTCCTCTCAAATAGTTATTTCATAGAGATTATTTGAGATAATGTTATTTTCAATAATTAACTTATTATCATTATTTGAAATAAAATTTGCCCAGCTCTGCTCTCAACAGGTTAGATTACAATTAATAACGTAATTGCTAAAAGCACTTTAAAAAAATGGAATGAAAAAGATTATCAATTTAATAATATTGGTTTTATAAAATAGTATTAAAATATACACTTCACTGCTCCTCTATCAAATTGGAAGATTTTACGAAAAAATTACATCCCCTTCATTCTCACCCACTTTGTAAAAATGTTAATCTTTCTGCTTTGCAAAGACAAACTTTAATAGAAAAAAATTCTCTTCAGTAAAGACAATGAAATTAGCATAATACCATTTGTGTTCAACCTGTTAATACTATTTTAATAACAAATTATAAATTATCCTTAAAGAATTAAATTTTCTTGAAGATACATATCATTCCTCCTGGGAATCCTGGACGTCCTGCAGAAAAACGTTTACATCCTCGACTCCGCTACGAATCACAAGAACATCGGTTCTCTCACAAGAATCGCCGAGAACTACGTGCCGATTTGGAAGCCACTTCGAGACGTCGTGAAAAAATCTGACATCGACGACATCGACTCCTTCCTACCGAACGCTACGATCAACGTAAATGCGATTCTGAACGATAGAAATAATTCGTTATGTCGTACAAAAGTCGAGTGCCAAAATTCGACGATTCTCTACAACTATCTCAGCTCGAGGAGAATCGGTAAAGTGTTTAGATACGATCAGAAAGCATCGGGATATCCGTCGATGTTGGACATCTCGATTCGACTGTCTCGAAGCCTGGATTTGCAGAGGATAGATAGCGAGTTGAGTAACTGGCGAATGGATGCAGCTTGGGATTTAACGTGGCTGAAGGAAATTCTCAGACACTTGTCTGTCGTTATTGGAGAGAGCGGCAATTTGCTCGACGTCGCCAGCAAAATAGATTTCCAGGATGTCTCGAATGTACTCGGGGTGCCAGATCTCGCGGACGGAGTGGTTAATATCCTGAAGGATAAGACGGTCGATAAGCTCTTCACTGGGTAAGAATGCCGAGAGGAATGAAGTAATGTTCGATTTTTGAACCGATCTTGAGACGTTATTGAGTTTGTTAATAGACACTCTGAATGAGTTTTTTTTTTTTATTTTATTTACTGAGAGGACGCATTTACTATAGGGGTAGAAAAGGGTGAATTGGGATTTGAAAAGTTAGCTAAATGGATTTTTTAACACTAGATTTACGGTCGTTGACACTAATCTTATTATAGCAGGTATTTAAACTGGTTACGAAATATTAATGAACAGAGAGGGATCAAATAGCTACGATTATTGATTAAGTATAATAATCTGTGTATTATAAAATACCCGCAAATTGTCTGTCGTACTTCTAGCCTGTGAATTTGAAAAATGCCTATAAAAATTCTGGAACCCGTCACTTTAACGGTTTCCGTGGATTTAGTATTAATATAAATGACTAGAGGGGGATGAAATAGCTAAGATAATTGATTAAGTACAATAAGTTGTGTATTATAAAATACCTGAAAATTGGCTATCGTACTTCTGATCTGTCAATTTGAAAAATGCCTATAAAAATTCTGGAACCCGTCACTTTGACGGTTTTCGTGGATTCAGTGTTAATATAAATGGCTAGAGAGGGATGAAATAGCTAAGATAATTGATTAAGTATAATGATTTGTGTATTATAAAATACCCGCAAATTGTCTGTCGTACTTCTGGTCTGTGAATTTGAAATATGCCTATAAAAATTCTGGAACTGATCACTTTGACGGTTTCCGTAGATTCAGTGTTAATATAAATGAACAGAGAGAGGGATCAGGTAGCTCAGATGATCATTTAAGTTACTTCTATACAATAAAATACACGAAATAATTACTGTACTTCTCCATAAATTAGAAAAATGCGTAGAAAAGGGATGGAACTCCTCACCTAGACGGTTTCCGTAGGTCCAATGTTAATAAATAAATTGAAAAAAATGTTTACTCCCTGTACGTTGTAAAGAACGATGGCAAAAATGTGTAAAATGTTCTTTCGACAGTGCAATCCATGTTGTTTCAGAATAAAAGATGTGTTGGAGGACACGAAGCCGTTTATCCAGAATCAGGAGGTGATCGATGACCTCTACAGTATGATCGTGGCACTGGAGTCGATGGATATCTTCAAGAATTTAGGTCTCCTCGACATGAAATGTGAGAAACGTTTCCTTCGTCCGCACTCGGCTGGATTCAATCGTTCTGATTTTAATCGTTTCTCCGCAGACGTTATCGGAGACATGTTCACCAACTGGGACACCGTGAGGTCGTACATAGTGGATAAAATCGGTATTTCGAACGACGTTGCGTCGACGTTGAGCCAGGCTAAGGTAGACATGTTCTCAGTTTTCATGAAGGAAAGACGCGCCCTTAGTTTGAAGGACACGATTTGTTCGCCGGAGAAACTCGGCGATATGCTGAGCTTTAACAATAATCGTATAAATGCTGAGGAAGTTAGCTCCGTCATTTGTCAGTTGGATGACAAACAGACGCAGAATGTGACGATTACGCTGATGAGGAATCTCAATTTTGATTATATCTTCAAAACTGTAAGTAGTTTTGTATCATACGTTGAACGTCATGATGATTTAGATTTACTTTGTTATTGTTAGCTTTTTATACTTTGGCTTTAACTGGTATGCTGATTTTTTGTCGTAAGTTTAGAATTTTATGAGAATATTAAATTCTGACTATTAAAATAATTCAGAATTAAATTGGTAATGTAGAAATGGATCGGTGATTCTTTATTATCGTATTATTTCATGTAAATTTTATTTCATAACATATTTCATGTATTATAGAAATAGTTCTATCGTGTTGCATCTCACTGATATTTTCAATTTGATAAGTTTTGCAAAAGTTGAAAATTTCCCTTCCAATTTTATCACGAGTTTCCATCACTCGTTATTGTACGGCAAGGGTTGAACACTAGAACTACCCGAACAGAGAAAATAACTAGTTTCTAATTTTATAGAAGAATTCCTTTTTATAGAGATGCCATGCAATATATATTCCGTATCAATTTTATGAAATATAAATTACGTATTTATTCATTTTAGTTTAGTTTACCCCCTTTTTTCAGAGTACTTATTTGATATGTTTCAATATAAAAGATTGAACACTGGTAGTTCTAGCGTTAAACAGAAATTTAGGGAAAATTCTTCCTAGAATTGACGAGAATTTGAATACGTTTTTATTAATTAGGATTTGAAGTATTAAACTTCATTCCAAGATAGTTTTCATATTAGAAACTGATTCTTCTTTTCAGCTGCTGAGCGCCAACGTGAAGAATATCCTGGCAAATGCGAATTTAACAGAAGCAGAGGAAAAGCTCGTGCTGGACAATCTTGGCGTAGCTGCAGAATTATTGCCATTTTTCAGGGACAGACTCTCTTCCGGATTGCCTTCCACTGAAACTCAGGAAGAGGAAGAGGACAAAACGGAAGAAAAGATTTCCAGTAGGTATTCAAGTACTTTAACAAGTTGCAAAAGAAATTGATAATATCAATGAGGATATATATTTTTTCCAGCATCCAAATTCCTCCAAGATTCCAGTTTGATGTTATGTGGACAAGCTATGACCTCTGACAATGACGAATTGTATAAAATTATTTCCAAGATCGAAGACAACAGCAAGGAAGTCGATAAAAGAGAACTCGACACTTTGCCAAGTTAGTTATCATAATTAAAACCCTTTGCGGTCCGATGTCGAGCTGTACTCGACATAGATTTTCACTTAATTTTATTTTCTGACAATTTAATATCGTGTTTCTAATTTTCCAATCATTTAGTAATGTCACCTAAATGTCCGTCAATACCTATAGTTATTGATATCGTTTTAAAAAATGGATAAACAATGATAGAAAATATTGCAAAATTAATTTTATTTAGCTCACTACCAAAATTAACGAAATAATTCGGACCGCAAAGGGTTAATGATATTCTGATTTAAAAATTATAATTACAATTTTCATTGATTTTCTTTCTTTCAGCTGATTTTTGCAGAGACACTTACAAAGGTGTAATTTCTATGCCTGGTGGGAAGATCGTATGGTCTTATATTAAACCATTGTTACGTGGGCAAATTCTTTATGCACCAAATACTACGGCAATAACGGAAGTTATGAGACTAGCCAATCACACTTTTATGGAAATGGAGAATTTTGGAGACCTGATGAACAGCTTCGAACAGACTTTAAACGCGCTGGCGAATCTCTCGGAAATGGGAGACAGTCTGAAAGAATTGCAGAATCTTATGTCGTCAGACGTCATGAAAATTGCCATAAAGTTCCTTGGCAATGATAAATTCCAAGGTGCGAGAATATTTCTATTCACTTTTACTTATATTTCTTATCTTCTATTGTCTACATAAAACATTTCAGCCTTTATCAAAATTGGCTGATTATTGATTCTAAAAATATATCACAGCTATTTTTTTAAACTGTTAAAAAACTGTTAGAGTTTATGTAATTTCTCTGTTTTTGTTTTAATTTATCTATCATCGATTGCACAGTGGAATGATTATTTTACGAAATTATTTTACGTTTCTATTTTTTGGCAGGTGATTTTTCGGACATGAATCTCAGCGAGGTCGCCTGGAGGCTGAAGAGATCCAAGAAGTTGATCACCATGGTGGGAATGTTGAACGATCTGATGGACTGCGTGCTGGTAGATAGAGTGAAGGGATTTAGCACAGAAGAGGAGGTAGAAATAGAAGCAAGATCGTTGATGGAAACTCGAGAATTTTTAGCCGGTGTTATCTTCTTGAACGACGTGTCGCAAAGATCGAAGAGATCCTTGGAGAAAGAATTGCCAAATGACGTGATATACAAAATTCGTATGGATGTTGATTACGTGCCATCAACGAAGAGATTAAAGAATCAATTTTGGATACCTGGACCAGAGAGTAGTTTTATCGAACATCTCCGATATCTTCGAGGTTTCATTCAACTGCAGGACTCTATTGATCGTGCAATTATAAAGAGTAAGAGTCAGAAGGATCAAGAATGGAAGACAATGACTCAGCAGATGCCGTATCCTTGCTGGAAATATGCACCGTGAGTTGACTTTTATTTTCTTGTTATTATCTTCAATTGTTGTTTCTTATTTCGATTAATTTTTCAACTTGAAAAAAATTTGTCAAAAATGACGACGATTTGAATTGCAGACAAGTAAATAATTGGGGTTCTAAGTCTTTAACTGCATTTGCAGTGGCATTGTTTATACACTTCTATATTTCACCTTTAATTGCTGCTCTTAATTTACGTGAAACTATTAATTTAGTAGAATTACGAAGGCTGGTATATTTTAACACATTGACTGCCATGGAGGTCACCGGTGATCGCCGATATTATATTCTATGAAATTTCATGTAACATTTAATTGCAATATCTATGAATTTTCTAACGTACTGAATATTTAAATATTGCTGTTACAAAACATAAAGGTCGAATCTTTAACCCTTTGCACTCCGAATTATTTTACTAACTATCCGTCAGATAAGCAAATATAGTCTCTGAAAATTGTCTTCTGATAATTATTCATTGTTACATTATACTAAAAAAATTTGTAATTGCCACGGGATATTTATGTTAAGATGCAAAATTATTGTTGATTTTGAAAAGTCAATAATTAATAGATAGCACATTAAGTACCACAGGAAGCTGTGTCGAGTGTAGCTCGACATAGGACTGCAAATGGGTTAATGTTTTTGCTTCATAAATATGTGAATTTACTAGAAAAACTTTCACTTCATTAGAAATGATGAAACTAGCAAAATACCGGTGGTATTAAACATGGTAAACAATACATCAAGAAAAGTCTAGAAAAGGTCATTTTAGCTCAGACATCCTAATTGGGAGTACTGCCCTTTGCCCTTATATTACTCCTACTTTTTAAAATTCTACTACATCAATCTTCCTTTAAATGCTAATTTATAAAAATGAATATTACAGATTCCAAACGACCTTGTACGAATCTCAAGGAGTACAAGTTTGCTTCTTCTTCGCCTTAATGATGTGCGTCGGTTCTGCAGTCCGCCATATTGTTTGGGAAAGGGAGTCGCAGAATTCGATGGTAAGGAAATTCTATTTGAAGTTCTTTGAAAGTAATAATTATTATTCTTCCCACGCTTCACTTGAGATAATGTTTGTTTTTAGGTAATGAGTGTAATGGGATTGAAGCCATGGAGAAACACTTTGGCCTGGTTTATAACGACGTTCGTAGAATTATTGATCGTCCTGTTCTCCATTAGCTTGATCCTCTTAGTTGGAAAAATTCTACCTCGATCTGATCCTTCCTTGATTTTAATTATGCTGATGGATTACGCCTTCGCCATCGTAACGTTCTGGTAAGTCGAAGAATATTACCGTCGTATTCTTGTCACGTTCTTAATCGAATTTTTTAAATTGTATTTTCTAGTTACATGATTTCAACAATATGCAGCTCAGCGAGTCTCGCTGCGATCACTACTGTCGTCATGTTTTTGTTGACATTTATGCCCTATATCATTGTCATTGCTATGGAAGCTGCTATGAGTCTCGGTTATAAGCTTCTTATCGTAAGTTTCACTTTACAGAGCATTACCCTCTTAATTCTTCTCCGTCATTAATTCTTTACTTAAGTGTCACCAAACAACCTAATATTTTACCAACCCGTCTTAGAAATTAAATACTATCATTCACGGCCTTCCAATTCCTTTTTGATTTTAACACTAGAACTACCAGACCAGTCAAAATGACTGGTACACAATTTTTTCAAAAAATTCTCCAAGTTTATATAAGAGTCATAGAATAAATATTCTACGTCTATATCAATAAACATAAATCACCAAATAGATCAAATTTTCCGCCGCTTGATTCCCCCTTTTTTTAAAGTACTTATTTAATTTATTAAAATATGTTGGATTTGATGCCGGTAGTTCTAGTGTTAATTACAATTAGGCACTATTTATTTAACTTCTAGAATATTGTAAGCGAATTAGAATTTTCTGTTTGTGGCATTGAGAGTGCCTATGGTGCTCATTGCAATTAGGCTTTCTGACACTGAGATCATTTTTAAATTTGTAGATTTATAGTAACTCGGTTTGGAGAAAAAAATAATATTGCTTTAATGTAGTAAAATTCTCCGTTTTCGACGTGTATACGCCGTAATTCAATTCCTGTCGTATGGTACGGTCGATGCGTCTGAAAATCTGCTATTGTCAAGGGGTTATTTAACACTAATCGTACCAGCAGCCAGAAAATCAGATTTTTATAATATTAGCTTTATAAAAGCTTGTTTTCCAATATCAAATTAATAATCTCCTGCCTATATTACGGAAAAATATTATTGTTATTCTATAGCAAGTTGAATGACTGACAATTGTGTTAATTAGATAGTCAGTATTGAAAGTAAGACAAATTGTTTAAAATTCTAGTGTCTGAGTATGTCAACGAGCTTTTGCTATGGCTGTCTCTACGCCGTGCGGAAGGAAGTTCAAGGTGTCGGATTAACATGGGACGCCATGTGGGAGGAATCTAGTCCAGGAGATTCGATGTCCTTGGGTCTCGTCCTTCTTGCGATCGCCTTTGATGGTTGTCTTTACGCCATGATCGGTTACTTGATCGCCAGATATACAAATTCAGGTAGAAAAGTACTCATTGTTCCTTGTCCTTCGTGCAAAGACACAGTATGTTTAGAATTCTGTAGACATGGCTGTATTCAATGTTTGGTGATGGTTTTAGAAGACGTAGAATTCGGGAGATCTGTTAATAATCTTCTCTCATTAATTCGTATAATTGTTCATCGTTCTTTATCGATCTATAGTAACCGCGAATGTTTTAATAATCTAACGATCTGTCCTTGAAACACCGATAATACACTTGTGCTCAATATTGTTCGAAGTAACTGTAACTAAAATCACGAAACCGGAGGGTGCGCGAGAATTCACCACGCTCTAATTAATCTTTCGAACAATGTCTCACAAATAAATACGTAAGACGTATCGCAACTTGGAAAACAGTTGATTATCGTTAAGTTTAACGTTCGCCAACTCCCTGAGAATTTCCCCAGCCGTAGTTCGATATTGGAATAAACTTCTCGGTAACAACATCCACAGTAATTTTGTCGCACCCTCCTTCACGTCGTGAAACACGTCAAAGTAAATAATATATTCACGTGCACGTAAAAAACCATGATAGAAAAGAAAGAACGATTTTCCACCACTTAAAGTAGAACAAGAAAATTTCACAAGAGAATTACCAAGTAATCGTAATCGTGATGACGAATTAACCCCTTAATCTACACCGTGTGAGACTCGTAGTCGGATATTTGAGCCAAAACGGACTATTACGAGCCGTGGTGCATTGTTCGGAGGAAATGTAAACATTACAAGCCTATTGTTGACTTGCCGAGCCGTGGAATGGCTCGAAGGCTGAGATTTTGTTTACATTTTGATCCCAATCTGTTGGAACTTAAATCGTAGCTTAAGGGGTTAAAAACAGAAAGAGGGAGAAAGAAAAAAGAGATAAAAAAATGAGGAAATGAAAGAGGATGACTTAGAATCGCGAAAAAAATTCGTCGTCCTCGAAGGAGCGTGACCTGAAACGAGAGAAGTCGATGACCCGGTGAGTTTCTGCGAACGGACGAGCACTTGGCCAATAATTTTCCAGGCAGGGGCTTTCCCGGTTTGAGGTCCCGTAGCTTATGGTGGGCCGACACACGTTCTCTATATGGCAGACCGAGCTACCTCACCTTCGTCAACAACCTCTATTTCACTAACGACGTTCTCCACCCTTCAGCCACTTACCAAGGTATCGCACTATGCCCTCTCTTTCGCTTTTCGCACGATGATATCTCGACATGCTTCCTCTCGTCTTGCTTCTCGGGTTATTGGCGTTCCTCTTGCATCGTGACTCGGATGCTCGGATGTACGTCGATTTTCGCAACTTGAAGCTTGTTTGCGCAAACTTATCCGACGTGGCTTTTGAATTATTGGGGACACGTGGATATTGTGCTGAAAAGGATACTTCTTGGTTGTGGGAAAATTTGAATTTGGATACGGTGACTGATACTTTGAAATTGTATCGGTGAGAAATTTTTTTATTAATGGTAGAACTATTGACGTTAATTTTGGTAAATAGGTATATTGGAAACTATAGTGGAATAGGTGTTGTATGGTGACTCTAAAAATTTAGGAAATTCTTATACAAAGATTCAGAAAATTGGCATTTTTACTGGCTTGGCAGTTCTAGTATTAATAATATATTTTGTTATATTGTTAAACAATGAAGTGATTGATTTTTAAAAGTGGCACTGTTTGAATCATCGAGTAGTGGAAAGTGTAATTGGAGAAGAATTTGAATTTGGGTACGGTGACTGATACTTTGAGATTGTATCAGTGAGGAATTTTTTTATTAATGGTAGAACTATTGACGTTAATTTTGGTAAATAGGTACATTGGAAAATTTAGTGGAATAGATGTTGTATGGTGACTCCAGAAATTTAGAAAATTGGCATTTTTACTGGCTTGGCAATTCTAGTATTAATAATATATATTTTTTTAATTATTAAGCAATGAAGTGACTGATTTTTAAAAGTATTACTGTTTGAATCATCCAGTAATGGAAAGTTTAATTGAAGAATTGTGTGAGGATGATATAATACGAGAATTTTCTGTTGTCTAATATATAGACACTTTGTTGTCAAGCAATTTGAACAATCTAAGGTATTGAGAATGTTCAATAAATATTGAATTGTAGTTATAACAGCAAAAATACTACGTGAAGGGAATACCATTGCTAATATGTTCGAAAATATTGCATAATTTTTAGTACCCGTTTTTAATAACCAAGAAGGATGTAAACTTGTTAGTATTATTTTTTTCTCATAAAATTTCTTGCAACCTTAAAATATAATTTATACGTTAATAACGTGCAGCTGCAGATGAATTCTCATCACGAAGTGTGCACAGAAGATAGAAAATATTCAAGCATTCGAGTCTCGTCAATTGCATAAATGTTTGATACCTTCGTGCGCGAATAAATGTCTATACGTGCGCTTAATTTGTCGAGTGTTTGAGTACATTAATTCCCGTAAAACCTTCTCTCTGCATGCTATTTGTCTGTTTGTACGTGTTCGATATAATATGATGTAAATCCTCGAAGCGCATGGTGCAGGTAACGTTGTTGCATGTTTTCCACGTTCGTTTTGCTTCCTCTTTTTTAAATGTCGAGATAAAACGTTTCCGCGTTCGGAACGTTCGTACTTTCGTGTCAAAAGTATACTTTATGCTCCATTTTCGATTACGCTTTTTGTACTGTATGCGTCGCATGAATTTCATTTCTCGTTCTGATAAAAATCCCACACGGGATATACAAAGCGAGAAACGTTACGACCTTAATAAATAAAAAAACAGACCAAACGAAACAAAAAAAAATGGGAGAGTAAGAGGGAAATTTATTCGAAGCACGTTCTCTTACCGACGAGATGTGTAGTTTAATATGATTTTTTTTTTTAACGGAGAATTTGTTCAGCTGTACAAATGGTAAGGGTTTGCTTTCGATTCCCATACGTGGATTCGATTTTGATGCAGTTTTTGAAATATTCACGTTCCAAAATTGAATATAGACGAAGACAGCGACATCAGTAATTTGACGGTTAGCGAGAAACAAACTGGAGTCAAATTCGAAGCTGTCAGGAAGGTTTATAACGGTGAACAGGGAGAAGTCGTGGCAGTCGATGATTTCACCCTGAAACTTTGCGAGGGCGAAGTTACCAGTCTTCTTGGACGAAATGGTGCTGGAAAAACGACGATTATGTACGTCAGAATATTTATTCTACATTTCTGTTTTATCTTCTACGCTTACAATTAGTTTGCTTAAGTTCTAAAAATTTAAGTAGATTCAAACCTACCGAGGATATGATACACTTAATAAGTAATTTAGAAAAATGTTTTCCACTTTAATTGCTGTGGTCACTTTGCTTAGAACTGAAAATTTTATATTAGCCTTAGGTAACTAAGAACCACCGATTTAATATATTAAATGATAATTTTTAAAAAGTTTCCATAGGCTCCAAGGTTTTGGCGGTAGTTCCTATTAAATGAAAGACCAACCCTATAATTCCATATTCACCATACATCACGTAAAAACATTTTCAAGCTTCCATACATAAAATTACAAATTTTCAACTGTCTAAATTTTACGTTAAAATTCCTAAATTCACAATTTAATATATTAAATAATAATTTTACAAAATTTTCCACAGGTTCCAAGGCTTTCATACAATTCCTATTAACTGCAAAACCAACTCTCCGATTCCATATTCACCATAAACCCCATGCAAATATTTTCGAACTTCCATACACAAAATTACAAATATTTAACTCTCTAAACTTTACTTTAACCTTAAATACTTTTAAATTCACGATTTAACATAATAAATAATAATTTTTGAAAATTTCCCACAGGTTCCAAGGCTTTCATACAATTCATATTAAATGCAAAACCAATCCCCTAATTCCATATTCACCATAGATCTCCGTGAAAATATTTTCGAGCTCCCATAATTAAAATTATGCATTTAAATCGCCTAAATTTCCTTCCTTACGAATTCTCAGTCCGATAGGAAGTTACTTAAATACCACCCCTTTTCGCCAGTATTCTCTAACTAATTCCCTTTGCTGTTGCAAGAGTTTCACACTTTTCATTCGTAAGCAGAGAAAATCACGATTCATTCTCGTCTTCTGAGTGTGTACTTTCGTTTCAGCAAGATGCTGACGGGAATGCTGGCTCCGACCAGCGGTGAGATCTGTTTGAACGGCGAGGAGGGTTGCAAACCCGACATAGGGGTGTGCCCTCAGGATAACGTGCTCATCGGCACTTTGACACCCAGGGAACACATGATTTTCTATGCGATGCTGAAGAGTCCCAAGGATGGCGTCAATATGCAAAAAAGCGTCGATGAGTGAGTTAATTAACATACTATTTTCTCTAATTATATTTTATCTTCGGTAAAAATTCAAACTCAAATTAATGATCCAACTATGTCAACATTATCTACTTGCAAAAAGCAGTGCTGTTGCACTTTACAAAATATTTGTTTCAAATACTTCAGTAAAAATTTGAACTCAAGTTAATAATTTTACTATGCCAATATTTTCCACCTAAAAAAAGCAGTGCAATTATACTCTACAAAATATTTGTTTCATATACTTCAGTAAAAATTTGAACTCAAGTAAATAATTTTACTATGCCAATATTTTGCCACCTGAAAAAAGCAGTACAATTACACTCTACAAAATATTTGTTTCGACTAGTTCGGTAAAAACTCGAACTCAAGTTAATAATTTTACTATGCCAATATTTTGCCACCCGAAAGAAAACCAGTGCAATTGCACTCCACAAAATACTTGATTCAAATATTTCAAACCTATTTATTATTAATTTCTAAAATTACTTAAATCTTTATAAATTCACTTAATAACTCCACTTTTGCCTAAATCCTGATTAAAACTACTCTCGACATTCCTCTTCAGCATGTTAACATCCCTGGAGTTAGGTCGTCAAGAACACGAGCCAGTATGTCGCCTATCAGGCGGCACAAGAAGAAGGCTCTGCGTAGCTCTTGCATTTTTGGGTTCCCCGAAACTTGTAATCCTCGATGAGCCAGGTGCAGGAGTTGATCCTGCAGCCAGAAGAAGGATCTGGCGATTGATCGATCGTCATAGAATCGGCAGAACTGTGATTCTTTCGACTCATCATCTCGACGAGGCTGACATGTTGAGTGACACGGTCGTAGTGATGCACAGAGGTAGAATTCTCTGCACAGGATCACCATTATCCTTAAAAATGACTCACGGTCGAGGCTACAGGCTTCACGTTTCCTATCCTGTCGATCACGAGAACAACAAAGATTCAATGGATAAAAAGAAATTAGAGACACTACGAACAGTAATCGAAGAAGTGGTCCCTAATGCTGTAACAAACGAAACTTCCAGTTCAGAGGTCATCGTGACGTTACCATTTCAAGGAAAGAATGGTATAAATAACGAGTAAGTTTTCCTCCACAAAGTTAATGTTTTCGTTTAACCCATTCGAGACCGTGGATTTTTTTGGAGACTATCCAGAAAGACCGATAACTTTTGGCTTTATATGTACCACTTCTTGTATTTCTAATGATCGTGGCTTTGGGTCACGTACTTTAGGGTCGAAATTGAACCAAATACCAAATGTAATGTTTACACATTTGTAAGATACCTTTTATTTTAAGCTAGTCTTATTTCGAGGGCTGTTTTTTCTATAATGACTGATAATTGCAATTCAAGATCATTGCACACACGGTGTGCAGTCGGTCTTTTTGGCTGGGAAATGCATTGCACACACGGTGTGCAATTGGTCTCGAATGGGTTAAACGATATGATATAAATTTCCAGTCGTAAACTGTACTAACGGAGAGACCCTTCTGGTGTATGTAATTAAATGAAATAAATTATATTTCAGCATTGCTCAAGCTGCAAAAGTTCTGGAGGACAGTCAGAAGCTTTTGGGTTACTCCCACTTTTCTTTGGAGTGCGACACTTTAGAGAGAGTCTTTTTGGATGTCTGCAGCCGCGCTGAAAGTGGTTCCTCTATAATTAGAGCCAGCCAGGACAGTGTAATTAGTGTAGATCATGTTGGTAAGGAAGAGAAATGAACGTTTAAAAAGCAGTCCTTTTTTTGTTTCTGGTTGATGCAAAGGGACATGTTATTTTTAATGAACTTAAATGGTCAAACAGGTTCAACGATTCCAAACGACGAGATGGATTTAATAGATGCAGAGTATAATTTAAATCCTAGTCCAATTAGACAAATAAAAGCTCTGTTGAAGAAAAGAATATGGCACTTTAGGAGGGACTGGTTGACACTTTTGGCAGGACTTCTTTTGCCAACGATGTTCGTTGCAGTTGCTATGGGATTCTCCTTGATCAGACCTCCTTCCGTGGACGAACCACCATTGGTCCTTACACCGAATCTTTACGACACCCATCCAACATATTTCTACAGGTTTCACATTTTATTTGATGTTTTTCTATAACAGAATTTTCTAATATTTATGTTTATTTTTCATACAAATGTAAATGTCTTTTTTGTTTTAGTATCGACAACAGTAACGATCCATTTTTGCAACATGTGTCGTTACAACTTCACGAACGGTTTGGAGATGATTATGCTGGCGCGTGGCAAGCTATGCCTAATGTAGGATGTTAGAAATAATTAATAGACTTGATTGAATTACTGTGGAGATTGTGGGAGAAAAGAATGAGAGTTTTTATTTGACAGGACACTGGAACTTGCGAGTGCGTGGATGGACAGCAAACTTGTCGCGATTTGTCGCAAGCGGTGGAAGGACTCTTGCAAATTTTACCTGGCCGACACACACTCGATTGGATTGTGTCCACTCATCAAGAATATATAGAGAAAAGGTAGGAGAGCACGGTTTCGTTAATTAAAGTATGCAGACGTGTACTTCTGAATTGTGCCTTTTATTGATGACTGGGGGTTTTGCATAATACCTGAATTTTTTAAGTATTGAGAGTATTTTCACTAAAAATTGTAAATTTGTTAAATTTATAAAGTTTTATATTGGTATGAAATAGACAGTTTGAAAAATTCAGCTATTATGAAGTGGAGGGAAGAAATTATTCAAAATTGATAGTCTCATGGTACTGTAAATATCTAAAAAAAATATCTATAGGTTTATTTTTTACAGCTAAAAAAAATCTAAATATCTCGAGATGAAGATTGAACTGATATTGATGATATTATTACACTAGATCTACGGCTGCTAAATTTGTTAGGTTTCAATAAATGAAATAATTACCTTGCAGAAAGGTGGATCAAGCGGTAAAAAATATGATTAGTTAAGTAATTTCTATATTACAAGATACACTTGAAATATTTACTATACTACTTCTCTAAAAATTTGAAAAGAATTTTTTACAAAAGTAGAAACCTGTCAATTTGACGGCTGTCGTAGATCTAATGTTAATAGCTGATTGATTGATAGCTGAGGTTACTATTGTAATCACCAGCTCATCTAGAGTTAGAGATTATTTCGAAATTCTAAGAAAGTAGACTACTTAGACTTAAGCAGTAGACTAGTATTTTCTTAATATCGATACTTCTAATTAACAACTTGAATTCCATGTTGGCGATAACAATAGATATGGCGGATGGTCGCTATCGCACACCAATGAGGACCCGTTGTTTATTGTCTGGTACAACAACAAGGGTCATCACGCGTTGCCCTCCTATTTGAATGCCCTTAACGAAGCGATCCTTCGTGCTTCTGGTGTCCAAGGACATCTGACAACGCTTAATCATCCCCTGAAGTTATCCAGCGACCAATTAAATCGAACTTCTCTGTAAGTGTTCATATCCGATCCGCAAACTTTGGCGAACTTCCATTACCTTACGGATACGTTTACTTTAACTTCCATCGTCTCATTAATTCACCTTGGACATCCTAATTAATCGAGTTTCCGCAAGTGCGCGCAATTACTGTTATTCCCGGTTATTTTTTCCTCTCCCTCGAATTCTCAAAAGATTCTTGAAAAATTGCAAAAGACTATTAGAACTAGCTTGCACATATATTTAGAAACTATCTTAAGTAGATTGTTGATCATAAAATAATTGATTTTGAGGACATAAATATTATCTATAATTATATTAAAATAAATAATTGTTCTTGAGGGTATATCGATTCTAAGAAACTGTGTTAAATTAGTTACTCAGGAATTTCAAAAATATTTCTACAGTGTAGAAATATCAAATTGTCAAGTTTTTAAAAATTGAAGGTCACAGGGCACTTGGACACATTCTTTTTGTCTACTTTGTCACAATAGACCCATGAATATGGTACACAGTCAAAATTAATTAATAATAAATAAGTGATAAAATAACCAATTTAATTTCAATTGTCAAAATCTCATCAGCTCAATATTATTCACATATTAATTCGAAGAAATTATGACGCGTATCAAAGTCTGTCCGTCGTTTTGATCTCATTAGGCAGGCAAAGCAATCGAAAATAACAAAGCAAAATCGTGGGGCACGACGTTTACTTTTAATTAACGCAAAATGTATTCATACGGCAGAGAACAGGAATCTGGAGAGACTGCAATGTATAATTCAAATGGTTCGTGTATGTTTCAGCGCCCGAAATGCATTTCTCTCGTAATCTTCTTAACGTTTCTCTGCAATGCGTTCGGGTGACTCTGTCGATAATCTGGTATCACGCGCGAAACGAACGGTATAATTATAAATAAACTACTGGAAATAATTATTCACGTGTGCCACTGTGAAGTCGCATAGACGCTTTGAACATTCCTCGCAGTATCAGTGACTTATACATTTCCAAACCGTTTCACCGTAATTTTGCTCGTTTTCAGAGAAATTGTTAATCTGAAAATAAATTATGCGAGGTACATTGACAAATATTAATAGCGAAATATGATCTTACGCACCATTTTAATTCGCCGGACCATCCCATTAATTTATTGTTATATCTACATATCACATGATATTGCAAATGGTACCACACTATAAAAAAAATTTTAATACGTGTCTTTCTCCCCACACGAGATCATAAAGACTTAATTAAATATTATAAAATGAATTTAAAAATTAATTAAAACCACATACAAAGTTCTGTTACTTCAACATCAACAACACAGTCACATGGAACCTAAAAAGAAACTTAATTCAACGTTATAAACTCAATATAAAAATTCATTAAAATCACCGATAAAGTTTTTAAACTTAATGACAGCGCACATTTTAAATCGTTACTTTGCCACCGCGCACCAAAACGTCAACAAACTTTTTTCAAATCCTACCGGAATCAAATCAAATCAAAACAAACAATTGTTCTCAGCTATTACAACGAGACATCCTCTGCTTTAGATTGCAGCACGTAGCAGACGTCGGCGTAGCTCTGGTCCTCCTCATCGCCTTCAACTTGGTAGCGGCCCAAGGATCAAAAGAGCTCGTACGAGAGAGGTTGTCCGAGGAGAAGAGGATCCTCTACTTGGCAGGAGTTCATCCTCTCACATACTGGACCACAGCACTGATTTGGGATTATCTGGTAGGTCGAGGAATAAACACAAAACATTTCATCTCTCCATCCAATACAAAAACTGCAACACTAGTAACACATCTTATCAAATCTCGCAGGTATTCGCCTGTTCTGTTGGCCTTGCCGTGATAGTCTTCGAGATCTTCGGACTTCCTGCTTACGTTGCCAGGGACAATTTAGCCGGTGTTTGCCTCCTGTTGTTCCTTTTCGCGTGAGTTCACTTTCTTTACAAGGATACTATCAAGGATATTGATCCTGATCGATACTAGATCTACGGCAGCTGTCAATTTGACTGGTTCCTATTTTTTTTTAATTTGATCGCAAATCGACAGAGAAGGAGTACAGTAAATATTTTACATGTATATTATAATTAGACTGCGGATGTTTAAGCAAATTTCGAGTTTCACAAATGCTGGTGAGACAGGAAAACCTATCTAGGGATTTATTGCACTCAATAAATATTACAATAAATACTATACTTTGGATATTTCAGATATATTTTTACATTATGTCCTTTTTGTATATTTTAGCCGTATTTAATTTGTCAGAAATGCATAAAAATCCGCAGTCTGATTATAATATACAAATTACTTAACTGACCGTATTTTTTGCGATTTGATCCATCTTTTTTTAAAGTACTTATTTAGTATATTTAATCCTTTGCACTCCGATGTCCTTCTGAGGGGACATCGTAAGTCTACCACATTACTTTTTTATTATTGTGAATTATTTGGAATTTATTAGTAATTGCAGAGGATATACTTATTGCACAGTGTCATTTTAAGAAATGTGTTTACCTGAGATTTTCTATTGAAACGGCACAAGATAGGAAATAATAAAGTGCCGCGAGTTGCTAATAGATAACGTCAGAAATGACTCCGAGTGCAAAGGGTTAAATATGCCAGATTTAGGGGATGTAAATCTAGTGTTAAACAGCATATTCCATTCACAGATGGGCGGTATTACCATTTTGTCATCTGGTCGAGAAGATATTCGATGATTCCAGTCTCTCAAACATGGTGTTATTCTGCGTAAACACCTTCATAGGTGTTGCTTCCCTTGCAACAATTCTTGTCCTTGATATCCTTGGAAAGACAAAGACAGCAGAAGACACGAGGAATATTTTGCACCATATTCTCCTGATCTTTCCTCAATACGCTTTGGGTGATGCTTTAGTACAGATATCGAGGAATGACATCACGGCAGAACTTTTAGAAAAATTCAACATGGACACGTACAAATCTCCATTACGATGGGAACTTCTCGGTGTTCATTACGTCATTCTTACAATCGTTGGAGGTGTTTTGTTCGTATTGAATCTACTGATCGAATGTCGAGTTCTTCCGACTTTCAGCAGGCAAAGATGTCCTTATGAAGTGTCACAGGAGGATGATGACGTAGCCAGAGAAAGATTACGTGTTGAAGGTGGAATCTCTGAAGATACTTTGCAAACTGTGAAGTTGAGGAAGGAATATAGAAGTGTGTATGGAACGAATGTGGCCCTTCAGAATTTGAGCATTGGTGTTCAATCTGGCAAATGTTTTGGGCTGTTGGGAACAAACGGCGCGGGGAAAAGTACCACTTTTAAGATGTTGACGACGGAGATTATACCGACGGCTGGGAGAATCATTTTGAAGGGGAAGGAGATCGGATCGCGACCACTTTGCAATGGGGAAGTTGGTTATTGTCCTCAGAGCGACGCTTTGGATGGATTCTTAACTCCGCATCAGTGTCTGACGATACATGGAGAAGTCTGTGGATTGAGCAACGTTCCTAAGGTGAATGATGATTTTTATTTGAGGTTGAGAAGATTTCTGTGCGTTAGGTAATAGAATTCGTTGGTTTTGATGCTTTTAGAAACGCTAAAGGTGGAGTAGAATATTTAAAACATCGGTGCCGATATTTGATCGATACTTGTTATTACTGTAACAGATTTTGCGATCGATTATGAAATAATAATATTATATATAATATATAATATTATATATATATAATAATAGGGACAACTTCATCGGTTCGCCAACTTCATGTCGGCGTAACAATACTTTTTTGAAAGGAATACAGGGGACTGTAAATTTAATATGGGGAATAACGTGTAAAAGATTACTTACTTAACACTAGAACTAATGGCGTCAAATCTATTATATTTCAATATATTAACACTAGAACTACCGGCCTCAAATCTATCATATTTTAATAAATTAAATAAGTACTTTGAAAAAGGGGGAATCAAGCGGAGGAAAATTTGATCGATCGGGTGATTTATGTTTATTGATATAAACATAGAATATTTATTCTATAACTCTTATGTAAACTTGGAGAATTTTTTGAAAAAATTGTGTATCAGTCATTTTGACTGGTTTGGTAGTTCTAGTGTTAAATGCGTATTTTGGAAAAAGAGAAATCAAAAGATGGAAAAGGTAGTTGATCCGGTAATCTGAATTTTATAAGATCAACGTAGAATATTTATTCTATGACTGTACTATGAATTTGGAAAACTTTTGGAAAAAATGGGGAACGAGTCATTTTGACTTGTTTGATGCATTTTGCATTTTGCTTCATTGAACCCTTTATTTGATCCTGTACGGTTAGTGTTTAGCAGAATCTCTTTTGATTTTAACTGACACGGTTATTTCACCGGGGAGTTCCTGTTTTTGATGGATTCCAAACTGCCGAAGTTATGATACATAAAATAAAAATTTAAGTTGTATTTTCCAAAGGTGTAGGTGATTTGAACTCACCTGATTGGGAGTTCTAGTTTATACTTTCTTTTATTTCAGGTCGTCGAGACGATGCTGAAGAGGCTCGATCTTTTGAAATACGCGCACAGAAGAGCGAGCAGTCTTAGTGGAGGTAATAAAAGAAAATTGTGCACCGCCATGAGCGTTATGTCGCCAGTATCCGTTGTTCTCATGGATGAACCCACAAGGTATATCTCCAATCTAACACAATGAAGCGTAAAGATTCAAAGTTTTCAAGAGGAAAACATTTTAAGTTCTATCCTACTTTTCATTTACAGTGGCATGGATCCTGCTACGAAGGATTTAGTAGCTAGGGTGATCAAACTCGTGACCAGGAATCAAGGTTGCGTAATTTTGACCTCGCACAGCGTGGCAGAATGCGAAAATCTTTGCGACAGAGTTGGGATTCTTGCCAGAGCTGGTCTCAGATGTATAGGAACACCGCAACATTTGAAACACAAGTAAGAATTATTTATTTCAAAATTATTTTAATATTACTTAAAAAATCTCTCGAATTTTAATTGATATTCTCCAAGATACTTACGACCCTTTAATTGAAGAAATATTTTAAATTCATGCTTCAATTTTATTCATAAAAATTCCTAAACCTGTTAGTATTAAAATATTACTATCAACCCTGCAAAAAGACCGATAAAAAGTTCTGTTCAATATTTAGCAATTTCCTCATAACGAGCTCTATTTCATCCCTTAGACTTCAACGACGTGTGACACTCACGAGACGATAAATAGACTAAAAAATTATAAAGATTTAAAATTCTATTAAATTGAAAATGTCCACTGCTTAACATACAATATCAAAAATCGTACAGAAACTTCTATTTCGTACATATGTATGCATTTATGTCCCGTTTGGTTCATTGTAATGTACGCACGCTTAAGTTCCTTTTCGGAATAACATAGTACGCCATAAATATTTAGGTCTCCGCCTTCCCCATCGCCCGAGGATGTAAACTCGGAAAATGTTCCTGTTACACCGGCCCTCTCCCTTTTCTCTTTGCGGCTATGCGAAACCGGGTATCGAGTACAAGAAAATTTACGATCCGTGTACAAACGTGCACGAAACAATCCCCTTTCGTCCTGTAATCCGTCCGTGTCTTTGGAGGAACACCCTCAATGGCAAGGGTCGAACGGTTTCGTTGGTCTTTGACGAGGGATAAGTTAAATTATATTTTAAGAAAATTTAGAAACAAATGAATGAAAATGTTCTCTTTTTTTTACTTTCATTTCCGTTTCTATTTTGCTGTTTTGTGTCTTCTGATTTTTTTTGGTTGATATTTTGAAGAGGGAGGTGGCGAAGGTGGTAGAGGAAGAGGGAGATGAAGAGTAGAAAAGTGTTTTTAACTTTCTTAGACTTCTTATTCTGATTTGTGTCTCTGGATATTTTTCTTCTGTGGGTTTAAGTAATCCTAAAAAAGAAGGGAGGGGAAGAGTAAGAAGAGAATAAAGAAAGCTGAAAAGACGAACTAAGACAGAAAGCCGCAAGGAAACGATAAACTCTGGAATGCTCGTAGACCTTTCGTTTAAGACACCGTGGCGGAATTCAGCCAATGAAATAGCTTGCTCAAATTCGCAGCTTAACGGACACCGCGGAGGTGTCCTGTTTAAATTTAATTTTCCACCGAAGTATTCACCGTAAAACAGCAATAAGAAACCTCTCCTCCTTCAACTTTATTACCTTTACCATTCTGACATTAAAGAAATATTTTTCACGTTATTAATCCGAAAGAATTCCATTTTAAAACGTTCACGTTTCAATTTCTATTTTCTCAAATTAAACTGCAAAGGAAAGACTTGTCCCGCAGTTTTCGTTAATTTTTGTACAATTTTCTGCGTTACGTTGTAATTGATCTTTTTCGACCGTAATTTGTACGGTTATTGATCATCGAAAGGTTCACGTTTGAAGTAATTTCATTTGTCAGAATATTGTCAAACGAACATCGAGCAGAAGCGGGTATTTATTTAATGAAAATTTCCTCTCTTTCTACCGCTATCACCGGGACAAAGGGAAAGCTCGATGTTTTTCCATTTTCCGTCGTCTCTTTGTTCGTCTTTAGGTTGGTCTCTCTGTCGCTATCGGACGTGTAAATTTACGGAGAAGACCTGCCAGCCTGTCTACCCTTTCTCACGGTATAATTTATCGACGGTTATATACGTATACGGCTGCAAATGAATACGAATAGATGGATGTGCCAGTTGGAATCTAATATGCGATAAATATGTATTATGAACTGCCGACATTCTTGGCAATTTTCACAGCTACGTTTGCATATTTTCATTTTTCCTTGAATTAGATTTTTTTTTGTATTTTGTTTTCATTCTAAATATTATTGTATTTGTGAACTGCCAATATTCTTGGCAATTTTCACAGCTACGTTTGCATATTTTCATTTTTCCTTGAAAAAGACTTTTTTGTACGTTATTTTCACTCTAAATATTATTTTATTTTTATTTTATTTGTAAACTACCAACATTCTTGGTAATTTTCACATCTACGTTTGCATATTTTCATTTTTCCTTGAAACAGATTTTTTTTTGTATTTTATTTTCATTCTAAATATTATTTTATTTTCATTTTATTTGTGAACTGCCAACATTATTGGTAATTTTCACATCTACGTTTGCATATTTTCATTTTTCCTTGAATTAGAACCTGTTCTTGTATTTTATTTTCATCTTGAACTCTATTTTATTTTTACTTATATTAAAATTATGATTCTACGTTATGAGCAATTATTTAAATCTGATTTTATTTTGCACTGTAAAAGAGGTTTGTATAGAATGTTCATTTTTAGGATAATTTTAGGCTTTTGAGAGGAGTCTTAAGAGATTCTTTTATTGTGTTTTCATGTAACATCTTACATATCATGTAAGAAATAATGGGATGTTTGGTGTAATTAGTATATGAATGAGAGACTTTGTTGGCAGATTCGGTGAAGGCTACGTGGCTTTTCTACGATTTCGACATCCTGTTTCGTCGGTGGATCTTAGAAAGGCCATCGCGAAATACCTGCCGCATGCTGTCGTTTCCTCTAGGCAAGCTACCGCTGCTCGTATTTTGATTCCACGGAGCCAGGACACAGTTTTGAGTACGAACTTCAATAAGGTCAGATTAATAGCCGAAGAACTGAAGGCCGCGGATTATACGTTGACTCAGAGTTCGCTGGATCAGGTCAGTAAGCTTTCATATTATTTAATTATATTTAAAAACAGTTTGAGATAGATTAAGCTCCTCTTTGATACTGAAGCTAACGAAATTGCCCTAATCTAATCATAAATATAAAAAATAGCTAGATGTCAATTTTATTTCGATAACGATCCAAAATAATTACTCTAGGGGGAGATAATTAAAATGAAACTCGAACTAATAAAATTATCTTAGCCCACTGTACGATATACAAAAATATTTTCCACGTCCAACAAAGTGCATGGTGTTTTTTAGATTTTAGTAAATACAAATACAAAAACATCTACGGGGGGACAATTGGAATGAACCCCATATTAATAAAATTACCTTATGCCAATTCATAATATATAAAAGTATTCACAACGTCAAACAACGTACACTGTGCTTTTCAAATTTTAGTAAACCCAAATATAAAAAATTCTAAGAACATAATATAATTCCACTAACGATTCAAAGCCATCAGTCTACGGGGGGCCATTGGAGGGGATCCCCAATTAATAAAATTACTTTAGCCCACTTCATAATATATAAAGGTATTTCCTATATCAAACAACGTGCACCGTGTTTTTACATTTTAGTAAACTCAAATATGAAAAATTCCAAGGACATAATATAATTCCACTAACGATCTAAAGCCATCAGTCTACGGGGTGCCATTGGAGGGAACCCCGAATTAATAAAATTACCTTAGCCCACTTCATAATATATAAAGGTATTTCCCACGTCAAATAACGTGCACGTTGTTTTTAAATTTTAGTAAACACAAGTATAAAAAATACTAAGAACATAATATATTTCCACTAATGATCAAAAACCATCAGTCTACGGGGTGCCATTGGAGGGAACCCCGAATTAATAAAGTTACCTTAGCGTTCGTAATACATGAAGGTATTCCTTGCTCCGAAGAAAGTGCAAAGTGTTGTTTACACTTTAGTAAACGTAAATATAAAAAAAGATCCGGAAGACAATATAATTCCGCTAATGATCCAAAATGATTAGTCTACGGGAAGACAGTTGGAACGAACCTCGAACCAATGAAATTACCGTAAACCCTTTCACGATATACTAAGGTCTTGTCTGCACCAGATGATGCACTGCCAGTTCGCATAGCCTTCTCCTATCCGACCTAGGACGATACTGGTTTTCGTTCTACCTATCTCGAGGAATATTAATGGATCTTCCGTCTCGCGAGCCGCGTTTATACATAGATTCTATAGTGCACAACCTGGACGGGAGAAACAGCCAGGAATTCGTCTAATAGAAACGCGCCCTTAAGCCGGCTTATACCCTTTCTGGCAGGTCTTATTCCATGGAATCCAATATCTTCTCCGGTGCCTTGGAAAATTGTTTCTAATTAACTGCTTCCATGGGATAATTTAAATTGTTCAGCGTTTAAGAGATATTACTCCATTCTTATTATAGAAAATGTAGAATCTTTGCTGTCTTATCATTTGCAATTAATTTTTACATGCTAATCTTCTAGAAAATCAAAGATAGTGTCTTTGATCATAGAAATTTTATAATGGAGCTTCTGTCTAGACAGATCTTTATGGATTTTTTAATTTGATAGTCAAACGAGTACTTTATTGCAGAGAATGTTTATAATATTCCTAACAGATACTACTACGTTTTTATTATAGAAAATGTAGATGTGCTGTCTTATCATTTGCAATTAATTTTTACATGCTATATTTCTAGAAAATTAAAGATACTGTCTTTGATCATAGAAATTTTACAATGGAGGTTTTGTCTAGACAGATTTTTATGGATTTTTTAATTTGAAAGTCAAACGAGTACTTTATTGCAGAGAATGTTTATAATATTCCTAAGAGATACTACTCCATTTTTATTATAGAAAATGTGCTGTCTTATTATGTGCAATTAATTTTTACATGCTAATCTTCTAGAAAATTAAAGATACTGTCTTTGATCATAGAAATTTTATAATGGAGCTTCTGTCTAGACAGATCATTATGGATTTTTTAATTTGAAAGTCAAACGAGGACTTTATTGCAGAGAATGTTTACAATATACAGTAATAGAGTTACAATAATTAAAAGTATAAAAGTTTATTGTAAAGTATGATCTTTATCGCACAACTGAGGAAGTAGCTATTCTACTATTTCATTTGCAAAGAGAACAACTTTGTCTGCACATCCCATGCTGCACCCTCGACCACTGGGGACCATAAAATCCCCTTAAAAACCCCATCAACAGAGCAAAAAATCTAAAGTAACGAGAAACTCCACGCAAGAATGTTTACTTCAACATGACTAAAATTATCCAACACCATTTCATAATATCCTGGGTACTCGTCATGGTGAAAATTTCTGTAAAATATGCTTGCACAATGTTACTTGTTGGAAAAAAAGATACACCAAGCCTAATTTTCGTTACGTCCTTCGGTAGAAATTACCGTGAAACACGTGCAACTCGCGCTATTGCTTTTTTTGTGTGCTCGTTTTTATGTTACGCAAGTTGCGGAGATCGAGATGAGGTTCTGCTTGTTCCAAGTAAAATGCAATTAGAATCGTAGGAACGAATATGGCGAAAAAATTTGCATGAGGCTCACTTGTTTCCCTGACGTTGAATCTCCTTCGTCCGACGGAGTGGCAATACTTTGAGAAAATTCCTCGTGGATTCGCGCCGAGACGCGGCGAATTTGCATAAGCCAGTTAATAAAGGAAATTTCATTGAAAAATTCATTAAGGAACTTACGTCTTACGATTCTCGCGGCTCGTTGGAAAGATTGACTTTAATTAACACACTTTCGAGGAAAGGAGAAGCGATATTATAATGTAACGAACTCTGTTTTCAACGTTCGTCCTTTTTTTCTTCTTTTTTTCTCCTTCTCGCTTTTTCTTTTCCTTTGAGATTTTCATTTATCTTGAGAATTTTAATTGCAGGAATTCGCAGAAATTGTTCTTAATGTTGTATCGTTGAGAACAGTTCAACGGTGGTACGATTAATAAAGAGATAATTATAATGTTAAGGGTTTGTGTTAACTCTTTGCATCCGTTGAAAAGATGAATGGAGAAGATGGAAAAAATGTTGTAATTTATTGCCAACGAAATGAACTAAGTTCAAGCAATGTTAATGGTTGAAAACCCTATGTAATTCTAATTTTTTTTTCTTGGCTCATTAGAAAAAGAGTTACACGGTAGAATTTAGGTGGACGTTAAAAGTAGCAGTTAAAGTGGGAGATAAATTTAATTAAATATTTCACTTCAAAAACAGCTCGTAACTTTCACGATTGGAGTTTCAATGGCTCACAAAGTTAACGAGCTATATCAGGGAGAAAAAAAACACGGCTACATTTACGTTTAACTACAATTACAGAGTTAAACAGCGAACTTAACATTTTATTGTCGGTCTTATTTTTCTAAACTGTCGCCATCCATATTAATTTCGTTTAATCCTCCAGCATTAAATATTCAGTGTCATTTGACGATGACAAGAGCCATGAATATTGAACGGTGCTCCATTAAATATGCAAGGGTATTATCGAATTCTAATATTCACAAAAATAAAGGGCAATAGAACATAGTTGCAAGCTTACAAAATTAATAATCATCACCGATTCACGACTGATTAAGCAGCTTCATCAATTCTGACAGCATCACTTCATATTAACAAATCTACCAAGTCGGTAAAAATGACTAATTACTAATTTTCTTTAAAAATTCCTCTAATTAATAGGAATATTATTCAGTAAATATTCCACGTTTATCTTACCAAACCCAAATCGCCAAGTTGCTCATCTCCTTCAGCTCTCCACTACTATCTTTCCAAACTACACACTCAATATATAAATAACACCGGTAGTTACACTGTTCACACTGAAACTATCGACGTCATATCTACTAAAAGTCATATATACTTACTCAGTACCTTGGAAAAAGGAATATCAAGAGATAAAAATATAATCAATCAACTAATTCAGCTTTCACAACATAAAAATGGAATTTTCACTTCACTTCTCCCTTACCGGTTTAGGTAACTTTTAGAAAAAATTTGGAACCAATCATTTTCACTGGCTTGGAAGACTTAGTGTTAAATGACACATTCAAATCAATTCTCAATACGTCTCATTACACTGTTAACCCTTTGCACTTCTATGTCGAGCTACACTCGACGCAGCTTCCTGTGCTACTTAACGTGTTATCTATTAATTATTGACTTTTTAAAATCAACAATAATTTTGCATCTTAACATAAATATCCCGCGGTAATTACAAATCTTTTAGTATAATGTGAAAATGAATAATTATCACGAGACAATTTTCATAGACTATATTTGCTTATCTGACGGATAGTTAGTAAAATAATTCGGAGCGCAAAGGGTTAACACTCAAACTATCGACGTTATATCTACTAAAAGTCATATATATTGTCTCAGTACCTTGGAAAAAGGAATATCAAGAGGTAAAAAAGATAATCAATCAACTAATTCACATTTCACAAGATAAAAATGGAATTTTCACTTCACTTCTCCCCTACCGGCTTAGGTAACTTTTAGAAAAAGTTAGGAACCAATCATTTTCACCGGCTTGGTAGATTTAGTGTTAAATGACACTTTCAAATCAATTCTCAATACGTTTCTCGACAGTCTGAAATCCTTCAGCCCCCCCCCCCCCCCCCGTTTAATCCATTCCTCTCGAACGTCTCCCCTAACAACCGCAATCTCGCTTCCACATTTCTGTGCACTCCTTCCTCGATGGTATCCGCTTTATTTTCCATCATCCCTGAACAATTGGCATTCGAGCAATCACCGGGATCGGAATAAGCGCGTAATTCCACGAGGATGCTCGTATTCAATGGAATCACGTGCACGTCGTTTGTTCGCGTCTTAGATGGAGCATCCTGTCTCCTTAATGGAGATAAGATTCCACATGGCGTATATATGCGACAGTCTCAGGATTTGTTGATCCGGTTATGTTTACCTGTACACAGCGCTTATCCGGTGAGATTAACTTGGCTTAGAGGCTGCTCCTTCTTCGAGTCATCCCTCTTACAGGGAGGAACGGCGGGCCCTTCTCTACATTGCCGTCTTCGAATTCTACACCCTTAATAATCAATTTCAAGCACTTTGAGGCTTAATTAACCGTCATTAATTAAGGTAGTTTGATGGGGAAGTTTCGTTATTTAAACGTTCCTCTTGGTTTGTTCGGTCTACCGTATTCTACGGGCCTTAATTAATTCAGTCGCGATGGGAAGATTCAGGTGGGGTGATTACTAATATATTTTTATATTGGTTACTTATTAAGTGTTTTACTTGATGAGTCGAGTTATTTTTCGTTTTGAGACACTTCGATTTTTGGTAATAAGACAGTTATCATGTTCTACGGGGCTTAATTAATTCAGTCGCGATGGAAAGATTCAAGTGGGGTGATTATCAATTTCTTTTTATGTTGGTTACTTGTTAAGTATTTGACTTGATGAGTCGATTTATTTTCCGTTTTGAGATACTAGGTTTTGTGTAATGAGAGAACTATTAGCTTTGTTAAAGAGGTATAGTTTTACAGTTTCTTTTTGTTCATTTATTGGAATTTATTTTAATACACTGACAGGTTAAATTTGCACGTGGAAATGAAGATGATAGAATAGTAACAACAACGGATAGTAATTAAGCGTTAGTTGTTTACTGATCTATCGGCAATAGAGAGGATAAAATCGACGGTCGATTTCTCCGTGTAATTCTGTTATTATCAGGGACGATTAAGGACGAATTATTTTTAATGGACGAAATCATAGCGAGACAGAGCTCAATGGGAGTTCGATCGGTTGGAAAATGAAAATGATTAAACTGTATCGAGCTGCAGGTTTATTAATTAAGCGGTCAATGATACGGGAAGCCGAATAATAATCCACGGTTCCCGCAGAATGAAATCAGCTGAATAATCAATGACTTGTGTATTATTCGCGGTATTAATTATATACATACATATGTAGAGCTTGGCTTGCCTATTCTCGCGTATTCCGTTTAGAAACAGTCTCGTGCGAAATCATCCGATCTCATTATACGTGTCGATAATTATGACAGTGATCCATCGTCCATTCTTCGTTTCGAGATATTTCAATTTTTACTTCGTTCCCTTTCTATCATTTTCTGCAAATCCACATATTGTTGCGCGCATTGATTTCATTTCAAATGGTGAACCTTCGACAGGCGAACGATTCGACTATTTGGCAGAGGCAAATTAGCTTCATTGATTGGAAGTCGTTTTGAACGAAAGATTGATAGGCTCATATGCAGACAGATAGGTAACAGACAGAATGATAAAAAGATAGATTGGTGGATAGATAAGTAGATAGAAAAACTGATAGGTAAATGAATATCGCCTTAGAGCAAAGAAGGGAACGATGACAGAAAGAATGTAAAAAACAAAGAGGAAGTTAGGTAGATAAATTAATTAATAGAAAAATAGATAGATAGATAGACGGCGCAGGAGAAAAAGGACCGAAAGAAAGCGAGAGAAAGAGAGAGAGACGAATAGGTGGATTGATAAATAAAAGAAAATCGGATAGATAGAGACGTAACGATAGAAAAAATCAGAGAAAGAGCAACCTAAAGAAAGTGAGGGAAAGAGGGAGAGAGAGATAAAACAGGTGGATTAATAAATAGATAGAAAAACAGATAGATAGAAAAGTACTGATAGAGACAATAATTTAAAGAAAGAGTGACCTAAAGAAACTGAGGGAAAGAGAGAAAGACGAATATTAGATAGATAAATAAATAGAAAAATAGATAGACAGAAACGTACCCATAGAGAAAACAAATTAGACAAAGAGTGGCCGCAAGAAAGTGAGAGAAATACGAATATGTAGATACATGAAGAAATAGAAAAATAGACAGAAACATACCGATAGAGAAAATAATTCAGAGACACCGTGATTAAAAGAAAGTAAGGGAAAGAGGAAGAGAGAGACGAATAGGTGGATTAATAAATAGATAGGAAAAAATAGATAGATAGAAAAGTACTGATAGATATAATAATTTAAAGAAAGAGTGACCGAAAGAGAGAAAGACGAATATTAGATAAATAAAAAGAAAAATAGATAGACAGAAACATACCGACAGAGACAATAATTCAAAGAAAAAGTGACCGAAAGAAAGTAGAAGACAGGGATGAAAAGAAAGGGAGATTATAAAGTGTCAGGGTAATCTTCAATCGCCATAGCCTCCAGAGGCGCAAAGCCATCATCTTTATCGCGATTCGTGAAGACGAAGATTAGCTTCGACCTAGTTTAATACTTGCCGCATAATTTCATTTGTGCCTCAAACTACTCCTACGTGGATTGTTCGTAGCATCGTTGCATCGAAGGTACCAGCAAAACATCGAAATTCGCGAATAGCCTTAATATCCTCGCTAACTTGCACCCAGGAACTAAGAGCATCCGACGTAACTTCATCCTTCGAGATGGTTCGAACGTATCTCAAGGCGCATTCGTTCGATAACGTTTTGTATCGTAGTTACGACTTGTACTTTAATGGTAGAAAGTAGGATTATCAACGATATCCGAGAGAAGTACGAGGAAATTGAGAATTGCAGATTGTATCGAGAGTAGTTTCCTCTATTGTCATTTGTTGACTATAAACTTTTATTTGATCGTTTAAACGGAATGACTAAAAGTTAGAGGGAAACGATTATTGTTCTCTTTTTCAGAGTTACTTGTAACAGACAATTTTATATGACCTCGAGAAGAATACGAGGAAATGTCGAATGACAGTTTACATTTAGTTCTTTTTCCTCGTTGTAATGTAAAGTCTTCTTAATTACTTCATCAAAATGATTGGAGCTGGGGAAAAAACTAAATTGCTTTGTTTTATAAAACGATTTGAAATTCCTATGATAATTAGGATTTGCAATTTTAAGTGTCTTTCGAATCATCGAGGTTTTGATACGAGTACAGTGTACTTGGAAAAACTATTTCAAAGGCGACAGATACTTTAACTTAACACTAGATTTACGGATGTTGATATTCCTATTTTTCTGAAGTAAGCCAGTTTGACTCATACAAGAAAATTGAAGTTTTTTCCAAAGAAAATAGTTCCAATTCAATTGAAATGAAAGATTTATTATTAAGAAATGAACCAACCAACATATTACACATATAGTAATGAAATTATTAATGAGCCAAATTGACTCCGTAAATCTAGTGTCAAAATGGTCATTTCATGCGACTGCTATATTTTTTCGTTTCTTTGGGGAATTTTTACCACACGTTTATCGATACTTTTGTAGTCTATTGGAATTTTTGCAAGCAAAAATAACGATTTTAATTGACTTTACATTATTCAAAAGACACTCAAGTATTTTTGACGTCTGTCATTTTAATGATTCGTGAAAAAAATTCCCAAAGGAAGCGAAAAACAGTAGCTGTTATATGAAATGACCCCTTAACCCTAGAACCATCGAATATTAATTCAATATGCTTAAAAGTACTAGTTAAATACTTCAAAAGAAAAAGAATATAACACAGCAAACTAAACTGATTTAATCTCTTACGTTTTACAAAGTAGATATAGAAAATAAAACGGTCGAAAAAGTTCCAGCAATTTTCTGAAAAAATTAACCTTGATAAATCTAGTGTTAACTCGGGTAAGAAAAGAACAGGTAAAATTGCAATCAAAGAGAAAACTCATTACCGGTATTGTACATGCTACTCATTTAGGCATCATGCGTGCAAAATGAAATCATCAGAATACAGGTTCTTTCTGGTTCTAAATGACGTCACTGCTCGGAGATAAATGATATCAAGTTACCTACGAGATTGGAATATTTTTCATCAAAGTGGGATGCAATTAACGCGAAGTCCACCCGATGCGAGAATGAATGCTCGAAAGTTTCCTCGAATTTCCCATTTCAAATTATCGCCGTAGGGAGAGAGAAAAAAAAGATGTTTGAGTTTCCGGTGGTACGGGGCAATCTTTTCAACTGCTTTGAAGAGACATTGAAACGTTTGCCCAAGATGGATTCTGTAAAGATTAAAAGGTACAGCCCTACCCGGAATTACTCCGAGAGTATGCAGTTTTAAATTTAAGATTGAAATTAACGACTTGAAAACCGTTGGTACGTTTTGTAATTAAAGTACTATTCTCTCGGTTGTTATAGAAATTGTTGCATTTTACACGCTAATGAATGCCGTTAATAAATAGATGAAATTCAATGAGAGTAAACATTTTAACAAGTTAGCAAGCTTCCTTTTTGTTATACTTTTCGTTAGGAAAATAACGAAGTATTTCTAGCCATATTTTGTATGGAGTTCAAGGCTTGGAGTCCCAATTAGTGAACGAATTTAAATCCCCGTCACCTGTGGGAGATTTCACGTTAATTATCGTTTAATATACTACAGCTTCGGTCGTTCAGAAATTAACTAAAACTAATCTAAGATTGTAATCATCTTACGCGATGATCCTCACCGTTACACATCACTTTAAAATCTGTAAAAAAAAATGAAAACTCCTTGAAACGAATGTCCTCAAAGGGGCTTTGTGATTTAAGGCTTCGAATGACAGACAAATTCCTTGTGAGAGGATTTTTACCTCTTCAGAGTGAACTCGTATGTAAACCACGTAAACTCGGCTCGTTGAAAAAGTTTCGAGATTTTTATGGTTCCTTGTTGGAGGAAAAATGTTTCGTTCTCTGTACTCCTGCTCCATTTAATCCTTTGTGGCCTCCTCTTCGTCCTTTCCCTCTACCTCCTTCAGTTTTATTTATCTTTATCGAAGAGCAACGTCTTGAAGAAACACGATCAACAAGAATTGTTAGAAAGACGATCGAAAATTCATTCCTCGTTCGAAAAAAATCTCCAAATTAACCCTTTGGGGACGGAGGCATTTTTGAATATCGAGAAACAATCAATTATTTAGCGATGAAAAAACGCTTTTTCATCGGAAACACAGTCTGTTAATGTATATAAGTTGAAATTTACTCATTGTAAAATAATATTTCAACGTTTATATTTTAATTTTTCAACTCTAACCGTTTATATATGCACCGACAAACTATAACCAATTTTTTTCTCAGGGCGAATATATGCGCCCGTCGTCCTCAAAGGGTTAATAGTGAAGTCAATGATTAACACTAGAACTACCGATGTTAAATCTATTATATATGAATATTTCAAATAAGTACTTTAGAAAAAGAGGAAATAAGTGATGGAAAAGATGATCGATTCAGTGATCTGCGTTTTATAAGATCAAAGTAGAGTATGTGTTGTACAATTCTCCTATAAACTTGGAGAATTTTTTGAAAAAATTGAGAACCAGTCATTTTTACTTGTTTGATAGTTCTAGTGTTAAATATTTTACTTCTGCCTTATGAAAGTAAATTAATTGAACATCTTTGTCACCTCTTGATTTTTCTTTTGTTAAAGTATTTATTCTATATGTTCAAATGATAAATACAAATAAATATTTGTACCTCAGAAATATTTCTCTATTGAAGGAAATGTACGAGTAATGGAAAATCTGATTTACAGGTGCTCGTTAACTTCTCTGAAGAGATGGACGACGAGATTGACGCATCGAACTGCAACCTGGACGGGAGAAATAATCTCGCAAACGTGTACACCAGCATGGACACCATACACATGGAAACATTTTGAGTGGTTTCGTCCTGATAACTTTAAATTTATATTCAATTCGAATTTCCACGTTGCCTCTGACCCTTTTTTTTCTCTTCCTCTACGACCTCTTTTTTTCCACCCCTGTCTTCATCCTTCTCTTCCAACCCCCGCGAATTTTGACGTTCACATTTCGCGGCGATTTCTGTGATAGTTTTACTTTTATTTCGACAATGACAAATACGCCAACAACACGCACAATAATGATCGAAAACTGCCTGCCAGGATTACGAATCGACGTGTCGGACTTTTCTACTTTTTCGTGAATAATTTTCAAAAGAGAAGAACAAAGAAATTATCAGAGAAAGAGAAAGAACGAGAGCTATGGTGGGTAAGGAGATAAAATACTGGATTCAAGTTTAAAACTTGCTTTATCACTTCTCAACATTTTTTCTAATTCAATATTAAATTTAATAAATCATCGTCTCGGTGATTTGAAGTTTACAAAACTGTAAGTTGAGATCACCATAGCAGTTAAAGTGGCTATGTTTGAGAAGCAGATGAAGTCTTAGACTTCCCATTGATGGATCCATGTTCAAATCCACCCCCATTGCCTCTGAGAATTTTTTCTAATTTAATATTCAATGTATAATAGCCACTTTGAAATATATAATAGTCTGATTTGAAACCTCTCAACACAACGCAGTGAGACGAAGTCATCATAGCATTTAAAATCAAAAAGTGTGCAAAAAAAAAATTAATTATTCGAACGGCGACCGACGAAATAATATGATAAATTGTAATCGTGGCGTATTTACACAGTAGTTTTACGAGGAATTATGGAATAACGGGTAGAGAGGCCCGGACAATTTTGCAGGTATGGATTACATCGCGAGTGCGACGCGATAATTAATCATAAATTAATACGCGATGCGTCATGTGTCGTTATTGTATTGTGTAGATTTTTAGCGTAGATATTGTAGGAACGTGTATGCGTATTATGTAACGGCATAATTCCATCGAACAATGTATCGTCATTTCCAGCGGATAAAAAGACATTTTCGATAAGAATTTAATCGATTTATGATAAAAGTAAGGCAAGATTCCCCTAAGCCTAGAAGATTGATGAGTCAAGATTGATTTAAAATTGCAGAGGAGATCGATAACAATTGATATTCACTAGATACTTTTGTTATAATGCAATTTAAAAAAAAAAACTATTCATTATAATAGTGAATTATCTGTGCTGATAATTATTATAGGTAAGACAAGTGAAATAGTAAAAATTTATGAGGCCCGTCGAGAATTGTCTATTCTGTTCTTGAAACAATGTACGAACGTTCCTCATTAAAAATACCTTTAAATCAAATGTCCCTGATTCTGTCATTGTTGAATGACAAGTGAGCCGAAAGAGGGAAACATACCATGGGGATAGTCATCGGAAGAATGGGAGAGCGAGTGCTTGAAATTTGGACAATTACGATGAGATAATTGGACTTGCGAGAAGTGATCGATAAGACTCATCGAGAGGTTGGAATTATAATTTAGTCATTGAAAATTATTTCAGTCTTATATTCGGTAATCCTATGCTACTGATGTTGCTCGATAAAAATATCGTAGAATTTAATTTTCTTTAAAGAATGATCCACTTTGAGATATGGAAATTGACAAGGCGAAGGACGTAGAAAATTGTCATGTAATTGAAGTAGTAGAATTTTAAAGCGAGTCTTCTTGAAATGCAATTAGTATTCTCATTATTGAAGTATGGGATCAATATTCTACATCCTTGATTTTGCACTTTTACAGCAATCATTATAAAGTCTGCAATTTTACAAAGAACAGTTGATAGAAAAATATCAGTTAAACTAGTCTGACAAGAAATGTCAAAATTCAGAAACACCTCCATCATCGATGCATCAAGTCTGCAAAGAAAAAACAATTATCCAAAATCCTCCATAAATAAAATAACACCATCCTCCTCAACAACTTTCTCTTCACCATCCCCATGATCGATCCACCAAATCTCCTATAACTTGAAAAAAAAACAGTTATCAAAGATCCTCCATAATTAACAAAATACTACCCCTTCATTAACCTTCTCTTCATCATCCCCAACATCGATCCATCAAATGTGCAAGAACTCAAAGCAAAAACAATAATCGAAAATCCTCCATAAATAAAAAAAACAGAAATATCTCCATAAGATGCGTATCATCGAAGTGAATTACACGAACTTGAAAATCCACATTTGCTCTCTCAATAAACTAATTTACAATAAAAAAACGAGGGCTCAGAACGATACTCGAAGGGTTTATAGGGGGTGAATGTATATATATCGTCGAATCGAGAGACGAGAAATGTACGTACTTCTGCCATCGATACTATTCGACCTTTCTTCATTTTCATTAGATCTCTTGCACCCTCGATGGGTGAATTTTCCATTCGTCAGTTATGACTCGTTTCGGTCGAGGCATTTCGGCCGAACGTGCCGGAGCGATAAAGACGAAATTTCCACTTTCCAGATCCACCTGGCGAAAGTGGCGAATGTCTTTCTGAAATCGTTCCTCTTCTGTCGGACTTTTCGCCCATTTCATTCCTTCGTGTATTTCTCTTTTTCATTCTCTCTCTCTCTCTCTCTCTCTCTCTCTCTCTCTCTCTCTCTCTCTCTCTCTCTGTTTCTCTTCTCGTTCGTTTTCTTCACCTTCCGTTCGGCTTATAGAGGAAAATTCCGTGCGGAATCAGCGAAACAGCCGAGACGTTATAAAAGGAAAGGAAAATACTTATGTTCATTTTTGGGATGGATATACCGATAAATCAATTTTACGGCAGGAAGAAATAAATGTTCTTGCTATTATTCTTCTATTCTCGCTATTAAGGATATTTGTGGCTCTTCTGAGAAAACTGGGTGAGTTTGTGCTCTTTTTGCTGAGTGAATTAAGGAAGGTAGGTAATTGCATTATTGTCTGTTGTTAATTTTAGGTGTGAAAGATGTTGAAGATTAAGAACAATTGTAGGTCAACGAAAAAATCGAGGTCTACTTCTCTGAATGTTCTTTTCTAAAAGGTCAATAGGTCGTTAATTTAACCATGTCGATTAAACGAGGATCATAATTTTATTTTCGCTGACTGATAATTGTATATTTGGAAGAGGCCAAAAAAATTCTGTGTCTATAATAAAATTCGATTCTCCCTCTTTAAATATATTTTTTAAAGTAATATGCTGGTAATTATAGTATGGCAATGAAACGAGGAATATAATCTTTTTTTCGCTGACTGTTAATTGTTAATTTGAAAAAGGTAAAAAAAAATTCTGTGTTCATAATAAAATTCGATTCTCCCTCTCTAAATATTTTATTGTTAAAGAAGCAATATGCTGTGAATTTTAGTATGTCAATTTTAATGAAGTACATAATTATATTATCGACTTCTGTCGCTTGAGATTTAAAGGTAAAATATTTGAGAAAGTAAGAAATATGTAGATCGATTGAGAAAACGGATGATCATTTGATTTTCTCGATTAGTGGCAATAAATTGAGATTTTTAATTGGCAATATCGTCGTTCATGTTTACAGGCGCACCTTAATAGCAAAGTTTTAAGACATTACAGATATCAATGGCGAAGAAACGTGCGCTTTGTTTAATGTATTACGTAACTGAGCAAATTTTTCACGCTCGTTACGTGTATTTCGGGCGAATGTTGAAATTAATAAAGTCAATAATGGCGGATTAACGCGATAAATATCCGCGCCTCGATAAACCTAGAAAATGTAGGGTAAAATTGCTCGCTAACTTGTCGGATAACAGAAAAGGAAATAACAGTAAATTGCAGAGGCGATACGAGGACAAAGAGAATTGTTTTTACGCTCGAGTCGTTAAGCGCAGAACGATAATTACGTGCATCGATTCGGCGAGGTTGGACTTCGAATTGTAATACTATTTTTTTTATGCATTTTTTCCATTTTAATGGAAGAAGAAAAGGGAGAAATAAAGAACAGGAATATCGAACTAAATTAATATTAGAATTTTTACCTTTAATTAACAATAGCCTTGAGTGTAATGAAGTCCTTTTATATAGGACGCTTTAATTTTAGCTTTTCCGAAGTATCACAATTTATTTCATAATCGAACGCGTATTGGAAATTCAAATTTCAATTTAACATTTCTGGAAGCACATTTACCCATTTATAAGTAACAAAAACGTTGCATGTATATTTATTTATCATTAATTACCGTGAGTGTCGTTATAAATTCGAACAATAATTCATTAAATTCTTCTACATACTTCCCTTAAGCAACGAAATACTGAATTCTTCACTAATTATTATAAAAATCCTTTGTACACAATGTCAACTTAGGTATATCTCGCAAAATTCTTTCAAACCTCACCCTCAAATTTGTTTACTTATTTTAAATTCTTTTACCCACTTCCCATAAATAACATAACACCGAATTCTTCACTAATTATTATCAACGTACATCTCGCAGAATTCTTTCAAAACTCCCCCTAAAATCTTTTTACGCGCAAGACATAGAACACTAATTAATAAAATTCTTCCACAAACTTCCCTAAAATAATCAAATTCTCATTCTTCCCTAATTATTATAAAATTCTTCCGTACACAATTTCAACATGTATCTCGCAGAATTCTTTCAAAACTCCCCCCCAAATCTTTTTACGCTCAGGACATAGAACACTAATTAATTAAATTCTTCTACAAACTTCCTCGAAATAATAAAATTCCCATTCTCCACTAATTATTATAAAATTCTTCCATACGCAATTTCCGCGTGCATCTCGAAGAATTCTTTGAAAACTTCCATTCAAATCTTTTTACTCGCAGGTCGTAGAACACCGACGACAATATCGCAGACCGAGACTGTCTCCATTGGGAAGATTCTGCGTCGCAGTCTCGAAAAATTGCCGGTAAAACGACCGCAGTTATTCGGTGGCCGATGAAATTGAAAAGAAAGGAGGAAAAAGCAGGAGTCTCATCGGATCATGCTCGTACCTTCCGCGGGTTCGCTCACGGACCTCGTTATTCTTCCCGCGTCTACCCTCTTCTCTCCCTTTTATTTATAATGATGATTATTCACGAATTTGTCAGCCCTGGATGGCGCATACAGCCTCGCGATATTATTACGAACCGTTCCTCACGGCCGATAAAGCTCGAATTAATGTTCGCGAGAGAGAGCTTTCAGTTCCACGTAGACGGTGTCGGTCGTATTAAATTAATCTTCTCTCTTCGTTCACCAACCCCCTTGGTTTCAAACTCCCTCCTTTTTTTTCCCCCCTTTTTTTACTCTTCCGACGTCTTCTTTTTTCTGCGGGCTCGCGTAGTTTCCCATATCTTTTATGTCTCTCTGGCATTATTCGTGATGTATTAATTTTATTACCGATAACGAAGAGATTCGTTTGCGAGAGCTCGCAATTAATGGGATTCGTGGCTGAAGTTTGTGGTTTCGTGGAAAGTGTCGGTGTTTGGAGGTTTTTGTTTGAGGTTCTTTTATGAATTAGACTGGGCTGGAATTAAATTGGAAAATTCTGTAGATGTTTTAGGGGTTTGTTTTTGTTGGAAGATAATGCTGATGGGGGTTGATGTTAGAATTACCAGGGTAGTGAAAATAATGATCCCGAATTTCTTTAGGAGGAATTTATGTTACTATTTCTTTGATGATTGTATTTAAAATTAAATATCTCACTGAGACACCCACCGCAATCAAAGTTCAAAAACCAAAAACGAAAATAAACTCAAAAATCTCTTTAGGGAAGTAACTTTTCTGCCAGAAAATCATGAATTAAAGCATTTACCTTGCGTTAAATATTCTCAGACCAAGTACTCAGCTATTATCGATTTATCGCATCTTGTCCTTCGATTTTCATTAGCTCGAGATCGATCGAAATCGGTGCGACGTTATCGCGATCATCAGATAAGCAGCGTAGACAGCGAAATCATTGAACGTAGTCAGAATAATCGGCAACGTGATACGAATTTCTTCGTTTTCCCTCCGAATAACGATTTTTAGAGGAGAAAAAGGAAGTCTTCGATTCGAAAGAGACGTGGATTAAAGTCCTGTTAATTTTGTTAAGGTACACCCGGTGCATGGCCGATATTGAACCCCGTAGAAGCTCGTAAACGACAGGAAAGAATGGCCATTCGAACGAATGATCTTGAATTAATCTTTTCGAGGGCCAGCTAAAGGCAGAATTTTACGTTGATCCCGGTAGCACGTGGATTTAAATACAAATGGAACGATTTATTGGCGCGATTTAATACAGGTACGGATTAATTTCTCAGTTTGAACAAGTGCTGATCAATTGGGAATTAAAGTCGGGATAAATTAAGCGGCGAAATTAAATGCGCGTTATAATATGAAGAGAGAGAAGGAGGAATTTATTGTGAGGTATTTCACGAGCTTTCTGATCTGCGAGCAGCTACGTTTCATTGAATTTTCAATTTTAAATAAATTGTAAATTAATATTGTAGCAGGATTTTATTTTTAACCCTTTGTGAACGGAGATATTTTTGAATATCAAGAGATTCATTTATGGATTTAAAACCATATTTCTATCAGATAATTAGATTGTTAATGCGTATAAATTATAAAACACTATTAGTCTAATTGAAAAAATAAATTTCGACTCTAACCGTGTATACACGCGACGACAAATTTAAATTTTTTATCCAATCACATGTATGCATCGCTGGTTTTCAGAGGGTTAATGCAGTTAAGAGGATTATTTGTACTTCTTTTATTTTTATTGGTACTGTTTCTTTGATAATGAATTCCAATTTGGTAATTTAGGTATTCAGTATACTATTACGAAATCATGTCTTGCACGTTCAGAATTTCCACACTCATTCTAAATTAACATTATTCACGTTCCATCTTCATTCCGTCGGACGTGCCATCGTGATATTCAAATTGTAGAGCAATTTCCATCGACAACGACGTATCATAATTACATCGTAACAAAGTCTGGAATTTTCTTAGACAACTTTTTACGTAATGGCAAACCTCTCGATCATGTAACTCCGTCACCTAATTGTTTCAGTTTGCACTACGAGATGTACAAATTGTCTGGGTCTGAAATGGTGACAGGCAGAATGATGAATCGATAATCGTCTGCGGTCGAGCATGTGCCGTAACGATATCAATTTTCCATCAATTTACATGTAATCGATGCGAAGGATATCGTATAAGATGGTGCGAACGTGAAACACCAATCGACAAGATGAAATTCGGTAACTTGCTAACGCCAACTGCTAAATTACATTTTCACAATTAATCGTTCGTTAGGCCAATTTAAACTGAGTTCCCCTGCATTTCGCGTTAATCCTTTTGGCGTAGTTTGGCGGAATAGCAAAGCGCAGCAAGCGTATGAACCTAAATGAGTGTTAAGATGAAGTTTCATAGTTGGTCAAATTGTGAAAAGCAATTTGGTGAAATTTTGGGGAGAGTTTGACTATTTCTTTGAATTATTTGAGGTGAGAGCTATTAATACTCGATTGTCTCAGCGGAGGGTGAAGTAATTCTATGGTTAGGTAAAAGGGATAATCACTTTTTCTTGGAGTTCTCAGACGGAGGTGGCTATAGTTAACCGTAATATCCACATTGTCGCAACAGTGGTTGACTATAGTTATCATTTTTGTATAAGTAGCTCTCAGCAGAGATTAACTATAATAATGTAACGTAGAATTCTCTCAGCTTCCAAACGCAGTCTCCTTTTTTACAGGGTTCTGAGCAGAGGCTGACTATATTTAGTCTTAGTAACCATATTATTCTCAGCAGTAGTTAGTTAGAGTAACCATATCAAAACAGATACCCTCCCAGTAGGGTGGTTTCCGAATACAGGAACTCTTTTCACAGAGTTCTCAGTAGTTTCACTATACTTAGCCTTAATAGTCATATAATTCCCAGCAGTGGTTGATTATAGTAACCACATAAATATAGGTACTCGTCCAGTGGGGTAGTTTCCGAATACAAGAACTGTTTTCACAGAGTTCTCAGCAGTTTGACTATATTTAGCCTTAATACCCATATAATTCTCAGCAGTGGTTGATTATAGTAACCATATAAATATAGATACCCTCCCAGTGGAGTAGTTTCTCAATACAGGAACTCTTTTCATAGAGTTCTCAGCAGTTTGACTATATTTAGCCTTAATACCCATATAATTCTCAGCAGTGGTTGATTATAGTAACCATATAAATATAGATACCCTCCCAGTGGTATAGTTTCTCAATACAGGAACTCTTTTCACAGAGTTCTCAGTAGTTTCACTATACTTAGCCTTAACAGCCATATAATTCCCAGCAGTGGTTGATTATAGTAACCATATAAATATAGATACCCTTCCATTGGGGTAGTTTGCGAATATAGACCCCCTTCTTACAGAGTTCTCAGCAGAGGCTACCTATACTCAACCTTAACAGCCATAAATTCCCAGCAGTGGTTGATTATAGTAACCATATAAATTTAGACACCCCCAGTGGGGTAGTTTCCGAATACAATAACTTTGTGTACTCAAATCTCAGCATTTGATGGTCACAGTTATCATTTCGATCCAAATAGATCTCCTTTGCGACTAATTATAGTATTTTGCGCAAAAATAGCTCTCACTAACAAATACTATAATTTCTCTCGGTAGCAAAACCATTAAAGATCTCATTAAGTATTATACCACATTTGACGCCTCCATTTTAAGGCTTTACAAATCGTTACGCATAATTGTTCTTCATCTGAATATTATTATATACAAGAGGAGTAATAAAAGCGCTGAAAATATTAACAAGTATATGAAACGCGACTGCTATTACATCACAGAATGTGTAAAGTTAACGAACAAGTTAGAAGTCGTTCTCTCAGTAATATTCTTAACGTGACAACCGAGACCTCCGATAATCATCGTCTACTTTATAATGATTTTCACGAAAGGCCATTGGTGTGGACGCATTGTCCTTGGAGCAATTTTCATGACTAGAAATCGACGGTAAGTTCGGATGCCTGGATACGTATTGCAAGTTTGGCTAAACTTGGAAACAACTGCTGTCATTTGCAGATGCGCGCACCGTCGAGGACGACGTTCATGGAATATACAACCTTCATTTGACGAACGTAAGAAAGGAGGATGCGTAGGGACCCGTGTCGTGCCGAAAATTTGCCAGAAACTTCAAGCAACGTTTAAAGATATGACGTAAACGAAGATAATTAATGTAGTAACCATGGGTACATTACGATCGTCTGTTTGCTTAACGAGATAACACGTTCCAAGTTAATGGATTAAGTTGAAACTTCGCCGGGTAGTGAAACACCTCTCGTTATACTCTCTCGGTATAATTTTTGCTCCGTTAAACGTTCTCAAAGATTCCAGAAAATTTACAAACTCATATTAAGTAAAATAGAATTAAAACCACATACTTTCCAAAATTCGTAATACATCCTGAATTTCTTAATTCACGGGAATTCAAAATTTCAAAGACTAAATGAAATAACACTCTGATTACAATTAACACTAGAACTATCGACTATTAATTCAGTAGATTTAAAGATTCTACATAAATACTTTGAAAGAAAGTATTCTTATCTCTCATATTTCACAAGACAGATGTAAAAAATTAATTAGGATACAGTCGTATAAATTTCAACATTATTTTTAAAATATTCAGAAGTCACTTTGACCCCTCGGTAGATCTAATGTTAAATCTAACATATTCAAAAGCACTCAAAATAATTTGTTTTCCAAAAGGAGGGATATAAATGAACAACAAATAAATAGATTCAAAACATTCTATATTTCATTACAATTACAATATATTTCAACAAGTTCATCCCTACAATGTTAAATATAATTTTAAATAATACTGAGTTAGAATGTTAATGATATTTGACTAATCGGCTTCAAAAAAGCGCCACCTCGGCATTAAGGCCCCTTCTCCGTCTGTTCCGAGCTCATTATCATCAATGTCTTGCAATACATTTGCAGAAACGTAAACGGAATATCGGTTGGCTTCGTTAGACGAGACGAGACTATTATCACGAATTCAGATCCTCTATCAACGTCCCTGAAGTGTCTCCACGAAGATATTCCTCTTCAGTCAGCCATAGTCGGACCAGTGGAATAAGTCAAGAGGGTTAATCCTCGAAGGATGCAGCATTTCCGCCGGAAGCTCATCCGTCGCGTGGAAATTCCAGATATCATTTTTATATTCAAAATAATACTATCTTCTCCATCTCATTTGCCATTACCACATTATGAGCGGGTAGCCTAACATATGAAACTATGCTGCGTAGCGGGCATAATTTGCGGGATAAGCAAAAATTGCGCGATCAAAAAAAAAAAAAATATTTGCAAAAGCAATGGTTAGATTTTAATAAAATTTGTTAATGTACTACTTACCACTATACTTTATTTTATTTTATCAAAAGTTTGGTACTAAAACGTAACCCAGCCTATCAGTATACCTTAATCAAAAGTCAACTATATTGATAAATTTACATTTATAAATCAATAGATATTTTGTAAAAAATGTTTTATTGTCTTTTAAACCTATATAATACTTGTACAGTGTGGTAGTTAAAGAAACAGTCATTTTTATGAAAAAGTAGTTTGCAAAATTCACACATATAGCAACCTAAACTAATGTATTTATCTTATGTCTTGTCTTTTAAACTATTTAAATTTATTATAATGTATAAATTATCTTATTGTTTTTGAAAACTATTATATATTATTATTATGGCTCCTTTATTATGTAAACAAATGTTGAAAAAATAAAATTTATAATACTTGCCCCGCTTTTTAAGTAAGTACATTCAAAAGGTAATTTTACCCGCCCCGCTTATAATGTGTTAATAATTAATTCCACCTAATAGATTCATAAATTCGTCAAAATATCAAATACACTTGGACCCGCCTCTTTTTGAATTCGATCCTTGAATTTATTCGCTTTCATGAAAACCATGCATTTGTTTGTAGCTTGAAAGCTGCGATAGTATTTTTCCCTTCTCTCTTTTTTTTTTTCGTTTCATCCGGGGAAAATGTACGTCCACGTTGCACGGGGTGATTTTTCACGCGCAAAAAGTATCACGCCGCGTACATGTGTAGTTAATTCGCGGGCCGGTGATTTACGTAAAAATGACGAGACGCGAATTGCCCGTGTGCGTTGCGGTTTATTGATTTTTCTGTCATTGTTTAACGGTTAACCAGCGTTTAACTGGCGCCTCGTGGAAACGAGAGGTTTGCAGCGCATTGCAAACAACAATGTAATTGCTGGTAGTGTTTTATTTGCTTCCTTTCGGCTGGCTTACACACCCCGAAGTTCCACGCTGGTTCCGTGAGGAGCGCTTGTTTTAATCTGTTTTTGTTTGCCTCTTGTGAAACATTTATGTTACCTATCCGCGAGATTTTAAATATTTTATTGTCATTTTTCACCTTCAACTATGTATATTTGCGCTTTGACTGGAATTTGAATTTTTATAATGTTAATCATAGTTCGAATTTGGATTTTATTTTTTTTGTAAGGAATGCATTTGAATTCGACGTGAGATAACTTTGAGTAGATAAATAGTTTTTGATTGGATAAATAGTTTTTGATTGGAGTGTTTATAATTTAAAGAAGAGAAATATTAGAACAATAATTCACAAGGATTTTACAGTTTTATGTGTATTCTTTTTTCAAAGAATTATTCATTGGTTCATGTCCACCATAACAGAACTACTGTATAATGTGGATATTAATTCTTTAGGTCATAATGAGCCTATCATCGGGTCACACCATCCTATGCCATTTGCAATGCTCTTTGACCATTGCATTCGACACGGATGACGTTAATTTGCAACATTAAATAATTTATAGCTAATAGAGCGCTCGAAGAAATTAATTTTAATATTCATTCCACTTTTTAAATATTTATTTCGCCTTTCTTCTTGCGTTACCTTTCACCTACATCTTTCACGCGGACGGTGTTATTTTACGATAGTAAATAATTAACAGCTAATACAGCAACTGGAGAAATTAATTTTAATATTCATTCTGTTTTTTCAATATTTATTTCGCTCTTCTTTGCAGCGAGATTTTTATCGAGCCCCCATTTGCGTTACTTTTCACCTACACTTTCCACGTGAACGTGTTAATTTACGAGGTTAAATAAAATCCAGGCTAATAGGGAGTTGGAAGAAATTAATTTTAACATTTATTTTATTCTTTGAATATTTAACTCCAACATTTTGTCTTTACGTCGCAGCAAGATCTCTGTCGGGTCGCCATTTCCAATGCCCTTTGACCGGCGCCTTCCACTCGAACGCTGTTAAATTACGACGTCAAATAATCTGTAGCCAATAGACAGAACGAAGAAGCGGGTAATTGTAAAAGAGACTTCCCCTCGCTAATTATCGTTGGTAGAATTTAACGAGGCGCCAACGCGACAAGTTCTCCATCGATTTATATCTCATGGAATTCATAAATACGATACTTGAAACGCGATTCCAACGTCTCATTGATTATAAAGGACGACGCAGTGAACCGGGAAACTATTTTCTCTCACGGAAAGACGAAACGTCGATTCCTAACGATCTTGTTTAATTATCGAACCTTAAAATACTTCTATAATACCTCCAACAAATTCTCTTCACTCTGACGTTTCGATTTCGTCAAAGAAAGCTTACTAAAGTACATAAAAATCCTAATAAAAATTTTACTTTGTAATTTCTTCACAAAATTGCAATAAAGACTAAACCAAGCAATATATAGTGCAAAGATCGTAAGTAGCCCAACAATAAATTAATTATCGAATCTTAAAATACTTCTATAATACCTCCGACAAATTCTTTTCACCCTGACATTTCGATTTCGTCCAATAAAGCTTAATAAACTACATAAAAACCCTCATTAAAATTTTATTCTGAAATTTCTTCACAAAATTGCGACAAAAACTAAACCAACCTGTATCGTGCAAAGATCGTAAGTAGCCCAATAATAAATTTAATTGACCTACTTCAGAGGTGCGTATTCGCGGTCACCCATAGTTATTAACTGAGACAATTAGGTGCACAGATTTATGATGCCACAAAGTCATCAAGAAAAAGCCTTTAAACAGAAAAAAAGACAGGAAACAATGATTTGGAGTGTTGTATTATCAGCAATGTAATCGTGTTTGCATCTACTCAAGCGTAAAGGGCATCGATGGCTTAGTTTCCAGGCGAAGGACCATCAAGGGGTTTCAATCGGTTTCCATTGCTCTCCATGAGCGTCTTGTAGCGATTGATGGAAAGGACGATCTAATTAGATCAATCCTCCGAATATGTCTCGAGGTAACCTCAGTACGTAGGCATAACGATCAATCAAAGTTTAGGAATAGATTTCAACCGTTTAATACTATCCTCCTAGAGTAGGCGAGCCAGCAGCGATCTAATCGACGATTAATTTCGTTAATCGTGATTCTCTAATGCGTTAAGTGTACGCCGAAAAGACGCAAATTGACGAGTAAATCTTCAGAGGTCACGAACGTAATGGGAAACTTTGGCAGGAATTTCCGCGAGCCAGTTTAATCTGCTTTAGACTCACCAAAGTCTTCCTTGGAACGATGGAAGCGAGAGTCTAATTTCGCTTATTTGTCATTGCCAAATTTGCGTTCAGATTGCACGAGTTTGTAAGTGTTGCCTTCTACCGACGAAGGATTTGATGATTCTAGTTGTAGATGGAAGGTGAGGCTGTTGATTGAGAGATCTGTTATCTTGCAGAATATTGGGTTGATATCCTGCAGATGTCAAAGTGTAATTAATCGTATAGTTCTGTTTATACTATTGACTATTATAATCTTGTCTTTTTTTATTTTCTATTAAGTATTTATTATATTCGGGTGGTGAGATCTGCTATTTTACAGAATATTGGGTTGATATCCTGAAGATGTCAAAGTGTAATTAATCGTATAGTTCCGTTTATACTTTTGACTATTATACTCTTGTCTTTTTCTATCTTCTATTAAGTATTTATTATTTTTGGGTGGTGAGATCTTGATTGGGAGATCTGTTATTTTGCAGAATATTGGGTTGATATCCTAAAGATGTCAAATTGTAATTACTCGTATAGTTCTGTTTATACCATTGACTATTATAATCTTGTCTTTTTAAATCTTCTATTAAGTATTTATTATTTTTGGGTGGTGAGATCTGTTGATTGAAAGATCTGTTATTTTGCAGAATATTGGGTTGATACCCTGAAGATGTCAAAGTGTAATTAGTGGTATAGTTCTGTTTATACTATTGACTATTATAATCTTGTCTTTTTCTATCTTCTATTAAGTATTTATTATTTTTGGGTGATGAGATCTGTTATTTTGCAGAATATTGGGTTGATATTTTGACGATGTCAAAGAGGAATGAGTTTTTGGAGGGAATTTTAACTACTGTATTGATTTACAAGGCATAGAGTTATTTCATGTGGAGTAATTTCATTGAAATCTATGGACAATTCAATCTATCTACATTCCAGGACATTCCCCTATATTCGGAGACATGGTATGACTAATTGAATCGATCTACAATGCTGAATTCGTAGTACGATAACTTGATCTCGTAAAGATAGCATAGCAACATAGACGCATCCACCCGTTAACCTTAATTTTTTCCAACCCTACCTACTTCCTCCACGTTCCAGCTTATGTGCGAAAAATTCTCCCCAAAATTTCCTTACGTTGATTTAACTCTTTGACCCACAGTGGGATGACAAGTGTCCCACTTCTTTGCTGCTTGCATTTTTTGTCCCACCTCGAAAATTTATATTGTTATATAACTTTGTCAATAAATATAAACCAACTTTATCCAATTAAAAGAAGTCAAAACTGTATGTGCAACATGGATCATTTTATTTTCTGAATTCCTGTGCCTCAAAGAGTTAATCAATTCGCACTCAACGTCCTTGTTTCCAAGATTAACTGTATTTAATTAGATCAACCCTTAGCTCTAAGATAATGTAAAATTCTAAACATGGTGATCTCTCTATTGTCGCAATTATATTTTCGATTTGAACCCCATAGACGCATCCACCCGTTAACCTCAATTTTTTCCAACCCCACCTATTTCCTCCACGTTCCAGCTCATGAGTGAAATTTCTCCCCAAAATTTCCTTACGTCGATTCAATCAATTCGCATTCACCATCAACGTCGTTGTTTCCAGGTACAGGTATATCTAATTAGATCGATTCCCCGTACTGAATTCGTCTTGCGGTAACCTGAGTTCGTAGACGCGACGATCCATCACGGCCTCCCCGGTTGGTAGGTATTCGCCATTTAACCTGGTTCCCGTTACTTCCACGAAGGACGAAGGACGAAGAGACGAACATCAGACGAGGGTGGCACGCTGATCAAGATTAATCGTATGCAAATTACGCGACTGCCGGAGGGAAGATCTCGCGAGATCCAGCAACTTCTCCAGTGACGGCATTCTCTATGAAGGAAAGATCGAAGACTTTGCCGAGTACACGTCGGGATTTTGGTAATTGAAAATAGGTCATCCCTTAATCCCGACAAATCCCGTCCTATTTACATGGAAAGTTAAGATCCCACTTCGAGTTCTCTCCGTTTGTGTACCTGAAGAACACTTGCGTTTATAATCGTTCTGGGATGGTTCGATTCCTTGTATGGTATTTCTTTTTGTGTTAATTATTTGGTACAATTATTTGTAGAATGATTTAAAATCGTATTGGTAATTTTACGGTGATTAAAATTTAACAATTTAAGTGCTGAGATTATTCTTTGATCCACAGCTTGAAGTTGCAATCGCCAAGGGCGGGGAAATATTTTTACTGATTGTAAACTGCAAAATGTTGCAGGACATTGGTAACAATATACTTAAAATAAAATATATACAAGTGGGAACTTATAAAATACGTAAAATATAAGGAACGCTCTACTCTCTAAAACACACACACTAAATAATACGAAATATAAATTATAAAATCCGTCTAGTCACGTCTAATTGTTCGTCTACTCGTCTAGTCTCTCTATGCGTCTACCGCCTATAATTTTGTTTATCTAATCGTCTACTCTATACGACGCGTCTATTCGTCTACTCTATACGTCTACTCTATACATCGTCTATTCGTCTACTCTACTACCGTCTAAAGTCGAACTCGTCTATCGTCAAGCACGTCTATCGTCGAATTGTTCTCTGGTCCTCGTGTCGTCCACGTTTCGTCGTCGATTGTCTCATAGCGGATCTTTTTAAATACGCGGGATTTATGAAATCCCCACAATATTATTATTAATTAATATACACGAATTTATCTTACTATGATCATCTTCAGAATCGTGAAATTGAAACGATTGGCAAAATGAATGAACCTATATTCTACTGATAGCTTCAACCGGACGAATATATACGTCCACAGTAGTTTAATCTTTATTGCAAGGTTTAAGCGCAATGAAATATCTTTCGCGACTATTTTTATCTCAGTTGCTTATTCACTCTTAACGAGGCATTTTTGAATACGTTGATAATACACAGGAAATTTAAATATCGACCGAACACCGCCAGAATTATAGCGGCCTAACTGGATGATTGGGTGACCTTGGCCAGGTTGAATAATTTTGCTATTATTAGATTCACGAAAACGATTTTCTACACGCCAAGTAAAGAAGAAAACAGAGAGTCTCTCTATATTATATTATCGTAATAATACCTCCTCGAATTTCATCGGTCGAGTTAAACGAATACGCACGTGTACGTCTCGGATTTCCTGCGGTTTTTGCTATTACATATATTTCATTGCATAATATCCGATAAATCTTGGAGTATTATCATTAACGAGTTCTCTTTTTTCCTCTTACGCGTAATATGTATAAAAGTGAAGTGTTTCGATAATCTCGCCGATGGTGCGAAACGTTTATCTGCTCGATGTCGGCTTATCGTTGTGATAAATTTTAGGGAAATGTATTCCCCGTAACTGGGTTAAGTGGTCGGCCGAATTGGAATATCGAATCGACTTCCAAAAGTATTCCAGCTCAGCTGTTGTGACACGCATAATAACTTATTCAATATAATTTGCCGTGGCACAAAACTGGATGAATAAATTACAATCGCATTAAAGCGCCGTTCTCCAAAATGGACGACTTGGAGAACAGCTGCAACGTCTTTCTTTATCACTCTTTTTCCGTCTGGACGTCGATGACCACAGAACGCGAGGTTCGTCGCGATAAGGTTCGGTTTAATGATTTTTTTTTCCCTTTTATCTGAAATCTGCACATGCGTGGATAAAATACTGGCGATTATTCTCCCACTTTGAACGTGCATGTGAAAGAAATGTGCTTATGCAAAGTATAATTACGTCGCTTGAAATAAAAACAAAGATTGGTGTAAAGAAACTTGCTTGAAAGTGAATCGAGAACTTGCGCAGATTTTTCTACATTTAAGCTAGGTTTAAATCTAATTTGTTAACCTATTCATTGTCAACTTATTTTATAATTAAATATTTATCTTATTAATTAAATAAAATTAACTTAAGTGAATTATAAAATACAAAACTTTTAAATTGTATCTATAGTTAAATATATGTTCTATTAAATTTCTAGAATCAATTTATCTTATATAATTTGTTTTTAAATTTGTAAACTACGAGGTATCTCGTGGTTGCGCTATAAGTTGGAATTAATAAGTTAGTAAAAATAGTCGAGTGTGTATAGTAATTTTAGAACAAAAATGCTCTTCGTATCTTTATAAATGTCGATATCATATTTTTGATTCATTAAATCAATGTTCCAAAGCCTTTCTCTCATTTTGTCAAATTTTAACACGCAATGTAATATTTGCTAATTTTTTCTGGCACTGAGTGGGTTAAGCTTTTTAATAAATTTAATATTCTTCTGCAAAAATCCTCTCAATTTTCAAATTAACTGTTCAACAAATATTATACGTATCATGTGTCAATATGTTTCAAATGAATTAACTCTCATCAAATTCCGAACTAATCCATCAACGAATATTCTGTACATCTTACACTCCAATACTTTCTGTCAAATTGAATTATCTCTTCCCATATCCACTGCTAATTAGCCACGAACGTTCAACACATCTCATTCAGTATTTTTTCGTTAAAATCAACAATCTCTTTCCAGATTCATAATTAATTGTGTGAGAATGAAAGCCGGATAAAACCAGCTAGAAAATTTTACGCTAAAATGAAACAGTTCTTATCAAAACCGTTACAAATTCACCGGATGACCGAGATAAGCGAAAATTCGTCCCGTTCCAAGAATTCGAAGGAGTCATCTCGTTACGGAAGAAAGTCATACTCGTACCTCTTTAAAGTCAAGAAATGCCGTCCTCAAACGACTCATCGAACCGGGCACACCTTAATTCCGTCCGTTAAGTGCGAGCATAAAGTTCACAGCTACGATCGAAGAGGAAATTGGTGATCATTACGTAACCGATAGCTGATTCCATAAGGGAATTTTACGTAACCTATAGTACGCTGGGATTGATGGGAATACGTTCAACGGGTAGTCACCATGCTCGCCGTTCTGCGAAATTTTCAGTCCGCCGATTTTCCACGACATTTTCCACGGCATTGTCCAATTTTCGGAAAATACGATCAATTTCATTCAGCCGAGTGTAACTTCCGATTGCTCTGACTTCAGAATCGACGGAGTTTGCTTCGTAATTCTATCGATAATACTTTTACCGATTCTTGCAATATGTTCTTCGACATTTTCTGACTCTTTGGGAATTACGTTCAGTTGGTGTCTTTAATTTAAAGTGATTTCGATGGAGCGACGCGTTGGAAAATGTAATTCTTTGAAGTGAAAGGACATTGGAGGATGAATGATGAGGTTAAATCGTTCTTAGATGGTAGAAAGTCGTTAAGCTCGTTTGTAGTAACGAGCGTAAGCTTTCAATGGGGTTGTTTGATTTTGTTTCGATGGAGATAGTGTCTATGTAGTTCTTTTTATTTTTATGGGGTGTGTAGTGGAGGTTGACGATGCTTCTTTGATGGAGTGCAATGGAATTGCAGGTGTTTTTGTAGAGATCGGTTTTATCGGATGGTTAAGCACCTGTGAGGAAAATTATTGAGGCCTTATCTTTGAGCATTAAGCCATGATCGACAAGTTTCCGTTTTTTTTTATCGGCTATAGATGCAGTTTTGTATTTATCTCTTCCACTATCTTTTACTACGTTACAATTTGCACTGCAAAGCATAAAAATATCAAAATTATTCAAAACATCTAATACCAGATCTAGTTGCAGAAGAGAGAGAAACCAACTTTCATCTCTGTTTCTTTCTCTAACTATCCGATTAAACTTTCTACCCTCAATACAAAAAAACCTACAAATCCTCAAAAACCTTAAAAAACGAAACTTACTTCCAAAAAAACCGCTTCCTTTCCAACTTCAAGTCGCAATCACAATTAAATCAACCAAACAAAACCGACAAACTAACCGTTATCTCTCTCCATTCAATAAATCTCTCCATCACGTACTCAAAAATTCCCAAAAACTCCCAAAACCTCCACCACCGAAAACCATCACTACCAAAAAACCCAAATTCCTATCTCCAACCATCAACTAAAACATCTCAACCTGCCCCAAAGTCTCTACAAATCCTCCGAACTCCCATAAAATTTGAAAATCCACCCAAAATTCAACTTCCTTACCGGCTGTAAACAAGTCCACAAAAAGTCGCTTTCCATTCGAATAACCTTTTCTAAAAAAGAAGGGAAAAAAAGTCATGTTAAGATTCGCGGGGCCTTATGCCCACAAAAACGGGGCCCGTCCTTCGTGGCGGTCGGCGTTGCCGGTAAGGCCCGCTTACAGTTGGCGGGCAGAAAGTGAGATTCGTGCCGGCCAACACGGGCGAACGGACTCACGGACAAACACGAAGACAGTCGAACACGCAACATGGCAACCGCGGTAGGACGTAGACGGTAGTTATACATAGAAGTTCCAGTGGCAGGGGGTCAGTGTAAAACGGCCTTCTGTCCGCAACGTGTCGAATGCGGTATTTCCATCGAATTTTCGCAGTGACGGACGTTCTACTGGCTCGTTTATAAACAGAACGCACCAGGTGCGTGTATCGAGGAATAGAAGAAGATAGAAAACACGAGGAGATCGGGAAGCGTTGGTATAACAATACAACTTTCGCCAAGGACGAAGAGAGGAGGGGTGAACCGATCGAAGGTGAGTTTCATGATTATTACCAGGTACGGTGAAATTGCGTGTTGTAGGCAAAAAGAAATACCGTTGTGAATCGATTTTGGTGCCATGGTATTATACATTGGTACCGGTTTTCATCGTTTATTCATGGCTTGTTATCAAACGACACCGGTATGATTTTTAATGATCTATTTGATATCGATTGGAGTGCTATAGGATTGAAAGATAGACAAAGGGGATTAATTGGCAGAGATTTAATTTGTTTCGGTTAACCCGTTGAAAAGATATTCTTTACGCTATCGATAGAAGTGGGTTTAGCACTAGGGGCGATAGCGAGGATCAGACACGGCGAACTGGAGATAACCGGTAGTTTCCAGAAATACTCCGACGTTCGTGCGAGGACATGCGGTTCATGGTTTCATTGTAACATTAAGAATACACTTTTTGGAGTGTGCTTTGTATTTTGGTAATTTCTGTTGCGTTGAAATTCGACGTGAGTGTAAAGTGTTGTTAGAAAATTAGAGACAGACGGAAAAACTTCGAGAGATTTCAAAGTCCGAGGACCATTTTGTTATGGTTGATCGTGATTTATGATTGTTGCGGTAGAGATTGTTTTTTGCGAAATGTAAATTTCCGTTTGGCTGTGAAGGAAGACGAATTATTGATATTGGATGGCGTGAGCAGGTAAAATGACTCCATAGGTGTAGATGTTTGTGTACGTTCGTGTTAGAGGTCGAAGCGTGTGCGCGCTGCTCCGATGTTGAGTAAGGCTTGACCTGTCGGAGCAGGTACACCGAATGTTATGCGGTGATTCTACCTTTTCCCTGTCGAATATACATCTTCATTTAATTGTGCTTTTTATTTGTGCTTTCGAATACAACGGTCAGCAATGTTCTCCTCCGCCAGCAGTGTCACAGTGGATGTTTCGAGTACTTGAAAGAGATGATGGGTATCTTTAATGTTTCTTTTGTCTTGTATTATTATTTGTCGATACAGTGAGACTTTAGATTTTATATAAAATTTTAGAATATTTTTCGAATTTAGGACTAATTAATAGAAATATTTAAGTATACTTGTTCCCTTCATTAAACTTAGAATAGTTTAGGTAATTTTGATAATCTCTCAATAATAATGCAGTTTAGAAAGGACACCATTTTTGTGTAAATATTTTTCTAGAATATTTATTAAATTAAGGATTAATCAGAATTGTTAGTTAAACTAAGTTACTCCATTTGAATATTTTGGAAGTTAGAATTGCTGAATTAATTTTTTAATCACCCTACAATAAAGTACGTCAGAAAGATCACCATTTTTACATAAACAATCTTCCAAAATAATCGTCAAATCTATGGTTAAGCTTTGTTATTTATACTCAGTTACTCCGTTTGACAATTTTAGAAGTTAGAACTTCTTAATTAATTTTTTAATCACCCTACAATAAAGTACGTCAGAAAGATCACCATTTTTACATAAACAATCTTCCAAAATAATCGTCAAATCTATGGTTAAGCTTTGTTATTTATACTCAGTTACTCCGTTTGACAATTTTAGAAGTTAGAACTTCTTAATAAATTTTTTAATCACCCTACAATAAAGTATGTCAGAAAGACCACCATTTTTACATAATCAAACTTCCGAAATATTCGTCAAATCTATTTTTAAGTTTTGTTATTTCCACCGAGTTACTCCAATTGATAATTTTGGAATGTAGAATTCCTTAATTAATATCTTTAATTGTCCTATGATGAAACAAGTCAAACGAACTGATATTCACATATAAACAAACCATTTTTCAGAACATTCCAAGAATCAGGTATTACTCACATCATTATTCAGATATCCCTCACATATGCCATAGTAAATCTCTATAATTCATTGATTTCTTCGCTGACACTTATCACTCGTAATTTCCCAGAAGCAATGCATCTAGCAAGAATGCATTAATTATGCAAATACCGAGATACGTTGTAAGTACAAATTTATTCCGAGATATCTCATACGACTGATTAAATTACCAATAAAATCAACTTAAATAGCAGTTATTTATTCAATTAATTCAAGAATGTCACTCAGGAAACAATTTTCCCTTGATAACGTAAATTGTCTTAATTTATTACTAATTCAATTATACATCATTATACCTGGCCTTTATCAACGATATTCTCTTATCCTATCGTGATCATCAAATATCTCTTTCGACGTCAATTCCAATTTTATTTCGAACCATATAGACATTACGTTTCTGTACGTTCGTCAACTAGAATAAATAACGAATGTAAATTAACGTTCATCGAAACTCTATCCCGATTTATTTGTCCTTAGCCGTTTCGCTAAAGGCTGAGGATTTTTTTTTCAAGTAAACTTTTCTACCGTAATCCCATATTTGCTCTTGCACCATGCGTAATCGATATTTTCGGCAAATTTGAACAAAACGCTTCGGGTTTCAGTTTTATTGCAAAATGGAGCAAAAGTTTCTGTCTTAAATCGTCAGTTGTTTGTACCTGTACTCGAGATATTTATCAAACGTTCGTTTTCAGGCCACGTTTTTCACCCTTCCGTTTTTTAATTATTCACCTTTCTTCGTGCCTCTGTCATTTAAAATTTGCAAATACAAGTACGCTCGAAATTCTTTGTAAAATTGTATGCTCTTAAAAAGAAATAAATTAAAAGGACACAAAAAATATGTCGGCGTTTCACGTGAACTCTATCAAACGTCTCGTTGAAACGCGTCAAATTTCGCTTAGCATCGATGTTTAACGTTCGTGACGAAATTGCCGAAGGAAACCTTTCGTTCGTGTCGCAAAATACAAAGTTGATCCGTTAGATTTTCAATGACGAACGATCAACGATAATTTCCAATCTATCTATTTTTTCTTTCATCTTTGAGTTTCACGTTTAACGTTATGGCGTAAATAAAATCTCTCGTTTCTTCGGTCTTTTCACGAAGTACGTAAAACAAGGCGCAAAAGTCTGGTTAATGCAAAACGGTGCAGAGATTGGGAAGTGCAATTCCATTTGGTGTTGCATCGAGAATGGTCGAGCGCATTCGTGATCATCTGCATCGGATGTGTTTACGATGCGGCTGTGGAAAATGCAATTTATACGGCTCTATGCGGAATAAATAGCTGATGTAAATGCTCTTGTAAATGTATACTGTACTGTGTATCGTCGTATGACATAAAAATTCCCATTGTTGTTCTATGGTGAGAATATTCGACTTTTAAATTTGTATCACTTTCATCGATGCTCATGCGTTGCGATTGTTATGAAATATATTATATAGAATTTCCATTATGAAAGCAATGAGACAATAAAGAGACAAATTCACGGGATAATTAAATCCATTTGTTGAGGTCATTTTTGTATTATTTTTCGGGTTAATGTTACTTTAGAAATGTTATAACGAATGCAATATTCGTCGCGGATGCAAATTGGTGGCTCGTAAACATCGTGTTTGTGAAACGTTTCTGTGCATCGGTGCACAATAACGAGCTGAATGATAACGAAGAATTGGTGCAAAAATAGAGTACATAGATATACTACAAATAAATCGTACGAAAAATAAGAAAATAGATTTCGTTCTTAATGTTTCTGATTTCATATAATATATAAAATGATTTGATTTATTGTTATTAATTTTAATTTTAGATTTTATAAATTCTTGTTACGGTATTACATTTTTTTCATTGATTAAGGCTTTTTTAAGTCAATTTAGATTTATCTCTGTTAATTCTGTAGTTTGTAGCTTTAACAATTTGAGATGATTCGTTTCACTGAGAAATTCGTATTTATTAAACGACGGAGAATGTGAGACAAAAATATTGCGAATTTCGCTCCAAAACAATTTTTTGCCAATTCCCTAGGAAGCAAGGAATCGATGTAAATACTGTGACACGCAGAAAGTCCTGCGACGTTTTTTTGATTCGCGTGCCTCAAGATGGATTTGCTCATGTTTACACGCCTTGGATAGGTCGTGGTTATAGTTTTTATACAGTGTACATTTCATGACAATACCTGACCTACAACAAATGATCGCAGTTCGTGGAAAATTTTGTACACAGAAGGACATGATTTAAGAATATATCCTATTAACAGAGACTAATACATAAAATTTAATAAAATGTCAAATTGTTCAAGTACTATTTAAATTCAGACTCTAATCAGTGGATGAAACAATGAAAATTGTAATTCGAGTGCTCATATTTTTAGGCGAAAGTTTAGTTTTTTTTTAATAGTAGTTATAATTATTTAAACACTATCTAAATTCAGAGTTTAATCAATGAATGAAACAATGAACATTGTAATTTGGGTGCTCATAATCAATCTCATATTTTTAGGTGAAAGTTTAGTATTTTTAATATTTGTAGTTTAGTTCAATTTTTTGATAGTTGTAATAGTAATTAGCTCTATGTATAAACATTCCAATATTAATATTACAACATGCTCATCGCTTAGATTGAATTTTACTATTTATAACTATCAATATCATACCCTTCGTTAATCAATGTCAATATTTTATACACTAAATCTTTTCAAACTTCCACGCCATTCTATTAAATGTCTAAGGTATAAATCACCTTTTAAATGTCAACCTCCAACATTTATAAATTGTATCAAAACATTTGTAGCAGTGTCGAGGAAAAATTTCGCAGTGTCGTTGTCCACGTGTGCCTCAAGGACACCTGGCAAGTGCCGAACCGTCAATACGCTTATTTCGCTCGTCATTGCCTTCTTATCCGTGTATACGAAGTGTCCTCTTATATATTTTCGTTTCACTTCAACTGCCATAGCATAGAACCTAAGTACTATTTCAATACGATTTCGAGTTATCGATTCTATCATATATTTAATTCTTTGTGATCCAAATTATTTTGTTAACCCCTTGCCGTGCCATTTACTTTGTGACTGCCTCTACAATAAATCAGAATTAAGTTAGTAAAATAAACATTGATCGGTGATTCTTGACATATAGTATAATTTAATGTAATATTAATATTATAGAAATAATTTTGTCGTGTCGTATCTCACTGATATTTTCAATTTAATAGGTTTTGTAAAACTTGAAAATTTCCTTTCCAATTTATAGCATCACGAGTATCACTCGTTATAGTACCGCAATTTTGTAGTGGGCTAAACAAAATTAAGTTCACAAAACTTTCTATCATTAATCATTCATTTATTAAAAATGATGTCAATAACTATTGACAGATATTTAGGTGATGTTACAAAATCATTGTGAAAATGGAGAGTCGGTATTAACCCTTTGCACTCCTATGTCGAGCTACACTCGACACAGCTTTTTGTGACACTTAATGTTTCATATACTAATTATCGACTTTTCGAAATCAACAATAATTTTGCATTTCAACAGGAATGCACGGCAGTATCTACAATTGTTCCTAGTATTAAATAACAACGAATAATCAACAGTAGACAATTTTCCGAGATTATATTTGCTTATCTGACAAAAAGTTAATAAAATAATTCGGAGCACAAAGGGTTAAATTATCAGAAAATCAATTCAAGTGAAAAATGATGTCCAGTAGTCTTCGATATAGGGTCGCAAAGGATTAAGTAATAAATTAAGAAAAAATTTACAAAGATGACGGAGGATTTGAACTTGAATCTATAAATTGGCAAGTTTCAACCCCTGTCTCTACATCCACCATGACCCATGACCCATGAAACATTGAACATGGAGTGGCATCGTTATTTAGTAATAGCGTGTCAATTAAAATATCGGTAGCTAGTCGACGATATTTACCGATAACAGTCCGATAAATGACCAAATTAATAACATTGTCGTTTGATGAATATTTAATGAGGAAGGTTAAATTTTATCAGGGCTTATAACTCATATGGGTCATACGTGTAGGATAGAATCAATTAAAATGTTCTTTGTGGCTGGTTATTATTTATGATTAAGATTTTAATTATTTGAAATAGCAGACGAAATATTCCATGGCAATAATGAAACGGTGTACGTTTCTTTTTGTCCCGTCCCATGCGATTCATTTCCTGTTCGAAATTTCTGTTTATCCCGTCGTTTCAACGGCGATGCATCATTTTGTGTCAGTGACAAGTAATTAAGCGTCCTCTCGTGCGAAACACGACGATCAAATTTGAGGCTCGCTTTGACGACACGATCCTCTCGGTTTAATTGGATTTTTAAAATACGCACCATTTCCAGCCGATACGACGGAATAATTTAACTTATTTCGCGATCGTTTTTCGCCCTCTCGAAATCGCTTTTTTACGTTCTGATTTATTTCTGAAGAGCTATTATTTCTTTTGCAAAATGTGACTTCAGACGTGGAATGACGAAAGGGATAGAAAAAAAAAGAAACAGAATATCGTCATCTCACAGTTTCTTCTTTCAATGGGACTATCAGTCACGACAATGGGAGACGTGTTTTATTTCGAGGATCGTTTACATCGATGCAAAATGTAACATAGGTGGAAACAGAATATTGCAAACAATCGGATGCTGCTGCATTGTGTTTTCTTCCAATTCTTTCTTTCTATCTCTCTTCCATTCTCTTTTCCTCTCTATCTCTCGAATCTCTTTCTCTCTATTTTTCAAATCTCCCGAATCTCTTTCTATTTTTCGAATCTCCCGAATCTCTCTCTATTTTTTAAATCTTTTCAATCTCTTTCTCTCGAAATCCTGTAATGTCTTTCTCTCTATTATTGGAACTTTTCTCTCTCGCTCTTTTTCGAGTTCCTTTCTCTTTAGTCTTTCAAATTTCTCTCATTTTTCGTTCCACTTTTCGAATCCTTGGTTTTTCTCTACTCTCACTCGGTCTGTCTTTTTCAGTGATATCTTTTTTTGGATTTACTGGACTTTTCGTATGAATTGTCCGTGGCGAATATATCGCGAGCAACGATAATGAAAACCGAAAGAAATGGAGGGAAACGAAAACAAAGCGATGTTAGTTTCATTAATGTAATATGGGAAAAAATCGTGTCATGGGATGATGTTGCATTAACGTAGAACAGACCGTCGGATGGGCAATGCTTTTTTGTAAAAGTTTTCCATTTTACTGTAAACTACGTGACGTAAATTTTAGTGACGCGTACGTTATGGATGTCATTTTTTATGTTTTTTTTTTAGATTATACGCGTATTTCTCTGATCTATAATCCTGAAACTATCTTTGTATCTTTCGGAAAAATGTTGTAAAGTCGATAATAGTGAGTATTAATTATTTTCAACTATATAAGACCACATCTTGCTATATATCAATTAAAAAAAATGAATTTATTATTGTTTAACCCATTGACAGTTTATCCCGTGACAGTCACGGGCGGAGCGTCAAGTATCAAACGGTTTATCCCGTTTAGTCTACCAAAGATATCAAAGTCTATGACTAGATTCTTTGCTTCCTCTCTTTTCTAAGGTTATTCTAATTCAAAAAGGAGACGTGGATTAGTTTGCATGCCGAAGTGTTTTCGAACATAAAAAAAACTAGACAATTTTTGGGCCAGAATTCGTAATTATACCAAACTGTGAAAGGGTTAATTAGGAAACAATCATCATGCTTGGTACCTCTAGTGTTAACCCCTTGCCGTACAATAACGAGTCCTACTCGCGACGCGATAAATGTAACAGTCAATTTTGAAGTGCTCCAAAAATTATTTGATTACAAATATCAGTGAGTCCTGATAAAATAAAATAAATTCTACGCTATTCAATATTACCTTAAGTTATTTACTATATCCGAAATTAGGGGTTAGATAGTTATTTTAGTAATTAATTCAGAGTCATTGCACATTTAATCACAAAAGAAATGGCACGGCAAGGAGTTAAAAAGCCTCTCATCGCAAACTCGAAGCAGCAACAAATCTCCATTATAAAAGAAAAGAGTTATAAAATCCCCGATGACTTTGCACCTCACAGAATCGTCACCTTTCCAGTTTTCTCGCCTGTAAACGAAGCGCAAATCCATATCAGGTAACAAGAACAATTCCTCATCAACGGAGTCACATGCAGAAGCAGCGAACGTCGACCAGGGAATCTCTTTCGCGATTGCCAAGTGAAGAAAAACCAACTGCAGCTAACGTGTACCATGTATGCACACCTTTTCGCACGTTGCTCCATTTTGCATCGATGATTTGAAAAATGCTTCAACTCTGATCTTTCGTATCGATCTTCTTACGTAAATCGCGATGATTGGGGAAATGGAATTGATTTCCTCGCAATTCTCAACGAGCGTCTGTGGACTTTGCGATAAGCAACTTTCACGAAAGGGTTACGTCAATTTCGCGGGTCGAATTACGTCGAGCATGATATGCAAATTGTGCCGACGAGTTTGCTTCAATGTCACTTTCCAAGAGCGCAATTTATGTCGCAATTACCGTAGTTCTTTTTTTGGCGGATATAATTTTACAATTGTGCGATTGAGTATGTAGAATTTTTTAAAATAACCTGATTATTTTTTTCCTGATATTTCTCAAAATAGCTTTATTTACCTTTTCTTTTGTACTTTAAATATTTTTATAGCAAAGTAGATGTTCTTTGTTTTTTTAAATTCTTTAAGCAGGATGTATATAATGAAGTCTGTTAAATTTCTTTGTTTTTTTAAGTTTTGCTTACAAGATGGGAATAATTAAGTCGATTAACTTTTTTTGATAATTAAACTTTGCTTACAAGATGTAAATAATTAATCTGATTAACTTTTTCCTCGTTCCAGTTTCAATGACGCTTCTCGATAATTTATGCAGTTTTTTCTTACTAGTTTACATTTATTTCTGCACGATAGAGATTTGTGGAGGGAATTATCGTTTGTGGTATCGAAAGTACCTTGTAAATCAAGCATTATTCTTATCGAACTTACCTGCCGCATTATCAGGTCGAATAGTAACTATTTTAACAGCTTAATCGACGATGTAGTCATTCTACCAATCGTTAATTCTCTCGTCTTATCGACACGTTACGAAATCATCCAAGTTCCTGAAATTTCCTCGAAATTTCATAGATTGCAATTAAACCAGGGTTATTTTCGACGTCAATGTTAATAAACGAGACTCAAATAGACGAGTTCTGGTAAGTTTGAGTCGACTGTCTGGCGATTTGCGCGATCGATGTGAGCAGAGGTCGACGTACTCTCGTGTTAACTCGCACTTTCGTAGAATTGATTGTCCTGTTCGTGGGAGAGGAACGATTTGCGGTTTTTTGAAATATTACTACATGAAAAGCACTCCATTGAAAGATCGGAAAAGGGAGAAATTAAGTCTCCTGATTGCTTCTTTCTTTAGGAAAAAACTAATTTTATTAGAAATTTTAAGAGTCTGAAGTATTAGAGTATTAGAATAATTAGGGATTATTAATTATGTTTTATAATTTGTTTTTGATACAAGTTATAGGTAAATTAAGAATTTTATACGTTTTTTTTCCCTTTAAGGGCAGAATATATTTTATAAAGTTTGATCTCTTTGTGACCGGTTATGAGTTACGATTAAATTTTATTCTGTGATAGGGTTAAAATTTTGCTGAGTATAAAAATTGATAGGGACATATGACTAAGTCTTTCTTATCATATAAATCGATAGATAAGAATAATGGAAAATGGTTGCAAAGCGTATGTGAAGCGAGGGTTGACACTTTAAAGTCATTGACTTCTCCATCAATTCCTGATACTGATTCCTAATTAACACTTTACCGACTGGAAGTCTATTAATAGGCTTTTCGGACCCAATGCTTTTGAACTTTTAATTAATTAATTGGTTACCACTCCAATTTATAAATTATCATTTATCATTGCGGTTACCTCTGTTAATGATTCAGTGACGAGAATTTGTAATTTTCGAATAGATGTCTGCATCAAGGAAATATCTGTGACCAAGTGATCGGCCAGAAAGGGGTAGGAAATTAAAAAAAATTCCGGTCGGTAAAGTGTTAATTTAATATTCTATATTCAGAATAATTGCAGCAATTGTTACTTTTCAATTTCAATTCACAAGAATTCATTGAAACTGAAGAGCTTCGATAAAACACACTTTGACCGTTGAATTTAGATTTTATGAAGATTTATGAACGTTCAGACCAACGTTCGACCAATCGAACGTATAAATGCGTCTCTTAACCCATCTACATCACAGCTTTAAATAGAAGATCCGTAATCTCGTGTATTTTTGTGCTCAACAGTTTAATATCGTAGAAAGCGGAATTTTCCGCGGTTGGTGATAAAAGACGATCGTCATTGATGGAATATTCTACTTATAGATGCAAATGGGTTAATAACGAGTATGTGCGATTGTGCGTGGTCGATTGAACAACGTTTGAAGGAAGGTCAATTAACGGTAAAGTTTATTAGTCATCGGATAAAATGAGTTCGCTTTGGAGTTCGAGGATGTGCCAAGCAATACGCTAATGGTTTTAATGTGCCTATTCTCGCAATTGCGCGAAACGAGGTTGCAATAGAGGCAACAATAGCGTGAAATTGATTGTTAGTAGTATTCCGAATATCCACGCGTATTCCATTGTTCTCTTGATCTCTTCATTCTTACGTATCCTTCGCGTAACATCATTTCCCTTATCTTTTTCAAATTATCATAATTCCATGATAAGAAATATATTGCTGACCTCGGAATTTCACTCATTTCTAAACCTAGAAAATAATACAACTTTTGTTGACAAAATCTCTTGGTAAGTTTACCAATTTCTGAAATATTTGATCGGTTCCAATTGAACGAATTATACTATAAAACCTGAAATTAACGGAGGAATTATAAATTAACCCTTTCGATATTACCGGTGACTATAGTCACCCCACAATATTTCATCCAAAGAATTAATTATTAGATCATATCTTGTAATAAAATATTTTTTAAATACAATAAGTTTTTATTTTTTCCTGTACTATATGCGCTGTAACTTCGACAAAGAATTAATTATTTATATTTTGTCATTAGTCATTAAAAGTTATTCGTACGTGGCGGAATTGTTTCCTGTCTTGTTAACAAGCTTGCGGAAAAGTACTTCGTAGCGAAAGGGTTAAGTAATTTATGTCATTTGACTGCCTTAGTAATTTTAATGTTAACTGTTGTTGGATGTTTTGATATTTTCAATGTCTATGACATTGAATGTTTGGATGTTGGATATTTTTGGTAAAAAATTTGGCAGAAGCTTAGAAATGTACAAAAAATGGAATTTGATTTTTTATAGGGAAAAAAGGTGTAGTTTGCTCATATTTCTCCAATCGTATTGACTGTATTGGGAATTCGACGGATCAGTGAAACTATAAGAGAACAACGAGGAACGGTAAAAATAGACGTTCGAAAGAATCGCGTAACACTTTTGCAAACGAAATAGAAAGATGGGAGGGGAGTAGAGCAAAGTAGCAAGTTCTACGGTGAAAGATTTTCGATGTCTAGACACTCTGCAATCCTGACGTGTTCGACGAGCCTCGGGCGATGTTAGACTTCTTTTATCGTCTGGAAATAGAAGACGAAGAAGGTAACGATGGTGTTCACCTACGGGAAACTTTTTCCTTCGCGTTTTCCATCGACGTGCATTACGAATGAATATTTCAATGCAGCTTCGATTGAACATCTTGGGAAAACGAGGCTGCGGATTCTATCTTCTTTGTTCTTTCTTTCGTTAAGGTCATCAGGGGCTAAAAGTTTACTTTCATGGGAACAAAATCAGAAGTTCTAACTGATTTCGATAACGACTGATGCAATACTTTTGTTGGATCTCTGATTGTAACTTAATTTTGTAGTGATTAGACATAATTCTCTAGAGAAAAAATATTTTAGAGAAATTGTTCTAATCTAGAAGCTGTTTTAGAACGTTGTTAATAGTCTAATTTACATAATTTTTGGTAAGATACTGCAATGCAATTACCTCACTCTAATTGGTTCAAGGAAGTACGTAAAGATGTTGAGGAATATCAATTTCCTCTCTAAGATTATTTGTTACGAATATTTTCTAATGATCTCCATTTTCTTTGATATCTCTCATGATATTTTAGTAATTAGCAATTAGCCTGGTAGACACAAATGCAGAGGTCGAATACAGTATAACATCTCTCGGGTTTCAAAATACTTATTTAACACCGTGAACACCGTAGAGTTCACAGGCCAGGGACATTACTAATTGTAAGTTAATTAAAAATAAAAGCAACATACCGACCAAAATCTGTTGGACACTTAATGCGAAAATATAATTAACATCAACCCCCTGCCCTACTGGCTAAAATGAAAATTTGTCATGATTTTTCGGAAGCTTCAAAATTTCCTATTCCATCCACCGCATCATGAATATCCCTCATTACTGTAGATACAATTACAATCTTTGGAACCACCAAAAAATTTCATTGTAAGCAGTTAAGGTAGATCTAGCTGGATTCAGAATTAAAAGTTTCTTTTTTCATTAGAAATGAAAAAAATTGCGTAAGAATTAATGTAGGGGCTAACTTCACAGAGGTCATTTCATTCACTTTTTAGACATTAAAAAACATCTTTCTCTATAACTATGAAGTAAAAAATTATGAAAAAATTCAATAATATCCCAAAAGCATAAAATAATACATTGCCAATTTTTTATCAGAATCCATCGACTCGTTTTTCCATTAGAAAAATGAAAAAAGATTTTACGGACTCAGCAAAAATTCTTTTCCATAAGGCCCATGTTAAATATGTTATTTTTAAACACGATTTATTCATAAACCGTGTGGACGAACTCGTTGAGATTCCGGTTATAATTATAAAATATCACGAAGAATATATTTTCAAAAATTTTAAGGAGATCTATCGCAAAATGATAAGTGCCTAGAACTACCTTAATTAAATTATCCAGGCTATACAATCGAGTCGAAGGGCAAAGAGGGACATCACCATGCAAATCTATCCGAGCTATTTCCAGATCTTGGAAGAGGTGCTCCCAATGTGTACTATTATGTACCTTTGAAAGATTCTCGATGTCTAGACGCACCTTCCTCGCATATTTCACGAGCCCGCGGCATCGTCGGAATTCTCGTTGAAAGGAAGAGCTGAAATTCGCACGGGTTTCTGCACCAAAACTCCCTCCACTCTTTTTTTTCCTCAACGTCGTCGTCCTCGTCATCCTCATCGTCCTCATCGTCCTCATCCTCCTCATCGTCCTCGATGCCATCCTCGTAGTCGTCCTAGTCGTCGTAGGCGGAGAAAGAGGACGAGGAGGAGACGCAGAGGAGAATCGGAGAAGGGAAAGTTTCGAATACAGCCCCGAGGTGGCAAGCAACCGGGATTCGAGATGATTGATAGCAAAAGAGCGTACAGCTCACATCACAATGGGGAGTAGAAATATGAGAGCGGAATAAAATTCATGGCTGTTGCCAAGGGAGACGTTAGACCACGATTGAGATGCAAATGCGAAAGACATATCCTGTAGTGCTAACGTTAAGATTCATCGCGACAATGTACACAGTTAGAGTATGTAGGCAAATGGTACAGAATTTCTTATCGGTTTGAGTTGTCCCTTGAAAATTCACTTCTTCTCCACGTGCAGGTTGATTGAAGTATTCGATGGTGATCGAACATGGTAGAGTTGAATAGTTCTTATGAATTCTTTGGAAGAATTGAAAAGTTGGAGAGTTAAACTTTGCGGCTTGTTGCGACGTAACTTTTAAGATGGAAGAATTTAAGGGTGCGCTGTAGGAGTTTTTTGAAGGGTGGAGGACAAATTTATTACACACTTTAGGGAATTGATAATTATAATTGAATCTTTAGAAGATTACTAATTTCTAATAGTTGAATTCTTGTGAATTAGGCAGGATTAACAGTAGATCTACCAGCGTTAAATCCAAAATATTTCAGTATATGAAATAAGCACTTTGGAAGAATTTAAGGGTGCGTTGTAGGATTTTTTTGAAGTGTGGAGGACAAATTTATTATCACTTTAGGGAATTGATCATTATAATTGTATCTTTAGAAGATTAATAATTTCTAGTAGTTGAATTCTTGTGAATTAGGTAGGATTAACACTAGAACTACCAGCGTTAATCCAAAATATTTCAGTATATGAAATAAGCACTTTGGAAGAAGTGGAATCGAGAGATTGAAAATATGATCGCTTCGATAGTCTGTGTTTTATAAGACCAACATAAAATATCTAGTCTATGATTCTTCTATTTAGTTTAAGAATTAATTGCAAAAATTGGAAACCAGTCATTCTAACTTACTTGGTAGTTCTAGTGTTAAACAATTCAGAGTTGCAGTTGAAGGATTTCCATAGGAAATATTTAGTATCTCTCCTATTTTCTGTAGAATGTAAGGAAACATTGTAAAATTGAGGATGAAAGTTTAATAAATCGGGCACTTGTATGCATTAGAAACACTCGGTTTCGGTTGAGCTCCGAGTCCAAAGATCAAGATGAAGTTTAGTCTAAAAGATGTCGGGGTTTCTCTACTTTAGAGAACGCAAATTGGGATCGTCTTAGCTTTACTTTCTTGATTCTTAGAAACGGAATATTGAAGTTAATGTTTTCCTGTTTGTATAGGGGTATCGTGCTCGTTAATGGCCGCCAGGGTCGTCGGCTAGAAGCCGGTTAGGAAAGTTTCGAGCTGCCAGTGCAGAGACACAGCCCGTACCCGATGACTGTAAGTACGAATCGATCGTTCTTAAGTCGATTCGAGTTTATTCGTGACTTTACAATTCCATTGCCTTAATCTACTAACAATTTCCAATTCTGATTCTCCAAGAACGAATGAAGAATTCTTCAATGAATTCGTCTATCGCTTGGAAGGAATTAATGATACTAACAAATATCTAACTTGGCATGTTTTCTTCTAACGACTCGCTGTTTTCTATCAATTTTTTTTTAAAAATTCGATTTCTCGACGTTTTCCCATTGTTTAACAAGAATTATCATTAGCGGAATGAAGTATAACTTCGTAGAATCTTCCACTGTTTGCCCGTTCCATTATCAACGGTGATTGAATTAAATTCCGGCAAGTTAAGACCAATAAAACTCGGTAAATTTTGTCCACGAACCTCACGCACAAAGCTTCTTATAGATTCGAATGAAGCTTTAGATCACGCGCTGGTATATAAATTAATTAAGACCCTATTAACAAACGACAATAATCGTTAGCCGAAATTAAACTCAACGAGAAGCAACGAGTAGAGCTCTCTTCGATTGTTCTGGGTGATTTCAACAACTGTTCTCATCAATTAACACAGTCGTATTAATCAATTCTATTGCGGAAGATTTATACGATCTTCCCAATCATGTGGCAAAATAAATATCACATGGGTCTCACAACATTTAAAGTTTTTCTGTGCAGAAATCATTATAGAAATGGAATCTATTTCAATTACTGAACCTAATAATAATCAATTGCATAGCGGAAAACTTCTGTGACCCTTTTTGTCGCATAGAGACTTAACTATTTCACTAATGTTAATTGAAAATTTTTGTGTATAAATTATTATCGAGAGAGGATCCATTTAAATTGCCGAATCCAATAATAATAAATTTCATCGCAGGAAATTTCTGTGACTCTTTTTGTCGCATGGAGACCTAACTATTTCATTAATGTTAATTGAAAATTTCTTTGCATAAATTATTATCCCAGAAAGTAACGACTAGTCGTCAGTTAACGGCCTCAAAAATATTAACTGTATCATTGACAATTTCTAAAACCTTCTCGATCTCTAACATCCCCTAAAAATTACTGTATAGGGGCCACAATCAAACAGCAACAAACCACCCCTGATTAATTAACACCGACAAAAAGAATTAATTTTATCATCAAAACTTTCTACAACCTCCTCAATCACATAGGAACCCATATCTTTTCTCGATCTAACATCATCTAAATTTTCCTGTGCAGAATTCACAGTCTAAAAAGAAACGAACTATAATCCTAACCCAATTAACACTGCCAAAAATTAATTTAATCATAAAAACCTTCTTTAATCTTTCCAATTGCATAGAAACCGAAATATCCCTCCAACTAAAATCATCTAAATCTCTCTGTGTAGGATTCACCCTTTAAAAAGTAACGAACTATAATCCCAACCCAATTAACACTGCCAAAAAATTAATTTAATCATAAAAACCTTCTTTAATCTTTCCAATTGCATAGAAACCAAAATATCCCTCGATCTAAAATCATTTAAATCTCTCTGTGTAGGATTCATCCTTTAAAAACTAACGAACTATAATCCCAACCCAATTAACACTGCCAAAAAATTAATCTAATTATGGAAATCTTCTATAATATTTTTAACCCCATAGAAACCGAGATATTCCGTCATCTAATATTGTTTATAAATTTCTGTGCAGGTTAGATCGACAGGAGGCCACATGGTGAAGCAGAGGCGGTTTATCGGGAATACGAACAATAAGATGATCAACATACGAGAATATTTATAGGCATTTTAGGTTGAACGACACATCGTGGGATCGTGACTGAAACCCCAAAGGGATTCCAAACGACACCGTGCCGTTTCGAGGGTGGCTTTTTACGTTCCACCGTGAAAGATTCACTCTGATTTTTCGGCGTCGTACCGATTTACGTTGTCGGCGGAAAAGCTGTAAAAAAACAGCTTTCGAAATATTGAAGACGAAAGAGAAGATTCATAGAAACGACAGAGGGTGACTGATAAATAGAGTCACGTTTAGATATGATCAGCATCGATGCTGAAGTTTCTTCTCGAACGATAAAGGAGTTACGTTTTATTTACAGGTACGAAAGGAACTTGAACGTTTTGATTGATCTTCTCGATGAATGATTCATGATTATGTATTTCAGGCGGGACTTATTAAAAATTAATTCAACCATTGAATTTCAATAGATCTCGTAAATATTTATTAATCCGTACGGTGGATGAGAGAGGAACGAACGTATAGAAAACAACGAGAGTACTTGGAAAGAGAATATGAAATTGTCGTTCCACGAGGAGAATCGAAATTAATGCTATCTTGTAGCAGATACGTTGGACCGTTCGAGAGATCGTCTTCGAGAAGGTAGATGTCTGAACTTTCTAGAATGGAGTTAGAAAGGTGGAAAAATTTTTTCACGACGAGTTTGCCGACTGTCGGCGAAACGTAATCGCAAATCGTAGTGAAAGTCGTCCAACTACCTGCGCGTATACGCGTCAACGATCGTCCTCGTAACGATCGTCCTCCTAACGCTCGTGAGGATGGAGTGGAAAATTTATGGACTCTCGAGGAAAAATCGAGAGTTTTCTTCTTCTCTAAGAGAAAAAGAAACTTTGTCGTGTCGCTCGAAAGACCGAATTTTGATTTTTTTAAAGAGGACATTTAATTTATGATAAATTAATATTTTTATTTCGAAATTAGGGCTAGTTGTGTGAGGAGGACGATCGAGAAAAAATTGAAGTGAAAGGATATTCTCGTTGTCGATGAATTAGAGTTTAAAAATGTCAAGACTTTGTAACATTTATTTGTAATTATCGTAGTTCGTTTTAGTCGCGATATATTTTATTGTTCTCGGAGCAAACGTCTCATAGTTGTTAACACTAGATTGCCCAAGGGAGTTATTTTGACTGCTTTTTAATTTCAATTAGAAAAACAATTATGTATATAATGACACAATTTCTTAGAATTTGGTGACTTTTTGTACAACATAAAAATGCGTTTATTAATAATTGTAGTTACTTCCGCCCTCCTTTACTTCCGTATATATATATATATATGTGTTATACCTATATTGCCCAGAAGCAGTCATTTTGACTGCTTGGGAAATTTGAAATAATCAAAAGATTCTTATTATTGAATTGAGTAAATTTCTTATATGACCACTTCGGCTTTGTATTGAAATAACATTTTTTATTTTTTTTCGATTACCATCACTTACCGATGCATGATAAATTGTCGATTTGGGCGTATACTTGATAAGTTGCAGTTGCTCAATAAGCTAACGTAGTACTTGTTATTCGAGTTCTATGCAGTGTTCTAACAAGTTGTGTATTTTATTTCTTTTGTGCCCTAAATTCATGAAAAAAATGTCGAATAGAAGTGAGTTATTGGAAAAGCTAGCGAGCATAAGTGAAGAGTGCTCCGATATAGAATCAGATGCAACAAATTCTGAACTATCATCTGAAGATGAAGCGGATTATATTCAAAGTGAAACATCTGACAATGAAGATAGCGATGAAGAGTCGATCACCAATGATGAGAATTAAAGTGTCATCAATATGCACAGGAAATGGGGCAATATAGGTATACAAGAAATCTCGGGCAATCTAGTGTTAATCTGTGCGGCCGGAAGTTGGAAAATTTCCAACAGGATATTCGATAGTCCCTTTACAGTAGAATTATGAGATTAAAACTATTTATATAAGCGTAACTAAATTGTATCAAGTATTGAAAAAGTTTCTAAAATTGTAGAGTTACCAGAGGATAGAACACAAAAAAAGTTACTAGAGGAGAGATAGTTTAATAATTCTGTAATAAAGATTAGAAGGATATTTTTCGATAGATTCGTAGCATAGGTAAAATTAATTGGTTAGAATTTATAAATAACTTGAAAAAGTGCTTTCAACTCTTTCAAACCATGATATTAGACTTTTTTAAAAGTCATGACGACCGTTGTCAGTCGGCGCACTTGTCACAACAGAAAAAGTCTCGATAAGATATTATCAATACAGTTTCCAGCGAAAGGCTTTTGTTTATTCATTATAATTTTCCCTGTTTCAGGTTTTTCGTCATTACAGGGTTTATATAGTGCTCATAAGAGGAAAAGAGAAAGAAACAAAAGAAACAGAGTTAGAGGGAGAACAAGCCAAAGTGTACCAAGTGATATTTTTCCCTTCAGTATTTTCCTTTATTCATTATTAATTATTTAAAAAGATAAGGCGCATGAAAGAGCACAACGTCCTGGAATAATTAAACGGATAATTAAACGTTACGAAAGAATTCAATCGTGCGCGCCGACATCGGCAGAATTTTCTTCATAATGGTGAGTAAATGTTTTGCATATTTTTTATCTTATAAAATATTCGCGAAAAAATGCTCAACGATGGAACTTGTGAAGGAAGTGCCGTTTCATAAATTCCACGGCACGATGAATTTTTCAAATCCCCAAGAACACCGGCATACTTCACGCTGCACCGTTCTCCAGTTATTCTTGAAAATTAAGTCACATGAAGAACGTTATTAAGGCGACAACGAGAAGCGTTACATAGTTGACGTTTTATTTCTTCGGCTTTTATATTGGTGCAAATTGCAACTGATATTCGCGATCACGCAATACCGTTTTTATAAATGCGATCGATCTAACGGCGTGCCATCATTAATTAAATTGAACGCGCATGATCGAGCAATTTTATTACTATTTATTTTCGTGTGCCGTTTTATAAATTCGACGGTTGAATTTTTCAAACCTCCAAGAACAGTAACACATTTCTGGGTGCACCGTTCTCCAGTTATTCTTGAAAATTAAGTCACATGAACAACGTTATTAAGGCGACAATGAGAAGATAGTTGACGTTTTATTTCTTCAGCTTTTATATTGGTGCAAATTGCAACTGATATTCGCGATCACGCAATACCGTTCTTATAAATGCGATCGATCTAACGGCGTGCCATCATTAATTAAATTGAACGCGCATGATCGAGCAATTTTATCACGATTCATTTTCGTGTGCCGTTTTATAAATTCGACGGTTGAATTTTTCAAACCTCCAAGAACAGTAACACACTTCTCGGTGCACCGTTCTCCAGTTAATTTTGTAAATTAAGTCGCGTGGAAAACGTTATTAAGGCGACAACGGGAAGCGTTACATAGTTGACGTTTTATTTCTTCGTCTTTTATATTGGTGCAAATTGCAATACCGTTCTTATAAATGCGATCGATCTAACGGCGTGCCATCATTAATTAAATTGAACGCGCATGATCGAGCAATTTTATTACTATTTATTTTCGTGTGCCGTTTTATGAATTCGACGGTTGAATTTTTCGAACCTCCAAGAACAGTAACACACTTCTGGGTGCACCGTTCTCCAGTTAATTTTGTAAATTAAGTCGCGTGGAAAACATTATTAAAACGACAACGTGAAACGTCAGATAGCTGGCGTTTTATTTGTCTCGATTGTTCGGCTTTTATATTGGTACAAATTGCAACTGATGTTGGCGATCATGCAATACCGTTTTTATAAATGCGATCGATCTAACGGCGTGGCATCATTAATTAAATTGAAAGCGCACGATCAAGTGATCCAAACACGATTCATTTTCGTATATTGTTTCTTAGCGACTGACAATCGTTTGAGAATCTGTGTTATTGTGAACTACGGGTAACATTTCTTCAAGGTTTCTTGTAGTTTTGCTTTATTGTTCGTTACGTTATCGCTTTGGCGAACATTATTAATTCTTTGCACTTGAGGAATCTTTTGCTCTGGATACGACTTTGACTATATTGACAAGTGTTTTGCAGATACTTTTAAATCATTTTATATAAAGAACACAGAACAAATTCAAATTTTGGATAAGAATATCTTATCGTAACGGAAACAAACATACAGAGCTAGAAAATTCGAGACACTATCTACTAACTGTATCTTAGGGTGATATAGCGACACCCCTCGATTGCAGAGGGTTGCAACGCTAAATGCACCAAGTAGGATTAAATGATAGGTTGAGAATTTTGTTTAAAAATTATCTGATAGAAGAGCTATGAAGTAATTATTCCACTTTTTCGAAACAATCCAATAAGAAAATTTTATTTAAATATTGGCGTTAAACGAAGGTGAATTGCGAGCGGTAACAAAATGGATCGTTAAGGGTTTGCAATCGTTCTCCAAACTCAGGTAAATGCGAGTATACTTTTACCAGTACAAATTCGTGTTTACTTGTATACATAGTGGGTAGAGAACGCGAGTAGAATTCGCTGGAGTTTCCGGTTGATTCATTGGTTAATTTGAGCGACCGCGGAATTCCGCTGTGAATTCCATGTGCTCTCGAAGCATGACGTCTTATCTCGCTTACTTCCAAGAGCAGTTCTGTTATTAGTGTAGCCCCGAGGGCCACGGATAATTGAGTTTCATTGTTGCTGCCAATCGTACGAAATTACCAATCGGGAATTTATGGAAGAAATTCCGTGAATAAATCTCGAACGGTTTCAGTTGGATCAGTTAGACGAGTTTGGAATGTTTCTTGGGACTTTTGCTTGAAGACATCACAGACTTACGCTAAAACTACCAAAACGGTCAAATGCACCGGTTCCCATTATTTTTTAAATTCCCCAAATTGAAAGGAGAGAAATGAGACGAATATTTCACTTTGATTTTATAAAATTTAAATTACTTAATTGCTCATTGATTTAATCTCTTGATATATTTTTCTCTGAAGTACTTTTTCAGTATAATTAAATATTATAGATATAACGCCGATGGTTCTAGTGTTGATGATTATTAAATAAAATTTATGTAATTAGGAGAATGATTGAACTTCGATTTATGAAATTTCAGAGTCTGAATAGTGGGCTATGTTTATTATTAGGATAGGAAATGAGAGAAATGGTGATCTAATATTTCTTTTCTGTATGTCGTTCATGAGGAGGATAGTAATTTCTTTCTTTTTTCTAACTTGTAATACCTTTATTGATCTTCGTACAATCGAAGTATATTCAAATTGTTCCATTTCATCGTGGCGTAGATACTTGGGAAAGTTTTCTACCTCTACTTGCGAAATTTCCACGCCAGAATATTCTGGTAGGTTTATTATTAGCGCAGGAAATGGGAGAACCAGTAATTCAACGAAGTCCAAGTAAGAAGTTGAATTCGTACTCTTCGGTATTCCATTGAGCACTTCGTCGCAGACCAATCTGACGACACAGCCGGCCTTTTTCTATAAATAACCTTCGGGTGTCGGAGATTGGTGTTATAAATATCTTGGCCTCCTTTGATTTCGGCAAAAATCTCGTGGCATATAACTTATCGTTTCCTTTTCAATCACATATAACAATTTTCTACCATTTTCCACCTTTAAATCAATAATGATTTATTCAACAATAACATACAGAAACATGCGACATTGCAATTACAATTTTTCAACCGCTTTTGCAAAAAATAATGCCAAATACAATAAAAGAAGAACATCCATTTCACCCAGAAGCCACGCAGAGTGTTTAAAACAAGAGATTGTTATCTTTACTTACTTTATTGTCATTCCAGTGCGATAAATAATTTTCCACCCCTAAATCAATAATTACTTGTTAAATATCAAATCACATCAATGACACAGAAACATGCGACATTGCAGTTACAATTTCTCAACCGCTCTTGCAAAAAATAATGCAAAATTCAATAAAAGACGAAAATTCAGTTCTCTTGAATGTCAAGCGAAGTGTTTAAAACAACAGATTTTTATCTTTACTTACTTTATTGCCATTCCAGTGCGATAAATAATATTCCACCCCTAAATCAATAATTACTTGTTAAATAACAAATCACATCAATGACACAGAAACATGCGACATTGCAATTACAAATTTCTCAATCCCTCTTGCAAAAACTAATGCAAAATACAATAAAAGAAGAACATTCATTTCTCCCGGAAGCCACGCAGGGTGTTTAAAACAAGAGATTGTTATCTTTATTCACTTTATTATCATTTCACTGCGGCAAATAAATTTCTACTTCATCCACCATATTCTACCAATTAAACCCTCAACTCTATATAAAAGAAAAACCAACAGTACAAAAAAAAAGTATTATTCTCGCAACGCAATAAACAATTTTCCACTCGTGCCACGATATTCCAGCAATTAAACAGTCGCTGACAAAAAAATCCTAAGTCGACGGATTAACGAGCAACGGTGAGCCGCAATTGTCCTTTTGTTACTTTCACGACGTCATCCAAGGAATTATTTCCTCCCCCTCGGAAAAGGAAAAAACAAAAAAACAAATGCACGATAACAATAACGCGGATGGAAACGCGAGGGTGACCTCGATGCCAAGCGCAAATGAACCCAACCCCGGTACTCTTTCGACCCTTCCTCTTTCATCCCCCGTTCCACGAATTTAATGCGACCACGTGGAAAACTCACGTGCGTCAGCGGTTTTCCATATCTCGAGTTTGCGCGCGGCTTTTCGTGCCGTGTCCGATTAAGCGCCGTTGCACGCTCTGAAATTGTCGCGAGGAAGAATAATTAGCGATGACGCGAGGTCCGCAGAACTGGTTTTAATCGGTGTCGAAATGTTATACGCGGCCTGATTAAGCGGAATAGGTCGTGCGACTCGACGATACGGTACTTTGTTGTAAAAGTCCACGGATTCTGGATCTGCTTTGTTATAAGTAGACTTCGGATGTTTATGCAAATTTCAATTTTAACAAATGCACCTAAGTTAGGAAAACCTATTTAGGGATTTGTTGCACTCGTTAAATATTACAGCGAATACCATACTTTGGATATTTTAGATATGTTTTTATATTATGTTCTTTTTGTATATTTTAGACGTATCCATTTTGTCATAAATGCATAAAAATCCGGAGTCTAGTTATAAGAGTTAACGCTTGAGCTACCAAGATGGTCGACATATTTTTTTTTTCATAATAATCCAGGAAAATTCAATGTTGTGTCTTGTTTCATTTTTTTACGGTTGACTTGCAAAATGTGGGAAATTAAAACGGCCAAGTTTTGTAGCCCTATTATTTCTTTGCTTGTAAAGTATTGATGTAATTTTAAGACTTTTAATTTGAATAATTTTAATGCTTATGTATTGTAACACTTAGCCGATCGAATGGGGAGATATTTTCACTTTAAAGAAAGACAGTTGATGACCGAATGGGGTGATCTCCCATTGCCACCATACGAATTCGCCTTGCTGCTGAATGTGCGCGGTGTACAACGTGCAATTTGTTTTTTTTTCAGTGGTCGGCTAAGTATTAATGTAATGAATTAATTATCGGTTATTTCTGTGTAATTGAATGTTTTGTTTCTGAATTGATGTTTAGTTAAATTTTATTAAGACCGAAAAAGCGAGCTATCAATTGAAAAATAGGTTATTGGATGATCACGAAACTCACGTAATTAACTGTACGGAAAATTGTTCCAGTGAAAAAATATTTACTTAAAACTCCATAAAAGTCTAAAATTAATCGGATTATATCGTTAAAAAATGATAGAATTCTATCACAAATAGAAATTTTAATTAATTGTCATTGTACAGCTATTTTCAATATTAGAAGGGTTAATATTAAAATCCTTCCGAAAATTCTCTCCCTTCACAACAGACGTCTATTTCTCGAAAAGGGACAGAAACAAGTTGCGTTGGAAATTTTCATTAAACCCAAAACACCTAGAAGTTTGAGCGCCAATAAAAATTCTCCCGTAGCTGTAGCATTTTCATTGTACCGGAAGCATAAACCGGTTGCACTTTTTACGACAAGGACACCGATTTTCGCAAGATCGGAGTGTAAAGTTAAGGAAGCGGAAAAATGCCGTGGCTACGTCAATTCGTCTAGTTTCATTGCCGCAATTTTTCACCGATGTAATCCGTCAATAAATCCCGCCATGGAGAGATAAACTGACGCAACAACCTGTTGTAAAAGTATAATCGTTGTTACAACGACCGATACGCCGGTCATGGACGAATGAGCCTCGAATATTTTTCAAGCGCCGCTATTTCCTTATCTTTGTCTGATCTGCCGTAAATCAGCAACTTTGTACGATGTCATCATTCCGGTTTACTATCATTTCCCCCCTCGTTAAAAGAAAAAAAAGCCGTCGTTAATTTTACAAAGTGCGAAGACTGGAGCGTTAACAATTAATATCATAAAGATTTCCATTTTGTGATTCAATAAATTCAATATTGTGGTTTATTTCTTTTAATACTCGGTTGAAAAAAAAATTCCCCGGTGTAGTAGATCATGTGTAATCATAATTCAACCGATAAATTCCTTCGATCGGTACACGTGCGACTGGCAAAATTAAGCCAAGGCAAATAAAGATCGAACGAAAATATTGATAGACGTAACTACTGGATCGACGTTTAATTTTAGATTATCTTGCACGTTATTCTCTCTGCCTGTTTCATTCTTGTGGATTTTACATTCTTGAATTCTCGACGCATAGAATTATGCAGATTTTCTCCATTATATCTGTCTTAACCAGAATATTTTCTACGGTGGACTAATATTATCTGATTATTCGAAGATTTTAAGAATTATTTTTAATTATAAAAATAATTTCAACTCTTTAAAAAATAACGAAAAATATTTCATTCTGCACGCATGAGCGTTGAAATTAATAAGATAATTTTCATTAACAAAAATACAATTTTTTTCAAGGGACAAAGAATTATTCTTGTTAATTTTTCCAGCGATTACACGCCCATTAACTTGAAAGTTTACACACACCTCGTTGCACAAAAGGATTCTCGAACTCGTCGAGAATACGGAACGAGATCTCGGTAAAACTCCAGTCTGGAAAGTTCGGTTGAGTATTAAAAATGAATCGTAAATTAGAAAACACAGGAATAGCAACTGCCGAGGGCGTCTCGAAATCCTCGAGTGTTTTTACAAGTTCTTGCATTAATCATCCATTCTCCGCGACTTTCGCATCGATTCTCGGAACAAACGACAATCTGCAGAAGAATAGAGTGCAACGTTTGTCGTTTGCAACTGGAAGAGAGCCCTTTATCCGACCCGCATTTAGAGTTTCATCAAAGAAGTCCCCCTCGTGTCGATGTTTATTCGCCAATTATATTTACATTGGTGCATAGGGTATGTCTGCACTTAGTGCAATTTCGTGGGGCTAACGTTACTCGCAAAATCAAGCCGATAAACCGATATTGGTTTCAATTACTATATGCAAACTGATGGGGAATTACGTCAAACGGATCGTTCGGAGATCAATCGATTGGTGTAATAGGGGTAATTAGGATAGAAAGGTGCAATTTCATAGATATTGAAACGTGACATTGTTTTTCTATTATGACACTACAATTAGGAATGATTGATGCGATCTGTTTTTCTTAAGATGTCGGATAAATATGTTTATTGAAAGGCAATTAAGAGTGAGAAGAGTTGAAACGGCATGTCAGCTGATTTTTTACTAGCTGAATTTTGAAATGTTTCTAGCTAAGTTTCAACTTATTGTTAGTTAAATTAATTTTTAAAAAATTTGGCTAAGTTTTAACTGCACTTAGCTAAATTTTAGTAGGTAAGTTTTGAGATATTGAAATGTGAAGAATTTGCGATGTTTAAAAATTATATCATTTTTGGAAAAATTGCGAGGCAGTTATTTTAACTTGTTCGGCAGATTTGATGTTTATCATAGAACTTATTTAAAAGTGATACTATAATAGTTTCTGTTATAATAACAATTGTTTCCATAATAGACGTTCAATGGCAATAATTCTATATAATAGATATACTATTATCATTCTATACTACACTGTTTTTATTCTATGTAGCAGAGATACCAGTTAATGTTCTATTTATATCTGTCAGTAATACTACATTTTATGCAATAGATGCAACATGACCTAAGATGCAAATAGAGTAATCGATCAAACAATTAGAGAACCCGATCGATCATTCTGATTAGAATGGTCAGGGCACCAACGTGTCATGATTCTATAAAGCTCAAGAGTGATATCGTTGTTCTATTGCCAAGATTATTGTCAATATTTCTGTTATTATTAACGTCTAAATTGTCTTTACACCTACAATCTAGAAGTAAGACCTCGAACGACACCAACATGAATGTCCATCGAAGCTTTATTCTCTATTCCTCTATTTCGTTACTTAGCTATTCTTCAAAGTTAATCAACAGTGCACCTCAAAGACTATAGAACAACAAAGTTCGAAATTACTCGCTCCAAAGGCAGTCGATTAAACCAGCGAAAAACTTAAACACATAGTCTCTGTTCGTTTCACTTAATGATTAAATAACAAAGCCACTAGTGTCTATAATTCATTTAGAAGTGTTGCAATTCCTTTCTTCATCTCTTGAAGTCACAGTGGCGGAATCTGTGCATTTTACTTCACCAAAAGATCGTAGAAAAGTTAGAAAGCTAATCAAAGTCTTAGACCTTCATTTCACTCTGTTAACCGCCCGAGAAATTAAATTTAATAAATTTAATTATAGTTTATTGTGGCATGTACACGCTGTTAGAGTTGAAAAATTGAAAAAAAAACTGTTGAAATATGATTGCACAAGTAGTCATTTATAATTTATATACATTAACACTAGATTTACGAAGCCAATTTGGCTCATTCAAAATTTGATTACTATATATATATATATATAATATTATATTGTCTGGTTAATTTTTTCATAATAAATCTTTCATTTAACACTAAAACTACCGGCGTTATATCTACTCATATTTAGAAACACCAAATAAGTGTTTTAGGAAAAGAGGAATCAAGAAGCGAAGCGATGATTAATTATCTAATTTACGTTTTATAATATAGAAGTGGAATTTTTGCTTCATGGCTCTCCTATTAATTTAGGGGAGTTTTAGAATAAATTGGAAACCGGTCATTTTGACCGGCTTGGTAGGTTTAGTGTTAAATTGATTCGGAAGTATTTCCTTTGCAAAAAACTTCAAATTTCTTGTATTACTCAAATTGGCTCACTTTAGAAAATAGGTATAATCAGCATCCGTGAATCTAGTGTTAATACCCGTATTTTCGGATAAACAGGTGGTTCCAAAGTTCCAAATAAATAATTACCTCTAAATATTCAAAAATATCGCCATCCTCAAAGGGTTAAAAAATCGTGAAAAATTTGTAGATCACTCAAAGATCCCTGTACTTATACAGATCTCCCAAAATGTCGTAAAATGTTAAAGATCATGGCTGGTGATCTTATTTGGATCTGTTATAATATTGCAAACATTCAAAGATTAGTCGAAGGCTCTCGTTGTCATTTGAATCTATTAAAAGATCATTCGGAGGTCTGCAAGATCACTCAACGAGTGGTCGGATGTGTCGTCGTTGAGATCGATCAGCGAGTTCGAGTTTGAGGTCGTGTTCCGACACTCGATCGTTAAGAATGGTTTCGTTGCAGACGCAGACCGATTTCTATTTCCGTTGACGACGTTGACTCCCGTACGTTGACTTCGTTTGAATAATTGAAACCGTTCGTTGCGGGGATCGTTTAACTGCCTTTGTCTAGGGTCACGGAGTTGAGGATGAACGAGAATCGCTATGTTTAAAGAGAAACGATCGACGATTTAATGAGGAAGCTCTGCAAGATTAAGTAAATGTCGATGAAACTGTTACGAAGTGAAAATTGCATATTGTTCTTCGTCCCTTAGAAAGCTGAAGGATTTCGATCTGATGTTCTTTTTAGGAAGAATAGTTTGACGTACCTTTTTGTGTATTATTTCTAAGGGAAAGGAATGAAGAGGAGGAGAAATAAATTTGAACGAGTTAATGACACATATTTTATTAATTGCATGAATACATTTGAACGAATCGCCAGTTTTTGGTGAAATTACGTGATAGAGGGATGTAGAGGGTTGTTTCCTTTGATTTCTCCAATTTGCAACTCGTTCTTTGTATTTTGGATGATCAGAGGATGCTCAAAGAGTTGTTCTTTTACTATGAATCCCTTGATCAATTTTACATATCATTTTTTTTCCATCGAATCCTAGAACTTTTAAATTATTCTTCATATTCTGGTCCACCGAACTGTAACGCCAATTTTTTTTTAAATTCTTCTTTTACATATATTCTCGTGTACAAATTTCAAAGAAACTTTTTCATTTTACTTTATCATAAAAATCCTGCGTTTGAAACTTCCAATGATATGACGTCATATGAAAAATAACCGTTGGATAAAATTTATTTCCATTGCAGTTGCAAAATAACGTCTTCGTTTTTCTCATTACACTGGCGAACATGAATTTTCGTTGACAGTAATTGCTCACAGCGATGAATTTCCGTGGATAATAAAAGAAACGATTTCCCGCGGAGAAGTTTCCAGCGAAATATTTTTCCTTGTTGAATTTCCCCATTGATTTCGTCGTCACATCGGTTTAGCGAGGGTTTCTGCCAATTACACAATTGAAATTGCACGTTGTCGTTATATCGAAGAGTGGTATGTTATTATAGAAAGGCGAACGGACGGTATGAAACACGATTTACGGTGAACGTAAATACGAAATGTGGCTGTTATGTCCAATGATAAATTTATCGTTCGAGTTTACTATCTCATTAATGGCTCGTCAAACTTTGCAAGGTAATTTCAAGCGGTTAACTCGCATTTACTTCGAATCGTAGAATTCATAGAAGTTTTAACGTGGAAATATTCGTCGTCATTTCAAATGACATCGTTAAAATCTTTTTCAAGTAATTTCAGTAAACGCGAAAGCTTGTTATCTATCTGCTTGAACGAGATTTAAAGATATTATATCATCTCGTAATTAGAGTACAATTATTGAGATGATTTCTTCAATCTCCATCAATCCATGTGTTCCTTTGTGGCACAAATCGAGATTTAAATTGATTCAAATCAGAGGAAATACATGTTACTCTCGATAAAGTTGTCATAAAGAAAAAGTTAAATATATTTGCCTTTTTTAAATCAGAAAATAGTCAACGAGACAAAAGAGGCTCCAGGGACTTTCAGTGGTAGTTAAAAGAGGTGGATGAAATTCAGTATTCGCACAGGGATGTGCCAAAAATTCATACGTTGAGTAGCACGTGCCAAAATGTTGCAACGAGCTATTCGAGCTTCTTCGAAGTCATGAAATTTCACAAGTATCTTGTGCAAAGAATAATAGCTCCTCTGAGGTTAGTAATCAGTGTTTGTTTCGTACGAGATACAACTTGGTGCTTTGCAATTACTCTGTTGTAAAATACTTGAGCTCTTACTTCCTACAATAATTAATTTCTACCTTCGTTTTTTCCATTCTCTTCTAAAGTATAATTTTAATACCCGAGTCTCGCTGATATATCATCTACCATGAAAGTTAAAGTTTAATTACCAAAGAACTACAACAATAGTAAGTTAGCTACTATAGATATTTAGATAATGGCCCAAATTTCGAATCGGCATGACTAACTTCAAGTACCCATCACCTCCGTCAGATTTTTTCTAAATTATAAAACAAAATTTCCGAGCCACGATGATAGTTTATCCTTCTAAACCCATAGAGATTGTGGACGACAGGACCTTATCAGTTAAAGTTCAATTACTGAACAATTACAACAATAAACTAGTAAAACAGCTACTATAGGTATTTACTCAAAGGCCCAAATTTCCAATCGGTGCGATCAACTTCAAGTACCCATCACCTCCGTCAGATTTTTCCTAAATTACAAAACAAAATTTCCGAGCCACGACGATATTTTATCCTTCTAAACCCATAGAGATAGTGGGCGACAGGACCGTATCAGTTAAAGTTCAATTACTAAACAATTACAACAATAAACTAGTAAAACAGCTACTATAGGTATTTAGCCAAATGCCCAAATTTCCAATCGGTGCAACCAATTTCGAATCCTCATCGCCTCTGTCAGATTTTTCCTAAATTGTAATTTAAAATACCTGAATCTCTCTGACATGTCATCTACCTACATCCATAGAGATCTTGAACGGCAGGATCATACCAGTTTAACAGTAATTACTAAACAATTACAACAATAAACTAGTAAGACTGCTACTATAGGTATTTAGCCAAATGCCCAAATTTCCAATCGGTGCAACCAACTTCAAATCCCCATCACCTCCCTCAAATTTTTCCTAAATTATAATTAAAGATACCAGAGCCTCGCTGACATGTCATCCACCTAAATCCAAGTGGATTCTAGGCGAAATGACCATAGCAGTTAAATCCAGAAACTGCAAAAAGAAGATCGGTCCCATCCCCCTCTCTTCCGCCATTCTCTTCATTATCCTCCGCGTACGTCCTGAGAGATTCAAGCGGGCGTAGAATACACGGAGGTTTTCTCTCTCAAAAGGGGTAGTGAAATTTTTGTTCACTCTTTTTCTCCCATGCCTTTCCGCCCTCGCACCTTTCACAGTGTTCTCGCCGGCGGTACCCGAGGGTTGCTAAATGTTTTGTTTGCCGCCACCGCCACCCTGGGGATGAAGAGGAAGAGGGGTGGCTCGGTACCCTCGAGGGTGGCCCCGCATTATGAATTGCGTCAACGCTCACGTTTGGATTTATGTGCGCCCTGTTTATCCCTTGAGCAGCAACAAAAACGAAAATGGAGGGAAATTGTGGAAAAAAAGGGTGGAAGGTGTTATGTGCACTGAAAATAAAATCGAACGTTAAACTCTGAATGGAGGTTATCCTCTTTGGGGGTTGTTCGACACTTGTTGTTTGGATAGAATTAATAATTTCTGTTTAACTTCGTAGTAGTGACGAGGGGGATGATGAAAGAGGTAATGAGACGAGAGTTGGATACGTACGAGTTGGAAATAAAGTGGTTGGAAGGCTATGGGGGTGAGAGACTTACTTTGACGGTTACTCGATAGTTCGTATTTGACTAAAATTAGAAATTTGTGGTTGTAAATATTGATAGATGGGCGAAGAAAGGGTGAACATGTAAGGGATGGTGTGTATATTGTAAATAAAATGATAGAGTGAACTTCGACGTTGATAGGAATATTGATGCACGAATGAAGTAAAGATAAATAGTAGATAACTTGTCCTAACAGTGTCTTTCATAGTCAGTCCACACTTTTCATCTGAATAACGTTGAAAATATTGAACTCGAAGCTGGAAGAAACTATAAATATTCGAAAAAAATGAACGGATATCAGAACAAGCTCGAATTGAAAATCCATTCAGTAAAAACAATATCAGTCAAATCAAAGACAATTTCGCGACTGTCCAACAATTAAAGCCAGCCACACGGCTTTATATCATCACGCGTTATGAATATTAATGAAATACGAGGTAACTTTGCATGGAAGTCGTACGTGCGATGCCAATATCGTATAAAACCTTTCATCCCCGTTATTACACCAATATTTCTCGATTATTTTCACGGCGTAACAATTCCCAGAGTTGACGAACCCAAAATAGAGTTCGTCACGTGAAAGTTATTAAAGCGCAGGATATCGTCCAAGCGGATTTTTTTTTTATTTTTTTTTATCCTCTCCAAAATTCACATCTCTCGAATCATTGTCGTTGGTTGCAGTCGATTCAAAAAAATATTACAATAGCTTTTCGTTACTAAAGTATTGTTAATAAATATTCCCCTCCGTCCGCGAACGACACAGGGTGGAAAAAATGGTGTTTCGTGACATTAATGACGACGAAAAAAAAGTCGAAAGAAAAGAAAGAAAAAAAAAATAGAAAAGAAGAAGTAGGGAGGCTGGGAATGACGGACAGATGGAAAATTGCAAAACTGGGTCGTTCGTACGTGTACGTCGTAAAAAGTAATGCGACGCCGGGAGGGAAAATTTTTAGCCTGCCATTTCGATTTTCCTTGTGGAAAAGTACGACTCATAATCCACGTTCTACGTGCGCGAAATTCTAATATCGAGCCTTCCGCTTCGTTATTAAGCCGTATAATTTGCGTATTAAGTTAAAGAATTAGTATACGTACACGGAGATACGAAATTCTGGGTGGCGTTAAAAAAGACACGTACATCGTAAAGCCGTGGTAATTAAGAAAACCGCGGTGAAGTTAACTCGACGATTCTAATGTCTGCAGGAATTAAAAAGAAATTTCACACGGAAACATTTACTCTCGGCTGCTCGCGAATTTCCGGTACAATTCTCGTTTGTCCTTGATATTTTTTTTTAACTAGGAAAGTATTTCTTGATATTCATTAAAACAATGGAATTTTCGATGCACGTTTTTATATTTATATGGAGGGAATTTCGAAAAACTTTTATTGCAGTAATGCAAGGAGAAATTGTATTAGGAAATTTTGATCGTGCGAAATTATCAGACTGAATTATCGTCGTGTTTGAAGAGAATTAACGCGAGGTAGGAGACAGGTATCTTTCCGTGAAAATAATTTAGTGTCGACTTTGTCTACCGTATCTTCAGTCACGACGTGTTTTATTTTTAGTTAATTACCGTGAGTATTTTGAAAATCAGTTTAAGAATGTATTGAAAGTAGTACAGTCAATTACAATTAATTAAAATTTGGCAGAATCTACCACCCTGAAGAGATTCGAAACTACAGTACTGTAGATTTGTGGATTTTCTATTATCAATACATAGAAATTAACACTAGAACTACCAAACCAGTCAAAATGACTGGTACACAATTTTTTCAAAAAATTCTCCAAGTTTACATAAGAGTCGTAGAATAAATATTCTACGTCTATATCGATAAATGTGAATCACCCAATCGATCAAATATTTCGGGCGCTTAACACTAAAACTACCGGCGTCATGTCTACTGCAACTCAATTGTACTAAATGAGTACTTTGGAAAAAGAGAAATCAAGAGATAGCGAAGACAATTAATTAATTAATTTAAGCTTTGTAAGCTAGAAGTAAAATATTTACTTCATGGCTCCCTTATCAATGTAGGTAATTTTTAGAAAAAATAGAGAGCCGGTCATTTTGACCGCCTTGGTAGGTTTAGTGTTAATTCCCCCTGTTTCAAAGTACTTATTTAATTTATTGAAACATGATAGATTTGAGGCCGGTAGTTCTAGTGTTAAAAATTACCACTCCATTTCTTTCGTGAAATTTTAATTGACCAAAATACAGCGAATATTTCCATCTTTAAAAAAAATTGAAATTGCAATATTATAGATCAATGGTATTGCGGAATATCGGTGGACTGAAATTTAAAAACGCACTTTTAATTCTTTCTTCTATATCGTAGAAGACAATTTCACGCTTTCGAGCAAGGAAGCACAGGTCCCATTCGATTCGGCGATAATTCTCTGTAAATTATAGTACACCGACAGTATCGTACAATTGATCATTGATTTGTCGACACGGCGACGTAATCCGCCGTTGTAAACAGACCGCGTAAGTCCGAAATGTGCGGATCAATCGCGTACGATCTCACGATCTAATCTCCCTGTAATTATCAGCAGTCGAACAGTCGAATCCTTCGTTCGTTGTGTTTGATTGGACCAAGAATTCTCCAAAAATGATCTCAACGTCTAATCGATCTTTTTTCTCAACCCTTTGCGGTCCGAATTATTTTGTTAATTTTGAGGTGAGCTAAATAAAATTAATTTGACAATATTTTCTATCATTGATTGTTCATTTTTTTAAATGATATCAATAACTACAGGTATCAATAGATATTTAGTTGATATTGCAAAATCATTATGAAATTTGAAAGTCGATATTAAATTGTCAGAAAATAAAATCAAGTTTAAAGCTATGTCGAGTACTGCTCGACATAGGACCTCAAAGGGTTAAAGAACATTGTGAATCGTGCTTCACTTTGAGAATTGAAATAGTTAATTACTTGTGGTTTTATATTAGATATTAGCATCGAAGAGTAATTGTACGTACAAGTGCAGTATTTTGCAATAGCTGCAATTACTAGTAGAGTAAAAAAAAAGTATTATTTAGCCCTGTAGGAAAGCATAAAATATTCTACAGTATTATAGTAGTGGAATATGAACTATTGAATATCATTAAATTAACTTCAAGAGAAAATAAATAGAAAAAGTATTAAAATTTTACCGACCGGTATTTTTTAACATCCTGCCCACTTCTGATCGGTCACTTGCATGCAAATATTTCCCCGATACCGATATCTCTTCGAAAATTGAAAAGTTTCTTCACTAAGTCCTTGACACAGTTAACCGCAATGCAAAATAATAATTTATTAATTGCCGTAGCGACCAATTAATGAGTTAAAAGTTCAAAAGTGTTGGGCCCGAAAAGCCGATTAATCGGCTACCGGTCGATAAAGTGTTAACCCTTTGCACTCCTATGTCGAGCTACACTCGACACAGCTTCCTGTGCTACTTAACATGTTATCTATTAATTATTGACTTTTTAAAATCAACAATAATTTTACACTTTAAGATTAATATCCCGCGGTCATTACAAATCTTTTCAGTATAATGTAAAAATGAATAATTAACAGAAGACAATTTTCCGAGACTATATTTGCTTATCTGATGGATGGTTAGTAAAATAATTCAGAGCGCAAAGGGTTAAGATATTAAACACTTAAGAATATTTAAAAAAATCATAAATCTTCCATATATTTCTATACTTCGAACTCTCCTAATATTATTGCAAAATGAAACATTCCGTCAAATCATCAAGAAACTTTCTCTGTCTTCGAAAATTCCCAAACCATCTCAGTTATATGCCATAGTGTAAAGTGAGTCGCCTCTTGCCAAAGTGCAGCAAGCAAATCGTAGGTTTCCCATTACCTTCGCCTCTCTGCGACGCTGCTTTATTTACATTTGCTCAGTGCACATATTTATAACCGCACGATTGCTCTCAACTCGAGCGTGAAATGAGTTTTCCTCGATTGAAAGACGTCCCAGACGATGCTACCACTTCTCATCGTTTCTCTCCTCTGAGATCTTATATCAAAAGACTCATATTAAAATCTCCCCTCGATATCAACCCCCTTCAAATTACCCTTCCGTCTTCTTTCGAGTTGTCATTCGCGCGATCATCGTTGTAAAATGATTTTCACGATACTCCGAGTTGTATTGTCGGATGCAGAACTGGCCTTTTCCCGCACGAAATGGTACCGAGGCAACCGGAAATATCCATGGCGAAGAAGCTGGGTCAAAGGAACCGTAGAAACGAGCGGGTAGGTGGAAGTTAAATGGTGGATTAAGCCGTGGAAAAAGAGAAGAGATATCTGCTCGGGACGTTGCATCTTGATTATATTAAGTAGCCTCTTGTGCGAAAAAAGAGCACGCGGTATCTACCTATCCACCTCTGCCCTCCTTCCAACCATCTAACTTTCCATCTGCTCCTTTTTCTCGCCCCTCGTAATGTGACCCTCGTCATTTTTTTCTCCGTTCGTTATCAAAACGTTTGCTAGCTCCTTTTTTCATGGCAGTCTCGTCGTTTCAACGGGGGCGCAATGGTGCCCGATGAAAGATGGTTAAAGACTTCCTCCAAGCTGATGGAACTTTTCGGAGTTTCGAGTACCTCTTCGGTATGGCCTGTTTCTCTGCTCTCTTCCTTCAACTATTTTCAACGTTCTCTCTTCTTCATCTGTTTTTACCTTAGCCTCGAGGTAATGGAACGATCTTTTGTATACTTTATAGTGGATTTTTAAGACGAACTTCTCCTTTCGAGTAATTTGCCACGTAACTTTGAGACGAGTGGAGCTTGGATTACGATCGTGAGAGGTGATTCTAAATTGTTTAAACCTTTGCGGTCCTATGACGAGTAGGACTCGACCTAAGTTATAACTTCATTTTATTTTCTGACGATTTAACCCTTTTAGTGCCGACAGAAAAATTTGATTGAATTAATAAGAAACGTAGTTGAAAATAAAAATAATCGTCCTTTGGTCATAGTTTCACATAGAAAACGAAATATAAAGCATAAATTGTATATTTTCAATTATCTATCATGAAATTACTGATATCGTGTAAGGAAACTAAATAATAATCCAACGATACCTCGCGTTAGGACTATTGCTAACGACGATATATCGTCGTCCGGCATTAAAAGGGTTAATATCGACTTTCCAGTTTCATAGTGATTTTGTAATATACCATAAATATTCGTCAGTACCTATAGTTACTGACGTTATTAAAAGAGAAAAATAATCAATGGTAGAAAATATTGGGATATTAATTTTATTCAGTTCACTACAAAATTAAGAAAATAATTATGACCGCAAAGGGTTAAGTTTTTTTTAGGATGTTTTAGAAGTCTGATAGTAAGTTGAGGAACCTTGGTATGATTTTGAAGGCTGGGATTCTTAATTGAGCCGTTTACAGTACTAATTGATGGTTCTTGCGACACCTTTAATTATCATTGATTCCAGGGTACTTTCAGATGAGTCATTCTATGACCAGTAGATATCTGTTCCCTTTGTTTTACCGTGATACGTTCAACTCTTTTATCGCGCCCCGTTTCCTCTTACCGGATCAGATAACGAGTATCGAGAATAATTTCTCGGTGGCACTTCCTCGCCTTGTAATCGTCTTCGTGGAAAGTTTTTGCAATATCTGACGCCTTGTAACGAAGCCATTCAGCGAAGCCAAAACTTCCTCACAGATTAAAGAAGAGTAAAGATAAAATTCTAAGAGTAATTATTTGAAAGTCAGTGGCCTTTATTTCTGTAACGGCGGATTGAGGGATCCGCACTTAAGGTTCGCCAAATAAGAGAACTTACAACTTTTAAAATTTATATATATAAAAATATCGTGACTCGTTCGGACAGCGATTCGGCGTATATCTGAGTTAATGAAAAGAATGATCTGAATGAACTTAATGGGCAGAGAATACGGGGTTTTTAACCCTCTATGAGCCGAATTTTCTATGATATCTGAAGATTAGTTGCACGATAGCACATTAAAAAATAATAAAAGTACTTTTTATCAATAATAAATATTACTTGACTTTGAAACGTTGGATTGTAAAGAATTCCATGGTTTCGAAGAGGTAATTCGAAATTTTTGGGATAGTTAAAAAATCGATTTTGAAAAATAAAAGCTTAGATTTGTTTTGTGTTACTTCAAAGTTACAAGGGCCCATAGAGGGTTAAGGAACTTTTGGAGTAAGGAGCGGTGACGATACTACTCTCTTAGATCGAACCAATGGAATTTCACTGGTTCGCCAGTGGAAACTCACTTGTTTACCAATAACACTCATTGGTTCCGCCAGTGATCTCGGCGGACATAAAAATTCACTGGTTTACCAGTGAATCTCACTCGTCAGCATATTCAAAAATAAAACACAGCGCATGGTGCTGCGACAGCGGACGCAAATTTCACTGGTTCGCCAGTGAGATTTGTATTCACTGGTTGCACCAGTAAAATCTCACTGGTTCGATCTAAGAGAGTAGGGAGTTGAAAGGTCGGGACGGAAAACTAGGAGGTTTGGATTTGGAGTATTGAGTCAGAGGTAATGACGGAAGTTAGTTTAGCTGCGTACAAAATATTTGCGCTTATAAAATATTCTTATAGTTATCTTATACACTAACTAATCGAAGATTAGGTACATTACATTTCTACAAGGTTACAATAAAATATATTGGCATAGATCAGCAAACGAGAACCAAAAATTGCCTACATAAAAAAAAAAGATTCTCTTTCCACATACTCCAAGCAAACATCCCTCAACGATTAAAGAAATACCCAGTAAATATTCGCAACCCCAAAACGATCCAGTTCTACGTCCTCACGATAAATCACCCTCTAAATACTACCCCTTGGATTCTCCTCTTTCGAATTCTGAACATGAGCAATCGAAGCTGTATTTTGATTATGCAAGGAGGAGCGTCGATTTTAGGATGATTCGAGGTCTACCACCTCACCGCAATCTTCTGGAATGGATTCCAATTAAAACGATTGGTCGAACTACGTACGGCTTCGGTGGTGGTTCAAAGAGAGGGTCAAAGGTCGTCGGAGTGCTTTCATAACTGTTAATAGGAAACAATTGCCGTCTCGATTAAATTCCAGTGAACTATTATCAGCTACCGAGAGAGGTGAGGTTGAAGAGACGAAAGAGGAGGGGTTAGTTGGAGCTTGTAGTTTCGAGGTGACTGGCCTTTCTCGCCGGTGTCTCCACGATTCTATGGTGCTTCCCAGTTTTCCATTCCGGCTACTGGCATGGACTTGTATTATGGTAATAATCAACCGGCTTTCGAAGCGATTCCAAGTCGACCTATGATTTGTCGGTCGAATCCTTCCCGGTGGAATTCGCGGCTACTATTCGCGGGTCCGAACTAACGGCGCGATATCGCTGAATACGAAGCAACGGCTATTGAAACTAAATTCAAATCCAACCTGGGAGGGATGGTAGGAATAATAGAAAAGCCGAATTTATCGGGAAGTGCTTCCAGGAACGATAGGGTCGGTTGGATTGTGTGAAAGAAACTATCTCTTTTTTTTCTCGAATGGTTGAACGTTAGGGGTTGTTGGAAAAGTGGCATTGAATAACGGATGATAGTTTCTTTTATGTGGTTTTGTAATTTTCTAGTAGGAAGATTGGAGTATGTTGTCAATTTTAAAGTATGGTTTTAGGGGAATATCATTTTCAGAGGACAGTGCCTAATTTTCAGAGCCAATTGCGGGGAGAAATTTTAAGAGTGACAGTTTACGTGATAGAGTACATCATCAATTTTATCTGGTTGCATTGAATTTTCAAAATAAGTAAAAGGTGCGATAGATTTTATAAAAGTAGAGTGTCGACTTTTTTTAATCCTGCAATGACAAGTGACAAGTAGATGGGAGAGAAAATTTTCAAATTTTCCAAAACGTATCAAATTGAAAATGTTAATGAAATCGGACGCGATGATACTGTTTTTACAATGTTTAATTTTTACCGATGAGTTTTTATTTTAGTAATTAAATTCTAAAGTATAGCGAAGACAGTAATAAAACAAACCGTTGGGCAAGGGGTTAATAGGAAATCTTTAAGATCGATTGAAATTTAAGGGATGATAAAACGCGGTAACATCTCCACTTTTAATCTCCGATCTTTGATTAATTCGTAGGAAATATGTAAATTTCTTGAAGAAACTTTCCCTCCCGGGCAAACAGATTCTTCGCCCTCTCCGTCTGGAAAGTCTAGTTAATTATTCGCGGTGAAATTCACCGTGCGATCATAACCGTCTGCTTCCTTCCTCTCGTCTCTTAATTGCTAGACTAATTTCTCATCACGGACATTTTGGATGTCTTGGTTAAATCACCGTCGAAGAGACGAAATAATCATACCACCGACGAATGTGCGTTTATCGTCGCCAGCGGGAAAACAAAGCATGTAAACAACAATACACGTCTCACGACCAACATTTAAACGGTGATATCATTATTTGCATCTTGTAGACATGGTGCTCGGTTGACACGATGACTTTATCGTCGACTTCCGAGTCATCGACACGTCGAGGAGGTAGACCCCTTATGGTGTTATCGAATGGGTTAAATGTCATCGATTAGAGCGAATTCGACGGTTCTTACGACTTAGTTCTTTTGATAATTACAGCTACTTTTGATAATTACAAAAATTTTCCAAAATTATAAGAGAATCGTAAGATAGATATTATACTTCTAATAAAACATAGATTACTGAATCTATCATCTTTTTCACCTGGTAATTTTCCATTCTTGGAAATACTTATTTAATATATTGAAATATTATATAATTGTATGAACCCTGCTAGATTTAGTGTGAATGTGAGAGCTTGACGGAGAAATTAATTGGATGGAAGAATAGCTTTCTTATTAATTATATTTTCAACTAGTATTGATACAATACGTTTCAATTTTATCACTTATTTTCAGGAGAGTCGTCTTAATATTTCTAATTTTTGTGAATCTCCTCGCAAGTTCCTAACATGATTGATGTTATTTGTCTTTTCGATTAAAAATGTTATTATATTGTTTATTTTATAGAAGTCTTGAATTAGAAACTAAAGAAGTTGACTGTATAAAAATTTCTCTTCGTCGTAGCTCTGAAATTTTAGTCTCTGTTATTTAAAGGTGTGTCTTCTTCTCACACCTCAATGCAAGTAGAAGGTATCCCATTATTTTCAAAGCTGCGCAGTCTTCTAATATTTTGATCGTTAAATTTTATTATACTCTTTTTAATAAAAGTCCTTCGCTAAAGACCATAACGATCAAAGTACGAAAGAGGTGACTTTATCAAGACCTATCCTCATCGTTCTTCTATCATTCTGGGTTCGTATTATTCATGACTGTAATTCCCGACCACCCTCAATCCATCTAGAAAGTCTTCTCAGTATTTTCATGGCAAGACAGAGTCTTACATCAATTTTGTCGTTCCCAGTAACAACACAAACTTCTTTACGGCGTCGACGTAGAAGGCGAAAATTGATTCTGCTGCTCGTATAATCGACCGGAGTGTTTTTAATGAACCGTATTGCTCTACCGAACGAATAATTACGTCAGTTCAGCTGTTGGAGTCATTCGTGCTTGACTTGATTAATCGCGTTCAAATAATCGCTTAAAGTATGACGCGTGAAAAAACGCGCCTACTGTGTTTACATACTGAAAGTTTGTTTTATTTGTTTCACCGTTCATACGTATCAAATATAACGTTTGCATATCGAAGTTCGCCGCTTCGAAGCTCGTGTAATACCAGAGATTAATATTTTTTGTATATTTTTAATAACCAGAGAAATTACGGCAGCTCTGATTTGCTTTAGGGTTTAAGCTCGGATGATGGGATCGAGTTTAAATCTGTCTCACTCCAATTTTTTTTTTCCTATTCGAGAAGTAATTTAGATATTAGAGTAGGTGAAAGCAAGTATCCTAAAAATAAAGAAGAAAGGGGAATTAGCTACACTAATAAGCGAGGGGTGATTGCAGCTGTAATTGCTACAAATTGAATTTTAAAGTATTAACTCCTAGCCTTACACTGACGTGGCACACGTGATAAGTAATCTAAATGAAATAGGAAATTTTTAATTGTTCCAAAAATTATTAAATTAAAAATACTAGTAAGTTAGGAGACGTTGAAATTAGTTATACGCTATTAATATTGCGTTAAATTAGACCAGTATATTGGAAATATATCATAGAAAATATATTGGAAAAAAAAAGTTTTAGTGCGTTTGATCGCAAAAGAAATCGTAAGGCAAGCGGTTAATGAATTAATTTTCCAAGACATATTGTTCTTTCTTCGTCACAAAGAAAGAACAAAAACAGAAATGTGAGAATACTTACGAAAAACATACATTTCATCGTGAAAGTCTATTCTCCCTTGGAGAATTGTTTTCAGAAGGTCCGTCTCGAGCTATCGGCTTTAACATGCCCCTGGAAAATTTCTCCATCGAAAAATGGGTCACCCTGTCCACTATTTCGCCTTGGTCGATTCTGTGCATCCGGAGCATCTGCATTCCGCATTCATCATGATCGCATTGACCGCAGTCGGTATCGTTGGCGATCGATTCTCTAAGATTCTGCTTAAAAATTACACCGCGACAAAAACAACGATGATTTCATTTCCTTCGGAATAACCCTGGCATAATCTAAAAATAGCCCTGGACTTGTTTTTTATCATGACATTTCGTAAGATTAGGTTGTGGGTGCAACCAAATCCGTATCGGGTTCAAAGTGCACGGGATTAAGCATAGACTTTTGGTAATCGATTTGATTTTGCGCGAAGGTCATTATAATCGAGAGGAAGTCGTTTTATTTATGGAGAATTTGATAAACCATGGTGCTCTCGTAGTCCCGAGAGGCGACTTTAAGGGGGGATTCCCATTTCAAGTGTTGAAAAATCGTGTTTTTTGAGGAATTTTTATTAAGGAAACCATTAGATAAATCTTTGTCATAATTCACACGTATATATATTATGTATTCAGTAAACTACAGTTCAATTTTTAATTGATTATCTGGAAAATTTTGACTTTGACGTCGTTTGAGGTGGGACGCCTCCTGAAAATTCCCGGTCGCTGGCCGACACGATAATTGATTTTCAAGTTGTTTGAAACAAAAAATTCAAATGGCAATTTACTCCTTATCAATGTAGTTCTGGTATGAACTACGGACAATTTTTTTTTTCAAAAACTAAAGAAACTGCAACGATTGGAAAAAAAAATTGTTTTTTTCGCAAAAAATTTCGTCAGACATTTGTTTATAAAAAAAAAAGTTCTGCATGTATATGTTTTTTCGTAGTTCATACTGAAGACAGATGTTTTTTCGGGAATTGTGCCAAATTTGAAGGCAATCGACTGAATAGTTCCGGAGATATCATGTCGGCCGTACAGAAAAAACATGTTTCGAGAAAAACGCGTTTGAAGTTTTACGTACAGTTTTCATATGTACAAAAAACTGTATATATCTAGTACTTACAGCATATTCTTGTTAATCAGCTATGCCAGGTCCATACAGGACACCTTCTTCCTCTTCAAAATATTCATTTCGTTCCATTTGCTGATTTCATTCTAAAATTCCCGCCTCTTTCGTTGCGCTAAACGTGTGCGCCGAGTTCGTTATTGACTCATAACTTTGTCAATTCAACGAATTTCGGATTGAAATTCTGCACCTTGTTTCTCAAGAGTATGAACTACAATAATATTAAAAAAAAATTTGTTTTGAAGCCGTGAAATGGGAATCCCCCTTAAGTAGAATATGCACGTCTGACGTAGGTACAAAGTGAGTTTAGTCAGAACCTGAAGATTTAATGTTGCTATAATCGATTGATAATTCAACATAGAATAATTCCACAGTAGATATCTTTTTTGTGTATTGGAAATTTAATAGATGTAGCGCTGTCGTTATCTACTAGCCTGACGAGCAGCAGTTTTAAGTAGAATATGTACATCCCACTCAGACACTAGCTAGAAGCACTTGCTACCATAAATATAGACTAGCTACAATGAAACGAAACTCTATCATTGCATCGAAAGTTCAACAAACCTAATTTCAACAAAGCTAATTTCAACATCCACCCCCAATAGACAAATACCCTGACCCCCCTGACAATAACACGAATTAATTCCCATCGCAATCACAACATTGCCCAAAGAATTAATCGACACAATCCCATACAAGTAGCCTCCACCATCGACAAAGTTTCTCTCCCCTTGAAAATTCGTCGAACCTAATTCCAAATTCTATCAACACCCTCAACCTCTAGGGTTTTAGGCACGTCGTTCTCGAAGGGACGAATTAATATCATTCAAAATCGCCATCCGATAAATCGTTCCGATTGCAACCATTCGTCAAACACCGACGTGGATTTCATCTATAGACTTTGTGCTCCAGCAACCCACATTTATCTCGTGCCAAGCCTGCGCCTTCGTATTTACCCTCGTCTCCAATCTCCACCAGGCAGTGTCTTACTTTTCTCCGTTGAATTCTCGATATTTCCATTTTTTTTTTCCTCGTGACCCTCGTCCATCGTAAAGTCCTTCAGTCAATCTACTGACATCGTGCAACCACAACGTGTTTCCGAATCGTTCGTCGATCGTGTACGAATTTGCAATTTCAATCTAACCATCGTCAACGGATAATCTCGAGGGTTGTAAGTCAACGTCGTAGAACCGGACGTTTCCATCGAAGATTTAGGGTGGACGTCGTCGACGTCGAACCAAGCAGACGGTAGAGACGTCATCGTCGTTCGATCCCAGGGGCGTCACGACGTCGAGACGTGCCAGGCGTTGAATTTCATTCGACGAATTTCAAAGGCATCCGGTTCATGCCGGTTGCCACTGGCTCGCATCATGGCTGTTCCATACGGTCGCATCTACGTCGACGTTTGTCGTCGTCCCTTACGACGTCGACGACGTCTGGCTGCTCCTTTCGAGGGATGAAAAAGAGGGGACACGACGTCGTTGCGTAAGCGTCTGGACGCCGGCACGGCATCGTTGCGTCAGTCGTTCGAAAGCTTCAAAGCATCGCGGTACAAAATTTACTCGATCGGTGAGAGGAGAGAGAGAGAAAAAACGCAGAGTATCTCGTTTGAGTAATTGTCTTTTGGAAATTTCGTGCGATCGTTTTCGACCAAAGGTGATATTTCTAATGGAATTGCAACTGGGTTTCCTCCTGACGTGGAAGATCTTCATGATAGATAGATCTCACTGGTTTTCTTCGGTCTCTTTGTTACCGTTCTCCAATGGGAAGACCTTGAGACTGTTCATGATCTCAAGGTCAATGGCACGACCCTCGACAATGAGCCGGTTGTACGCGCAGACGCGCCATTTTGGTGTTTCGTTCGGAAGATTCAATTCTACGACGTTATCTATGGTGAAATTATTTGTAGCAATGTCGATAATATGATGAAACGTGACCTTGCGCAGTTTTCGTGGCCAGATGTTGCATCGACTTTGACATTGATTTAGGTCAGATTCGATTGATGGACGATTTGTGAGGATTATTTGAAAATTTTCATGTGAATTGGTGATTCTAAAATTACTCCGGTAAGATAGAGATGTTGAAAATATGCAATTTGTCAAAATTAATTTTTTTTTATGTGTTCCTCTTGGCGAAAGAATTTTTAGGTGCTGTTATTACATTCCAGTTAGTTGAAATGTAAAGAATTTCATATTCTTTGGTTTGAAAATTGTGTATGAATTGAAATTTTGATGGAACGAAGTTTCAAAATGACGCAGTGAAATTGGAAGCGCGCGCAGTTTCATTCGGTTGCTTCTCTTCAATCGGATGCTGCGAGAGATCTCCTTTAAGGTGGCACTTTTTACCCTCGAATTTCCCCACGACCTCTTTTTCCGTACATTAACAATTTGCTTGACCTACGAAATGACGAGCGTCGATGAATGCATTGTTCCTTTTACAAAGAGACGAGGAAAAAAGAGGAGAATGGATAGAAAACTGTTGTACTTTGCTTTGTACAAGTTGATTAGTATTTCAACGGAGTTTCTGTAATTTCGGTGAATCTGTAAAGCTTGGAATTTTCCCTCTTTCTTCGATCTTGACTTATCGTCAAGCCCGTATTTCAATCTTGACGATATTTTCCTGAATTCGACGATCGTGCCGATGCATTCGTGACACGCGTGGAAATATCTATTCAATAAGATTCAAATTCAACGAGGAAACATTAGAATATTTCGTAGAATTCAACTGATCTTTTCCCAATTGAATAATTCGAATTGAAGTTTTAATCGGTTCGAGTGAATTTTCTATCCATTGAAATTACAAATTGATAGATTTGTTGAAAGTGATCGTTTCCATTTGAGGTCAATTCAATTTCAGTATTTTTCCGGAGGATCTTTAAATTTTCATTAAACCCACGTGATACGGTGGTAAAGAGAAAAATCTCTGGACGCGTCTTCGATGAATAATTTATAATCATGAAGGCGCCTTGGTAATTTCGCGTACACGTTGCGGCAAGAAATTTATTTAATCGTTTATTATACACATGCAAATTAAACACTGAATTGTGCGTGAGTTCTTAGAAAACACGATACATAGATTTTCCTATTTTTCCGGATTCTTTATCCTGTTTTTTTTTTCACTTAGGCCATTATACACATTTTAACAAGAATCTACGATTCTAATTCTAAGTGGATTGTGCCCCAGCAAATTTCATCCTGAAATTTTACGTCTATATTTTCTATTTAACATCTTAAGAATTTCTGAAGACCGACAGAAAGTTAATGGACAAAATTTCAACTTGAATTTTGTTTCCTTTTTGGAGGAGAAAACTGTAATTCTGACATCTTACACGTAAATTACTCAAACTTTAATCTGCCCCAGTTTAAAACATGATTCTTCAACGTTACTCTAATAACGCTGTATTGTTCAAAATAACGCCCTCCTAAATTCATTAAAATCCTGTTCTTTAAAGAAAGCCATTGTCATGGCAGCCATCGTAATGCTGTTTGAAATTTTTCGCACGCAAGCATAAAAAGGTCCAGCTTCTCTGTACTGGTCGAAATGGCCGCAGCAGTTAACCCTTTCGCTGCAGCACACTTCAACAAAAAGTGCTCTTCCATGGTGAAACGAGGTTCCCTTCTGAATCGCCGAGACTGAATACCTTGGATCTCACAAAGTTAGGCTCTGCTAAATGCTTACCAAAAAATACTTCAACCCTTCCGCCAAGAACGGTGACTATAAAAGGCTCATTCCAACCTTTTTTTATTCAGCGGGAAATCTGCGTGTTTGTAAAATTACAAAGTGCCCGAAAGTTTGATAAATTGCAATTAGATTATTTATTAATTACTAGACTTTGCTTTTATCATTTGGAAAATGTATTTCCATTGGAGAGATCTCAACTACAAATCAGAATACTAAAAATAATATTCATTTGGCTTTCAATTATTTCTCTAATTTTTAAACTAAGTAAGTTTTACCTTTTGAAAATTCCTACTCTTAATCATCCACCTAATTACACAATATAATAACTCTAAGTACTCAAAACAATTACATAAAAATACAAAACCATTTGAAAATTCCAAAGTCACATTTTTAACACTAGATTTACCAAGCCAGTCAAAATGAGTGGTGCACAATTTTTTCCAAAAATTCTACGGGTTTATGAGAGAGACGTAGAATAAATATTCTTCGTCCATCGTATAAAACATAAATTGCCGAATCTATCAACTTTTCCACGTCTTAATTCTCCTTACTTTAACCCCTTGCCGTGCCATTATCTTTGCGACTGTCTGCACAATAATTCAGAATTAAATTGGTAAAATAAACATTGATCAGTAATTCTTCACATATAGTATAATTTAACGTAATATTAATATAGTAGAAATAATTTTATCGTGTCGCATCTCACTGATATTTTCAATTTAATAGGTTTTGTAAAACTTGAAAATTTCCTTTCCAATTTATAGCATCACGAGTATCACTCGTTATAGTACGGCAAGGGGTTAAGGTACATATTTAAATATAGTAGATTTCAGGCTGGTAAATCTAGTGTTAAGCAGAATTTCAAAGGGTTAAAATTCCAATACAGTACCTCAAAGGGTTACAATTCCAATACAGCACCCTTCTCCAACCCTGCCATTCTTCACCCTACAAACCTCAATTCTCAATCTACCCCCGTAACTTCAATACTCTTTCGCATCCATCACCCCACCTTGTTAAATTCAAACCCCACTTCGAAAATACAAACTCAAATGTCGTCTTCTTGCCGCAACCGCGTAGTTCAAGGTCACGATTAAACATCCCAAAGAAACTCTACGAATCATCGTAGCATGTGAAACGATCGTAAAGGAGGAAACCCAGTCGCATGTAAACGCGAAAGCAGCTCTTATCTGCTTCGTGTCACATGGAACGTATAAAAGACAGGGGCTTTCGACAGGTGTCTCCAGTTATTCGTAACAGCGCGAGGACGATCTTGCAAGAATCGATCCCACGGATCGTCGTGTGTGATCCTTCGAGGGAGCTTATTGTGGTGTCGTGCGCGATCACTTTTCTCCATCGTCTCTCGTTCCGGAATCTCAATAGTCTTCGTATAAGACAACGGGTATAGAAATTTCTTTTGGTCCTCTTCCACCGGAGGAGTTTGAAATCGAGACATCAGGAATCGGCAGTGCGTTGTTGCACCGCGAAGAGGAAATCGTCGATTTAACCGGTCTACGGGGTGAGGTCGTGAGATCTGGGGACGTCGCGAGGGACACTTATGAAGGGGTCCGTCAACGCACCGAGGCCCATCGTTGATCAGAATAGATATATTTGGGATAACGATTGGAAGCAGTAGTGTTACCAAGGTATGAGAAATTGGTTTCTTGATTTTTGAAATGTGTTGGAAATTTTTGGGGGGAAATGGTAAATGAGTTTGAGACCTGAGTGATGGCTTTTGTCAATTGGGAAGTTGATCGTTTCAAGATGTGTTTAGTAGTTTTGAAATATTTTGAAATTTTGAAGCTTGAGTGGTACGATTGAATTATTTGTCATTTTTTGTTATAAAGCTATGGTAGGATATTAGATTTTGGAGGGAAGTTTGAGGCTTGAGAGCTAACTTTGATTGATTCACCATGAAGTGGATAACTGAAAGATAGTATTAAGAAATAGCTGGTAGTTTTTAAATATTTTGAAATTTTAAGCTTGAGATTGAATTATTTGCAATTTTATTTTTTGTATAAAGCTATGGGAGGATATTAGATTTTGGAGGGCAGTTTGAGGCTTGAGAGCTAACTTTGATTGATTCACCGTGAATTGGATGACTGAAAGGTAGTATTAAGAAATAGCTGGGTGTTTTTAAATATTTTGAAATTTTAAGCTTGAGATTGAATTATTTGCAATTTTATTTTTTGTACAAAGCTATGGTAGGATATTAAAAAACAGCTGGTAGTACTTAAATTTTTTGAAAATTAGGGGCTAGGGTACTACGATTAAATAATTTGTAATTAAATTATTTGTACAATTTTAATTTTGCATAAATTTGTGGCAGAATATTAGATTTTGATTGAAAGCATGAGATCTAAATATTACCAAGTTGCAATCAATTGATCCAATAATTCACCCCATAGCATTAGATGAGTTTCAACGAGTTTAAAGTCTACGTTTTACCAAGCTATGGCTAATCGATCCAATAATTTCCCCTGCATTAGAAATCTCTGGTAGAATGTTATGCAAGTTGGAATGACACTTTGAAGTCTGAGTGACTCCTTAGGAAGAATTCCAGGAAAGAGACATTTACCTACAAATACATTTGCAAAGTTTCTTTAATGTTATACATTGATTTCGTAGTTCTTCGAATTCCCAGGTAGAATATTTAGGACATCGCGGGTAAGCATGATGATGGTGGTATTCTTAAAGTATGCTAAATCGAATTAATGATTTGTCACTCTGCAAAGTGCATCACCATTATCAGAGTCCGCGATTTTATTAAGAGCAGCAGTGATTTATCGGAAACAATGTCTTCGCACGATCCGATCGTATCTTGGTTGTTTAAAGCGTCTAGCAAATACATGAAATTTCTTATCCGGCGATTTTGATAAGACAGAATTACAAATCGCTGCAGTTGTTAAACAATGTTTCTCCCCCTTTAAATCTTTTTTTCGCGAATTATCGACGTTTTAAACCAAAATTTCTCCAACACGAAAATTGTGGCCCTTATAAATTTATCGAGGAGTCCACTACAACCCCCCGTCAAAAATGAACCAATTCTCCAGACCCTCACCATCAACTCCTCTCCTAAATAATTTTCTTAAATAGTCTGACATTAAAATAAACGCAAAATCTTTCCAACAAGAAAATTGTAGCCTGTATAAATTTATTGAGCAGTCCACTGCAACCCCCCGTCAAAAATGAACCAATTCTTCAGTCCCTCACCATCAACTCCTCTCCTAAATAATTTTCTTAACACTAGATTTACGGAGTCAATTTGATTCATTCGAAATTTGATTACTACATATATAATATATTGGTTGGTTAATTTTTTAATAATAAATCTTTCATTTCAATTGATTTGGAACTATTTTCTTTGCAAAAAATTTCAATTTTCTTGTATGATTCGAATTGGCTCTCTTCAAAAAAATAGGTAAATCAATATCCGTAAATCTAGTGTTAAATAGTCTGACATTAAAATAAACCCAAAATCTTTCCAACAAGAAAATGGTAGCCTCTATAAATTTATTGAGTAGTCTACTGCAACCCCCCGTCAAAAATGAAACAATTCTCCTCCTCATCAACTCCTTTCCTAAATAATTTTCCTAACTAGCCTAACATCCAATCAAACTGGAACTGCCTTTTTAACAAGAAAATCGTAGACCTCGTAAAATTTTCTATGTGGCTCCCCTCCAGTTTCAAAAACTATCTTAAAACTCTGAATGCCCGTGCTATGCAGTCCTCTCGTTAAATTACGAGCGGAATTACCCTAATCTGGATTACGTATGGCCAATGAAGATCAACGAAGTTCGTTCAACTATTAACTGGAGTACTGCTAAGTTAAAGCCCATTTTCCGGCATTAACGTCGCCGAACGTGGATACGCGATTAACTCCGAGTACCTGCAGGAAAATTGGTAAATCGTCCGATTTCGTTGATATAGGTCAACGAACACGGCTAATCTACCAGAACCTTGTGCCAGTTGGTAGCAGTGACTTAATAAACATTATGCACCGAGATGGATATTTTGGGAGGCACGACCGGTTGCAGCCTGTTCTCTCCTGCAAAACCGACGGTGTTGGCGAACCGCCGAAATTCTTTCTCGAATTTCTATCTCCTTTCATTATTCATTTTAAATGGCTCCAATTGAAAAGTATGCTAAAAGAAATTAGAATCAACGGGAAATATCATTTAATTTAATTATTATATTGTGTAATTAACACTAGAACTACCAAACCAGTCAAAATGACTGGTACACAATTTTTTCAAAAAATTCTCCAAGTTTATATAAGAGTTATACAATAAATATTCTACGTCTATATCAATAAACATAAATCACCCAATCGACCAAATCTTCCGCCGCTTGATCGCCCCTTTTTCAAAGTACTTATTTAATGTATTAAAATATGTTAGATTTGAGGCCGGTAGTTCTAGTGTTAAAGAAATGAATTTTTCATGGAATACTTTAGGGGTTGATGGGATTTAAGCCTTTTTGTAAATGATTCTATGCAAACGATAATAACACTGGAAGCTATCGTTCATTCCTTGATATCTCATCGTTGCCAGAAACGAATGTACAGAGATGTTTCGATTCGCATTTGCTTCATCAAAGGAATGTTCACCGAATAATATTACATGCGATCGCCAAGAGTGCAATTTTGCACTCTATAGTTCACCAGAGTTAAGAAATCACCCTACTAATATCATTCGTTCGCATTCTACGAACAATACTATGCATCCAGTTTAAATCTCAGCCAAAATGTTAAATGTTATTACGAGGCTGATAAAATTGAAAGGAATTAATCTGAACGAATTTATTGAAACGTATTGAAAATTTTGAATAAAAAGTCCGAATCGATATGCTAATTGAATCTGCATATGGCATAGAAAATACGTTAGAATTAAACAAAACGTGAATTAAAATCGATGGCTGGAATGCATCACAATTTTTATTTTCAATTGTTCTCTCTTTTGCCTTTATCTTAATTTTTCTATCCCGATTAATGAAGTTTATTAGAAATAATTGATGAGATTTGTGGATCCGTGGCTAATTTGCTGGTTTAGTTGAATGTGAGATAGTTTAAGAAAATTGTGTGGCAAGGGAGTAGATGGTGAGGGTATTAAAAATTTTTTAATTGTAGAGGCTGCTTTTTTTAGCAAATCTCGAAAAAATTGGCGAGAGCTGAAATTTTGTCAGGGAGAAAAGTTTAATTAATTTGAAATTTATCTCCATAGATTTTGTAAAAAGCCAAAGCATATCATATTTCAAAACTATTGGCAGGTACAATTTTTCGTAATCGCTGGTTTTATTGTACTTTTTATTGCGAATTCTTTGTCATATCGATGAATTGTGTTTGACTCATTTTTTCCCCAGCCGTTATTACACATTTGCACGTGATAGCGAATATTTACACGACTCGTATTAAAGTATCATGGAAAGTAATGTATTTTTGTATTTCTTGTTGCATCTTAGCCTTATCAACATCTACAAAAAAATGTCGCAATGCAGGATTTATCTGCAAAGCGGATTTCTCGATGTTCAATCCTCAAACATACTTTCATGCTCGGTAAAAACATCAAAAAATTTGCAAAACAAAAACCAAATTCCATTACACATTGATAACACGCACCAGAAGCAAAACAATAGGCTTATATAATATCGTTGATCAGTTTTCTCCATCTTAATGTCATCCAATTCCGGAAGTATCGATTGGAACTGATAAATCCTAGGTTGAAGTCATTGTGATATTACTTTGTCATTACATCACTTCCTGTTTGCGTGATATTTTATATATTACGTTTCACCCTTGTCAGAAATTTAAAAGACAATTTGTCACAAACACCGGAAATAAAGTGACTTCCAGGTGTTTTTTTCAGAAGCTGGAAAATTACCAATGTTCCCATAATTAAACATTCTAATCCAATTAATTCTTCACCATCGACGTTTATGTATACAGAAACCAGTGAATTTTCCATGAACATGATAAAAACCCCAAATGTCACTTTTATCGCGATTCTTCCGCAATATTGCTGATAATTGCCCAAAATCAAGTCTCCGGTAGCTCGTTGTAAATTCCAACGTCGTCAAGGCCATCAGATAATTTTTCTTTTCATCTCTCAGGCCTTCGATATCGATATACGAATAATTCAATATGTTTGATCTTCGCAATTGGGCTGCCAATTGTTGCTTACGTAATTAACGCGTAATCGGGGAAGTACTTTTTCGTTATTCGCACTAAAAAGAAATTGTGAAGAAAAGAGAGAGAAAACAAATATTCCAAATGAACTTGTCGCTACGCAACGAAAATTGCAATATGACTCGACGAACGGCAATAAACAAACAAGTTTTATGACGCCGGTAAATAAACACGCGGGTTTCGCATTGATTAGATAAACGTATGAAAGGATTGTTATAAAAGCACGATACCTCTGTCGGGCAACATCGTGTTATTTTTTTTCCATTCGTCGATCGACGCATTCTATAAATTCACCGTATCATCGATCATTGTACATTGTTAATTTTCAATTCTACGTCTTGTTCGTGCAACCTCGGATATTTTATCTAGCGATTGTGTAACGAGAAAGTTTCATAACGATCGTGTTTATGTTTCTCGTTTATCTGCTCGGAGCAATTTCATGATTATTCGATGACAGATCAGTGGGAATTTTTTATGTCTCGGTTGGAGTGGATTTTTTTGTGGCAGGGTGGAAAATTTGGATTTTGTTAGTATTTATTTTATTATTAATATATAATTTGGATTTTATTGGTATTTATTGATATAGTGTAGACGAATTGGATTGTTGTTCAGTCTGGAGGAATTGTTAATCCTCTATGGATGTTTTTAGCTTCGAAGTAACACAAGACACATCTAATCTTCTACTCTTTAAATTGAAATTTTTCACTTTGCTCTATTTTATAATTTAGTTCTCGAACATCATGAAATTTCTTACTATTCAATGTTTAAAAATCAGGTTGAATCTGTTATTTATAATTATATTTTTATCATTTTCCCATTGTACTATCGTGCAACTGATCTTCAGGTACCACAAAAATTTCAGACCATGGGGGGTTAAGGTGAATTACAACAGTTTGTAGGCTCCTCCTATGTAGCGTTAATTAAATATGTTGAATTAGAAAAACAATACACCGCAGAATGCTAAACAATTGGATTACTTGCAATTTGCAAGGTACACATAGAAGGCCATTTCTTTTCCATAGCCTCCTTAACACTAGATTTACCAGCGTGAAATCTATTACATTTACATATGTTAAATATGTACCTTAAAGCAAGGAAAATTAAGGCGTGGAAAAGATGATAGATTCGGTAATTTATGTTTTATACGATGAACAAAGAATATTTATGCTACGGCTCTCTCATAAACGCGTAGAATTTTTGGAAAAAATTGTGTACCAGTCATTTTGACTGGCTTAGTAAATCTAGTGTTAACTTCATAAACTGTTATCACTTCGTTGAAAACTTTCAGCAAGGTACATTTCAAAATCCAAAAAATTAATAAACCCAGAAAGAACTTCCAATGAATTATATATTACAAACTCAATAATCCACAACACTTCAACAGCAAACTTTTAAACAATCAACCACAAGACTTCCAGCGTACGAAAATTCAAATGTGACCACCATCGAACTTGCGAAGGTAGAATGATTTCCGCGTATCCGTAGGCGTATAGTAGCATTTCGTGTTGATTCGGGTAACAGAATTAAACTGGAAACTCCGTTAACCGGATTGTATCGCCGACAAGTCGAGGATAGTTAGTAGGTGGAGCCGTTGCCCAAAAGGATTCACTCCATCCTCACCAACTGACGAGAAACGACACCTACCTCTAATCCTCTTTGTTATCCAAATTCCCTGACGATTCTACGGATTTTAATGATTACTAACTCTACCAGACGGTTTCTCAAACCTTTGAAAATCATTGTTACTAATTATTAAATCCATGAGAGTAGCGAGTCGTGAGAACTGATTTATAACGATCACATTGACGAGAAGCAATTGTTGGAGTATATTTTAATGATTACTAACTCTACCAAATTGCTTCTTAAACCTTTGAAAATCATTGCTACTAATTATTAAATTTATAAGAATAGTGAGACGTGAGAACTGAATTATAACGTTTACATTGACGAGAAGCAATTGTTGGAGTATATTTTAATGATTACTCACTGTACCAGACGGCTTCTCAAACCTTTGAAAATCATTGTTACTAATTATTAAATCCATGAGAATAGCGAGACGTGAGAACTGATTTATAACGATCACATTGACGAGAAGCAATTGTTGGAGTATGATTCGTGAAACGAGGACGAACGATAGGCGTTCATGGAGGGTTCGTGCTGGTGAGAAAGTGGAAGAAATTTTCGAAACCATTGAGCGCCGATTGGAAATCGTAAAAGATCACTGCCTCAGGCTGATTCATACGCGGCTGAAACTAAGGAAAGATTATTCTCCGGCATTTCTACCGATCCGATTTATTTTTCATCGTTTTCCCTGACTGCCCCGCAGGTGATTCCGCTTATTCTTCGTGGAGAACGAGGTAAACGTTTTTCCCCCGCGATTCGAAAGAATCGCGTGTCCTCTATTCCACTCTTTTTCTCTGTTTCTCTTCGTTTTCCATGGAGTTTTTCATGATTACTTTGATTCATCGGAGTCGATAAGAACAGTGGTATGATATCGTTGAGTATTTGATGGGAGAATCGTGATATGAATTTTTACCGTTCGTTAAACGCGCAAATTTTGAGATCGGAAAAGATCAATCGTCTACTCTGATCGCACGTTTCTGTGCAGCGTTGTGTTCTTCATTGGATGTGCAAATTTTAGCTTTGGAAAGTGAGAACTTTCTTCTTTTTATTGCATCATTTTGTGGAACTTTGAAGATTATGGTATAATATTGATAATTTGATATTGTAAAGAATTGAAATGTATGTTCGCTATTAAATTTTAATGGAAAGAGAGAAGAGGTTCTTTTACTTTCTCAGTTTTGAACGAGTGAGTATGTGTTTAGTGAAATTTGCAAATTTTTATGTGAAGAAGAATTTTTTCACGCGTGCCAGTGTGGAAAGAGCGACGTATAGAACCTCGGAGATAAAAGCGTAGAAGAGAAACGATGATCTTGCGAAACGTTCTCAAAATGGCCACGAATCGATTAACCTCGGAAAGAGCGCGGGAAACCAGATTCCTTTCTACGCCTTTTTTTCCACCCTCTTTCAAGAATACAACTTTTCTTTTCCGGAACGCACCCAGGCCAGGAAGAAACTTCATCGAAGTTTCGTATCTCTTTTCACTTCTTTCAGGAAGTCACGAGGGACAACGAGTATCATCGAGTTTAATTTTTTGAAAAAAAAAAAAAACCCTCCCCATGTAACCATTCAAAAGAGAATTTTTCGTGTAACCATCGTCAGACGGAACCTTTTCACTCGTCGCTGATAAGATTACTCGTAATAGAAACGAAGTTTCCGTTCCGTTTCTTCTTCCTTTCTTTCTAACTTCCCGCGTTGAAATGCGAAGCAAGGATCCAAGAAAAGTACAAATATTTTCTTCTTGTTCCAGTGGAAAAGTCTGCGTCGCAATCGAAAAATCGATTAGAAAGCTATTCATAGATCGACCTCTGACACAATATATCAGTACCCGATCTTTTTTATTCCTCTGACTCGACAAAGAAAATAAAAGATCAACGTAAAATCATACTGTAAAAATACATTTTCTCCATGGAAAAAATACACCCACTCATAATTGATTCCATGAAGAGTTTATTAATTATCAAGGACGTAATAATTACATATCTATTGAAACGACGAAATATTCTTGATTTTTCTTATCAAAGCAAAGAGAATTTTTTCACGCCTTAATAAATAATTATGATTCTTCCAGAATTCAGGGAAAACGTTCAGAATTGTGTTCAGTCTATCGCGATTAATCGACTTTTCCTATTAGGGACAAGATATCACCGTTGTAACCGACGATCCGTTGAATCGGCCTTTGATAATATCGCCGACGAGATAGCACGTAAATCGACGAGTATTTTATTTTTACTTATCACTCATCGATGCATTTTATTTTTGTACTTGCTCGATATTCGATGCTTCAAACGCGAATTATTTCGGACGAGTTGTTCTTCAGCGTCGTCGTTGATTCTTCTTCATCAACTTCTTCTTCGTCAGCCATTTCTTCTTCATCATTCACTTCCTTCTCTTTTTTCCCTTCATCATTTATTTCTTCTCTTTTATCCATGGATATTTTACTGTTTCTTTTGGAATTGAAAGCTCGATAGAAGAGACGATGAGGCGGCAAGTTTATTTTTACCTTACACAGATTAGCCATTCTTTCGCTCTTCGACGTTTAATCTTCCAGAGACGAGCTTCGAGGTGCATGGCTTCCTTTGAAGCTTCATCGTTATTTCTCTCTTCTTTTTTTTTGTTTTTCTCAACGTTGAATTAGCCACTGATACACGGCTGAGATAGCACGCCGAGTGTCTGGTATTTTTGCTTTCGACTGATTAGCGCGCTTTTATTTTTCATCCCTCGATATCGCAGATTTCAAAATCGCCTCTTGTTCGAGAAATTTCTTCATATGCTTCTTTGCGATTGATGATTCTTTATGATTTATCGGTGTTTGAGTTATCTGAATTTCTTTCTTTTTTTTTTTCAGAATTGTAAGAAAGAAAATGTACGTTCTTCTTTAAATTTTGCACCGTTTCTATCTGTCTCTTTGAACGAGCAGACTTTATCCTCGTAAAACAGATCTATTTTTACTCTCGCCTTAGTTCGCCGAATCGTCTTAACAATTCCGTTGGTTTCGGTTGCAATGGTAACGTTTCATCGTTAAAGCGAATATATCCGGATGTTCATAGCCACGAGGACGATGTCTGAGTGTAATCTAACATCAGTTTTCACGTCCGTTACGTTCTCCTTTTCTTTCTCTTTGGCTTTTATCGCTAGTTGGTTCTGTCCTTTATTTCTGCTTCTGTTTCTGTAACTCTTTCTCCGTTTCTGTCTTGTGTAGAGTGTCTCATTCGCTTCTTCATCGCTTCCTCTTCTTTTCACTTAATGTATTTCTTTCTCTTTCACGGTTTTTGCAACTCTTTCTTTTATTCTCTCATATGGCCTGACACATTTACTTCTATTCTTCTTTTCTCTTGCTTTCACTTTTCCATTCCAATTTTCTTCCTCTGTTCATTCTCATTTTCTTTCTCTCAGTCTCTTCAATTTTTTCTTCCTCTATCTCTCTGATTCTGTAAATTTTTCTCTCTTTCTCTTAGCCTCTGCAATTGTTTCTTCTTCTATCTCTCTGATTTTGCAAATTTTTCTCTTTTTCTTTTTGCCTCTGCAATTGTGTCTTCCTCTGACTCTTTGATTCTGCAAATTTTTTTCTCTAATTTAGCAAATTTTCTGACTTTTTCTCTCTCACTCTGCATCTCTTTCTCTCTGATTCTGTAAATTTTGCTCTGTTTCTCTTAGACTCTGCAATTGTTTCTTCTTCTATCTCTCTGATTCTGTAAATTTTTCTCTTTTTCTCTTTGCCTCTGCAATTGTTTCTTCCTCTGCCTCTTTGATTCTGCAATTTTTTTTCTCTTTCTCTCTAATTGAGCAAATTTTCTGACTTTTTTTCTCTGCAACTCTTTCTCTCTGACTCTGAAACTTTTTCTCATTCCACTTCTAAATCTTTTTCTCTCGTGCGAAATCTCTCGTTTTCTGTATCCTTTCCCTTTCGTCCATTTCTCTCATTTCCCTCTCTTTCCCGTCCTCGCCGCCGACGTCAGAATAGCTTCCGCGAGATTAACTTGGCAGAAAAGTTGGCAAACGGTAACTAGTCTCGCCCAAGGTTTCGACAGCGTGTTCTCGTAGGTTTTTCTTAGTGTTTAACCTCTTCCCGGCTACACGTGGACTCACACTTGCGCCTCTTAAAATAATCGCACGATATAACCCACGCAGATAAGCAACGATTTACATCTGCCTCCAGAACTTTTACGTATATATTCGTCTGCCCTAAAACGACTCGCTGTGTTAACGACAACGTCATTTTACAGCCGTACACTTTGCCTTATCATCGTCAAAATTCGCTCCAAAAAGAAGGAACAGCTCTAAACGTTTTCTATTGACACTGACACTTTACATTTATCTATTTTTATCTGATTCGATTAAATGACTAATTATAAAAAGTAGATAATATTTTTCCGAAAGATTGTTAATTTAATATTAGAAATAATGGAGGAAAGAGCGTTTACATAGACCTCATACACTGCTCAGTAATAATTTTACACAACGTACAAATCCAACTTTTTCTTTATAACTTAATTAATATAATTTATAATATTTTATGCTGTAATTTCACTGAAATTAAATTAAGCTACATCGTATGAAGCGGAAATCGAATATTATGTTGTATCTGGAAACGTGGATTGGCTAAAATTTCATCCGGAGTTTTAATAATTCATGCTGTTCAACCAGTCATTTGATCGTGCATATAGGTAGTGATAATTTTGCAAAAACAAATCTTTAAATCGAATGAACAAAATACCTCTCGTGGTATATGTTACTTCAGCAGTATTTTACGAAACAAATCCATTCATTTTTCAAACCGCAATTCATCCAAACTTTCCTCCATCAATGGGAGAAAATTTGCAAATAGTTTTTGAACGTTTTCGACGATACGATGCATGGAAAACGCGATATTTATTTTCTCCTTTCAAACCGCTTAATCGAAACGCGCCTTTCTCCTAACTGCGCTCGATTGTAAATGCAAAATAACCGATAGTTTCGCTATTACAACCATCGTCATGATCAAAAGTATTAATTGAAAGGTACAAGAGAATAGCTTTTGCTCTTTGACTTTCCAGAGGCAATCGTGCGTTTCCTTGTGCAAACGATAAATTAACTCGATGAACTGTGAATGAAGCGATAGCTATACTCGATCCCTCTTATCACGCAGAACTTGAACATTATCTTGCAGGTTTGTTCGTTAAACGAAGGCTGTGCTTTCGTAACACACGACGAGAGAATGCCAACAATGTTTTAGCAATTTCTCAAATCCTCAATAACTCGAAGCTCAATAAACCGTGACGTTTAACAAGTTTGCGGGAGCTTCGTTGATTCGAAGAATCGCGTTGACTATTTATCTCGAAACTTGATAGTTCTGTCTCAGTTAATAATTGTCACGACGGTGTATTAGATAGAGGAAAGCAAACTACACTGAAACGAGATTCTCCTATTTGTGGAACTAAATTTCAGTCAGCTCTTTCAATTAAAATTTTGTTATTTCTAAAAACGAAACTCGTATTATTCGTAGTTATAATTTAGAGATAATATTAAACACCTTTCTCCGGTGCTTGTTGTCCTTTTATTTTTGGGTTTTAACTACTATGGAAAGCTTGAATTAAATTAAATAGGATCTGCAGTTTTAGGAGCGTCCTAATCCAATGAGTTTAGAATATATTTAATAATAATATAAATTTACTTGCGAGATATTTAAACTCGGGTCTACTAATTAGGATTGAAGGTTTTTAATCACTATCTGTATAAAAGCTAACTGTAAAGACATGTGATATTCTCCAAAGCGTTCTCCAAAGCGTTCTCCAATGCGTTCTCCAAAGAGTTCTCCAAAGCGTTCTCCAAAGAGTTCCCCAAAGCGTTCTCCAACGCGTTATCCAAAATGTCCACTCTCGAATCCGTCTACAACAAATTTCTCCAACCGTAATTTCCACGCATATTCCTCCTTATTTAAACAAAGCCAGAAAAATCACGGAGGTTTGTCCGTTTGAAAGGACAATAGAAATTAATTTGCGTCGGATTTAACGAACCTCAGAGGGCAAAGGGACAGCAAGGCAGCCTCGTGTGCCAGCGTAGAATCGTTTTAATTATACGCTGACGTCGTAGAAGAACAGACACCGTGCTGTCATAATTTATAACACGGTGTTTGCGAAAGTGGCCTGGTGAAAAATTCAAGCCTTTATTTCGGCGACTCGTTATCAGCGTCGCTGAAGCGAGCCTCTTCCTCGTGCTTCTCTGGTTCGGCTCCGCGACACGTTTCGTGGCTCTGTGCACGTGTTTCGCAATGTGTTTTCGTTTCTTATTAAATAACGGATCATAAATTGACACACCGAAAGGTTAGGCATAATTTCACGAGCTAAGAAACACGTGTCGAGTGATTCTATGATGTCACGTGCGCCTGTTTGGCTTCATTTTGACTTCGAGGGATTCAAATTTAAAGGAAACAGTCTTTGATGTCCTATGTTTAGATTTTCTTGGTTAATGACTCGTGGAAGAAATTAATTTGCAGGTAGGGAAAGATATAGGGAGAGAAATTTTTTATTTAATTTGATTTAATTTGTAATAGGGCAGGAGATTGAAGGATTTCTATAAATATTTATTACATGGAAGAGAGTTTCTTAACATTTTTCTAAATATTAAAATATTTTTAGCTCTCAGAGGGCAGTCGATATGACGGAAAATTATTTAAATATTCAGAAATTTTATGCCACTCACTGTCAAAGTGTTTCACCATCCACCACGTTAGTTTCGACATTTCTTTCGCTCTTTATTTTTACATTGACGAGGATTCAGTAACTTTTTTTTTTTTAGAACAGTACATCTCGTCTCAAAACGACGATAATAATAGGCGACGAGATGAATAGAAGATCGTTGAACTCCACGACGTTGTTCTACCGGCAAAGTCGAGCATGAAATTCAGGACAATTCGCAAATCTTCGTGCAAACGAATCGTCTAGATGGAATTGCGACTTGTATTTGTTTCTCGGGGACCGCGAAAGTATTACACGATACTCCAACATCGTGAGAAGTCCGTTGAAAATTAGTTTTCCGGCTTAATGGAGTTTCGCGATTGCGAAAAGGTGTCGGACGGTCTCCGCGAGAGGACGAAAGTCCCCGTCCACCGGAAAGTTTTCGCAATTTTTACAATTTTTCCCATTAGCCGCGATTTTTCAACCAGAACACACGGACGGAACGTGCTGTCGTAAAAGTTGTCGACGTTTCGAGGAAAATAAAAGAGAATCGCGTTGCTTCTTTCGTATCCTGCGCCCATCGGATGAATATATTAGCGAAAACTCGAAAAGCAGATTGTTTTCTGTACTACGATGGAATTTGCCGAGTAACGTCGTTACGCTGCTTTCAAAAATATCGAGAAATCCGACGAGTTGACGCAAGTCGTCGGAAAAAAGATTTTCTTTCGTCTGAGGGAAAGTAGAACTGGGTCAGACATCGTGACTGTTGTATTTATTGTGACGACATTTTATTGCGGTCAGATCTAAAATTATTTTTATGAAATTGAAATGAATGAATATGAAATTGATAAGAATATCGATATTCTACCTATTTGTCACATTCTTATATTGCTAATGTCAAAATGATGAATTAATATTCTCACAACGTGAATCAAAATAAAATGGAGTTTCGACATTTTAAAAATATAAACTTCTGTGACGTTTTAAAGCTGAGATTCTACTATTTTTGGAATGAGAATTTTCCGATTTCTGCAATTGACACTTGTAACTCCTGAAATTAGAATTCTATCATTTTTTTAGTCATTTATCTGCTCTCACTCCCAACAGCGGCACAAAGACTAAAAAGTGTATCACAAATTCCACAGAAAGTCGCGAAAATATATTTTTTAAAACTTTATCATCCCTTCTAAAAATTGTATTTAACTGGCCACATGCTTTGCTAGCATTTAAGGACGTATTTTCTTGCAAAACGCTCATCTTAATTTCATGCACCCCAGAAAACTTGACGGACATCCACGAGATTCTAGAAAACACCATAAAATGTCAGGTTCCCTAATGATACATGGTGTATCCGTTTCGGTGATGGGGCGACAAAACGCGGCAAATGCGTCTCCGTAAACCGCCGGTAGCTTCTTCCGCCCTGACTTCCGGTTTGGCGATCTCGTCGATGATTTACGAGCTACGAAAAAGGGCGAGGAGACACACCATAGCATGAACGATGTTGGATGTCGTTGGAATAACTCAAAGAGCAAGGGAGAAAAGAAAAAAGATTGTGTATATGGATGTAAAAAGATCACGGTGGATAAAAGTGAATTTATTGTTACGTCGATCGTAACAATGAGGATATTTTATATCTTTATGGGAATTGGAAGAAATAAAATTTACGAAATATCTATCTACATGGATTACTTGATCAATTTTCAATTTGTACAAGAAGATTTAAGAGAGGAATTTTATATTTGTCTTTTTTTTAAATGTGTCAACATTTAGATGAAGTCTTTAAAATTTTCGAAACAGTCTGAACTCGAAGTTCTAATAAACGTTAGAGAGAATTAATTTCGTTATGAGAAGAAACTCTTCTCGGTTCTGTTACGGTTTCCGAATTTTTCCTCTTCCAATTTCCAATTCCTGCGAGTGGCATCGCAAGTTGGTACTTGAAGTGGAACGATTGTTGTTTGTTTAACCCGTTCAACAAGGAGCCTTCGAAAGCTCTCGGGTCTAGATTGTTCCATAATATTGGTACTTATAACTCACTTCATACGTATTTCAGTATTCTAATTAGCAACAAAAATACGTGGTGAATTTGATGGAAAAAAACAAAATGTCTTCAGTAGCAAGGAACTTTAGTCGAGCAATTCTATCTCCAAAATTTCCTTTCCGCTTTTTCTCATGTTTCCTTTACCGCAGTTTCTTTCGAAGAAGCTTTCTCTATTCCATGCATATGATATGAAATTTTGAAGTATTTTCTGCGAGATAGGATACACTGTATGATATAAAGTCTCAAAAAAATTTTTTAAATGAAATAACTACCTAAGAACAATTAAGCCATCGAACCAATATATTTTCTTAACCGTACACCGAAGAAAATTCACAATAGAAAACCATAATATTTCAACTCGCCTTCATTTAGTGAGATAACACATTGAAGTAACAGAACGTGTTATGCAAACTCGTGGCAAAATATTTTCGATATTTAAAATTCCCGCTGCTTTCGAGCAAAGGAAAACCGGTCGTCGAGGAGCCACGTTTTACCGAGGCTCGCACTCCGTAAATATCTTCAGACTGTTGAGAGAATCTTAAAGAAAAATTGCAGATATCGTTGAGAGAAGTTACCTGTTATTACCTTTTATCCAAATAATTGTCAATTATTATTGGAGACATAGAGGATACGTTGTTTTAATATGAAATCTAATGTAAAGACATCAGATCAAAGAAAGTGCTTGATGAAAAGCAAGAGGGATGAAAAGAGAGGGTGGATGACCTTCGTGGTCCTCTCTTTATCATCTAACGAAGTCTCTTTCCGAGTGTTTTCAGGGTTCATTTAAAAGCTTCTCTGTTTCTCCACGTTCTACTATTTTTATTGGATCCTGTACCTTTAGAATTCCCTTCCAACGACCTTCAAGTATATCGACAATGTAGCAGCAGTTTCTTTCGGGGTAGATACTCCATGATTTTAAACGAATAAGAAGTAGAGTAAATGTTTATCTCGTGTTTCCGTTAGACTTTGATACAATCAATATTTTGTTCCACGGAGGAAAAGAAAATTAATAAATCAATAGTTAAAACGTCGAATTAGTGTTAATAGTTGTATCACTAAAGAGAACATTTTTAAAAGGTTAACAAATACACTATCATTTCATATGTGAAATCAGTTAGATATTTCATTGAGATTTTGTAATAATTTTGGTATAAAAACGTAAAGGTCAGAAATTATTTAATTTGTAAAGATTTATTTTTTTTAAAGATTCATTTTCTTGATGCTAAGATTCAATATTAGCATATTGCGGCGGTGTTGGCAAAGTTTCTAATAAAGTAGCTACCGATTTATTCATATAATGCAGTGAACTCCTAAAATTGATAGAAACACGTTTAATTGCATCATAAAGAGTAAAAAACTTAACGGAAAGTCACCAATGAAACGACGTATTTACACGTGCTTCTGTCCGTCGATTAATTAGCCTCGTCGATGCAGTTCTAATCATCGCTTAGATTGGATATTCTCTATCGTAAACATATGATATAGCGGATAATGGCCACGGCAAACAGTATCCGCTGTTTCAGGATTATCGTTGCTAATTGCAGTTTGCATATTCCCCTGCTCTGATAGACACTCCGTGCAGTTTCTATTCCACGTTGGTGAACAATTTCAAAGGACACGCTTCCTGTCTGCGCGCTACAAAATCTTTCTTTTCATACTGTCAAAATCAATTGTTGTGAATGAAGAATCATTAAAAAAATATCTCTGTTTGATTTACAGAGTTGTTAACTGAGAATGCGCGATGACACGGCGGATTTATCAGTGGTCCACGAACCCTCGCGAGGTAGGGCAGAATATGGAAATGGAATCGCCCAAAAGAAACTCACACCGCCAGGAAAAAATATTCTCGAAGTGTAAGTATCGATATTTTTCAATTTCTTCTTGCTTTTGTTACTCGTTTTCGTTGGTAATTTTTAAATAGAGATTCGAGAGAACGAAGAACAACTTCGACGTCCTTTTCTTGACGAACTTTTCGATTAGCAGAGCATAAAGCGGCTTTATCGAATGCGTATCAACGTTCGTGATCGATGAGTTGAAAAATTGCGAGTTTTTTTTCTTTTCTGCACTCAGTGCTACGAGAGCACTCGATCACGATTGATCGATCGTGGCGCGATAATTATCTTGTTGCAAATTTTCGTTGTTAGAGCACGATACATCTCGTGCGATATCCGAGCTCGGTGTTCGATCGTTCTCCACTTTCTTATCGCGATGGTGCGAAAATCCTAGCTAACTTTTAATTGTATCTCATCGATTCTAATTAATTATCGACCGATCAAAAAAGATTTTTGTAATTTTAATGGAATTATACCTAAATAATACTTCATTTAGAATCATACTTAAAAAGTTTTTTAACTTTTGTCAAACTAATTTTAATATTGTTATTTAATTAATTACTAATTTACGTCAATATTTTCAATTATTTCATTTCGATATGTTTTATCAGTTTTAATTTCGGGGAAAGATTTATATTCATTGGTTAGGTAATGATGAAAAATTTGTTTTAATTAAATGACGAGAGGGCGATAAAATAATTTGAAGTGTGAAGTGTTATTTTGCTCGTTTTGCCGTTTGTGGAGAACATTCCTTCGGATGTTTCTCTCCGTAAGGTGGAAAATTGCCGCGAAATTTCAGGCATGTTCGTGATTATTTGCAGAAGGATTTGCCGCAAAAGTGCACCGACACTCGTTATTGTCTTACAAAGGGTGCAGTTGAGCCAAAGTAATTGCGTTAACATCGGCTGAGAAAAAAGGCGGCGCCGTGCACGCTCGTAGAAGAATAATTGAATTTACGAAAATCGCACGCGAAACGTGTAACGAAAGAGAATTAGATTCGTTTGAAAACGTGCCAGAACGTATTCTCTAATTAGACAATTTCATTAATTCGAAAAAGAATTGCTAGCACAAATTTTCCTTTACCTCGCGTTTTCAAATTTTCTTCTCCGACATTAATCTCCATATATCGTTTCTCCATCCTAAAAAAAACTACACTTGTCTCTATTTATAAAGCTACACAAGGTACTAAATCTATTAAAAAAAACATTTTCACAATATCCAATCACTGTTTTCATCCTCCCTTAACACTAAAACTCCCCCAACAGACAAAACAACTGGTGCCTTCATTTTCATAAGAATTACTTAATCATCTATTTTCATCCCTTGTACCCCTTTTCTAATTTCCCTTAAACACACTGAAATATAATAAATTTAACATCAATAAATGTACCAGTTATAAAAATCGACATGAACAACGGTAAAAATCTTTTTTTCTCAGCTATACAACAGTTCCAGCAAACAGTAATTTCAACATACTACCTCCACCTTCTTCCCCACTTTCAAATTACTTCTTCAACACACTAAAACATTAGAAATTTGACATCAATAAGTAGTACCAGTTATAAAAATCAACATGAACAGTAGTAAGAATCTTTTCTCATCGACCACTCAAAAATCTTCCAACCAACAGTAATTTCCACCCCCAATCTCCACCCTCTTTCCCCCTTTCAAATTCATTCTTAAACACACTAAAACATTTCAAATTTGACATAAATGAAAAGTACCAGTTATAAAAATCAATATGAACAGTAGTAAGAATCTTTTCTTATAGACCGTACAAAAATCTTCCAGCAGACAGTAATTCGCACTCCCTATCTCCACCCTCTTTCCCCCTTTCAAATTAATTCTTGAACACACTAAAATGTTATAAATTAAACATCAATAAATAGTATCACTTATAAAAATCGACATAAACAACAATCAAAGTCTTTTCTCCTCAGCCATACAACAGTCTTCCAACAAGCAGTAATTTCCACTCCCTACCTCCATCTTCTTGCCCCCTTTCAAATTAATTCTTGAACACACTAAAATATTATAAATTAAACATCAATAAATAGTATCACTTATAAAAATCGACATAAACAACAATCAAAGTCTTTTCTCCTCAGCCATACAAAAGTCTTCCAACAAGCAGTAATTTCCACCCCCTATCTCCACCTTCAACTACTTCCAATCCACATCCACCTTAGAGCTCATCAAAAAAATCCTATATTTAGCCAAGAATCACGAGAAACCACAAGCTCCTTCAACGAATTCACCATTACCGATAACGCTCCACCCTTGAGAGATTAATTCGCAAAGAAAAAGCGTCAGCATCCCCGACGAATCGACACGGTGAGAAGAACGATCCGGTGAGTTTCCTTTTGTCTCTTGCGAGTTAAAGGGAAAACTTTGTTTCCAGCAGCTACGTAGCCGGCGTATTTCGTGCTTCGGGCATAAATTTGCACGTGTAGGTCTGCCCTGTTACTCGTGCAGCTGGCAGCATTGCATTTCCTACATAACACGCCGATCGTAGATTTGTCGCGAGAGTTTCGAACAGCAATTACGCCGCTAATGGAGCCCCCAAGGGGAGATCTCGGCCGACTTTCGACGAACTTACGTTCTCTCTCACTCTTTCTCCTTCTCTCTTGCCCTTCTACGAGCCCTTCGACTCTCGAACAACCTGGAAACTTCCCTCGAAACCTTCTTTTCTCTTTTATAAGTCACTGTCCATTCTCTTCGGGATATCGTTGATCTTCGAACCCAAGAACGATTTAGTTTCGGGAATTCTACTGATTTCGGAGAAATGACGATGGAGAACTTGGTCGAATTGAGGTTCAACTTGATTTCTAGAGTAACAAGTTTTCTTTACTGTGGATTAATATGGTGGAAGTCATTTATTTTTATTGAAATATGATTTTGTTGTTTTTGAAGTGCTGGGCTTTAGGATTGGGTCAATTGTTGGGCTGTTGAGTTTTGATTAATGAGATAATTAGCAAGACTATTAAATAGTTCAATTTGTTATCGTCTCTGTAAGGTAGTTTGATAGGATATTAGTACTGAGATTAATCTTTTCAATTTTTTACTTGTAATTAGGCTACTTTCGTAATTACCACCCCATATATCTTTGATATCTTTGAGCTACTTTGTTCAGTGCCCTGCAGGTATTTATAAAGAGTTGAAAGCTCTCTACACAGAAAAATTAGATATTCCACTTAAAATAAGTTGCTTAATTTATTACCAGAATCTATTTAATTCGCTAATAAAGCAGGAAAAACAATAGGCACGTATTCGATTGAAAAATGATCCCATCATTGTCCCCTCTTTCCAGATGGTCCCGTTGAAAGACGGAGGCCGTCAAAAGTGGAAATTTATAATGATTTCAATTCCAACACGTTCACCTGAATTTCGACATTCTCCCTCGTACAGGTTCATTGCGGTCGAACGCATACGTTTCCCGTAAAAAGCGATTTTCCATAGCCAGGGGATCGGGGCAGTGATTACATCTCGCAATGGAAATACATTTTCGAAATTGATTTAACGCGTTTCACGCTCTGACGGCGAATAAATCTTCCGTCAAAGTGGAAAAAAAGTCAAACGAACTGACATTTAATACAGTCTCGATCGCGAGTGTTCGTGATGAAAATAAAAAAAAAAAGGTGGGAAGGGCTGGAGAAAAAGTGAGAGAAAGAGAGATCTTTTCAATGGTGGAAACAGGAACGACGATTTAGCAAACGTTCTCCAATGATTTACGCGCTCTGCGATTTGCATGTGACGCGTAGCAATGAGAATCGTTCGGTCACCGTGTGTTTTAATCGTCTCTCGAGGTGAGATCGTTTCCATTTTTTTTTTTACATTTTACCCTTTCATTTTGACGCTTCTTTTAACGCGATCGTTGTTCCATTAATTCCTCCCTCTTCCCGTGCACGTTCCCGGAACGTTATCATTCTCCTCCAATAAAGATGCAACGAGGAATACGCCAGGAAGAGATTCTTGTTCCTTTTTTTTTGTGTTCTGTCTCGGACGGGAAGAGATGAAAATTTATAAGCGAGGGAAATGCTGCTTCCTAACTAAGATAACATCGCCTTCCGGAATTTCATTACGCGATTTTGTAAACTCACCGGCGTAGTTGCGTTAACGTTTAACGAAAAATTATCGTTCGCTGCGAACGGAGGCATTAAATTTCGATAGGTGAACGTTTTTGGAAATATTGTCGGACTTGTAATCAATGTTTACGAGTTTCTATGGAAAAGAGGATTTTTTTTTCTACTTTCCAAATGGTATAGGTGGATAAGGAGAATGAATCTAAAGGTTTAGGAGAATTCTGAAAAACATAGGAAATTTTGTATCATATTTAACACTAAAACTAACGGCGTCAAATCCAACATATTTTAATAAATTAAATAAGTACTTTGAATGAGGGGGAATCAAGTGGCGGAAAATTTGATCGCTTGGGTGATTTATGTTTATTAATATACCGTAGAATATTTATTCTATGATTCTTATATAAACTTGGAGAATTTTTGGAAAAAATTGTGTACCAGTCATTTTGATTGGTTTGATAGTTCTAGTGTTAATGTGGCATTGTTCGTTCGATAGGAATGTTATTTTAACACGTTGAATACCATGGATATCGCCGATGACCGGCGCTATTGATTTCAATGAAATTTCATGTTACGTTTAAATTTCAATATTTATGAATTCTCTAACATATTGAATATTTAAATATTGACATTAAGAAGATAAAACTCTGTTGAATATCCATCCGTTTAAATGTTCAGTTTTATTAATTTGCGATATTAATAGAAAAAGTTTCGGTACAGTAGAAATGACGAAACTAGTGAAATATTGCTGGTGTTCAACGTGTTAATGTTTAATTAAATATTAGGATAATGGAAATTTGTAGAAATTATTATTATATGTAGGAATGTGTAGAAATGTTATTTTACAAATTTTGAAATATTATCCTTAGGTTCAAGAATTCGTGGTCTTCGAAGGAAGACACGAAAGTGTCTTTTCTTCTGTGATGTTAGTGCGAAAGCTATTAATTAGACGTGTGTACGGTATCTTGTATATTTTCTTTCAGACACGCTCCAAGATGCGGAGAAGGATAAAGAGGAAACTGAATATATGCTACAAGAGAATGGCAAACCGATGTACGAATAAATGCACTTAGAGATGATTCTTTAAAAAAAAATATGAATGATAAATTTGGATAATGGATCGTAATAATCGATGGACATTTAATAATCCCCATCAAATATGAACCAGAAGAAAGCCATAAATTTGATCGTAACAAATGCACCGGCATATAAAAAAAACAAACTTGCACGAGGATATCTCCAGTAAAATAATTTCAAGCTGCAGTTGTTATTATTACAAATTAAAACTTTTATCAGATTTAATCATTTGAAGGAGCCCTTTATAATAAATAACCCAAAGATAAACAATAGAAAATATAAACAATAGAATCACAAAGAAAGATAGATTGAAATTACATCTGGAGTTATCCACGAATGTTTCAGTCGATCATTTTTTAACAATTTTCTTCTCGGACGAAGAGCAGAGAGAAAAAGTCACTGTAACAACGGTGACATATTCTCGGAAATGGGCTTAATTAAAGATCAACAATTTTTTGTGCCCACAGTGAATTTGTGCCACCGCAAACGAAGGAGGAGAGCAAGCCACCCCAGGAACAATCATTACCACCCGTGCCTTACTACAAACTCGTAAGTCCTTTCTTGCTTTTTTTCTTTCCTTCTTTTTCTTTTTTTTTTACCAGCGTGAATAATGAACGTAATTTTTCAACGAATTTCGACTTGGCAGCATCCGGTATACTTAGGAGACCATGGAATACACAGCCCAGAAAGTTCTTTCCCTCTCAGGGGAAACGAGGCTTGAGTTTAACAAATTTTTACATCCGGCGAAACTTGCGTCTCACTTCCGGAAAAAAGGTCGTTGGGGAAATTGGAAAAAATATCTTGGCTATTTTTATATGTTCTTACAAAATAGAAACGAATGTTCTATATTGTTAGAATTCGTAGAAAGTAATGAATAGAATTTTTTGTTTATGGAATTGAATGAAGTTTTGGGAAAGTATTTGATATAGTTGGTAAATAAGTTTCACCGAAGGATCGAAATTGTTTGGAACTGATCAAATCGTATGGTCATTAATTACTGTTAGGCTGACGTTAATTTTCCAAGTTCAATCTCCCGTAGAGCACAAGTTTCGCGCGTTAAATTATTCCGGAATGTGTTTCTGAAATTTCGAGTTACTCTTGCGACAAATCGTTACGTCGATTTCAGATTAAGAGTTTAACCTTTACTCCGATTCAAATTATTCGAAGTTACAAATACATTCACTGCACACCTGCAATTGATACAATACAATTCTGAAATTATTTTAATATTAACCCTTTGCACTCCTATGTCGAGCTACACTCGACACAGCTTTTTGTGACACTTAATGTTTCACATACTAATTATCGACTTTTCGAAATCAACAATAATTTTTCATTTTAACAGGAATACACTGCAGTATCTACAATTGTTCCTAGTATTAAATAAAAGCGAATAATCAACAGTAGACAATTTTCCGAGATTATATTTGCTTATCTGACAAAAAGTTAGTAAAATAATTCGGAGCGCAAAGGGTTAAACCATGAATTTGTCTGAAACCACCCTTTAATCTTTTCCCCTAAACATTTACTTTTTCCTTTTCCAAACTGTTTACATTAGCCTTGCAAATTTTATGAAAATTCTCAAAAGAGTTGAATAAAATTCTAGATAAATTCCATCAAATTATTAAACAATTATTCTTATTATTTCTGTATATTTTATGAAAATGCCGACAATTTCTCTGTTTTGCAGTTTCGTTTCGCGACATGCGGAGAGCTGCTCCTCGTTGTGGGTGGTCTGTTGATGGGAACACTGACAGGGCTCTGCATTCCAATTTCGACAATACAGTATGGTGAATTCACGACTCTTTTGGTGGATCGCAACATGGAGAATCAGACCAGTACACCGACCCTTATACTGGAATGGTTTGGAGGAGGAAGGGTCTTGTAAGTCTCGACGTGTTAGCACGCCCACAACTATTATCGACGATCTTTTTTTTGCATCGAGCAACCACTGTCGTGACTGGCACATTACTCGATCCTATAAAAGCACGTTCGAACGTTTTAGTCCTACTGATTACTTGGCACGGTAGATTTTTTTATTTTAAATTGATCTGGTGACAGCATTGAACGATAAGTTACATCAAAACTATCTGTGTCTCGAAGATTTCTAATATTTTTCTGTTTTGAATATGGACTGGCAAGTGGCAGAGAGTAATTCAATAGTTCACTTAACACGTTGACTTCCATGGGGCTCATCGGAGCCAATGAAATCAATGAAATTTTATGTAATTTTTAAATTGAAATATTTACGAATTTTCGGATTTACTAAATATTTAAATATCGACGATAAAAAGATAAAGGTCTACTGAATATTTATCTGTTTGTATCTTTAAAGTTTCTGCTTCATAAAGACGTGAATTTAATAGAAAAAGTTTCACTGCAGTAGAAATTATAAAAATGGAGAAATACCGGTGGCGTTCACGTGTTAAATTTGCCTACAATAGTGGTAGCTGTTGCATCTAAAATTGTACCAGGAGATAAATATCAATTAGTAATTTACTCGTAATTGTGAATGAAAAGTGAAAGTTGAACTATCTAAGAAAATTTTAAATATCTGTATATTAAAACAATACTAGCTCTGAAAATGGCACCTAACGAAACAAACAGCATGCCAAAATACAAATTATCATTAATCTCCGCATAAGAATGCCACCTAACGCAACCAAATTGTCTGCCAAAACATCGCACAACAGCTATTCACCAGCATAAAATACGACTCCTCTCTGTGCCAAAAATCTACCATCAACTAATTAGAGAAAATAAGACATTAAATATGACAGTATCGAAACGAAACAATTTTCTCATCGTATACCTTTTATCTCAAGTAAAACTCAAGTATAAAAATATACACGATAGAATGTTGAATTCACACGGTTACATTGAGAAAAACGGACATAGCAAAAGAAAACGAAAACGCCGGGCGCAAAGTAAACTCCGAGTGGAAAATTAGTGGAAAATTACAGAGAAACAATACGACACGTTTCTCGTTTCAGAGGACCTAATACAAGTTACGAGGAAAGAATGGAGGCCCTTTACGACGACGCGGTAGCATTTGGTATTTCTAGCGCCGCGTTGTCCTGCTTTCAATTTTTCTTCGCCATCTTCACGGTCGACTTTCTCAACATTGCCGCGTCAAGACAAATTGCAAGGGTACGAAAGATGTTTCTGCGCTCTGTTCTTAGACAGGACATGACGTGGTACGACACCAATACATCCACCAATTTCGCCAGCAGAATCACCGAGTGAGTAGACTTTATTTTCGCATTATTTCGGTCTTCCTTAAGCGCGAGAAGTTCCTTGCTTTTGTCAAATTGTGGATGGAAAAATCGCACTGACAGGTGGAGAAAAATATGGAAACCTTTCTTAAGCTTTAACAATTCTGAGAGACGTTTCTTACATGGTGTCATGTTGATTTTTACGAGAGATTATTATGTATGGTTGACAGTAGTAATTTACAAAGTACAAAGAAATAAAAGTTGACGCTGCTTTCAAACAATTTTGCTGACTTGTTTAACAGTAGAACTATCAAGACAGTCAAAATGACTGATCCGTAATTTCGTACGAAAATTCTTCAAGTTTGTGGAACAACCATACCATAGATATTTCACTTCTATTTTGTGAAACATAAATTATTGGATCGATTTTTTTAAAACTTGTGATTCATACTTTGCCAAAGGATATTATTTAACATATTTAAATATAACAGATTTAATGCTAGTAGCTCTAGTGTTAATATAGTCTTACTAATTGGATTAATTTGAAAAATTTATAACGTGTCATTTTAATTTCATCACAGATTGAAAAAGTGCTAATGAACTTTACAAAATTCCTTGCTACAATTATTCCAGTGATATCGCTCGATTTGACACATATCCAAAATAGCGCACTACTCGTACAAAAAATAGGAATCTGAATTTTGAAATATTTCGCATCTCTCTTCTTATAAAGGTGTAGAAGAGTACAAGTAATTAAGTGTCTAATGAATTACTAAATTTATAAAGCCATAGGAAACAGGTTTACATGAATCCTTTAAAGGTAACTTTGAAAGTCTCGAACGATAGTCACCTGGGTATAGAATATTTCCAAGGTGTATATAAATTTCCGCATTTTCTCACGTTGTCGGTGACTTCAAAGGGAATCTCGCATCTTCGATCTCGAGAGGTCGATGAGGGTAAACGCGACAGAGACGGAGATATAAAGTGCAGATTTGAGGAAACGAGGGAAATGTGCTCATCAACAGGTGGGCGCACGTTCAACTCGAAATCCTTAATCGTGTCCTGTCCCCGTTTGCGGTTAGATGGGGATTGCATAATTATAGAAGGAATAATTTCATTATTGCACGAGAAAGGACAGTTTTCATTTCTCCTCCGTTTAATCAACACGTGCGAATATCGTATTTAGTTTTTCCCGGATTGCATAGCTCATAAAAGTCACATTAATCGTGCAAATATGCGCGAAAGACTCGTACCTCCGAATGAAAATTTATTTTCATATTTTTCATATGTCATAATTGCAGTATAAGTTTAATTGATTATTTCATAATCATCAGATTAATTGTACAATGAAGTATAGCATTGGTAAAATATTCCGTTAAAATTTACTTTCTAGTTAACGGAGTAAAAAATGACTATGATGTTTACTTTGAAAAGTTCATACATTGTAATAACTAGACTGCGGATGTTTATGCAAATTTCGAGTTTCAAAAATGCAGGTGAGACAGGAAAACCTATCTAGGGATTTATTGCACTTAATGAATATTACAACAAATACCATACTTTGGATATTTTAGATATATTTTTATGTTATGCTCTTTTTGTATATTTTAGTCGCATTTAATTTGTCATAAATGCATAAAAATCTGCAGTCTAGTAATAACAGTTATGTAAATCTGTTTCCATTTTGCAAACAATGGCGATAAAACTTTGCGAAAGTAGAACTCACACGAAGAGTCAAATAAGAATGATTTTACGTTGAAATTATTCGTTGAAAGAATTTTGCGTTGAAATAGTTGCAAAAATTATTTGAAATTATAAAAGTAGAGTATCTATTACAAAGGTTATTACTAGACTGCGGATGCTTATGCATTTATGACAAATTCAATACGGCTAAAATATACAAAAAGGACATAATATAAAAATATATCCGAAATATCCAAAGTATGGTATTCGTTGTAAAATTTATCGGGTGCAACAAGTCCCTAAATAGGTTCTCTTGTCTTAACTGCATTTGTTGAATTTGAAATTTGCATAAACATCCGCAGTCTAGTGATTACCAATTAGAAAAGAAATAATCAATTACAAAAGTAGATTATCAATTGTCGAACTTTCGTATTCCACAGAGATCTTGACAAGATGAAGGAAGGTATCGGCGAGAAACTCGGTGTCTTCACGTACCTGATGGTCTCTTTTATCTCATCCATCATCATTTCGTTTATTTACGGTTGGAAGTTGACACTCGTGGTGCTAAGCTGCGCTCCTATAATCGTAATAGCCACAGCGATAGTCGCAAAGGTCCAAAGTTCCTTGACCGCCCTCGAATTGTCGGCTTACGGGCAAGCTGGTAGCGTCGCGGAAGAGGTCCTTGGCGCCATAAGGACCGTCGTCGCCTTCAATGGCGAGAAGAAGGAGGTCGACAGATACGCGGAGAAGCTAATACCAGCGGAAAAAACAGGCACGAAACGTGGAATGTGGTCCGGAGTCGGCGGTGGAGTTATGTGGTTCATCATTTACCTCAGCTATGCCATCGCTTTTTGGTAAGGAATTTACGCGGCCACAATTTTTCAATGTTTTCCGCCATAATTATTTTTTTTCTATTTGAATTAACAGTAGAAGCAAGTTGAAATGACTGTTTCTCAATATTTTCCAAAAATTCTCCAATATTATTTTATAATCCCATAAAATATAAATTACCAAATCGATCATCTTATTCCTCGTTTCAAAGTTCTTATTTAATTCTAGTGTCAAATGACATTGATTGAAGTGGAATTAAACATCCTGATATTTTGAAAGATTCTTGTTATCTTCATATGTCGTTGACTTAGAAAAAAGTGGAAGACTCCAATTTTTACATCGATATATTAAAATAATTCTTCTTCAATACCTCATCATATCCATTGTCTTTCTAAATACAAGTAAAAAGGTTCAAAAAATTATCGAACTCAAAATCAAGTGTAAATCTTCCCTTAAAACTTGCCCAAGATTCCTACTACTTGAAAAAACTACCCCTTACTTTGCTATCCTCTAACAAATGTCTTTTTAATTATTGCAGGTACGGTGTTCAACTGATCCTGGACGATCGTCCAAAAGACTACAAAGAGTACACTCCAGCAGTGCTCGTAATCGTGTTCTTCGGTGTTCTCGCGGGTGCTCAAAATATGGGCCTTACGTCCCCCCATCTCGAAGCCTTTGCAGTTGCTAGAGGTTCGGCTGCTGCGATTTTCCAAGTTCTCGATCGTGTACCGGAGATCGACAGTCTTGGAAAAGGGGGCAAGAAGCTGAAATCTGTCACCGGTGAGATCGAGTTTAGGAACGTACACTTCCAGTATCCTGCCAGAAAGGATGTTAAAGTCCTTCAAGGTTTGGATCTGAAGATCAATCACGGAGAAACCGTGGCACTCGTCGGTGGATCTGGTTGCGGAAAATCAACCTGTTTGCAACTGATTCAACGACTTTATGATCCTGCGCATGGACAGGTAAATGTGTAATTTATATTCGAGAAACTTTTCATTTTATATGGAGCTTGCAGATTTTTTTATGATATTATTTTTTGACTGAATTATTCGATGATAGTATAAAGGAATTTTTTTATCATTATTTCTTTATGCAGTTAGGTGACATTTAAATAAATTATCTCCAAAATATTTTAGTGCAGTGAAAAAATATAATAACTTTGTATTACGCGAGAAGAAATATAAAAATAACTGTAAACGAAAGTATATTTTTCGCAAAGCTACTGCTAGAGGAATGTTAAAGGAAACTTTTACCGACGTTAAAAAATCCTCTGGCAAGAAAATTTCCCGCTCACTTTGACTCTTTTATATAGAGATAATTATCAGTGGAGTACGTACTTTGGAATAATTCGTAAAAATTATTTAATTAGTGAACCGTCGACGAAGTTCCCGAGAGCTCTGGCCACGGTAAAAAGAGTATTTAACTCTTTGCCTTCGTTTCCGTCCGTTCTAACGAGACTGAATTTTCATAAACAGCAAAAATTGAGTTTTAATTAATAACCTTTTATTTCTGATTTATTTCTATGGCTTTCCTTGTTATTTCGGTATCACGAGCACGTTCGCCGAGTGTATTAATTAACGGGAGTAAATTTAGACAGGAATTCACGAGATTTTTTTCACGAATGCACGCGAACGCGTAATCTACGTATTATGTAACGATTCGGGTTAATAACCTGGTACGAAGTCATGAATATCAGCCTGACATTTTTATTCTCTTGGGAATTACGTTGACGTCGAATAAACGAGCTTGCGCGCCCCACAAATTCAACGATGGAGGCGCTCTTCGGAAAATAATTTTATCACCGTCAACTTTCTTTCTCCCTCTTCCCTCTCTGTTTTTATTCTATTAAACGATCTTTCGATATAGAATTTATTAGTTTCCATGAACTCGATTTCGCGAATTCGTTGCTACAGTGGCGAAGAAAAATTTATGACAGCAGGACAATTTTATCTACTTTTTTTTTCTTCCGGTTTTCTTTTCAATGTTGAATTGTTTTTAGAAAGATTCTTCGCTCCTTTTGAATTTGAACGGATATCGAAAAAAATTGACGTTTATTCGTCAGCTTGAAAAATCGGCAAGTTTATGGTACCGATACGGGTTGCTATTCTTTATATCTCTTTGCGAACGGTGGTGTGGATTTCAGTGGAACAAACACGAAACGATATTCTACGGAGATAAACTGCCGTAAGGTTTATTCGTGAATTTTTGGTAATAAAAATTTTACGATTCTTGAATTCTGCATCCGGTTCTGCTAGCTCGGCTCTGCCAAAGATATTATTCTCGGATTTTTTGGCATCGAACTTCCAAGGTGGCCTTTCATCATTTTCAAATATATTTATATGTTTATTTTGTTAGTGTAATATAACTTACGAAACAATTGGAGTATTTCTGTTATCCACTATTGTGTGGGACGAATGGAATTTCAGTGATTGGGAAAAGTTTCCTAGATTTTCGCTTTCCATTCCAATTTTTCTTTACAGGCTACTTTTTCTTCCATACAATTTTTCTTCTCCCTACAATCTTTCCTTTTCTTTGCGATATTTTTCTCTCCTAAAAATAGTTTCATTTCCCCACGACTTCTCCTATTTGCCACAATTTTCTTTTCTTTTCAGAATTTCTTCTTACGATTTTTACCTCCCCTACAATTTTATCTTTATCCTATGATGTTTTTTCTCCTCACGATCTTTCCTTGTCCCTACAATCTGTCTTTCTCTTTGTAGTATCTTCCTCTCCTAAAAATTGTTTATTTTCCCCACGACTCCTTCTATTTGCCACAATTTTCTTTTCTTTTCAGAATTTCTTTTTACGATTTCTACCTCCCCTACAATTTTGTCTTTATCCTATGATTTTGTTTCTCCTCACAATCTTTCCTTGTCCCTACAATCTGTCTTTCTCTTTGTAATATCTTCTTCTCCTAAAAATTCTTTATTTTCCCCACGACTTCTCCTATTTGCCACAATTTTCTTTTTTCTTCAGGCAATTTTTTCTTCTCTGCACAATTTTTTCGTCTTTTCTCTACAATCTTTCCTTCACTTTGCAATATTCACCTCCCCTAAAAATAGTTTCTGTTCCCTACAACTTCTTCTATTTCCCACAATTTTATTTTCTCTTTAGAATTTCTCCATCTTACGATTTTTCCCTACAATTTTTTCTTTATCCTGCGATTTCTTTTTCTCCTCACAATCTTTCCTCTTTCCCAAATTCTTGTCTTCACTTCGTAATTTTCTTTTTACCCCACAATTTTGTCTTCTCTTCAACATTTCTTCTCCTCCTTACAACTTTTTGTTTGCTCACGATCGTTTATTTTTCTCCAACATTTTTAATCCCACAATTTCTTCATCTCACAATTGTGTCTTCTTGCACCGACAGGTAATGTTGGATGGCATGGACATATCCAAGTTGAACGTTCAGTGGCTCCGTTCGCATATCGGTGTGGTCGGCCAAGAGCCGGTGCTCTTTGACACGACGATACGGGAGAACATCCGGTACGGAAATGACAGCGTTACCGAGGAAGAGATGATCAAAGCCGCCAAGGAAGCGAACGCTCACGACTTCATCAGCAAACTGCCCGAGGTGAGTACCCGAAGACCCTTTCTCGTATTCCATTCCCGTTCATGTGGGATTTCAGTCTCGATTTTCACGTGCAGAAATCAACCATTGCAATTGATTCGGTCAGTCTTTCTACGTTTACTTTTTACCCCTTATTCTCTATTTTTCTCGCCAACCTGTCAGAAGGGAAGGGAAGATCGAGCCTACGTATGTAGGATGGAATGTCCATCGAAAATCGTTCCCTCTTTGTTTCCTGTTCCATCGATAAACCGTATGGTATCGAAAATCGATCGTGGAGATCGACTAATTAAGAATCGTACCCGCAGAACGAGATTTTCATTTTCCCTTAATTGGCCGCTTCTCGTGGAAACACCCGGGGAATACTGGAAGCTCGATTTATTGGAATTTTGTGCACGGATTTTCGTTTTTTCCTTTTATTTTTGTAAATCGCGTCCTGTTTAATTTCGTGTCGTGCGTGTAAATGAGAATATGGTGTTTTATTTTTAATGAGTTTTGCGGGAGGATTTTAGCCACGTTTTTTTTTTTTTTTATAAGACGATAGTCGATTAGTTGATCTTGAGGGTCAAATAGAGGGAAACTGTTTCAAGGAAATTGCACCGAGGGAATGGAAATTTTAATTTCCTCCTGTTAGCCACTTGCCGAAGCAATATTGAGTGTGCACATTCGCATCGTGGATTGCTTCGAAATTTTGCACTGCCACTGATTTCTCATTTTGTCATTAATGCTGCTGGCTGGAAATCAATTGTGGTCGCAGCTTAATTAAAAGCGTGCTCGCAAAAATACCTATTTACCTTCGCGTCTGGCAAATGTCTGAAAAAGCAAAATGAAGGTAGAAGATCCTGCGGAATTCTTGCATCCTGTCTAGTTTTTCTGCCCGTTTGTTCGCTGTGTCGAGGTTGAAGTTAAAAATTTTCTAGATTTCAAGCAAAAATTACTAATAGCATAACTATAGTCTATAAAAGTATTTATGTGCTCTCTATAAATAATGTTTCTTCTACCTCTCTATAACCTGATTTTTTTATCGCGCTGGAAAATAGTTTCTCGATAGCACGCTAGAAAATTTTATAATAGCAGCATTATGAAAATAGGTGAACTGCATTTAGAAGTATTCAACACTTTTTTAGTGGTGAACCGAGATACAAATATACATTCTGTTATTTTGAAAATGTAAAATTTCAAATAATTAAGGAGTCTCTTGAACTCTAATTGTACTCGTTTGGTCATTTGCCCGGTGGCACCAAAAATTTTTTAACAAATAAAACAAAGTAATCCAGATCATTCAACAAAACTTACCCCCTCTAAATCAGCACTTACCTCTAAACAAATTAAACTCTCTCATTAAAAAATTTCTTAACAAATAAAACAAAGTAACACCTGTCATTTAACAAAACCCACGGCATCTAAATTAGCTCCTATCTCCAAAGAAGTCAAACCCTCCCATTCCAAAATTTAAAAAAAAAATGAAACAAGGTAATGCGTGTCATTCAACAAAACCTACTCCCTCTAAATAAGCTCCTACCTCCAAAGAAGTTAAACTCTCTCACTAAAAAATTTCTTAACAAATAAAACAAAGTAATCCATATTATTCAACAAAACTTACCCCCTCTAAATCAGCACTTACCTCTAAACAAATTGAACTCTCTCATTAAAAAATTTCTTAACAAATAAAACACAGTAACGCATGACATTTAGCAAAACCTACCCCCAACAAATCAGCTCCTCCCTCTACAGAAATTAAACTCTTCCATTCAAAAGTTTCTTAAAAAACAAAACACCAGTAACACGTGTCATTCAACAAAACCAACCCCTCTAAAGCACATGATACTCATCGACGCAAACCTGCATTATTCCGTCAGTGACGGCACTCCGTCAGTATAAATATTGCAATACCCGGAACGGAAGCTCAGCTAACAACGTGTTAACAATAGTCTCAGGTGTGCCAGGCGATCCGCAGAATACGCGTGCAAACAGGCGATAAAACACCCGTTAAACCGTGCACGAGCAAATAACATTATCCGAGATTACGGCAGTGTCAACGATTAGGCGTTTATTACCGAATTATCGGCGAGTGAATTCGATATTCGTCGGACGGTTTCACCGTGCCTCCGTTTACGGCTGTTTCTATGTGTCTGCCTCGGCCCTACGTTTTCACGTTTCTACAAACCGATCCACGCACGTATATACGTTTCTACGTGCGTATGAGTTTTACGGATGCCATGGCACAGCCGCCACTGGAAACAAGTGGAACAGACATTTTCCAGTTTATGGAAAACAATGAACGTTTATTTTACAGAAGTGCCGCAACGCGACCCTATCCTCGTGAAATTTTATCGGGGCATTGGGAATTATTTAGTTTTGCATTCGCCGGCCAAATAACAATAAGGGCTTTTCGTTTCGATAACTAAAAGCACGTCGAACGATGAATTATATTTTATTGATATCAAATACATCCGAGTAGTCGTGGAGATTCTATCGTGCTATTATGTAACGGATTTGTAATTTTTATCATTTATCGATTCAACGTGAAGGGGTGTAATGAAAGATATTTTAAATAATTACATTTAATTCGTGAAAGAATAGAGGTATTTACTTGTGGATTTATCGAGCACACGAAGGGGACACAGCGCGACAGGTCGTTTTTGTGTTAATTAAATAATCGTTATTTCAAGCCGCAAAGCACTCGACGATTGCTTCTGTATGGCAATCGAAACGCGAACAACCCTCGATGTGTTGTGTGGTCAATACTATCGAGCAGAATACCGAGAGAAATTATTCACAACCGCTCCTTCAAATTCCCACTGGATTCGGGGGCCTTGAGAGTACCGTTGCTCTCTTACACGTTTCTACTTGTACTTCAATGAAGACTAGTCGAGAGAAAATTAATTTTAGAAATTCTGCATTCTCGATCGTTACAAATTTACCAGGTAAAAATTCAATTTATATTTAACGATATGAACTACGACACGTAATAAAATTAAAAACAATTTACATGCTACACAGGTGTTAAAAAGGTTATTCAGAAGTTAAGCATTTACTCAGACACTTTTCCCTTTCGTCAATATTGCATGTTCCCTGAATACTCTCTCAACACTCTCCACTATTAATGAATATTCTACAGCATCCATGTCCTGAAAACTTTTCCACCTCTCTTCATACACCACAAATATTTTGCCATCAAAATTGCATATTCTACCTTCTCTAAACACCTCTCGAACGTTTCATTCTATCATCCCTCTATCATCTGCCTATTTTACACTTCCATCCATTAAGGACGTTCCCAAAAAAAAAAATTTTCTTACGATCATCTTTAAAATTTATTTCTAATTTCTTGACAGTATTCTGAACACATACGAAAAATTTCCACCCATTTTGCAGTACTAAAATTAAAAATATTAGCATTTTTAATTTCTATTTGAACGCATGTTAATTTATACATATCATACTAATTCATGTAGGTTTTAGTGTCTAACAATTTTAATTGTCTTACAATTTTGTTTAAATTTCGAGAATTGGCAGATAATATTCAAGTAAATAATTTCCATACAAAATCGGTACAAGAAGCGTCATTTATTTTGTTGTAAAAAATGTTTAAAGTAAATGATAGGCCTAAAAAATATAATAAATAATAAAATACACTTTTTATATTGATAATGAATTAAATATTTATTGACTGATACTAATAAAAATGAACAAACAATTATATAAAATGATAAAAAATGTATAACTTTCGTAATGTTATCTTACCTCTCTATAACAACATTAACACTAGAACTACCAAACCAGTCAAAATGACTGGTACACAATTTTTTTAAAAAATTCTCCAAGTTTACATAAGAGTCATAGAATAAATATTCTACGTCTATATCAATAAACATAAATCATCCAATGGATCAAAGTTTCCGGCGCGCGATTCCCCCTTTCTCAAAGTACTTATTTAATTTATTAAAATATGATAGATTTGAGGCCGGTAGTTCTAATGTTAACTAACTTATATAAATTTTCAAAGTTAAACATATTTTTTGGGAGGCGGGGCAAAAGAGCGTACTGCTGGTCAACTAATTCTTACAGTACAAATGGGTAACTTATACAGGGAAAATGTATTCGTAGGTTGAAAACGTCTTTGGGAACGTCCTTAAACACTCGCATCATACATCCACAATTAAATCTCTTCCATTCCACGTATCATCTCACATTCGCCCAGCACCAAAACCTTTTTCCATCCTCCATCGTTACATCGTTATACCATTATAAGCTTAACAACGAGCTCGGAAACGTTTGTTCCAGGGATACGATAGTCCAGTCGGCGAGAGAGGCTCTCAATTGTCTGGTGGACAAAAGCAAAGGATCGCTATTGCGAGAGCACTGGTCAGAAGGCCGGCGATCCTCCTCTTGGACGAGGCTACCTCCGCATTGGATCTTCATAGCGAGGCAACCGTGCAAAGGGCCTTGGACGCCGCTTCAAAGGGCAGAACGACCGTTGTCGTGACCCATCGGTTATCGACGATCACCAATGCGGACAGGATAGTATTTATAAAGGATGGTGTAGTCGTCGAGGAAGGCACCCATGAGGAGTTACTGGCTCTTGGCAAGCATTACTATGGATTGGTCTCAGCCGATGCCACAGCCACAGCGAAAGGTAATTGGCTCACGTTGAGTATTCTCTGTTATACGATAAATTTTACGTGGTTTTGGGAAAAAAAGTAACGTTCTTCGAGGTATAATTGGATATTGTTCGGGTTTCAAGTCGTTGGAATATGGAGAATTGATTTATCGAAGGTTCAAGAGACGGGGAATAAAATAGGTTGTTGATGCTAAGTTTGGATGGAGTTTGAGGGTTTGAGTTTTAATTAACCCCTTGCCTTATGATTTCTTTTGTGACTGAACGCACAATAACTCGTTAATTTTAGGAATAATAATCTATCACTTGCCAATATATCGGTATAAGTTAATGCAATGTTAATTACTGACCTACTGATATTTTCAATTTAAGAGTTTTTTGAAAACTGAAAGAATTTTCTATTCAAAGGCAAGGGGTTAATTCGGACGAAAGATTTTTTTATCAAGGGTTGAGATATTTTGGAGACTTCATGAAGGTGTTTTATTGAGAGGGAATTGTTTTTTGGTGAAAATAGCAAAGGCAACGGCATCAGCTGCGAAAACTGTCACTGCCGCCATACCTCAGAAACCGAAACCACCATTGAAGAAACAATTCTCAACTCTATCCATGCACTCGCATCGACTCTCTCTCGCTGGTGCTTCTGAGATTTCTGAAGACGCATTGGACGAACACGAGAGGCCATACGAAGCACCGATGATGAGGATATTTGGATTGAACAAACCAGAGTGGCCTTTCAACATAATCGGTTAGTAAACAATCAAGAAATCACCCTTATTCATGCATTCGACCATTCTTCTTCCATGATACCAACAAAATACTATCCACAAATTTAGGATGCCTCGCAGCAGCAACAGTAGGCGCCTCTTTCCCAGCCTTTGCCGTTCTCTTCGGTGAAGTCTACTACGTTTTGGGTCTCCAAGACGAGGACGAAGTCCGTCGTCAAACGGTCAATTTCTCCATTCTCTTCCTCATCGTCGGTATCGTCACCGGTATCGGTACTTTCCTTCAAATGTACATGTTCGGTCTAGCCGGTGTTCGTATGACAACCAGAATACGAAGAATGGCATTCGAGGCTATGCTGAGACAAGAAATGGGTTGGTACGACGAAGAAACCAACAGTGTCGGTGCACTCTGCGCAAGGTTGTCCTCGGACGCCGGCGCAGTTCAAGGTGCTACCGGAAGTCGTATCGGTGCCATTCTTCAAGCCATGTCAACACTCGTCCTTGGAATTGGTGTCTCGATGTACTTCACGTGGAAAATGACGTTGGTCTCCGTGGTCTCGATTCCTCTCGTTCTCGGTGCCGTCTTCTTCGAGGCGAGAGTTATGAGCGGTCAGGGTTTACAGGAGAAGAAGAAGATGGAAGCAGCGACGAGAATCGCGATCGAGGCGATTTCGAATATAAGAACGGTCGCTAGTCTTGGCAAGGAAGAAGCCTTTCTTCAACGATATTGCGTCGAGCTCGAGCACGTCGCCAAGGCGACCAGGATCAGGAACAGGTTAAGAGGATTGGTCTTCTCGTGTGGACAGACTACACCGTTCTTTGGATACGCTCTCAGCCTTTATTACGGTGGTTCTCTCGTAGCCACGGAGGGCTTGAGCTACCAGGATGTGATTAAGGTGTCCGAGGCGCTGATCTTCGGGTCTTGGATGCTTGGACAGGCGCTTGCCTTTGCGCCTAACTTTAATACCGCAAAGATATCTGCAGGAAGGATATTCAGACTGCTCGACAGGGTTCCTGAGATCACCTCGCCACCGGGGTCGGACGGAAAGGATTTGGATTGGGTGAGTGTCGAATCGTTGTATCGTTCGACAACCTCAAGAAGTCTCCTGAGTGGCGGAGCTTCTCGCTAAATACCCCCTATTCGCACCATTTTTTTTTATTTAATCCACCCTGCTCAGCCTCCTGAAGGAGGCACTTGACAAAGTCGTAACATTGAAATATCTTTATGACGCCTGGCGAATCAGATCCTGCCGAAACAGGCCTACCTCCGAGGAGACTTCTTGAGGTTGTCCGTTATACCTTTTTGCAATGATATTAGCATTGGTTTTAAATTTTAATACGGTTTTGTCTCGTGCTGCAAAGGTGATGTTTTTTAATGGAGTTTGAGAATATTTTTATATATTTTTATCCGCTGTGTGGAATTTTTTAAATGATTTATTTTAATGTTACTTTGTCTTTGTGACGAGGATCTTTTGAAAGGATCAGTGGATTGTTTATTTTATATTTGGGGAGGTTTTGTTAGGTGAGGAAGATTAAGATATGGAATTCATGTCAAATGTTAATGTGCTGGTGGTTGTCGAAGGTCTAACAAACGTTAACATCGTTGGACAACATTGCAAGTAGCTTTGAACGGTACGGTGTTCGCTTGTCCTTGCTCTGTATGGTTTTCGTAATACAGCAAACCATTGGAGTCCCTTCGTAAACGATACACGATCCATTAGAAATTTATGACATGCCGATAGCAAAGCCCCAGGCGGCGCGTGTTAATTACGCTCGAAACGACGAGTTTGGTTTGATTTCGCTACTGACGACAGACCGGACAGATGTCCGAGGCGTTTAATGAAGCGATACCAATAGACGGGTTTGATACGAACTCAGTTTATTGAGCGTATTACTATTTCAATTGAACAAAAAATTTACAGACAGCTTGTGTTCTATTCGTATCTTTTTATTACGGTATCGAAAATTATACATTATCTGTAACATGTATATTTTTTTTTTATATTTCAGAAAGCTGATGGACTCGTACAGTTCACGAAAACTGAATTCCATTATCCAACGAGACCGGAAATGCAGATACTTCAAGGAATGAATCTAATAGTGAAGCCAGGTCAAATGGTAGCCCTGGTGGGCCAAAGTGGATGCGGAAAGTCAACTTGCATTCAACTACTGCAACGCTTGTACGATCCGCTTTCCGGCACGGTGACGTTGGATCGTCGTGACATCTCCTCGATTTCTCTGCCAGGTCTCAGAGCACAACTCGGTGTGGTAGGCCAAGAACCTGTGCTCTTCGACAGGACCATCGCCGAGAATATCGCTTACGGTGACAACGCGCGCAAAGTGACGATGGATGAGATCGTTGAAGCCGCCAAGAAGGCCAACATCCACAGCTTCGTCTGCTCTCTACCACTAGTGAGTGTTTTTAAAATGAATTTAATTAAATTTCCTCCCCTTGATTTGGTAATATAAATTAATTGATGTCTCGATAAAATTGTGTGCATTGGGGGATGATAATTCATTTTGATAATTAAAGATCGTCCATTTAGTTTGCAAGGTTCAGTGATGATTAACGTAGACGTTCAGTTTCGTGTAGACCTACGCCATTTTGGTGCACGCGTTCACTCGAATAATTGGAAATGTTTTTAACGTGATAAATCTAAACCACGAGTAGTAAGAATGTTCGAGAGGAATTTAAGTAAATTTTCTCCCTTTCTTTTGGCAAAATGTAAATTGATGAATGTTTGGATAAAATGGGGTACATTGAGGGATGAAAATTCATTTCGGTGACTAAAGGTTGTTCATTTAGTTTGCAAGGTTCAGTGATGATTAACGTAGACGTTCATTTTTGTGTAGACCTACGCCAGTTTGGTGCACGCGTTCCGTCGAATAATTGCAAATGTTTTTAACGTGATAAATCTAAACCACGAGTAGTAAGAATTTTCGAGAGGATTTTAAGTAAATTTTCTCCCTTTCTTCTGATAAAATGCAAGTTGATCGATGTCTGGATAAAATAGTGCTCACTGGGGGGATGATAATTTATTTCGGTGATTAAAGATCGACCATTCACGTTGCAAGGTTCATTTCCAATTGACGTAGACACTCAGCTTTGTATAGAACTACGCCATTTTGGTTCGCACGTTTATGCAAATAATCGGAAACGTTTTTAAGGTGACAAATCTAAATCAGAACATGTTTCTTCTGATTCCAGGGGTACGAAACTAGGTTAGGATCTAAGGGTACGCAACTCTCCGGAGGGCAGAAGCAGCGTATAGCAATAGCACGTGCTTTAGTGAGGAATCCTCGAGTTCTTTTGTTGGACGAAGCTACTTCAGCCCTCGACACTCACAGCGAGAAGGTAAGACGATTACAATTGCAATTGTGTATAATTGTAATACCCCATAATTACATTCCACCTATAATCTCTTCAATTTCACCAAAACACGATCATAATTTCGACATCCAACTATTTGAAAAACAAGTTTACTATGTTCGCAAATATTTATCACAACGTTGATTCCGTTTAAATGTAAAACTACCCCTTCATCTTGTACGTGGTAAAAGTGGCTCCCTTGGAAAGTTCTTCTCGCGCGAAAAGTCCCGACGATATTTTAAGCGTTTGACTGTTGCTGGAGGCGTCGCGAATAATTTCCGCGGAAAGGCATGAAAAGAAGAAAGTCCCGGTGAAATCAGTTTGAAGTAGTCGTTGCACATTCAGTCAGACAATAATGGGAGAGTGGGAGTTGCAGTTTCTTTTAACTGGAAAACAACGCCTTCTGAGAAGCTGAAGGAGCGGAATGAATTCCCCGCGGGACAAAAGGCCTGCATTCAACTTCAGCTGGGTATTGTGTTATACCCTCTGCGAATTAACAGTCTTATAATCCCTCGTGCGACGTCGGAAGACGGCGGCTTTAAAGCGGCAACGTTAGATTATGAGATTTACCGCGATCCGAGTGAATTTCATTGAAAATTCACGAGTACAATAGATCCTCCGTGGGCTTATTTACGAACGATCGTGTCTATCGAGAGTTTCATACAATTCTCAATTTTAAATTGCTGCTATTTCATTTTATTGATGGTATTGCATCGATGGAAAAATTAGAAAAATCGCCATTGTCGAAGTAAATTACCTTTCTATTGATACTTCATTTTTTAGATTATCAGAAACTCATGGAATTTTCAAAATTATTAGTATCCATTAACACTAAAAATATCTACGTTATACCTACTGAAATTTAGATACTTAATAACTACTGTAGACAAAGAGAAATGAAGAGGCGGTAAAGATGATTAATTAATTAATTTAGTATTTATAAAATAGAGGTGGAATATTTATTTTACGCCTAGCCTATCAATTTAAATAATTTCTAGAAAAAAGTTGAGACCGGTTTTCTGATCGGCTTGGTAGGTTTAGTGTTAATAAGGTATAAATTTAATTTTCATATCAGCCTGCGATGACATCTTTCAATATTCAAGCTAACCACCTTTCATGGTTTTAAACTAATGTTAATTTCCTTCCGCGCTAACTTTTACACCTAAAAAAGCCTCTGTCAATTAAAACATTATAACAAATAAAACATTTTCCAATACTCCATGTGGCTGATTCTCAAAAACGAAAATTGAAGTCATAAACTTTGAAACAAATTGTTCTAAGCCATCCAGCCATATCGAGTGATCAAACGAGCGTGTAGAATTCGAAACGATTACTTTTTCACGGATAATTTGTTTCCCTCGTAACTTTGTTAGGTTTTCGTGCGAAAAAGGGACGGTCTGTTGAATTATTATGAAACGTTGGTGTTATTTTAGCGTAGAAACTAGGATTAGGAAGTTAGGCTATCCGGTAGAGCGTAGAATCAGCCGTGCTCGCCAATGTAAACTACTGTGTGCAGTGTTACGAGTACGAGGAGTGATGAATATTAATGGATCCAGATGGATTTTAATGAACAATACAAGCAAAGAGTGTAAGCCGACGCCGGTGGAAAAGATCGCAGCCGGTTTACGGCTGTGTTACGCGAACGAAATGGATGTAATTTGCATGTCAAATTTTTGGAGCCCGTTAAAATTCATGCTATGCCACGAAAAGATCGAATATATTAATTTAACTTTTGATTTTTTCTACGAAACGACAAAGTTTTCTCATCGCGTGTAATTACGCCTTTTGAAGTAACCTGGTTACAGGAGGGATCTGGGAAATATTTTGAAAAATCTCTTTGTTTTATCCTCCTTTTGGACAGCACAATGTTGGGAAATTTATTTATTTTCTTTGTCATTTTTCCTTCGGGTTATAAAGATCTTCTTATTGTGGAATTGCTATTTTTTAAATGTAACTCTATTCGTGATGAATGTGGGGAATATTTGAAAATGTGGAGACATTTTTGAAGCAATTTGCTAGCGTGAATTTTCAGTTGTTTCTCAATTGATTGTTACATTTGCAGTATCTCACTTTTATTGTAGAAGTCGCTAAATTATTGAATAGGTGACTTAACTCATAATTTTTTTCACCAAACCTGAAGACTTTTCCCTGACGAAGTAACCTATTTTAACCTAAACCGATTAAGTGCAGATGTATGAAATATTTCCAAATATCCCTCCTTTTTTTAAATTTATTTATATTATAGAATATGGAGATGTTAGGAAATCAACCTCGGGGTATCAATTTTCCGTCCTGTCGCAATTGATTATTCCATTTGCGGTGTCTCCCTCTCGCTCTCGAAATCGCCAACAATCGATGACAATGCCATCAATAGTATTATCTATGCCAACAATCGGAAATACTCGGCTTAGCGAGCATCCAATTGTTGTTGCCCGGTCAGGAAACGGGGCTCGCCGGCAGAATGAATTTCGCCGGCAATATTGTTTCGCGACTGCCTACGATCCGCGTGTTTTGCCCTTTGTTGGGCTCATGGGATAGCAAAAAAATAGAGAGGGATGCTTACATTTGATCAGGAAAGCCCGTTATCCGCGAAACGGATTTTTTCTCCACCCTATGCCGAATTAAGTACAGTTCATTCGTTTAATGACTATCAGACAAATCGAATGAATTTTCAGTTTGTTCTTCCGTCGTTCGATTTTCTTGACATAAACATCTTTATTTATAATAGGTGCATTGTTTTTTTGCAATTTGTTAGATATTATGGAAAGCGAGGGATCGCAGCTGACAGAAATATAAAGTTGTCTGATAAAAGGACGTCTGTTTTCACTTTTTATTTCATTTCAGCTATCTCCTTTAACGCTTGATTTATTAAAAGTAATCAAATTTGCGGTTTTTAAATTTGTTGTTAATTTATAATATTTGTAAAGATACAGTTTTACAGAATTTGTATGTAAATTTTGCAAAGAGGTGACTAAGTCAATTTAATTTTCTCCAAATTTATTGAATTAGTCGTTGATAGTTCAGGTATCAATACTTTGAAGAAAAAAAGGAATTAAAAATTATATAAAGGCAAGTTGAATTTGCGGATACTGGTTTATAATTTAGAGATTTTAATACCTCAAAGTATACAGCCATTGTGATAAAACTTACGACACCTTGGTGAAGATATTGACGTAGTAAGCACATTATTTTATAGATTGCATTAACTTAACGCCAGCTGCTTTACGATAGTAGAATAACATTGCATTAATCTCTATTGTAATATCGAGTCATGCTCGTCGCGTAAATTAAGGTGAATTAATGCCAAGTCCTTGTACGTGCACCGAACCGTTTTGAAAGACGCAGTGCGGTTTAAATCTACTAAATTATTTTAACGTTATTATTCTTATCTGAATATGTATGACAATTTTCCGTCACCCAATTCCTATTATTTGCAGTGTGCATTAAGGTCACCGTTTAATTTTACACTTTACTCAGATATCAAAGAAAACAAAAGACAAAGAGTTGCTACAGAGCTCACCTAAAACAATAAGTCCTAAATAAACCGATTAAAGAAGTTAACTTCAGAAAAATACAAAAAAACAATTAATGCAATGTCGAACATTCAAGAAGTAATTGCCACAATTTTATAACACTGTGGTGGATCTAAAAGGCTTCAACTTCGAAATAATTCAGGAAGCTCGAAATCCTCATCGTTTTCAAAAATTTGTTCTGAATCATCATTCAATACATGACTATTTGAAGTATGAATATTTGAAATATAATAATATCTGAAATATGAACATTTGGAATGAAGTAACATTTGAAATTTAATAATATTTGAAGTATGAAAATGTGAAATATAATAATATCTGAAATATGAACATTTGGAATGAAGTAACATTTGAAATTTAATAATATTTGAAGTAGGAAAATTTGAAATATAATAATATCTGAAATATGAACATTTGGAATAAAGTAATATTTGAAATTTAATAATATTTGAAATAGGAAAATTTGAAATATAATATTTCAAAATGGTACCAGCACTCTTCTCCTTTTATTGAGCTATTTGCATATTTAATTCTATTTGTATTGCCAAAAATGGACTGGTACCGCGTTCAAATAACAACTCATATCATTATTTCCGCAGTTCTACATTCACCACCCCTCTGCACCCCAATACAAATACCCTCAGAACCCAAAATCAAGTTACAAACCAACATCATCAATTTGTTCCATCAGAACTCATATCTTCCCATCATCGTTCTCTCAACCATTACTCTAATATCTCTTCCATCGTTAAGAAGCAAGAATTCCATCCAAGAAACATCTCAATACCCATTTCCTTAATTGTATGCCCACAGATCGTCCAGGCAGCCCTCGACAAAGCGAAGGAGGGCAGAACGTGCATCACTATAGCCCACCGTTTGGCCACCATAAGGAACGCGGACGTGATCTGCGTGGTTGAGAAGGGCGTCGTCGCCGAGATGGGCACTCACGATGACCTAATAGCAGCCGATGGCCTCTATGCTCATCTGCACGCCCTTCAGGAGGCCGCCATGGAGTAGATTCCCTCCCACCGATAGGATCTCCTTTTTCGCGCGGCCTCAGTCCGGGCGGGATGCTTTCCCGATGCTCAAATCGCGAGCATGGGAAGTTAGTTATAAAGAGGAATTAATTTTAAGTAAAAAGAAAAAGTGGAAATTAGGAAAATAGCTCGTGGCAAGAGAAAACGACATCGCGCGAGCCGGAGGAATTATCGTGTCGATCAAAGTTATTGAAAAGATGAAGCGGATGATCAACGATTTTTCAATTCTTGTTAGACGTTATATCGTGTTATACTCGTAGCAGTATGGTTCGATTGTGGAATCGTTTATTGTCTTATAGAATATATTTCATTCTTTTTCCCTTCGAGGAAGGTCAGTTGAGGAGAAGAACTCGGTGGGAGGAATAATCTTTCGCGATGTATCAACTGTCTTCCTTTCTTCCATTTTGTATGATCCCTACGAATTTTCTGTCTTAGGGACTTTATCGGTCTTGGAAGGGCTCCTTTCAAGGGATGCACTTTCATGATATTCGTTCTCTCTGCAGATACGAAAAATACTTTCTGATATGTGGTCGTCGAACGATACGATTTCATCGGGTGCTTTTTTTTCCACCCTCGTACTTCTCTTCTTTTGCTTTCCGATAAAATCGAACCTCTCACGTCGAGTGACGTTTATCGAACGTACAAATCTTGCCGATGATGGCCACGTTAGATTACTATTATTATACTTCGCTAGTTCTTATGCCATTATGATCTCGCCTTCTCGAAATATCGCGGTATCCTCGATGCTACGACAGGCGCTAATCGCGTTCCATTTGCGTACAATTCGCGTTTGATTCCACGAACGACGAGTACCTACTTTGGAAATGAAGAATTCTCAAAACGAAGAGAAACGTAGTAGCCGTGTATCACGCAATTCCATAATCCTCCGACAGGATCAAAGCAATCGATCATTCGAAATCAATCACACTAGACAAATGCGTTCAAATGATTCTCACGATTGGAAAAAAAAATCAATCAAACGCAGGACAAATATAAACTTTCAACAAGAAAATCGTATCTTTCTCTTAATTATTATAAAAACAAAAAAAAAATGGTTAACTTCCATACGCAATGCAGAGGAATATAAAAGAATTCCTCCGGTTTGACGATGATCCAGTGTCCCTGTAACTGGAGAACGTCGACATCCCGCGGAATTATATTTCGTCTCTTATTCGTATTTTTCTACCTAACTTCGTTCGCGAGGGTTGATCAACCGAGCGAAAAAAAAAAGAATGAAATAAGTCATGCGAAGGGGGACAGGTGTTCTCAAGGACGACACGGAGAAGGACGGTAAGGGTGTCCTTCCGCCAGTAGCAGGGATGTCTAACGACTCCCCATGAAAAATGTATGAGTATTTCTCCCGATATAGACAATTGCTCTTACTTTCCTTCTCTTGCCTTTAGACCTAGTGAAATTTACTTTTTTTCTTTCTTCTTCCTTCATCCTCCTTCTCTAACTTCTTTTCTTCCATCCTGTCTGCTTTTCTTCCTTCTTCATCCCCGCCTGCTTCACCCCAAGAAGAGGCATCGTTCGCTTGGTTTCTCTTGAAATATAACGAATTCATCCGTATGGCGAAAACGTCGGCTACAGAGAATCCAAGGGATGAAGTAATAAATCGTTTCCACCCTCTTCCCTCTTGTGCCTTAATAATCGCATGCCAGCAGGAGTCTTCGTTCATGGCGAAGGAAACATTAAATAATCGAGGTGGAATTAAAGGAAGAACTCGTAGGACGAACAGGGACTCGTGTCGAGTTAACCCTCGAAAAAAAGGGACGAAGAGAGGAGGAAGAGAAAAAAAATGTGACAATTTCAGCCGATAGGAGAATCAAGTGATTTTTCATCTGTCACCGTTCGTAAAGAATTACGGAGACATTTTTTTTTAATTTAATCAAAAATATTTTTCTTCCGATTTTCCCTCTGGAGGGTTGGAAGTATTTTAGAGAAATCTAAGGATTTTCTTATCGGCAATTATGAGATGACGTTTTAACGAATTCGTGCCTTCTTCTGTGGACCTAATTAATGATGTGGTTCGTCTCAAAATTACTGTGAACTTTGTAGTTCGGATACGATGCGAGAGACGAAGAAAAATTATGAGAATCGTTTTTCTTAAACGTGCCTTTCCCTCGTCGCCCTTTTTATCGATGTTTTCGACGGTGAGAAATTCTCTGTTCAATTAATCCTTAAATATCATTACAGTCTTACAGTCACTACGGTCTTTTACGTTGCCAAAGTTTCAACGATAAAAGGGACATTTAATTACTTTGAAGTAAATACAAGCTACAACTAAATTCAAGTCGATTCTCAAGAGAATATCAAAATAACAGTATTTTCCTGTTTGTTTCAAGTATACTTAATAAACTGAAGCAAAGTACTTAATTATCCTAATGCGGTATGAAAGAGACCCTGATAAATCTCCGATAAAACTTCCCTATTTATTAATGAGCCGAAGAAATACCAATTTATTCTCAAATAAAATCAATATCGGTCGAAACCTGATAATATCGCCTGTCTACTCAAAAAAAAAAAAAAAAAAAGCAGTGGGAGGAGAAACGAGCCGATGAGAGGCATCGGTGACTTTTTAATATTCAATCTAGCGGCAGTAAAAATTTAAACGTTTTTCACAAAAATGCATCAAATATTTCAATGTTCCCGATGTCAGCCCATTGTTTCTCTCTCTATTCGATCAGATATAAATAAACCCAATAAAAAAAAATGATAAAACATGATAAAAAAAAAGAGTCACGATAATAACGAGACATCGGATAACAAACCGAGCGTACAATTTCGACATTTTCGTCGTCTCGTTTTCGCGCGAGTGTTTCTGCGAAAAATCACGCGATACGTTCTGTTTCCTCGCGCGCGATTTCGGTGCTCGATACTATCGAATGATCGATTCAGCGGGAAATTGCGCCAAAAATTAGCCGTCTGCAATTTTCCGTCGACAGTTCGACGAGTCATTCGTGTGCTCGAGTTAATCGCAATTTGACGTGTAAAATCGCAGGGAAATTTACCGATTGAACGGGCAAGTATTTTGCACCGAAGTTATCCTATTTTTACCGATGGAAACATTAAAAGATATCGAGCACCGAAAGAGAAATGTTAAAACTTGAAGGAAAAATGAAAAGAAAATAAGTTAAGGCGTCATTAAGACTAAGGCTGCGGCCGTTGTAACTTAAGGATGAGAAAGTGAGGGAGAGAGAGAGAGGGAGAGAAAGTGAGAGAGATCTTAAAACGGAAACGAGTGTTCCTCGATTCCGTTGTGCGAGATGAAAGAAAAAGTGTGTCTTTTGCAAAAATGTTTTTTCATATTATCGAGCGTGACGGATTGTTGTTTTACAGTGATACTAGGCAGTATGAACGACAAACGGAAGTATTACTTACATTTTTTTTTGGTTATAATAAAGACAAGACAGCCTGTACTACTGTCGTGTAACGAAGACGAGAAAATAAAGTTCAAAATATAGCGAAGAGAAAAAGAGACACGTAGAAGTCAATGGAAACCACGTTGATTTTGTATTGCAGTGACAAAATTGACACGGTTAACTCACCCCCTCGATTCCTCCCTCTCCACCGGTTTCATTTTCATCGATCCGTCTTGCTTTCCTGTCCTGTATTTCACGAAACCCGAAAGTTTATTCGACGTGTATCAATTTATTTCTATTAGTATCATTCGTCCCTTTTTATTTTTTCAAAAAAAGAAGAAAAGAAAACAAATACTTTGGAAGAGAAACCGTGGTGACTGAACTCTTTCTTAAATTTAGAAATACTCTTTATTTGTGGATCTAAGTAAAAAGAAAGAGTAAAACGGAGAAAATGTTGAATAAATTAGATAAAATTATAAACTAATACCGTCAATTTATATGTTTGACTTCATATTTTCCCGTTTCGGAAATTAATCGTTCCGCGAGGACGAAGGATCGTCAAATTTCTTCGTTTTTTTCATCGATGAAGTCGAGGACAATGGAAGTGCATATAAGGGGTAAAATCGATGCAACTCGCCGATCTTCGTTTCTCCTTCCGGTCTCTTTCCCCGCTGTCCACGGAGGGATTAATTAATCCACCGGGAATGGCTTTCAGAAATTTCAATGGAACATCCGATGGTGCTTGGACAGGGCGAAGCGCGAACGGTCTTTCGAAAATTGAGAATAATAAACGAAAAGGAAAAGAAACCGGGTGGAAAAGTCGGGGGAAAGATTCTTCGATAAACTTTTAATTAGAAAACTGTGTATACTTTAGCTGTACTTCTAGAAATTTATCTGCCCGTTATTTCAGACGGGATAAAAAAGAGGAAGATGAGAAACCATCGCGCGATTTTAAATCAAAAACATCCTCATCCGTTTCTTGGAAATGTTTTTCCGACTTGGTTTATGTCTTTTGGTGTAAACGTGAAAAAAACTCCCTTAAGACACGCATCCCCGGAGGCACACGTGCCATCAATGCCGCAAGGAGAGGAATACCTTGAACTTTGACCTTTCACGGGTATAAATAATTAGAATTATAAATCATGGTTATTATAGATACAGAGATTGGAACAATTAAGTTTGTCATTTGATGACAAAATGTTCAATACGAACTGTGATGGTATATTTCGCACAGGAGATTTTTCATTAATATTTAATTAATCATTTTCTCACTAATTTGAGAGCTAGCTACAAAATTGACCATAATGGTTAAACTTGAAAGCTAAATAGGAATGATCCCAGGACAACAATTCAAAAGTCGTTACGATGAACGGATCGAATAACCCCTCCACTCCATCCCTCTTTTAGTGCCAGCGTAACACGACAAAGGGGGTGACGATAGAACGATGCAACAGCCGATGCAACAAAGTGAATATAAAGTTCGATAAAAAGGAAGAGGACAAAGTGCGAGGAAATTTGCAAAGTTAAAGAGAGTGAGCGGCAGGGGAGTTTTTACGGGAACTATACAAAATCGACGTAAAAGTGAATACGTTCGGCGTGCTGCTGTAAGAGTGGCGAAGAACGAAGGGGATGACAAAGGCCGACCGCGGATGTTATCGACGAACAAAGAGAGAGTGAGAGAAAGAGAAAGAGAGAGAGGCAGAGGGGTAAGCTTGCAAGAGACCGAAGAAGTTTCCAACGACGAAGGGAGGCTGATTTATTGCAAGCCCGCGAAGAAAATCGGCTCCGCTGGGAAGGGCTGAGAGAGTGGATGTTCTACCACCAGGTGTCTGTAGCACCGGCAAGCTTTCGAGTCTGTGAAATTATTTTCCAGTTTATACACTTTCTCTCTCTCTCTCTCTCTCTCTCTCTCTTTCAAGCTGTGTAACATACCACCAGGAAATATGGCACGGGAGGGATGAAATGACGCGCGTCTTAATTGTCGGAGGCACGCAGCTTTCGCGCGAGTTGAAAGTTACCTGAAAGGTGTTAATTAAGCGAGACGTAGATCGTCATTAGCGCCCTTGGAAATCCGATTAATACTGTCAGGTAGTAAAGCGGTGCTTCAGTTTTTATCGCTTATTCCACCGGTTGAAATCTCGTAGATGCACGAAGGGGTGAATTCTCGAGACGGTACATACGCGTGTTCGTGCAATAGAGTCGTTTTAATTCAACATCGAAATGCAACCTCGACGTTACTCTGAAAATGACGAATGAGTCTAGTGGTAAAAGCTCGTTATATATCGTATTTTTAAATTACTTCGGAGTAAAGTAATCACTGTAATCGCCAACGTTTCACCATCCCCCTTGACAGGAGGGTCGATGAAAACTTACGTCGTTCTCGACGAAGGAAACGCATGATACTTTTAATAATTTTCCAAGTGTATATGTAATCTTTTAAAAAAAGATTTTTATACATGAAAAACAAGTCCTCATCAAGAGTGGCGAAATTGACTGATTATTAATACATATAATATTTCGGCAAATAGATAAAAAGACTTACAACTAGATAGATAGATAGATAGATTTAGAGGGAGAGAGGGAAAGGTAAATAAATAAAAAGACAAATTGATACATAATAACTTTTTATTAAATAAAGAAACAAACAATAGGTACAATACAAAAAAAAGTTCAATAGAAAACAGTCGCCAATGATATTTCCTATCAAAACCCAAAAAGCATGTATTTCGATTTAATCTAAAAACGGCATTAACATCCCCCACAGTGTCGAGCACACAAACGTTCCAATTCCATTACTCCCTGAATTTCCCTCTGGAAGTTTGACGTTTATTCGACGATCGATAGAACGCACATTCTCGCTAAACGTTCTCGATAGTATTGTTAGTTCGAAACGAGAAACGATTTGCCCTAATGAAACCGAAGCTTGCGACGAACGAACGAAAAGAATTTGCATTCGACGTTACGTCGCGGGGGTTGTTACGCTTAAGTGCAACGGAACGACTTCGAGAGCTACGGAGTCATTTTAATCCGGTGAGTTGGTGACGATTAGCATTCACCGAGCTACCTCGCTCTTTGTTGTACAGACCGGTGTAGGGTGGTTGGAAAGGGGTTGGTGGACTTTCACGGGGACTCGTGGGTCGTGCCAAGTAGGTAACTGCGGCGGGTTGAAGTAGACAGCTAAGTAGACAGGCAAGTAGACGGAGAGAAGGACGGTTGGGGAGAAACGGTGCGAAGAAGATGCAGAAAGTGTTGGACGGGGTTGAATTCCAAGGATCTGCTTCCACAGATTTTTTTTTTATGCACTGTCGTTAGCTGTGATGTTATTGGTTGGATTCAAGATGCTGGATTGGTCTCTCCCTTTATTATGGGACTTTTTGCAATCCTTTTTCTAATAGAAATACCTTAGAATTCCTACTCAAGGGATGAAATGGCAAACTGCAGGTCTTAGGCGAAAAGAACATAATCAAATTCAGAAAAATAGGAAAATCGAAAAAGTTGAAACTTTGTATTAAATTAGTCAAATGCGGCTGAAAAAAATCAAACAAAAATCTCCAGTCTCTGCTCAGAGACAATACTTTTCACATTTATTTATTCATTCCCTCCACCGTTTCTCTTCCACCATATTTTCAATCATCCCTACCGAAATGTCAGAAAGCAAACCGATTCCGTTTCAAAATGCAAACTAAATTCTTTACAAAATCTATTTGCAAATAAGACAGACAAGTCTGCAAAGCGTGAAAGCGGAAGAGGACTTTAAAGAGGCACCAAGAGGACGAGCGTGAAAGGGATGAGAGAGTGCAACATCACAGGATGACGTTGCGTGTGCGACGCACTGTGCAACCCGAGGCGCATATAAATCAGCATAAATTGCAATGCAGGATTCCGTAGTCGGTATGCGTACGCCAGTGCATCGTGGGTTACGCGTTTAGTCCGCTTGTACGCGTTGCGTTTGTACATACATCGAGCCCTGCATCCAGCTGGGACGTTTGCACAGAGCAGTGCATCCCCTGTGTGCATCCGCGAGATACGAGGAAAAGACAATTTCACGAGACAGGTCGCGTCTCGTAAAATTCACTGTCGGTTCGTACACTTTTTCCAGGTGAAAGCAAGCATGGTTTTTAGGTTCTGAAATGAAAGTCGCGTTACCAGTGGCGAATGGAGGGAATGAGGGATGAAAGTTAGGGGTTGTTGCAATTTTTAGGATGAAGGTGCTTGGCACATTTACTGGTGCTACGTTGGAAGGGTTGAAGTGATCGGTATTTCTTGGAGTTTAGATTTTGGATTGAATTTTGAGGATTTAGAATGTGGGATGTGCGCACGTGAGGGGATGGAGATTTTGTTTTGAGTTGTTGCAGTTAAATAATTGGGAGCTATTAGAAAAGACAAGATGACAAAGAGTTCTAAGACTTTCTGATGTATCTACTATAGTCTACGTTATTAGGGTGTAGGCAGCCATTTTTTAATTTTTACTTAATTTAATTTAATTTAATTATTAAAATTGATTTCTTTATCTATTTCTAGTCCTGCTAGTATTAGTCAATGTTAGAATGTGGCAAAATGTATCACATAATTTAATTAATGCCAACCTGATAATTTTTAATACAAGTTGGCGGAAATAAATACACAAGTAACAAAAGAATTCTGCTATGCCAAAAAAATATATTCGCATGGATCAAGCTTGCAAGGTTAAAAATAAATTGACAAAAGGCAGGCCGAGTTCTCGCGAGATTAAAAAATAAATTTGGGAACGGCGAGATGAGTTGCACCGGGTTAAATCAGCCGAGACCTTTTTCGCCAGGCAGAGGCTCGGTGCAAACCCTTTTAAGGGTCGCCGGTGAATCAACGTTCGCGGAGTTTGGTTCGAGTTGGCAGTTTTCAAGGGAGTTTCACGACCTGACATCAGGGATTTCCATTTTCCAACGTGGATCGCGAGCTGCGAGAGCCACGTCGTGGACTTTTCGCATTCTTGTCAAGCTACGCTGCTCTCGCAGATTTCACCGTTCAGTTTTTTTTACCTTGCAATCCGACACCTTTTTGCCGAATTCTCTCGTTCCCGACATTTAAACGCGCTCAACGTTAAAATACTTGGAATGAAATACCAACAGGTTCCTGGACGTTATTGTAGAGGAATTGCACTTTCTAGTTACGAAATAATACGTCGATGCTCCGTTCCGAACCGTGAGCAATATAAATTCCTTCACAGATAATTTCCTCATTAAACAATTCCGCCTTTTTTATATAACAAAGTATTTTACCAAATGAAACTCAATTGGTAAGAAACAATAAAAAATTCACCGATTGCAAATATCTGATAGGTCCAATACTAAAAATAAAATTTTATACTCTTCTAATAATTTATTAAAAATTTCTAATTTGATCCATGACAGAAAAAAATATTTTTCCTGCAACAATCTCTTCTGTTATCTTAAAAATTTTCTGAAAATGAGCAGTATGCCAAATAGAATTTAAATACTTGAGATTTTAGCCGTGTGGAATTTCTAAGAGCAATTCAAAAGTATAAAAAATATTCCCTTTCGTGGAGGTCCTTGTTTCGTTACTCGTCCTACGAGGGAAAAGTCCTCCGATAAATCTGGCCCTTCATCGGTTATTTATCACCTCGGCTGGAGATAGAAAAATATCTAAATGTCGATTACACGCGCCACGCCGAGACGGAATTCATTGAATTCGCGTCTGGCACAAGCGAAGGAGACGAATTTGATGGAAATTGCATACAGCGGGCAGAAGAGGCTGCTGCATAGGAGAATTTACGAGGCTGCGCCTCGATCCAGATGCGAGCTCGTAATTCTTGGGATCTGGTTCGAGGACCCTGGCACATCCAGAACTGGACCTGTTAAAGTACGATGGATAAAAACGATACAGAGTTTTTATTCCACGGTGGAACGTTGAACCTGCTATTTGAACTTTGACGTTTATTCACGCAGATGTTAGACACTAATGTTTTTCGAATAGAAAGTAAAGAAAAAGGCCTACGTGTTTTTAGATTCGTTGGAAGCGATCGTAATGAGTGACAATAATAGTTTTTGGAAGATTTGAACTGTTGACATTAAGATAGAATTGTGTAAGAAACATTGGGAATTATTTTGGATTTTTTTGATGAGCTGGAAAGAGTTTATATAAATACTTTAGCACTAATCGGCTCGACACTTTGTGTATAAATATCCCGACCGCATTCTGACATAGATCAGTGACTAGAGCGAATCAAAAGGATACACATCAATCAGCTATGCTGTCGAATTAGTCCTGTGACACTTTTTAGTAATAAGCTAATTGGCTTGGAGGTAGATAGTATTCAGAAATAAGCTCATTTTGTGAGAATCAGTATTATCGTTCAGTCATGATACATGTAGATGAAAAATTAAAAAGAAACTACCAATCGCATTGATTGGAATCGGAGTAAAGTAATTACAAATTCCACCTTATAATTTCTTATTCACCATGGGTTTCTCTATTCATGTTTCTATAATATTCGTCAGTTAATTTTCCCAAGTAGTCAATTTTGGGAGAAACTTTGTCAAAGGGAGGGTCTATAGAGGCAATAAAGGCTATTTCCCATTTCCCACAGGCGTGAAATAGGCAACCATAAGACAAACGGGAGAGTGAAAGCTGGCAAAGGCAGGAGCGATAATCAATAATACCTCATAGACTATCGACTTGCAATCACAGAGCCGCGAAGCGTGACCTCGTCTGTATGGAACGTCGGAACAAAGCAACTCATAATTTATGCGAGCAGCGATAGGATCCATCGTGAAATGCAAAATAGCTCAACGTTGCTTTACCTTCGTGCCTCCTTCGTACCGAGAAATGCATTGCAATCTCGAGCACCGGTGTACGCAAACACCTGCATTATTAGCAAATATTGCCATTCAATCGAATCCGCAACGTTGAATCGGATGAGATTTCGAATTCCACCTATGGATACCGCGAAAGATGCGTCCCTTGCATCAAAGCTACATCGAGAGCAAAGAGATTGCTCAAATTTGTGGGGTAAAAATCTGCATATATTACAATTGGGCTGATAAATTCCCTTCGTTATATTGATATTTCGGAGAAGAATCTATCGTACTATTTTTATTTGCTATATTTTTTTGACGGAATTTTATTTTATATTTTTTAATAATTGTACAGCTACGTTTGCGCCATAAATTTATTTTAATATTGTAAATTCCTACTTTACTTATACATGTATTCATTTTTACGCGTATTAACTTTTCACAACGTTACAAGAGCCACGAATATTTTATAAGCCATTACATCCACCCCCAATGAGAAAATTAAGGATCTGCAATTTTAACCAACAATTTTTAAATAAAACAAAAGAGCCACGAATATTTTATAACCCTCTATATCCACCCTAATGACAAAACTAAGGGTCTACCATTTTAACCGACATATCTATAAGCGCTACCCTCATCTTTCAATTTGCAATTATCATAAAATCAACCGCATATTGTTCCGATATATTTTCAGCTATTTCTGTCATATTTAAAACACCTTAAAATTCGTTCAAAAATTCTTTCCTGGTTTTCGATCCTTCTTGTATAGTACTTGGTGTCGGCCCTACAAGCTACGCGTTCTTCGACGGCAATAACCGTGCGGCTTCGTAATGGCGCTTTAATTTTAATGGACGCTCGCGACGGTACTCGAATCTTCCATTTTCCATCGTTACGTGCCATTATCTTTCCCCTCAGCCCGGGATAAAATCTTCCTCGTTCTGCTTTTTCCGCGGACTCCATGGAACCCTTCGTTCATACCTTTCATTTGCCACGGCGGCATCAATTTCGCGAAACGCCGGATACATGTCGAACCACCGCCGGTAATTGTAACCGCGTAGAGACGTGGATAGAATTTTAATTTCGATCTCTCGCGTTTCTTCTAACGATGGGACGTTTTTTTCCTCTGCGTTATCGGTTCGTATTTTCCGGGATTTTCACTTCGCTTGCAGAGGTTCCGTTTCCAATTTGCCGGAAAAATAGCAACCTTGAATATCTATTAAAAATTTCCCATCTTAATAAATTATCTAATCACAACATTAGTATAGGACTTCTTGTGCTGCTGATACAGTTAAATATTTATTGCCAAAGTAGGTGGAAAAATAACTGATTGCCAAAGCAGAGTGTCTATCCTCCGGACAAGAAAAAATTAACGAACCCTGTTTAATTATATCAGAGACTGTTGCTCTCTTTTTAACACTAGAACGACCAAGCAAGTCAAAATGACTTGCTCACATTTTTTTCCAAAAATTCTCCAAGTTTACAGGAGAGTTCTAGACTAGAAATTCTAAGTTGATCTTATAAAACACAGATTACCAAACCGATCATATTTTCAACCCCTTGATTCCTCTTCTTCCAAAGTTCTTATTTAACATATTTAAATGTAATAAATTTAACGTCGGTCGTTCTAGTGTTAATGATAAAGAAAATTTAATGACAAAGAAGTGAAACGAATAAAGAATGTAAAGTATCGTATGCGTATACAGGATAGTGGGAACTTTATATTTTTGTAGATGTTTCAACTTTTATAGTAGCTAAGACATCCTTAATATTTCTCTTTGCTCAGAGACTTCATTATACGCAGGAAAACCAAGTAATAAAGAGACTAACAGTCTAAAATAGCGTGTTATGTTCCAAATAATGAGTCACAGAAGTCGTTAAAATCTTAAGCTTCTACTTCAGAAACGCTACTACTTCTCGCCAGAATTGAATCGCAATCCAAGTCTCGATATTACAACGCTTGCCATTGTGCAAATTTAATGAAAAACAGAAACGTCCCATTCTCGCTTCATTTTGCTCACTGTACTAACGTTTAAACAGCACTTTAAAACGTGCGAAATGCTTGCATTCTCACATCGCATTACCTTTGTCCTCTTTAAAAATTATTTGCCGTGCATGGTTTCGCTCGAAAGTGTATTCACACGTTATTAACAGCCTTCCGAAAGTAAACGGCAAGCGTATGGGGTCATCTTCGTTGCATGTTTCGCAAACATGGCAGCTTTATCCCTCGGACTTCGTTTCAGCGGAGAGAATGCGAAAAATTCGCAGCATTCTTTCAGCGTGGTATTAGCTGGCATTTAAACTGTTTCGTTCATTTTCTTTCTAGGGTAGGAGCATCGAGTTTTCTCTTTTTTCTTTTGCTCTCTCGCTTTCGGTCATCCTTTCTTTCCTTTACACATTTTGTAGCCACCCTCTTTTTCTTTCGCACATTCTTTGAGACTCTCTTTCTTTTCATTCTTTCTTCCTTCCGCACATTTTTTTAAATTCCCACTTTTTTCTTTTTCACGGTTTCACTTTGTCTCTCATTCTTTCGCTCTCTTTCACAGTCATCCCCTGTTTTTGTCGCACATTCTTTCAGCCACCCTCTCTTTCAGTCTTCCTCTTGTCCTTTCGCAGATTCTGTTGCACTCCCTTTTTTCGCTCTTTGCTTCAGTCGCTCTCTGTTTCACTTGGTATCTCCATCTTTAGCTCTCTCTCACAGCCATCCCCTGTTTCTTTCGCACATTCTTTCAGCCACCCTCTCTTTTAGTCTTCCTCTTGTCCTTTCGCAGATTCTGTTGCTCTCCCTTTTTTCCCTTTTTCCTTCAGTCGTTCTCTGTTTCACTCGGTCTCGCCATCTTTAGCTCTCTCTCACACAGTCATTCCCTGTTTCTTTCGTATATTATTTTAGTTACCTTCTCTTTCTTTCGCAGACTTTTTCTATTGCTCTCTCTTTTTACGCTTTCTCCTTCAGTTGTTCTTTGTTTCAGTCGTTCTCTCTCCTTCGTTCTTTCTCACAACTATCCTCACATTCTTTTGCTCTTTCTCAGAACCACCCTCTCTTTCTTTCGTTCTATCTCTCTTGGTGTTGCTATTCTGACGCTCCTGTCCGCCAGCAAAATATTCAATTCCCTCGGCCTTAAGGGAATCACTGTTTCGTACCATTTCCCGCGCTCCGGACGGCCAATTTACGTTGCAGAGGTGGTTGTACTTGTAATTGCCCTCCGCACGTTTCGCCGTGGAAATACCGAGAGCCGTGTTTAAGTAATAATCGTAACGACGATGGCGGTGATGATGATGATGATAATAATAAGAACATTCCACGCACTGGTTGATGGCGAGGGCAGTAAAAAATGCGAAAGTTTCTTGAGAACATTGCGAATGCTGTAGATAAAACTTTCCTCTAGGATGATAAATGTTTATAATGATAAACGGAACGTTGACGTTTCGAGGATTAATTGTAAGTTTTCATAAGTATCTAATTGTAGATCTTTACATATTGTTAGTTCAATTTGTTATGTCAGACGTCTAACAGATTTAAGTGCAATCTAATCCAGGTCGAGTCCACAACTAATATAAGATTAGATTACATGTTTAAATTTTAATCCTGATCTCAATGCTGGATTGAAATAGAAGTATACATGGACAGATCTCGTTGCTCGATAAAATCCGCGACCCTGAAATGGGCATTAATTACGAAAGGATCACCCGTATGGAATGGATACCGGCATTAATGTGTTTCATTTCATTTAACGGACACTAATGGTAGAGATGATTAATGAGAAACCGTGCGCTCTTATCACACTTTAATGTGCGATAATGTCACGAATTTTCGAAAGCTCAATTACGCTTATAAATTTCCCGATTTTATACACTGACGAGTTACTCCATCAGGTCGTTATGTAGACACGAATGATTTTATATTTTCCATACTCTGTTAAACTCTATTAAATCTTCAACGAGATTACGCGCAAATCCCTTTAACCTCTATCCGCTTCGTTTAAAGAGCTTACGTTTCGTTCGAACATTTCTGTTCGAATTTTTAATCGAAACTTATGGATTATTTCAATGTTTTTACAAATTCTAAGATTCTACAAGAAAATTCTATTACAGTCGACTAAGTCGAAAAGCTTCTATAGAACGTCTCTCTGCATTGTTATCCTCTTTTAAAAATCCTCAAAAGAATACCATGCGTAACGTGCCAGGAGGACTTTTTTTCTGCTGTGTACAATACATCGCTGATACCCCTGTTCTTTATTCTCGTCATCCTTTGTCTCTAATTAAACTCATGAAAATAGTTGGCCCAACGTGTACCGCGTTTTTATCGCCAGTAGTTTCTCTCCCGGAATGCCGGATTTCGTCGTCACCAAGGAATTCCAGGTTCGCTGGATCTCCGTTCTCCACGAATCCGACGATAATTGTCAGTAATGCGGCTCTGCTGGCACGTAGATAGGACGAAGGGTGCCACAGGATGCAGAGCGACAGCATAAGATAGAGAGGAGAAAGTGAAAGAGAAAATAGGAAAAAAAGATATAGAAGAGAGATTAAAAGTGTCAGAAAAGTTTAAAAAGAGAGTGAAATAGAGAGAAACAATAAGATTAGGAAGAGAGAGAATAGAAACTGAAATAGGGAGAACAGAAACTGAGATGGAGAGAGAAGTTGAGAAAAAAGAAGAATCAAAATTGTAAAAGGGAGAAAAGAAGCTGAAACAGTGAGAAAACAGGGATACTCAGCCAAAGAAGACGAAGGCAGAATGGAAAGAAAAGGACAGAAAGTAAGAGAATAGAAGGTTATATTAACTGTCCAAGTTGTCAAACGACAAGGCCCCGATCCATGCCCGATCTAGCCGCTAACTTTCCCAGCTTCACGTCCATTGTTTCGGGTGTGTGTTCTCCGCAGAGAGGATCACCGTTCGCCAACTTGTACACCGACGTTGGCTTCCGGTTATCGACTCGCCGAGATTGAAATTCTCTCCTTTCTCTAGACTCTGTGCTGGGTGTAAGATCCAGATATCTCGCGGAGACATAAACGGCAAAGATCGTAAGAAACTTCAGGCTGCGGGATCCACTCGATTCGGTTAGAAGAGTTTCTATATCGACCTGATTTCCAAGGAACTTTGAAATTCGACTGCTACTGTAATTTCGAGCTTCGATCTCAGCATTGCGAGAATGGTGGAAATTGCGAATGAGAGGGAACTTGGCGAATTTTAATCGAGGTCTAGTTGGACAAGGATGGAAAAAGTGCAACCAACACAAATTAATTTTGAGGCATAGAAGAGAAGGACAAGCAGTATAAGGGCAGGAGAAGCAGGAGAGGCACAGGACATACAGCACAGCCGTAGGACAGACAGGAGAAATACAAGAGTAGCGGTTTAAGAAGATTTATAGTGTTTTAGATTTAGCAACTTCTTTATTCATTATTTGTATTACAAGTGGTAAAATAAAATTGTGTGTTTCTAACACTATGAGTTATTTATTTAATAAATCCTATTCTGGCTCCAAATTCCACGTTGAAACCATTTCTCTCGCTTCTTTCGCTTTGTCGGACTTTTCACTGACTCGTACTACTTGCCGACTTGTCGAATTGTCCCGAAACGTGATTCAACTGGTGAATGGAAAGACCAATAACTTCAGGTTGTATCTTTTCGTTCTGTCTGACTTTTCGCCGACTCGTACTACTTGTCAACTTGTAAAATTTTGCTGGAACTCTGTATATCGAAATCTGTTTAAGGTAAAGTATACGAATTTCAGATCCGTCTGACTTATCGTCGACTGTACTACTTGCTCACTTTCCGATTTTTCCGAAAAATTTCCGAATCCAGCAAGTAGTATAAACTAGGATAAGTCAGCCCTACTTTTGCGTCTGACTTATCGTCGACTTTACTACTTGCTCACTTTGCGATTATTCCGAAAAATTTCCGAATCCAGCAAGTAGTATAAAGTAGGATAAGTCAGCCCTACTTTTGCGTTTGACTTATCGTCGATTGTACTACTTGCTCACTTTGCGATTTTTCCGAAAAATTTCCGAATCCAGCAAGTAGTATAAACTAGGATAAGTCAGACCGACTTTTAGCTCCGTCTGACTTATCGTCGACTTTACTACTTGCTCACCTTGCGATTTTTCCGAAAAATTTCCGAATCCAGCAAGTAGTATAAACTAGGATAAGTCAGACCGACTTTTAGCTCCGTCTGACTTATCGTCGACTTTACTACTTGCTCACTTTGCGATTTTTCCGAAAAATTTCCGAATCCAGCAAGTAGTATAAACTAGGATAAGTCAGACCGACTTTTAGCTCCGTCTGACTTATCGTCGACTTTACTACTTGTTCACTTTGCGATTTTTCCGAAAAATTTCCGAATCCAGCAAGTAGTATAAACTAGGATAAGTCAGACCGACTTTTAGCTCCGTCTGACTTATCGTCGACTTTACTACTTGCTCACTTTGCGATTTTTCCGAAAAATTTCCGAATCCAGCAAGTAGTATAAACTAGGATAAGTCAGACCGACTTTTAGCTCCGTCTGACTTATTGTCGACTTTACTACTTGCTCACTTTGCGATTTTTCCGAAAAATTTCCGAATCCAGCAAGTAGTATAAACTAGGATAAGTCAGACCGACTTTTAGCTCCGTCTGACTTATCGTCGACTTTACTACTTACACCACTTGTAAAATATTGTGGAAAAATTTGTAGACCTCGCAAGTAGTATAAACCAATGCATGCCAGACGCTACTTTTGCTCTCCCTGTCTTACCACTGTCTTGCATCATTTGTATGAGTTCAAAGCGGATCAAATCGACTTAAACCATACTAGAGAACTTAAAACTATGAGACGCTCGTTTGTGACTTGTAAGGAAAATGGAATTTTATGAATGGAAATGGGTAGCGCTTAAAAAACTTTAACAGTGTTTGTGATTTAACAAATTCTTTATTCATCATTTGTTTTACACAACATAAAGATATGTAATACAATATTCATCAAATATAACTGTGTGTTTGTAAGATTGCAAATTATTTATTTAATAAATGGCTGTCCTGTGCATGTCCTGTGCATGTCCTGTGCATGTCCTAGCTCTCCTGACTGTTCCGTGCATGTCCTGGCTGTACTGGTTGTTCTGGCTGTCCTTGCTGTACTGATTGTCCTGGCTGTTTTGTGCGTATCCCGACTGTAGTGCACTCCTCTGCCTCATTCTGCGCCGTCTCCTGTAGTTTCAGCTTCTCTCCTTCCTGTTTTGACAAAAGACAAATATTACAATTTTGTTCTCCCTGTGGTATTATCAAACTTACTTATTTTATATTACAGAACATAAACATATATAATATTCATAAAATATAAGTGTGTGTCTAAGACTACAAATTATTTATTCAGTAAATATTGACCTGTGCCTGTCCTGGTTGTCCTGTGGTAGTCGTGTCTTTATCCTTCCTTCTCTACGAGTCCACAGCAGGAAAAATACAGAGAGGACCCAAGGAAAACGTTATTTTCACCTCGCAGAATTTTTCACCGCAAGAATCACCTAATGATCGAATATTCCGAAGCTTCAAATTCCTACTTCCACGCCATTAAAAAATTCGTATCGAACCATAAGCAAAAGCAAAAATACATTATTAACAGAAAAAAGTTCTGCACCGAGCAAAAATGTTATCTCGCTCGCAGAATTTCCCACAAGCAAAAGGCAATCGGTGTTCTTACAAAGTAATATACTCGACCGTAATCATCCATGAAAGGAGGAAGAGGGTCGAAAGAGAAAATAGAAGACAGAAGCTACCCCTGATGGAGGATCGCCGGAAATTCTGGAGTCCCGCCAAGGATAGAACGCACCGAGACGGTTTTGCAAGTGGAAAAGGCCCGCAATCCACGGACTGCTAATGGAAACGTTCCGTCTCTTGGTTGAAACCTTGCGGGTTATCCTGTGCTTTTTAATATTCTAGAATGTACGCTAATTTTAATAGGCTCGCCACCTCAAGGCTGGGTGGTAGCTCGATTAAAACGTTTCGCCTTGATTCCAGAAACGGAAAGTTTTCCACAGGAAAATTTCGTGACTCGGTAACCTCTGACTTTCTCAACTCGATTACTCTATTTCTCTCTCTCTCACGTTTTCACTATTCCACTTTCTCTATCTATCATTCTATTTCTCTTTCTATCCGTTTATCTTTTCTCTTTCTCCCTCCGTAGCCGAAATTGCAAAGCCAACTTGGAATTGCAAAGCACCCCATTACCAGTGTAGCCATACCGTTGAAACCGTTGTCGAGCGCAGTCGCAGTTTAATGTAATAAAGCACCGGGTTAAACGCACTTTATCCCAATATTTCGCCTTGCATAATCGCTTTAACGAGCGTGCCGAAGTGGATTTACGTAGCGGATGAGAAGCCGTTGCATCGTATGGAAAAAAGCTGCTGCGCTGAAACAAGAACAGTTTTCATGGGGTTGAAACTTCAGGAAGCACTGCATCTATATGAGCCAGAGCAACCCCTCGGGCTTCTTTGTCAAAATTCAGGAGTGTCTTCAAATTAGAAAGCTTCCCGAGCGAACTAGAACCTGTCCGAGAAGGTTGTTGCTTCAAGTTTGATACTTTTTTTTGCGACAATGAGATAAACGTGTAGTTAAAAATTATTGCTGATTTTGACTGTGATTTTAGAAGCATGTATAAATGATTGACATTAAAGTACATGTTGCTAGATTTAATTATGTGATTTTTATTATATTCCTTCCTTTCCTTTGCATCTTTCTCAGTTTTATATTTAATCTTTTAGCTTTTAAAAATTTGTCTACTTAGAAACTAAATTTTCGAAAATTGTAGAGCTTATTGTATGTCATAGAGAGTTGAGAGTTTAAAGTTTAACACTATTATATGCACAGTTGTGACTGAATGCTTGAAAAGAGATTTGCATATTAACAATCTTGCTGAAAATATAAAATCGCCGTCTTCCCGCCACCAAAGGAGAAAGTTTTCCTCGCGACAAATTTGATTGTAATTTCTCTTTCTGTGAAATTGCGTTATTCACGGTCGAGTACGCGTAAGAACCAATCGGGACAATTCCGAACACTTTCCGGACTTACAGCTCTCGAACTTCACCGAGTTACTTTTCACCGTGGCCGTCGGCTCGTTAAATTGTCGCCGATTAATTGAATCACTGGCAGCTATCCTGTTAAGTACGATTTGCTTCGCAAAATCGTTTTATCTCGTCCCTACTGCGAAGCGAGTGTTTCTCCGCGTCTCTCTCTTCGCTTATTCTTTCGTCGTCCTCTTTCACGTACCAGTTTCCATCCCCTTAAACCATTCGTGTTCGCTGCCTCTATTCCTTCTCAGTTCTCCATCTTCGCTTAATGTGAATTCCTCTAAAAGCTTGGATGTACAAGGTGTTCTGCAATTCATGGTGAAATCGGAGGACGATTGCTCACTCCGTGAAAAATGAATCATTGGGAAATGAAATTTTTTGGAGGGTCTTACTTTTTTTTATTTCATTTCGTAATTACGTGGACCGAGTCTTTTTTCTAATACTCTTGTTGAATTTGAGTGTTATGGTCATTTTGCGTAGGGTTTGTAATTTTCGATTGGATTTTGGGCCACTGTGGTTATGAGAAATTTGGAAATTTGATAATTTAATAGTAACTGTACTGACACTTTATGGATACTTACAATTAGTCTTATTATGGCAGATGTGACTGGTTATGAAATAGCAGTCTTACCTTTTGTAATGAATACAAAGGACTGACAATTTAATGTAAGAAACAACTTATAACACAGTCTTAATTTAATAATATAAAAAATTGGATACTTTCATTTTATTGAACCGGTTATTTGACCGCTTATGGTAGAGTTAGTGTTAACAGAGAATAATATGATAAATTCTGAGGTGGCGGGAATTTGAAAGCAATTCTATCAACTGAAGTTTGAACGCTTTAACTTCATATACACCATAGTTTCTAAACTTCCGCCTCCTAATGGAAACTCTAAACCTTCAACTCCAGAAAAATAATAAATTCTTGATAATATAAGCTGAAAGTATGGTGGAGAAATTTCAATTCCACTAGTATCGCCGTTGATTAATCGAGTATATTAAAGAATAATAAATAAATATGTTCAAAGAAATACAAAACAGTATCTGTACAATTATTATCGGATCAGTTAGAAAGTTGTTAAAGAAATCGTCTCTCCAATTCCATAATTACAGAACACCCTATATAAGGGGTGAGTTCTTAGCGAAAGATCTATTTAAGCCGTGATCTCGCATCCTTCCTATCTTGCGGACGGCGAAAATATTCGAGGGATGTTATTCCAGGAAGCTGAGATGGGTCACTCGAACTTCTGGGTTACGAGCGGTATATCTGCGTCGAACATTCATCCCCAAGATGATATTTTCGTTTCTGCTTTTACTTTTATTAGCTCCGCGATTCTTCGCGCGTTATTTACGACGTGGCTGTAAAGAGTACGATGTTTTCCAAATAATTCCTGCCTCGAGCAACGTTAACACAGAATTACGTGAGGAATCACACAGGGATTGGTCGAATAGTCACTCTATTTTACGTCGAAGAATCAAAAGTATTTAGTTTTGCAAGATTTAATAAATAAATTGTAATTTTTAAGATTAAAGTTTTAATCTACGATGTGTATAGTCTACGATTAATAGTCAAAATTAATAGCCAAAATGAAAATACCTTAAACACAGTATTTTATTTATTTTGTTAGTGTTGCAATTAATTGTAATCGATACACCACTAATCAGAAATTCAGTCGTACCAATAAGGATTTTATAAGAAAATAAAAAATTAACCCTATGCATTCAAGAATCGCAATGTTTCACCACTAAAAGAAACCAAAACCTTTCAAAGTGTCTCAAAAATGAAAAATTCCTTTCTACACCTGTAGAATATTTCAGAAAATAAATAACGAATTCCTAAGTCCAAAATTTCTAAAAAGTCTAGAATGTAGTTAGTCTACAAATTTAAAATTTCCCGACACAAGCCTCAAGAATTTGTTTTATCACCAAAAATTCATCAACGGTCTTGAGATTCTCAGACATATTGCATTAAGGTGCCTCTGTAGCTATCTCCTGCACTCTGTACGAAGTGCAGAAGGGAAATTCGTCCGCGAGAAAATACCGAACGAAACTGGGTTACGATCGCGAGACGTAGAGCAATAAATCGCAAGTCGTAAAACTGCATTCGACGAGCCGCGATTTCACAGGAACGCTTCGACGAGCGGTGGTCAGAGAGTCTCGAGATATTTCGAGAGTCAAAAAAAGGAGCCGCGATATCGACAGTTTCGGTTCGAGATCTCGCTGCGAGACCCGCGAAACTTTCAGAAGCTTTAAAAACTTCACGAAACCCCGAGAGAAATTTCGGTCGAGAGGTCGACTGCAGCTCATCCACGAAATTTTCATCGCATCCTGAAATGTCCCACGTTGAGGTAAACAGATAAATCAGTGACTTTCTGATGCACGCTGATTTTGCAGTTTCTATCCTTTTCTTCCATCCTGGTACTCTTCTTTTTACTTCGAATTAGGTTCGAGGACGTCAAAAGGTAGTGAAAGAGATTCTACCGTATCTTTAATTCGATCTTCTCTCGAATCTCGGATGTCCCAGTTAAAGGAATCGATTTACCGTGCATAAAAGCGCAATTTTTGGGACAAGCTAGTTTATTTTATTTTGCTTTTGTAACGGTCCCGATTACTTGGTTGATTACTGATCACCTGATTAGTTGAAACGAATTATTTTGAGACTAAATGGAATTTCTATTTGAGATATTTTTGGTTCAACTGATTATATTTTTTTTGAGTGCCAGGATATTAGCTCTTGTTGAAGAGAATTTTTTAGGAATGATAAAATACAATATTAGTTCTACTCGATGAAAGTAGATGTGTTTTAGGCTTCTACGAAATGCAGAATAGGAAATAAAGCCGATAATTTTTTCGCATAAAAAGGCGTTTGCATACTGAATTAATATCCAAGTAAAATGCCAGGGCAAGGGAGCATTAGAGAGGACATGAAAATGAGTTTTTTATATGTGCTCAGAGACGGAAAGTGGTCTAGCTGTGAAATGATTCAAGAGAAAAATCCAGTTTCAGGATGTGGAAACATATAAAGGAGATTAAAAGAGGAATTAAAAAGTCGAGAGAAAGGACGCAACGTAAAAGGATTTGAAATCATCCAACCAACGTTCTCCAGTACCCTGTTACCCCATTAATCGTATCACTTGCTACTTTGACATCCTCACCCTTTTACAATCAAATCAAAAAACAATTAATATTCCAATCACCAAATGAAATTAATGAAATCATTCAACAAAACACTGTACAAGTTTCACAAGAAAACTAAATTTCTCAAAATACCAATACCTCAATCTCAAACAAGTCACAAACCTCCTTCTCCACATTCTCAACCCTTCAAATAAATCCAATCCCCATCGAACCATTAACAATAGCCATCCAACCATCGTTTCCTCGACCCAATAAAAATTTCAAAGGAAAAGCCCTTTACGAAGGTCCAGCCCTTTACGAAGGTCCAGCTAATCCGCGAAAACAATGAAAGAAGGGGCAGTTCCTAGAACGTGAGACAAACGTGTCCGTAGGGGTATAAAGAATTTAAAAAGACTCGAGAACACCGTCCAGGAAGGGTGGCGGGGTGAAAAGGTAACAGGATTTGAAATCATTGCGGTTTCCAGTACTACCATTTCGTACATATCCAAGGTGGTCGGTGCAGCTACGTACTTTTACTACTGTCTGACCAACGTGGTCTGTTTTCTACTGGCCATGTAACACCACTCCCTTTACTACTGCACCGTGGACGGTTATAGAAGAAGGAGAAAGGAGAGAAAGGATAGAAAGAGAAGCAGAATCAGGACAACGCTGTCCAGGATAATCCTCTGGATTTATTCTGCCAGTAGTTTTTCGCTAAGCCAGCCACGTGAGAGAGGGCCGTCTTAAAGCGAAAACGCACAGTGGACTCTGGGGGCTCACATTTTTGCCAGGACTCGTGCAGGACTCGTGTACGAGCCGCAGGACTATATAACCTACCCCAAGAATTGGTTTTCACGAACACGTGGGACCTTGCTGATATTTTATTCGACGACGGTATTTTAGTGCTGTAAGAATGAAATGGAATTTAAACGGATGGTTTCTATAGTAATTCTTCCTGGCTTCTTTCCTACGGTTGTCCTCTTTTTTTTCTCTTGTTCCTTTTTATCCAACGACAAATTGACCTGGTGTAATGTACGCGGGGGAATTTCGATGGACGGTTGCGGTAGAGCATGGGGATTCGAATGGATTGGGTCGGTAGGAATTAAAAGTTACGGTTGCGGAAGTTTTTTTTGGTGTTTCTTGTAAACGAATTGTCGTAGGGTGGTATGAATTTAGTGGATGGGGTTTTAATTCTATGATTTAGAATTGTGGACTGTAAAGATGAGGGTTTAACTCTGGTGTTCTGCTCAGGTCTATGTGACCTGAAATGAAGATTATATTTTAATATATACCTACTATGTTAAAAGTATTAATTTTGTGATATTGAATGTATTTAATATTTACGTCTATCTGTTTGTATATTTTATGTTTTGTAAAATGTGAAACATTTTTCGCAGGGTCACTATGACTGGAGGGAATAGGAGTGTGAGATATAAATGAATAAAACAGGGTTTAACTGATTTTTTTTGAGTTCCTATATTAATTTTCAAAAGTGTAAATGTCACGTTCGAATATTGCAAGCCGCAAAAAATTCAATTATTATATAAAAACAATGTCCTAGTTACAACGGTATTCAATTTTAAATAGTTACAAAAATTATTTACGATATTTTACCCCATATGATCCACTTTTTCGGAACCACATTTGATATACGATGCTGCATCGACCAAGCGGAAGTCAAAATAACTGGTTGTCGCGAAACTTCACCATTCAAACTAACAGAAGAAAAGTAGCGTGAGCAATCAATCACAGAACAAAGTTTCTTCTCTCGGTGTCTATCTCGAGAAAAGAATTTCGATATGGGTCAGTGGAGCGTTTCGATAAACTTCGGACGAGTGAAACGCGTAAAATCGGAACTACGGTCAGTTTGCGTCCTTTTATCGCACCCTTCCAAAGGACTTTTTGGAATCTTGGAGGAACGCCAATGAGAAATGAAATTGTGGCTGGCTAATCCAAGAAGTTCCTTTCCTTGCAAGAGAAAATACCTTTTTTCCCTAGGATAGTCTATTAAATTTGATAAAATAAAGCCCAAAAAAGGTGGATCTGGTCTCCCAATTAATTACCAAGATCCCGTTTTAACGTTCGACGCCAAAACCACGACGTGTAGGAAGGCCAGCACGAAATTCTCGTTGGTTTAATTAATTGACCTGATTTCTACACTTTGAGAGGATAGAAACATTCCCGCAAAGAGGTTGAAATTATCGGAGTGTCGAAAAGTGAAGGGCAGTACTTAATATAATAGGAAGTTTTTTTCTCCTTTTTTCTCCTTCAATTTGCTTATCAAGCACAGAATTGGCTCTTTCGAAAGTGCACACTTCAATTATTTCACGTGCATTAACTCGAATTTCAACTTTCACAAGCACGCAGAACCACAAGTAGAAGGGTTATTATTTACGAGGGCACTCCGGCGCATTTTCGCGTCAGTTTTCGCGCGCACTTTGACATACTGCTGGGGTGAAAGGTCGCTCCAGGGAGAAATCACGCGGTTTGCACTCGTAAAAATTCCCTACTCCGTGAATCCTGTTGTATCTTTTCAATGAATATGGATCTCACGTCGTACCCTTCCACCCTTTTCCCTTCTGTTCCCAGTGGAAAAGAAGACAGTATATATTGAGACTCGTGGGATGTCTCTTAGGAACCATTTTCTTCCCGAACGTTTCAGACGTTTTTTCCCAATTTTACGGTTCTCATCGGGATCCCCTATTTTCGGATGAAAATTTGGCCATTATAGATACCATAGAGCTATGCATCTATGTCGGTTCATTGCTCCGTATTATTTTCAACATTTTCATGGTGGAAGAATAATGCGTTGAATTTAATGCTTGAAGTACCGGCTTTATATCAATTAAATTTAAATATATTAAATAAGTGCTTTGGGGAAAGCAGAGTGAAATGATGAGAAAGATAATAAATTAAATACTGTTTGCTGTGTCAGATAGATTTATAATATTTACTGTAGTACCATACATAACCATAAATACCGTAATTTGATAAGATATAAGAATATTTACTATATATATTTTATATATATATATATATATATATATATATATATGTACTGTTACTTATTAATTTAGATCTTGATAGTTTTAGTGCTAAGGTCTCGTTTTGTAGGATGGAAATATTTTTTGAATTTCGCATTAAAGAGAATTTCAATTTATGGTTTTATGCTTGCTTGAAGGATAGAAAATTCATTGCGGAGTCAGTCGAGCATTAAAATTTGATGGGGTAGTAACAAAGCAGTGGAAGAAATCTCATTTATGAGATGTGTGTGCCATTGTTCCACTGCGGTGAATATTTTTTACCTTCTATTGTCTACTTTCTCGTGAGAACGTCTCAAAATTAAGGAAGATATGAGCTCAGGAAAATGAAAGAGATGAAGGCAACGCACTCTGAAAACTGGGTCTGCCTGTACCAAGTTTTTACTCCTGAAAAAATATAAAAAAATATCTACAATTACAATTTGACTCAACTTATAATTCTCAAACTAAAATTCAAATCTTTGGATCTCATTTGTAATGTGTTAGATCCAAGGGGGTTGAATCTACAAGAAACGAATTTCTCTCAATGCCGAATCCTCTCGAGGCACCCTCTTCCTCATCCCCTAAATTGAACGTAAAACACTAAAATTCAACCTCCTAAAAAATTCCGTAATTTCACGTTTGAAAGTCACCGATACAAATTGAATTTATCGTTTACACGTGGCCATCAAACCGATCCCAATTCGACAGCCCCATGGCGAAAAAGAAGAAGACCAGATGGCGGTATATTTTATGCCCGAGCGAAGGTTCGATTTTCCTTCGAGATTTTTATTGCGTGTAGTATGCCGCGAGATTATCCCTTCGCGAAGTTTTGCATGTAAATTCGTTTAATATCCTCCTCGACTGTTTTACGAGGTATAATCTCTGGAATATCGCAGGGAGGAAAGTAACCTTCTTCGACCTCTCTAAATCGGGGGTGGATCTCAGCCCATATAGATAACGTTGGCCGCAGGGTCAAAGGGTCTTCGAATTTAACAACGAAACGGCCACTTTTGGTCTCACCGTAAGCACGTACACCCTGTGTACATAAGCACGAATATTTATATCCCACCAAAGGTTATATTTATGGGGAGTTGTAAAGCGGATACATAATTTAACAGCTTATTAATCGATAGTTCAAAAGGCTTTCTTATGTCTACATTTTCATCCTGTATTAATACAGCATCGTATAATAATGAAACACTGGATAAATGATTATTAAGTGTATGGTTTACTTAGTTATTTTTAATTATCAAAATCCTCTTTAAAATTCCATAAACTCAATTTATTCTAGAGTGTTATTTTAAAGACAGCAGCAATTAAAAGGGAATTTTATCTATCTCGTGAAAATCTATTGATAATATTTCAAGTACTTCTACATCTGACAGAGTAAATTAAAAAAGAGGATGTTCAGCATGATATAAAAATCCCTGATATTTCACTTCAAATGCTTAAAGCGGTGTCGCAGAAGTTTCATGGGGATCAGCACTGTTTACTCCAGGGAAAGAGAACGAGTGTCAGAGAAAATCTGTATTTTTCTATGATAAAAATCTCGTCGACGCAGACATTCTGAAATTTCATAAATTCCGACAGTGCCCTTCTCACTCGTTCTCTCTGTCTGCAAAGATAACGGAGTCCATCGTGGAATCAAGGGGTTTCAAAATCTCGACTGCAAACGTGGCACTTTTGATTTCTCCGAAGCCACGTAATATTTCGTGCACGCATGCCATCGAATATATACGAATACATGTACTTACATATTTCAATGTACATTTGTGAATATACATATATATATTTATGTATTTCGAGCGTTTCCAACGTTTTCCTGGGGCTGCATAAACCATGGACCTGTCGTTTTCCAGCATGTGCCCTCGGCTGGATGCATAAAGCATCCTGAGCACTCGAGTTTTTACATCCATCGGATGCTTCGAATGCCGCATGATCCATTCGGGTTTACTTGAACAGAGCCGACGCTCGTGCATTTAATATTTCATATTTTCTCAACGCCGGCAAAACACCGATGTTTCGCAATTAACATAATGCTTGCAAATGCTTCTTACGCCGAGGGGTTATTTAATTTTTTGTTCAACCACTTCTTCGTGCTTCCTCTTCGCATTCCTCCGGGGGGCTTTACGTTTTACGTTTTCCCTGGGAAACTCTGACGTCGTATTTTACATAATATCAGCAGTGGCTTTGTCCCCATGGATGGGTAATTTGTTATTGGGTTTTAAAATGTTTTGTTGCCTTTGAAAATGGACTATGGGAGATCGAAGTTTATTGGGGTAGTTATTGTTGGTATTTGAATTTTATTAGTGAACGGATCATTGGTATGTAATAGTTTCTAGTTGAAATAATCTTGTTGCTTTTAGTGTAACTAATGAGAGAGTTAATGAGGTAGAATTTAATCGACCCTTTTGATACGTATGATGAGTCGATGAGGGGTTTGTATGTGGATAATTATAGTCGACTGTTGAAATTTCTATATTGCTGATAGAAGCTTGTTTTCAGAGAAATAAATCAAAACCTTTTTACTTTAAACAAATTGTGTTAATGAGTTCAGTCAAATGCAAATGGAAATATAATTTCCAGAAAAATAATGGCAGTGTTTTCGTTCCATGTGATATTTGGTTCTTTTGTTGTTAATGATATTTCAATTGCATTGGGCAATTTGTAAACAGAAGACGTCCCATTATTAACTATTATAACAATTCAACATGAGCCTTACAGATACAAATGTATATTAACAGGGCCATAATTTAAATGAAAATTAATATTTAACGAGTCATTTAAAAATTTAAAGAGTGTCTTTGGCTCTTCCAATATCCAGTTTCTTTTTTCTATGAACACTTTGCAGACCTGTATTATTTTAACATCCGACCCACTTGGCCGTAAATATTACTTGATACTAATATCTCTTCGAAAACTAAAAGTTCTCTTCACTGAGTTAGTACACCGAACTACAATGATAAATAACAATTTATTAATTGCTGTGACAACCGATCAATAAGTTAAAAGTCCTAAAGCATTGGGCCCAAAAAGCATACCAATCAGTAAAGTGTCAATATCCAGGTTACTTTCAACAATTCATAACAAATTAAAGACTTAATGGCTACCTATCAGAGAAGTAGATTTAACCCTCAGTAAGATTATAACAGATTGTCCCTGTCTCTTCCAATAAACAGTTTCTTTTTTCTACTAATATCTAAGTTACACTGAACAATTCACAACAAATCAAAGACTTAATGGCTACCTATCAGAGAAGTAGATTTAACCCTCAGTAAGATTATAACACATTGTCCCTGTCTCTTCCAATAAACAGTTTCTTTTTTCTACTAATATCTAAGTTACACTGAACAATTCACAACAAATCAAAGACTCAATGGCTACCTACGAGAGACGTACATATAGTTTGATAAAATTTGAAAGCAATGAAAAATTACAACATAACGCTGAGCAAAATAATGTCAGAGTGCTTCCATGCCTTTTTTTCCGTTAATGGAGACTGAAATCGGATTTCACAACCATCGGGAAATGGATGTACGAGATACTAACAGCCACGGAAATCCAGCCGAATAACGCGGCAGCTTTATCGTGTTTGGCGGTTCGCGTTGTGGATGATCAGTCGTTGATCGATTTTGAGGAAGATTTAATAAGAGACTGGCACGGATCGGAGCCGCGAATGGAAATTTAGCAATTCGTGAACACGAGAAGCGCGCATTTCCCACGAAACTGTGGAAACGTGAAAAGGCGGAGGAAAATAGGAAAATCAATGGAAGGAAGAGGAAGGGCGATGTTAATAAACCGATGGGAATTTTCCATTGAAATCTGAACGGGTGTACGAATGACGCGTTAAAGCTGCAATATTAAATTGCATATTTGCCTGGCGGGTCGATGCGCCTGCTATTTTGACGCGAGACTCGTCTTTCCGTTGATATTTGACGTATGATATAAACTCGATCGAAGTTGTCTATTTCAGTTATCTAAAATGACTCCGACGAGAAGCTTTCACAGTTTGCTAAATTTTGCACGAGATGTTCATCGTATAAACCGTGAAATCGGAGAAGTATTTCATGTGTATTCGTAAAAATCCACTTTTATATGAATCATTTATAAAATCTGTTACGTAATATAAAATAATTAAATATTCAGTGTAACAAATGTTCATTATATCGATAGAAAATGTATTGAAATGTTTCTAAATGTTCATATAATCTGATACGTAATATGGAACGATGAAATATTCACTGTAACGAATATTTAACATACAAATCACGAAATCAACGAAATATTTATACTTCAGATATTTTCATATCAAAATGGAATATTCTAAATTTATATTATCTAATATTTGAAATTTTCTAAACTATATAAATAGGATATTGACGTTTTAAAACGTCATACGGGATGGAAAATGGACTATCAAATTTCGAAGATCTGTCAATCAAAATTTGACAATAGGAACGAGAAGGTGGTAGATTAATCGTGAGACTTTGTAGCAAAGCACGTTTCCTATTTCGTCGTAAACTTCTCCGCTGTTTAGTATTCGATTCAATGAAATTCCAAACAATGCCGGATTCGTTGATCGATTCGATGCACGGAACGTTGTTAAGTATCCACAGAGACAGATATACGAACGAATAAACAGGTAGAGAGACAGAACATCGTTTAATGTAAAATAGTTTCACGTTTAATTAACCACCGCGAACGTAATTTCATCGACGGTTGGAAAAAAACTGCACGAATCAATGGCGCAATACCATCGGTGAATTCACAAAAATTAACGAAGGCGAACCGCAAAATTGCCGAGCGTATTGTAGACGGATCTCCTTTTTCGTATCCAATTTTCCTCATACCTTTGCAACACATACTGCTGCCGGAATCCGATTTCGAAACTAAAATTACCCAGCCGATCGACCAGTGCTCACGTTAATTTTACTTATTCCCGTAATTCTAATTTCACTCGTTATTAATACTTATTTTACCTCGGGAAATTTTGCCTTTTCCTCTTCAGCAAGTTAATTTCAATCACCATCGATATTAACTTTATCCAGTCAATATAAAGTTCATTCAATATCGAACAAAACCATACTCTATTAACCTTAGAACTATCAAAATAGCCAAATGACTGACGCCTCATTGTTTCTGAAAATTCTCCAATTTTATGAACAAACTATTCAGTAATCGAAAATAAATAATCAATCAAAATAATCAGATAATAATAAAAAATTAATTTCTTCTACCCTGTGATTCCTAAATTAATAGATTTCACGCAAACTATACAGTAGATATATTCTAATTGTAAGTTCACTTCGTCAAATATTAATTGTCAAATTAATGAATATTTACGTATAATCAAAAATAAGTAATAAATCAAAATAATTAGATAATAATTAAAAATTAATTTCTTCCACCCTGTGATTCCTAAATTAATCAATTTTACACCAACAGTTCCAGTATCAGTATCAACACTTCGAACGATATTTATCTCTAAAGAAGACAAATACTTTAAAACATTTCCAGTTCTCAAAAATGTGTTGCGCACTTGAAAGATTTGCCAGAAGCTCGTCGATATCGGTCCAGCCTTTCGTCAAACAGTGCACGGCAACGTTTTAACATCTACCCTCTTCGCCACGTGAAAGCGTTTCCCTTTTCGTGCCCTTTCAATCCAGAATCGGTAATCAGGCAAACGGAATACGAGTCGAAAGAGCGATCGGAACTGCAAACGGGACTTAATTCTCGTGCATTTCATTTTTTTCCATGCAGCTGTGCCGCGCTTATACCCTTTTTCACCCTTTTCCCGTTCGTTCTCCTCGTCGTACCTTCCTTCATCTATGGCGCCTCGTTATTAAGTAATATCGAGAGATTTCGCCCGTCGGTCCGATGCGCCGATAAAATTTTCATTTCGCGGTTCGCTGCCGTCGTCGATCGGTCGTAACCCTTCCAACGAGTCCTTTCACCACGATGCTGTCCTATTCTATCGTCCTTCTTCCTGCAAAGTTTCCTTTCCTAAGTCTATCTCTCACTTTCCTCCTCGTTGAACGCCACTGTCGGATCGTTCATCCTGAATCAGTCTGCTTTTATTCGCGAATGCTCGAATTAATTGGCAAATTCTGAGAATGGGTAGGGTTGAAGGGTTGATGGTTGGTTTGGGGTGCGAGACTCGGCGAGGGAACGAAGGGAGTGTCGATGTTTTTAAGTTTTTGTGGGGATGTGACTGTAATTCAAATCATTACGTGTTATCGTTAGAAATTTTCTGATTTTTTGATACACAAATTTGTCAAGGTACTGTGAAAAAAGTCATGTTCACTTGAACTATCCTCTGTCAATGTCATCAATGGCACTCTTAAGATTTCTATAGAATTACTGACTTCCAATTCCGACGTTTTAAAGAATTGTATTAATGAAAAAATCGAATTATAATTTAGTGTCACAGATATGAAGTTAGAGGGGAAAAATAAAATGTAATTGTCCAAGTGTGATTAGAACAATTTGTGATTTACAATTGCTATGCATTAACACTCTGACTGAAAAAGTGCTTATTGATCGCTAAATAAATGATTATTTCCGAAGTTACGAAAAATTCCCTGTAACAAAAGTTTAAACGACGAATTGCAAGTTTTCCGACGAGAGACAGTCGTTTCCACGGTGCGGCAATTAGAAACGTTAATAACCGCAGTCAATTCGGATCGACGCGAATGAACTTGCGGTAATGAAAACCCATGTTATTTATATCATTGACTTTTTCATTATACCATCGGGGTCTGGCGTTGCGCGATTTAACGAGATGCATCCGGGAGCATTAATTCGCGTTCGCGCGCGCGTTGCACCATCGAAATATGCTTCTCGTGTCCCGTTACGGTGCAACTTTGCAGTTCTATTAATTACAGTTGCCCTTGTCCAGCTCGGCATGATAAAACGGCCACGATAACGTCGAGTTTATCGATGCGCCGGCAAAAATGGAAATTCGATGCACCAGAAATTTTGACACACCACCCTGTTATTACATTTTTTAAAATATTTCAAGCGCACAGAGATATAACAAATTCTCGTAACGGTGATGCAGAGGTCCACGCAGAGGGGGAGGAGGTTGAACACATAGTGTTATTTTTTTCATGAAATTTTTACCGTATATTTAAAGAAAAAAATGATATTTCGGTATGAAATAAAATTTAAAAAAATAGAATTAAATATAGCGAATGTGGTAAATGAATATGAAAATAATTGACAAGAATTAACGAGCGTGAAATTCATCGAGAAATGTAACAGAGAGGGTGAAAACAGACGATCCTTCGGCAAGGTTGAAGTAACAGGATCATCGATAACATCGAATACCGAGGCATCGGTGCCGAAAGTCGAAGGGATTTGTTTCCCTTAAAGTAAAAGGGAACCATCTGTTACTTATATCTCGCCATTAGTACCGAGACACACGAAAGAACAATATCATCGAAGAAGGGGTCGTCTTAAAACCGAAGGGAGAACGCGGCAAGAATAATAGAAAGAAAGACACAAAATTGGGGAGGAAACGAAAGAGAGGAAGATAAGAGACGTTGGAAAAAATGTAGAGAGAGGTACACAGCCCTCGTATAATCAACTTAAGCCTCCCTCAATTCGTTATTTACGACACGGTGACCTGCTCGGAATTTCAAACGGAGCTTTATACACGTCCGCGGTAATCCTTATCAATCAAATTTGCCCGACGGAGGGCTAGACCGGTGGGATTTCGTTGGAAAAACGTGTTGCTCCAGCGGGAATAGGTCGTAGCTTAGCGGGAGGACTTGGGAAACTTTCCGCGGCAGCTCGAAAGCCTCATAAGCTTCCGATGTTTAAGACGCCTCGTGTTAGAGCCGGCTTGCCGATCGCAAATACACCATTTAAGTTTTCTGTTCGTTGGGCTGCACCATTCCTCTTGGGGCACGCGAGAGAAACGAATAAATCTCGATGTTCTGACGTATTAATGGAGGCCTTTTAACGAACTAATACGATGGAAGGTGAAGACCAACTTGCACAAGGATTTAACGAGAGGAAATTTGAGAGATAATTGAGACGTTTGTGTTAAACCTTTGTCCGACGATTTCTCTTATGACTATGAGCGCAATAACTTTGAATTAATTCCTGAACTCAATATGTTTCAGTGATTTTTGATATTTAAATTAACTGAACGTGGTATTGATAATATAAAAATAATTTTACTGTTGCGTGTCCAACTGATATTTTCAGTTTGATAGTTTTTGGAAGAGTTCAGAATTTTCTGTGTTATTTACAGTGTTAGGAGTGTTACACGTTGTTGTAGGGATTAAAAATGGCATAGGTTGGTATGGAAATTTAGATAAAATTTTTTTTGGATCATGTTGCTATTGTTTTCACTAAAATCACGTGCCATCTAGTTGGCCCTCAAAGATACGTTAATCGTGTAGGTGCATTGTAGCTCATATTTGGCCGTTTGTACAGCTATTGATTTATTGATTTGTTTGTTAAAAATTTCACAAAATGTGCGCTTAAAACGGGCATAAATATTTAACGGGAACTGAAAGAGCGATTGAAAAGCATTTAATCACCGAATATTGTTCGACGCGAGATGAAGAGTTCCCGTTTCGTCTGGCTCGATGGACGAGTACATTTTTCCACATTAATCTCTCGCTATTTTACGATTTACAGCCCAAAACATTTTACCTTTTTTACGACCTACAGTTTTACGATTCTTTAAACGTCAATTTTATATTTCAAGTCCCATCTCCGATGATTACTGGAGCAATTTTCTATCAAAATTCCAACCAAGAGATATTATTTACAACAACTCAAAAAGATGAACGTCCAAAGCATTCATCCATGACACCGTTTCGAAATAATTATTTCTGTTAACCCTCTATAGTCCAAATTTTTCGTAGTATCTGAAGGTCAGTTTCACGATAGCACAATTAGAAAATGATAAAAATAATATTTTAAGTGATGGATTAAATTTGAATTTTACACATTGAATTGTAAAGAATTTTATGATTTTCACTTAATAAATTATAACATTTAGCAAAGTTGAAAATTTGATTTTGAAGAATAGAAGGTAAGCTATGTCTTGCGTTACCTCAAAGTCACAGGGGCCCATAGAGGGTTAATAATATCTGCAATTTCTCAATAATTTTCCAGCAAGAAATTCCAACCAAGGGATAATATTAAAATACCCCAAAAAGACGAACGTCCAAAGAATCCATCCATGAGACCGTTTTGAAATAATTATTTCTGTTAATAATATCTCGAATTTCTCAATATTCTCCGGCGAAAAGATTCTAACCAAGAGATAATATTGTATTTACCCCAAAAATTTGAATGTCCAAAGAATTCATCCATGACACCGTTTCGAAATAATTATTTTTGCTAATAATATCTCGAATTTCTCGATAATCTCCGGCGAAGAGATTCCAACCAAGAGATAATATTTACAATAAACCAAAAAGATGAACATCAAAAGTATTCATCCATGAAACCGTTACGAAATAATTATGTCTGCTAATAATATCTCGAATTTCTCGATATTCTCCAACTCTTCGCATTCAATTGGAAATGATACAATGTCATTTATGTTAGGTACTATTACGAGATAAAATATTAACGATCAGGACATTACCATGGACCAAAGGAAATTCAATTTACTCCGTCAATCAGGCAATTCCAGTGCAATTTCGGTAGGATTATCAACGCAAACTGCATAGGACCATTTCACCACTGAGAGAAATGCTAGCGGTTTCTGATTATCTACCGACGAACGTTATCCCAATGTCCCATAGCTAATTACAATCGACTGTCATCTTCTCAGCTCCCCGCACTACTTTGTGCATACGTGCGATTACAAAACGTCATTCGCGTTTACGTCGAAAGGAACTCTCGCAAAGTGCTCGTCGTTCTGGTATTTTTACGAAAGGAAACCAAAGGAATTCCATTAAGAAGATAAAAGTATCGGCAGGAAAACGGCAGTTAATACATTAGACGAATCATTTCAAAGGACGTCGCGACGACGGCTATGAGGACTCGTCGTCGACGTCGGCGACAAACAACTGACCAAACGTGTACGTAGTTGGTGACACGGGTCTTATGGTAATTTTATAGAAAATCGATGGCGACCGCTTGTAGCTCCAACATGTCCATTGTACGAATCAAATATTCGAAAATATTTGCGGCGCGTTCCGCGAAGTGCTCTCCCGGAAAATATGTTTTTCCGGCCGGGAAATATATTCTGGGCCTCTTGTTTTTGTGTCCGCTAAAAACGCTGGATGGGATTTGGTTGGGAAAAAATTTGCTTTTCAGATTGATCGAAATGTCGACGGAATCCATGCTAACTGATTTTTCCTCCTCCGATCGAAATACATAGCATGAAAGCTTCGATCATTTCGAGAGTGTATCGCTTACAAAACGAACGTTTACGTCTGTCGAAGTTTTTTTTTTCATTTCGTTCTGCGCAATCCTCTCGTATGCGATTTCTCCCTGTCCATCGTTTTATTTTTTTGCTAGCAAATGCTCTTACTGAAAATAGTTTTCGTGCGAAATCCCTTGCTCTTGGCTGATTTGAAAAAAACAATTTCTAAATTCAATAGGAAGATCGGTGTGCCGAGTTTGCCGTTATTTTTGTACGGACAATGAAGCTGCAGTAAATATCATGGACAAAAATTCATGGTGAACGTTTTTTTTTTTAATGGAGCTTTGTCAATAAAATATCCATCAAGTGGTACAGCAATTTACAGGACAAAGTGTTCACAGTTTACAGTAATTACCGACGTACCGGTGCTACTAAAATTCAATGAAGTTTCTTGTCAATTTTAAACAAATGCTTTCATAAATTTTCCGATATATTCTGGATTAAAAAATTGACACAACATGAATGAAAAATCGTTCACAATTTATCAACAATCCTATTCTTTAGTGGCGTGAATTCAACACGTTAACCATTGCGATTTTTACAAAATCCTTTGATCAAAAATAAGTCGTTGCCAATAAATCAAAAATAAATAATATGCTTTGACAAGAAGCCTACCTAAAAAATAAATCAATGCACAATTAAAAATGATAATACTTATTTTTAATAACAATTAATAAGATTCTCAACGAGCACAATTTATCATCGTCCTTTTCCACGATTCCAGAAACACATGTTCAGAATGAATAATCGTAATTCTTACATCTAATCGCGCATCCCCATTATCAAATTTAAAAGTCCGGGGGTTGAATCGACAGTTTCTCTATGACGTAACCGCAGAAAATGCGCGGCAGGGGTGGCATTTATCGGGAAATCAAATTTTTCAACGGGGACGTCACCATATTATCTTTCACGACGTATATTAAATCACGAGTCAAGAAAATATTACTCGCTCGAGTTGCGTTTGCAAACTGTACCACCATAGGGGTTAAAATTAACGATGGATTTCTTTCACGTCGAAATAAAATTGTAAAATATACTCTTACGTTCTTTGAAACGTAATATCGCGACGCGTTGACGTTTCGTGAACGCTCTATTATTTTTTACCGCTGCCCCCGTTGTACCTTTTTATCGGAAAAATAGTTCAAGCTTGAAATAGTTTAGAGGCCGTTGGAAAGTCGCAAAACATTCCACGATCTATTCACCAACGGCCAATTACCAGGCGGAAACTGTCATCCATTAAAGTACGCTCGTACTACCCCTATTAGTTTCCACGCTTTTTTATCCCTGCGTTTTTTTTCTCCGCCTCTTTTGTCATCGTTCTCCCACAGTCTCTTCTTTGTTCAGGCTTTCTCGTCTTTCTCATCTCCGTTGTCGGTTGATCCTCCCACGGATGATGGGATTAATTGTAAATTGATAATTCCACAATGGATACAACCATGTAGCTTAAATTCATCTGCATTCCTTTAGTTGCTGATGTATGAAATACAATTTTTGTCAAATAAGAGTCATAATTGTTCCCTTATCTTTTTGTTAGAATTGTAATATTAACCCTCTATGAGCCCCTGTGATTTTAAGGTTACACAAAACACGTCTAAGCTTCTATTCTTTAATGTCAAATTTTTAACGTTGCCAAATATTATATAGCAGGTTGAATCTATTATTCATGACTGTTTTTTTATCATTTTGTAATTGTGTTATCGTGAAACTGATCTTTGAACGCGAGATTGTAGTTAATTTGAGTTGATTTTTGTTTAGATTGTGAATAATATTTTACTAATGATTTAGTTTTATTTAATCAGAGAGATATATTTGCAAAAATCTTCACAAAGTATCTGCCTGTGAATGTCTCTCGTGCTCGTATTAAAAAAGGAAGGCAAAAAAAAGAGGGATGGTGAAAAAGGAACGGCAGTTGCTGGCATCGCGTATGGCCGTATGCAAATACAGAAAACACGGGGACACCGGAAAACGAGTCGATTGCATCCGAAGTGTTCGAGTTCGAGTGAGGCATTCGAAGCTCGAGTGGAAATTCGATTGGGGCAGCCTGAGGAGGATCAACGAGTGTGTCGAGCAAAGAGTTCAACGTAATTACGGGGTGTTCCAAGGACGGAGGGTTAAACTGCAATGCCGGATGCATATTTCGCGGCGTTGGCGCATAAATTCTTTTACTCGCTTTTCAGATTTATCGAGATAATAGAAAAATTTGCGTTAAACAAATAATTTAGGAAAACATTCGCAACAATAATGAGTAATACCAGTTCATCACGGCTAGACAATTATGCCAGAGAATTGATTTTTAACACTAGAACTACCAAGCAAGTCAAAATGACTGGTTCTCAATTTTTTCCAAAAATTCTTCAAGTTTATTGGACAGTCACAGAATAGAAATTCCACATCGATTCTAAAAAAACATAAATTATCGAATCGATCATCTTTTCCACTTCTTAATTCACCTAGTTTCACAGAACTTATTTAACTTATTTAAATATAATAGATTTAACGCCGGAAGTTCTTGTATTAAGAACTTTATATCACTTTTTCAATCTCAGGCATAGTGACCACAATTCGCCATACATTTTTAAATGTCACCCCTAAAAGCTGCTCAACAAGGAAATAGTGCATCCATTAAATCATTCATTTTGGTACCAACAACCCCAATAAATGACACACATGGAAGAACCATTACATCATTGCCTTTCCGCAATTTTAACACCTGGAATTTCTTCCGTAATTACACCGATGTCGCAGTAAAACGTCGAAGCGTGAATTGTCAGCAAAAAAAAGGACAGTCAGCCACATTTGCAGGAATCAGGAACCTTCCAGCACCGTCCGCATACATTGAATTCGTTGAAATCGTAACATCCGAGGGTAGCAGCGGCTCGTGAGACGGGAATTCAGGAAATGCAATATCAAAGTCGGACGATAGGGATCCCCCCTTTTTTGTCTTGGTGAAATTCTTCCCCTGCCTAACGATAAAATCCCGATACCGCGGAGTATGTTACATCGAATTCCCTTTGGCCCGGCATTCGAGGATTTCCGGAACGAGTTCCGTGTCCATCAATTCTGCTGCTTCCGTTCACCAGTGTTTTGCTCGTTACATGCCACGTTTTGACGCGATTCTACAGCCCAATGATCCTTTGACGTGGAATCAAGTCGATTAAAAGCGTTCTCATATTTTAACTAATTTTTCTATTGCTTTTAAATTTACACGTGAATGCGTGGGTTCGTTGAAAAAGAATTTGAATTAATGGAAATATGAATTATTGTGGGTAGTTGAAATTTTAGAATTGCACGGTCAGACGAGAATTTATTAATGGTCTGCGATTTGACTTCTACAGGGTACAGCAATAAATTTGAAGTGTAAAATTATTATAGCGAAAAAATTGTCGGGGCAGGGTGTAAACCTAATTAATACATTATCGAATATTTTATTTGGTGGGGAGAAGTTCGGCAGATTAATGTAAATTATTCGAAGTAGAAGAGTATCGAAAAGGACATTGACAAATGATAACGATTCGGTGTTTTTATCGAAGTCTTTTTCGTTAAAGGACTATAGACTTTCTTCTTGTATCATGATAATTTGTATTGAAAAAAGATGGATGCGGAAAGAAAATAAGTAAGAGTTTATACAAATTTCATTTGATGTATTCCAATCGATTGGTTGCAAAAATTCTGAATGGATCGAGTGAAATTGAATGAAGGTTTGTTTGTGTCCGCGAATTATCATCGTGTTATAGCACACCTACGTTAATTATCATCCTAGGTCGTTGAATTAGGATTAAAGGATCTTACCCAGGGGAAATCATAATATGCGTCTATTTACGGATTATTCCAGGCGGCTGGAGGGATTAACCGCGAAGCAATAAATTATTATAAATATAACTGTACTCCTACCCACGATTTTAATTGGAAAATATACTCGCAAAAGTTTTCATTCGTAGAAGTACAAATTTCGCTTTAACAATTGAAAATAATTTGGTCTCAATTAAAATTAACTAAATTAGTTCTATAATTAGTTTTAAAGAAAAATCCTATATCACTTCCACTTACTAGAAATTCCTAATTTCCACCAAGCTGAAACGTACCGCAACAGAAAGTGAATATTAAAGTGATACTGTAAAAGGTGATATCCGTAATCACAAAGACATTTGCTAATTGCAACCTACTACATACAAACGCGAAAGAATATCCCGTAGAATTTCACCTATAAAACTGACATTCCTACTTTCCACATCCACCCTCCACGTCGTTTCTTTCTAATCAAGTATTCTCCCTCCCAAGTTTCATCGAATCAGCCAAATTACAATTCGACCATAGAAAGTCCTCTTCCATAATGTAAAATATTTCCACTACCATGATAATTTAATTAAAGTACGTTGCTCTTACCAGAGAATATCTTAAATTTAAATACTACCTTGCATTCGCACAGGACCAATTAACCCGTCTAATCATCCCTACACTTAACTCTTCCACCGTTTCGTTTCACCTGTAAAATTAATTATCCAGAATCTCTCGATTTCTCTTGTCCTTTCTTGTCATTCTTGTATTTCAACGTGCAAGAGATTTTCAAGAGTACGTTTAAAACGACAATGAACGAAGTTACGTATTAGAACAATAAAACGTTATCCAATTGTCAGATATGGGGTTTCTAGGTATGGAGAATATCTATGGGTGTCGAGAGTAAACCCCTCGTATCGAGGAAAGGTCTTCGTCCCTCCCGGTGTTCACTTTGCACCGGTTAGACAAAGGGTTGGGTCTGCACTGTCGAGTAACTCGCGTGGAACATTATTGTTCGCTCTGAGCGCTACGGTTATGGTATCTCCGTTACGTAATTCGACGTTGAAACGTCCTGATTCTGATGGTTTGTGCACCGTGCAACGGTGCAGCCAAATTATTCTCGGTAAATTCGGGATATCTCGGACCACGTTTCTCTTGGTGAGCTTCCACGTTACAATTCTTTCTTCAATGTCCGCTTCCAGGATGTGCCTTATTCCTGTGGGTATTCATTTCTGTGCAATATCGTGGAAAGATGGTGGAGAGAGACTGTAATGGAAATTTTCTACTCTGTTTTCGTAATAGATACATAACGTACTTGGTCCTTTGAGGGTAGATACAATTTGTGGCGCATGATGATTGCTTGGAAAAGAATTCTGTTTTTTTTTTATTTCCTTATAATTCTAGAATAATGTAGGATTGTGGAAAAGAAAGAGATGTATGTGGTAACCCATCTAAAGCTGCGTATTCCGGCCTGAGTAGCTTAACCCTTTACGGTCCTATATCCAGTAGTACTCGAGTACTGTTCGACATAGTTTTGTACTTCATTATATTTTTTCATATTAATAGCGACTTTTCAAATACATACTGATTTTCTAATATCACCTAAATATCCGTAAGTACCTATAATTATTGATATCATTGAAAACAATGGACAATCAATGACAGAATATGTTGTGAAATTAACCCCTTAGTCCGCAACTACTTGTGAGTCTCGTAGAGCGGAAAATGAAATAAGAAATTTTGAAGTCTTCCAAAAACTATTAAATTGACAATATTAGCATTATTTCTGTACTATTAATATCACCTTCAATTGTACAAAATATCAGAAATTAATGAAACTTTTTGATTTCAGGAATTAATTTTGATCCTTTGCACGACCCATTAGAAGAGAAATGGTAGGTTAAGGGGTTAATTTTATTTAGCGCACTAAAAAACTAACAATATAATTCAGGCCGCAAAAGGATTAACGTCGAAATCTTCTGGGTTTCCCTGCTGACACTTCCTTTTCACGTCCTTTTCTCCTAAGTTCCTTTTTAGAAGAGAGACCGCCCCGATACCACAATAATTACCATTTATCAGCCTTAAAAATTGTTCATCAAAAGTCCAACTTTCGTACCTTATCTCCAGGTATTCCTGGTGATTTACAGATATCAGGACTCGGCCAGCTTGGTGCACGTGTCCTTAACATAAATTTACGAGAGCAGGAGCCATTGGGAAAGGGTGTCTCGGCCGAGCAACATAATTCGCAAGGGTAAGACTAAGGTTTATAAGGTTTATAAGCACTCCTACACACGCACAAACACGCAGAAATACATTGTTGCAGAGAAGCATACGGTGATACGTGTAGAACCACATAGGCGTAGTCGGTGGCGCTTATTTAAGCGGAGTTTAAGCGGCCTGCTCTCTCGCCACCTGCTCGTAATTGTCTTGATATTTGGCCTGCTTTCTCTAGGTGTTTCCTAACTGCAGCCCATCTGCAGCTTATTTATTAATCGCTGCTAAATTCAGGGTCCAAAGTGCATCCAGCATGGCGCGGTCCTCCGACTTCTGCATGGAGAACGATACCATTTTTGGGGTGGTAATTCTCAAGTTCGGTTGAAACGGAACAAGAACTCAGAAACTCAGAAATTCTAATGCACATTACGATGGAATTGAGTGAAAATAGATTTTGTATATTTTGATTAAATGTCTTAATTGATAGGTCCTGGGAAATGTAAGTTTAATTGAATAATTTTTATCTCTTTTAAGTGAAGAATTTTGTACGAAGATCAAACAGGAGATAGTGAACATTTTCGATGTAAGCGGCTTGTAATTAGCGTCAGTGAAACTAGAATCTTTTGTAATGGGACCAGTACATCGTTGGTGATTATAAATTCCAACATCAAAGTGTGAAACTACTTAGGAACGATAGTGTGAATTAAGTAATAGCAGTGTCTGTGAATACATTCCTATCGACGCGTGCTTGTTGGGCGAAAAGAAGGGTGTGAGGGTGTGCAGGGAAAACCTGGAGGAATACGAATGGATAATTATAAAATATCTCGTGCATCTACAAAGGGTGAAACGTTTAAAGTGGATCCTCTTAGATACTTTGTCCCTTCCACCTCGAAATTTCCAGTTTCATGTAGATATTATATACACGTAACACTCCACCAAACGATTTTTCAATTTTTTCTTATTAATCAGAAATTATTTGCAAATAATAGTTAATACGAAATGATAACGTATAAAAATTATTCAGAATTTAAAGGATACAGATGAAAATTTGTTATTTTATTATTTTCATTAAATTGACGATGCATTCGTGTAATTTTATTTCAAACTTTTATTTTGTATTGATATTAAATCCTTTTGCAATCACAAATGTAATTTATCATGATATGTCAGAGTTTCCATGGTGGTATCAACATGTCTGAGTTTCAAATATTCCATCAAAATTTTTATCTCGTTGCCACCGCAGGAATGCGAGATGTCGGACATCGCCGAATTCTTGACGGATAGCGATTCTGACTTTTCAATAACCGGGAATTGCGTCGATATGCAGATTCCCCAATTTCGTCGAAGCGGGAAGATAAAGCGCGATAGTTCGAGGCGAATCACAGGGTCAGTTCCGATCAGAGAGATTTCCCCTGATAAATTCCAGCCGCCGCGAAATCTCCCGGAAACGACCAATACCGGAAAAGAGAAATCGTTGCAAATCTACCTGCATACTCGTAATTCTCCTACATAACAATATCGTCGTATATATTCTAATTCAAATTATTCGTAAAATAAATTCCATTTAATTCGCATTAGTCGCAGAATAAATTCTATCTAATTCGAATTACTCCTAGAATAAATTCCATCTAATTCAAATTACTCGTAAAATAAATACTATCTAATTCGAATTAGTCATAGAATAAATTCAACATAATTCGAATTATTCGTAAAATAAATTCCTTTTAATTCGCATTATTCGTAAAATAAATTCTATCTAACTGAAATAACTCGCAGAACAAATTCCATCTAATTCGAATTAGTCGCAGAATAAATTGTATCTGATTCGAATTATTCGTCAATTAAAAATTCTATGATTAAGAAAAATAAAAAAATTGTTATTCAATGGTATAGAAATTTTGCAAAATTCAGTAAACGTGTTAAAATCATAGCAGCCTCGCAAACCGTTTCCGGTCGAAAGCAGTTTCGCTCTCCATGCCGTTAAAGGGGCTGCCATAAATTGTCAACAATTTACAATGTTTCCCCGTAAACAAAATAAATTACGCAACCTGGGTTGAAATAACGGGACTGTCGGAATTCCGCGCGGTGGAATATGCGGCTGGGTTTATCGTGCCTTCTCACGGAAAGAGCTTCTTTCGATCAAACTGCTCTATGGGGAAAGGGTTAAACGCGTCCGATACATCATGCCAGGTTATCGATTTCACCTCAAGGGCTTAGATTGCTGAAGGCAATGTTGCTGAATCTCTGCGAGGTGCTTCAATCGACACTGATTTCATTTCAGTCGATACTGCCAATGTTCCGCTAATGATATCATTACGAAAGAACAATTTGAACGACGTAATTTATTATAAAATAACATTTCTAATAAAAAAAAATAAACAAATAAAACTATAGAACGTTTAACATTTTTACAGAAGATTCTATGGAAAATTAAAAATACATCTCTTTGTGCCAAAAACGCAAAGACCTTTTGCAATAATTATTGTGCAATTCCAAAGCACATATTTGTCACTTTTAATCTGCATTCCCCATATCGTCCGACCTATAAACTATTTAAAAATATCAGCACCATCAGAAAGCAACTATTCATTTGACCCCATCGTTTTTCTAATCTTTTCGAGTCAGACATTTGAATGGGTGCGTACTATCCGTGAAATTTTCCGCCCGAGGGATATCCCCATTAAATTGAATTTAATTCGTGAGAAATCAAGCGAACGAGTAGGAAAATTCCGACGAAAGGACGAATCAACGTTTCGAATTGAATTCCATGGGGGCAGGCCGTGTAAACGGCATTATCTTCGTTCTCGAAGAAGGTGCCGCGTCTTTTGTCCCTCGGGGAGATTCGTTTGCTCGTCAGGTAAAGTTCGACTTGTTCGAGGGGAAAGGGCAGAATGCCCTTAGGCAAGCCCTCCAATCGTATCTCTGTATTTCGTTATTAAATAGATCGAGAGTTTGTGCCCGTTGATTCGTAATTCCCCGATGTTATTCCATTGGGCGACCTACGATGATTACTGTTATTGGTTTTGCCGTTTTGCGCTAGAACTTGGGAATTTTTTGCGACCTGTGTAACCATTGTTTCCGTTATATTTCTATCATAGAAGTTTGTTTGTGTTTTTTTGAAATTGTTATCACGTTTTTTTTAAAACGAAAATAGCTTTTACATTCATGAATCTACGTTTTGCATTCTTATTCTGTATTTCAGCTTTAAAATTTCAATTAGTCTTGAAACTGTCGAAACTATGATGTGTTAAAAATCATAGACTAAAATAAATAAATATTATTTCAATAAGAGATGCGAAAAAAAGTTGTGAGAAGTGAAAGAAATTAGAACTCACGCATAAATCAGAAAGAAAATTCTCTACAATCAAATTCATCATTTTTTCTACATGCTCTCTTATTAAAATATAAAATATTTAATATACAGTACACAATTGACTTTCATTCTTCCAAAAAGAACTACCAATCTACATTCTTATGCGACCTCACACCAAACTCGCACACAATCCTACAGAGCTTTGACAGCACACATCAATTCTTTTTACTTGCAAAAAATCTCCAAATGTTTGCCGTTAATATAAATGATTATCTAAAAAAGTTCGAAAATATGAAGATTACCCACGAAGGTATCATATGTAACGACTCGTAGACCGAATATTAGCCGCGTAATCGATTTATCGGGTCTGGCGGCGATTTTGGAGCGATCGATGTCGGTACGCCGTTAAATTCCAGCGTACCATTGTCTCCCGTAGAATTACGGTTCAAAGGATTCTAATCGAGTTCGTCTTGCGCCCGAAACCATCCAATCCGTCATCGGTGCTCGCGTTATCCCGTACGCACGAGCACTTCCGATAATCGCGGTATACGCGATAGCACGAGAGAGGAAGAGAAGCATCGAGAGGGTAATCAATTTTCCAGATTTTCAAAAATACACCATGCGAGTTGCAGCTGTGAGGAATATCGAGAGATAAAAATTACTTGTTTGTATTTATTCTATTTTGATATAAATATTAAAGGGTAGGGGATGATAGGAGATATTTGGTGATTTAAAAAATTCAAATGATTTAATTGCGTTATTATCCCTCTTGCATAACTATGTCGATCGGAACTTGACAATTCTTTTTTCTTTTCAATTCTTCTATAACAGTATGACTTGAGCCTGCTTATAAAAATTTACAAATACAATTGTGCCATTATAAGAAAATGAACATAGCAATTGCAACAAAAATAAAGTACTGGAAGGAACAAAAAGAATGTTAAGTATAACTGTGTTCTCCAGCAATATTAGTCGATTGACATTTTATAATTTCAGGCACAAGTAATAGAATAATTATGGGAGAAAATTTGTAGGTTTCACGCAAACAGAACGAGTGAAGGCACATTTATTAAACCAACATTACTATCGATTTTCGAAAAATCGGACTTAATTATCGGGCTCGATTGTAGCACTCTGTGCGAATGGGACCGCAAGTGAGATTCTTTTCCAGCGTTTCCAATCCTGAATAGTCGGAAATGTTTTTCTATTCGATCGAATAAAAGTCCGAATAGAGGCGATGGAAAAGCATGGCATGATTCATTTCCGGTATCAATCTAACACATGCACAAACCTCATGCAACTCCGCGTTCTTCTTCAAACAATGCTCTTGCGAAACGTAAACAGTTCCTCGCGCGTACAAACGCCGCGCCATTTTTTTCAAGAAGAACAAACACAAAGGAACAAACGCTGCACGAACTATTCCCCGTTTATCGTCCATCGATTGCCATTGCGAGAATCTGAGCTGCGCGTCGAATCAGACTTTTGCAACGGCTTTGCACTGTTTTTACCCTCTTCTATATATTGCACTTTACTTAGAACGAAGATGTCAAAAGAATTATAATTTAAAGTAATAATTTATATAAATTTAAATCAAATTAACGATCAATAGGTCCACCAGCCATCGATCACATTATGAAACTGAGACTTATGGCGGGCCTAGAGTTACAGCTTTCAAATGCCAATTAGCAGGGCCAACTTCAAATTTCCAATCACTCCAGTGGCTCAATAACCCATCTGAAACAATAAAACCAAGACTGAATTAGTATAACAATTAAATTCAAAAAGATACTAAAAACAGAACACCATTAAACTATCATCTGAACCATTTGCGGTGCAAATTATTTTGTTAATTGTGTAGTGAGGTAAATAAAATTAATATCACAATATTTTCTATCATTGAATATTTTTTTTTAATGACATTGATAACTATAGGTACTGACAAATATTTAGGTGATATTACAAAATCATTATGAAATTGGAAAGTCGATATTAAATCGTCAGACAATAAAACGAAGGGAAAATCTATGTCGACTACTACTCGACATAGGCAAAGGGTTAAATCTCTCCAGAAAAATGAAGAACCTTATCTTTAACACTCATCTAACAATCATCCTCGTTCGAAGCCAGTTACACGATCGTTTTCAATTAACAATTCATCCCCCTCGTGCCATTATTTCCCCGATGGAGACAAAGTCGAAAAGGATAAAAGCACAAAGTAATCTTCGACGTAAAAAAAGAGGAAGAAATACAGAGAAAGAAGAAGAAGAAGAAACAGAGAGTCACTGAAGAGTCTGCAACCTCGCATTTGTTCGTAGAGAAGCTCGGAAAAGCGAAACGACCAACCGACTTGTGCACGGTTTTCAATCGGCTCCGGCATGCACCCACCCTTCACCGGATTCGTCCCCTTTTCACCCTTGTATAAACGGAGCATACACATGTTCACCAGAAGAGGGAATGTACTTTACAGAGGCATGGATTTATTCTCGATGAAAACGACGCACGATGCGAGGAAACTCGGATGGCAACGAGACACGGGAGTCGTACAATCGTTTTTGTACCCCCGTTGCGCGTAACTTTGCTCGCATTTTCACGAAGAACTGCAATCGTTCTGGCTCGAGCATGAAACTGAGAGATCCTTCTCTCTTTCTCTTTGTGAGAACTGCCATAGTGGTTATAGAAGGGTAGAGAATTTCTGTTCGATGCAAAATGTGTGACCTCTCTCGTGAGAGACCGCGAGTTGCACCCTGGTGATGCAAGAGTGCACTTAGGGGGATAGAAGAGGGATATAGTAGATTTCACGCAGGTTTGCGAAAGAGGGAATACTTCCATTGGTGCTATCCGACGGAGTAATTTGGAATTCTCAATTCTGAGGGCGGTAACGGGATTCAGGTGTCCGGGTGAAATTAACTTTCGGTTATTACGTAATTTAGGATGGTAATTCCGTTGGAAATGTTTGCACTTTATTTTCAAACGTTCTAACTGATGGCGTTTTAAAACCTTGCCCCCTGGGAGAATGCTAATCGCTCTTCCTGATGCGGCAGAGGGTTTTGGGGGATAACGTCGGGTTTATCGGTTTACGAAGAAGGTTTTGCATTTTCGTCGGTGGTTTAACTAAGTGGAAAATGAAATTTGAGAATCATTTGAGTATCATCAGCTGCAATTCTTTTCGATCTGTGCCGTCAGTGTGGCGACATTTCAAAATTGTTGTAAAAGTCGTCACTAGAAAATTGCAAAAGTTAAAACCTTTTGTTTTATGTAATTTGAAGTGCTATTAAACACTATATTCTGTGATTTTATATTAATCCACATATCTACCTTAAATCACGAAAGGAAAAATGATTCCAAAACGCTAAATTTACCCCTGCTAGCTGTTAACCCCATCAGAAAAATCTACGGACCACAGAGGGTTAAAATTCATCACAATTAGGATATTTATTACGAAGGAAAACTATATAGGTGTCGCCTGCCATACGACGGCAAATAACTTAAATTTTCATCCACCCATAAAACACCTCCCATAACACATATTCCTGTGTAAATTCAATTACTCCATCTCTAATTAAATGTCTCAAATTTTTTAAAATCCTAAATCTTCAAAACGTTCGACTTCTCTCTCAGAATCCCAAGTTCTCGAGTCAAGAGAATTGTCCAGCGTTCTCCAGTCGCAACCTTGGAGGGGTTGCGATCGTTGGCGACCGGAAGTTGGTACCAGTCGACCGAATGAAACACAGTTCGGTTAGTGGCAGAGCAACCAATGGCATAACTGCAACCGTGTCTCCTTCGTCGTTCAGCTGCCAAATCCCGGCGTCGTTCAGTTCTGCAATCGACTCTCGACGTCGTCTCCATGGTTTTCTCCGTTTCGCCGATCACCAGCAAACGCAGCGCCATTTTTCTTACCGTTGTACGTTCGCTATTAGTTACCCTCTTTACCTTTCTTCCTTCGATTCCCTTGGAATCGAAAAGAATCCGGGGAAACGACGATACGTAACGAAAGTAGCTCGGACGTATTCGAAAGGGAGTTTCATTTGGTCGTTTCTCTCGCGTGTTTGTCGTGCCGGTGAAAAATTTGTCGGCTCACGAAGTGCTTCGCATTAATTCCCACGAAAATTCTGTATGCTAGCTTGCATGGCAAGAGGAAGAAAGCGGAAAAATATTTATCTTTCGCGCGCTACAGACAAGAATGGGTGGCGAGCAACAATGAATAATGCATATTCGATAGAACATGGTATCATAACAGCTTTCTCTCTCTCTCTCTTTCTGCCCTCTCTTTATTTCTTTCTTTCTGTTTCTATCTCTTTTGGTATCATTCATCCCCATTTTTTATCTCACTCTCAGTTTTCCTCTCTCCTGTTAACCTGGCCATTTCGTCTCACGATTCAACCAAACCTCCATCCTTGTCCGTCCACGACCATCGTGTTTTCCGTTGCATCCTGAGAGCACTCAGTCTTTCCAGGTCTTGCTGCAAACAGAGAAACGTGTTTTACGAGGATAAGATTGCGGATGGATCGTAAATATCTACTCGTCCTTAAAGAAACCGATCGTTCCATCGGATGAGATTGGATTGAATGCAACGTTGCACTCGTACAGATTTTATTGTCCTTGCGTGCATCCTCTTTAACAGCCACAGTGCAACGAAACGATGCTGCTGTACTTTCGAAACTATTCGTACCTCTTCACATTCTCGATCGAGAGGAACGAAAACGAATTGGTGAGGAATTGCTCTATTTTTTCCACCCATGAAGTAAATTTGAAGGAGGCGACAAGTAATTTGATCGATTGGCCAATAGACTTTTCCTTATTCTTCTTTGTTAACGTAACTTGTACATTTAATAGTTTCTATCATCTTGGCAAGAAATCATTGGCAAGAAATTGCTCAATTTTCTCCCCTCGTGAAGTGAATTCGAACGAGACGATAAATAATTCAACCTATTGATCGATAGATTTTTTCATATTTTTCTTGGTTAACGTAACTTGCATATTTAATAGTTTCTATCATCCTGTAACAGTATAAAACGATCTCGAATTTTTCCACTATTGTTCAGTAAAAATACAAAACAATCTTCAAGCGAAGATCGTTCCACTTTGAACCGCAACAATTTTCAAAATCTTCTTCCTCTTTCAGCTCCGTGCACAATAAAACTAGCAAAATATCACCGACCAAAAGTGTCTCCAATTCCATCACCGAAAATCAATTCTCTTCTTTCCGCCCTCTCTGGTCCTTCTTCTCCTCACCTCCTTTCTATTTCTTTTTCCACCGAATTCCCGACATCGTCGAGAGAAAGGACGTCCGAAAAATGACTCGATAAAGACGAAAATGACCTTCGATTCTCCAACGGAAAGGCTCCTCTTTCTTCTGGAGGACAAGGGCGAAAAAGGTGACGTTCCTCGTGCATCCACTTCGATCGGATGGCACGTGTTCGTCTCTCGTGATTTTCTCACGGCTACCAACTCTCCACGTTCAATCGTTTATCGGTGCTCGATAACTCGACGATCATAAATTCCGAGGCACGAAAATGGAAGAGGGAAATGCCTCTCGAGGCTACCCACGGCTTTCGCTTTCCCTTTGACGATCGTACAAAAAAGAAAAACGAGGGAATAGAGAAAAAAAAACCTACGTAGAAGATACTCAATGGTCGACAGGGACGATACGTCCATCGTATGTGTCGATGGATCGTGTATGTCCTTTGACGAAAAAAGGAAACCATCCAGCCTTTACTGAGTGTAAGTGACTTTTAATAAAATCTCAACAGGATGGCTCTTTTTGCCCAGGATTGTGGAATTCTTTGAGATATTCGCCACGATGATTCGATTTGACAAAAGAAACGGGAATAGTAGGTCCGGGGTAGGTTGAAACGTTTCTTTTTTCTGTATTCAAATCGTCAGGGTTTTGTTGGCTCCTTTAGCCCGCACCTCGATTTCAAGTTTATTGTGACTTTTCTAAGGGATGAAATATCTTTTGGAATAAGTGGATGGTATTTAATGATATTAAAATTGAAAGGTTACACTTTCATTAGTTCGCAGTGTCGAGAATGTCAGGAGAGAAGATTGCGGCTACTTTATCTTGGTGAACAGGAAGGGATGAAATTGCCCTGCACTTCCGTTCGTTCGACCGTTCTTAATGCCTCGATGTAGGAAAGTTGGGAGGTTCGACCGTTTTTCTCGCTCCCTCCTGCCGAGACGTCGATGCCTGTCGTCGAGGACATCGAAGATTTCAGCTACGTAGAAATAATAAAAGGGACGAGGGGGGAAATGGAAAGTCCCCGAAGTTTCCGATATCGTTCGACGACAGAGAGCCCAACGGGGGTTGGTCTTTCCAACTTTTCCGTATCTTTATCCGTAAACAACGTTTACCTTGTTCTCCTTCTCATTCTCTCTCTGTCTCGCTTCCTCTCTTTTTCTTAGCCATTCTTCGTCCTTCATGCCTCCCTTCTTCGATGGGGTGCCATTGTTTCGGAGATTTAATTACACACCGCATACCGTGCACGAGTAGCCGAGGAGTTTTTAATTAATACCGTTGAAATTTATTTGGCGCCGGTTTTACGAGCTCGTTCTTTTCTGTGAGAAAAGATGAGAATCCGACTAATGGCGGAGCATTGGAAGTTGAGAAGAGGTGGGCATTAATGGACAAAATTAGAATTCATTTGGATGAAGATTCTTAAATATTTGATAATTAGATGAGAAGTTAGATGTAAATGAGGAGGATGGAAATAGGGGTTGTTTTTTTTTAGATACTTTAATTTCTTTTTGTATGGGTAGACCTTTTGGTGGTTGTTGAATTGGTTGGTGGAGGGCGAAGAAAAAGGGAGGGAAAAGTTGGATGGAGAGGAAGAAGTTAATGCGAAAAGAGAAACAGTGTACGATGTTGAAATATGAACGGAATAAAAAGCGAACTGGGAAGGTAAATTTAATCGAAAAAAGAAGAAACGGGGGATAAAGAAACAAGGAGATTCTTTGTTATGAAGTTTTCTAAACAGTAAAACATTACTATGGAGAAAACGGAGAAGGGAATTTTAACGAACTGCGAGAGGGAAAAAATAAATTAGAAAAGTGAAGAGGGGAATGAGAATGCTGCGAGGAATTACAGAGTGGAAAAGAGAGCACATGCAGAAATAAATAGTATAAAAAAACAACGGAAAAATAAAGGTCGGAAGGAATGAGATGACAATACCTCAGAAACTGAAAACAAGAAGAATTTTCATGCCTCAACGCATTCAAAAACTCATCTATTAAAACCTTGTTAACTGCTGGCCATAAACCTAAACTGAACTATCAACAAAAAAACTTCAGACATCTTAACCAACAAAGAAGATCCCATTCAACTAAAAACAATGAATTTTCATCCAACGTAGCTCGATTTCCAGTTGCAGATCTTCAACCCTAAAACTTGTTACTTGCCGACGATCAATTCAACCAGAACTCTCATTAAAAAACTCCTCAGAACTCTCAACCTCTAAAAAACACCTCATCCAATAAAATTAAAATCTCTAAAAACATTAAATCCACATCCAACTCGAATTTGCAATTGCAGATCTCCACCCCCAAATCTTGCTACCTGCCAAAAATCAATACAACCAGCACTCTCATAAAAAAAATCTTCAATTACTTCAACCTCCAAAAAAAAATCACACTCAACAAAACTAGAATCTCAAAAAATATTGAATCCAGCTCAACTAAGTAGTTGCAAATCCCCACCCCCAAACCATGCTACCTTCCCACAATCAATACAACCGGAACTCTCATTAAAAAATGCATCTCAATCTCCAAAAAAAGATCGCATTCAGCAAAAGTAGGACATTCCACCCAAAAGTTTGGAATCCACTTCCAATAGGTCCATTCGTGAGCGGTTTGCAGTTGCAGATCTCGAGTATCAGAGAATCAATTATCCGCGGGCTCGGTCGCATGTCGCGGCTCGAGGACACTCCGGGGATCCCCTGGCAGGCGTTACACGCAACTACCCCGACCGCGCGAGCACACACTCGATTGTCACTGCCATCCAATTTACGCAACCCCCTGATCTAATACGTCGCTTCCCTGCAATCGTGTGACGTCACGATCGAATCCGCTCCCCGGATACACCGGGTAGATTGACAGACGGGAATTTTCGCGGTAATTGGTTACGCCCGCGCTGCTACCCCCGTTACGTATTATTTGAACTGAATTTATGGGACGTACCAGCAGAAACGTCCCGCGACTCTACCCGGCCAGTTTCGACTGAAATAATTTCCACGTTGCCGAGATTCCATTCAAACTTCAATCAGACGTTGCGCCAGAGATGGCTCTATTTCCTTTTTTTCCCCAAATATTTCATTTGAATTAAAGGTAGGTCACTTTGTGGGTAGTTTGTAAAGGAAGAAATTGTCGAGGGTGTTTAATTAGTGTTGGTTACTGGATTTGGGGTTTAGGTATTGTGGAGTAGGTTTATGAGGTAGAGGGTAGGGATTGATGGCTTACGTGGAGTGTAAACCATGGGAGGTATAACACGGGAGGTAGCAAAAATTTGTTCGGGGCTATGGGGATTGGAATCTGAGAGTATTAGTTGGAGGGATTGAGATCGTTTCTCTTTAGGGATTATTAAAGATGGTTTGATTGGAATTTTGTGATATTTTTGAAGAATGATATTAATTGTATTTGATGTTAGACTATTTAATTAATTAGGAAGCTAGTTTTATGGAATTTTGATAATATAAAATTAAAGGTAGATTAATAGTATAGATTTAAGTAATGTCTGTGAATTTGTGGAATTAAAAAACTTATCGATAGCTACTACGAAATGATGAACACCGTGTATTTTAATCACAGCGATGCGAATTACTTTTTTTACGGTGAAAAAATATTAACCAAACCATTTCGGCTTTGCGGAACAAAGTCTCCTTTAGCTGTGAACGTCAAAGAATCACCAGTTTCCGAACACTTTCAATTTTCCACGTCCTGCACATTGCAGGAGAGTGCAGTTAGGTGATTTAGCGCACGGTCGAACAGAGCCATTTGGAGATCGTCGAAATCGAGGATTTTCCTGAAGGATCTTCGATTGTTTTCCAACGAATCGTGGAAAAACAATCGTTGAAAGTTGTTAGTTGAATCCGATATAACAAATAATCTGTCGTTGAATTCCGTTAACCGGGGACTCGTTGGAATTTCGAGCACGGTCGTGAAGAGGATTCGAGATACATTTTCTGCATTTTTTTTGTTTGCGTATCGCACAATTGTTTAGAAAAAGAATGGTGGAAAAAGAGATGGATGATAGTCAAAAAATTGGACTTTGGTCCCGTAGAATCGTCCTTCCATGTTGGAAGCTTCGAAACGTAAACGAGAGTAGTTACATCGCTTGGTTAGTCGCTAGAGTTTAAAAGTTCGCCGACACTCGCCGTTCGAAGATTAATCCAATGAGAGATAAGGGACGCGGGAGGTGCAAACGGGTAGTTTAATTACTTGAGAAGAAAAACGTGTCGAGATAAGAGGTGGAAAAATGAATGATTCCACACCCCAGTGGAGTAAATAAATCTCTCTTCGCTTCCTCCATCAAACTTGGGTCATTTGGGGTTTGAACTGTTAAATTAAAATTGTAATGTATGAGGAACAAAGTTAGACTGGTCCTTTTTTCTTTTTATTAACCCTAGAACTACCAAGCAAGTCAAAATGACACGTTACCAATTTTTTTTCTCAAAGATTCTCCAAGTTTCTAGGACAGTCATAAAGCAGATATTCTACGTTGGTCTTATAAAATGTAGAATTACCGAATCAATCATTCTTTCCACTTCTTGGTTTTTTTTTTGTTGTTTTAAACGTAGATTCAAAGAATGGAAGAACAGCAGAGTTGTATATTTTGTACTCAAGTCTAGAGAAATGCAGGTTCTATTGGTAGAGCAATTGCATTGCCAATAAAATAATAAATGATTATTCCAACGGCTAATTTCCGTGCAGCAAAGGCAACACTAAACACTAGGTTTAATTGGTAACGAAAATATATAGTGTCGCCCATAGGTTGTATTTTCGACCAACCGAACATTTGCTAATAAGCACGAGTTAATTGTTGGGTTTAACCATTGTATGGGTATAATCGGAGCCCTGAAGGGCTTTATTTGTTCTGCTTATAATACTCTACGCCCGAAAATGCAATGTTCGATCGGCGGTTAACGTACGTGCTCGATGCATTGATTCGATATAATTTACTTGACGAGTACCATGGTGCTGCTTGTTAATTCGCATATTTGTATGCCCCAATCGCTTGACTTTGACACGCTTACAATTTTCCCCTTGGCGTACAATCGACGTCGATGGTATCTCAGTACAACCAATCCACGTTTAGGAGGAGAACTCAATTAAATGTATTTTGACCAGGAAAATCTAATTCATTCTACACTTACTTTCAGATACCACCAAAATCTGCAAGAACAAAAAGAAAACCCAAAGCAATTGACAAAAATAACTAGGTGCCACAGAGAGTAAGAAGATAAGTACTAGAGGTCACAATTAGCAGACCAGAGGTCAAATCATCTCTCACTGCTAAAAAATTGAACCATAGACCAAAAAAAAATATATCTAAATGAATATAGATACACTTTTAACCCCTTGCTCTACAATGCTGAGTGACACTCGTGATGAGATTAATGGGAAAGGAAATTTTCAAGTGTTAAAAAACCTATTAAATTAGAAATGTTAATGAAACCCGACACGGTAATATTACTTCTCTAAAATTAATATTACATTAAACTATACGGCGTATCAAGAATCACTCATCCATTCTTATTCTAGCAATTAAATTCTGAACTATAGCGGAGATAGTGACAAAACAAATTGTAGGGCAAGGGGTTAAAATCACACAATTCATTGCCGCAAAAGAAGCGATCCCTTCTTCCAACCTTGCTGTCATTATCGAAGGACTCTGTACACTCGAAACGTTTCGTCGTTGACTCGATGCAAATGCCGATCGGATTCGCACACATGTAAATCCTCCTGCAGGCTGCGTGCGACTGGAGAGGCTGGTGCACGTAATTTTGATTACAACTTGTACGTGAACGAGGTCGCGACACTCTGAACCGTTTCGAAGGGGCAGCACGATGGGAATTTGTAAGGGGCACTGGCGTGTAATAGCCACCGAAATCCACGCTCCTATTAACGTTGCGACAGGGTTTGCGTCAACCGGCTTGACCTCTGCCAGGGGCAAACGCAACGGGGATGTGAATCGAAAGGGATGCCCGACACGCTACTTGGTACCGCAATTGCACCATTCACGATCTTCAATTTGGTCTCAATGTCCGCGATTTTGCGATAGACCGGATGCTATGAAAACTATCGATGAACCGATCGGTAATATCGATTGTAGATCGCAAGTGTTGGGCGGGAGTCGTTCCTAGAGGGTTTGGTAGAGTTTTGGAAACTGTGTAAATACATTGATACGTTAAGTGAAATAAAATTGAATACAAAACTATTGTTACCTTTCATTTGTTTACCCTATAACAACTTGAATATTTTTGGTCTGATCTTTACGATTGGATTTGTTACATTATTAACCCCTTGAGGAGTACGGACGTATACGAGATCTGAAGAAAAAGTAGTTTGTTTCTCAATATTTAAAAAAGACTCCATCTGCAGGACGTCATGAATGTATAATAGACCATTAGCAAAGCAGATTCAACAGCAAAGTTCTTTCAAACAAAAGTGCAATGTTTCTGAAACAACGCTAATAAAATAACTCTCAACGCTGCAATCATCAGGAAGCCAAGAGCAGCCATAGAATCAGCCACAAATGAACACTCAAACGCTGCTACCAAAGTTAATCCTAAAATTCATACAATTTCCAAGCTACTATCGTATCATCGACTTCGTAATCTTCTCCATCAAATTCGCCAAACGGGTTGGCAGACAGAGACACCAATTGCGACAGTATTCCAACCCGAGATCCCATCGAAATCGAACCGTTTAACGGTTTTCCAGGACCAACGGTCATCATGGAGTCTGAGCGTAAAACCGTTCCGGCGTATCGGCGAAAACATCGTCGAGCGAATGTACAAGCGGTTTCACGAACGAAACAGTTGGCACTTGGGGTTAACGTTGTGTTAAACCATCATGGTTTAACGCACAATTCGGCTCGAGCTCGCGTCAGAATCTGCTTCGAGTCGTGTTTGGTAATGTTTTTCGTTAAAGCCAACATGGACGCTCGGATGTTGGGTATTAACGAGCGTTTTTAATTGCCGTCGAAACGACAAAAACGACGGTATACGAAATACTTTTTAAGTTACGACACACCGGCTGCTGCTGGTTGCGGTTTCATTTAACGCCTGTAGTTTTACACTTTCAACTATCAACGCTGGAATTTCCGACTCTTTTCTCACGATATTGTTCTCAGGTTGCGAAAACGATTTCTCCAATTGGCATGAACCGATGTGGCGAAGGGAATTCGATGGAGATAGAAAATGATTCGACGAAGAGATTGTGAAATAGTTTCTTTTTTAAGTGCCATATTGTTTGGTGAACGATAGATATAGGTGCGAATGTATTTTGAGTTGTATAATTCTGTGATCGTTAAAATTATAGTCTGGCGTTGCATTTATTAGGATTAGTTTCGAGGTTGGTCAAGCAATTAACTTAAACTATTGTGGTGGATGCCATCGGAGGCAGCCGCTGCTTTGACCACAGCTAACTCGTTGCTACGGGAGAAGATGGAACAATGCCGGTGCAAATTTCTTAATCGCTTAAACTTCCCCAAATATTCGAACTCCACGTCGTAAAGGCGATTACACGATGCTCGCGTAATTGTCTTTAGCGATAGGAGGAGATCAAGCGAGAAAATTATCCGTAAAAATATTTTACCCCATTCTTACAATAAATTAGACTTCTGTGTATTCAATTATGTTCAGCAGTAATTGCCAGTTTTAACAGAATCACAGTATATTCAGTGTGAAGCTAAAAATTTGACCTTACAATTCAGTAGGCCCTAAACAAAATGATCAAAGCAATTAACCCCTTGCCTTACAATGACGTTTGGCACACCTGAAACGGCAAATGGAATAGAAAATTTGTCAGTTTTCAAAAAATTATTAAATTGAAAATATCAATAGATCAGAAGACGTTGAAATTAGTTCGATACTATTAATATTACGTTAAGTTATACCGGTATATTGGAAATCAGGGATAGATTATTATTCCAACAATTAATTCAGAGTTATTGTGAGTTAGGTCACAAAAGAAATTGTAAGGCATGGGGTTAAAGCCGAAGAAATAATAAAAATATATTACACGTATAACTTTATCCTTTCCAACACTTATCTTCGCTGACGTTCAGCAGCAAACTCTGAAATAATTTTAAACCTCTTTCGTATTAATCGCATTTTGTTTCTCTAACGTATATGCATCAGGTTTAGTTCAACGATAGAGATATAACCGCGCTAAACATGCCGTGACAAGATATCTAACCACCTTGTCAGAATTCTCGGCTTGTTAGGAGGCGATGCATTTATTAGAAGCAATTTGTGCGTTACACCAGCGATTAACCGAACTATCGGACATAGTGAGCGTCAAAAGCAGCTGTTACGATGACCGGCTCTCCTTCGGGCTAGTTGCAAGTGATGCAAATTCCTTAATCGTTCCTGCAAACTTTCCAAACATCGTGCCGATCATGACAGGCAGCTGGACGTGTTAGTAAAATCACCGGACGTTTTCAACTTAATGTTCTTCCAAGTACTTCACCTTCTTCTAATTATCTCAGCCTGGAAAATCCGCGAGGGATGTTCGTAGTTTGCTTCATTAAAGGTTAATTCGCCGCAACTTTGCCTTCTATGAAGATCGACGGTGTAATATCGAGACTAGAAATTGAATGTTGATTTATTAGAAGCGCTGCTTATCTCATCAAGGATCTTCCGTTTTAGAGGAGTCTATTAATTAAAAGCCTCTTCTGTATTTTCTTTAAAGGAGGATGTCAAACAATCAAACGATTTTCATTAATATGTTATGAGGTTCAAGCTTAAAAACTTCACATTAACCCTCTATGGGACTCTGTGACTTTGAGATAACGCAGGACACATTTAAGCTTCTATTCTTAAAAGTCACATGTTGAACTTTGCCAAATATTATAATTTAACTCGTGAAATTCTTGACAATTCAATATTCTAAATGTGGGTTTAATCCTTTATTTAAAATAGTAGTTTAATCATTTTCTAATTGTGATATCGCGAAACTGATCTTTGGAGACCACAAAAAATTCCGACTATACAGGGTTAATAATTAAATATATGTTATACTTAAACATATTAACTAAGTACTTTGAAAAAAGCGGAATCAACCCTGGAAAATAATCAATTATGCAATTTATATATTATAAGATACACGTGAAGTATCTTCTGTGCCACATCTCTATAAATGTGGATACCGTTTCTAAAAAAGTAAGAACCCGTCAATTTTACGGTTTTCGTAGATCCAGTGTTAAAATGGTCTCTTTACGTTTCCTGAATCTAATAATCCCTGTATTTCTTCGCAAGGATAATATCATCTGGGAGAAGTCAACCTTTCCCCCGGAATTTTCATGCAAAAGACCGATCAAAATTGAAAGGAGCTTCTACGGAGGTAGTTTCAGAGCAAACGTCAGTCTCCTGTCTAAAATAATAATTTCTAGCAGAGTACACCTAACAGACGCGTAATCATTAATGCAAATGAGCGTCTGGTCGAGGAAGATGCGGTCGAGCGACGCCTCGACCAAATCGATATGGCAACTCCTACGACCTCCTGCAACACATTACCTCGTGCTAAACCCGAGTACCTTCGACACGAAGTCCAGCAACTATCGTCTCCGTCAGCTTTTACCTCTACCCTCTTCTCTCTCAGTGTCTATATATCTCTCTTTTTCTCTCAATTTCCATCTACGTTTCTCTTCCTCTCTCTCTTCCTTTCTTCCTCTCTCTTGACTCGTGCTGTGCTCAAGCTGCAATAGTTGCTCGGCAAACAACGCCGAAACTTCCTTGATTAGATCGTGTTTAACGCACCAACTTGACTGACTGCCGATCAAACTAAACGCCGCTGATGCTGGAATTTCTAATACGTTAAACACATTCGAGAAGAAACTGATTTCATGTATTAGCTTTCCACGTTTGAGAAATATTTCTGATGCAGATGAAGAGAAGTAAAGAGGGAACTTCAATTTCATCAGGTTCGTAACGATTTGCGTTGATACCTTAGATATTGGGAAAGTAGTGTCATTTTTTTAGAACTGCGTTACGTTAAACACATTCGAGAAGAAACTGATTTCATGTATTAGCTTTCCACGTTTGAGAAACATTTCGGATCCAGAGGAAGAGAAGAAGAAAGGGAATTTCAATTTTATCGGCTTGGTATCGATTTGCGTTGATATCTTAGATATTGGGAAAGTAGCGCTTCTTTTTTAAACTGCATTACATTAAACATATTCGAGATAAAAATATCTTCGGCATGGAGCTGATTTTGCATTAAGGAAATATTTTGAATTTGGAGAAAGGTAGTGAGAAATATAGATAGAAAGGGAGATAGATAAACAAATGGGTAGCCAGAGAGAGAATTTCAATTCGAAGGGTATGAAATTAGTCTTTGACCGTACCTCTCAGATATTCCGTAAGTGCTGTAATTTTCTCAGAAATTCTCTAAACGTCTAAAGTAACATTAATTAACCTACTTATCTTCATCATTCTATTTTTCGTAGCTGAGTATTCTGCGGTAACTTCTCCAACTAACTGTTATTATATTACAGGTCCAATCCTCCGAGACTAATGTTCTCATGCAGAATGAACAGCACGCTCACAAATTGAACTATTTATCTTCCTAATAAACATAATTATATCTCATAAATCTAATCGAGAAATTTACGCTGCTTCTAGTCTTAAATCTCACTAAACTGAAATACTTTATCTTCTCTATCACAAATTATATCATCCAAAAACGATATCGTTAATCAAAATTTAGTATCAATTTTCTCCTCCCTTTCCATCGAAGTACAGAAAATCAAATATCGTACAATCAGAAAATTCAATCTGCACAAACAAATAACACAATTATTCCTTCAAAGATTCTATCAAAAGTAAAATTATATACCGTAAGGTATTTATATTCGCTCGTTTTCCTTCATTTTCCAACGATGCCTATATCCGAGTCACGAAGACCATGTTTTACCGCGATTGTTTGCGAAATCCAAATACGCTTCGAGTGTTCTCCCTGTCGAGCGTGGAACGCTTGTGTTCACGTTGTGTTCTCAGCGAGTTCTTGTTCGCAGTGTCGCGAAATGCTCGACGGTGTCGCAAAGTTTCGACGAATCCATCAATGTCGTTGTCGGTCGTGCGCTTTCAACGGTGCAGAGATTGTAGCGGCTGGAAAACCATGCAAAATTTCACGGTACAGAGGAAAAACCTTCGGTTTCCTTTTAACGTACCCTCGAGGGTTGCTCTGTGATATGCAATTTTTGCAATTTTTGGATTGCAACGAACAGCGAGAATGAGAGAAAGATAAAAATCCTAAAGAGAGAGAGAAGGGAAAAAGTGAAGCGAGAAAATAGAGACTCCCCCCATTTTCCCTTTGTCATACGTCAATTTTGATTGATACGCAGCATCATCCCAATGCATTCACAGAGCGGAGATGAAAGATCGAAGGATACAAATGTCTTTGTCGTGATGAAGAACGATACGTCTGCTCTGGCGTTTACGATAACTCGTATGACAAGTAGAAGTGAAATTCCCCTACTCTTTTATACTCAAAACTGTCCAAACATCCTTACAGTAATACATTTCACCGGAGAAAAATTATATTTGAATTTATGCAATTCTTCATCCCTATAAATCAATAATATCCTTCTGACGGGTGAAGTCAGTGAGATGAAAATACCATGTGCAAAGTGCAATATCAAAGATTGCATACATTTTTCTCCCTTCGAGTAAATAAGCTTTGCGTCTCGTTGACGGATACTTTGCAATCTTTTCGTTTCTCGAAACGACGTAAGGGCGATTGTGAACTAAATAAGATTATAGTTTGACATTACTCTAGCTGTCGTGTTCCTCTTTTTACGTTTTTTTTTTCAAAGAATCCTGTGAGCATGTTGAACAAGATGCTCGTTAAGTGAAAGCAGACGCCATGGACGCTAAGTAGTCAGACACGGCTCGTGAAAGGAAGAGGAGCGAAGAAAAAGGAGGAACGGGACCAAACACCGTGAACAGAGTGGCATAAATTCTGTTTAGGAGAAAATGAGTAAGGGTGAGAGACAGAATAGAAGACATAAAGATTTATCGTGTATTCAGGCGCGAAGGATTTTCTCGAGGAAGCATAAAATTTCATGAAATCCCGCTCCATGGACGGAAAACGTGGAAGAAATAGCGAAACGCGATAATCGAAAGCACTTTTATTCATCGTGCTTCGTTTATTTAATTACACTTGCCTTTTTACTCATTATTTTTCTCTCTTCCTCCGTCATATTCTCTCTACTTCCATCGCATAGCTCACTTTTCATGTAGCACGGAATATTTTAATATTCCACGAGGTTTCTTCCAACGCTCGCATTCGGATGTCATTTCATTTCCTCTGTTTCGATTCCACCATTGAGGAAATTTTGATGAATACAAGTCTCAGAAGTTGCGTAAAGGTCGGACGAAATATTAAAAATGAATTCGTAGAAACGTTATTCCCTTTCCGCTCGCATTACAAACTACGAATAAAGAGTCGCAGAAAATTACACTCATATAAGAAATATTAATCAATTAAACGAGACCCCTCAATATTGAAACTATAAAAATGGCAGAATCTTTTATCTTAATTACTCGTTCTTTCTAACAAAACGTCAAAAGACTTGTATTTATACGTTCTGCCATCCTCACCGTATATCCATCCCCTCGCAATATTTCTAAAACACCACGTCAAAACCCAATTCCCCCGTAAAAGTATCTACTTTCTCTTCCCCTACGATCGACAGAAAAATATCGTCAACTCTGAAATTCTCCTTCCTGAAATTCCTCTCTTAGGAGCATCTCCTTAATTAATACGTCTCCAGCGTCACGAGGGTAAGAAATACGAGGGTGAACCGATAGAACAGGAAGAAACTTGAAGGGAAAGGAGTTACCTAGAAGGGTATTCCGCATAACACGTCGACTTGTAGGACACTCGCTCGGTTGATTTATCACCGTCGCTAAACGGCATGTAAGACACGCTCTTCCTCTCCCTTAAGTAAAACCGACCACCCTTTAGGTCCTTTCTGGCTTCTGTCTCACGCTTATGGCTACCAGCTCTTCTCCTTTCGTCTTACCTACCAAGATTACCTCTCTACGTCCCTAGGATTCTGTTTCGGCTGTCTGCTTTCATTAGCTTTGAAGTGCCCGTTGAGAAACGGAGAGAACGTTGAGGTTGATCTTCCTTTGAGATCTCAGAAAGGGACCGCTGGATTCGAATGTCATCTTGGTAAACGTTTACGTCATGATGCACCGTTAACGATGCGACGTGTTATTGGAATTTATTCTGTATGTTGATGAAGACATTAGGCGTTTATTAAGATGACTGTGGTACGGTGGAATTTGTGCTTGAATTGAAGGGGTTGGTGGTATTGTAATTAGCAGGAGGAGAAACTTTGATGGTGGTGTTATGTTTGTTTATTTGATAGAGATTCTTGAGAAATGATAACTATTGTAAGGTGTTAAATTTTACCGCTGGTAGGAGATTTGTTGGTTGAAAATTAAACCGGGAGTGGCAATTGTTTAGAGGATATTAATCCCATAGTAGGGATGACTTTGAAAGGTTGAACTATTGATCTCTGAATTTAATTTTTTATAGATCAAATTATTAATAGATTTTGTGGAACAATATATTAAAAGTGTCTTTGAAATAAATTTCTAAATGCAGATACCTCGACTATTCGCCTACATTTCCGCATGAAATGTCCCTCTCGTCTTTGCTATTAGCCTCAAAATTAATTAAAAACTCTGCACAGCTTCATATCTGTTATGTTTGAGAATAGTACGGTCGCCATTCTCAACGTTTCATCTCGAAAACGTTAAAACGAAAACAGACAAAGACAGTAAAAATATCTCGCACAGGACCTCGCAGGAGAGACGACAGAAATACCGTGAGATTTAAAAACGATAGAATTTCATTTCCTCCCCCGAAGCTACTTTTCCCGTTTAAATTCACCGTCGCCAATGGCAAAGGTAACACGAAGAAACTGGTGTCTTTTTCGTGATTATTTTGAAGATAACTAACCCTCCGGCAATTTCGATTTTCTCAGGTTTAAAGCATCCCTCCAAGGTGCTTCTTCTTCGTAGGATGTTGAGGTAACCGGGAAGCCGATCGTTCGGTCTTGTTTAAGCGTGCTCCGGTTTCATCAGCTTCATCCCCAACACGAGTTGCTGCCCAAACTACACCCCCATATATCTGATCTTAGCCGAACTTACAAAACCTCGGCATAGAATCGATTTCTCCTTACCTTTGATTTTCCACTTAAACATTTCCATCCCCCTCCAACGTCGAGTCACGATTTCTTTGGGCCGCGGGGGTGAATTTAACGTGGAATATTAATACAACGGAAGGTACTCTCTTTTTTAGAAATTCAATTCTACTTTGATACTGAGATATTGTAGTTTGGATGAATGATTGTGGTCAAAGTGTGGCATGAACGAGGTGTATTGAAAAGAAGATTGAGTTGAGTGGATGTTTGGAGGAGTAAATGATCTCGAAGAAAATTCAGGGCAGCATGGATGCATAGAAAGCATGGTTTCGCAAGAATAGGGTATAAGAGGAGAATAGAGTATTGAGTGCATGTCTAGAAGGGTAAATTATTTCATAGAAAATTCAAAGAGGCGAGGATGCGCAGTATACATATTTTTGTGAAAACAAGCTGAACAATGAGGATACAAAAAGTAATTTAAGAGCAGTAGATTATAGAGAAAAAATTCCGGTATAGAAATTCTTTACCAGTACTCTATCTAAGAATAAAAATCACCCCCAAAGTATCTACATTAGATGTTACAGAATAAAAAAGAATAAACAGTATTGCGAAACTTTAGCATAGAAATTCAGCAATGTGCAGAAAGAATTCCGTTCGATTTTCTATCGCCAAACGAGAGTTCTCCGTACATTGTTCGATCCTGGGGAAAAAAGGTAGCGCAAACGCTTTCACGAGAGCACGTTCTCGTTCGGGACCGAAATTGTCCCAAATGTAATTAACGGTGCCGCGTTAATTCGTCGTTCTACTTGAACGAATTGTTTTCGCCGGAAGTTCGTGAAAAACCGACGTTATTCATTCGTTCGCCGGCAGAGCGAAACGAAACGAGGGAGTTTTGCCCACCGAAACTTGTATTCGCCATTTCTATCGTGTTTATTTATTCGTCTCATTGTACAACCCTTTGTGAGCGATGCCGGCATAGCTATTGAAAAGATTCGCAATGCAATTTCATGGATCCTTTGCTGGAGCTTTACATTCAATCTTTCTACGTCCGTATCTATTATTTCGAATATACATACGTATGATCATGGTTACTTATATAATACAAATTTTATTGGTTCTTTTTTCTCAGTTATTAAAAACATCCCTCGTTCCATTAAAACGCGACAACTACTCGTCGATGGATGCTTTTTAATACTCGTCGTTAATTTACGAGGGAAAACGTTCGTGCTATATGGATCAGAGGATATTTCGTTTAAAATAATTAATAAAAACTTTACTTCCAACTAATTGCATAACATTCGTGCACTCCGGACGATGTTTCCAATTAAAGCGACAATTATGTTTTTCGGCTGATTTTTCTACTATGTAAAATTTCCTCGAGTACTAGTTTCCTGGAAAAATAATTCTTCTATAAGTGTAACAATAATAAGAGAAGTATTATGACGGACGATGAATAATTAAGCAAATGACCTTTCGTTTAAATAAATGCTCAATTGCCGTGAGGTACGTTTTAAATTTTCCCGCTAGCAGAGGACACCGTAAGCGCGCGATATTCGTAATTTTAAATATCACGACGCTAATGCTACCATAAACATGCATAAAGAATGAAGAAATTAACCCCTTTATTACAACTGAATAGCCTCTTTAGTAATTTCCTGCTCCGGAGAACCGCGAAAACTTTGGAAAGCCGAAATTGTTCTCGCAAACGATTGCGGCTTCTCCAAGAAAAATTAAAAGGCGACCGATCTTATCAGGAGAGAAATTCAGAAGGGAAGTGAAGTAACCCTGGGTAGGTGGTCGTCCAAGCAATTAACGCTAAAGGCGGACATTGTACTCGTTTGAAATTATTTTTATCCGATGGAAATGATGATTCTTGTTCCGAGTTGTCGGCGGAAATGGAAATCGATGTCGGTCCTGTCTCTTTTTCCTCTCGAGTCTTCTCTCCGGCTTGGTATTCTTTCTTACTTTGTATTGCGATAGTTAGATTTGTGGAGACTACGAAATTACTCGTCTTGAGAAGCTCTTAGATGTCTTGGAAAGCGGAAATAATTGTCGTAAGAAAATAGAAATATTTCTATAAATATCGATGAGCAAGAGATGAAATAACATTCCATAAATCGAATTCACCTATTTAGAAGTTTGTAAAAACAGTCGAGAATGAAAATAGAGTCTGCAGATACTCGTAGAATTTGCAACTCGGATGATATCTCGTTGTCTTAAGTGTCTGCTTAACCAGCGAAAATTTCATCCCCTTTCGGAGACAGTGCTACAAATTCCTCGAAACTTACTTCCACGTTGAAGTTGCTGTTCAAAAGTGATCCTTCATTATCCAGTTATTTCCCCAGGTTTCCACATTTATCAGGGGTTAAAGGCGAACATTATCCGCAAGCTTACATTCCAGAAACTTTTCATCTCAACTACATAATTATTTAATCCTCTGAAAATTTAATAATCATCACTCCATTAAGATTTCCTCGATGTTCCTTTTCTACTTAAAATTTACGTAGAGAACATCGGAATTACAGGAGGATTTAGAGATTAGTTTTCTCTTTCTCTGAGCATTCTTTCTAGAGGATAAAAATCAACCGACTAGCATCGCAGCTTTGGAGGATAGAAAGGAAGGAAAATCACGAGGGTGGAATGAAAGAGGAAGAATAAATAAAAGGTATCCAGCAGCGTGCGTGACGCGTTTCTCGTGCTGGAAAGTAGCAACTTTCTCGTTCTGGTTGTTGCGTACACCGAGACATGTCAGGCCCCTTGAAAACTCCACGGAAAATCCGTGTGCGACGTTGTCAGTTCAAAGGAAACAGCTCGAAACATGCGACAATACAACCGCAATGCTTGCCGAAACTTCTGTCCTTTTTTTCACCTTTTGTTTTTATTTTCACCATTTATTTTTTAATAAAACTCCTCTCTCTAACGTTTTCATAGTTGTTTAAACGAGCGAATTATAATTTCACGTTGCCTTGAAAATTCTCGAGGGGTTGAATTTACAGTTGTACAAGGAAAAAGAAAACGGGGAAATTTCACTGACGATGAGATTCGATTTCAAACATCGCGCAGTTAGAGATTCCCTTCAATTTATCAGGTTGATGCCTGCAGGGAGAATTTTTACTCTCGTTACGAGCCAACTCAATTCGTTCTCACCGGCTAGCCATATCGTATTGCTTCCTCGGGTATCCTCTCCTGATGATATTTCTATTTATGATTGAAATTCGACGCTTTTTTGTCAGATATCTGACGAGCTATCTGAAGAATCCAGTTAAAGTAATATAGATTTACAAAGGTCCAAATAATTTCGACCATAGAGCAAAGTATTAAAAGTATTAATTTCGAAAGTTCCACGCTAGTCCGACTGAAGTATTATTCGCTGTATTATTTATCGCAGTGAGCACAGTTTTGTCGACAGAAAAGGGCAGGTTTGAAAATAGGGCGATTGTGGTAAGTATTCCCGCATGAACGAACGAAAGGTCCTCTGGTAGTCCGGAAAATCCTTTCCCTTAATACCCGAACAATATGCAGACTGTTTACCGGCTGAGTATATCCGACAATGGGAACTTCAGCCTTCCTACAACGGAGAACACAGAAACGTGAGTCTTTTCGGTCTCCCTCATCTTCTTTTTCCTGCTGTTCCCCCTTTTCTTTTTCATCCATTCTCTCTCTATTTCCCTCTTTTCCTCTGTTTTCTCTTTTTTTCATTCTTTTTTTTGCTTTCTTCCTCTCTCTTTCTGATTTCCTCACTCTCTTCTTCGTTCTTGCTTTCTTTCTCTCTCAATTTTCTATGTTTTCTTCTCGAAACTGCATCGCCTTTGGACGCTGCACATTGGGACGTGCACGTAGCAATTCCATTCGTTGAGAGTTCAGGCTCGCCGTCATATTACCCCCTTATACCCCCTGATATTATATACGAGGCTAAATTGAAGCTTGCATTCTGCAAAGGCGCAACTCCCACCCTCCGTTTCCACCCACCCCTTTCGTGTTTTTCTTCGGAGAAAAATAGAGGAAGACAGAAATAAAGGAGAGAAAAGACGGCGGGGAATACGAGCAGAAACGACGTTACTTTGGATTCGATATTATTTTATGAAAATTCGTTTATTTCCCCTGCCGCATCGTTTCGCAGGATATTCCTTACATTCGGATAATGGAAATAAAATGGCAAAAAATCAACGAGAGTCTGTGCGCGTAATGTTGTCTCCTATAACTACGAATAACAGCGGCTTTGCTATTTTTTTTAAATTAATTCTCCTGCCTTTGCATCAATAAAATAAATATCAATATATATATCAAAGCAATTCACCTAAATCGATCAGAAATGTTCCACCCCTTGCCCTATAATAATAAGTGACACTCGTGATGAGGTAAAAGGGAAAGGAAAATTTCAAGTATTCTAAAAATCTATTAAATTTAAAATATTAAGGAGACGCGACGCAATTATTTCGATAAAATTAACATTACGTTAAATTACACGGCATATCAAGAATCACTGATCAATTTCTATTTTAACAATTAAATTCTATATTATAACGAAGTCACGAAACGAATCGTAGTGTGAGAGATTAACGGAATGCAAAATATCACAATCAACCGATCTTCAAACTTGCACGATAAAATTAACAATAAATCTTCTAATTTCCCCAAAGAAAAGAACTTTACCCATAATGGAGTCATAAACTCCTATACGATGCCATTAAAGAACAAATTCTCTCGCCTCTGGAGAATTCTCGCAACATGATGCGTATGTAACAACCACCATAGTTCAAAACCTGTCAAAACTTCCGAAACCCCGATGAAACAGGTGTAGCAGAACCTATAGAAACACCGTTAAACTTTCTTCCGTCACTTGATCGAACTTCGACCTCCCAGTAATTTCAATCGACCTTCCGTCGATCGACGAATGTCGGGACATTCAAATGAAACAGTCTCTGCGAATTACAGAGACGAGTTCGAATCGACCGATGGGATGACCAGTGGACAGCACCGATGATGGGGACAGAACGAGGATATTTCTGACGTTCCATGGGGACGAGAAGCGTCACTCGTCGCCAGATTTCCCGCGGCGATCGTACTTCATCCAAAATTACCGGCGAACCGCGTCCGGTTGATTTATCCTGAGTTTCCTCTACGTAAACCGTCAACGAGAACGTCGCAACGTTTCATATTAAGGTGGAAGATGGCGAAAACTCTGCGACGTAGATTAAAGGCGATGTCTACAATTTTTCTAGTTTTCATTTCGTTTTGCGGGATTCTAGATTGTAGTTTCATAGTTTTTCATTCTCTTGGAAAACGTTTTCTGCGGATTTGTAAGGTGGAATGCGATATTGTGAAGGGTTATTTGTCTTCTTTTTGTATTATATCTAATTGCAAATTTCTCTCAATGAGATGGTAAATATATATATTTTATTTTTTAGAAAAATAGAAAAATGGAACTGTGTCGATGAGAAATTTATTCAGGTGTCATATTTTTATTTAGAGCTAAGGTAGATTTATTTCTGCTTGAGAATTTTTTTGCATTGCTATTATTATATATGTTACAAATTTAATGTAGAACTAAATAAAAATTTGACCACTGAATAAATTTCTCATCGACCAAGACAGTTACGTTTTTCTATTTTTGTATTTATATACATATATTTTGACCCTGAATAAATTTCTTATCGGCCGAAACACTTTTATTTTTCTATTTTTCTCCCTCTGAATTTCTCCCCTGAAGCAAATATCGGCAATTATCATTTCTCAAAAGACACAAGTGTTACCACTGCAAGCGGTGCAAGGAATTCCACGAGTCTCCTTCAACTTGCAATTTTCTCATATTGGTGGAAGGAGAATTTGTCGAGGTGTCGAGTGGAAAGGGTCGAAAACAAAGATGTCGAAGCCTCACGAGTTTTAGGACGACAAGGGGAGAAGGGGAGGAAGAAATTTCGTGTTTCTCGATATTGTCCTGGAGAGCAGTGATTTGTAAGGGTTTATCACCACCGAGGACCGTTTAAACGGGAAGAAATCACCGATGGTGGTTGCTAAGAGTCGTACGGCTTTTGCCATAGTCACATACTCGAAATTGGCGAAACAAAGGGAAAGAACAAAAGGTCAGATCATAAAAAGCTCTTTCAACATGCTTCCAGTGAATGCGGCTGAAAGAAATTCTTTCTTCTGATTCTATTGTTGGCGAATTTGTTAAAAATCATTTTAAATCTTTTTACAAAACTGTAACTTTGTAGTTTGCACACTTTTGTCATGGATTTTCCCTAAATCTCAGTGGCAAGTGATTACATTGATGACAATGCTTCTTTCTAAAATTTTTTTCATTAAATATTTCTCTCGAATTTCCTCGCTTCTCATATTATTTTTATGTTTTAAGAGCTTTTACAGAGTTTCTTGATTTTTCCCATGAGGTCACCGACAGTTTGAAAGACTTTAGTTAGACAACAAAAATGGCAAAGGATGAAGAAGTATCTGCAGAAAAAGGTGCTGCATTTGCCAGAGGATTTGAAAATGTGAGAATTATTCACGCCGTTGCGTGTTTCCGAAAACCTTGAAAGGTAAAATACTCCGGAGAGAAAAGGGATGATTGTAAAAAACGCGTACGAAGATCCGACAGAATGAAAACGAATGCAGTACTTGCGAGCCCGCTTCGTCTCTATTCGCCACTGATCTTTTTTCCTCGTTCTTTCGCCTCTCTATGTTTCATCGAAGATTTTTCTATCTAAAATACTCGTTTCGAAGCGGGCACCCTGTTTTCCTATTCGACATACTTTTAGAGAACATTTTCCTTGTCGCGACATTATTTTACATATAGAAACAAATAAAGATACACTCTTTGAAGAAAACTCATTTCCTCAATGAAAAAGGAAATTTTAAAAATACAAACAGACGACGTGTTTCTCAAGAAATAAAAAGTGTACTTTGATCGTTTTACGGGTAAATGACTTTGTTCAAGTTACTTGCTATTATGCTTGAGAAAGCAACATTTTTCGATGAGAAATACTCGTAATTATAATTCCTTTGTTGTTCTATTCTAAGGTATACTCATCACACTATTCTATCCTAGCTGAAATTTCTACCTCGTCTAATTTCCTATCAACTCAACATTCATTTTGGAATATCTTTTGATAACTTCGACGCGTTGCCATGCAAATCAGAATCGATAAATTTCAATTTAGCCCTTAAGAAACCACCCCTCAAGCTTGCCCCCGTTTTTAAGTATTTCAGTTCCGAATCAAATTATCCCCGGCGGTTTTAAACGACCCTCGAAATCTCCCAGAGATCTCGAAAAAATAACTTTCAACCACGGTTCAATAATTCCAAACGAAACTCATTACTCCTCGTGCCGACTGAAAACACCGACGAAGAATCCTCCTCTCGTTATCCTCGCGCTAAACGTTTCCTCCTCGACGAGCGACAAACGTAATTTATCGGACATCGAGAAGAATTTTTCTCCTTCGTCGTTCTTTGCGTCTCTTTTTATCCCGATACGAACGATCGGAGTTTATTTAACCGCAAACGATTTCCCTCGGAGAAAGGCAGCGTTTCTCGGGAGTCGCGCGCCTACTTCTTTCAACCTACTTAAACCGCATCAAAGACACCGAGAATCTTGCGACTTATCCGGCACCCTCTCTTCCAACCCTTACAAAACATCCCGCGTCTCTTCGGAAAGCTGGATCGATTGGTATCGATGCACGTTCTCGATTGTCTCTCTTTCTTCGACCTTATTTCATTCTCAAAGCGTTTCTATCCGGGCTTGCCCCTATTTCACAGGCTAACTCTTTTTTCTCTCTGTTCTGATCTCTTTGTTGTTCTCCAAGGAGAAGGTAATCCCTGAAGAAATCACCGTATCTCTCTTCCGTTCGTGCAGCGAGCACGGATGGGATGAATGTTGGATTTTCTTTGTTTTATCTTGACTGAATTACCTTCTGAGTTAGGAGTGATTTTAATTAACGATTGGAGACACGTGATTCTTGTTTTATCATTGAATTGGAGGGTTCATTTGAATTAAAAAAATTAGAGAAGGAATGTTTGGGATTGTTGAGAATTTTTGGTCACATGGTTTCTTGTAGGATTTGTCGACGGGGTTGAACTTGAGGGTGAACGACGAAACGTGAGGTATGCAGAGGAAAATTGAAGGGTTTTGAAATGAAATATAGTTGATGGGTTTGAGAATTTTCTCACGTGATGTTGGAAAGAAAGTGGTCACAAAACAAACCCCCGAATATAAGGAAAGTAGTACCTTAAAAAAAGTGTAGATGCTCAAAAGTCATATCGAAATGTAGAGAGCAGCCACATTGAAAGAAGGATGTATATCTTCTGCAATAAACGATCTCCTTCAACTTCGAACTCACGTTCTTTCGAAGCTCTTACAATATTAGTCGCAAAAGAGAGAAAGTCGAGAAGAAAAATTTCACGTGACTACCTTGCGATACAGGAAACATTTACGACGTAAGAAGAAGAGAGGAGGGATCGAGCAAAAAGGAAAATTCTCGAAAGAAAATGGGGAAATGGATAACCCCTGTGCAGGGACTTAATCAAGAGGAAACAGGAGGACGTCTCAGCTTCGTTTCGGTGCATCCTCTCGTTCCTTCGAAATTCCTGGCACAAAATAACGAATGGCTCCGGTCGAAGGCCTCGCGAAAGGATGCGCCTAAAGATAGAAGAGAAAAGGAAGAGGATCGAAGGTGACGGGGAAAAGATAGGACGGCTCAAATTAATGTAACGAAGACGAACGGCGCGGCTGGAAAATCCTGTCTGTAGTCGTCTTCAACCTTCGCTAGTCGAAGGAGTTTAAGTGTCGAGACCGGAATGAGGATTCGTCGATCATTTTTGCGATTCTCGTAAGTAGAGAACTGAATTATGATCAGCGGGGAATCGAATTAGTTCGGGTCTTTGATATCCGCGGATGGAAGATTGAATTAGGTCTGCTGGCGCTAGGTCGACGAAGATAAAGGGAAAATTAGTCGTCTGTCGATATGGAGTGTCTTATTTGTTCAACGCGTTTGACGCGATGCATATTTTAACACTAACTGCACCATGCTCTGTTAAATGAAAAATTCAATAGAATAAAAATTTAGTATTATTTAAAGACTGTACTTTGCGTTTTTCCTTATATTAACTCTACAATCTTCTACATTTACCCCTCATTATTTATATCTCCTGCTTCATAAAAGTGCTATCGTTAATTTATAACGTGTCGAATGACTGGCTATAGCAAGAATAACTATATATAAACTGTTCGCAGGAGTAATATTAACACGCTTTGTAATATAGAAATTTGAATGTCCATTTATAAATGTATATATCTGCCTTTCTTTCTATTAACTTCCAATTTTATGTCAGCATTGAAGAAAGTTGCAAATTTTGCCTATTATTTCTATAGCTGGCACAGTTTTCTAGATCAAACAAATTATCTCGTTTTAATTTTCTTCATAAAACCAACCATCATTAAATGTAAAACTACTCACGGATCGAGGTAAAACAAAGCCCCGACATGAATTACCCTCTTCGTGGCTGAAAGAGCAACCCAAGTTTTGTACCATTTCATCCACAATTCACGAGGGTAACTCGATGTCACGGAACTACAGCTTAAATTCCCACGTCATCCAATTACAATCCACAGAATCTTCGAACGACGGAATAAAAGACGAGTGGTAAAACGCAAAGTTGAATCCACTCGCGTAAATTCCACGAATTCAGGCGAAACGTGTATCCCGGCAATGAAAAAGTTTTAACGCGGCTGCTAGAAGACGGGAAACGTCGAGAGGATAGTTCTTCGCTTCGAGCCTCTCCTCGTTCATTCCTTTTCCCCGGGTTTTTCGCGATCGGGGATGGCGAGATTCGCGGAAAAATCTCTGGAGCACCCTTAGCGCGACCTTCTTCGTGTCCCCGCAGCTGTCATAAATGCGAACGTACAACTTTTCGCAACTGCCCGACCAAACGAGCAGGATTTCTTCGAGACAAACTTCCCAACTAACCGTCCGTAATATCGAATCTCTTCTGGTTCCATTGAAAGGGAAAGATTCGAAGCTTATTCGCCATCTCACTTCTTCAAGTGCGATTTCGATGCTGGGAACGTGGAGTGTTACGTATGGGGTGATTCTATGGTGGAGCTTAAAGATTTGTGGGTTTGTTGTGGAGGTTTGAAGTTGAAAGGGGATGTACCTCTGGGATGAAAGAAAGATTGCTCCGGCTTTTTGAACGGAAAACAGTGGACTTTGACACTTTCTTAATTTACTTCTTTGTCTCAACTGCTCTAGACTAATTGTCAGTCATCTGATTACAACTTGCATCGAAAACATTCCTATGAGTCACGTGTTCGGAAAGAAGAGGATATTTTGGAAGACACTTTATCGGCAGTAATTCGAAGATTGGAGAAGAATTTTGACTTTTTTGTCATGGTCCAATCTATGGATCATTGTCGTCTAGTAATCTTTGACTTGTAATTGTAATCGAGGGTTTCTAATTTAGCCCTCGGCCTCTACAAACCAACTTATAGTTAGCGAATTTCGAGGAGTGGGAAATCTTGTGTTGCTACAAAACAAACATAAAATTTTCTATGAAAATTTCCTTCTCTTTAAAAGAATAAATATTTAAGGAAATCAAGAAGGAACTACTTTGACGGCAAGAGTAAAAATAAAAGAAGCAATCGATTCGCTCTCGGAAGCGAATAGACGATCGCGAATGTTTCTGGAGGAAAGTCGAAAGGCGATATAGCCGGTCAACGATGTACCTGGACTAATGACGTGACTACGGACATTTGTACGTGTCAGCTGCAGCTTCCACGGGGAAACTATCGGCTCCCGCACATTAATAATGCACCGGTGGCTTCCGCTCGACGGACATAAATTGGCCAGCGATCGTCGTAGCTGGCTTGCCGAGCGATTCGCCTGCATATTTCATTGTGGCTCGAACAGGAATCGAGAGGTCCATAAGCGGAGTGTCGACCGATTCGTCAGAGTCGACGATTCCTTTAAGATTGACGAGGCGATCGGATTCTTTTGAAATATTAATGCCCTCCTTTTTCCGCGGCTGTGTCCTATCCGCAGATCTCTTCGGCGAAGGTCGAACGACAACTGGAATTTCGGGATCTTTATTAAAAGCATGTTGAATTAAGTACTGTGGAAGATGATCGTTTGTTCTGAATAAGATTCATTTCAATGTGGAATTGTGGTAGAATGGAATTTTAGATTTTAATTGGGGTGATTGGTAGGACAGTACTGTTTAGAGCGTCTTAGCTCTTTCAGATTTTTTTTTTAATTGAATGCTTTAGATATTTGACACAGAAATAGAGAAATAGAGAATAATAATTAATACTCTAGCTACATGGTGCCGTTCAAAAATCGAAATTTTAATTTCTCCTTTACCTAAATATCAACAATCTAATTCATCAAAACGTCTCCCTCCCTCAAACAATCCAGCACCTTTAAGTGCCCAATCACCTTTCATTCAATCACGAGACCTCTTTCAACGAAATACAAACGGGAAAGAAAGGAGAGAAAAAATCCCATCGAATAAAACGACCTGGCAAACATCCGCGCCGGATCGAGCTTGACTACGACACGGCCGTAATAATTTAACGATCGTGGTAAACGGGCGGACAAACTGTCGGTGCGATTCACTCTCCGGCAAGCAGAAACCAAAAGCCAGAAGGGAGGCATCGAGGCTTCGAGAGATCCGAAGGACAAGCTTGGAGAACCCGCAGACAATGCCAAGGACGCTAACAAAAGGATGAATGCCAGACTGCAATGGGGGTTGTTCGCCTCGGAGAGTCTCGAGCCTGCTCCTGTCTCGGGGCTCCCGTCGCGAACTTGAATGCGACCTGGATGCACAACTGCAGCTACGATGATCGTTGTGGCAAGAGAATCGAGCAACAAGAAAGAAGTGCAACGAGGAGCGAGGAGAAACTGGGAGAAAAAATGAGGAGAAACGATGACAATTTGAAAAAAGGGTGAGGGAGAATGAAAAGGGGAATGGGGAGAAAGAAGGAGGAATAAGCTAAAATGAAAGAAAGTAAGTAGACATGACGAGAAAGAAGAAAAATTGGAAAAGCAAGAAGAAGCTGGAAGCCACGGCAGAAACTTGAGGAAATGGGGGGAAGTAAGGTGAAATGATGAAAATATTCAATAACGGTGGAGGAGAACGAAAAGAGAGATGTAAAAAAGGGGGAGGAATAATTAAAACAAGAAAAAGTATTGAGAAACGACAGAAAAGAAAAAGAAAAAATACGGGATGTATGAGGAAACCAAAGGCAACAACGAAAGCGAGAAGAAGCGAGGAGGAAGCAGGAGAAAAAGGCAAAATGATGAAAATTTTAAAAAACAGTGTAGGAGAATGAAAAGTGTGATGTAGAAAAAGGGGAAGAATAATTAAAACAAGAAAAAGTATTGAGAAACGACAAGAAAAAAGAAGAAATAAATACAGGATGTAAGAGCAAGCAAAACGCCACAACGAATGAGAGAAGAAACGAGGAGGATTAGGAAGCAGCGAGCAGTAACAAGGGGTAACACGACGAAGAAAGGAGAAACAAGATAATAAGACGATAGAGGCGGAGCACTTTAATAGACACAAGAGCGACGAATGTTATTGTTACGGTGTACACAACATAATTGCCCTAGCGACACTGGTAATTAATATATCCTGGCTTAACTAACGGACATCTAGAATTTCGCATGGGGTACATGCGAATGGGATTGGCGGCGCGATCGGTAAACGCGGTATTGGTTTAGCTGTAATTGCAAATAGGTCGCGAAAACGAACACTAGTATCGATATGCATCCAATCAATCGTAGTAATTTCGGTGTAACGCGCAGGCTTTTTTTAACCGCGTTTTCACCCAAATAACCGATGCCATGTAATCGAGCTCCGTATTGCGGAGTTTCTGCACGACGAATTTTGGAAACATGAAAGCCACACTGTATATTAAGGATTTCTGGATTCTCCATAAGTGATGGAAAATATCCATCAATATAAAACATTCGTATTCGCCAAAGGTAAAAATAAAGTATGAAACTTTAAAAAAAAAATGTAATTATAAATTTAAGGTATGCGTAACAAGTTTGTATTAGGAAAAATAAAGGGTTGAATCACCTCGAACGTCTCCCATCGACGTAACCCGCGATAAAACGGTTCTCGAGGCATTCGCCGCGATAATCATATTCATCCTCCCGTGAGACGCTTTTTTTTCCGCTGCACGGTGATGCGGCTTAACCGCGGGAGCGGAAAATTGAACGTCGAGGATTAATCGGCGTCGAAAAGGGGGTAAAACTAGTTCCCGCTGGAAAGGCAACCTGGTGATAGCACATCGTCTCTTAGGAACTTACGGACGATAGTTCTTTATCTTGGTGGATGTTTAAAACCAGCAAATTGTCGTTCTCCATAAATTCGCGGCTGTTTGAATTTTACGAGCTGACAGTGCCGTAAAAATGCTGCGATCGAAGGGGTAGTTCGCGTGTCTTTTTGTCGCGATGAAAATTCTCGCCTGTCTGAAGGTACATCTTCGATTACACTGCACTTTTTAAGACTTTATTTAAGTGCTGCATTTTGTCTGGTATCTTTGGTATTGTCTTTAACAATTTATTCTTTGTTTATGAATATGTTATGAGGTTGAAATTACTTAGGTTTTCATTCATATATCACTGAAAAGTTTAGTTTTATTTTCGTTAGACAATTGAGTGCGAAGGGGGTTGAATTCGTGGGACCATAATTAGAGAAGGGATTAGTTTCATTATGATATTTTTCTTTATCAGCAGATAATTCGATATTAAATGACGATCGGATGATTTATTGGTATTGTAATTAAAAAGTAACTCGATATTTATTCTGCTTAATGAAAATTTGAGTGGGAGGATAGATTTTGATATCGATGAATTTTTATGAGATTCGTTAACGGTGATAAGCCCCATCCAACGTGGATAATGGAGATAATCCTATAATCCTTCGAATATGGAATATCTGTAATATCGTATTTGGCAATGCAACTTTATTCCCGCAATTTTGGCACGTTTAAATCTCCCACTTTGCTGCTCCTCTCGTAAAGTATTGCACAGATACGTAGGACTAAGGGGTTTCATAAATTCAGGAGTTGGAAACACACTATTTTCATAAAAGATAACAACGATATTTATTAATATATTGCAGGTTGAACGACTTAAACGGCTGATTTCCCTAGCTGAATTCGAATTAACTCGTTTTTTTTCTCTAACAGTTTATTTTTAAAATACTCTCGCATATGTTACTCTCATATTCTACTTCTCTCTTTCTTCCACATGTGCTACGGTCTGCTACGGTTAATTTACCCAAAACTCAACCACCCGGACTTCAACTTATTAATTACTAATTTGGATAAAATCTCTCACTGGCCACAGATTTATCTGCTATTCTCATTTTACCAAGGATCTACCATTTTAGGTAAATTCCAAACCAACGAGGCTTCAAAACATTAATTAATAATTTTAAAAAAATCTCTCAGTAATAATAGGTACTAAAACTCCTTATCAGATGAAAATACAACCCTCTCACTTCACATCCACGATAGCCAATCTTCCCATTTTCCTTTAGATCACTCACTCTCCAAACTCTCGCCGAATAGTTTCCCCAATACTTTTCGTTCACACTTTCCTCTCGATCCAATCATTCTTTTCGAGTTCAATATCCAGCAGACATTAATTCTATGTATTGTATACACGATTACGTAGCAAGAAATATACGGAGTACACGCGAAAGGGGGAAAAGAGAAGGTCCGGCTTTGAAATTTCGTCGAGAGAGACGATAAACACGAGCACCGAGGAAAAGAGAAGGCACCCGCCGTCAGATTGCATGCAACGGAGCGTGTAAAACTGCCTTTTACTTCGTAATCAACGTGTTCTCCTATTTTTAATCTGCTCGATAAAACACCTCACCCACGCGGCGCGATCTACGCGACGCTTTACGAGCAATTTCTCTCTAAACCATGGATTTAGGAACAAACGTTTTAGGAAATTGCATCGCATCGAGTGACGCCATGAAATGAACACCAAATGCCATCCTTCGTTTTCCCAACGATCCTTTCGATCTTCCAGAATATATTAAAAAATCACGAAAACAAAATAACGAAACACAGTTCGTGAATAATAAAGAAATAAATGATTTAAAACGTCCAACAAATCACATTCGATTAATATGGAAACGACGTAAAGTCGATAGAAATGAACTGAATCGCAAAGTCGTGATAAATTCACCGTCGAAATCTGAATCCTAGTAAAAATATCGCTCGTGAATCCGCGTGTAATTGAAAATATCGTCGTTTACAATTTCCAACGTAAACTTTATCGTCTCTCCGCATTTCAGATTCCAGCCGAATCTATTTACCGGCACGATGTCGGAATCGTACCCGATAAAATTGCAATTCCACCATTGGCTATCACATTCTCCACTCTCTCTCTCTCTCTCACTTACTCTACCTCCTTTCCTCTTTATCCATCCTCTATTTTAAAACTCCATGCACCATCCGCGGTGCAATAAACCCGAAGATAGGAACGTATGAACCGAGCAGCCTCGTAAATTCCAGATAATCGTAAGTTAGGTATAGAGTGGACCGAGAGAAGGGTCAGGAAACTCGACCGGAAACGGCACGGACCGCCCTTCGAAGGGTCGAAGGAATGAACTAGATAGAAGGAGAAACCAAGGAGGATCGAGGTTAGCCCGTTGTTGTTTATCAGCCGTCTTGTCACTCGAAGGAACCTCCTTAAGCCCGACCGGACCTGGACTCGCGAGTCTCGTATCCTTCGAAGGTCCTCCAACGTCCTCGACTCTCCAGGGATTCAACGGGAACAAGGATTCTCGTTGTAGGAGGTTTTATTTCCCCTTTCTTCGGGAGCTCCATTACCTTCGACACTCTCTGCTCGATCTCCGTATTCGTAGTTTGTCGTTTTTCTTGGGTCGTTTGGAAAAAGGACGAGTTGTCGAGTGGAAAGGGTAGATGTAATATTGAGAGATGTTACTGTGATTAATTCTACGCTGGTGATATGGGGTGTCATGATTGTAATGTAGGGTAGGTACTTTAGATGGGAATGTTATACTGGTTTAATAATTATAAAGGAAATAGAAGGGGAAATGTAAGGAAGGGTTAGATCTTACCCTTACTTCGAACCCCCTCGAAGGGTCTAAAATGTCAGGCTGCTTAAGTAGAATATGGAAGGATTAGCAGGAGTTCTGTGTTACCGGGTTTGAACGATAAGTAGCTTTGTTAACCCTTTGCTGTACAATGAGAAGTGATACGCGTGATGTGGTAAATTGGATAGGAAAGTTTCAAGTTTGATAGAAACTATAAAATTGAAACGATACGGCACGATGAAATTATTTCTATATTATTATATTACGTTAAATTGCACGATATATTACGAATTACTGAACAATTTTTATTTTATCAATTTAATTCCAAATTATTGCGAAGCCAGTCACAAAACAAATCGTACGGCAAAAAGTTAACATGTTTGGATTCGAATTATGCTGAAAATTTGCAACACAAATTTTGTTCACGCTCTACGAAATGCACGCCAATTAATGTGAATATTTGAGATATTTAATACCAAATTGTTAAATAAAATTGAATCTGTTATTCGTGTTTGGAGAAAATTGGAAAATTTAAAATTATAAAAAAATATGTTCAGGAGAAAAATGTGGAAGATGAAATTGTTGTCGAGGATCCTCGAAGATCCAGATTAGGCCTCTGTTCATTAACTATCGTTGGCGAATAACCATAGGCCGTGGAAATCTCTCTGGCATCCTGCGAGGCCTTTCGGGATTTCGTTCGTGCGAGGATTTCATTACAGGCGAGGATATTACAGTTCGGAAACTCTGCGAAACCGGCGAGCCAGGGGCCACTCGATTTACTTGATTAAAAGTTCGCGATAACTCGCCTCAAGTCTCGATCGTACGAAATGGTTCGCGAATTTCGTGTCAAATACAGATCGTTGTAACGTACGGCCGGAGATTTCCATTGGTTATATGGTGTAACGAATGAAAGTTCGATTTTTCTTTCACGGTTCTGCGGAGAATCGCATTAATTATGTACGATCGACGGTTGGTGGTTGAATTTAAGAACGAAGGGGATTGATCGTGCACTGTGAATATTAATTGTACCCTCGAATTAATTGTACATCGACCAACGGAACGACAAGTGATTTAATAAATACGTCTCCATTTCGATTTCTATTTATTTTCTATCCTCTTCTTGACGATGTGTTGTTACAACGTTTACTCGTCATCTATCAAAGAAATTAATAACAAATGTTAAAACAACTTCCAGAAACTCATTTAATTTAACTAACGAGGAACTAAATAGGTAACTAAATTTTGATAATTGAATAAATTATACAAATATCAGAGCCTTTATGTTCCAAATTCCACTTCATTTCCATGCATTCAACCTTTCAAGCACTCAATAATTGTACTCGCACCGGTCACACCGTAATCGGGATCAAAGGTTAACCGCACCAAGACCGAAAAAAAGGCAGAGGCAATGAAAATCGTAAAATCGAGAAGGAAAAGTACCTCGGGGGGAGGACTTAAAGGGAAAGGGAACGTAGAAACGGAGAAAATACAGAGAACACAGAGGGAGAAAGAACGAGCGAGGGAGCGACACGGTTATAATGAAGTCATTTGCGTGTTCTTCGGGGTGAATCCGGAAAGGGTGGAGCGCCGCGTGCTTATGGGTTTGCGAGGGTTCCAACGTGAGCTAGCTAAAAGAGGGAGGAACGAGAACACCTACGCGAGGATGAAGAGAGAGAGAGAGAGACAAAGGGAGGGCGAGAGTGGAAGGGAAGAAGAGATAGGTGGTTGCTGCCGGCGGAACGACAACTAATTTCACCCCTTGCTTCTCATAGAACAAACAGTCGAGGCCGCGTGTCACCCTCCAAGTCGAGAAAACACTCTCTCTCCCTTCATCTGTGCCTCTGGTTCTCTCTTTTCCTCTCTGGTCCTCTATTTCTCTTCCTCTCTCTCCAACTCACGAAATAGGAGTAGGAGAGAGAAGAGAGAGAAAAGCGAGCTCGAGAGACGACAGACAGGAATCCCGGATGGGTTAAGGGCGGCCTGGAGGTCTCGGTGAAGGATCGTGCTCGCGACACCTGAGGCAGCCTCAGTCACCCCCTCGACCACCCCCTACAAACGTTCCCTCTGTCTTGGCTACCTTTCGCACCAAGAGGAACGCTCCACTCGGAGAGAGTCGGCCCGAATCCGCTTTCCTGGAATCCGGATATCCGTGGAATTGTTCCAGACGATTGTACGGGGGTGAGAAGACTCCTCGGGGTGCTTTTTGCTGAGAAGCCGCGTAGTTTCGCGTTTGCAGAGAGTCTTCGTTTAACGAGGACGTTCGAACTCGTTTGACTTGCTTTCATAATTGCTCATTAATGAAGATTTCGTTTCAATCATGCGAGAATGACATCGTGAAACGTTGAAATTCATTTTATACGATATTAAGTCACTTTAGAAGTGTCTCTTTAATTAAAACGAAGGCTAATAATAAAACAAAGTGAATGTTATGTTTGAATAAAGGTTCTTGAACTATTCATTCGTTTGATTTTGTTCTACTAATATCGATTTTTATGTAAATTGACATTTTGATATTATTCATTAATTGGTGCATTTAGTGATAAAACAACCTGACAATTTTGAACAATCTACTGCCACTGTCGAAAAGTCTTTTACGTTGATAAGACAACCAGCCAGCGGAAGTCTCTTGGCCGAAACAAATATCGCTCCGGACCATTAAAAGAGGCGAAATTATTTGAATTTCAAACGACCTCGAATCCCAAGATGGGTAAACTCTAGAGATGAAATTCCCGGTGAAACTGTGCGGCACAAGATTATCATAAAAATCATATTTCCCGGCTTCTCCTCCGGAAGTACTTGCAAAAAAATAATGCGCGCGAAGAATCCGCGCGGATGTTAAAGAATTAATTCGACCCACTTGGTATTTCGGACGTGGACGAATTCTCATCGGTTGCAGCGATAATGGAGGGAACACGATTCGGTAGACAAATTTGCATTCGTGTGTTCCTCGAGAGCTCTGCATGGCTAACATTTGCATGCACAAACGTTTGACATTGAATATTTCAAGGCTCGTCGAGGAGTCCGCTTAAGAGCATACTCGTAAAATAACTCGGGACACCGAGAGACATTCCGAAGGAAAGATCTACACGCTTCGCTTTTCCTTTCTCGAGGAAAAAAAAGAAAAGAAAAAAAAAGCTTCTCGAATCGGTTCAACGAGGGAATTCTTTTCTTCGGAGTTCTTCGTGAACTATCGGTGGAATGGCTCGAGAGTGTCGATGCTAATTCGATAATCGAGGGAACGAGAAGATTCTAGGATTCGCGTTCGTATAATTTTTACGGGGGGTGAGAAAACGAGGGTAAAGTGGAATGCGAAATGTACTCAGCACGAGCCATCCTTATCGCATCTCCAGAGGAAAGTGAATTTGAGATGTAGTTATTTTCATTAGGATCAAAGGATCGTAGAAGAGAAACTTTTTTTTTCTCGTTATTCATCTTCCCAGAAGTTCCACGAAGTAAAATGAAAAGAGATGTAACGCTGAACTTGTCTACCACGAATTGGATATAAATATTAATTTAAAGTTAAAATATTACATCAAGATGTTGTGAGATTAACTTTTGAAATTTTTACAATCAGTTGTTCCAAGAGTCTTTCTTTAAAAACAACAAAAGAAACTGTCCTACGTGCAGATTCCCCTACGATTTTTTTCATGACTGCCTCCGCTGTAATTCTGGACTTAATAATTACTGAAATAAAAATTGATCAGTGATTCTTGATATACCGTATAATTTAACGCAATATTAATATTACAGAAATAATATTATCGCGTCACGACTCATAAATATTTTCAATTTAATAGATTTTAGAAAACTTGAAAATTTTGTATCTAATTTATCTCATCACGAGTGTCACTAGGGCAAGAGGTTTATTGATAAAGGAGCCACACAGTAAATACCTCAAGTCTATCTTATAAAACAGAGATTCTTCAACTAATCATATTTTACACCTCTTGATTCACCATTTTCTAAATTATTTATTCACTATATATTTAAGTATATTAGATTTAATTCCGGCAGTTCTAGCATGAAATTAAAATTGACAATGGACAGCAACTACTCTTCAACGTCGACCATTAAAAATATTCTCATCTCTTTTCACAACTCCTAAAAATCTGTCTTCAATGCACTTTCGTTTTACTTCTGGCTGACAATCGAAGACGATAGTCGCCCGAGATACGAGAGGCGCGAGAGAAACGGGGACGAACGTCGAGAAAGATTTACCGAAAATACTTTCGTTCGATTTCTGGCGAACGTCAGCGGATGACAAATTAATCGGCACACTTTCGAGGGAGCTCTTAAATATCCCTCCATGGAAGAGTATTCCAACGGATCGATGGAAACGTTTCTCCTTCTTGTAAAACTTCCTCGTTTTCAACAAAGCTCGGCAAAAGCCCATTAGCAGCGTCGACATTTTATTTCGCTTTCACCCTCTTCTCCGCGCTTCCCTCTTTGCCCGTCACGTGTCTCTCTTTATTTCGAAAAATATTTCAAATGACAACTTCAATTTTTTTTCACATCAAAAAGAAACTCTAAAACTAAACGTCTTTAACTCTGCTCTCCTTATAATTGGACATCCGCTATTTTCATGCGTGCGTTTCCAGCAAGAAATTAAGAGAAGTGGTGGATAACGGATTAATTTAGAATTAATTTCAATAATTACTCGCTGAGGAAGGCACACATGCATCAAAAAAGATTACAGGATTACATTACAAGACCACACCTCGAGGCATGATACATTTTTTCATCGCGTGACAAACATACGTGTATTCTCCCTCTTTCTTCCTTCTTTCACCCTTCTCTGCCACTTCCTACCTCAAACTCGCCCACTTTTTTTCTAAAAATTTCTCACTTCCGCCCGGTACAAGCGTCCTATTCTACAATATCGATTCACGATAGATATCGTGCTATTTATAATCAAGAACGAAGGGGTGGTAGCAGAATACCAAAGTAGAATCGATCCTTCTCCCAAAGATTTCAGAATTTTCGTCTCACGAATCGCAAAATACCGCGTTTTCTTCAAGAAGCAGGGAGAACACTGATTTATCATTTCCTTCTACGGACAATGCGACCAGTTATTGCAAAATGTTAACGCATAATCGCCTTTTGTCACGTTTTCTCCGATAATGATGCAACATCAGCGATAATAGTGTTTGCAGGGTGAAACGGTGCAACGAGCGTTATTAAATTATCGTCCTTATTGATCGGACAGAACATCGGCGAATAATTGGCACGGCTTAAAATCGAAACCCCAATAATAGGTGGAATAATTTTTGCAAACCTTAACCGCACGATTCTATCGATAGGAACGAATACACTGCCGTAAAACCAAATTAACGATGGTGCTGTTAAGGATTAAGGCGGTCTTAGTGGGTACGGCTTAATTACTTACTTTCTCCATGGTCTCCATTAACAAGCTCTGTTTTTTGTTACGGGAATCACGTATCGTAGGATTGGAAAATCCTTACAGAGAACCCCGGGGCATCACGGGAATTTTTAATAGTACGGCGAAACTTTCCGGTTCTTCTGGCTCTTCGGTAAAAGGTGTAAGTGTAAAAGTTTCGCGAAAATCGAGCATTTTTCACGAGCTCAATTTCAAATTCTCCGCAATGTGTTACTTTTCAAATTTACGTAAATTGAATTTTTTCTAAGGCTCGAAGAAACTTTTCGAAACGGGGATTCTGCGAACGTAGCAACCGTATGACATTAATCCTCTTTCTTGTCGTGTTAGTATATCAATTACATAATGGCGCATTAACAAATGTTAAAAGTACAATTTAAAATAAAGTATTACACTAAGTCTGTAAGAATTGAATTACAAAGGAAATTTGTTACTTTCAAATTAAATTAATAAACTGTAGCGTTCTCCAAACTTAAGTTCCTTGGCTTTTACTACTATGGTGATTTTGCGAAATATCCTCATCTTCAATTATCCTGCGCGATTTTACTATCCTAATAAAATACCATAGACAGAATACAGTGTGTCAAGGGACGTTATGCGGTGCTATTATCACCACCATTAACTAGTCACTGCCATCTGCCATGCTTAGTCCAAAAGTCACTTGTCGCTCGTAACCCATACAAAAACGAAGTTATTAATCTCACGAGATGAAGCTCACACCGCAATACCCCCATGTACTTGAGTCCCGCAACAACCTAAGATTCGAAGGGATGAAATTCTATTATCTCCTCAACCCCATTCACCCCAAGCGCCGACCTCCAAGTTGCATTGGAAACGTGGAGAACAGTGTTCGAAGTAAGTCAATTAGGTCGCTGATAATTATAACCTGGCAGTAACAATTATCGTTAGCGCGAAATTGCCAGAGTAATGCAGTCTGTCAATGCGCGATATCTTGTGCCGTGTCATGGATAATTAGCAGACGAGACGACGGGGATCTGAGGAGTGACCCGGGGCGAGCAAATGAAGAGGACTTGAAGGTTGAAAGGTTAGCTCGATCTACGGTGGTTCCACTGAGAAAAGCCTGATATGTAAAAATGTTTTTTATATTTCTTCGGCTCTGATTATTATGATAATTTTACCTGATGAAAATAGACGGTGCTAAAGGATTTCAATTCGCCCTTACTAATTGGGAGTTCCAACCCTTACCACCACGTTCATTATCCTTCTACGTGGGATTCCGCTCTTTTCAAATTTTGGATGCTTCCAGAGATAATAAATTTGAAAATTAAAGGTGCCAATCCTAAAGGAGGCCCTTCCTCTTTCGTTCATCCAGCAGAGAACGAATTTCCCCAGGATTGCGATCCTTGAAAGGACCTTCTCGACAATTGCAGCAGTAATTCGATGCTCGATAAGTACGAACGTCCTTCGAAGGAAATTTACGAAGACGTAAGGTGATTCTTTAAGCCCGAAACGCATCGATCGGGGCGTGGCGTTAAACTTTCTCGAAGAGAGTTTCTTCGGCGAATAGAGCGCGAGAATAGCACGCGAGGAGCCCGTAACTGTAACTTGATTGCTTGACAAAAGATAGAAAATGCTACGGTGCGAAGGAGAGGTCCTCGGACTTTGAAATTAGAGGGTGAGTTTGAACGCTCGCTCTCGACTCCAAGAAATTTTTCTTACGTGGTATGCATACGTGATTTGAAGTTTATTTCAAATTATACCCCCCTGTCGACGTGAATGTGAATGATAAAGACGATAATAAGAATAATATGAGGGAATAGAGAATTCTTAGAACTTCAAGTTCAAATTGAAGTTTCAACTTCTCTCTTAACGGCAGATCTACCAAGCAGGTAATATTGACTTGTGTAAGTGTTCCTAAAATTTCTAACGTTGTTTCTTTTCAATTTTCTACGTTTATTTTCCTCTACCACATTTATTTGAGACTTTTTAATATATCAAATTAATTCTCAGTAAACCTAGCTTTGACACTAGAACTACCAACATTAAATTTACTATATTTTGATATATTAAATAATAAGTACAACAAGCGAGATCAAGGCGTTGGAAAGAAAATTGATACGATAATCTATCAGATCAATTCAAAATATTTTCTCTTTGACTCTTTTATAAACTTGCAGAACTTTTGAAAAAAAATTGAATACCAGTTCTTTTAAAGTGCTTGATGGTTGGGTGTTAACTGGTCATAAGCTTTATGACGGACAGAACGTTGAAGATTTTAATTAAATGAATGAAATTTATATCATATTTTCCGTGGAATTGCCATCGTTGAAAGATATCGCAGGAGGTGAAAAGAGGGTGAAAGAAGACGCAACGCGATTAAAGTGCCGTCGAGGCAGAGGCAACGGCGACAATCGGTTGGTTTCCAGGGAAATGGGTCAGCCTGTCGTAAAAGGATGTACCAACTGGATAATATCCAACCCAGAGGAGGACTTAAGGGTACACTTTCGAGAGAACGTAAACGTGGATATAGAGTGAGTGAAAAGCTGGAGATACAGAGACGATGGAAGGATGTCGGGGGATGAAGAAGGAGAGATCAAGAAAGAAGAATATCACGAGGGTGAATTCTATGCAGTAGATAGCGAAAGAAGGTAAAGTATAAGAATGAAAAAAAGAAAGAAAAACGTAGACTGAGAAAAAAAGAGGGATGCAAAGGGAGAAAGAGGAAGAAGGGAAGGAAGAAGAGGCTGAGAAAAAATTACGGCTAGCAGGGAGAAATAAACAAGAAGCTGAGACAAATCCTCTGCGATAAATCAGAAAACGGCCGATGCCCTGCGTATCCCATTTTTTTGAGATCCGCCCTTTCATCTTTCTGTGACGGCGCGTGCTTCAACCCCTATCGCACGTTCTGCTTTATCTCGACGAAGAATGAATTCCTCTTCTGGATTGTAAACTTCTCAGGGACGTGAGCGCTTTTTCATCCTTTGCATTCCTCTCGTTACTTAAATACACGGGTTTCGTTGCTTCCTAGCTCGAAAGAAAATATTCTCTTTTCCCCACTTTCATCTTCGCCTGATGAAAAATGAATTACATAATCATTTTTAAAGTCTTCTACAGCTGACAAGAGTTGAAGAATAATCTCACTAAGTGATAGTTCAATATTTCAATTCCATATCCACGATAACCGAGAGGGAATAATATTTCAAAAATTATTTATCTACTCGTGCAGAGATGCTTCTGAACTGTTCGAAGAGAGAAGTATATTCCAAGGTCCGTGCGAATGAATATATCACAGTGGCAGATGCCGCTGACAGTTTACCATCGATTCGGTAAACTCGAAAAAGATCGTACACCTTTGAGCGTGAAAGCTCTGAACGTTATTCCTCGAAAGATTCCTCAGCGATTTAACGGCAGACAGAAAAGTTCCGCGATATCCAAAGATTCTCAAGTGAAATCTCCGGTCCGATTCTACCCGGATTACTTCGGCAACGAATAGAGGTGAAACTACTTATAGGAAGACAAGCTAGTAGACAGGAAGGAAGGAAGGAAGGAAAGAAGGAAATGGGCACGCCCTTCCATGCTCGAATCATCCGATAAAAGGAAAATTAAATCTCGAGACGACGAAAGTTTTCGTAGATCCGTCGTAGCGTGCGATTTCACGTGTAAGTGGATTCCGAGGGCCGGCAGAAACGTGAAAGGTATCGGTGTGCTCTTGGAGAATCGAATCATCGGTACAGGACAACCGAGAATGGAGAAGGATCGTTTCGACGTAGGTCTTGGTGAGGCTGAATAAAAGTGTAAAAAGAGAAGGGTAGAATAAAAGGGAAAACGCCACCAACGTACTTGAACGAAAACGAGAAAAGTTTCTCCCGGGATGTCTTTGGTTCTTTAACTAGGCGACGAAGTGGACCACATGAAATCGCAGATGTAAAACAACAAATTTGTTTGTACATCATTAAATGGACCGTTTATTTTGAAAGTGGTGTAAGCCCATTTTCTCTTGTTTCGAGATATTTAAAGGTTAGCATATCTGTCAATTTAAAAATATTGGTCAATTATGACGAATCTGACAATGTTTGTATCAATTTATCAATATCTAATTTGATTAAAAAAATTTCTTTTAGGCGAATTTAACTAAAATTATGTATATTTACAGGCTGCAAATGGACTTACACCACTTTCAAAATAAACGGTCCAAATGATTCGTATTATCTGAGGAGTTTAAGAGAAATAATATCATGTGCAAAAGTTCAATTCCGTTTGCAAAAGTTCTATCAGTCTTAGACTTCACAGGAATGAGATGGGCTCCGAAGAATCAAGGAAAGTGTATACGTCCATTTTGCAAATCTACGATCATCCTTCCGCCCGGCATACTGTCTATTACGAAACGATAAATACTTAATCGACGGAAGAATCCGAGAAAATATAATCCCAACGAATACACGAGGATCCGGTGTACTCGGAGATAACGATCCTCCATTTTTACCCGAGACCTCGGCTTAAATAAAACATTATCAATCTCGGATATAGCCTCGCTCTACTCAACGCGCCGTACCATTAATTCTAAGAGGATGTGTAAAATTTAAGCTCCTCGGATCGTAATTAATTCATCGAAAAGAATCAAGGAAAGAGCCGAGAGGCACTTGTAAGAATATAAAAGACTTTTCCCTTCGTTCGTACGATGAATCCAAAATGTTTCTCTATCGTCACCGTGCCAGAAATATCCCATAGAACCTCAAACACGATATACTCACGTAATATCGTTTCGCTCTATGGCAAAAGGGACGTTTGAAAATTCCGTACGAGACGAACGAAACGTACTTTAACGTTACAAATTAGTTGGCAGGTTCGTATAAAGGGACGACACGTGTAACCAGGGGATGTTCACCATTCTGTATGTTTAGTCTGACAGAATTCGAAGGCTTTCCTGATAAAAACCACGACGCGTATCTCGTTGAGAATCGATCGACACCCTTTTGCGTGGCCTCGATCGAGATGAAACGATCTTGGTACCAGATCGAAGCTTGCGATCCAACGATCTTTGGCTTTCGAGGTAAACCCTCGAGGAGGATTCTAGATTCCACGTACGAGGCACTCGATATCGATGCGTACAAACGATACACGTCCCCCTTGGTTCGACCCTCGTAAAACTCGACGGACGTAGGTTGGAAAAGGGTGTCTCGTTCGTGCCGGGGGTGAAATGGAAACGATCGTCGTGCTCATGAGATCGAGCAATTGAGGAAGGCGCGAGCCCTTTTTAGGAATGTTACAGATTTCTCTTACAACTCGTTCCAGCTCGATAATGGACCTCGTATTTTCGCGTCAGATCGAAAGTGATCGTGGTAAATTCATTGCACGTATAATTCTTTCTATGTTCTTTATGTTATTTCTCTGTCTATCTTTAATAGTATCTGTATCAATTTATCTATCTATCTTTATCTGGGTTTTCTGTCCTTCTCTGTAGGACGACGGCAAATAGTCGAGTTTCAATTTCGCTACCAATCGGTTGGCCTTTCGACGCGAGATCGACGGTTTCAGCGGTGGCTATTGTTATCTAATGATCGACCTTTCCATCTTTGACAAACCTCGGGATTGGTATCCAATATCGAGTACAAACAATGGACACGCTCTCCGTGCCCTTCGTTAAACCAATAGACCTACGATCTGTCTTGTTTACCGGAGGAAAAGTACCACGTCGATTAATCGATTGAAGATATCGGTAGAACTGAAATCCGATTGGTAGGATGTGGATTTTCGGAAATACTATTATCAGTTGGTCGTATTTCGATTAACTGGAGTTGTAACTTTAATGGTTTAATCTGCATTTTAACTGGCGAGAATCTTTTTCCAATTTATGGCTACAATTGAAACAATTGCCTATATTTAATTTTACTATTATCATAAAGTAGCTATAATAGATAATATTGTTATAATTCTTCATCATGACAATATTTCATTCACTTCCTAAAACATACAAATAGTGAGGGTGAAGCATAACGAACCCCTTCTGAACTGGTAATTAAAGTTACAATTTATCTCAAGATTTTACATTTAATTACCCCATTTATATTATCCAGAATAAACAAATGCCATAATTCTATTAGCAGAAGCGATCGATTCTTCAAAAGAAAAATTCTCCAAAAAAAATTCCAAATGATAGAAACGCACTCACTCTAAAAGCGATAAATTTTAATAACCCTTGGAAACATTTGCAAAATTCCGTACACATTCTCCCGTACACGCCAGCTTCGAAATACCTTCTCACGATTCGCAGTGCACGAACAAAATTCGATTGGGAATTTCGCAAAAAAATGCGATATTTTTGTCGCAACGTTGGTCCCCGAGTCCTCCATCCTTGCCCATGCATCCGCAACGTTCTGGACCACCGTTCGGCTCGGCCTTTTGCCAGCTGGTATACCCAGTTGAGATCAAGGGATCCCCATGAATGGTAACGAAATCCATGGCTTCGTAGTGGTCGTGAAAGCCGAGCCACGCGTGTCCGTAATCATCGGTGCCATTCACTGGACGCATCTCTCGGAACATGCCGACCAGTTTCAACGCCTCTGCCTCGGAATTGATGATAGCCAAGTGGCCACCTTGCAAATAAATTATTTTCTCCTTTCAATCTCTAACGATCTCATTCTACTTTTTTATTCATTTTTTTACATGAAAGAATATTTGATTGGGGGGTGGAAGTACCAGTCGATTTACCGAAAGTGGGCTAAATTGTTTGAAATGTACAGTTTAAAATCTGTTGCGAATGGTACTTCAAAATTGATTATGGTTATCGTGAACCCTTGGCTTTCGTTGTGGTGTCAATATAATATTAATATACATATGGGTCGTGCCAGAAATATTTATGGTGTAGTAGCTTTAAGAACGATGAAGGACTACGGGGTGAAATAGTGCTTGGGTCTTTCTCCCTGAAGACCCTGAATATTCTATTTTCTTATTTTTCAATTCAAACCTCCTCCTTCTGAGTCAGAAAAGAATTCTTTACATATTCTTAATAAACACAGTGCCCTTTGAGGGTTAATATATAATTTTTCTGGTAGCTTTATGTACACGGTTTACCACCCAAATCTCTTTTCTGTATTTTATATACGCATTTAAATATTTTACATACGTATATAAAACTATATTTTTTTAAAACTGCCCCATTATAAAATGAGCCCAACATTTTTGCATCGAATCAAGTAAAACGAAACTGATCAAAGCAGAACGATCAAGTTCGAACTTCCTGCAACCCCTAACTTTATAGGAGGACTGGAGAAGCCCGAGGGGACAATGGTTTCATTAGAAAGGATCGTCGATCACCTTCGGTGGTGCAGATCTTCCTGGCGACATTCCACGTAAGTGGTGTTTCGTGCAACTTGTGAGCTCCGATTCCAGGCGTGTAAACATAGTCGTCCCTGCTACGAACCACCATAGGTAAACTCGGACAAACGAGGGTGAGAGTCTCAAGTTGTTGTCCAGTCTGCGAGCTCGATATGTCCATTGACACCATCAACGAAAACAGCCACAGAAATTCCCGCAAACCTGGCGAATTTTCAAGAAACATTTCACACGCGAAGACGACACTTTGCAGACAAGGTTCGAGGAAACTGCGAAGAATATCGTGAATTCAGGATCGCAATGTTTCTGTGCACACCGGTAAAACCGGTTCCATTACGTGGTCATGGAATTTTCTTATGGATTGACGAAAATTCGACGTTTTTCCTGCTCGATTTGTCCACTCGAACGTCGTTCAACTTCTACCTTTCTATTTTTCCCGATGGATTGTCTTTTATTGGATAGCTAAAGCGAACACGTTTTTAACACTTGCAGAATCTTCGGAAACTTCGGAATTTTTCGACCAAAAGTATATATCTTGCTGAGACGAAAGTGGAAAGTTTCGTGAGAAGTTACGAGTACGTAGTTTTGCAGGGTTCTTGATGCAGAGTCGTTGATTAAGTTGGCGCACCTTCGAATTCCCCTCGGGGCAATGAAAATTCGCGATTCTGCCGCTCCATTTTCCGATTGTTTCGCGTTCTCGAACTAAAAGATTTCCATTTTACGGTAATTTCACACGACTTCAATGCTACGATACATTATTAACCCTTTGCGGACGGAGGCATTTTTGAATGTCGAGAAACAATCAATTATTTAGCGATGAAAAAACACTTTTTCATCGGAATGACAGTCTGTTAATGTATACAAGTTGATATTTACTCTTTGTACAATAATATTTCAACGATTGTATTTTAATTTTTCAACTCTAATCGTTAATATATGCACCGACAAACTATAACCAATTTTTTTCTCAGGGCGAATATATGCGCCCGTTGTCCTCAAAGGATTAAAATTTCAAGTTCAAGATATTTCAAATTGCTGGTTGAATTAAATTCGTCTGATTTCTCCGTAATTTGTCGTCTCGACAAACGGAAGTCATGTAATTATAATAAAAGGCAAAAACTATAAGGGCACCGGAGACACTGTAATTTCGTTTGAACGGCGACGCGACTTAAATCGCGTCGGCAATCTACAAAGTGATCAAACTTTTACGCGATCGAGTCGATCAAACTTTTCGACGAACGCTATAGAATATTCTTCCAATATGTCGAATGGAAAGACGCAATACGAGGGGAGAAAAGGGGAGGAAAGGGAAGGAAGAGAGATGAGAAAAGGGTGGAGAAAATACGAGCAGAAGATAGAAGACGGAGAGAGGCGAAAAAAGAGAAGGAAAAGGTTCTGTGCTATGCTGTCACAGTCTCCGAAGTGGCTTATCTTCCTGTGACTATCTTCGACGGAAGTTCGATCTCCGAAAGGGAACAAAGATGAAACTGCAACTTCCACCGATGACTTTTCACGATTTCAACTAGCTTCCTGCTATCTAGAATTATTTTGTAACTCCACGTCTCTTATCGACAGTATTTCCCATTAAACGAGTCACAAATTTAACATCCAGTTTTGCTAAAATCAACAAAAACGTAACCTACATTAACTCTTTGCCATCGCAATTCGCAAAATATTGCATTTCGCAATATCTTTTATCGTTGGTCATGAATTCTTATTTATTGGTAGCAAGAACTGTAGGCTTTAGAAATTAGAAAGTCAATACTAAATCGTTAGAAAATAAAATGGAGTGAAAATCTATCTCGAGTGCAGCTCGACATAGGACTGCAAAGTGCTAACTTGTTAAAATTTGTATTCGTACAAACAATTCATACATACATATTCTTCTAATATCAGTAAAAAAATACACCACAAAATGAAACGTCGATTTGATTATCCAAAATGTTCCAACGGTACGAATTTTTCGTATGATCATGCAAAAGCAGAACGATTCGAGAAATCGCAGCATTGAGAATTCTCCAAACGATTTTCCATTACCGCAGGACGTCATAAAATCCCGTACGAATAGCTGGTAGCAGCAATAAAAAATTTGTATGTCCCGAACGTGCTTTAAAATTAAAAGAAGACACGATTAAGCGCGTTTCATTAACCGATCTGCGCGTGTTTGTCGCACGGCGGAGAAACAATGGGTTGAAATTTAAACGGATAAAATAAAATCGAACCGTTCGTTTCGAACCTTCAGCAAATTCATCCATGTGCCATTTGCATTCTGCACGGATCGTATGACACGTACGAGAATGCAAAACATGCATGTTTGTTTCGGCGAAAAATGTACTTCGACCTATTATTACAATTTCAAATTCCATATTGGCGAACTCCTGGTTCTTGGGGACTCGGAACTCGTTCGACCAATGTTATCGTACGAAAGACTCGTTCCAAGAAGCAATCCCGGCGAGAAGTTCGATCCTTTTGCAACCTGCATCGACGCGGCTGCGTCTTATCAACCCCTTAACAACCCTCCGACCTCTTTCCTCTCCGTTTCGTTCTCCATCCAAGGGCTGGAAGTCTTTCGAAGATTACATCGCGTTAGAAAAGAACGGATTACGCGACGATATTCGAGTTTGATTAGTTATAATTTTTTGTTACAGATTTCTTGATCTTCTTGAGGAAACTTTGGGACAGGATGTAATATACAAGAGTAGCTGAAGTTGGGAGGATGATTGAGGTTCTTTGGTGATCGAATTGGAAATTAGTTTTAGGTATCTTCTGAATCAGAGAAGCTGTGATACGATATAGATAAACCTCAGATTTGATGGAATATTTGAACTTGAGAGGATTGATTGGATGTGTGAACTCTATTGTGTGAACTCTATACCCCATAGTCCCTGTAAAAGACTTAAAATGGTATTTTTTAATCTTTTTTTCTTGTATTGCACTTCCATCGAGAGATACAACACGTTAAACATCGTTCTGAATTTTAGTCGCTAAAAATAATTAATTGGATAATAGTAGTACCATTGGCTGTTTGTTAAAAATCAATGTCAATATCTGAAATTGTACATCTTGAAATTTTACATTTAGAAATCTTAAAAGATTCATTCGGTGGTATGTCTGTTGCACGGCGAACAGTGATTGACTTGAAAATTTAAGAAAACGAAAAATTTGAAACCGGATATCGTCGAAACGTCGATACAGGTGACGGCAGAGACATGCCACTTTCCTTCGGGAAGAAAATAAAGATGAAAATCGAACTTGCCGCGTTAATACAATTCTTAGAGTGGCTTAACTCAATAATTTAAAGCTCGACGTTTTACCTCGAGTAGTGAAATTATCGTGCAAATCGTGTAGAGAATTAATTCCGAAATCTCGCAGATTAATTTTCACCGGAAAAGACGTACCGACATTTTCCACATCGAAACTACGTGGTTTCGTAATAGCGATTAAAGAATTTGGTCTAATAAGAGCCTGGTAAAATTGCAATTTCCCCGAAGGCAGAAAACAGGCGAAAAAAGGTAGCGCTTTCTCGTCCAAAGAAAAACACCAGCGGGAAATAGGCGATAAGGAAAAGTTCCTAACGATATTCAAGCACGCTTGACGCGAAACGTTAGAAGAAACTGGCTCCGCAAACGAGCAAGTTAAGACCTACTTACAGAAATTCCCCTTGCGATACCATGTTGCAGAGTAGAATTTCAAAAACCGCTTTACTTTGCTCCGACACCAAGAGAATTAACTTTGAAATTAACAAAAAGATTTCCCCCTCTCTCCAACAACCGACTTTTCCCACCTTCACCAAAATTCCACCTAAAAATCTCATTATACCCTCGTACAAATAATCGCATCATCTTAACGTTCAAATCTCCACTTTATCAAAATGTACCACGAACACTTTTATCACCTCACATCCTCTGAAATCTCAAAAACTCCTCCCATTCTTCTCGCAAACATCAGATACTTTCAACCCCCTAGATTTTTCCGCGTCAAGAAAAATCGACGGAACAAAGATAAGAAACGATCACAGGGAAGGAAACGTCAAAGGGCCAACGTGGTGGAGGTGGTGGAAATTTCACACAATTTTCCTCCGTTTAGCCGTTGAAAGTGTCGCGAAGATAACGGACGAGTTGCAGAGGCAGAAGTAGTCGTAGGGGGTGAAAAATTGTAGAATGCTTTTACGAGGATAGCAGACGGAATTACAGGCTTCGCAGGAGGGAAAAGGGGATGGTGGAAAAAGAAGAGGAAGAGGATAGAAGAGAGAAACTGAAGGACCGTAGTCCTCCACGCATGACTGACGCCTCTCCGACTGCTTCCGTGAGTATCTTCAGGTAAAGGTGGCTGTTGGCTGTCAGGGGGTTGAGGCTTTAAAAGCCCCCAGAGGGCTTTTAGGAGCCGTATTATTACGTTACTCCATATTATTCTTATCTGAGCGCGCAGTCGAGGAAGCTGCAGTCTGTGTTTCCCTTCTCATCCCCTTGCACCGTGTGCATTCACCCCCCTGTGTTCTCGACGAGCTGTTCTAACTGATCGTTTTGACGCTTTTGCATCGAGCGCAACATCGAACGAGGATGCGATGATTATGCATATCAAATAATAACTTGACGTTGTAATTGGGATAATTAATGAGGTAGGTTAATTCGGGAAGGATATGGAATGGTATAATTAGTTAAGCTACTCACGGATATACGGCGGGTAGGCAAACTCTGGATATTTATAGAAGAAATAACAGTCTGATGTGTATAGAAGGGAAATAAAACATAGCGTGCTTACAATGGAAATATTGAAATTATCAACAAGTTTAGCAAATATGTTACTTGAGAAATGTTACTAGGAATTTACGGGGTTATGAGAGAAATTCTTCTGTAATTTTTTTGTTTAGGGGAGGAAAATGTAGTAACTGATTACTAAAGTGGTTTCAACTTTCGAGCAAGCTGTAAAATACATAGAAGGAAATAATCTGAATAATCGTTGGCAATAAGTTCAAGAATTATCCTACTCGATAAACGTCAAATATTCGAAAGCGACGTTTAAACTTAATTAGAGTGGGATTAGTCGCAACGGGATAAAGTTCCGAATGCATCGTGCATCCTGCTTACGACTTCCTTCCGCGAAAATTCATTCTACCCTTTAACTTCTACGCCGTTTGCCGGCTTATCTTGAACGATTAAGCACACATCTCGTGGCACGGCGTCCAGGGATAAGGCTCGATTCGTATCCAGTTAGTAATTAGCCGGAGTGATGAGATAAAGGGAGAGCAATTTTCTCGAAATGGAAGAATAATATTTTTTCTCGTTTCGTTACATGTCACTGGGAGAAATCGGCGTTAATCACGGAGCAAATTGTGTGCAGAAAAATCAACTTAAGCGGACTCAAAGGAACTAAAGATGTCGTTAAGTTACCAATTAACGTTACTGTCCAAATGACGAGAAAATAAATGCAGCAATTGATTCTCGTTGACGCTGTAAAGCCTCCGGTAACAATTATTTTTAACGGCGAGAGTCAATTAACGCGGGTGATTTCTTTCTGTAAATCGCATAAAACGATTGTCGAAACGGTTTGCAGTGACAATTGCCTTTTTTATTTGTTTCACGTTCGATGAATGCAAACGATTTATCATCCCTTTATGCAAATCCTTCGCTCGTTAGCGAAAAAAAAAGAATTCATTTGTGGAACTGTTGAATTGCGTTAAACTGAAATAGCTTCAGTGATTATTAATATTATTATCGACCGAGAATGCAGAAGCGAATTGCATTTTCCAGCCGCGATTAAATTAGTAATTATCGCAGTACACTAATTAAACCTGCGTCGTTTGGCTGGTTTACAAGAGACGATAAGTATCGGCGATGATTAGAATAATGCAATTTTTCAAGGTTGTGGAGAACGAAGTCGATCATTTCCTGTCGATCTCCTTGAAGGATACAATCAAAATTATCTTTGAAGGAAGAGTGATATAGATATGATGTTGATAAAAATTAACCGGAAAATGCGCATTCTACAATTCACGGAATAATGGTGTCTAGTAAATAATTCACCTGGCGCTTCGATGTTGTTTAATAACCGCCCTTTCGTGGGGCACCTCGTGTCGTATAATTAACAAATTTATCATGCAGATGGATACGAATTACGTAATACAATTGAAACGTTCTCAATTAATCTAGCATACTTAATAATAGCTGGGAGAATAATTAATATCAACAGGAAATGTATTCTGTTAAATGGAAATTATATAACGTTGTTTGATTTTCGTAATTTTGGAGGAACACTTGACATCTAAGTTCACTGCTCGACAGTGCTTATATATCTCTCTTTGCAGTTTTAACCAAACTTCTTGCCAAGGTCCTTTTCACATCTTGACGTCGTTGGAAGATACTTTTGGTCTTCGTTCTACAGTTTTTCAACTTAAAATGTTACACTTATATTTTTGTTAGTCATCTTTTTAAGGTGTGAGTCCTTCAACGATGAATCTTCCATTCTTACTTCGTACAGTTTCCTGATTTTTATATTATTTTCTTTCTATTTTGTTATTATGCAGTACCCAATGTCCAATTAAGAAAAAATCGCGTAAAAATGACGGTGATTTAATTCCAGGCTGACTAATTGGCAATTTATTATCTAACGTCAGACTATTATTTACGTTCCTTTCGATCTTTTCTTAACGCGACGATGAAACGAACCGGTTTTCACAGTTGACAGAAGCGAGAAAATAAATTCTCACCATCGACCTAATCGAGAGAGGGCGGAGAAACTTATTTGAAAAGTTCCAAGAATTTCAAAGAGGCCAAGTTTTGGGTCAGTCAGCACGATAAGATCGACGTAATCTCACCGAAGTGTCCCGAAAGTCCAGAGAAATTCATGACTTCGTGGAATCGCGGCGATCCGAAGATTTTCTATGAATTTTTAATCGCGCACGTACGTGTCCTGCCTACAGGAGCCAAGGATTTCGTAGGTTACGACTCGTACGCGGAATAAGGTCCAAGTTCTTCGTTTTCCAGGTGCAGTGATAATTTTCCAATGCGAATTATTGTACTTGCAATGCCGAAGAAAGATTATTTGAATTATTAATACACAAAGGGAAAATTTATTTCTAAACTTTCACAGAAGAAATCAATTTTTTATAGGGGTTATGGCGGGATGGGTAAATGCTCGGACTAGCAGTCAGTAGGTCAGAGTTCAGACTCTCCATTGCCTCTGGGAAATTTTTCTTACCTTTTTTATTTAATAGAAAAATTGAAACCGAAAATACACGAAACACCAAGATGACGGCTGCTATGGTTGATAAGGATACAAAGGCTCAAACTCGCAATCAGTGGGTCAGAGTTCAAATACCCCGTGACCTTCAAGAAATGCGTAATTTTTAAATTAATGTAAAAGTTGAAACCGAAAATCCACGAAACATCCAAATGAAGGCGGCTGTAGTTGATAAGAATATAAAAGCTCAAACTTACAATAAATGGGTCAGAGTTCAAATACCCCGTGACCTTTGAGAAACACCTAATTTTTAAATTAATGTAAACATTGAAGCTGAAACGAAATAGAAAAAAATTGAGGGTGTTATGATGAATAAGAATATAAAGGCTTAAACTCCCAATTAGTAGGTCAGAGTTCAAATTCACGTAAAATTTTTCCTAAATTATTATCTAAATAAATTACATTTAATATATCACAACCTCAGCACTTCAGAACCACTTTAAATAATACATTCCAGGCGGTATAGCCGTAGCAGTTAAATACGAAAAGCATAAAACAAAACAAGAACCCATTTCTTTCGATGAATGCGCAAATTAAAAAGAATCTTCACCATCGTGTTTTAATTTTGCTCTGCAAGGCGCGTTTGTGTCGTTTTCATATGCCGAGAGTGTAATTCAGAGATGAGTTTCGTTATTCTGTTGATTTTTGTTGTTACTTTACCTTTGAAACGGCACGAAGGTAAAGCAAAGTAAAGCAGAGTATTCGGTAGCTTCCCTTGCCCCTTTAAAACTGAGAGAAAACCTACTCTATTGTTTTACATTAAAACATTACAAACTAAAGTACACGGTTCTCCATTCAAGGATACTTTCACGATGAAGTCTCGATCGTTGCTAAGTAAACTATCTTTTGCAGAATAAAATGTAAGCAAACGAGAGACACAAGTCGACGAATTTCAACGAGAAATCGTCAAATTGATGTTCACTGTATTTTCCAGTTATCGACTTGAAGAATATCAAAGGAAACGTGTCTGCAGTTTGTCTCGATAAATATACAAAATGCATAACTCTTTATGGTATTGACAAGTGAAACGTGATTTTCAGAGAGGCGATAAAGAGATGGCTAGGTCGAAGGATGCGAGGAGAAGGGCAAACCTTTGATGGAATTTCTTCTCGTTTTACGATGTATATATTTTTTTTCACTTGGCCCTCGACTTGTTGGGGACGGCATTTTAAACTGATGTTATACTAAATATCCTAATTCCAGTCATCCCAATTAGCTACCATGGATAATGCAAAGATAACTGGACAGACTGGACTGTTGCTTGAAAGCTTTCTAACAGATTTTTTTATATTTTTTCCCGTAAGGTTGAAAGGAAACGAGAATAAATATTCAGATAAAAAGCTCGAAGAGTTGAATAGATAGAGTTCAAATATTTTTCACCTCTTACAAATTTCCCTAAATTATTATTTAATATCCTCTACCTTCGAAAGTTTGAAAACCATCAAAAACAGCTGTAGGTTCTCCATTTGAAATAACCACAGAGTTAAAATCATGAAGCATAATAACAACAACAAATAATATTTCAATTGTGAGAAACACCGGGAGGCAACGACACGAAGAAAATTCCATTCCATTATTCCTACAGAACGTAAATTTCACTGGGTACGTAAATATTAATGCGTACGTAGAAAACGTTCGCTAAAGCAATCACAGTGTTGTTCCGCAAGCATTAATCGAATCGTTTTACGTTGAAATTCCAGCCTCGTTTTCCTCTTCGAATTATAAATACCAATTATCAAGCGAATTTCCCAATTCTCTCGTGAGTGCAAATAAAAGCAATACACCCATAAAGATCTACCATCAAACCTTTTCCAGGAAATTTCACACGAATCTCTTCAAACGTTTCATAACAGCGTACACCTCACGATGGCTTTCGAGAATGAGAAACACTTGGAAGAGGAAGATAAGTAACAAAAAAAAAAGGGAGAAGCAAATGACGCGACTAGACGTACGATTCTCAAAATTCCTCGAGTTCCTGTCAACGAGGGAAACCACTTTGGACGCACCACTCGGTAAAATGGTGAGGATGTGCTCTCGTAGACGTCCAGCGGAAGCCGCAGGGCTGTTTTCGCGGTCGTGCAGAGGGTACGTCGCTGAGTATGCAATTGCAATTGCAGTTGCGAGAGAGCATTTCCGTCGGCTTCGTGGGATTTACATCGTTGGCATACCCGTAGACGAGTTAACGTCACGAGTCGTCGTTCGTGGAACGACGATGACGACTCTCTTTCACGAAGGAGGTGGAGAACGCATAGGGGTTGCTGGTATTCACCAAAGTACGCAAAACTTCTCGCACTAAAGGAGAAAACGATTTTGCATATAGAGAACGGAAGCTGTTTGCTGGTTTTACTAAAAAAAAAAGCATGAAGTTTTAACGATCAAGATTAAAAGAACGGTGAAATAACTCGTGAAGGATATATTAGTACGACGTTGATTCGAGGAGGGTAGTAGGAACAATTTAAATCGTCTGAGATTCATCGTCGATGCGGTTTCATGCAATTAATCGATTTGGATTTTCCAATATTCGAAGGATTTCCTCCTCTACTTCAATATACTGCGCCAACTGTTCGGAAGATTTCGAGCCCTTCAACTTCGAGTTCTCAAGTAGACGTCCATGGGTACCGAATAACTTCGATACTCGAAGTAATTGGCCGGACAGGTTCGTACGCGGTTGCAGACTGAACGAGAGGGAAGATAGAGGAGGACGAATGAGAAAGCAAGAGGGAAAGAGGAGGAAATAGGTCTGCTTCTGACGTAGTGGCTATTTATGTTCAACGTCCCTCGGGCGTATTTCCGCCACTCTCCTGGAATTCAGCCGGTGCGATTTACCCCTTCTATGGTGCCCATCCGAGCATCCTCCGAATTTGTCTCAGATATCGTGCCTGGCGTGCCGCGAAATTTCGTGCCGAACTTTCTCACCGTGGCTTCCGATCGCGGCCTCGATTCTCCAGGAACTGTACTTCCAGAGACTTATTTCTTGAATGGAGAATACTTGGAATAACCGGCAAGGGTGCTTCCGTGATCTTTGAATTTTCCTGACCATGGATAACTGGAAAGGTGTTACTACTTCTACTTCTTTCGTCTTTCTTCATCTTATACTCCTCGTGCTACCTTTCTTGAAAGACTACCCCTTGGCGTGAGTTAGCAGCGGCGAGTTTTCAAGCCGAAGGAAACCATTTCCGTGGCGCTGTCATAATTCACGTAACTGCATAATTCTTCTTGTTTCCACTTATGCAATAGGAACAACGGGTGCAGTGCGCTCGTAAAGATAAAAAATTGTCACCAGCCAGCCGAGATTGCCCGCCGGCCGCAGTAGTATTTCACTTTTACGGAGTCTCGCCGGCCGGCTAACCATCCCTCTCCACCTTTTATGTCCTCTACCCCCTCTATCCCCATAATCCTCTCGGTTGCATCCACGAAATTTGATCGATTTCCGGTTGACTGCCGATTCCGATCTAAAGAGCGTATTTCCTAGGTCCTTTCTCGTGAACCTCTTCCTTCCTCTTGTTTCATTCAATTTCGCTTTTCTTCTTACATTTATAGTTCCACTTTGTAGATGCACTTTGTTACGGAGATCGTTATGGTAAATAATGCAAAGTATCCCCTTTGTTCCTCACGGAGATACGTCTTTCGTGTTGCATCGCATGTACGAGGGGTAAACTTTCGTGAGAATCGTGCTCGCATGCTGGTCGTTTCTTTTCATCCCTTCGATGGAACTCGTTCGATAACTACGAAGAGAACCTACTCCCTCGAACTTAGCGTATGACGTTGTAATTGGAAAAGTTCTTCCATCTTTCTATTTTGCGAGAGTCCAGGAACTTCGAGATGTCTAGACAATTTAAAAAAGAATACCATACTGCGAGAAATATTTTAAGAGTGAAATCGATAGCCGAGTAATTGATCCACCAAAGTGAACCACCTACCAAGACGTTAACCAATATAAGGTGATCGTGTCGACGTTGAAACGAACGATGAAAGATCAACCCTATAACGTTCTTCAAACAAGTAACAAACTTTGCACCATCGTCATAGCGGAATAACAAACCGTCTTTTAATTCAGCCATCAAACGAGAAAAGACTCCAGGAACAAAACAAAGGCCAACATCATCCACTAGCTAGTCTCCTTAACCTTTTAAACGTCCCTATTGGCATCGTTCAGACAACCAACACTATCTCCTTTTGCCAAAGAAACATTCCTAATTCCACCCTCTTCAACCCTTCATCCTGCACCTAATTTCGCATCGGAACGTCAATGTAAAAAGTGAGAAAGACAAAGAGTAAACGGTGAAGAGATCGTTCGATAAAGGTCCATTATTGTTCCATTAGAGGGAGAGAAACGCGTCGAGCATGCCATCGAGTTAACCCCTGGAGAACCGAGGGCGACGGAAACGCAGTGTCCCAGGGTGGCTCATCAATGTTTCGTTGTGCACGTAGCTTAAGCCAACGAACCGGCACTCCGGCGGGTTGTTTGCCGAGAGGGTGGGAAAGGGTGTATGGCTTGCTTTCACCATGAGATCCTGTAATACGGTAATCGCATTGCGCGGCACGTAGACGGTGTAATAAAGAAAACGACGGAATACGGTTCTCCCGATACAAGGGAGTACTCTTTCGGAGATACGTACAATAACTGGGACGAGATCGTGCGTTTCCAGGGGGTGGGAGAGAGGTTGGAAGGATCGAGGGCAATCATGGAATAAGGGATTTCGATCGGCCGAGATCGAGTTGGTTCCTTCGATATAGAGAGATCGAAATAAGGGTGTAGCAGGTTTCCCTATTTTTTGAAATTGCATTTATCGCCCCGGAGACTCCTAGAGGGAGTGATATCGTTACGAAGGTTACGAGAAATTGGGACGAGGAATTACGAGCGAGGATGACGAAGTTGTGTCGTACGGTAAACTGACGGAGGTGGAGCGAAATGCCGATGAAAAATGTCGACTCGATGCTGAAAGGGTTCTTCTTGTTTCATTAGGATTTTAGGGGTGACGCAGCCAGAATGAGGACGTTTGGGAATTTTGGATTAATCTTGGCCTTTGCGCGTGATGATGGTATCGTTTTTTTTTTTTGGTTTCGTGGCAGGATTATATTTATGAATCGTGTTAGGGGTAAAACAGTGTCGGTGAGGGTGAGATTGTTTGGTTTAAAGTTTCAAATAATGAAGGGTCTTTAAAAATTTGGATCTGAAATATATTTTATTCTGATAATTACTGATGGTGTTCAATTACTGACTAACTTTTCGCGGAAAACCGGCGTGTATCGTTAATAAATCTATTTTACTGTTTCTCTCGGATCGAAAACTGACCAGAAACACTCCTGGAATCTTGTTTCCCAGTATTGCGACCTAATTGCATCGAAATACCATAACCGGGCATCTCCGCATGACGTTAACGTGAAACCAGAAAAGAGAGAAGCCAGGAGAAATATACTAACCCGATTTACGTGACGTTAAACTGGAATCCGATAACGACGATAACCGTGAAGGTAGGGGAGGGAAGTTGGGCTATTTTTGAAGTTGCAATTTCGCCGAGAGCGGATAGCCTAGAAATCGAAATCGCCCCGATGCTCTCGGAGAATAAAGAATAAATATGACCGTAGGCACGGAACTATCGACAAAGAGAAGGAAAGAAAGAAAGAGAGACGATAAAAAGGAAGAACTTTAATGGTCGCATCATGAATTTCCCTTTTTTCTTTCCTCCTCCCCCTTTCGAAAACCAATTTCAGGCCGAAGATCGAGGCTCGCATGCGAGCTCGGTATTATTACCTTCCGCGGGGTGATAAATCAAAAGTGGATACATTGAATTTTACAAGATAAATCTCCACGGTCGGAGTACCTTTCTCATTGTTCTTCCAGCCGGACTGAAATTGTTTCTGAAAAACGGGTCCCTTTCTTTCCGCTCTGTTCGTTCATCGAGATACTCGGTTATCTCGAGATTCAGACTCAGGGGGAGTCTTTTCTTTGACCTCACCTTTTTTGTTTTACACTTAAATAGTACTCAATAAGACGTATCTGATGTGAAAATCCTATATCGACAAGTATCATAGAAAACTTTCAACTAAAATAGACTTTTATCAGTCATACAAATAAATCTTCCTCTCCTCTCTTCCAAAATTCAAACATCCTAAACAAAGGGCTTCAATCTGAGACACAGATCAACCATATCAGTTTCCACGATTTAGAAACACTTACCAATTATAGAGCAGAACTGAAACGAAGGAGAATTAACGTTTACAAACGTGGAGATCGATAACCGATCACAAAGTCGCGGCAAATTTCTCGTTTCACCCGGCGACGATCTCTACGCGCGAGAACTTCCGTTTTCATCGAAAACAAGCGGCGCGGCTGTTAACCGAGATACTTTGCGACTAGCTAGGATTCGATAGCAGGTGGAAACAGCTCGGTCAAACTCAGTTACACACGGAGCAATCAATTCGCTCGGCTGGGTCAACCATCCACGGTTGAGTCTCACCTGAAAACAACATTCAGCTAGCTTTATTTCACTGGAAAAGCCTGATCCCTTTCCTCCCACATTCATCCCTTTCCACCCTTTACTCGATGGAGAATTCGATCGCGATACCGATGTCGCAGCACGGTTCACCGAAATGGCCTGATGGCACAAATCAAATTTTAATCGTCGCCATACGGACTCGCGCTTTCCTCTCTCACTCTTTCTCTCTCTTTTTCTCTTCTACGAGTTTCCATCGATTTTCTCTGCTTTCCCCGCTGGCATGATTTACGATCGGGCAACCGTTTAGTCGGAAAAATCGATCCAGGAGGTTTGCTGGGAATTCTTGTCGCGCTTAAAGGTTCGCCGATTCCTCAGCCCTTTCGCGATACAATGTACCATCGAAATTACTTTGGACTTTCGAAGCAATTAGAGAACGTAATTACGGCCGCGTTTCCGATGCCATCGGGAGGATTCTTTCGCCTTAATGTTCCTCGAGGTTGGTTCTACTGGCGACGGAAGGTTATCGGAACGACCGGGAGGAAATGGCTTCGAACGAACGCCGATCTTGTTGAGATAAATCCTTGCCTTCGTCCGAGGAGACGTCCATGTCGCGAATTCCATCTTGAGACGTTCATGTAAAAACTAACATTTGTAGGATGATTTTATTGACATAGTTTGAAAGCCTGGGGACTGAGGAATCCGTGAAAGAAGGTCTCATCACGATCGACCGAGGAACAACCGAAATATGTGTATAAATATTATATAATATATACATTATATAATACTATAATATTATAATATGTATATAAGTATCAAAATTATTATTATATATAATTTCAAGTACCTAATTCTTTTTAAAAAGAAATTATAATTGAGCATAAACATTTTGTTAGATAATAATTTCATTTGAAATAAGTAGGTATTGACGAAAATTGTTGTAATATTCGAGATCTGTAAAATTTTCGATGGAGAAATGAAATTTCATCTCGTGTTCACTGACTCGTTCAGTTACAGAACATTCAAACAATGGTAAAATACTCTTTGTTAATTATATTTAAATTCCATGTGTATAATATAATATAATTAAACATTTTTGACGTTTTCAAATAGAAAATTGATGGTAGAGGATGGTAAAGATATAACCATAGCTTTCTAGACCTTTGTAAATTCATAGACAATTAGCCCGTTATTTCTTTCTATGCAAGAATTATAAAATAAAATAAAATAAAAGTTTTCGAGTCATTGCGAGTAATAACGACCCGGATCTCACCACGAGGAGATTGCTACGAGTAAGGACCCATAAATGCAAACACAAAATTTCGGTGTAAAATTTATAAGTGCCACCGCAAAGTGTTTCAAAGGAAACCCGAATTAAACGAAAGACGATGGAAAGAAATACGTATATGTCACTGACATTTTCACAAAACATTGTATGTAATTGTTAAAATTATTTTTTGTTTAATTAGTTTAGTATTATGGTCCATATGCATTAATAGTCGTTACTGAAAGTCAAAGGGGTCAAAAGACTGATAGGTAAGTCGAAAGGTGTACGTAGGATCCGATCTGTTGAAATCGAGCTGCTCGGTGATAACTCCTGGCAAGTCGTAAATTAAACTTTTCGCAATTTTCTCTCGTGCGATCAAAAGAGTTGGATTATCCCTCGCTTCTTCTCTTTTTTGTTTGACAATTTTGAGTTGAAGATTTTGAAGTTTTTGTGAAAATCGGTATTGAAGCTTCAAGTTTAGATCTTTCGTGTAGAAGAAAGGGGGTGGTTAATGAGGGATACGATTCCGAGTCATCAGGTTTTACTTGTCGGATAAGGTCTCCACGTTTAATAGGCACGTATCGACTCGTTTCTTCTCGATCGATGTGAAATACACGTTTCGAACGGTTACTTAGTTACGGCAACTAGATAGAAAACGAATTGGAAATAGAGAAATGACCGGGGAACATCGCCGACTAGGAAGATAATTGCGTTTCCATCGAGCATTTCTCGCCGGAAGCCAGTTACAGTAAAAATAAATGTATCAACGTAAGAGCCGATTGGCGAAAACGTTTTGCCATGCTTCCAATTAAACTTCTACCGAATCTCGACGAATTTCTCTATCTATCTATCTATCTCTGACGAGTTATTAAACGTTTTCTCAGCTCGCAGAAATTGCGATGATTAGCGATCCGTTACATTATCCACCTCGAAGAATCATCCACGGCCGGTGCAATCGACGGGAACCGATTCGATCAGCGATTTTACAGGTAATATCCCATTTCTTGTCGTTCGTCAGACAAGAGTTGGTAAAACAACTATCTCCCGAACAAGCGAGAACATTCTATCGTCTAATAATTATTTTTCTTTCCTGCATCGGATAACAAAAAGTATTTTTGTCCGTATCTTCGTTCATCGAAGAAACGGAGAAAAGAAACCAAGAAATAAGAATATTCTAGTGATATAAATATAACGTCAGATTTTATTGAACATTCAAAAACGAGGCCAAAATACAAACTCAACTACGTCGTCTCTGATTGTAAGGAACACAGACCAACCAGTTGGAAAATTTCCCAAGAACAGAATTCTACGAGAATGCCTCAAGGTTTTTAAATCTACGTGAGATTTTTCGAAATTCAGATTCCCTTATTCCTCCTCGACTTCCGTCAACAATCGTCCATGTTCTGACTACCTCGCAATTACATTTCCTACCTCATATCGACCTCGTTCTCTTCTCGAAATTCTAAGAAAACTCGTCGAACTTTCTGTTCGCAGAATCTCCAAGATTTTCGTCTAATTCAATTCTCAAATAGCAGGGAAAAATGATAAGACCAAGGAATATCGTCTGAGAAGGTAAGAGAGACTCAATGGTAGTCTGGTGAAAGCAGTTTTCGACGAATCAGTGTAAAAGGAAGACACTCGACCGAGCGGAAACCGAGGACGATCAACGCGGAAAGATTTTCCCTTTGCAAGAGCCGCGCACGAAATTTCCTCCCCTTTCGACGCAAAGGGTTTATTCCCGTTAGCGTGACGATCCGCAAGTTGCTTCGGTGTTTGGGCGAGTTTCCAGCGTATGGTCGATTTAGTCGAAACGATAGGGAGAGAGTAACTCGCGGGTACTTCGGTGACCTGCCTTAAACTGCGCGATAACCTTTTCCAGGATCAGAAAGGATTCCTTCGAGCCTCTTCGTCACCGTCGATCTGTTTTTCACGCAGCACTGACTTCCTCTTTTCCTCTTCCTGTCTCTTACTTCCGCTCTCTCTCTGTTCTCGTGCGTTTTTCAACGTCGTTGGCTCTGCTACGTTTATTTTATACCCGGAATTTACTTCAAGGACGAAGATATGTCGAACATCCTTGGAGAAAAGAGTAGCAAAGATGGATGTTAACCCTTTGCGATCCGAATTATTTTACTAACTATCCGTCAGATAAGCAAATATAGTCTCTGAAAATCATCTCCTGATAATTATTCATTTTTACATTATACTAAAAAGATTTGTAATTACCGCGGGATATTTATGTTAAGATGCAAAATTATTGTTGATTTTGAAAAGTCAATAATTAATAGATAACACGTTAAGTAGCACAGGAAGCTGTGTCGAGTGTAGCTCGACATAGGAATGCAAAGGGTTAAGGGTAGTTTTTTCTATCACTTTTTCATCCTGATTTTTCTTAGCTTCTTTGGCTAAATGTAATTCATAGCGGCGCGTAATTAAATCGCGTTTACGAAACGAACGTAAACACCGAGCTGGTTTCCGTTCTGTGTATTCAGAACTGAAAGTTCATCCCGACACCCTTCCGTAATTACCTGGTCTGCAATTATTTCGTTGAAATTCCAAAGCAACAGGGAGAAAGAGAAAATGGTGGAGAGAAAGGGAGGGTGGAAAGTCCATCTTATCCGTTTGCCACTGCAACCTCATCTCGCAAATTCAAGGTTCATCTGCCGCTGCGTTTCGCTCGGTAATTAAGGTAATTCTATAAGTGAAACGTACGAGCGCAGACGGAGATGACATTGCGGCTTAAATGGTAGGACGAATGAAGTTTTATGACGCGGTAAAACACGCCATATTTTGAATCTTGCGAATCGATTATTGAGCGATGAACGCAAAACTTTGAAATGGATGACTCCTTGGGGCGATTTCATGAATTAGTTGTCATCAGTCGGTCAAAGGTACAAGATGTTAAGCAGTAATTATGGAATTTTAACTTTGATACAACGAAAATAATTGGGATACTTTAAAAATAAACAGAAAGTGAGAAGAAGAGAACAGAAAAAATTAACCCCTTGCCGTACCATTTATTTTGTGACTGCCTCCACAATAATTCAGAATTAAATTAGTAAAATAAACATTGATCAGTGATTCTTGACATATGGTATAATTTAACGGAATCTCACTGATATTTTCAATTTAATAGGTTTCGTAAAACTTGAAAATTTCCTTTCCAATTCACAGAATCACGAGTATCACTCGTTATAGTACGGCAAGGGGTTAAGCTGATAGAACAGCAGTATGGAGTTAAAGATACGAACTCTAAACCAGTGGATCCAAGTTAAATGCCTTCGACTAACCACAAACTAGACGACTAAACCTCTACAATGAAATGGAAATCATACCCACGCTGATTCAGAATCCACTTAAATTGTCAAACCCTAGACAAAATGACAACAACAGTAAAATACAACCAAACACGCATCCCCTTCACTCACAATTTTGAAACACCCTCGTACTCTCACCCTCCACATACTTCCTATCGCGGTAAAATTGAATAAACACCTCGAACCAGCTACTAGAACGAATTTCAGTTTTCGCTCGGCGAGAATTCTAGATTTACGTGACTGGAATACGTCTCCTAGGCTTCACATTAAGAGGACGATTCAGGCGATGCCTTCGACGTTTTCAGCTTTCCTAATATTATACCGGAATTCTTGCACCTTCAAAGATGATAACAGGATGGCAGCAAAGATGCGTTTTAGGTCGAGAGCGACCAAGGTGGTGAGATTGAGGAACGAGAGAATCTCGAATAGAAGCCGCTGTTTGCACCGGGCAAACAGTGCCACTCGTGTTTAATCATTTTCGCTTCCGCGCACCGTCGACCGTCGCGAACAATACGTCTTGACGTTCGTACGATAGTTGAACCGTGAAATCGTTGGAGGAAGAGATGCAAAGACATGGAGAAAAAGAATTGTTGCAACGAACAATCCAAATACGGGGGGAGGATGTTGAGGACAAACGTTGAAGTTGGACCAGTAGAGATATTGTGGCGGGAAGCAAAGATACCGAGGTGAGCAGATTGTGGAGATTTGAAAATAAAAATTCTATGCAAATACGATGAAAGTTTTGTGATAACAGCTACTATTGTTGTTATATTTCTAATTATTACCAGAGTGTTGATTAATACTTTAATGGCAGCACGTCTACGCTGTCACACGTTGCCAGGGGCCGGCAATTTTTTGGAAGAATTAATTAAAAAAAGTTTATTAAATTAAGAGAAGATCTTATAAGATCAAAGACTCTAAAAAAAAAACTACGAAACCAATAGCATTATCCACACTTCTTTACATTCATAGTTCATCACACAGAGAGTGTGGTACTGGCCAATAATTTTCGGCGGCAGTATCACACATGTTGTGTGTGCGGCCATTAAAGTGTTAATGTATACTGATTGAATAATTGAAAATTATTTTTCTTTTTCGAACTGTGTTTGGATTTTAGGATCTGTGTTAAAACATGGAATAATATAAAAATCCAATGGTTCTAGGAAAAAATACACTGCTTGTATTATCGCACCATGAAAACAGACAGAAATAAAGATCGTCCGCAAAGAGGCGGCAACTGAAAATAATCGAAAGAAGGCAAAGTCTCAGGTAAGTTACATCCGCGAGAAAGTCGGGTTGAACTTTGAAAGAAAAGGATGAAAATGAAAAGAAGAAAAGAAAGAGAAAAAAAAGGGGGTAAAAAAGGAGCAAGGCCATAGCAGAAGGAAACTCGAGACAAAGGCTGTAGAAAATGGGCTGGAAAACGGGGTGCACGGGTTACGGGGAGGAAGATCAGAAGCTGCTGGAGTTTCGTAGGCTGGAAAAAGGTGGATTATGCAAATTTACATCTGCGGTAAGCTTGAACGAGGAGCTCGCGGTGAAAGTACCTCTCGCAGAAAGGGAAAGGAAATATGGGTCGTACGAGGGGCTTAATGAGACCTCCAAGAGTCGGCTCGATCTGCCGTGTTAAAACGAAGAAGGCGCGTTAAGAGTGAGAGAATGACTGTGCTAATGAAACGTGGCTTGATGCAAGCCGATAGATTTCCGATATTCGCGATAGGAGTCGAAGATCGAAAAGTTACGCAATTCCGTGCGAAAAGTAATGTCACAACTGAAAGAAACGATTGCATCGTTTAATCGTTGTAATAGAAAATTAATCCGATGAAATTCATCATGGTATGTCCTCGTGAAATTAATCTTGTCACAATTTGACGTTGCAGGAGAACGGATGTGGAATTTCACGGTGGAAAAATTCGAACCGTTACAAAGGGGATGTTTCTTTTTTCTTCGAGGACGCGGACGTTATCGTTTAATTAATCGTCGGCAAGGAAGAAAAGACTTGGAGTAGGATGACGGGGGGGAAAAAAGGGAGAGAAGTCAACGGTGAAAGGATTGAAGCTGCAGGAAGGAAGGACGATGGGACAGTGCGTGAGGGATGAAAATACCGAGAGAACCGAAGGTCCATGGAGTTTCGTGAGGGCGAGGACCATCAGAACGGAATACGTAATTCCCTCGTATAAACGTTCCAACCTCTCGTCTCGAAGGATTTCCGAAGCGAGGAAATCCGTGACCGGCAACTGCGTGACATCCACGACGTGAGAAGGATGTAAAGAATTGCTCTCCGTTACACCTGCTGGATTTCTAAACGGTGCAATGGTATCGTATCGTTTAGCAGGCATAAAAGGAATCGAATAACTTTGGAAAAATTACTAACATCTCAATAACAAACAAAAGAAAACAAATATTAGAAATTTGTAAATACTTTCATATCGAAGAAGTTGTTTTAACACTAGATTTACGGATGTTGATACGCCTATTTTTCTAAAGTGTGCCAATTTGACTTACACAATAAAACTGAAGTGTTTTGCAAAGAAAATAGTTCCATTTAAAATAGAAAATAGAAAATAGAGAAATAGAAAATATTTTATAATTAAAATAGAACCATAGAAAATAGTTTCATTTAAATCAATTTAGATGAAAGATTTATTATTAAAAAATTAATCAACCAATATATTATATATAGGTATATAGTAATCAAATTTTGAATGAGCCAAATTGGCTCCGTAAATCTAGTGTTAAAAGTAATAAAACAAAGTAGAACTTTGTAAGAACATTAACCGTTGTATATTAATTCTATTACTGCGAAATTATTATCCTACTTCTGTCATTCTTATCGAATTACATTAAAATATGCCAACAGTACGTCATACGGGACCGTGGTGGATAATGAGGTAGAGGGTTGAACTCGCAATCAGTGATTTCAAGTTGAACTCCTCCTACGTCAGCTTTCTAAAACTTTTCTTAAATTATTATCTAATATATCATCGCCTAGGTGGTTTGGATGCCACATAGAACAATGGTTCCTAAGGGAAGTGACCATGGCAATTGTAAAATAAAAATTACGAAACAGCGACAAAGAAAATACCTCACACTGAAACAGGATCGAATATTATCACGCGGTATTATCAAATCTGAGTTTATTAGTAATCACGTGGCGTATTCGTCCTGGAAATTCTCTCAGTGAAAATCCTTCGTGCTGTCGAGCCGAATCCTCCGGTTTCTCTTATGAGACGCGAAACCGTCTGATTGCGCAAGGCTCAATTTCCTTCTCTCCATCGTCCTCTATCGCCAGGATAAACCAGGGAAACGAGTGTCGCTTTGTGAAATTGAATGCAACGAGTTTGTGGCCTCGTTTTCACTTAACTATGATCTTGCATGATATTGCCACATCCGAGCGTGGAAAGACAAATAAAGGCTTGGCTTGTGAGTTGGCCTGAGAAGTTATTTCACTGAAAACTCCAAGAATTTCAGCGTCGTGATGCTTCTTGCGGCGACCTACCTGTCCTATTCGTTGTTAAATTTACAGGAATAAAAAAAGGTACATAGAGAAAATGAATAGAATAGTAACGTTGATAGAAAATTACATAAAATTTGCAATATATTGATTTTTTCCGACCCTACAGCTTCATCGACGGGGCAAAATTTCATCAAAATTAAAATACCCAAAGTGGAAATTTTGCCCAGTTAGTTTCAAACGTTTATGCAAACGAAATGACCTAAGTACCCATGTCCGTGCATCCACGAGAATCATCAGCATCGTGAGAGTTAATTTTCCAAAACAAAGCCCAACTTGGCCTCTCGATGCCACTCTGCGAAAATTCATTATCATCACTTAGTGGGTCGTAAATATTCAAGATCCCATTTCGGTACGTTCCCTACTCGTCACCTCTGAGAAATTGACTTTGAATTATTTTAAGATGCGATCAATCGGTCGTGATTTCTCCAAATCACAAATATCCATCAGCTTCGTGATTCTACGACTGGAAAATTCTGGCAAATTCATTGTCTCAAAAAAATAGCACATTGTCATAAAGCGGCTTCTTGTAACGCCATGACGAATCGTGTAGGGTTGCAATATAAATAAATGATTCATGGTGTAGGCGGCACTCGTCTCATATATAATACGGTAGAGTAGAGTGGTGCTTAGTTTTCAAAGCTCTCTTGGGTTCCAAGAGCTAAACTAGTTTCGTCGCTAGTTTTGCGGACTGACTCTCTCAAGGATTAATTTAAATTAATGTTAGCACAAGCCTGATTCACCAATCGGCTCCTTTACGGTAAACATCGAAAGTGTTAAAGTCTTCCAAAGAAGCTAATTTAGAAAAGAAGTTGCTGCTCTTAAAATCAACTTCAATTTTCCTATCCATAGAAAATTGCTCGATGAATTATTGGCGAAAGCCGAGATAACAGGGCGATTTATCGATAGAGATGTATCGTAGGCAGGAGAAGAGGGATCGTTTTGGAGAAATTGGACACGATCTATTAGAATGCGAGATCGAATAATACCGATCGATTAAGATTGCTTCGTGGTATTATCGAACAATCAAATTGGACGTCGATTTAACCATCTCTCTCTTTCTCTTTCCCTCGAACTCTCTCCGCTGTACGGTCTAAACTAATCTATCCTGGATTAATCCAAATTAATCGTTGTCTACGCTCGACGATCGGTTCAATACCAGTCGCGTGTAATTTGCGTCGGAGATTCTCCGTTCTAATTTTAACCGGGGACTCGTGACGCCCGTAATTAGGGTCCTTGCTTGCTTTCACCGTGAGCGCTTTGATGTAAATTACATATTTGTTCCTCGTAAATAAATGTAACCATATTCATGCACAGTCTGGCCGATTTTCACGGTGCTTGCTTTAAAATGAGATGCGCCGCTCGATAATTATCCTTCGTGGGACGTTGCAACCCTTACTTTACACTTGATCAAGTAAATTATTTGCGAGAGTGAAGAGTTAATTTACATTGTCGAACAAAGTTAAGGGATTTTTACGATTATGAACAGATAGCAAGTATGTATGAAATAAAGTCGTATAATTAGAAAAATGGGAGGGGCATAGGCGTCTCTATTAATTGCGAAGAAATTATGTACAACATCAACTTGTTTGTAAGAAGTTTGAATAAAGTTTGACAAGTTTGTCAAAGTTAATTAAATTAGAAAGCTTTCAAAAAATGGAAGAGTAATCTTATCCCTTGTCAGTTCGACAAGAATTTGTCGGCCGTAAAGTTTTATCAAGCGTCGTTGCACATTTATCACGTAAAGTTGTGATAATTAATACTATTTATTAACACAAATAAGTAACAAGAACTTCTCGATGTAGCCTCGATTGATTAATAGCTAATTAGCAACCTATCGGCTTTCAATATATCGTATTTTATTACCTACAATCGCTTCATTTCCCACTGGCTCCATTAGCAACCCCCACGAAGGGGTGAGCATTCGAGAGCCTTCAGCGGCAAGTATTCGATTCATTAATATTCAATGTTATTACCCGTGAGTTAAAAAGTTTTCACAGCATTCCCGATTTCTTAAATAAAAACAAAAGCAAAGCTTGTCGCAGCGCACGTTCGCGGCAGCAGAAGAGGGGTTGGTGTACAAGGGGTTGAAAATTCAACGAAGCCGAGGTAAAATACGCTTCGGATCGAAGGAGCGACAGACTAGAACACCCCCAGGCGGTGCACTCGCTCGAGAGAATGTAATTACCGATTTAATTAATTGGACTTACCGGCGACGTAGGACCAAGTGGATCGCACTTTCCACCGCCATCCAGTCGAGTCACGTTAACTTATCTAACGGTGGACACTGTTTGCCGATGATGATTATAGACCATCATGATGATTATAAACCGCTCCTGAGACGTTGACGACGATCGAACACCTTGCGGATCCGTTCGCACGTCAGGCTCTCTCGATGGAGTCTGGAACAATTAAATTAATCGTGTCAGTAATGACGGATTACCGCGGAGAACTTTTTTTCATGTTTACCATCAATCTTCTGTACATTATGATTTGTCGGGTTCACCTGATGGATAGATACATTTCCTAACAGACGATTCCTTTTCTATTATTATTTTTTTACTGCAAGTACTGTCGTCAGGTTATCTGACCTAGGCGTCATATCACCGAAGCTATGATATATTAAATAGTAAATTTGAAAATATATTCCAGAGGTAACGTGGATTTTGCACTCCACTAATTGAAAGACCGAGCATTTAACTTCATAACTCTAATCCTAACAAGCAATTCGTCTAGAGGTAACGGCAAATAAAATGTGATCAAGAAATGACCGTAACATCTAATACCGAGAAAATACAGTAAGATATGTTAGGTGTACAAATTAATTCTCGGCCCCCAAATTTCATCGATCACAAAACCTATTCAGATTAGAATTTTTCCAAATTTGAATAGTCATTCTAAAGCGCCATTTGTTAGCTTTGAAATAAGATATATCGCATGACTCTACTCCAGACATAACGTGAAAAATCATGTGTAGAAGCGATGTCGTTCGATAAGCAACATTTAAGGCACTGTCTTTTTTTCGCGTTTCAATTAAAAAAAAAGAAACGCTACAGAAGCGAAAGAAATGATTTGTTCGATTTTGATTTTGATTTTTTCAAATAACCACCTATTTCGATCCCTACAACACCGTCTAACTTATTCTCAATTCAAGTAAGTTAAACAGGTCTATAAATGCCTCAATGATTTCATTGATGTGAACCACTATCATTTTTTCGATCTGGAATCCGACAATTACCTGAGAGATGGCAAAAACGTATAGAAAATGAAGAAGATTATGTTTAATATTGAATTTATATCAACAATAGTTAGTTAGTTAACAAGTTAGTCAAAAAAGGCCGAGAATTAATTTGTACACCTAATAAATGATTGAAATTACCCGTACAGATAGCATTAGAAAACTGCACCGATGCGAATGAAATTGCGACAGACAATTTTTCAAATCTTCCGGTCGCGAATGTCACCACTAAAAAGAAACTTTACGGTGAAAACGAGGGTTCATTTCCACCTGCGTGCCACGCGGTGCCGGTACCGACAATCATCCTCGGCAGTTTTCCCGTAATATTGACACAAGGGGGTTGAGAAGAGTAGAAACGGGACAGAGGGAATGCGACAAACAAGTCTCGCACGTTTATTTCACAGAGGTGTATTTACATCGAGGCTCGTCACATCGTTCGCCCTTCCGCGATATGAATTAATATTGATGCTCCCGGAAAGGGTGAAAAAAAGAGACGACGGTGTAGCAATTGAAAATTATTATTCGTATGACAAGCGGCTAACAGAAACGTGCCGCGGGAATTAGTTTCACTGGATGAATTAATGGAACCGGCAAAGTGAAATATGCGAAGATGTCATTCAATGACGGTCTGCGATGACATTGGGAAAGTTCGATTGATTTGTTGCCGATCGTTGCATTAATGTCGGCAATTGTTTATGCGTGATTTCGAGTATTGACAATTGAATATGATTTGTTTAATGATGTATAATTGGGAGAAGAACCACCGCAACTGTTTTAACCCCTAGCCGTGCCATTTCTTTTGTAACTGAATTCGTAATGACTCTGAATTGTTGAAACAACGATCTATCCCTAATTTCGTTTATAGTATGTATATACCTGTATAGACTAAATTTCTTGTGGTATCTGAAGATTAGTTTCATCGTAGTATAATGAGGAAATGATAAAAATACAGTTTTGAATTATGGATTAAATCTGATTTAAAATATTAGTTTGTAAAGAATTTCATGATTTTCAGGAGCTAAATTGTAATATTTGGCAAAGTTAAGAATTCCGCTTTGAAGAATAGAAGCTTAGATGTGTCTTGCGTTACCTCAAAGTTACAGGGGCCCATGGAGGGTTAACGCAATATTGATTAGCATAGAATTCATTTCATTTTATCATGACATACTGATATTTTCAATTTAATAATTTTTGGAACACTTGAAAGTTGACTTTCTCTTTTATCGCGTCAGGAGTGTCACTTGTTATTGTACAGCAAGGGATTAATTAAAAGTTTATTGTTTAGTTTCAATAATAAGAACCTAACTATAGAGCTACCGTGACTAAATGTTGAGGAACTTGCTTCACTGAAGAAATGTCTAGAAACTTGAACAATGTACTCTACTAAAACGTTTAGAATATACGTTCGATGAACGATTACCGCAAAGATAATCGATAACGATCGAGTGCGACGACACTTCCGCGACCGGTAACCATAAATTCAGCATTAATTTAATGATTCTAAAGCGACAGCCATTATCCAACGGATCACCACGGGAGACAGGGTTAAACGCTTCGAATGTCGAGGTAGACGTTCAGCGATAAATGTCCACCCCTTTAAGCGATTTTTCGCAGGAAAATCGTGCACACACGTCACGTCGATATTAAAGTATCGATGCATCGATCCTATTGGCAATGATTCGCATTATGTCCCGTCTACGGGGCGTGAAAACTTAAATAATATTCGCGATAACGAGTATAGCGCGAACATAACGATGCCCAAATGAATGTCACGTAATATAGCAAGATAACAATGACACTTTGGAATTAATTAGTGTTTTAACGAGCGCACTTCACGATCGATAATTCGCCCGGCCGGATGGCGTCTCGTTATTGATGCCGTGCAAAATGGATAATTGCCTTTCGCGAAACCCTATTGATATTATCGTCACCGTTATCACTCTCAACCTCCTCTTCGTCCTCTCCATTATTACAATCGGAGGGCAAAACCAGAAGGCATTTGCGCTGTCAAACAATATTCATCTAAGCTCAAACTGTTCTTTTCATTTCTTTCTACCCTTGTATTTTTCCACTTTCGCTTCTTTATGTGACTCTTGCACCTCGATTGACTAAGGTACACCGAATATGCATCCTAATAATTAAATTATTTCTATGCTATTAATACTGCATTAAATTATACGCTATATCAAAAGTCAGCGATAAATTTCAATAATTAATTCTGAGTTATTGCTCGTTCAGTCGCAAAAAATCATAGCATAAAGGGTTAACACCAAAGACGTCGCTGGTTTTCTTGATTCCACTTTACCAGCGTCACTAATAGGAGGGTCCTGCCCGACCCCTCATTTATAACGTCAAAAAGGGTCTTACCTAAGCACTCGACAAGTAACAATATATTCCTAACAGCCATCGAATCTCATGAGAATTTCCTACCATCAACAGTGAAATTTCAATTCAGAAAAAAACTCTCTCACAGCTGACAAACCCTTCAACTCAACCCCACTAATTACCAACCCCTGCCTTGGTCTTCATACCGTGCATAGCCTTGTGAACTATTTTTCTTCCAACTCTCAAAGAGGAAGACATCTTCAAGAGCAGTTCGCTTTTGGAACAATATTGACACTCCGTACGAGAGGGTTGGCAGAAGAGTGGCGAGCATATAATTCACCGTGGGGGTGTTGCCGTGTTTACGGGCCGCGCAGCGCGCCCTCGCGTTAACGATGTTCGCACCAGCTTTAGGCAGCCGAGGAATAATTCAGTGCTTTAATTACGACCTTGTGGACCCGGAGGGTAGCTCAATATTGGAGTCGGCCGGCGTTACCTGTAGGTGATGCTTCTTCACTGTCGGTTAAGCTCGCACCCCCCTATTTATTACGAAGCTGTCGAGAAAATCGAGTGGAGCCTTTTGCGCTCTTTAAGAGATCTCCTCGTAAACGTGGACCTCTTACGAGGTGGAATTCCTTTGAAACGTAACGAACTACTGTAGGGGATGCTCTCTTGGGGGTTGATCGCTTGGCTGTGGTATTAGGAACGAGAGAAATTAAACGTTTGAAGGGAAGGTTACGAGGTTGGACCGGAAGAGTCAATATTTAGAGACGATGTTTGGGATTTTTGCTGTTGAGATGGGCGGTTGGAGAACGTGGAGAACAATTGGTAGCTTGCTGTGTTTTTTGACAGATGTGTTGGAAGAGTTTGGAGATTTTTGTTTTGGGAAAATTAACGGCAAGAGTACTTAATCACTAAGGAAGTAGTAGGGAAAGGGATTAAGGAAACAGTGTTTTGTAAGCTGTTTTCCATATTAACACCTTAGCCTACAACTACGTGTGAGTCTCGTAGCGCAGAAAATGGAATAGGAAATTTTGAAGTCTTCCAAAAACTATTAAATTGACAATATCACTGTGCTATTAATATGACGTTTAGTTATATGAAATATCATAAATCAGTGAAACCTTTTGATTTCAGGAATTAATTTTGAGTCTTTGCACGTCGCATTAGAAAAGAAATCATAGGTTAAGGGGTGAAGATAATAGCCTCCTGTATTGTGTTCGAAAGGTGGTATTGTTATTTGGAGCTGGTCAAATTTAAATACTATGGCAAGAGAAGGTCGACACAATTAGTGTCCAGGGTTGATTATTAAAAATTGGAAATTAGCAGTCAAAGAATAGAATAACCACAAATAAATCTCAGTAATTCTGTTAAAAAGATTTTAACAAAAGTGCAGACATGGCGAACAAATGTCAACGACCAAGACTGACTGCAAACCCGTCAACAAAAGCGAAAGATCGATAATGTCGACGTGAATATCGATCTTCCGTGGACCACGAGAATGGAGAACACTCCGGAAGTCTTGGAAGGAACTAGGAGCCTTCCGAGAAAGGTGATTTTTCACTCGCCTGTTTTTCTCCACCCACTTCGGACGTTTACGGAATCTACGGACGTTAAGGCCGCCGTTAGTTAACGAGGTAACGTTAAAAGTTTTCAAAAGAACAAATGGTCGCACTTACGTCCTGGTCAAATGAATTAAAGGAAATACGACGATAACTTGATGAAACGGCTCGCTATCGATTCACGAATGAATTTGAGACTCTAACAGAAATTATGTTTCTTTGGTGCGACGAGCACGGATTCTCCGTAGTCGTCGTAACTCCAGGATACCATAATTTCGGCCGACCATAAAGCAAAATTTCTACGACACGTCGTAACTCTGCCGCTTACCCGGAAACCCTTCTGAATTCGGCGTTTCGCTTCTCGGACCTACCAAGCGACCTGGCAAAAGGCAAACCGACCTAGCCCCGACGTACTCGTTATTTACAAACCGAGCCTTAATAAGCGCACGGCCCTTCCAACCGGTGCAATCAGGACGGACCGTTATTCAAAGTCTATGCCACTTCCGGTTGGGATTTAACCTCACTCTTGCCCGTCATCTAAGCTAATTTTTCGCCGGCCAAAAAATCCTTTTGAACCAATTTCCTTTTTTTCCTTTTACACTTTTCTGCTTCAAGTGGCTGTTCCTCGAAAGACCTACTATTTTCGGTGATTTCTGAATTACCGAGACTATTTGATTAAAAATTTTTGCGATTTGAGTAAAAGAAATTTCAACGATTAGAGTATTGCCACTTTTAACTGACCCTAAACTTAAATTACAATAAAACTTGATTGTAAAAATTGCACCAGAAATTTCTACAAAACTAAAAATAGACACTTGAAAATATAAACTCCTGGTTTGTCTACAGAGTTCTTATAACTCCGACATTCACAGTAATTAATGATCACTGTTCTCTATCATCATATAAAGTGTCCTCTCTCAACCATCCATTACCCTAAATCTTTCCAGTACACGGTACAACAAAAGCGAATAAAAATTCAACGAAATTCATTCACCGTCGCAAAAGCGTCGATCTCGTACGTTCAATCAATTTCACTCCAAGTATTTTCAATGGAAAATTCTCAACCAAACCGTTGAAAAGTATAAAACATTCCTGTCCAGTTGAAATTCGACTCACTCGAACAAAATGCTGCAGCAAACAGCCACGGGCACAGTCATCCAACGGAATTAGAATGCTGGTTAACTAAAGCGATCATTTATTTAACTCTCATTCGTATCAGGAAGTCCTTTAATTACGAAGAATACACCGATACCTGATAGTTCAGATTGAATCGCCGTCACAAACGGGTGCCGTTTGCCGTTGTTATTCCGGCAGGAAATTCGAGATGGATTGAAAATTGGAAAAAAGATAATCCCGTGTGCCAGGACATCGAAAACGATATCCTTGATTCTCGAATTACGTATTCTCGTATCCTGCCGGACAAATCACCGTCGTGCTTTCGAGCAATTTTACTCCGTAATTATTTTTCATCGAGCTACATCCACAGTAGATTCTCTATTCACCGCAAAAAAAAAAACCCATAGAATATTCGTGAATCTTCGCGTGTGACCTTCGATCGGCATTCTTCGATGGGGATAATAGTACGAAAGAAAAGGAAACACAACGGGGAAGTTCTGATTTGAATCTACACGGTCTGTAAAGTTCATTAGATTTAAATATTTATGAGACCGCAGTAGAGAGGCAGGTCCCAGGTCAATTTGAAGACAGAGGAAAACGACTTTGGTTCTTTATTCCCATGGGGGAGAGAGAGAGAGAGAGAGAAACAAGAGAGAAGGATGGAAAACGTTCCATCGCGGTTTCCCAGTGAGCTGGAGTTTCAACTGAAAACGGTCGAAAAGTTTCCCCGACCGCGGATTACCAAAGAAGACGACTCTCCAAGACAAATGGTAGATTTAATTGGCCGAACGTTTCTTTTCCTATTGGAAGTCTCCTCGGGTGATATATAAAACATCGAGGAGCTGCCTCGAGTAATGCAACCTTGCTCGATAAATGTTTCACGTTTTCGTGATCGCAATGCGCACTGCGGAAGAGCGAAGACGGTCTGGCATTTTCAAAGATCTCTTTAACTTTCGTCTCGGCTGTTTGTGATTTATATTTTACAACTTATAAATATTATCCATTAGTATATGACGCACATTTCTTTCTTTCCTGTACGTTTGAAATATTGCTACCACCGTATCTTTTTGAATTTAAGGACGATAATTTGGAGAAATCGAGTCTCATGGACAAGTTAATTTAATTTTCTTATCAATCGTACTAATGCGAATGAACAGTTAAAGAAGGAAAGGAGGATTTTCGGTGATTAAAAATTCTACTTGCACGATCTCTTCGTACGATTCTCAATGTGACCAAATCTACTTTGCAAATAGTCATCGTCGAAATACTAGTCCCGAAGAAACTCGCTCCAATTTTCCCAGAGAGTTTGCGTGACAAGAATTAGAATTCATTCGAAGAGGTACCGGTCTAATGATAAATGTTCCCTCTCACAAATCTGCGAGTGAATTTACGAGCGTCCCTCTAATATCCAACTTTAGAATAAACCTAGAGATAAAGAAGATGATTTACATACGGCCCGATATTATACACACCCGCCTATACATACAAACGTATCCCCAAAACGGGAACATTTTTAATAAACACTTCATCGGCCGGATTAACGGGCAAATTTACGGTGAAATTAAAGAGAGAAACTTCTCCCTATATCTCGAAAATTTATTAGTACCGAGCAAATCTCCTTCCCGGTTTACCTTCGCACTTTTATCCAGCTTAAAACCGAAATGATACATATGCGACGAGTCTATAAATATTGCGAAATTCATCCCAATTCCCCATGGAACAAGTTCATCGAGAAGATTTACAAAAGCGATTTAACCCTTTGCGGTTGTATTTAATTTAGAACAAACTCGCACTTAAAACAAAAACTAGTAAAATCTTGATAATAATTATATATTACCTTAGAAACATGTTGATACTTTGCTTTGGTGGCTGAGAGTAGATAAATAATGACAAGGGTGAAAGTGCTTTGATAGCTGAGAGCAGACCTATGGCCGCCAACTAAGGGTTGATGCCATTGTGGGGATGAATTATCACGTAGCCCACTGAGTAGAGGTATTTGGTAATTCAGACACTCCTCTTCGAAGGTATTAAACGCGCACTGATAGGTGAAAATAGTTTAATTCGATCGCGGAGCACTGATTACTCGTCGGCGGTCGAGGACAAACTGATAGCGAGACGAGCATGGAAACTACTTGGCATTGTTGACGTTTCAGAGAACCAATGAGACGAACACCTGCAAGGTGAGATCACCGAGGACTGACAAGTATGTTTTCAAAACACGCGACGGTCATCGCACTCGACGATTAGCGAAGTGGAAATAATTGCTCTCGTTGCTCATACAGTTAATTTGAAAATTGCAAAATCTAATTATACAGTATTGTTTATATATATAACCAAACGTTACAAATACAGTGCATATTTTTATGTGACGTTAATATCAAAAAGTACGACTGCTAATTATAAAATCTATTTAACTTTTTAAAATTATACAGAAGCTACTAATTTATATTGAAAAAACGTGATAAGAGTGGAATTAAAAGGCCGAGCTTCCAATTAGTGAACCATTATGTATAAAATATAATTTAACATATCACAGCCTCGGTGATTTTATACCCATATGAAACTGCGCCTTCTATACTAAATGAATAAATAATTAATGACTTGCAGGAGCTCGAAACCAGAGATAAATTTAATCTTTGAAATTTCCATAACCATCAGCACACATATACTTCAATATGAGTGAAACATAAATTTGTCTCCATTCAAGAATTAAACGTGGCCCAGTTCCTTCAACATCTGAGACCGCGAGATCGCATGAGTCGAGAAAGGGACCACTTCCTGGGGGAATTCGACCGACCGGTTTGATAGACGGACCGATAAAAGTTTGCCAAGGGTGTAAATCAACGATCGAAGAGAGAATCAGTGGATGGAGAACGCTAGAGTCTAACGTGGACCATGTTGGAAGCAGGATAACCCTCGGAGAACCCCATGGCGAACGGCCCGTGCGCTCTGGACAACCACCCGGTCAGCAACCAACCGGAAACATACATCTCTTAGGCTTCTCACCCGAGGGATTCGCGTTCCAATTTTACGGGGTCATCGTGCCCTATAAAGCTCCGCCAATAAAGGGCTCTTCCTGCCTTTTCCGCCATTGATTGCGACAGAAAGAAACGCTAAGGGAGGGAAACGTTTTTGGCCGAGGAAATAACACGGAAATGGGGGTTAAAGTGTGGTAATGTGGATACGGTGATATTTGTAAGAATAAAAAGAGTAGAAGAATCATAGATGAACAATAGAAGAATAGGAGGAAGAGTAGAAGAATAAGAAGAATAATTCATATTTTTGGAGGAATATTTTATAACTCTTTTTCTTATATGTATACTTTGGAAAATGACAAAATTAATGTTTCTATGAAATAAAAGTATGAGGGAGTTGTTAAGCAAGATGGTAAAAGAGTTGTTAAGTCTGTTATTTTTCTCTATTTATCTTTGTTTAGTTTGTCGCAAAGGTTTCGAATTTTCTCACTAATTGGCCTTCGTTGTGAGTACTTTAAAGTTCGTTTCAGTGTCAGTCGCCGGCGGAAGAAAGCCGATTTTCCGTCGAAAGGAAGAGAGTCGATCGGTACTCGACATGGTTTCGTGTGTACACTAATTCTTAAGTCGGATACCCAACGGGGTGCTCCATTTTTCCATCCCTTCGGTGTTCCACGAGGACGATCATTGTGGGGAAAAAATGTCAACGCGAAATATGTCATTTCCTCGACGAATGACATCCGACAAACCATTAAACACTCCTGCGTTCACGTGCTCACGACTGTGTCGCATTTGTAACTGTACTTTCAGTATATTTCTCCGACGAATCGCTTTGGAAAAAACTATCGTTAATCCTGTATACTCGGTTCGGATATTTATCTTTTTTGTTCCTTTTGTTTTTGAATTGTGTTCCGTGAAACAGTGATATTAATTCTGCAAATTGTTTGTTCAGCATTAATTTAAAATTAATTAGTATTCTCTTCTACCTTTTGGTAAGTCGTTTTTTTTAACGTGGTAATTAAATATTCCAGGATATGTCAATTAAATGTGAAAATCATTGTATGATCACCAAGCAGAAAATATTCACAAATTATATTTCAAATTAGATATTACAATTGATATAAAGAAGTAAAATATCATTAACCATGTAACTCTTTTTACCTTTAATGTATTTCAACTCCAATAATTTGATTTCAATGAGAAACAGTTCACTTCATTAAAAACAATGAAACCTATTAGCACTTTAATTAACAATAATACACAATAAAACAACTGAAGTTGACATCGAATTATCAAATTCAGAAAGTGCCCTACACAGCCGTGAAACAAAGGATATCCGGGTAAATGCAATCATAAATCTCGCTTCCATGAAACGAACGTAATCACCATAGCACGAGCCACCTTTCGCGGCGGCTTTTCTCGTTTAATTGCACTCAATGAAGTTGCGAGAAACAACGAACTCTATCCGAGCAATTTCTGTCTTTCTATGAATCCGATAGAGAAACAGAAACAAAAAAAGAACAGAGAAACGGAAGAAATCTACACCAAGCATCGAAGACGATAAGCGTAAAAGAACAAGCAAGAAAACAAAGAATGCACATCTCGAGAGTAGCATCGCCAGAAATTACCAGTAATTTCAAACACAGAGAATACAGAGAATACAGAGAATCTTTCCTTTGGTCGGTGAAAAAGAGACAGGCCGATTTTCTCAGAACGAAAGAAGAAAACCTTTGCAAGAGAAGAAAGAGCAAAAGGGGTGGCTAAAAGGGTGGAACTGGATAACGATCACGTGCCTTTGCGGACGTGTACCGACTGTCACCCCATAGCCAATAAGTTCTCCCATGGATTCGAGCTACTCAACTGAAATCCTGCATTCCACAGGAGACCTTAGCCCGATTTCACCGAGCGTTTCTCAACTACCCTTCTCCAAAACCACCCCCGAGACTCGAGACGCTTAGAGAGGTGGATGGAGATTTCTTTCTTCTCGGAAGTGGTTAATGGGTTTAAGGCAAACACGGGTTGCCAGGATGTACCGCTAAACGTTAGTTACTACTTTCTCTTTTTACATACGGTTTAACGGAGCTCTTTAACCTACCTCGTCGTTGAGGGAAAGAGGGAAGAAAAGCAACGGGGAGTCTTTTGCCTGCTAATCGTTGCGGAGGCATTACGGAGATGAAAGAAAACACTCTGTGGAAGTTCTTAGATCTGGATTGTGATCGTGAAAATGGTCCGAGTTGAAAATTAGAAGAATAGAGGCTGTGAGTTCTTTTGTAGTGTATTGTATTTTTTTAGCTTTAATTGATATGGATTTTTCTTGGGTCCTATTGTTTTAGGTGGATTCTGAACCACTCAGATTGTAGTACATTAACACTAGGACTACCAACGAAGTCAAAATGACCGGTTCACAATTTCTTCGAAAAATTTTGAAAGTTTATAGGAGAATTATAGAGTAAATATTTTACGATGGTTTTATAAAACACAGATTACCGAATTGATTATTATTTCCACCTCTTGATTCTTCTTTTTCCAAAGTAGTTATTTAATATATTGAATTGTAGATGATTTAAGACCAGTAATTAAATCAATTCGTTCGTTTCTGTTGCACCAATGTAGATTAGGATGTTGTCGATGTTTTTTTTTGAATTTGTTCCTTTAACTGATATTTTAAGCACGACAAGATATCCTTTGAATATCGATGGCCAAAATTCCACAAAATGGAAGATCGAGAGGTCGGAATTGTCAGTTAATTTCTCCAAGTTCTGACAAATTGCCAAGGGATTTGTAGGTGGCAGTAATCGAGGGCATGGCTCCGTTCGAACTTGGGATCGCGACGGCTGTCAAAGACGAGTGAACGAATTGTTCGTAGCTTAACTCCAAGTCTTCCACTTTGGAATGCAAATCCCTCGTCTCGAGATACGGCAAAGGGTTCGCGACTTAAGCCGTTTCTTAATTCGCGCGAAGACGTCGAAGCAAGCCGCCCCGAACTTTCGACTTCTACTTTGCTTCGAAGCTGGTTGTCCGAGGAACGAAAGATCGGCTATATCCTTTAACGAGAAACTGAGACGGGTCGTTCTCTCCTCTTTAGATCCCTAGTAATACCTTGTTCCTGAGGAACACGCTAATCGACGGCAATGGACGGGCAGATCTTTGAAATTCCAGAGGTCTCTTGATTAATCTACAGAGCTGTATATGCAATCACATTCTAATTATTCTTCTTTCAGCTAGTACTTCAAGATTTGCTACATCCTCTGAGGAAGAAGAGAGAAAAGCTCACTCCTTTTTCGTGTACTGTCTTCTTTAAAAAGAATGTGGTAATGGACGACAATGGAGGAGCAAATCATTCAAATTCCTGAGGTCTCTTGATTAATCTGTAGAGTTGTATATTTAATTAGTATCGAATTGTTCTTCTTTTTCGCTGGTGCTTGAAAATCTTCTGCATTCTCTGAGGAAGAATAGAGAAAATTCCCTCTTGCTTAGAGTCCTTTCTTTTTCAAGGAGAATGTGGTGTTCGACGGAAATGGAGGAGTAGATCGTTGAAATTTCTCGGGTTCTTCATTAATCTACAGAATTCTATATGCAATCACTTTCGAATTATTCTTTTTTTTTCGCTGGTACTTTAAGATCTCTTCTATCCTCTGAGGAAGAATAGAGAAAATTCCCTCTTGTTTAGAGTACTCTCTTTTTCAAAGAGAATGTGATGGTCGACGGAAATGGAGGAGTAGATCGTTGAAATTTCTCGGGTGTCTTCATTAATCTGCACAGTTGCATATGCAATCACTTTCGAATTATTCTTTTTTTTCAGCTGGTACTTTAAGATCTCTTCTATCCTCTGCGGAAGAATAGAGAAAATTCCCTATTGTTTAGACTACTCTCTTTTTCAAAGAGAATGTGGTGATCGACAGAAGTGGAGGAGTAGATCGTTGAAATTTCTTGGGTCTCTTCATTAATCTGCACAGTTTTATATGCAATCACGTTCGAATTATTCTTTTTTCCTGCTGGTACTTTAAGATATCTTCCATCCTCTGAAAGAGAATAGAGAAAATTCCCTCTTGTTTAGAGCACTCTCTTTTTCAAAGAGAATGTGGTAATCGACGACAGTGAACGAGTAGATCGTTGAAATTCCAGAGACCTCCAGATTAATTTGTAGATGTAATAAATTTCGAGTGATTTTATTTTTTTTGGGTTTGAACAAAGTGAAGCAACTGCTTTCTTCGTTCACGTCTGCCACGAGACTGATTGCAAACTTCTTTTACGCCCTGGAGGAGTCGGCTAACTCGGATCTAAATGTGTCTGCACGAATCTAGATAAGTAAAGGCTTTATTCCTTCGCAGTTCTTCTTCGCCCGGGAACGAAGGATACAAGTATCCCAAAAGGATTTCAAGTCTTAAATACTGACTCGAGTTCGAATCTCCTCGTCTTCGTCTTTGTTGGATTCTTAGCCACGTGATGTGTATATCTTCGTACATCGCAGATTGTTCGAAACTTGAGTAAAATAGTAGATCCTTCCTAGGATAATAATATAAAGAGAAAAAAGGTGACACAAAAGCAATCCCTGCTTTGTAGATTGTTCGAAACTTGTCTGCATAAAACATTTTGTCAGTTGGGAAATAATGTAAAGGAAAAAAAAAGTGACACAAGCGTAATATGTATGTCTCAGATTGTTTGAAACTCATCTGAATAAAACCGTAGATCCTTGCTTGCATAATAATAATAACGGGGGGGAAAAATGATATGTATGTACTTCGTAGAATGCTGGAAACTTATCTGCATAAAACTCCAAATCCTATTTCCTGCACTAATATAAAGAGCGAGAAAGGTAATGTAAAAGCAGTAACAAAAAGACACATACCAGAGAGTATGAAATAAAAAAAATATCTGCTAGCGACTACACGGGTGGTAAACGCGAGGTAGAAATTCTAGGATTCTTCTCCTAAATCGTAGACTTTGACTTCAACGATCGTTCCATCGCAGACCTACGCTTTCAAACGACTTTCGAGCTATCGAGAATATGATATACAACGTCGTGAGAAAAATTCTACAAAGTAAAACGACAAAGAATCTCGATCTCAGTTTTATTCTTTCCCAGCATTTAACTCCAACTCGGATTGATCCAAGTGCTGCAATATCTTCCGCTTCGCTCGCTTTCTCGCGATAGATCTCAACGGTATTCTTTTAAAAGTGCGAGATAAAACGGTAATGTCTCCGTGGTAATGTACAAAATCGCGCCATATTTATCGCGGTAATCAACGGAAAGCCATTCGAGGGACAACTCGCGAAATATCGAATCACCGGTCTTATCTCGGCTTTAGTGTCGCGTTTATAACATCCTCGCGAAGGAATCGCAAGCGAGACAATCTAAACGAGGATAAGACAAAAGTGCCATGAATCAGAGAAAGAGAGAAAGGAGAAACATTAGAAACGTTCTCCTTAAAATGACGAAACGAGGCGATATATATTAAATTTCATTTGAGGCTGGTAAGGCCACAGCTCGAATGACGCTCGATAAATACCAAGCTGTCTCGGTCGTCTCGTCGTTGATTCTACTCTTAGCACGAGCAGAAAGTGCCGCTGGAACGAGTCGAAGGTGGCGAAAGGTTGAAGAGAGACACGGGGAGAGAAAGAGTGAGACACGAGACAGCAGGAAAGGGGTAGAAGAGAGAAAGAAAGACAGATAGAATGTGGAAGATAGAGGGAGAGAATCAAGGAGACTTCCATGCCGGTTGTTTTACGAGGGTGTATCTGGCGTCTATTTACCGTACAACCCTCTTCACCTCGACTTCTTTAACCGTCCTCCTACACTCTCGCTTCTCCTCTCGAGTTTCTGCCGCGGATGAAGAATAAATGATGGCGCACGGCATGTCGTCCCGACGGCGACATCGTTTTTCACCGGATATCTCGCGTGTATCGCGAAACCCATTCTACCGCGGATTAATTCGTTACTTTCCACGGCACCGTTCTTATTGTAATTGCGAGATCATTGTGAGCGACGTATTATATTCCTTCGTAATTTGTCGTCCGACGAGAATTTCGTTTGTTCGTCTAAGTATAGAGGGGTTGTTAACATTGGAGGAGGGATGGGAGGGTAACGAGCATCCATGTGATTTCGCGCGATTGAGAATCAGAATGGGGGATGGTTTTATGATGTTTGTTTTAATATCTGACACTTGGGATATTTTATGGGGATGTATCGGGGGTTGTTTGAACGGTAGGGAAAATGGATGGTGAAGCTAGATGTGTTTAGGAGAGGATTTGCTAATTTTATAGAAATTATATTTTTGAAAATAAATATTGTAGGTAATTAGCAAGTTTGCTGATTGGGAAGTTTTCTCGATTATGTGAAGTTGCAGGAGGATTTCAAATTTTGTAGAAGGAGGAAAAACAGGGTGAGTTTTTGAAAGTGGGTGTTGAGCGTGAAATGTTAATATTCTCCAAGCAGAAAAGCGATTAGCCACCAAATGCAATTAGGAGAGATTAATCATGAGAATTGTCAGAACCCTTCTATTGAAATTAATTCGTCGTCATATTAGTTCGTCACTCGTTAACAGACTTTTCGTCGATTAATCGAGACCACACCGCTGTACTCTGTTGAAAATTGCCTTCGTTTTTTTTTTCATTTCAAACCGAAGAACGACATTTTAATAAGACCAGACGGCACACGGACTGTGAGTGACATATTATGAACGATGGCGACGTCATTTGCGATAATTTGCATATCCTGTCCCAGAGGGAACACGATTAGTACGACGACAAACGAACAAACACCGTCAGCTTTTTTCTCACATCTGCCATAAAATATTGCATCGTTTCTTCTACATATAAATACTTATTCTTAAAAACTCCCTAGACTACTTAACAATAGAATATCTCTTTTACCTACCAAAATTATCCAATTACAAAAATTATATTTAATTATCAGTACATCTAATGTCCTTCGAATATCTACCATTTTGCTTTATAAACACTTTGCCGACCGGTATTTTTTAACATCCTACCCATTTCTGATCAGTCACTTAATCGCAAATACTTCTCTGATACCGATATCTCTATGAAAATTATAAATTCTCGGTACAGTAAACCGCAATGATAAATAACAATTTATTAATTGCTGTGTCAACCGATTAATATGTTAAAAGTCCAAAAGCGTTGGACCCGAAAAGTCTATTAACAGGTTACCGATCACTAAATTATTAAAAATAATAATAAGAAAAAATCCATTACTTTTCCGCCACCGATCATACAAGTAATATTTATAAAAAATTATAAAAAATACCACCAAATAATATTTCTTCCCTCCTGACATGTAAAAAATTCTCTTTACCATCGGGGCGGAAAAAGCGCAGGAAACTAACAGAAATTATCGTCTCATCTGCAATTACATTTATTACCTGGCCTCCCGTAACAGATGAGGCCCCTTTTTCAGTCGACCCACGAGCTCGAAGGAACTCCATCCAACTTCGAGATTCAGATAAATCGCTGGCGAAAGGGATGACGAATTATCTGCTATTAATTCCCGAAGGGTAGCGATGCGTCAGTGGGCACAGCGCTCGGACGGAATCGGACGATTTGAGGGGAGGTTGCAGAAAGGGGTGGAAAAAATGGTGAAACCCCATTTAATAGCCGACATACCGGCGGTACCAGTGAGATACATAGCTCGTATGTACATAAATGGCTGCTCTATTATCGCAGCAGGACGCTAATGTTTAAATCGATAGAGCCGAGCAAACGGGCCAAGAGGCTCTTTCGACGTTACCGGAAGACTGGCTCTCTCGAAGATGGTGGAAAGTGTCTCCTTGCTTGTAATCCGACAAGGGTGTTAATTTTTTTCGCTAGTTTTAGTGTCAAAGGTTTCTCCTGTTTGCGTGTAATCCTAGAGTATAATCTGAAGGGACAATTAAACATATTGCGGGCGGATGATGAGATATCTCGTATTTGTGGCATTATGAGCCTTTGATTAGGAGTTTCCGCTGTAAACTCCCATTAGGAGATAGCAGATATGATAGGCAATAAGCTGGCTAGTCCGCAGTATGTTCAGATAATTGCCGGTAATAAGTTTGCGCTAGAACCACTGGAGTCAAAGACATCATGCTACGGTCTCTTTGAAAATGTCGAATACGTGGAGATGGGCGGAGAAGAAAGAATAATTTAAGGAATGACTACTAATGATATTTGCCCTAGGTACATTTGCATAAAAATAAAATGATAGGTTTGTGGATACTTTATAAAAGCCTCGAATAACTGTAATTTTCTCGTGGAAATATTAAAAACATCGAATACCTGGAAGGAAGTCAAGAGAATCGTTTTTATGCAATCGTTGTAACGTCCATGTCGTTACAACTGCGACGGAACCAGGAGTTTAAGCGGAATTCGTAATTTCAGGAGAAATTTGAAGCCTCTCCATCCTGCGTTTCGCCCGGCCATACAATTTCCGTCGAGCAACGTATTTTCGGCGGAAATTATAATGTGTAATGCGGAGAACTGAATTATTACTCCCTTTAAAAGTGACGCGTCTCTCTGTGTATGGCATAGCTATAAATTTCCATTACGTTCGGGAACAATGCATCCGCCCCGCAATGCACGCTATTAACGACGGATGAAATTACATCGAAGTCATCGCTTCAACAAAGAGGCTATAATCGACGATATGATTGATCGATACCGAGCTAAACATGTGACTTGTGCAGTGTATAAAAATGTTGAAAACTTTTCTGTGAGAAGAAGATACATACCTATGGGCGAGAAAATTCCCAGGGCTTATCTTCCGTTCGAGAAACTAACTTAAATAAACTCTCTCGATATTTCCCACTTTCATTGGCTCGTCTCCTTTTTGTTCTCGCGATTGATCGAAGCCTCTTTATTGTAACTATGACGGGATAAGAAAATTGTGGGGAATTAATTAATTTTACCACTGTGGACCACGAGAAAATGGAGTTTTCAAGTTTAAAGGGACATTGAAAAAAATTCACGGGATGAAATTCGATGAGGCGAAATTTCCGGCACAATGAATGCGGATATTTTAATCCCATTTTTGTTTCCATTTCGACGATGCGCAGGTTTATCGCAAAACCCGCGATTCGATGAAGGACAAATGTTTCTATAAAAAAGAGAGAGAGAAGAAGATCAAAAAGATTCGTAAATGTCGATGATCGATGATCGAAAAATTGGCAACGTAGAAATGGAAGGGAACAGTATTTTAATGGAGTTGCAGGTAAAATAATGAAATAATAAAATAGCTCCGTGTCACAGGGTCAACGCTATGAGACAGTTTATCGTTTTCACGCGCAATACGATTATTATGTCCGATCATTGAACGTGTTTTATCAATTACGACGTAGAGATGGAAAGGTTATTTCGTTCTCCGCGGGCGATTTCATAAATCACCGGTCGTCGTTCGTTCTCCGGTCCATTAAAAGTTAATACATTCGGCAAATGTTATGAAACACCCGGTAACCGAGAGTAATTTTTATTTAACCTTTCGTATCTGCTAAAATAAATTTCAATTTGAATGGCAATACCGTAACCGATATCGCCGATATCACTGATACCTTGCTGAGTTCAATCGATACGCCGCTAGAAATTTGAGATAATACAATTTTTCACGGAATTCCATTTTAATTGCAACGTTTAATCCACTTAGTTCGAATGCGCGATAATTTCGCGCAATGAGCAGTTCAACGAGACTTTTATCACAGTATTTTCCAAACTTAGGTCCTTCTCTAAATGCTATTAACTTTTTATATTTTTCCGAAATTCGAGATCGTCGAAGAAACATTTTTATAATAGTAATTCAATTTTGAATTATTGAGGGGGCAGTTATAAAATAAATTAAACGGTCAGAAATTAAGTAGTTATTTTTTACAGAGCAATTATCTCATTCACCGATTTTGCTCAACCTTTGACCTCTCGCAGTACAACACCTCGTCTCATGTTGTAAATCCAATACAGAACTGCACACGCACAGTGCCCAGATCGTGAGGGCATAAATTTCTCCAGAAAACGCGTAAAACGACGATAAAAGGAGAAAAAGGGGGTGCAACTCGGTAGAAGCGTGTCATCCCCTCGGCTATACAGGGTGCGGTTTGGATCGAAACGTTCAACGCGGCGAAGAGAGAACGAGGTCGGCGCTATTTCCTGTATCCGCTGGTCTCGGAGAAAATGAAAAAGTCCCTTTATCCCTTTTAACGGTGTCCCTACCTTTCGATAAAGTTATTTCCCGAACACCCGCAGAGAAATTTCAGTTTACGCTCGTAACCCTACCATTTAACCGTCGTTTCTCTTGCACTCAACTTCCTGGAACGAAATTTACAACAAAGACAATTACTACATTTTGCAATTACAGATAACCCTTCTACAACACGTTAGATAGGTTCCTAGAGAGTGCCGTGTTTTAGGAAACCGAGTTATATGAGACTCAGAGCAAGCTGAAAAGGAGGGATTACGAACCGAAATCTTAATAGAAGCAAACATTTTTTTTAAATACCATATCTCTAGAACAGCAAATCTCGCCGAAGATAATGCGGAAACGGTGCGGCCTTCCCGTTGAATTTTTGTCTCTTGACTTCTGAATGTCGCAGCGAGATGATTTTTATTTCGTTTTAATCGTAAAGGAACGTAGTTTAACGAGCTGCCACGGAAGAATTTTTATGTATCCTCGTTTAAACGCGAGAGGCTTTTGTTTTCTTCTCAGGGCCGCCGTACAAAAACTAACAATTGAAGGAAGCTTTTATTGGCGCCGTTTGCACGCTTGAAGTCTAAGGAACACAATGAACCCAATTTCATCATGATCGGCCGAGAAGTAACCGAGATATTTAATTTTAAAGCCGATGGTGTTCGATTTTCTGGGGGACCTGGGTGTGGGGTCATGGCGGCCAGGGCAGCGGTGCAGGGTTCGCTTCGAATTTCTGCCTCTCGGCTACTGGTTGTCGTAGCGGGGTGATTTTTATCTCGTTTTAATCGTAAACGAACGTAGTTTCACGTACTGTAAGGAAAGAATTTCTATCTATATTCGATCAAGCGTGAGAGGCTATCGACTTGCAATCAGTGTGTCGGACTTCAATTTCCTTTCCATCACCTTTGGGAAATTTTTCCAAATTTATTAAATAACATCTCTCTATGATCAGAAATCCTCCTAAAGCAGTACATTCTAAGGCAAATAACCACAGCATTTAAAATCGTTAAAAATATCCTTCCACCTCTGAAAGATATTATCATAATGCTAAAGAAAATCTTCAGGAACCAGCCTCAAGTTCCTCTTGCAAGTAACTTCCGAATGAGACCGAGCCATCTTCAAATATGGATGGATTTTCTCTCAATCTTTACGACATCGACATTTGTACCTCCACCCCCTCATGATCTACATAGCGAAATGTGACTTTCCTCCACCACATTTCCAGCACAATTTTCCTACCCAAATAACATCGAATCCTTTGACATTTTTCTATCAACTCCACGTATTTAATGATCGCTCAATACACGAAGAATACAATTCCAAGCCTAAACAGGATAATCTTCGTGAGCGAGTCTCACAAATGAAGCGACGATCGGGATAATGGCTTCCGGCGAAAGAAAATCTGATCTCGTGACGGTGGATGGGAGAAAACGACAAGGGAATAGGAAACTATGAATAACTAAGACGACGCTGTCGTGAACGAGCTTTTGGATAAGTATTTTACGATGGAACAACGAGGGCTACAGAGGAATACCATTGGGTGTGCGAGCATTGCCACAGCTGTCGGCCTTTATCTTTATCGCTGTTTCACGAGGACGATTCGCCACGATATCACGAGCAACGTCCGACGATATTAATGATAATGGCCACGCCATTGACGTACTCTCTCGCGTCTTGCTTTAGATTAGGATCACAGGGTGATAACGGTTTTAGATTGCCCCTTGGGGTGAAAAAGAAGTGGACTTTAAGGGTATTAATCACTTTTACCGATCGACGTGATTTGACGATTAATTTGCGATTTCGTTTGACGAGCTGTCGTCGGGTTTGTCAGATTCGATTGATCTATTGTCTCGATTATAAATAATAACGTAGATCGAATTATTTTTGTGGGTAAATTATGTGACATAGAAATTGAATTATTGGTATTGTAGCTGTAGAGTTAATGGAATTCTAAGTTGATATTAATCTCCTGCTGTACAACTTTTTTGGTGACTGATTCTGCAATGATTCGAAACTTCGATATTTCTCTATTTCAAAGAGTAGAAAATTTGAAAAAAACTGTCTATCGGTTGCTCGTAAAGTAGTAACGCAACATGAAAGAGAAAATGGAACAGTAGGAAATAATCGACCGACGTTCCATCGATTTGAACTTATCCGGTCAAAAACCGTGGTCACTTCCGCGACACTGGGTGCAACGGAAATGCGATGGACGAATGAAATTCGAGATTTGCAATAACTCGACTCGGTGATTAAGTCCGGTCGCGGTTCGGTGAGCATTATGGCGACGATTAAAACATTCGGCTGCGTCGTAAACGACATTGGTGCTTAGCACGGAAGAAAGTACCGAGAGTAACCTGCTCTCTATAAAAGTGCATTGTCACTAGGTTTCGGCATTCAGTTGTTCACCGGCTGCATCCAAAATAACTACGAAATGACTACGTGGGTAAGTTTCATCTCTGCTGAGTTCACTTCATGAACAAATTGAAAAAAAGAATTCCTCAGAGGATCGAAATTTGTAGACACAAAGGATCGTGAATCGAAAAATTCGTAAAAAAATGAACAAAAAAATCGTGGATGATTCTGAAAAGAAACTGTCAGAAACAATTTCCGGGGAAAATTTTCTGTTTCCTGGTACACTGGATGGTCAAACGTTCTCGAAAGGAGACACGACGAGAGTGTTTGCCCTCTTTAAAAGCACGACGTCCGCTCCTGCTATTTTGTTCTGCTAAAGGCGTGGACGTTGAAAATCTCTCGCGTAATTTACTTTATCGTTCATTATATTCCGACTTAATGAATGCGCGAGCATTTGCATTTCGCAGAGGAACACGTCAAAGCGTCGACAGACTTGAAATTATAATTACATCGCTCCCAGCATAAGCACCACTCGCCCTCTAAGAACAAGACAACTCAAAGTCCAGAGCAGAGACGGTGAACGACTGAGAACCCTTTGGATGTAAAGATCTCGGTTAGGATAAAAATAAAATCAAATTAGATCATTACAATACTAATTGAACGAGAATATTCCAGTATCTCGAATTTCGTAGTACAATTGAAGTTTCTAAAAGTGAAATTGCAAAGAGGAAAGTTAAAACATCCAGGGTAGATATAAATTCGCAAAACGAAGCCAAATTCGGGCGTGACATCGAAAGAGTTCGAGAATCCGATACGACCTCGTTCTCTCCAGGACGGTTTATATTCGTTCTGTCAAAAAGTAACAGCCGGTGAAAATAAAGCCGAAATACTAATGTGAATTTCTGAGGCGTGGACCGAGCAGGTCCAATTCTCTCGTGTCGGACTTATCCGAATGCGGATATAAATCATCGCGAAGCCTCGACATGATTAATTGATTTCTCGCGAAAAACGAGCGAGTTTCCAGGCACGCGCGAAGGCTGACCACGCTGATCTTCCTACCGGCTAGAGATTCGATTTCGATTCCCGTTTTAACCGTACTCTTCGTCCTCTACGTTCTCTCTTCTCGATGCTTTCGCGGCAAGAAAGGTACGGAGAGCGATAAAACGAATGACCGACGATTTCACCGGATATTATCTCCCGGTTTTCCGCTCGGACGTGCACGTTTCGCGCATAGAGGCGCGAATCTACTAGGAGGAATGTTTTAGGGGTTGATTTTACCACGTCGATTATTCCAGGCGAGATAACGTTGGAAAAACCGATAAACGACACTGTCGTAGATGTTTTGTGGGTTTTCACCGATTGTTTCCAATTTTCCGAGTAGAATACTCGATATGTGATATTTTCTCGAGTTTCAGGTATGCCTCTCGACCGTCAGTCTACTCCTGGTAGCAGCACATGGCCAAGATCCGAAGTCCTCACGGTCGAATCGACCGCAACTATCCCCAGACTTGAAATTGGCCGATTCCCTTGGAACACCGCAACAATTTCAGACACCTCTCTCGTTATCACCGCCAAAATATCCCGGCACGTCGACGTTTAACGCTGGAAAGTATCCGCGAAAACGACAATTGGCCGACCTCACCGCCAACTTTCCACCCTCGTTGAAGGTGTCGTTGGCAGATCGGACTTCCTTGCCTCTCCTTCAAACTACCTTTGACGCCAATTTGCGAACCAACCCCGGAAAGGCCACTGACCGGACGGCAGAACCACGAATATCGTCCGTTTCACCAAGTATCGTCCATGTAACTTTGCCAGTTAAGCAGAAACAACGAAGAAGTTACGGACACGATGATATCTCTTCCTCGTTTCATCGTCATCTAGGATACCGGTCAAATTTTCCTAAATACAAACACGATCACGGACACGAGCATCACAGTGATCATCACCACAAACATGGGCATCATCTAACCGCTAAGCATGATCATCACGAGGAGCATAAACATCACGGGGAACACAAACATCACCACGGTCATGAACATCATCATGGACACAAGCATCATTCGGATCATAAGCATCATCATGGTCACGAGCACAAGCATGGTCATGATCACAAACATGAACACAAACATGATCACGAACACAAACATCATGGGGAGCATAATCATCATCATGGACACCAGCATCACTCTAAGCACGAGCATCACGAGGAGCACAAGCATCATGCCGAGCATCACCATCACCACAAGCATCATCATCACAACGAACATCACCACCATCACGACCATCATCACGTCAATGAACACCATCATCACCATTCTCACAAGGAAACCGAGAAGCACCATCATCACCATGGTCACGACCACAAGGAGGATCATAAGCACGAACACAAAGAGGATCACAAGCATCACCATGGACACGAACACAAGCATGGACATCACGAGGAACACAAACACGATCATCATGAAGATCATCACCACAAGCACGGTCACGAGCACAAGCACGGACACAAGGAGGAACATCATCACAAACATGGGCACGAGCACAAACATGGACATCACGAGGAACATCATCACGGTCATCATGAGGACCACAAACATGATCATCACGAAGACCATCACCACAAGCACGGTCACGAGCACAAGCACGGCCACAAAGAGGATCATCATCATGGTCATCACGAGGATCATCACCATTCCCATCACCAGGAACACAAGCATAATCATCACGAAGAACATAAGCATGGTCACGAGCACAAAGAGGAGCACAAACATGGGCACGATCATAAACATCATCATGATCATCACGAGGATCATCACCACAACGAACATCATAAGCATCATGAGTCCCATGAGCACAAGCATGGACACAAGCATGAAGAGCATCATAAACATTTCGACGATCATGACCACAAGCATGCCCACAGCAATCATCACAAGCATCATGAAGTTCATGAGCAATCTGAATTCGAACATCATGGACACAAACACGTTGGAGGATATTATTTTGGAGCTACGCAAAATCACGAAAAATACGCATATCCAAAAAAAGATGTGGAAATTATCGTTGCACCGGAAGTGGATGATATTCTGAAGATCAAAAAAGAAGCGGAAGTCAGAGAGACGGAAGAACAGCAAGTGGCTGCTGGAATCTAACGAAATAATCGAAGCACCGACTGACATTTTGAAAAATAGCGTGCACTCTGCAAACAGTATACATCTGCTTGGAATGCCAATAGACCATCGAAGAAAGAGGGATTTGCTTCGCAATTTTAAACGAGCTGCATGGAAGATGCAAATCAAATCCAGCAATATCCCATACGAATCATATTTCACATTGTAGATACATTTTCTTCTTCTCGGTAAAGAAAATTCTCCTGTGGATAGTTTGTCAATTAATCTTAACTAAAAGTTTCGTTTTCTAAAATACAAAGTTTTCACCAGCTTAAAATCGCACCGTTTCTTCCTTCCGAAATATTAATTTAAGTCAAACAATGATCCTCTTTCTACTTCAACGAGTAATTCGACTTGGAATTTGAGACACTTAAATGTATGTACAAATCAAACAACCTTTACGCATCGTGGAATCGCGGAAAGGCAAAGAGAGGAATCGATGTAACAAATGTAAAAGCCCTTCTCTCGCGGAGGAGCTGAAGAGCAAACATCTGAGAGATGTAGTTCCTCGGAAAACATTACCTTGTTGATTCAGCGTTTCGATTATAATTCGTGGAGGGTGCGATTCATCGAAATTGTTTCCCAACGCTGAATGGTCTTCTTTGTTTTAGAATTTATCTCAAAGTATAACGTTAGAAACTCGCCATAAAATCTACTCGTTAGTTTCCGTCTTTCCATTAATTTTCCCAATTGAACGATACCCTCTTCTGTCACAAAATTGTCGCAAACTTTTCAAAAGATAAAAAGAAAAATATTTTTCTTCGAGAGAAAAATCGAAAAGTAACTTTTTATAAATCATCAGAAACAATGCATTATAGAATAACTTGGATGAAAAATAAATATCAAGGGGATGAAGTAAATTTAATAAGAAATAGAAGACCAAGGCGAGTCGAAGGGTTTTTGCGACATCAAGCGTTTCTTTCGAAGTTCACCAAAAGGACCAGTCTCTCCGCGATAAGACTACTGTCGTTCGAGCTTCGATCGTCTTCGATTCGAGATAATTTCTTGCAACGATTACACCAAAAGACCCCGTAATCAACTCGAGACGCGTAAAAGAATCTCTGATTCACGTAGAAACGATAAAATTAGATCAACCTTTTACCACGATTGAAAATCTACTAAAAGCAAATACTCCGAAAAGAAATTTCAAGTTTTGGAGAATAAAGAAAGATGGTTATTGGAGGAAAACACCGGAAAAGGTTAATATGACCATCGAATTTGATCTGGTTCCATGACGCTCGTACAAGTACGAAGAACTTTGAAATAGAATCGAAAAGTATGGCTAGAACTAATTCCAGGGTGCAGATTATATTCCCACGGTATCCTTCTATCGGGTGGACGGCGTCGCGACGTCGCCTTATTGCGTCGCATCGCAAGTTTTCAACGGCGCAACGACGAGGCTGGCGAGGAAAGGAGACCCGATTCTTCTTGTTCTTCTTCATCTTCTTCTTCGGCAAGTTTCACTCGCGGGCTCTGCAATACCTCTCCGTCTTGGACTTTGGAACGATGGAGGAAAATTTCTAGGAGAAACTCGTCGGAAAATTGTTTGTCCAGGACGCGGTTGAACGTTCGATAATTCTATCGCGACACGGTTCGCTTTTCCGAGCTGTTAACCCTTCTATTGTGGTGTTCTTTTTATATATCTACTCTTAAAGTTGTTCAACGCCGTTTAAAAAGTCGTAAATTTTGAAATTATTATATTGGGAAAATTTATATTCGTAGAAAATATAAAATAAGTATTCTCCCTTACTTTAAAATTAACTTCTCCAAAATATTGACATCCACTTGCAGAAGATTCAAGAGACTTAAAAATTATTGGATTTTAATATCTTGATATTTTATAATCAAAGAAAACAGACAGTTCTCTGTCAAAGTTAAAATTAAGTTTCCCAAAACACACACACACACCCACTCGAAAACAAACGAGGGGACGTAATCCGAATAAAACTCGAACGAAATTAATTGCCAGCCGAGAACTTCTGATAATCCACCGACAAGCTTATGGATTTACGAAGATCTCCGAGGCGATACCCGCACGATATCGGTCGCGACCATAAATCGTACATCGGCGATTCAATTAGAAATTCAAATATTTGACTCCAGCGAGCTATTACCTCGCTAGAGCTCGCAAATCAAAAAGTACTCGAAATTTCAGCAGACAGGTCCGCGTGAAAACACGAACCTCCAACCGGGAATTCTCTTTCGTCAAGAGAAACATAGGAGATGAAGAGGGGGGTGAGTTTTCTCAAAATTCACGAAACTGGCGACCTCCAACTGGGGAACAGTTTAATAAATCGCTCGATAGATCTACGATGAAGAAAAAGGGCTAGAGGGTGGAGGGAAAAAGAGACATGTCTGCTTTTCGCGAGAAACGAAGGAAAAGGGGATGCAGAGAGAAGAATGGAGGGTGGGAACGCCATCTTGGGATTTAAATTCGTCCGACAGGTTTATCAGCATGCATTGGCCGGCGCCTTGGAAGCAGTCTAGGAAGAGCGTTCTTTCTCTGGTTTTCGTTTCTTCGCCGACTAGAGAGTGCTAGAGACACCGCAGATAAGACGGAACGAGAGAAACCACGAAGATAGAAGGGAAATTCAGTGGCAGGGGGTGCTTGAATAAATTGCTGGGCGAAAGAAAAGCTGAAGAGCATACCGAGAGGACGCGTCATATTTGACAATGTCTTCCTCTCGTTTCTGCTTCGAATCTACTGTTCGTATTGTCCAGCATCGTTCGAATAAAAAGTAACCTCGTACACCAACCCCCTCATGGATAGTGCAAGGGATGTTTGAAAAATATTTGACACGGTTTCCAGGTTTTCTACATCTCAGGTCGGTGCAGACCCTATAACCGGCTGTTTCGCTACTATTTAATTAGAAATCCTCAGTTCAAGGTTCTCCAGCTACAAAGGACATCCCTGTGCTGATAATGGCTGAGGTTTTCCAATTATAAAAAGGACCTCGGTACCAATGAGTAAGCCAGATTTTGGCTATATTAGGGGTACCGAAAAGTAATCAAAATTGGGGAAACGAAAACGTAATTAGAAACGTTTTTCAACAAAAAATTGAAGGACTTTTTTAAAAAGAGAATCGAACAACTACCTTTACGCTGTAAAAAAGTTTTAGAAAATTATGAAAATTATTTTCTCGGTTAATATTTAAGATTTCTTTAATAAGAAAATCTTTTTCTCTAGCAAAAAAATTTTCATTACTTTTCGGTAGCCCTAATATAAGGGATGTCCCATTGCAAACGATTACCATATGTTCCCGTTACTTTGAACATTTTCACACACACTCAGAAGTTTAGTTCCAAAAACCAAACCTACGTTTATTCCTGAATTTTGCGGATGGCCTAAATTACATCGAAGCACCATAGATTAAATTCGTGACAACCTAAAATCTCTTCGGCGATCGAAAAGAAGTATCAGCGATTTGAACAAAATCGTCGAACATTAACGCGCAAATATCTCATCTCTAGTGGCATTTCGCGAATGTGAAATATTTTTTAATATTCCTACAAATATACGCAGCTTCTCGTTAAAATCTGAGCACCATTTTCCTCGTCATGTAACCGCCATTATCCTTCGGTGTCTACCGGATATATTTAATAGCTCGCACAGTCGTAAAACGCTGGAAAATGCATCAAGAAGGTGCACGGTGAGTGCAGAACGACACAGAATACACCTTTCCAATCTCACCTGCATTTGCATAACGTGTACAATCTACAAACAAGAGGAGAATGCTCGTTAAGAAGCGTAACACCGGAGTGCGATTCTATTTCATTTTATCTCCTTCGAGTAATCCACGTTTCACAGTCTGAAATACGAGCAGATAAGGTGGATTAATAGAGAAGAAGCGAGAATGCTCGGGGCCATGAAACTTCCTACCAATTGTGCAAACAGAAGAACCTTTTAGCGTAATAATAACAGAACATGGTAGATGCTATGGTGGGTCCGATGGCAAAGGTTCGGATTCCTAATTAGTGGGACCGAGTTCAAATGTGCAACACCACTGGGAGATTTTTACTAAATTATTCATTTAATATGTGTAGTCTAATTGCGTGCACTATGTGTACCTAAACTATCATAACTTTTAGGCTAAATGACCGTAGCAATTACATATTAGTATATTAACTCTTCGAGGCACCGTAAATGAGAAACTAAAATGACCGATGTTGCACAGACATCTTTTTTAATTAAATAAAGTAGGTTTATATTTATTAACAAAGTTGTATAATAATATAAATTACCGAGATAGGACACTTTTAATCCTGCCAAGCCTCAAAGAGTTAATTAGTATATTAATTAGTATATTTACACTTCATTGACCCAGTGTTTTGACTGTCTATGGTACAGCTACTTTTAAATTATTCAATTATTAGAATTATTTTTAACTGTTCAAAAACATTACTTCACAGTGTCTTGCTTAAACTTTAGAGTAGCCGAAAAAGACTGCAGTTGAGAAGAAAGAAGAAGTCAGAAAGGAAAGTAATAGCAAATCAGCTAAATGAAATGTTGAAATTTTGTAGTAAAAAGAACTGCAAGATTAACAGCAGAGGTAAATTAAACTATGAATTAATTTCCACAGAAAATGATTCGTTCCAGAGGTCAATAATCGCGAGGAACTCCATGTAATTGGAGTTCGTTACAATATCGGACGAAACACGTCCGGCGGAAATAAAATCGCCCTAGGTGGCTTCCCTTGTTTCGAACGGCGTAATTAAGTTCTCTCAGGATTTACCCTGTAAAAGTGAAATCACGTTTGCCCGTTACACGTCTCTCGTGTAATGTTTGCGATCTTGATTTTCGTGGTTCGCAATGGCACGAAGTGAGCGTTGAGCGGTCGCAGGCCGAACATGAAGAGGCAAAAATGCGAGTCCGAAGGGAAAGTCGCGGAAGAAAAGCGTAGGAAACAAGCAACGAGTTGATCGAGAGAAAAGGAAGAAGCAGAATAAACAAGAGAAACACAAAGGGGTAGACAGACACGGAGAAAGAGAGAAGGAAGAAGAAAGCGAAGGAGATAACTGCTGATACCGTCCAATCTAATTTCGGAGGACTAGGTTCGAAGCTGCGCGCAAGCAGCGAATTTTTAGCTAGAGAAAAGAGAAGGAAATACTATCGGAAGTAAAGAGAGAGAGAGAGAGAGAGAGAGAGAGAGAGAGAGAGAGAGAGAGAGAAGGGTAAAGTGCAGTCAAGAAATCAGATCTATGCCAGGAAAGGGAAGTTACCGAAAGTTCCCGGTCGCCTCTTTGTCTTTCAACCTCGACCTATCTCTACGTTCCTCTCCTCCTCTTTGTCCCTCGACCTCCCATTCACGAGTATTTTCCACGGAAGTAAATTCATTCGCAAACGTAGCACGCTTGATAAAGCCTGTCGCACGGTGATTTGAATTTAAGAGCTCGCTCGTGAAATCGTATTACAGCGGGAAGCCGGGTGCGCACCGTGAAAACCGGAAATAAGCATCGGTGGGTATTTTTGCGGTGTAAAAAAAAAAGCTGCAGGTGGAGAGAAGAATATTCGGGGGAAAATAGAAAATGAAAAGTAACGGCCACGAGAACCGTGCACTCGGTCGATTCGTTGGAATTAGAAATGCATTACCGGCTATCTCGAAAACGATTAACGGCGAAGACCGCAGGGAAATGAAAGGTATGCGAATTTGATCGAGAGAAGTACGTTGATTATACTTTGGATGATGAGAAATTGAGATTTCTTCGAGTTCGATAGATTAGAAGCATTTCTCGATCGTCTATGGGGCGTTTTCGAAGGCAAGCAACCAATGGTAGAAGTTTGAATTGCAAAATTAATTTGGGGAGAAGTTTGCTGGAATAAACGAAGTAGAGCAGGAAGAGGCATGGAGAAAGGATTTGGAGAGAGGAAGAGAGAGAAGATAAAGAAACTAGCCACGATGGTTGCATAAGGAGAGTGCAAAGTAGCAAGGATGGTCAACTTTTGGTCGTCCCTTTTTTCTCAACTTCATAAATAATTCAGCCGGCAAATACTTTAATTGCACTAGGCACGCTGGAACGACGCCACGAGATAATGGCGAACCATGCGCCCAGCTCGTCAAGCTTCTTCCGCAGGCTGCGCCAACCTGCATACATTTGCAAAATTTCACCCGCGCAAAATCCTTTTTTCAGCCGTCATGTTCTACGAATGAGACCGAACGAAGCGACATTTGGCCAGATTTTCATTTTTGCACGATACGTCGAGTAGAAGGAAAAAGTGACAAGAAATTCCACATACACGTCGTTTGAATCGCCAAAAAAAAGATGCGCGAATTTTGTCAGATTACGTAAAAAGCGCGAGTTTCGAATTAATCGTCAAAGTAGCATTTTCTCCGACGATTTACCCTTTTCTTACGGCTAAAGTATTATCGCGTGAGTTCTTTTTTTTAACGAGACTCTTTTGAACGGCATATTTTCACGATAATTTCAGGTTGCTAGACTCTCGTTGGTCGATGCGTCACGATGCCCCACGAGTCACACCAATCTGCATACATTTGCAAACATCGTCCCAGGGCGCATTCTTTTTGCCTCGACGTTATTGAACTAACGACCAGCTCAACCATTAGAGAGACGAGAGTTAAGAAGACGTCGTTGAAGCCTGTCGTTGACCTACCGCCCAAGCACTAATAATGATGAAGTTTCGCGGAGAATCAGGCTACTGGAGACTTTCAACATTTTTACAACGCGCGGTCGTTCCCTCGCACAACTCGTGACATTTTAAAATTCTTGCTTCGAAACTATATTTATCTCGATGATAAAGGACTGAGAAAAATTTATGAAGTTTGTTCGCAAGCTAGAAGAAGGGAGGAGTTAAAAAGAGGGGTTGGTGAAAGAGTTGGCAATGATATTAACCTTTTGAGGAATACGAACGCATATATGCGGTCTGAGGAAAATTAACTTATACTTTATCGTTGTTTATATACACGTGTAGATTTCAAAATTGAAATATAATGATTATACAGTACTTCATTATTCACTAATACTAATATAGTTAATGATAGTTAGTAATATCATATAGTTAATAGTATTATTAATTAATACTTTATAATTTCTATACATTGACACTCTGACTTTGTGATAAAAAGTTGATTTTGAATCGCCAAATAAATTAGGGTGTCTCAATATTTGAAAATGGCTCCGTTCGCAAAGGGTTGTGTAATATTTCTTAATTAAGGCAGCTCTATAAAATTATTTTTAAAGAGATATGTATATTATAGGGTCGATGATTTGAAACTAATCTAAACTTGTAGTTCTTGGGCAAAATGACGGTAGCAATTAAAGTTAAAAACGGAAAAAAGAGCTTGCCTCTCTGGGAGTTTGAATCGTTCTGTATTCGTTAGAACTCAAGAACGCGGTAGAAGCATAGAAAGAACTAAAAATAAAAACAAACGAAAGAGAAAGGTCGCCTCGTTTCGAACGAAGTTTTCGAAAATACATTCCCGCGCAAAAGGTCTTCCATTGTTGTGCACAAATAGTGGCACGCGACAATGGAGGGCTCTTTTTTCGCCCTTTCTCCTCGGTTTTCGCCCTGCCCGTTCCACTCCGCCGAAGAGGCGATGTCTGTTGCCGTATAGCAAAAACCAAATTACCCTCCTCGGTGCAATTGCAAACAAATTTCTTCGACTTGCCCGAGAGAGCCGGAGGTACAAATTAAGCTTAATTGCCGGCACGGGCTCGCTTCGTTTCCTTCTCGAGCGAGCAGAAAGAAATTTTCGTAATTTGCGCCAAAATCAACGTTTTTTTGCATATCCACCTCGATGTAATCCAATACAATAACCCATATCAACCAAAAATTGAACCATCGTGCAATCTTCCTTCTCTTTTGCATTTTTTAGCTTCATTTCCTATAGTCATTTCGTTTACAACTTCCATACTTCATCTACTACAATCTTCCAAAGTTTCCAAGCCACCGACCATATTCACAAAAAGTTAACCTTCAGATAATGTATTCTTTAATTCGAGCACATTAATTGGCTAATAAACCCTTGAACTCCATATTCACAGTTCCTCCTCTTAAGTACCCGAGTCGAAATATTGAACCTCATTTGAACCTTTTACTACCCAATATTTACGAATTAAAAGCACAAAAATAGGTCTAAATTCAATGTAAAATAACACCCTATTTAGCGCCTAAAAGTGGAACAAATTTCCCTTTATGCCATCTTAAGGCGCAAAATAGGACGTCAATTTCAACCTCCGTTGAGGATTTACATCCTATCCAGTCCCGAGTCGAAATATTGAACCTCATTTGTACCTTTTACTACCCAACATTTAGGGCATAAAGGTTTTGGTAATAGCTAAATAGGAGTATCATTTCACTGAGAAGGAGTTACAGGTTTAAATTAGGAGTTCTAGTATTGAAAAGTATCATATTAGGTTCAAATAGCAGTAAATACCATGAAAATAGGTTTAATATTTCAACTCGGGTATTTATGAATAATCGAGCTCCCTGAATTACCCATCTTCGCTGTCTAATTCATCTCCTTTCTCTTTGTCCTCCTCATCCTCTTATCCTCTTATCCATCCTCTTACCTCCGCTTCTCCATAGTCCAAACGAAGCTAAAGGTGCGTCGTCGACGACCACAATGAGGCACTCGAGGATAAATTCCGAAAATCCCGTTTCAAGGGTTCGGGTGCTTCCAAAAGGAAGCTGGCATTCTGGTAGCTCCTACATAAGGTTACGTGTTACACGAGCTTAGACAGGTACTTGAGAAAGGGGCTGCGTGCCTCGAGGTAATTTCTCACAGGTGCAACGCGTCGAGGTTGTGCCAGCGACGCAATCTGGCACCTGCAACGACACACACCGTACCTACGTGCAAACTTGTATCCGTACACGCGGCGCGGTTCCTGTCTTCCAGTTTCGTGACCACCATAGCCACCACCATCCCCCATTTCCCCCCCGTTCCTCCCTGCCGGAATAAATGGTCACGTCGTGATATATCTTTGCCCTTTCCTATCAAAATCCAAGAAGTCTTTGTTAACACCCTACAGTAAATTTCTATCCCCGAGCTTTAATAACATCGAGCGTCCGGACGTAGATTGAATCTGTTTCGAGCCATTCGATGTAATCTCTGCGACAAGGGGTAATTGTTTGAGTAGAAACCAAGAGAAATAGAACAAAGTGTATTAACTCTGTTCATTCTCCTCGTTGTACGACCAGGTGAGTTTATTCGTCTCCAATTATCTCAAATCCTT